>LR991063.1:20355692-21705161 GCA_905163555.1 Notocelia uddmanniana | reverse complement strand
CCGCTTGCCTCCGTGAAGGATCCACGTATAATTTTCGGACGAAAAAGTTCCCTTAGCGAGGTGTGTTTCCTGTATTCCTGCAAACGTAATTTGGCGTGCTGCTAGTTCTTGGTCAATATTCAGTTTATCATATAACGTGGCACAGCCGCGCACATTCCATGTTGCGATACTTTGTGAGTGGACAGGTAGCTTATGATTGCTTGTTGACGCTTGTCTCAATAGTCTGTGCCCCGTTGAGTCGACTTCCTGGGGGGCCAAGTGAGCTACTAATACTTGGAGTTGACAGAGGGCTGGCGTCGGTTTCTGTACTAGGGCTGGTGTTGGCCTCTGAACATAGCAGAGGTGTGGTGTGTAGACTTTGTTCTTGTATCTTAACACTAACGTAATGGTGATTCCTATAATACAAATGGATTGGTCTAGCAGGGGCGGTAAGTGTCGACGGAGCTTTGTACACTATGGGCTGAGTATACCCCCATGTATGTGTACGTCTACGGCAAAAAATTCCGACGCAGCTATTATAACGTCTTCGCCTCCCCTGTTACCTTCTATGAATTGGTTGCTGATGTAGGTGTCGATTTGATCCAACCTTGGTTGTGGGGCTTTAAATTTGTCATTGTATAAAGTGTCACTGACGCTACCTATTAAGGCTTCTCTTATTCTCTGTTCATCTCGGTTGACTGAAATGTAACTGGCCAGTTCTCTTCTGACGATCTTGTGGTCATATTGATCTGGACAGGAAGCTATAACCATATTCAGTTGATCGGCAATTGCCCTGTACAGACAGTTACCATCTTTTGGAATCGGTACAATATTCATTTTAACCCTATTCAGTGATATATTTTTTCTTTTTAACCTGACACTGTTGTCCGGTCGCTAAAGGCACTTGCCCAAAAAAAAGGGGGCTTTATTATTCACAGAAGCAGCAATTTAGAACAGCGCCGGAAGGCACGTTATGTGGCGATCTTTTGTTTAATTTGAGAATAGTGGCGTCTGTAGATTGCACACGTGCGGCTTAGACTTCTTTTTGTGGCCTTTTGTGCAGTATTTCATACCAACTTTGGGCAATGCAAAGTAAACAAAGGCTGATTTACTATCTGTAGCCTATTGTTTGCATTTGTTCCTTTTTTTTCCCCCTCAATCTTGCACTGATGCTTAATGATGTGCTGCGGAAAGAGCTTATTGATTATGTAAACTTAACTGAAACGAGCCGCTGACGACGAAAAAACCGCATGCTTTAACTATAATTCTAGGGTATTATTCTTGGGCTATTAAACCCTTTGCTAGTACTATAATTATTTATATCAGTACAGGCCAGTACTTGTGCTGAGGACTAGACTATGCTTAAACTGCAAAGACCTATACAAGTAGGTAAGGTTCAAGGTATTGCCATACCCAGGACTGAAGATAACGTGCCCTGTGAAGCTGAGTTATAAGCTACCCATTAGGTATACAGCGGTTTCCGAGATTAGTAACTAGATGTATGATGATTGTTAGTGTGTTACTTTTTATAACTGTTGGCGACTTCGTGCTTTTTTGCGTCAAAAAAAGATATTGTAATTTATTTTAGAAAGTTCTAGTTTTTCGCGTCTAGGTTTTCGGGGAAGGGCAATGTCTGTCTACTCGGAATGCTTATATCATGACCGGATACGGATGCGCTGGGAATATTCCCGGCAGCAGTGTCTCTACATATACCGGACCCTGTGAAACCTATATAACGGTGTGAATATAATAACTTAAATTTTTAACGGGATTCCGATAAAAAAACAAACAAAAAAAAAGAAAAGGGGGGCTATGCTTTCCACTTATGATTAGAAATTTTCCAGCTAAGGCCAATCAGGGGGGTAATTAGCAATTCTAGTTTGTGCTGTAACTTAGCCTCTAGCGACTTGAATAGCCTCTAATGAGTTCCAAACTTAACGATAATTGCAACGGTCGATTCCGGGTTTGTGCACCAAGAACTCGACTATTTGCCACCGGATGTGCGTTTACAGTGCGGCAAATAAAATAACTTACGTGATGTAGTGACCCAAGAGGCGCAGCGTTACCCCCTGTCTGAGGATATATATATATATGCTCAGTCAAGACCAGGGTGCCGTCTGGCCGACCAGGTATTATTACGTGTATTTACGTATGCATAGGTCAAGGTCAATAAATAGAACGAGCTCACCAATTTCGCAGTGTAGTTGTGCCCTGCTTGGATACCCGTACCATGCACGATGGCCGGGTAGGCGCAGGCTTTATCCGCACCCACTCACTGTAAGCCTTTTGTTATTTGGGCGCACTGCAACTTAACACAAATCGGCACTTAGTAGCACTTTTCGCGAGATTTAACCAAACCGAGAATCGGCGCGTGAGATATCTAAACCGGGCTTATACGAAAGAACGCCAACACCAGTGGATGGCCGACGGATCAGTTAAGTTAAAGTAATACATATATCTAAACTCACATGTACACAGTCACTGCTCTTATAGTTTAATGTTATAAAATAATATTTGTAATTTAATTCTCAACAGGCAACTTTCCCTGATTATTCAAATGAGATTTAAAAATAATTCCTAAAAATAACTCTCCATGCGATTTTCTTTGATTTTTAACATACAACAAAGTATATGCATACATCAATAACTTATTAGGAAACAATTAGTATAAAAGTATTGCAAGCTTCATTACTTTTATTAGTTAAGACTATTTATTAGACTTAAATATTGATATGAAGCTTTGTTCCAGCGCATTATTCTGACGGAAGAGAAGTGAGTCGCACTATTAAGAATACGGCGGAAACGGTTTCCTTCTTCGACGACCTCTTCAATTCGTGCAACGGGGCCGCCTTCAAAACAAGAGGGAAAAACTTAAGAAAAGCAGTCACGAAAAATTCGTTGCACCACGCCTTTTGGGAGGAAGCTATCGAAAAAGTGGAAAATATTAAATTCGCCGACCAAGAGAGTGGACAGATCACGAAAACATCCGTGCCTTCCTTAAAAAATTGGGTTGTAACGCTGAAAAGTCTCCAAAAGTTGTGGCAATTCTTTGAGTCTAAAGGAATAAAAATTATGCGCACGAGATATTTCAATTTAGACCCCATCGAAAACTTTTTTGGCCAAGTGCGGGTCTACAATTTTAGAAATAATGACCCGAATTGCCACACCTTCACGCAGACGTTCAGATCACTCCTCATAACGAGATTTATTAAATTTCACTCTTCGGGTTACAACTGTGAGGAGGATTCTAGGCGTCAAATAATAAAGATAAAAAATGTATTTAAAGAGATACAGCTCGCAGAAACTGAGCATGAAGTAGCTGCAACCCAGAATTTGCTCACAGAAATAATGTCCCAAGAGACAATTCTGCTGCAAGCCCGACGTGAGCGCTTGCATGTGCACTCACGTGCATACTCCGCGGGGTGGTTAACCGGCAAAATATTAAGTAAAATAAATTGTGAAGTCTGCCGGCAAGATTTGACCACCAAAGAAGGCTCAATCTATCGCTGTTTAGCCAAAGAGAATACGAAACTACCAAAAAAAACAAATTAAACTACCCCTCGGAATATGCTGTGATGTATTTTGGGAACTTCATAAAGAAAACCAATGAGTACCTCGAAAAGGTACCTCACCAAAATAATATTTCCGATAAAATAAGAAATTTAGTCCTTCAGAAGTATCCAATGACGTTTCTGAAGTGTGAAGCTCACAAAAATGTTGTAGCTCAATGTTTTGCAATGTTAGCAATTAGATATAGTATATTCAACTGGTGCAATACTGTCACTAAAATATTAAAAGGCACAGATGTAATGCGCCTAGAAACAAATAACGCTAATAACTTGCCACGAATGCAACTGAAAGCTCTAAACAAATACAAAAAAAACTCTAAGAAATAAAAAATCCCTTTAGGACCATAAAGTTGAAATTTCGAAATGTTGAATTTCCCAGAATGTTGATTTTTTTAAGTTTCGCAAAATGTTGAATTCTCATGACGTTGAATTCCCAAAATGTTGGATTTCCCAGAATGTTGATTTTTTAAGTTTCGCTAAATGTTGAATTCTCATGACGTTTAATTCCCAAAATGTTGAATTTTCCCAGAATGTTGATTTTTTTACTTTCGCATAATGGTTGAACTCTCATATTGTTGACTTTTATATTTTAGTTAAATGTTCAATGGTTTACGGGTGCGGAACCCCCTACCGCGTGCAGGTCCGATAACTGTTTCACAATTAATTGTATTTCATTTCCACGCATAGAACCTTTTTGGTAAAATAGAATTATTACTCTTTTCTATTACACACGTATAAACCACTTTAGATAACGATAACTGTCAATGATAGTCAATGTCATTTCAGAATAATCTGATCGTTGTATTAATACGTACCTACAGAATTATAATTTATAATGAATCCCTTTAGGACCATTTCTTTTACTATAAATAAAAAGAAACGAAAGCTTCTGGTCCTAAGAGGTAAATACACGCTGAGCAAAGACGGGAAAACCAACAAGAACGGTACAACTAGATGGAAGTGCACTAATCGGGACGTTTGTTCAGCAACGGTTACGTTGACTGAGGCTGATTGCATAAAAAGGGAAACAAAACATACCTGTATTCCAGACACAAATAAAATAAAAGTTACACAGCTGATAAACGACATACGACGGCAAGTATGTATAAATTTAAGCCCTATAGAGAGAATTTATGAAGAAATGGTGCAAGAGTTCAAGAAAGCAACCCTCTTTTGCTTATTAGCGAGATCCCATCATTCCTTTCATTAAAAAGTACATTATACAGAACCCGGAAAAACTATTTGGGCACAGATTTGCTTGTTTTCAAAACAATCCAAGACGTTAAAATTCCAACGAACGTTGATGAAAATTTCAATGTCTTCGAAGATGGAAATAAAGAAAAAAATATTATCGTTTCCTCCGAAGCCGCACTGTGGTGATGGTACTTTTAAAACTTTTCCACGCCATTTTCAACAGCTTTTTGTTATTCATCTTGACATTTTTTCTAACCTTGAAACAGTAAACGTTTTCCCTGTTATTTACGCATTTCTCCCGAATAAGACCGAAACAACTTACAAGAGGTTATTCAACATAATAAAAGAGAGATTGCCAGTGGTAATTAAGACTTATAAATGTGACTACAAGGTAGCTCAAATCAATGGTGTCAAAGCGATATTCCCAGATGTAGATTTGTCTGGATGTTATCAACATTTTAGTAAGGCCGTCTGGAAAAAGGCTAAGGAATTGAAGATAGCAAGACAAAAGGCACCTGCGAGTAACGATACAAATGCACAAAAAATTGTAAAAATATGCTCTAATTTTGTGTTGCTTCCACCCACTACTATGGCCCAAGCTTGGAATGATATAAAAAAGGCTGCCCCAGCATCACAAAAATGGAAAAAATTATAAAATACTTTCAAAAGCAATGATTTAACAAAGATCATAAAATGGTTAGTTGTGCGGCAGACAGCCATAGGACCAATAACTCGTGTGAGGGGTACAATCGACGAATTAATGGGAGATTACCAAAAAACCCAATTTTATAACCAAGTGTTCGATACACTTTTAAAAGAATTGAAACATTATGGCTATAAAATAGTAAAGTATATGTCTTTTGTGCAATTTTAAAAAGAACACCTCTTAAAAAAATATTTTTGCCAGGTTAAACTTGGTTTTTAAATGTTAAGAAATATGCCTGTAATGAATGTTAGCTTCATTTTATTTTAAGTTGTCCAAAACGGTAAGGATCTTATGATTTAATTATTTTGTTATAAAAATATTATTACAAAAATAAACGAAATATTTTGTACTATGATCGTCGTTAATTGTTTTACATTTTGGAATGTCCTACCCACTACAGAAATTCCTTAACATGAACACCAAATGCATGATTAAAAAGTCAGCCTTCGGTGATAGACCTCATTTTTGGCTGACTGTACTAATAAAAGAGGTAAGTAGGTTCGCTTTGGGCTTGTTACTAATAGCATAATCCTTTATTCACTTATACCGGGTGTACAATCCGAATGGGTCAGTATGGAGAAGTCAGTTTTTTTTTTGTATTTTCTCTCATACACACCAGGGTATCGAACCTGGTCAATATTTTTGTAACCGCGTTAAGTATTGGTCCGTAAGTATAAGGACCAAATTTGGCTATGAAATCTTGTGTAAACAAAACTGACAGTAAATTAGACTGAAATGCCCACAGTTTAATTAATTTCCAAAAAGTATTATTATTAGTATTTATACCACATTGATTTTGACCAGGTTTGATACCCGGGTGTGTATGAGAGAAAAATAAAAAAGTTTGAATGTACCTACTTATTATTCAATCTAAAATCAACGTCATGGTTCATGTATTTTTTCAATTTTTCTTTAGTCTTAGGCATTAGTAAGTATGCATAAGTAAATGGTATGCGAATCCATTTCTTCGGCCGTACCTCACGAAACTTGCATCTAATTGCAATTTCTTTTTGGAAATACACAGAGGCCTACACTAAATCAATATTCGACTATCTCTTGATTGGTCTAGGCATAACCCCATGCTAAAGCGAGAATAAAATTTCTAAGGCATTGGCTCCACCGCCAGCGAGTGAGTGATCATTTTCATACAATTTTTACTCTCCTCTCCAATAGTCAACTGTGTGGTAGTATAATGACGGTAGGACGGAGCGATTGTGTTACACGCATACTGAATGACATAAACTACGCAAATAAACTTTTTGCAAATTCAACACTATAAGATTCAACTGTATGGTTGTTTTTTATCCCTAAAATAAATAAATAAATAAATAAATAAATAAATAAATAAACATTTTGGGAGTTCAACTTATTGCAAATTCAACTTATTGCTAATTCAACTTTTTGCCAATTCAACATTTTAGGATTCAACATAGTGCAATTTTAACATTATGAGATCCAACGTTCTGGGAAATTCAAAATTTTCAGATTTCAACTTTATGGGAATTCAACTTTATGGTCCTAAAGGAAAATAAATAAATACGCCTGAGTTTTATTTTTCGAAAATTAAAAATATTTCGTATAGACCGAGAACCCCAACCGTCCCAAGTGGCTGTAAGCATCATGCCATTGCGTACTATTTCACCAGAAAATTTAAAAAAAAAAGTAACTGTCAGTGTCTCAAGTCGATCCTCGCTATTGGCCAAATTCTTAGTATGGGAGTGCACAGTCGCGAGCCGCGCGCGGTGGTGTTCGGTTTGTCTTCTAGTGACGCGTGACGCGCGGTCAAAAATGGCGACCATTGTACCATTTTCTGCGCAAGAAGAAGAAATTCTTATTAATTTAGTAGCGCAGCACACTTTTTTATATGACTATGGAGGTGTAGTAATAGATCACCAGTATTGTGTAGATAATGGATAGGTGTGTACTAGGCAGCGGGAGTTGTAAATAATAATGCACCAACTTACAGTTCCATGTATAATGTCCGGTACACACGAAATCGATACACAAGCAACAGAAGGCACAGAAGGGTAGAAAGCACAGGCACTATTATTAGATGAAAGTCTTAAAGCGAGAATACAGTTCAGAAGATAGGAAACAGGAAAGTAAACAAGTAAGCGAGTAGCAAGCACACAGATCGCGGCTATTGTCTTAGCTGTCAAGAGAAACATGCGCTCCGGTGACTACTTAGGCTCTGACTGACTAATGACCTTCGATGCGCAGACGCCGCGCCAAGCGGTGAAACCAGTTCCCGCCAGTGCGGTAGCGCGGTCGATCTAGTTTATCGATAAACTGTCTGTCTATCGATATCGACAAACTGGTTGGCGTAAATATGTGTTTGTCATTGTGTAATATTAGTGTTAGGTATAGTATATAATTAAAATATTTGTATAAGTATAGGTATATGTATATAAGTGTGTAAAAGTGTAAATATATATGTTTTAGCATGCGAGTATCAAAATGTATATGTGTAAAGAGTAAAATGTGTAGAAGTTCCCTGCATGACCTTTCCTCAAAGGATTATAAAAATTCATTTAAGAGGGATAAAGTGTGGGAAGAAATAGGGAAGGAATTAAACAAAAATGGTAAGTAATTTATTCATTACGTTGTAATTTTGAGGAAGTGTAGATGCAATTTTGCTTTAATTAAACAGTGTATCTAATTTCTTTACTGACAAGACACTTGCCCTTCTGCTGAGCAAAAAAATTGTTTCAACTTGTCGCAGACGTGTATACCGTCCCAAGAATATCCTCTTGCGGCTGCTACATTACTCATAATCTCTGTTGGAATTTCACTTTCATCACGAATGTAATATGGCCTCGGATTGCATTCAAGATATCCGTCTCGCAAAATATTGTGCAGGCAGCATGCTGTCAATATCAAGTCCGTACAAGTTTCTGGTGCCACTGCAATCGGAGTATAAAATACTCGAAATACCTGACTTAGCAGCCCAAAAGCATTTTCAACAACACGACGGGCGCGGCACAATCTGTAGTTCAAAATATCTATTTCACGATCATGCAAGGCAATCCTTCTCGAATAAGGTTTCATCATGTAGGTGTTGAGTGGAAAAGCTTCATCGCCTATCAAAAAATGAGGCAATACTTCTTGAGTACCTGGTAAACACTTTGAAGACGGAATGTTGAAAGTATTATTAGCAATATTCTTTCCCATCGCTGATTTTTTGAATATATTACTGTCTTCTTCTTTGCCATACGATCCGACGTCAACTGCCAAGAATTTGTAATTGGCGTCTACCATAGCTAGTAGAACGATTGAATAATAATCTTTATAATTGTAATAAAGTGAACCACTGTGTTATGGATTTTTAATACGAACGTGTTTGCCATCAATGCTAGATATGCAGTTTGGCATATTCCATTTTTCCCAGAAATCTAGTTCAATTTCAGCATAAATTTTTCCCTTAACAATCTCAATACTTGCCTTATGATCTTGGATATATAACATCTAATAGGATAGGCGAATGATAGCGATGCGTAACTTTCTCCGGTTTCTAAAAACCTTTAACTCAAAACAAAATAGATCTCACTAATAATAATGATAATAAGGATAGAGCGGGGAACATTTATTATATTTTATTATTACATCCATTAAAACAAAAACATAAAAACTGTGTTAACTATTTCTAATGTTATTTTTACAGGTAAGATATGGAAAAATATCAAGGATACCTACTACCGTCAAAAAAAGAAACTCAAAGGAAGTACTCCGGATCCGCTGCAAATCCTCGAAGTAAGTTTGGGACGTACCGTGATAAACTCTCGTTTCTGGAAAGAATTCCCCAGGAAAGGACTACCATTACCAACATTCCGGTACAATCACAATCCTCCTCAGACAGATCACAGGTGGTGAACAATACAGAGACGCCAACGCTGATAGATTCTCCCGGACCTTCAGGTGTGACTCCTGATGGCTCTCCGAATGTTAGTGAAACTCCGGAAATTCCCATTGAGGCCATTGAACAAGCAGAGGAGTCTTTGAATAAAACACCCGATCTGACTTTAAAACAACCACAAAAAAAAAGAAAAAAAACGTAAAAGACAAGACGATATAATGACATATCTAGAGAAACGAGATGCCACTCGGCAGCAAATTATAGAAAAAGTTTTGTCTTCGTACCGGGCGAAGAAGATGAAATAGATTCATTTACAAAGCATGCCAACAGTGTCCTCAAAAAATTGCCCTCATATTTACAAATAGCGGCGATGCAGGAAATTTTTGAAACTTACTAAATATAAGATGAGGGCAGTAAACGCTACTCGTTTCCAGCGATCGCCAACTCCAATAACGTCGTCTGCATCGGACACACGTTCAGCAAGTACAGAAGCCATGTACTATCGAGCAGCTCCACCAACACCTACGACTATTTCCAACGACAGCAATCAGACCGCAGAAAGGACTTTTGTCGGTAACGTGTACTCGCCAATAAGCCCCGCGTCCCAATATCAGTTCGAGCATTCACAGACTCCGATGACATCGGTTGCATCTGACACGCGTTCAGCAAGTGCTGAACCCGTGTACTATCGACACAGTATAGTGCTATCGAGCAGCTCCACCTACATCTACTACTTTCTCCAACGACAGTCATCAGGCCGCGGAAAGAACTTTTGGCAACGTGTTTTCGCCAATAAGCCCCGCGTCCCAATATCAGTTCGAGCATTCACAGACTCCGATGACGTCGGTTGCATCTGACACACGTTCAGCAAGTGCTTCGTGTGTGTGTTTCGAATTTTTTAGAATTTCGGAATTTATTTAACTCACTCTTCTCACATAACCTATATTGCAACGTGCTTCGTGTCAACGTGTTCGACGCCGGGCGAGATGGCGCCGGGGGACCAGAACCCTAACTCCTCACCTTCGAGCTTTAGCGGCGGCATGGTTATAGAGAAATTAGAAGGCCACGCTAATTATTCAACATGGAAATTTTTATGCAAAAATGTTTTGAAAATTGAAGGATTATGGCCATGTGTCACGGGGGATGACGTCGATCCTGTAAGGTCGCAGCGTGCTTTGGCAAGAATTTCGTTAAGCCTTAAACCCACCTTATTTCAATTAATTAATGGCATCGAGACAGCAAAGGAAGCTTGGAAGAAGTTAAGTTCAGTCTTCGAAGACAAAGGCGTGTGTGCCTACTTTGCCAATTGCATCGAATTGAACTGGCGCAATGTGCCAGTATGACTGCTTATATTGATACCTATACAGTATTCACTTTAGTATCCCAATTGGCTGACATTGGAAAAGCTATTGAGGACGGAGAGGTAGCGGAGATTCTTTTGAGCGGTCTGCCGCAGGACTATGATACATTAGTCTCCGCCCTGGGAACTGCCTCCATATCAAGTTCTTTGACATCAGAGTTGGTGCGGGCCGGACTACTCCAGGAAGATTTCCGTCGAGTGAGCGCTAGTGGAAATGGAACTAATAGCGCATTCACCGTCAGCAACAGTTCTTTCAAGAAGAAGCTCATTTGCCACTATTGCCACAGACCAGGACACGTCAAGTCACGCTGTTTCAAGCTGAAACGACAGAAGAAGGAGGACAACAAAGAAGAGAAGACCCTGGTTGTTTCTTCATTCATGGCTGCAGCGGGTGAATCTAAAGTGGAGTTTATTGTGGATAGTGTGTAACGGAACGCAATTAGACTATACGCATAATGGAACGTAATAAAGCTATTAGACCACGTGATGTGAAGTTATTTTAAACTTCGTGTAAAGAAAGTAGTTTTGAAAGTTTTAACGACTGTCAAACGTAATAATTGAACAAAATCGCAGATATTTTTCCAAGGAACACAGCATTGACAAAAGGTCTAACAAACTTTGGATTAATATCAAAAATTACGATTTATACTAGTTGAGAGTTATGTAATCCTGGTACTTCCACAGTTAGAAAAGACTTTGGAAATCTTGTCAAAGGTTCCAACTACTTGTTAAAACTTTACTAGTTTAAATTTCGAATTCCACCAATTGAGAGTTATGTAATCCTAGTACTTCATTGGCTGGAAGTCTTCAATTTGATCAAAAAGAGTCAAGACAGAACCGTCCTTGTTTAAATTTCGAACTTCACTAGTTGAGAGTTATGGGATCCTAGTACTTAAATGGTTGGAAAAGCTTTTAACGTATTCAAAAATAGGTCATAATGACGATTCTACCTGCTGTAGTTCAAATTTGGAACTCGAATTATTCCGATTCAAAATTCGAAATTCTACCATGGCTGTAGTAGACGAAAGGTCGTAAGAGTCTCTGTCAATCACATTTGTGTTTAGAAGCATTAAATATGGCCAAGGATGCGGGCGTTCATATTCTCACTTTGCACCCTCATACTTCAGCAAAGTTGCAGCCTCTGGATGTGGGGATATATGGCCCTTTTAAAACATACTACAATGCCGCTATTGACTCCTGGCTCATGAGGCATCCAGGCAAGCCTGTTACGATTTACGACTTGGGAGAAATCATTGGTATATATTGCTTTTCAAAAGGCTATGACTCCATTAAATATTACAAAATCGTTTGCTAAATGTGGAATATATCCATTTGACAGACAAATATTCACAGAGCTTGATTATCTCCCGAGTTCCGTAACCGACCGTCCATGTCTAGATTGCCAACCTCGTGAAGTAGGTATGCCCTTTCCTGCTCCAATTGTTCACGAGAATCGCCCACAACCATCACAGTCAAATGTGACGACTTCAAATGAAATACCTGGAACCTCATTCTCGCACACTCGGTCCAATGAACCGGAAACAGGTTGCCCGCAGTCATCTCAGTCCAACATGACAAATAAGATGTCTGGAACCTCATTCTCGCACAGTCCGTCAACACCTGTACCGAAAACAGATCACCCAAAATTATCTCAATCCAATATTACAAATCTCCAAGAAATGATTCGCACAACAAAGGATACGGTGTCTTCATATTCACATGAGCCCATAGCAGCAAAATCGGATGATGACCTGAAAACTGCAGATTTATTTAATTTAAATGAAACAACCAAATCTGTAAATGACCGTAAACCAGCAACACTTCATTTTCACGCACTTCAAGTTCTATCACGGCTATTATCCAAGAGCCTAATGAATTTTCTGCGAGTGGACACTACCAACACTGTCAGTTCTGAAAAACTACAACCATCACACCAGGAATCTCAAGCATCTGAAAATGAAATACCGTCAGTAGAAACTTGCACAATTACTCCTCCACGTTTGCCTTTATCATATCTTACCGATGAGTCAATAAATTCTCAGGTAGCTCAACCACCAACTGACTCATTTATATCTCCTTTTTCATTTAGAAATCCTATAAAAGCCGGACCAAGGAGTACTAACAGAAAACGAAAAGCTGGACGTAGCCTGATCGCAACTGACACGCCGGAGAAACTTTTGATAGAAAATGAAAAAAGTGTCGAGAAACAAAAACAGCTGAAAAAACGAAGAAAACCACTCGAAAAGTATTGCAAAGCGATGAAGAAGACGGAGAAATAAAATCAACAGAATCCAAAGAGAAAAGTGCTGGCAAACAAAAAAAGGTGCCAAAAAAAGGGGACCATTCGAAAAGTGTTACAAAGCAACGAAGAAGAAAAGGTAAAAGTGGCAAAAAAGCAAAAAACTACTCGAGAAATATTGCAAAGCGACGAAGAAGAAGAAGACATAGATATAAAGCTGATCTGTCAGCTTTATATCTATGTCTTCTTCTTCAGAGGAATATAGCGATGAAGCAGACTATGACCAAGATGGTGATGAAAATGAAGTATTTATGCTAACGGAGAACCATCTAAGAAAACCATTACCTCGCCCAGCACGTGAAGGCGAATATGTTATAGTGCAATTTATAACAAAAAGACTGAAATCGTTGTATATCGGGAAGGTGCTGGAGGGAAGAAACCACAAATTAGAATACTATATATCTTTTCTTAAGCGCAAACCAGGAACAGACAAATTCCATGTACCAGATAAACCTGATCTTTCCATAGTTAAGGATAATGATATGAAATATATTTTACCCAAGCCATCGATGGTTGGCACTTCCTTCAGACCAATGTATTGCTTTCCACTTGATTTGGCTTCTTTAAAGCTACGTTGACATTTAGATATTATTATTTAAGCTCTGTTAATAATGCGCGTTTTTAATAGTATCGCCCTACCATGGTACTTCTTGTTGATTATTTAAGTTGTCTAGAAGAAAACACTTTTGTTTAAAAAATTTATACGTTGAGAACTGTTTTATAAATGATTTAGATAATTAATATTAATATTATTAATATAATTTATTCATCAAAAACATCTTACAAAATCTTTGTCTTTACAACTTAAGAGTCTACTTCCTAAATAGGTATAACCTGAGCTTTAGGATAAGCAGTGCTCCTCCCCGTATGTTATATCTTAAATTTGATGTTTGACAAACAGTATCTAAAGTATTCAAAGGCAAAACAAAAAGTTAAGTTTAAAAGTACTTATAACAATAAAACAGAGAGTAAATTTGTGTGTGAGCATGTGTGTGTGTGTGTGTGTGTGTGTGTGTGTGTGTGTGTGTGTGTGTGTGTGTGTGTGTGTGTGTGTGTGTGTGTGTGTGTGTGTGTGTGTATGTCTGTGTGTGTGTGTGTGTGTGTGTGTGAAGTGTGAGAATTATTTCATTATATTTAGTATGGCTTCAGTATGTTCGTAATTTTTGTTCATAAGCCAGTCAGTTATAGTTAGTTTACAATTTCTCTTGTCCAGCTGGTATATACTTTTTGATTTGTTTATTTTATTGTAAGTATGCGGTCCAATGAAGTTAAAGAATCTTCTGGCAAAGGAAGTTTTATATTTTGTTAGTCTCTTGCCAACATTGTATCCTCGACGACTGCTTACTCTTATATAAGGAATAGATGAGTGGTACTTTAGAGCAATATTCAGGATGCAGAGCTGTCTGACGGTTAATACCTTTGCCAATTTATAGACTTCTTCTGTGGGGGTCATGAATGGTAGGAAGTGCATGACTTTAATCACCGCCCGTTGAGCTCTCTCGAGATTTATTAAAACCGATTTGTTAGCGCCACCCCAAGCTGTAGAACAGTAGGATACAAAGGATTGACATAGAGCTATATAAATTCTTTTTAGTAATATTTTGTCAGCAACATGTCTCAAATTTTTAAATATGTATATTAATTTGCGTACTCTTCCACTAAGTGTATCAATGTGTGCTTTAAAGTTAAGATGTGTATCTATAATTACTCCAAGGTATTTCATAGCGTTTATTTTGGCTATTGGCTGACAAGAGCATGCATTTTCATTTCTGTCAAGGCAATTGTGTGCTATGAGTGGAAAGTCCACTTTCGGTTGACTAGATATTCTAATGGAGTGAGCTATATATTTGGTTTTGTCGACATTCAAAGTTAATATGTTTTCCTTAAGCCAGTTTGAAATCATATTTAGTCCTGCTTGCGCCTTTCGGTACACATTTTCCCAACAATCTTCCGCAAACAGGATTACTGTATCATCTGCGTATGTAATAATTTTTGCTTGTGGTATATCAAATAGGCAAAGATCATTTATGTATATTAGGAATAATGTAGGACCCAATATACTGCCCTGAGGTACTCCGAAATTTATTGGAAGGTCATTGCTTACCATTTCCCCGATAGCGACACATTGCTTACGGTTTGTCAAATAATCCTTGAAAATATCCAAACTCTTTCCTCGTATGCCAAGCATTTCCATTTTGTCCAGAAGCATTGGTATATGTACTGAATCAAATGCTTTGGCGAGATCCATAAATATAGAGATGCATTTATTGCCTTTGTCTAGATTTTCCGATATGAAGTTCGTTAGCTCTAGTACAGCGTCTTAAGTGGATCTGCCCGCACGGAAGCCGTATTGGTTTGGAGCTAAAATTTTATAGTCTCCTAAAAACTTAGTAAGACGTTTATTTAGGATACGTTCAAAGATTTTTGACATTGAGGGAAGGATGGAAATTGGCCGGTAATTATTTGGTATACTCTTATCTCCATTTTTGTAGATTGGTTTGATAAGGGATTTTTTTAGTGATGGTTGCTTTATTATTATTTCTATTGGAAAATGAAAGACTGTTTAATGCTAAGCTGTAGGTACCTCGGTGTTTTTCTACCATGGTACTTTTTGTTGATTATTTAAGTACATAGTCTAGAAGAATGACAAATAATGGTTGCTTCATTATTATTTCTATTTTGATTTGAAAGACTGCAATTAGTTGTAGGTAGGGACCTCGGTGGTTTTACACCATGGTGATTTTTGTTGATTATTTAAGTTTTCTAGAAGAAAACACTTTTGTTTTACAATTTATTTGTTGTTTTGGCTTCATTATTATTTCGATTTGAAAGACTGTAATTAGTTGTAGGTGTTTTTACACCACGGAACTTTTTGTTGATTATTTAAGTTTTCTAGAAGAAAACACTTTTGTTTTACAATTTATATGTTGAGTTGGCTTCATTATTAGTTTTTTTTTGAAAGACTGCAATTAGTTGTAGGCAGGTACCTCGGTGTTTTTACACCATGGTACTTTTTGTTGATTATTTAAGTCTTCTAGAAGAAAACACTTTTGTTTTACAATTTATATGTTGAGGTTGCTTCATTATTATTTCGATTTGAAAGACTGCAATTAGGGCCGGTTGCACCAACCTACGATTACAGGCCGGTCAACGTCAAATATGGCGCTGACGTACGTTAACTCCATTTTTGCGTTGCACCATCCATCCGTAGCCTTGACGTACGTTAAATTTTGACGATTACATTAACCAGTGGTCCGACCCCCTGTTAACGTCAAATCCATTCGTCAAATATGGCGGCATAGTACCATATTTATTATGAAAAATAGTTTTTCATGACCATTTAAGTAATAAATTACAGAAATTTAATTAATAAATGGCAGCGTATTTTGTAGCAGTTTGTGGAAAGTATCGGAACGCGATTCTATAACCTGATTTATGCGTAATTCACTTCTGTCAACCCAACCAACATTTTCGCTTGGCAACAAAGGAAACTTTTACAAACTTTTGTGATGTGAATTAAATGTAGTTTATAGTTAGAAAGACGATATGGTTTTAGTGCAGATATCCTAGACAAAGAACAGACTGATTCATGTCTCACACGCCTTACAATATAGGATGAAGTATATACAGAAACAACGGCAATTATTGGACAACATATAAAAGTGGTTTAAAACAGATATTCAAGGGCTATGCTATGAATATGAAGAGAAGACCGTTTTTACATTGGAAAACTAACATTATTGTGTTACCTCAGTGATCTTAGTGTATCAAACTTTACAGAAGTATAAAATAGTGACACAACAACAAACAAGTTTAACTTACAATGATGAAAAGTTTTCAGCAAGCCTAAATTGTATTAAACATTTGAATGTGTTGAAAAATATTTAACAGTTCAACTATTATTATGTGTTGTTTTATTTGTACTGGTACCACAAGGACATCAAGATAATCATTCATTCAATCACATTTGATTTACCCCTTCATTGGACCTAGTGACTTTCACATTCAGACAAATCCTAAAATAAAGGTCGGTGAAGGATGCATACATCAGACTTTGTTATTTTCCTGTCATTTCATATGCATGTACATGAGGGTTCAAAGTCAACTAGCTATATTGAACAAGTTCACAAATGTTTCTATCACTCATTTTGAAAAATAAAGATTTGTAGAACAACATCTCTTTATGTCTCTAGCATCTATTAAAAATAACCCCATGGATAGGTATTTATTTCTAATACATACTAGGGACATGTAACCTTAGACCTTATGTACTTATTTTATTTTAATATGCACCTCAGCTCAGGTAAATGTACATGTTACCAGGAGTCTGTATTCTGTAAAGTATCTAGCTACTATATTGATATACCTAAAATGTTTTGGTACTTAGTATTCTATACAGTATCGCAGTATCGAAATGCAGCCAGTCATGTGTGTAAAAGATGAGTTAATTTTCACACTGCAGGTGGACCAGCAGAAGAGCAAAGCAACCCACACCCCAAGTATTCTACACATCACCTCAGTTTGTTTACAGATAACATTACATTTAATTGCATGACCGATTCGATAAATTAATTTGTAAAACAAATATATTGTAGAGGGCTCCCAAACTTTAGTTTCATCATCATATCAGTCAAAGGACCTCCACTGCTCAGCTATGACATAGGCCTACCCCAAAGAGTGCCAAAATTTGTTTGTTTAGCAATAATTAGTTCATAAAATTTGCTTTCAAAAATAATATAAATACATGAAACAATAGTAAAGGTTTATCCTATTATATTCATATTAGTCGCATCTGTACAAAACAAAAAATGTGAAAATACGGCTTTTAATGAACAAAAGATTTCGTCTGGCAGGATTGATATTTGTGGTCCAAAGATAGATTTACGAAGTAGAGCCCTCCGGATTTTTTATGTAGTTGGTAGTGGGGGGGGGGGGGAGTTCAAAGATAGCTGCCGACCTGTACATTTTAAAATAAGCTGACTCCTTTCCTATATCTACTAGGGCAAGTTTGGTATCATTTTCGGATAAAATTAGTACGCCGAAATCATTTCTGATCATAAATGTTACTATTTTGGAACAATTTTCTGAAAAAATCGCAAATACTTATATTAATTTTTCGTTTGGCTATTTTTGATTCAGCGCCCTAATATTTAAGGTATAAAGTTAATTTAAGTAATGAAATAAATATTGTAAGAAAGTTGGTTTTGTGTAGATTCTAAATATATATTCTCAAAGAATGGCTATATACAGAGCAAAAATGAACCTTGTGTTTATGTGCGTAAGCGTGATAAGGACCTTACCATAATAGCTCTCTATGTGGACGATTTTTGTATCTTTTCTACATGTGATACAAAAGAATTGTATAATTTGTTACAGAAAAACTTTAATGTGAAGCATTTGGGTTCATTAACAAGTTGTTTGGGAATGCGAGTCACAAGAGATGAAAATGTATTAATGTTAGATCAAAAGGAATATATACGTAAATTACTTACGAAATTTAACATGTTGGAATGTAAAACGGTGTCCACACCTTTAGTAACTAACAGTAAATTATTGAAATCAGACACTGAGCCATTAGATGATAATGTTTATAAATACAGGCAATTAGTTGGCTGTCTTATGTATTTATCGGTATGTACAAGGCCTGATATCACTTTCAGCTGTAGTCAGCAAAGTCAATTTTTATGAAACTTTGATAAAAGTCACTGGGTGGTTGCAAAACATGTTTTAAGATATTTAGCTGGAACTATAGATTTATGTCTATGTTTTTATAAGAGTGAGAACTTTAATATAACAGCCTATGCAGATGCTGACTGGGCTAATGACTTGTGTGATAAAAAATCATATACAGGCTTTGTAGTAAAGTTAGGCATGAATGCTGTAAGCTGGGAATCTAAAAAGCAGCATTGTGTGGCCCTATCTAGTACAGAGGCTGAATATTTAGCAATTAGTGATGTCGCTAAAGAGTTGTGTTTCATTAAGAATTTCCTGTGTGAAATCATTGATAAACATCATGGTCCAGTTATCTTTAATGATAACCAAAGCGCTCAAAAATTGTTGTTGGCCAAAGAGTATTCACATAAGCGCACCAAGCATATAGATATTCGATATCATTTTTTAAAAGATCTGATTCAAAAGCATTGTATAACTGTAAAATATCTGCCTACTAACAATATGACAGCCGACATATTTACGAAACTATTATGTACAGCAAAACATTACACTTTTATGAAAGATTTAAATTTAAAGGATAAGCATGAATAATTATGTTGTAATTTAATGGAAATATGGACATAAATATTTTATTGAAATGAGTAATGTTTAATGGTTAGTTTTGCCTGGGAATGATAATTTAATTGTATTTTATTATTGAGAATAAGGGGAAGTGTTGGAGATTGTATTCTCAACATTGGCAACACCGAGCTGTCTCTTACAGTTTCTGTTCCGTACTCTTTCTTGCTTGCTAATATGGCGTTCCGCGCAGCTGCATTTTGTAAAACCTTATTTAATAATTAATTATAATTAGAATCGTGCATCCATTATCCCGTGACAACCATGAAGATGTTGTATTGTGAGTAATACAGTTCAACTTCATAATCTATGTGAGTTTTTTAATGTATTAGCTAACCGCTGCCCTTGTAAGCCTACCACGCCTGGATTCCCTGATAACTCTGCTCATCATCCCCAATAGTTATATCAGATATATTGGACCAATCTATCCAATACTATCGAACCGTCATGAAGACGCGCAAATGGACGCTAAAAGTCATATGTAGGGTCGGGTGGCTAACAGTGACTCGGTCGGGTACACTGACTCGCGGCTACATTTCCTAGATAGAACAACAATATCTATCTGTCTCCTTCATTAGCCGAGAGCGTTCGACACCCAAACACGTACAAACCAGTTAGTCGCCCGCTCCCGCGCAGTTCACATGTGTAGCAAAGTGTTTTGTGTTTCCGTGGGTGCAAAACTACATTTTAAGGTAAGTTCCACATGTTTTTATGTGTAAAAAATTGTGCATTTAGACAAGTATTGTTGTTTTGATGCAAAGTGACGTTATTATGCTAGGCAATGACATAGATTCGCATGTCCTTCGGCAAGCCACGTGAAAGTTATGCGCCGGTGAATTCAAAATGGCTGCGACGTGGTCAGTGGCTCAAATTTAAGAAGTACACAGTGACTCGTGAGTCACTGTGTACTTTCTTGAGCCACCGTGTACCTACTTTTCTAGCAAGTACACTTAAATAGTAAAGTGGTATTTATTAAAAAAATATTTGGGTACCTATTTTAAAACTTGAAAATCTACTAAAGTGAGCGTATACTATGGGAATTAAGAGATCTGTCTAAAAAATGTTAATAGGCACGCAATAATTAATAAGTAGGTTGTTAATGAAAGGTTGTAAATAAATAATGAATGATGTTTCAACGTATACCTAATTACTAAAATTATGAAATGTCAGTTACCTACACCGAAAAAATGTGCTATTATAAATTATTTCCAAAACCCATATTTTTCCATAGTAGTTCTAGAGCAATAAAGTACTGTCCTAACAAAGTACAGAAAAACAAACAAACACATATTGGCGACGCGGTTGGCGCAGTTTGTAGTGACCTGCATACTGAGCCGGCGGTCCCGGGTTCGAATCTAATGGTATGGCAAATATTTGTGTGGCGAACTCGAATATTTGTTTCTAGGTCATGGATGCGCTATCTGTACCTATATGTGTTTGTATCTATTTATGTATATCGTCGTCTAGTATACCTACCTACAATACAAGCTTTGCTTGGTTTGGTACTAGTTCGATTTGTGTGAGATTGTCCTTTACTATTTTTTTTATTTTACGTAGGTACCGTTTACTCGTATATTACATGGCTTCCTACCAGACCTAGATCCACGGAGACAAAATCGTGGGTAGAAGCTAGTATATTATACCTAGACTAACAATTTGTTTTTCTTTTTAGTATGCCGCGTCGCAAAAGCGACGGACCGAGAAAAATCAGAAAATGCCCCGAAGAGGATATAAAGCGTGGAATTCTATTAATTAGAAATGGGACGTCGATACGTAAAGCGTCTAAGGATGTTAAAGTCCCAATCGCAACATTAAAGCGTTATTATTGGAAAACTAAAGACGCTGAGTCGCTGGAAGGACAGCGGTTACAACCCAATTACTCCATAAATAAAGTTTTCACGACTGCACAGGAAACAGAATTATGTGAATATATTAAACATTGTGCTGGATTGTTTTATGGATTGACATAGAAAGAATGCCGAACAGTAGCGTACCAGTGCGCTCAAATCAACAAAATAAAAGTACCGGAAACTTGGCACATAAATGGGATGGCTGGAAAAGAATGGCTCATTTCTTTCAAGCGCAGGAACAATCTTACGACTCGAAGGCCAGAAGCATGCAGTCTCGCCAGAGCAACATCTTTTAATAAAAAAAATGTAGAATGGTTTTTTGATAACTTGGAGGACCTCACCAAGAGGAACCCTGCTTTTGCAGATGGAAGTTGATTGCAGATTGAAGTTTTCAATCTCGATGAGACATCAACCACCACGGTTCAAAAGCCCCAAAAAGTTGTAGCTCCCATAGGACGAAAATCCTTAGGAAAAGTTACGAGTGGTGAAAGGGGGACTTTGGTTACCACTTGCTGCATAATTTCAGCGAGCGGCAACGCTTTACCGCCAGTAATGGTTTTCCCGAGGAAAAATTTCAAGGACCACATGATCAAAAACACACCACCTGGTACTCTCGGACTGGCTACGCCTACAGGCTGGATGAACAGTACCATCTTTCCGGAAGTTATTAAACACTTCATTAAACACACAAATGCATCCAAAGGCAATCCATGCATACTGATCATGGATAATCATGAATCACATTTGTGTTTAGAAGCATTAAATATGGCCAAGGATGCGGGCGTTCATATTCTCACTTTGCACCCTCATACTTCAGCAAAGTTGCAGCCTCTGGATGTGGGGATATATGGCCCTTTTAAAACATACTACAATGCCGCTATTGACTCCTGGCTCATGAGGCATCCAGGCAAGCCTGTTACGATTTACGACTTGGGAGAAATCATTGGTATATATTGCTTTTCAAAAGGCTATGACTCCATTAAATATTACAAAATCGTTTGCTAAATGTGGAATATATCCATTTGACAGACAAATATTCACAGAGCTTGATTATCTCCCGAGTTCCGTAACCGACCGTCCATGTCTAGATTGCCAACCTCGTGAAGTAGGTATGCCCTTTCCTGCTCCAATTGTTCACGAGAATCGCCCACAACCATCACAGTCAAATGTGACGACTTCAAATGAAATACCTGGAACCTCATTCTCGCACACTCGGTCCAATGAACCGGAAACAGGTTGCCCGCAGTCATCTCAGTCCAACATGACAAATAAGATGTCTGGAACCTCATTCTCGCACAGTCCGTCAACACCTGTACCGAAAACAGATCACCCAAAATTATCTCAATCCAATATTACAAATCTCCAAGAAATGATTCGCACAACAAAGGATACGGTGTCTTCATATTCACATGAGCCCATAGCAGCAAAATCGGATGATGACCTGAAAACTGCAGATTTATTTAATTTAAATGAAACAACCAAATCTGTAAATGACCGTAAACCAGCAACACTTCATTTTCACGCACTTCAAGTTCTATCACGGCTATTATCCAAGAGCCTAATGAATTTTCTGCGAGTGGACACTACCAACACTGTCAGTTCTGAAAAACTACAACCATCACACCAGGAATCTCAAGCATCTGAAAATGAAATACCGTCAGTAGAAACTTGCACAATTACTCCTCCACGTTTGCCTTTATCATATCTTACCGATAAGTCAATAAATTCTCAGGTAGCTCAACCACCAACTGACTCATTTATATCTCCTTTTTCATTTAGAAATCCTATAAAAGCCGGACCAAGGAGTACTAACAGAAAACGAAAAGCTGGACGTAGCCTGATCGCAACTGACACGCCGGAGAAACTTTTGATAGAAAATGAAAAAAGTGTCGAGAAACAAAAACAGCTGAAAAAACGAAGAAAACCACTCGAAAAGTATTGCAAAGCGATGAAGAAGACGGAGAAATAAAATCAACAGAATCCAAAGAGAAAAGTGCTGGCAAACAAAAAAAGGTGCCAAAAAAAAGGGAACCAATCGAAAAGTGTTACAAAGCGATGAAGAAGACGAAGAAATAAAATTAACAGAATCCAAAGAGAAAAGTGCTGTTAAACAAAAAAAGATTCCAAAAAAAGGGGACCATTCGAAAAGTGTTACAAAGCAACGAAGAAGAAAAGGTAAAAGTGGCAAAAAAGCAAAAAACTACTCGAGAAATATTGCAAAGCGACGAAGAAGAAGAAGACATAGATATAAAGCTGATCTGTCAGCTTTATATCTATGTCTTCTTCTTCAGAGGAATATAGCGATGAAGCAGACTATGACCAAGATGGTGATGAAAATGAAGTATTTATGCTAACGGAGAACCATCTAAGAAAACCATTACCTCGCCCAGCACGTGAAGGCGAATATGTTATAGTGCAATTTATAACAAAAAGACTGAAATCGTTGTATATCGGGAAGGTGCTGGAGGGAAGAAACCACAAATTAGAATACTATATATCTTTTCTTAAGCGCAAACCAGGAACAAATTCCATGTACCAGATAAACCTGATCTTTCCATAGTTAAGGATAATGATATGAAATATATTTTACCCAAGCCATCGATGGTTGGCACTTCCTTCAGACCAATGTATTGCTTTCCACTTGATTTGGCTTCTTTAAAGCTACGTTGACATTTAGATATTATTATTTAAGCTCTGTTAATAATGCGCGTTTTTAATAGTATCGCCCTACCATGGTACTTCTTGTTGATTATTTAAGTTGTCTAGAAGAAAACACTTTTGTTTAAAAAATTTATACGTTGAGAACTGTTTTATAAATGATGGTTGCTTTATTATTATTTCTATTGGAAAATGAAAGACTGTTTAATGCTAAGCTGTAGGTACCTCGGTGTTTTTCTACCATGGTACTTTTTGTTGATTATTTAAGTACATAGTCTAGAAGAATGACAAATAATGGTTGCTTCATTATTATTTCTATTTTGATTTGAAAGACTGCAATTAGTTGTAGGTAGGGACCTCGGTGGTTTTACACCATGGTGATTTTTGTTGATTATTTAAGTTTTCTAGAAGAAAACACTTTTGTTTTACAATTTATTTGTTGTTTTGGCTTCATTATTATTTCGATTTGAAAGACTGTAATTAGTTGTAGGTGTTTTTACACCACGGAACTTTTTGTTGATTATTTAAGTTTTCTAGAAGAAAACACTTTTGTTTTACAATTTATATGTTGAGTTGGCTTCATTATTAGTTTTTTTTTTGAAAGACTGCAATTAGTTGTAGGCAGGTACCTCGGTGTTTTTACACCATGGTACTTTTTGTTGATTATTTAAGTCTTCTAGAAGAAAACACTTTTGTTTTACAATTTATATGTTGAGGTTGCTTCATTATTATTTCGATTTGAAAGACTGCAATTAGGGCCGGTTGCACCAACCTACGATTACAGGCCGGTCAACGTCAAATATGGCGCTGACGTACGTTAACTCCATTTTTGCGTTGCACCATCCATCCGTAGCCTTGACGTACGTTAAATTTTGACGATTACATTAACCAGTGGTCCGACCCCCTGTTAACGTCAAATCCATTCGTCAAATATGGCGGCATAGTACCATATTTATTATGAAAAATAGTTTTTCATGACCATTTAAGTAATAAATTACAGAAATTTAATTAATAAATGGCAGCGTATTTTGTAGCAGTTTGTGGAAAGTATCGGAACGCGATTCTATAACCTGATTTATGCGTAATTCACTTCTGTCAACCCAACCAACATTTTCGCTTGGCAACAAAGGAAACTTTTACAAACTTTTGTGATGTGAATTAAATGTAGTTTATAGTTAGAAAGACGATATGGTTTTAGTGCAGATATCCTAGACAAAGAACAGACTGATTCATGTCTCACACGCCTTACAATATAGGATGAAGTATATACAGAAACAACGGCAATTATTGGACAACATATAAAAGTGGTTTAAAACAGATATTCAAGGGCTATGCTATGAATATGAAGAGAAGACCGTTTTTACATTGGAAAACTAACATTATTGTGTTACCTCAGTGATCTTAGTGTATCAAACTTTACAGAAGTATAAAATAGTGACACAACAACAAACAAGTTTAACTTACAATGATGAAAAGTTTTCAGCAAGCCTAAATTGTATTAAACATTTGAATGTGTTGAAAAATATTCAACAGTTCAACTATTATTATGTGTTGTTTTATTTGTACTGGTACCACAAGGACATCAAGATAATCATTCATTCAATCACATTTGATTTACCCCTTCATTGGACCTAGTGACTTTCACATTCAGACAAATCCTAAAATAAAGGTCGGTGAAGGATGCATACATCAGACTTTGTTATTTTCCTGTCATTTCATATGCATGTACATGAGGGCTCAAAGTCAACTAGCTATATTGAACAAGTTCACAAATGTTTCTATCACTCATTTTGAAAAATAAAGATTTGTAGAACAACATCTCTTTATGTCTCTAGCATCTATTAAAAATAACCCCATGGATAGGTATTTATTTCTAATACATACTAGGGACATGTAACCTTAGACCTTATGTACTTATTTTATTTTAATATGCACCTCAGCTCAGGTAAATGTACATGTTACCAGGAGTCTGTATTCTGTAAAGTATCTAGCTACTATATTGATATACCTAAAATGTTTTGGTACTTAGTATTCTATACAGTATCGCAGTATCGAAATGCAGCCAGTCATGTGTGTAAAACCACCTTTCATAAATCTCTGTTTAGCCCAATGGTTGGCTGGTAGAGAATGCCATTTGGCATTAAGCCCGCCATTTGTACAATTGAATTTTGTGCAATAAAGTTTAAATAAATAAATAAATAAATAAAAGATGAGTTAATTTTCACACTGCAGGTGGACCAGCAGAAGAGCAAAGCAACCCACACCCCAAGTATTCTACACATCACCTCAGTTTGTTTACAGATAACATTACATTTAATTGCATGACCGATTCGATAAATTAATTTGTAAAACAAATATATTGTAGAGGGCTCCCAAACTTTAGTTTCATCATCATATCAGTCAAAGGACCTCCACTGCTCAGCTATGACATAGGCCTACCCCAAAGAGTGCCAAAATTTGTTTGTTTAGCAATAATTAGTTCATAAAATTTGCTTTCAAAAATAATATAAATACATGAAACAATAGTAAAGGTTTATCCTATTATATTCATATTAGTCGCATCTGTACAAAACAAAAAATGTGAAAATACGGCTTTTAATAATGAACAAAAGATTTCGTCTGGCAGGATTGATATTTGTGGTCCAAAGATAGATTTACGAAGTAGAGCCCTCCGGATTTTTTATGTAGTTGGTAGTGGGGGGGGGGGGGGGAGAGTTCAAAGATAGCTGCCGACCTGTACATTTTAAAATAAGCTGACTCCTTTCCTATATCTACTAGGGCAAGTTTGGTATCATTTTCGGATAAAATTAGTACGCCGAAATCATTTCTGATCATAAATGTTACTATTTTGGAACAATTTTCTGAAAAAATCGCAAATACTTATATTAATTTTTCGTTTGGCTATTTTTGATTCAGCGCCCTAATATTGAAGGTATAAAGTTAATTTAAGTAATGAAATAAATATTGTAAGAAAGTTGGTTTTGTGTAGATTCTAAATATATAAATGTCAATATGGCTCTGCCTACAAAATTATGGCAGAAAAAAATATCATGTGTCGCAAGACGGCTGCGCGGGCGTCACTTTCTAACTCCACACTAGTCGAAAAGTGATGAATCTTCCCTGACTATACCCTACGTGTATGACTAGCAACTATGGTTGTTCCTCAAAGTATTTTTAAAAAGATATCCGGCATTAAAACAGTTACTGTGATAAAATTTACAAAACAAGTTCGTGACAATAGAGGTCAGGGAGTGCGTCGCCAAGTACATGAAAACTACAAATTGCCAGGCAATTGGTCCAACTTCCTGAAGGATGGTAAGAATAAGGAGGAACTGTTCAAGCTCCTTGGGTGTTACACGCTTGAATGTAACATATATAGTGACCAACATTGGTACCACAATTAGATCATCAAAACCAACGGGAACCCTCATAGCAGGACTTAATGTGACTTGTGAAGAAGCCGATAGTCGCATTATTTTACATGCGAAGTATATGGTTGTCAATGGAGCAACAACAATTGTAATAAGTACATACAGTTGATTCCGACGTCCTGATTATTGCCATATCCTACTACTTCTCCCTTCAGCAGATGGGTCTCAAAAGAACTTTAGATAGCTTTTGGTACGGGAAAACACCACACCTTTATACCTGCGCATGACTTGGCACATCATCTAGGTGAAGAGAAAGCTGAGGCTCTCAGAGGGTACCACGCCTTCACAGGTTGTGACACTGTTTCTGCTTTCTATTCCAAAGGGAACTGACCTGGAAGGCGTGGCAGCAGTGTCCCGATACGTCATCTGTTTTTAGGGCACTTTCCAAGTCGCTTATTGAACTGACAGACGATGCCTTTACGAAATTGGAAAAGTATGTGATCAGGTTGTACTGCGGAGCAACGGAATTAGTTTCTGTAAATGAGGCGCGCAAAATATTATTAACGCAATATAAGTCGCTCCAAAATATCCCTCCTACAAGAAATAGTCTCAGGATGCATGCGCTTAGGGCAGCCTATCAAGCAGGGCACCTACCACCAGCTCTTAATTCCAGGCAGCTAAAGCAGGCAGTTCAGTTTCCATTCAACCGCTGACTGGATTTAAGACCTACCATCACGTCGTTAAGTTGGGCGGGAATTGAGCGTATAATGAATTGCTTTGCAATTTTCTGACGTTAGCTGGCTGGATTAACTTTTATGAGACTTTGCTTTTATCTATGGTATGCGCGTTCTGAAACTAGTTTGTGATTTTTTTTCGGTAAGTTATCGGTTTTTCGATTGCGACAAGATGCTTATAAATAAGTTGATATAATTATTATAAAATCATAAATGAGGAAATACATTTAATATTAGTATATTTCTTATTTTACAGTTATAAAACTGTCAGTTTTGAATGTATTTCACTGTATATTGATGAACGGTATGAACGCTCCTTGCTGTCAACAAACATTCTAACGAGTTTGGCGGCGCGGTCTCATTGAACACCATAAAATATAAAAAAATATGGAAAATATCGGACTCGGACAACATAGATATAATTGTTAATATAAAGTACCCATACAAGTGGTGTAATACGGATCTTACCCAAGGGCTAGGCCTACGAAAATGAAGAGAAAAGCTCATGTTATAAATGTAACTTCGATCACCTCATTATTGTGAAACTTCATTGATCTTCGTGTATCGAACTTTATTGAAGAATATACACTATAGAAGTGTCACATTATCAAACAAGAAAAACTACTTTAAACCACAATGAGGAACAGTTTTAAGCAAGGCTCAATTGTATCCGAATGGACCTATCAAGTGAAACACTCGTCGTCCTCCAAATTCTAACGCGCTGGACAGAAACCGGTGGAGGCAGATCATTCGCTACAGATCAAACCCTGATGCTGGCCACAATCCTCAGATATGAGGGACCGACCCAGAGAGAGAGAGAGAGAGAGAGAGAGAGAGAAATTGTATCTAATAAACATTGTGTAGTAAGTGTGAGTGTGCCATTTTCTATTTAAATGTGTTAGTAAAATATTAAACAGTTTAATTTATTGTAATGTAGTCATTAAGTGAATCACATGAAATTTACTTTCAGAAAAATGCTAGAATATAGGCTGGCTGGCTATATATATAATAGTGGTATGAACTTAGCACAAGGGCACTGTTGGGAGCAATAATAAATCTGACTCCAGAAAAAAGTAGAACGGCTTTTATTAACTTCGTAATTATACAAATTTGTTGACGGGAGACGTGCGCTCCGCGCGGTGTCGTATTGAGTCTAGTGGAAGGGGAATGCCGCCGACCGAGCGCGACCCGACGCCCGCGTCGCCCGCACCCCTCATCCCGTGCGTAAACGTTAGCAGCGTTAACATACTCCCCCCCCTCGAGCAGGATGGGCTTCGAGGAGTGAAGATGCTGCTGTCGTTGGAGCCGATGCAGAAGAAGGCTTCGTCGTCGCTGGTGGTGACTCCTTAGGGAGTGCGCAGAGCTTGTGTGTGGCGCGACGGAAGATGCCCTTTGATGTCTGGACATCGGCGACCCTAGCGATGCCATCATCCCCAGGGTATAGTTTATGGATGCGCCCCAAGCGCCACTTCATTGGCGGAACATTGGCCTCCTTGAGGACGACCATGTCGTTGATTTGTAGGCCTTCCTGGTTAATTCGCCACTTAGTCCTTTGTTGCAATTCGTTTAGGAATTCATTGTGCCAACGAGACCAAAACTGCTGCCGCATCCTTTCGATGTGTTGATATCTACTGAGCCGGTTAGGGTTGACGTCAATCAGAGATGGCGATGGTAGTGACAACAGTGCTCTTCCGATCAGGAAGTGCCCCGGAGTTAAAGGTTCAAGATCATTGGTATCCGACGATAATGGTGTGAGAGGTCGTGAGTTTAAAATTGCTTCAATTTGAGTGAACAGCGTTGATAGCTCCTCAAATGTCATGTGTGTATTACCTAAAACCCTAGCTAAATGAAACTTAGCTGATTTAACCCCAGCTTCCGTTAGTCCGTTAAAGTGAGGGGAAAAAGCAGGCGAGAACTGAAATGATATGCCTTCATTTTCTGCATATGAAGCAATGGAATCACCATCAGTTTTGAGAAATCTACCTATCTCGTTGCTTGCGCCTACAAAATTGGTTCCATTATCTGAGAAAATTTTGCTTGGTTTCCCTCTACGGGATATGAATCGCCTCAGACATTGGATAAAACAATCAGCAGTGAGATCGCTTGCTAGCTCCGAGTGTAGCGCCTTAGTCGAGAAACAGACAAATAAGGATAAGTAGCATTTGGTAATCCTACAACCGCGTCCTTTGCGGTCTGTAATGAGGAAAGGGCCGGCAAAATCCACGCCGCAAACAAGAAACGGAAGGTTTGGTGTCACTCTTGGTTCGGGTAAGTCACCCATGAGAGGGTTAATATTTTTTGCCTTCATAATTTTACAAGGTTTGCAGTTGTTGACCGTGCTCCTTGCCAAAATTCTGCCTCGTAAAGGCCAAAATGTTTCTCTTATGGTGCTTAACAATAGTTGCGGTCCACCATGTAATAATTTTAGATGCGCATGTTTGAAAATTAACTTTGTAAATGGGTGATTTGAGTCAACTATGATAGGGTGTTTTTTACTGTATGTTTCAGGGGAATTTCTTATGCGGCCGCCGACACGCAGCAGTCCGGATTCATCGAGAAAGGGAGTAAGTGAAAGTATACGAGACTTCACAGGTAATGTTTTATTACTTTGTAAGTTATTGAGTTCCTTAGTAAAAGATTCTTGTTGAGATTGCTTACTTAAGTAATTTAGCGAGCTATTTAATTCAGCTGCTGTTAAGTGGCCTAAGATTTTTGAAGTTGGGTTTTTCAGGTTGAAAATGAATCTAAGTACAAAGGCAAAGGCTCTTTGCAAGGTCGATAATTTCGAATATTTCGTAAAGTCCACGACCTTGGAAAAGGCGCTCGCCGATGTCTGGGTTTCTGTAATATGCGTGTAAGTTTTAATTTCAGGTACGTTGGTGCTGAAGCTGGAATGACGCAATTGTGGCCAAGTTGACATTTTATTACTCAAGAACGAGGGACCCTGCCACCACAAAGCTGAATTACACAGCTGCTGAGGGTCAACTCCTCTGGAAGCCAAATCCGCAGGGTTCTGATCTCCGGGGATATGCCTCCACATACCTTCCGGAGACAGGTCCTGAATTGCTCCTACGCGGTTTGAGACGAATGTTTTAAGGCTACGGGGTTCGGCTTCGAGCCAACTCAGGACCACAGATGAATCCGTCCAGTGGAAAACTTGGTCGATGTGACATCGTAGTGTATGTTTGACCTTAACCGACAAACGTACGGATAATAAAGCTCCCAGTAATTCCAAGCGTGGGATAGAAGTCGGTTTTAAAGGGGCAACTTTAGCCTTAGCACACAGCAGACGTACGAGAGTTTTACCTTCACTGTTTTTTGATGATAAATAAACGCATCCAGCATAAGCGTCCTGGGATGCATCGCTGAAAGAGTGCAAGGTAATTGTTTTATATTTAGGGCATAAGACGCATCTTGGGATTTCAATATTAGTTAAATATTTGAGATTTCCTACATAATCTTGCCACTTTCCTGATAATTCCGTAGGAATTAATTCGTCCCAGTCTAGTTTAGTTAGCCATAACCGCTGTAAAATTATTTTCGGTGTTATTGTGATTGCACTCAAAAGTCCTAGTGGATCAAATATTTTAGCAGAGTTCGATAATATTGTACGCTTCGTCACTGGTAGCGTAACTTCCAGCTGTACTGAAAATTGCAATATATCATCAGCTGGATGCCATGTGAGGCCTAAAACACTCGATTGAGAAGTGAGGTCTAAGTCTTTCGGTATCATAGTACCAAGACTATTTTTTACAACCAAAGGGGCGTTTGTATGGAATTTGCGAAGAGGAAAGCACGCGGATTTTAGTATGTTAGTAACAGATTGACAGATATGGCTTAATTCGACTTCAGTTTGGGAGCCTGTTAAAAGATCATCTATATAGAAGTCGTGTTCTATGACTTCCGCAATGGTCTCATCTTTGCATTCTTTAGCTAATTGTAATAAGCATCTGGTGCTTAAGTAGGGGGCACTGGCCGTCCCATATGTTACCGTATTTAATTGTAGAACTCTGAGTGGTTCTGTCACCTCATCTCTCCAGAGAATCAGTTGTAGGTAGCGTTGGTTAGGCTCTACGAGCACTTGTCTGTACATTTTTTCGACATCTGCTGTTACCACATACGTATGTTGCCTAAAACGCATTAAAATCGAGAGTAGGTCATCCTGCACAACAGGGCCAACATACTGTATGTCGTTGAACGATTTTCCGGTTGTGGTTTTCGCAGAAGAGTCAAAAACTACACGTAATCGTGTTGTCTCGCTCCTTTGTCGGATTACTGAATGATGGGGATGATAATAACCAAATTCAGGCTTTGAGACTTCTGTCAGATGTCCTAGATCCTGGTATTCCTTAATAAAGTCTGAATACGCTTGTTTCAGGGAGTGGTCCTTAGAAAGACGTTTTTCAATGTTAAAGAATCGTTTTTCTGCCATTTTGGTTGAATCTCCTAGGACATCTGGCGATTCTCGCAATGGAATTGTAACAGTAAATCTTCCATTTGCGTCGCGATAGGTAGTGTCATTGAATAAATTTTCGCAGTAAGTGTCGTCAGCTGACACGACCTTTGTCGCGGGTAATTCTTCGAGTTCCCAGAATTTTGCGAGTTGATCCTTTATATCTTGTGAGAAATTACATTTTATTCCTTGTGTACTCGAAGAACCACCGCGGCTCCCCCCAGTGGGGCCAGCCACTATCCATCCCAGTTCTGTCTCCGTCAACACGGGCTTATTACGCCCCAACTTAATTTGATTGGATCCAATGAGGTCCCAGAACACATCTGAACCAAGTAAGACATCGATCTCTGACGGATGGCAGAACTGGGGATCCGCTAGATTAATATTCGTTGGAATATTTAATTGTGTTGTGACTTTCATGTTTGGAAGTTTATCAGTAATGGTAGGCACTACAAATAACTTAACTGGAATCGAGAACTTGTTATTCATTGAATGAATTGTTAGATCACAATATTTATTTATTTTAAATGTTGCGTTGTTTATGCCCGATACTGAACGGTTGATTCCTATTGTATTACAATTAATCATTTTTTGCGCCTTTTCAGAGATAAAGGAGGATTGGCTGCCGCTGTCTAGCAAAGCACGTAAAACACACTTTTCCTTCGCATGTCACTTCAAGGAGAGCCGTGGAAAGCAAGACTTGGTCACAAGATACCGTAGACATTGTGATGGATGTTTGAACAGTGGTTGGTTGTTCCACGGGTTCGTTGGACGAAGATGCTGCTGGCTGAGGAAGGCGAGTGTTGTTTGTAGTTGAAGGAGCGGTGCTTTCATTACTAAGCAATTGTTGATTGATTGTTTGTTTATGTAAAATTGTGCTATGTTTTCTTTTGCAGATTTTACAACCACTGGAGCGGCACTGGTAAGTATGATGACCAGGTCGAAGACAGTTTTTGCACAATTTCCATTGTATTGCTTGCGTATAGCGATCATCGATTGATAATGATTTAAATTTAGGACATTCGACTAATCTATGATTTTGTTTACAGGACATGCATTGGTAACTACTAGTGGACGGTGCGTCAGAAGCGGAAGCAATAAATGATTTAGTCTTTGGAGCTGTGCAGCGTTTTTCAATTTTGCAATCCGACCTTGTAGAACTTACCGTTTCCAATACATCAGCCCTGTTACGTAAAAATTTAAAAAAATCATTTAAAGTAGGAGAATCTTTGATATCATTCCTAAATTCTTCCCACCTGCGGGCGGTAGCGTTATCAAGTTTAGTCGTAGCCATATAAATAATAAGCGTGTCCCATTTATCCGTGCATTCACCCAGCGTCTTAAGAGCTTGCAAGTTTTTGGAAATTGAATCTATTAAATTGCGCATGCCCCTATCAGTTTCTCTCGACAAAGGCTCGATGTTAAATAAAGACTTTAGGTGTTGGTTGACCAACAGGCGTTTATTGTTATACCTTTCACACAGAAGGGACCAAGCAATTTCATAATTATCAGCAGATACAGTCACAGATTTAATAACAACACTCGCTTCATCCTCTAAATAAGATTTCAAGTAATGAAATTTGCATATGTCATCCATGTCCTCATTGTTGTGAATAAGTGACAGATAAATATCACGAAACTCAAGCCACGAGTTTGGATTCCCATTAAAAAGAGGAAGTTTCAAAGGAGGAAGTTTAATTTTATTAAGGCCCGTAATCCGGCTGGCATTACTTGAAGCCTTCCCCCTTTGAAAGATCTCTTGCCATGTTTCGATCATTTCTTGGGCTTGGCCCATGCTACTATAAAATGAACTCTCCGTTTCTTCTCTTTCTTTCAATTGTTTACCACTGGTATCAAGCCTATCTATCTTATCTTGAATCTCATCGAAACTATTTAATGAGCTTCGTATTTTAGCTAACCTCATCGACAACTCGTTAATTTGGGCCCTAGTGACATCATTAGGTTCGAGCTCTACTATGGATGACAAAAACCTTTTAAATAGCGTTAGGCGCGTTCTCTCTACTCCTCTCTGTTGGATTAATTCATTTAATTCACTCATTTTGCAAAGCGCAAGCAACGTAGACAACTGACTTAACTGACAACCGGGCAAGTACAATATAAAAGTAGATACTCACGGTTAACAGTTCGGAAATGATAATGATTCCTCAGCTCACACGCTTAATTTTAGCTTAGTAATATACCCGTCAAGCTAAATAATATGTAGTTATCGATCACACTTCTTTATTATCTCGCCAGCTTGTTCCAAACATTTATTGCATCCCAAGTATGTAATATCTGAAATAGTCGGCAAATCACTTTAAAACATTTGTTATGTTTGTAATTTAAGTACCTATTTCCAGAATAAAGCAATTTAAAGCTTAATGATATTTTACGTATTTAGAACTACGTAAAGGGGTTAATTACGTTACGTATTTATATATTTTAACACTTATTTATGATGTAAATGTTATTTATCATTTGTTACTTTAGAAAAGGAAATTATATAACCAAATTGTGAACCGCTTTTAGACACAATTAAACCAATAATTTCGTACCTATACCTGACGTACATAAATGTACATACGTATTTGATATCAGGTTTGTAAGGTACACTACTTACTCACAAATAACAATTTACTTATATTAATTTAAAAGGAGACTATCACCGCTGTCACAAAACACAGATTAAGATTACATTAAACCTTTAAAAAAATAGAAACGGGCACACTTCCTTCGTATTTGCACAGTAGTACTTGTATCTTCATATAATCCCTTCGTTCCTTTGTTTGAAGTTGCAACTTAATCGTTCCGTGACTGTTTCGCCGCCATTGTTCGTCTTAACGTAGTAATTTCGTTATTTATCTTCGTAAAGCCATAATAGTCGTTCTTGATTATCACGTCGAGTGGTCTCCAGATTTGTATAATTACGAAGTTAATAAAAGCCGTTCTACTTTTTTCTGGAGTCAGATTTATTATTGCTCCCAACATCTGGTGACCCCGACGTGATAATCAAGAACGACTATTATGGCTTTACGAAGATAAATAACGAAATTACTACGTTAAGACGAACAATGGCGGCGAAACAGTCACGGAACGATTAAGTTGCAACTTCAAACAAAGGAACGAAGGGATTATATGAAGATACAAGTACTACTGTGCAAAGTAGAAATAATGCAAATTATTGTGTAAAAATTAAGTATATTATTTTATAAAAGTGCATGGCATATGTTTTTTACCCATCAGACTTACAGAACAAGTCCCCGGTTTTTTTTATCATTCTCATTTTGAAAAATAATGAGATGGTAGATGCGGATATTTATAATACATGCTAGGGATATGTGACCTTATATCATTATATGTATTTCAATAGTAATCTGTATAATCTAGTATTTTATACAGTATCTAGGTAATGTATAGAGAAACCTAAAATGTTAGGGTACCTAGGTAGTCTATATAGTACCTAATATACAGCCAGTTATGTGTGTAAATCATTTACAAACTGCAAGCAGACCAGCAGGTGAGCAAAGCAACCGACACCCCAGGAATTCTCTACACTACCTTGGTATTGTATTGTTTAGAATACTATATTAAGTTAGGTACCTGATAAAGGTAAAACATTATATAAAATTGCATGACTTATTCAAGAAACTAATTTTTAAAAATTAGAAGTTCCCAAAATTTGCAGGTTTTGCAATAACTAGTTCATAAAGACAAACACAAAGAACAAAAAGTATCTCCATGTTTTGCCATAACGCATACAAATATTTTCAGTCAAGATGTGACATGCGTAAACAATTACAATTCTTCATCTGTATAGCATTCATTTAATGAATAGTAGGCTTTTTAACTAAGAATGCAAACAAGCTTTTATTGAATATGTCAATAGTGTTAATTCTTCTAACTTAGTTATATTTCTTGGCAATTTATTGTATATTTTAGGTGCCATCCCTAAAACATATAATAGGATAAACAATAACATAGGTTTATCCTATTGTATTCAAAGACTATGAGTTCTACACCTGCAAGATTTTGTTGGTTTATTTATTTTATACATCAATATTGGAGTTGACTTAGAAATGTAGGTGCGGTGTGGCAGAATGCCAGCTCACTCATATTTGGAGCTAACCAACTGGAGAAGCTGTTTTAACAATTTAAAGAAATACAGGTATCAACTGAGCTGATGCTGTCCCCGGCCATATAATGGGACATAGACAACATTGGCATGGGGACTATTGCTTGTTGATGGAATCTAAATGAACTAAGGTATTGGATGAAAATTATGATCTAATCTAATGGTTGACACCACAGTTTTTATTAGGAAGATTAGGAGCAATATCTGATGAAGTTGCAGTTTTTAATATCATACCTAAGTACCTAATATGATAGTGCATTTGGTATAACAGTATAAAGAAACAAACTAAACATTGTAGGCAGTAACTATCTGTATAGGCCAATCATAAACAAAACTTTGAATAACTTAAACCATAATTTTTATTACAATTGCAAGGAAGCTTGTGTAATTCTTCTAATAATCCTAATTATGCTCTATTCCACTTCATTTGGTCTGAATGTTGCACACATTTTTGTTTGTTTCACTTTGGTATAAATTGGTGATGCATTTTTATTCTCAGCCTGAAATAAATTCCCACATTATTTACAGAATATGACTTATACGTACATGAATTTGTAACATCAACTTGTAAAAAAATGCCTGACTTGGAAAATGATTTAATACTTACTACAAAAATCAAGTTGTAAGTTTTATTACTTGTTGTACAAGCTTCATCCTACTCGCATTTTCCCGGTTGTATTGTGTCGTGTCGTGGTGTCCGGGGTCTGCTTTGGTATCCAAATTCCAAGATTAGACCTAGACATTACTCGTAGTTTTATGAAAGCAGCTGCCATCTGACCTGCCGACCCACAGTGAAAACTTGTTGGGACGAGACCGGTTTCCTCACGATATTTTCCTTCACTGAAAAGCTAATCTTAAAATCAATGTCAAATGATATTTCATACATAAGTTTTTTCATGTCAAACCCTCCGGTGAGCGCCGGGGTTCGAACCCAAGTCTCCAGATTAAAAGTCGCGTGCGTTATCTCTCGGCTATAATAGCTAATTATAAAGTAAAAGCTTGTTAAGAGTCCGCAGGAAGCTCGGTTCTCCATACAAACGTAGTTTCGCTCTCATTTTAAAATGGCATGCTGGAATAACATGAACATTTGTATACACAATGAAATCCGGCATATCTAGGCAGTAAATTGTTTGTGTTGCTTGATATTGATATTGGAGAAAAAATACAGCGATTATTAAGGTTTTAATACAAGACCTAAAAAACTCAAATACTCGCTGTATTTTTTTTCTATTATAATTTCTAGTAACAGAAGCTAATTTCCGGCCTTGATATGGCGGATCCCAGTGTGTATACAAAGTTTCATGTTATTTCACGCACGTTAAGAGAACCAAACTACGTTTGAAATGGAGGATAGAGTTCAGACAGGGTACACCGTTCAGCGGAGCGTGCGGGGGACCCTTAAGTAAAAAGACGACTAGAAATTGTTTGAGGTAGGTAACAGGAGAACGAAGAGTAAGTACCTACTTACCTATTGTTGAGTTAGAAGTTTATTGTAGTGAAACAGTTATAGAGGTTAGGCTAGGTTTCTTGAGTATACTATAGGTAAGGGTACTGAGCGGTAGTCAATAAAAGTGGTAATATAACTCACCGTACTTATTGGAGACGGAGAAATCCTCCCCAAAACAACATAGTTACATCACAATGGTCACAATATCGTCTAATGACGGGTCGTCGTTTTGAGCCTAGGTATAAATGGATAAAAATTTCCTATAAATCCTATCTCCACTCAATTGCTCAAAGGTTAGCTGGAAGAAATCCCTTATAGGGACAAGCTCGCCCGTATACATATGTCAACTGTTCTTGTAATTGCTGTTTTATTGTTATGTTTCACTCATGTACAATAAAGAATTTTACATACATACATACAAATGGGTATTAATGGCAAGTTTCTTGAATACTCGTACACTTTATTTTAGGTATTATTCGATCGATTAACGTATATTCGCTTAAAAGATTATCCTTAGTATCCAATTTATGATATTTTGTTAGCACTACATATAATTATTAAAAGTAGGAAGGTGTAATCTATGAGTCGCTATAGAATAGTTATGTAAAATTACGATAAATTTTTAAATTAGGTGAGGCACACAATTACATGTAACCGGCCAATGAAAAAAATTCAATGCATACTTATGCATAATAGCAAAGTGATTCTGAAATACTTTTTCTGACATACTTGTTTCAAAGTCGTAAAAAGTATCTCCCCCCTCTAATTTCCAAACTATAAAGATTACGAGTATAATTATGAAAACACTAGCTATAATACCCGGCTTCGCTCGGGAGTTGGTATGAGATTACGTGGTAGCTAAAATAAAAAAATAAACTATGATGTAAAAAGTAAAAAAAAAATTATTGAAAACATTTTTTTATTATTTACACTACTTGTTTATAAACAACATTTTTCATTTTATTGTCTGGGGTATAAATATATAAATTTTTCGAGTTTCCTACTCTTGAGCAAGCTACATATAGCTGACCGTGAGAAAAGCAGGATTCTTTGAGGTTGATACCACAATATTTTAAAGTTTGCCCTTGTGCTTTGTTAATTGTAAAACTAAAGGCTAATTTAATTGGAAACTGTAATCTTTTAAATTGAAATGGCAATTCAGAAGAGATCAGTGGTATTCTAGGTATAAATACTGTGTTTCCTTTATTCTTTCCAGAAATAAGTTCAGCTTCGATGACATTATTCAATAGCTGTTTTACGATCATCCTCGTTCCATTACAGAGTTTTGGGGAGTTGAGATTTCTGAGTAGTATAATTGGAGATCCAATTTTTAGACGAAGGCAATGTAATGGCATTCCTGGTACTTGTAAAGAGTTTAGAAATTCAGTAGGGAAGTTAACACTTTCTTCAATTGATACCATCGTGTCGATCGATTTATATATTTTTTCTTCACCAGGTATTTTCTTTAGAATATTAAAATTGATATCGTCAACAACATTGTTTTTAGTGGCCAAGATTCCTCTTTCAAATAACCACTCTACGTTGGTACTCGTATAGTTCTGAATAATATTCGGATAAATTTTGTCGATTAATTCGTTTTCAGTCGTGGCTATGTTACAGAGATTACTATTAAGTTCAATGAGGCCGGTCGTTTGGTCAGTAGGATATGTACCTTCGCCTATTTGTAAAAGTATTTTAGCAAAATGTGCTGTTGTTTCATCTTTTGATAATTTAACTCTCATATTTTTTGTTAAGTGCAGTATTTGTACTTGTGGCCAGAGATATGACTTTTTTAAGCATGCATCGATCTCGTCTGCTGGTGTTGATTTGGGAATAACTGGAAGTGTTTGTCGAAAATCTCCTGAAAGTATGAGTAAAGCTCCTCCCATTATTTCAGAGTTTTTTCGCAAGTCTTGTAATGTTCTGTCCATGGCTTCTAGTGATTTTTTATGGGCCATGGTGCATTCATCCCAGAAGATAATTTTAGTTTCTTTTAGAAGTTGACCCCGTCCAGATTTTCCTGAGATTTTACATACTGGGAATTGTTGTTCGGCTATATTTAACGGTAGTTGTAAGGCAGAATGGGCAGTTCGTCCTCCTTCCATAAGTGTGGCTGCAATGCCGGATGATGCTAGTGCCAGTGCGATGTGTTTTTTAACACGTATTTCCGCCAGTATTAGATTTATTAGAAAGGTTTTACCAGTGCCTCCTGGTGCGTCTAAGTAAATAATTCCACCAGTGTTGTTATTTATCCGGTCCATTATAACATTGTAAACTTTTTTTTGATTGTCATTGAGGAGTGGTTTGTTTTGAGCAATGTATTCAAGTAGTTCATTGACGTTGTAGCTTTTTTCCTTTGTCATATCGTAGTTTAGCACACTGAAAGCATTTTTTTGTGGTGCTGGCATTCCAAGTTCTACTAAGGCCTGATTATTTATTGCTAAACATTTATCTTCTAAGCGAATGAGTGTTTCATTGAAGATGTCGTCATTGAATTCTATAGTCAGTTCTGGATTAGCTTGTCGGATTTGGTACAATATATCATCACTCATACTCCTTTTAAAATCGTCCCATAGCTGTTTTGGGTTTGATGGGTTACATGTTGTTAGAATTATGGCGAATAACTCTAGAATTTGTTCAGATGAAGCTGTGAGTGTGGCTTCTTGTAGTGTTAATTTCCAGTGGTTATCGTTTTCTAATAATCCTAAACGTTGACATGCTTCTCTGTACGTCTGGCATAAGTAGCCGTCAATAGTCTTGAGATCTGTGAAACTTGTTGGTCCTCGTATTTCGTGTAACAACATGCGGAGATAAAAACATTCGGCATTGTTTGGATGTACAGTATATACTCGACCTATTGTGTTTGTTTTCATGATTTCTGAATGACCTTTCTCTGGTATTCCTTGTTTTCGTCGTTGAAAAATTTTTTTTGTTTTGTCCCATGTATAATAAATAGGGACGTCGACATATAGTAATGTCTTTGCGAATGGATCCGTTTGGCATAGTTGAAAAAAAGCTGTTAATGTTGTGTTCTGAGGTGGTTCGCTTGCAATTTTTCTAGCCGAGTCTTTTGTGAAGAAAACTCTCTGTCCATTCTCCAAATGTACTGCTAGATGTTGTACAGCTGGTTCACGTTCGTGTATGGGAAAACTAAAAATCCTCCACGCTGCTTCGTTGCTGTTAATGTATCTTCCCATTTGGTACATGAGGATCTCATCATTTTTGTTATTTTGCTCACTATTTTGGACTATTTGAAATACTGCCATATCACTACCTTTGTTTACGTATTTACATATATATTTGATAGATTTTACTGAATTGCAGTATTCAACGTTTATGTGTGCTTGGAACATTTTGGAAAGTAGTGGGTTATATGGTACTATCCATTGATTATCTATTTCCAGTTCATTTCTGCCTTGTATTCGTATTTTTGCTGTGAAGCCACCGTTTTTCGGCGATCGTCTTCTATATTTGGGATAGCCATCATCTTCAGTTTTTGTATCGTCCAAATATGGTTTTGGATATTTTTTTGAGCATTTTCCATCACTCATACATGGCGCATTTAAGTTTAATGGCCCACATGGTCCGTGAATCATATTTTTCACTACTATGTTGTATAGTTCCGGATCTTTTTGTGGATTGGGAAATTCTGCTTGGATGATTTTATCGATATCCGTGGGATAAATCTTATCGTGTAGCCATATGAGATTGTGTGAGTGAGGTAATCCTCGTTTTTGCCACTCGATTGTATACATCCAGCATCTAACGGTTCCAAAGATGTGGTATTTAGTGATAACTTCAATAAATTTTATTTGCTTTTGTCGAAAAACTCGGGCTATTATGTCGTGTCGATCCATGGAGGTTTGTCCATATTTTAGTTGTTCTTTGATTTCTGGCCATGATGAGTTGCATGTAAATGTTATGAAGAGATCAGGTCGTCCAAATTTTCTTACATAGGTCATGGCATCTTGCGTATATTCATGCATATGCCTGGGACTTCCTATGTATGATGAGGGTAGAATTACCAGTGTTCCAATGTCGTCAATATTGCCATCATTTATGATCGCATCTCGAAGGTGGATATATTCTTCTGTGCGTAGTTTTTTTGATTTAGTCTTATGTAAAGCATTCGTTCTGCTTCTATTTTTGCGTACATATCTACCAGAAATTGTTGAAATAAACGGCGAGTGTTGAGAATGTGATTGTATGTTTCATTGTCTCTAATCATTAAATGGTAAGCATAGAACTCCTTGGAAGTAACTTTTTTGTTTGTTTCTAGGCCTGTTTCAGGATGGATTTGTTTTATATTAAAATGATATCCGTCCTCTCCGCGCAGAAATATTAACGGATACTGAAGAGCATCGTAGGAACGATGAGTCTCTGCAATACGTTGTAATCCTTTTTTTCTTCGTTGTACAATTATGTCACGGCTTGTATTTTCATTGTCCACAATTACGATGGCAACTTCATCTATCTGAGGTGCATTAAATCTACGTTCGTGTTCTCTACGTGGTCTTTTATCGGCTCGAATTACAATTTTATAGTCATCAGAAATCATGCGGTCTAGTGTTGTTTTGAATATGTAAATCAATTGATTGTATTTGTGTAAGATCCTTTGTATATCTTGGATTATTTCGCGACTCAATCCATTAAAATTTGTGTATCGTTGATTAATTTCTTGTTCTTCATTTCCGATGAAATATACTTGTAGAAATTTATAGTCTTCGTTAGGTACTGGTAATAATGATCCTATTTTATGATAAATTTGCCCTTGAATTGAAAATACATATTCAAATTCATTTTTATTAGTGTTAGTCGAAGTAACACCGAAAGAAGTCATTTGGAAGCAGGAATTGTATGATCTTATATTTTGAAGAAAATGTTTTGATTCTGATGTTTCCCCGGTCATATAATGTAGAAATTCTTGTGGAGGTGTTTCTAGTAGTGGTAATCGAATTTTTCCATTCATACAACAGAGACCTGGTGTTTCTTTACCAAATTTTTTTGCGTGGCAAAATTGGCATATGTTATCCATTTTTCCGATTATAACATATTTATGATTGTAATATTTTTTCGTCGGTTCGTAGTGGAATGCTTCCTTTGTCAGATTATCTTTTAAAATTCTCGATTCTTCAATATTTTCATTTTCTGTTCTTTTTTCGCTTTTTTTGCTTCTCAGGGTCTTCATTCTAGTTCGTTGATTTTGTAAACGTACTTCATGTTCTTCTTCTGTTTCATTTCTTCGACGTTCTTTTTGTTTTCGTCGTTTCACTTCAGAACTGGCAAGATCTCCTCCTCTTTTACGTTTAGGCATTGTTTCCTGTAAAATATAAATTAAATTAACATATTTTATAGACAAATTTGATATTTCACAATTTGATATTTCGTTTTAAACGTAAGAATTAATTAAACACACTATTAAAAATACTCACTTGTTATACTTCAAAATAAAGGTTCACATATAACTTTTTTCTTTTCCGTTTTAAATTTGCTTGTTTTGCTGTTCAAATTAAACTAATTTTGGCGGGTGGCACCGGGCTTTTATATATTCAGAAAGTTAGGCTCTAGAATATTCGAGAAAATTTGGGAATATAGCTGTAAATACCCGCTTCGCTGGGTATTGGAAATTTCTAGAACATTCTAGATCCATTAAAACATTTCCTTATACTCTTGAGTTTTCTAGATTACTTTAGAAATTTCTAGAACATTCTAGGTCCATCTGAACATTTCCTTACACTTTTGAGCTTTTTAGATCATTTTAGAAATTTCTAGAACATTCTAGATCATTTTGGAAATTTCTAGAACATTCTAGATCATTTTGGAAATTTCTAGAACATTCTAGATCCATTAAAACATTTCCTCACACTCTTGAGCTTTCTAGATCATTTCAGAAATTTCTAGAACATTCTACATCTGAACACCATTTCTAGAACATCCATCTGAACACATGCTGTTTGCAGCACCTTTGAACAATAAAGTTCAAATACTCGACAACAGATGGCGCCACTACACTTAATTTCTGAGTTGAAGGGTTGAAAAAACCCTTATATCTTTAAAAACACGCCCTTTAGGTTAAAACGGGAACTTTCTTGTTTGAGGGCAGATAAAGGGCTTTTACACTATATAAGTCCTTTTATCGTACTGGGACTTGTTTTTAAGTTTTATCGGCACGCACATTTTATCAACTTAGTTTTATTATATATAATGATTTCTTGTGAGATGTATGTATGACTCTTCTTCCTGTACTCTTGCACTACCTGTTCATAATTTTATTTTGATAACTTTTCCTGCTACCCAAAGGTTGTCTGTAAGAGATCGCTTTAAGCGATAAGACCGCCTGTTGCTACCATTACTAGTTATGTAAGTTTTTTTGTGTAACATTGTTCTCTTGTGTGGTGCAATAAAGCATATTTATTATTATTATTATTACTATACAGTAACGGGCTCAAGACTGAACCTTGGGGTAGGCCCTTCCAAACTTGTTTGGTATGTTCTTGTATATTGGTTACCCTTAACGAGATCTTTCTTCCAGAGAGAAGATTATTAACAAAGCGACTTACTCTTTCCGGGATGCCCATACGACGCAGCTTGTCACATAGGACCGATATTAAAACATTATCGTAGGCGGCCGATATATCTAGGAAAACGGCTAATACCGATTGTTTTTTCGAGAACGCTAATCTGACTTCCGTAGACAATAATGTATGGCTGTCTGTTACGCTTCTTCCCTTTCTAAACCCAAATTGGGATTCAGCGATTAACCCCGAATTTTCCACATACCACTCCAGTCTATTTTTTAACATGTGCTCAACTATCTTGCATAAGACCGATGAGAGAGCTATAGGTCGGTAAAAGTTAGGGAGCTCAGGGTTTTTACCCGGTTTCAGAATAGGTAGGATGATCTGATGTTTCCACGAGACCGGAATTTCTCCTGTCTCGAATATTTAATTAACGAGACCTAAAAAGAACGTTTGGCCTACTGGACCAGCTTTTTTCAAAAAAGAGTATACAATGCCATCCCGGCCTGGAGACGAATCCTTTGTTGAGGCAAGAACTAACTTAAGTTCTTCCATTTTGAATTCACTCTCCAGAAAGTGGTCTGACTTGTTAAATGAGTAGGATATCGGGACATCGTCCCTGTTGGGCACAGTTGGTGGAGCCAGTTTATTAAGAAACTCGTGCGTCCAAGCTAAGGACGAACTTGAAACTGTTGTTGGGCTATTCCTCTGCGAAATCTACGGATATTCTTCCAGACCAATGTAGGGGGAGTAGTGGGTGATATAGACTCACAAAATGACTTCCAGCCTTCAGCCTTTTTTGATGATAGGGTTTTACGACATTTTGCCCTTGTTTTTTAAACCTGATGTAGTTGTCTAGGGTTATATTATTAGCGTATTCCCTTTCAGCCTCATTGCGTTCCCTCACCGCCGCAGAACACTCCGAGTCCCACCACGGTTGTGAGGGAACATGCTTCGCTATGGACCTTTTAAGAGGGATGGATTCCTCAGCTGATTTGTGGATGGCCGTTACAAAGGACTCGTGGGATATTTTTGTATTTGAATGACCATTCGCAACTAGGGACTGAACCTCCCGGTCTAGAGAAGAAGAATATTTGTTCCAATCTGCTTTGCCCAACCTATACCCTTGTAAGGGCGGAAGTGAGTCAGGGATGTTTGATTTACGAGGGAAAGAGATATATATTGGAAAATGATCACTGTTGTGAGACAGCGACGAGATGTCCCATGATAGCTCTGAGGCCATATCTGTAGAGCACATAGTTTAGTCAACTACCGACGCGTTTTGGCCAGGAGCCGTGCGCCTAGTTGGCCTGCCATCATTAATGCAACAGAGATTTAGTTCGTCTGCTAACTCCAACAGAAATCTACCATTATTGTCCGAGGCGCCCGATCCCCAGCACACATGATGGCAATTTAGGTCCCCCATAATGACGACTGGCCTAGGAACGTTCCTCACCAAAGCCCGGAACTCGGACAGTGTGTTCCGAGAAGGGTGTGGGACGTAAACCGAGACGTAGGATACTTTGTAGATCCTAGCAGCAACAATAAAAATTTCTCCAGAGTGAGCCGGTAAAGGTATTTGTGAAAAAGGGTTGTTGTTTTTAATAATTAGGGCAGATCCATCCCATCCATCGGCTCTATCATCCCTTATAGTGATATAGCCAGGTAATTTAAATGATTGATGCGGTTTGAGCCAAGTTTCACCTATTGCAAATAAAATGGTGTTGTATTTGGAGGAAAGATATAGTAACTCAGATTTTTTATTAGTTATACTGCGCGCATTCCATTGGACTGCCGTATGCATTGAGAAGTTTTTTATTTGTTAATTCGCAGAGAGTTTCAATTTTGGAAGCAACGTTGGACGGTATTTTATCTAAGCTAAGGAACATTATCAATGTGGACAGGAGAGAATTAAGGACCCTCTCAATTATAAATCCCTCATCAGAGGGCGTAGTATTATATTGAGATTCTAGTATAACCGGTGACAGGTATGCACTTTCTTCGTTGTGTTTGTTACTTAAGGCGCAGGGTAGGGCAAGCCATTCTCCATACAAAGGTTGTGCAAGTTTTTTGCGTTAGTTTTGGCACTTCAGCATTTTATTTTATTTTTTATTGGTACATATTGGATATACGCAGAACTTGATGTTGAAATTTTGCATTATTTAAAAAATAATAAAAATAAAAAAATACAAAAAATAATTAAAATTAAAAAAGAAGAACATCGGGGCATAGCTAACAAAAAAATAAGCATATGGACCAAAAATAGTAACTGGTGTGCAAACACAAACGAAGAAAAACTTGCACAAAGTTTGTATGGAAAGAGCTTGCCCACCCCTTCGCCTTAATTCCCTATTTCTTCTGTCCCTCTCGAGGAAGGCACAGCCGTTTCTAGAGGGAGGAATGCGGTATTCATTAAGGATCGCTTGGTGAGCTTTTCTATCATAACCCCCTGGTAGGGGGGAGCGAGGTTTTTTAGTTAAGGTTACAGTCTTTCTGTAGGATACTGAGGCAGTTTTTGAACCAAGAGTTTCGGCGTAAGATCGTTTAGAAGCGGGAAAACGCTGGGAGGCCTCCACGAACGAGATGGCCTCTTCTGACATGGCCGCTTTAATCTTGTGTTGCCGGTTGTATTCCGGGCATGCCTTGTCCGTAGCTGAGTAGGAGCCTGAGCAGAACAAGCAAGTTGCATCGTTGTGAGACGTACATCCACTAGCTAGGTGAGCCAGGCCGCATTTCGAGCACCTAGGCTGGGATCTACAGTTGGCTTTTACATGACCGAATCTGCAGCATTGGAAGCACTGTACGACTGGGAAGTTGTACTTCTCAGTTGTGAAAGAGTTGTGAAACAAGAATACTCTTTGGGGTAGTTTTTGCCCATCAATAGATAGAACCACCGTCTCCGTGGGGAGCCACTCTTGAGTATCGTTTTCTCTGTTTTTAACATTTCAACGCCTAGCCTTTGTGACTTTTCCATAGCCGTCCGGGGTGATAACACCGGCCGCGATCTCTTCGTTAGACAGGTCCTTTTGGGGACCTTACGTATGATACATAACCTCTGAACGTTAAATGTTGGGACAAATGCTAGGTACTGTGAACTCTCGAGTTTATTGTGATTCTCTATAAAGGTGTTGGCCGCATTGGCACTAATAAAATCCAGACTAATTCGATTTCGACCTACCTTACTTATGCCTCCCGGCTTCAAACCATTGATATTGTGCGAACAAAGGTACTGGCCAAATTTCACAGGGTTTAGGGGTGACGAATCGGATGACGCTTTGTTTTGAATGTGAACTATAAAGGGCCCAGAATCTCTATGAGTGTAGCATTGTCTGCTTGATAGGGGCTGTGGTGGTAACTGGGTATCGCTAGTCTTTGTAAGCTTGTTCTTATTTATGACATTGGGAGGTGAATTCGACGTAAGCTTTCTTTTGTGCCCTTTCGACATGCCCAAGGTATAGCCAGAATCATCAATATCTGGGTTTATGGAGGCCTGGCGGTCTTCGGATGGGGGACTAATTGGTGTATTCGAATCGGTTAGCATGTTTTCGCCGGCCGGCACCAATGATGGGTCATTACTACCCATCATTAAGCCGGCCCACAAAACTCATGCGGGGCCTTTACTATAGTATTTAATTAGATATAATATACTAATAACATTGAAGAATACAGCTATATTAATAGAATAAATAAACTTACCACAATGAGACACTAGATATAATTTTGTGCTTTTATTATTAATTGGTAATAACATTTTAATAATATCCAATAGAAATAATAATGATAGCAACCATCATTTGTAATTAACAGTTCTCGACATACAAGAGGTGGCCTGTAATAGGAGCAAAAATTTAAAACGTAGATTCAACTCTTCAATCTGAACAACATTTGTTTCGTAACTTTTTAAAATAACGTGTATTAAATAAAATATTGTAGAAGAAAGATTTTTCGAAGTAGCAATGAATTGACAAATATTTGATGTTTATTAGCGTGACTGTTGTCTAAACTGAGGGGATATCGATTTTGGACGGCTTATATTGAAAAAACTATTTAATTTTTTTGAAATAATGAACATTTAAACCCACTTTTTTTTTCAAGTCGCTGAACAAATGTGGTTCAGTTTGAAGAGTAGAATCTACGTTTTAATTTTTTACTTTAGTTACAGGCAAGACCCTGTATAAATTGTAAAACTCTTCTAGACAACTTAAATAATCAACAATAGGCCATGGTGTAAAAACACCGAGGTAACTACCTACGACTAAGGGTCGGTTGCACCAAACCGTCTGTAATTGTAAGCGGTCTTCGTCAAAATCTGACGATCACATGCGGATTTTAACGACCGTTAAATCCGTTGGGTTGCACCATCTTCAAAATCACGGATTGTAATTGTTAATCGGGTTGCCACTTAAGAACTACACCTAAGAACTTAACTTGCCAAGAGAGATTTCCAAAACAGTTGTTGCCCTACCCACACTCCACAGAGAAAAAAAAACTTTTAGCGCGTTTTTATCTCTTGTCAAAAGTGACATGAGCACAGACAAAAATGAATTTTCATGCTCGGTTGCTATATGAAAAAATAATTACCCGAAAATTATTTTGGTGGAAGTGCGTTTCTTAAGTGGCAACCCGATTAACAATTACAATCCGTGATTTTGAAGATGGTGCAACCCAACGGATTTAACGGTCGTTAAAATCCGCATGTGATCGTCAGATTTTGACGAAGACCGCTTACAATTACAGACGGTTTGGTGCAACCGACCCTTAGTCGTAGGTAGTTACCTCGGTGTTTTTACACCATGGCCTATTGTTGATTATTTAAGTTGTCTAGAAGAGTTTTACAATTTATACAGGGTCTTGCCTGTAACTAAAGTAAAAAATTAAAACGTAGATTCTACTCTTCAAACTGAACCACATTTGTTCAGCGACTTGAAAAAAAAAGTGGGTTTAAATGTTCATTATTTCAAAAAAATTAAATAGTTTTTTCAATATAAGCCGTCCAAAATCGATATCCCCTCAGTTTAGACAACAGTCACGCTAATAAACATCAAATATTTGTCAATTCATTGCTACTTCGAAAAATCTTTCTTCTACAATATTTTATTTAATACACGTTATTTTAAAAAGTTACGAAACAAATGTTGTTCAGTTTGAAGAGTTGAATCTACGTTTTAAATTTTTGCTCCTATTACAGGCCACCTCTTGTATGTCGAGAACTGTTAATTACAAATGATGGTTGCTATCATTATTATTTCTATTGGATATTATTAAAATGTTATTACCAATTAATAATAAAAGCATAAAAAACAAATTTGAGTTTATTTATAAGAATAAACCTATATGCATGAAACACTTTTGCACCAGAGTGTACCTACCGATCCTAGTGTTGATACCTACCTATTTTTGTTATTTTCCTGGGTTTGTTTTCCTTTTAATATATTTTGATAACTGTTATGTTATTTGATTGAATTAAGAATAAAAATGAAACTCTTTTTTAGTTTTTAGATCTCAAACGACAAAGACACAAAGTCAGAGAATAGGTTGATCTCAAATATACTAAGTGATTTGATTTTATAACTTTTATGTCTCTGATATTGATAGATATTAGGCTTAGAGTATATTTCTAATCAAACAAATAAATGAAACTGAATGTAAATCATACTTTTAGTTGAATATTATATACTTGAGCCACTGTGTACTGTTTGAGTATCTGTGTACTACAGGGGCGAGTCACAAAACCCCACTACCCGTACACAGTAGGGTGGAGCGTCAATGTATGGAGAATTTTTTTTTTGGTCGTATCGATGTGTAATACCCCCAAAACGTTGTGTATGGTTAAAACGTAAGCAAATACATTTTTCTTTTGTTTTTATGACATATCTTTTAGCCCTCTACCCTGGCTCAAAGATTTCACTTTTTTCAAATTTTCGCATGGTAATCAAAATTATTTAATTATTATTGCAAGCCTTTATATGTTTATTTTTCATTGAATACATAATATTAAAAAAGACATTTCATTAAATTAAATATTTATTTACTCATTTAAACAGTTATTTGTAAAAATTAATTTGCTAAATAGGTACAAAAACCGAGTAGGAGTAGCGTCAGATACAAAATTCATATAAGATGTTAAGGAGATTCACTTCGCATTTTATAATGCTTTTTGGTATTAAAGTACGGCATTTTTGACCGTGAATGAATTTTGGAACGAATAAATCCATCTCTTGCCCTTTCTCCAGCAACAGTCACAGACGCTTCACTCACCATTTTCACACACCGTTCAACTGCTTGAGTGTGACAAGGATAATGTGGAAACTTTGTAATGTCTTGTAGCTGTGAACGCACTAGATCTTCTATTTCTTCGTCGGTGGCATCATTTAACATTGGAGGGGGTGTAACTTGTGATTCGCCCCATATAATTAAATCAGTATAATCCGTCGCGTTAAAGTTTAACTTTGGAACTTTAAATATCCGTACTCCCGGCTTCTGAAGTTGCCTAGCTGCAATTATACGTCTTACACCCAATTCATTTATGTGTGGTCGGTCGTCGAATAACATAGCCAGTAAAAGATTTTCAGGGTGTGCAAAATATGCATTTCGTTGAATCACTGGATCTATAATTTTCTTGACATCGGTAGACAAACATCTCGAAAACGCAATTAATTTAAAGACATGTTGCGGGCCTTGTTTAAATGAACTTTCTTGTTTTATACTGAACCACACAGGGGCGTAAACTTTTACGATATATTCTGCTAGCTTTTTCAAGTTGCTGGATGGATTTTCTGTGGCTACGTAAAGTCTTAAAATTCTATTGGCTGTCGTCAACCAACGTGAGTGACCCATTTTTCCAGGATTTCTATGTGACAATTCTTCAGAACAAGATCCGTTAATTACAGCATGGCAAATTTGGTATAGATACTTTTGATCTGTACTGATATTATTTTCTATATCCTTCTGCAAAACAGGCATATTTGACGCGATATGTGAAAATGGAACGACAGGGAGATCGCTACAGCTATGTTATTCACAAAGCCAGCCAGAGGTGGGGTGAACGTCCAAGACCGATGATGTCACAGCCCACCCCTAATATATATTGACGCCGGGGCTCATAATAACAACAGGTAATCGGAGGTTTAACGCATTGGTCCGCTCGAGTCATCACCAGACGTCCGTCTATTTGACATTGCACCTAATTCACATACTTCTGACATTGACAGTCTGCGACGGGTGCAAGAAGAGACGGACGACCGAGACATTGGCGTGGTAGGGAATGACTAATCCGAATTGGTATTATTTTATCGATAATATTGTCTAGGTATATCATATCATGTTTTAGGTAGTACATGCGTAAGGTCCGCGGCATACATTAGCTGCACGGTTTGTCGGAGTCAATTTTTACCCGACTTTGACGATAAAGCGTGACCATAAAATCTGCCATTGTGCTATCATGCTAGCTAGATAGGCCACGTCACGTATGTAGCGTTCTCAGTCATCCTATAATATAGACTGAGATAGCAGTAAAGAAAAAAGTATTGTCTCGGTCTATTTCAAAGCTTGAAGAATGTTCCGCATATTGCTATGTAATTCGGGGTTAACAGCTTGAGATTTTTCAAATTAGTCGCATTTTGCAGCTGGATACTTCTTTGATTGTAAACATGTATGAAAAAGCAGTTCAAAAATATGTGCGCTTCATGGTTCTTTTATGGCTTCATAGTTTATTATGTATTCCAATCGTTCTGAAGATATGACTAGTTATTCATGGTCGTTTATGATCGTCATTATAAGGCCATTACATATTACACATCTTGCAATTTGTCACAAAAACCGATAGAGTTGCAGGTTTAGTTAAAATGAGACAGCATTCATTTCAGCCATTTCAGGCTGTCCTGACAAATTGCATCGTTTGTATTGTGCTATGAGTAAGTATACTCAAATGACGCCCTTGATTTCCCATGTTATTTATTTATAAACAATTCCCCAAACTTAAATGAATGAAAATGATCACAGTCAATTTCGACTATACACAAAGAAGGGTTCCGTACCAACACCTCCTAATCTACATTTAAAAGCACAATACAATATATTGAATCAAAAAAGGTTGTATTTTATATAGGAAATTCTTGAGTAAGACAGGTTTTCAGCAATAACTCAAAAACCGTTAGATCTATCTTGTTCAGACGCAAAATAGTTGAAAGTATTTATTATTCATCTTGATTTTTTTCATTTTAAACTATTAAAATAGTTTGGAAATTAGAGAAAGGGGGGGGGGGGTACACTTCGTACGACTTTGACATGGTTTTTTTTAGAATCCTCTGTAATTTTTGTAGGCCCCTCTATACGTAAAGCATAGCAAACACGCCTGTGTATTGAAAAAAAAATTGTAACCCTCCTGTATGGGGTGCCCACCCGGACAAGTTTAATATTTTTTTCGTAGTTTCACATCACATTTCTATAGCGGTTTATAGACTACACCTTCCTACCAAATTTCATACTTAATTGTAGTGCTCATAATATAGTCTCTGAGTAAATCGACTGTGACATACAGACGGACGGACACACATGACGGATCTATAAGGGTTCCGTTTTCTCCATTTTGGCTACGGAACCCTAAAAATCAGACGTGTATATGTTATTAAATTTTCTGTAATGGATACGGAATGATTAGTGCCTACGCCAATTCTTAGGATTAGGTAGCGGACCCCGGGTATCCTTCAAGATGCCACTGTACTGGGAATAACGCTAGGAGAATGATGGATACGGAATGATTAGAACTGAAAATTAAGACCTAACTTGAGTAATATTTACTCTTACATAATTCACGGTTGGATCTCCGATACAATCTGCTGCTTTTTCTGACTCGACTTGCTACTTACTAAACCTCTTTACAAGAAAATCAACTCACCGATTGTCAATTTTGACAGCAAATGCCTAAACCGGTACCATTGATGTAGAAAATACTAAAAAAAAAGGAGAGACTACTGTAGTAGCGGGCCCACGGAAATTTATTTTCTATTTTGATCCAAATTTACGTATATAACTTGACAGACATATTACAAATAAAATTGGATTATGTATTATATCACAATATTATTTTAGGGTTAGTGACCACGAGCAATGTAGATTACGTGTTTAAGGTAAAATATCACTCGACAAGTTTTACGTTAGTGTACCCTAGTAACGCTATAATATAATACTGTATTTTACTGATAGTCAAATCAGCAACTTATTACGAAGCGTCTAAAACGCTCGCTTAGTATTGTTTATAAGGAAATATACCTAATGACGTCACAATTTTCTATGGTCAAACTGCGCCCTAATTTGAAATATTATTAAAATTTTATATGGATAGCTCCCGTGAGTTTCAGACATATTAAAATATGATGAAACGGGCCATTCACGTCGTTAAGGTCACCCACGCTCGACATGTTCAGACCGGTTCGCAGACCTTAATCATGAGATTCATGAGTACTTATCGCAGCGGCAGTTCTTTTAGCACCTATTTTACCCTTTTAATGCTAAAAGAAACGCCGCCGCGATAAGTACTCATAATTAGGGACTGCAAACCGGTCTGAAACATGTCGAGCGATAGTTTACCTTAAATGTGTGAATGACCCGTTGACCTCGGTGACAGAATTAGTGATCAAAAATGTAAACACACAACTCTCAAAGCACAAATGGCTTTCAAGATCCATGCAGGTTTCCTCTCTATGTTTTTCTTCACCCGATGGTGAATATCAAATTAAACTCCGTACATAAGTTCCAAAAAAATAATTAATACGAGGCAGATTTCGAACCCACGACCGCCACTTGACAGCAGCAGCATTGATAACTTCAACCACTAGCACTACATCTGTGAATAATTAAAAAACAGTCTTGTGACTTTAGACATAAAGTTTAATTTTAACTGTAAACGTTTTAAAAGCTAGTGGTCTAGTATAGTTCTATAGAATATCTTTGATGAGAATACCTTCTCGGCTTACACAGCGCTCGGTTGCATAGCAAACACAAAAGTACAATATAACGAAATCACAAGCGATGAAAAGCCCGGTTATGTTTGTGTAATGTTATATAATTTTAATTCTAATTTTGTACATGATATTATGGTAATCATATACAGCCACAAGTGCACAGCATACGCACCAACAAACACGACCTGCAAAGGAAGATACGAAGCATAGGTCCAGGGTCGAAGTTGCACCACGTCCGTAGGGAGTACCCACCGTTACCCTACACGTGACCCCTGGGTGGTGCTAAAAGTGCAACAAAAACTGGCAACCGTACTTGTCTTCTCGAAGATCTCACGGTCGTAAATAAATGCCATACGATTAAAAAAAAATAAGATGTCGTATATGACTGATCGAGAACGCATAACGCAAAATAACAAATATAAAAATTATCGTTATGCTGCATTGTCATACTTGTTCATTATATTTTAGAGAAATTGGCCACCTGTACCACAATTAAAGAGGTTACATAATTACTTGTATTTTATTTACATTTATTCTCTTACTTACTCATAAGCTAAAGGAGATCTAGTACCCAGGGCCCACACAAGGGCCACAAGTGTTGGAGCCATCACGATCAGGGGATGATATATGTGTATATAAGTGCGTGTGTCTAAAATTGTTTATATAACAATTATATAATGGGAACAAAAAGAACAAGAAATAACATACAAGCCTGTTTTTATTCAAAAAATCTAAAAGCGAAACAAATATTCAGCCCTTCTGAATAATTACTACTTTGTACCGCTTGCGTTCGAGACGACAGGGTGCTGGGAGTCTTGAGGCTATAGCCGTCATAAATGGAGGGCGACGAAACAAGGAGAGGGTTTGATGCTCTGATTCTTGTCTGGTGCAAAGGTTGTCCATCGCCATCCAACTGATCCAGCGTGGTAAGGTAGCAATTGTGATGGATACCTTTTCGCCCAGTACTACTCGGGGGGGAGCTTGTTTGACTAGGCTCTCTTTTTTGTGTTGGTGTTTTTATAATGTATGAATGAAAAATATAATAAAATATTTTTAATTTTATTCTAAAATATAATACCAATAATAACATTCATTTGTAACAAATGCTATGCTATCAAGAAAGACTAAATAATGAATAAGCATTGAAAGAGTCCTTATACTGTCATTAACTTCTGGTTCTTCATTTTACTAATTTACTAAACCGGAATATATTTATTAATATGAATGGTTGAAATATTTTTCCTTCTACTGCTTACAGCTGTATTTGTTGCATTTTGCAGCTTACATTGCATGATCACCAAGTAGAATTTCTCCCAAATCCTGCAATAAAAAACACTTAACATGCTTTCGGCAACTAGTACTTGGTACTTAAATCATCGACAAATCTCTCCCAACTGACATGAAATAAATATTTAGGTAGGTGGATACTAGATTCATCAAAGTGTTAGGCAGATTTTCTTTCCAATTTACATGTTAATTTTCATAATCACTCGGCAAAACAAATTTACATAATAGGTTACCTGTCCGTCACATCACTGGAATTTACAATAGAAGACATCTATTCTATGTGGAGAACCAAAGGCATGGTTATATAATGATCCCTAACAAAAGGAAATTTAATTTTTCAGACTGAAATACTGATTTCTTGTTACATTATAGATTTCTATTTTAAACATCTTAGCACATGAAATATACTACTGACACATAGTACATCAATGACTGACACCAAATGTCAACTGCCTTAGCAACGACCATAGCAACTACACCCGCGACGGCCAAGTACACCAACATTATTAGGGGTGTAAGGTGGGGACAACATTTATGACATTAACGTGACTTGGCGTACGTCTCCGCCTTGTCAGAAGTACTTTGTGAATACGTGTAACTGTCAAATCATCTCACCTCTAGTGATGTTCTAGTTATTGACGTACTAATCGATGGATTTATGCGTTAAAACTATCCTGATTCAGGTAATATAAACCGCTTATTGATTTAAAAAACTCTATGAATGAAAGAGAAAATGTTTTTTTACAAAAGTTGTGTATGAAATATCAAGTGCAAAGCCTACATTTTATCAAATTAAAACCATGTTACGTATATAGGAGTTAGACTGTACTGGCTGACATATGACAGGTAGAGCGAGCGTTTAAGGTGGGGCGAGAGTTGAGGTGATAGCTACAGGTGGAGACGTACGTCTTTACGCCACAAGCCAATACTTTTACAAGAATACCACTTCAGGTTTCCAATGCCTTCCCAATCGGTCCCGAGTAGAGTTGAGGCCCAACCGTTGCTCCGTCTAATTTGATAAATAAATGTCGGAGGGGCAGCTCGTTTGCATGCAGTTGGCATATAAACCATTGTAGGGGTCCACCCAATTTCATTTCTAGGAAATGGATTACTCCATTTTTCCACCCAGTGTTTGTCGCGGTACCATCACACCCAATTACTTTTACATTGCTAAAATCCAGTCCCTTTCTTTGAAAAAATGCATACACTGCGTCAGCTACGGATTTTCCTGTCCCAGACAAAGTTATATGTCCTAAATACGTCAACGCAGGTTCAGTTATAAGTGAAATGTGTTCCCTTGTTATAATAGTTTTATGCAAACGTTGGCCTCGTTTTTCAAAAATCAAAGTCTTATCTTTTCTGCCATCAAAGTAGATGCTCTTGATTTCTTGGTCGCTTTTAGACTGAATTTCCTCACGAACTCGTTTTCTAGCTCGACGAACTTTGCTCCGATCTATTAAGTTCACAGTATCATCCTTAGATATCAGACCAACATCTTGCAACACTGCACTAGCAACCGCGGCAGCCGATCGATCGGATATTCCGTAACGATCACACACTTCGGCTAGAGTTGAGATTTCTATTGTATTTTGTCGTTTAGTAGGATTTGGGGTTCGAGAGGAGGATGGTTCAGGTTCAACCGCCTCACCTCATGTGTGGGGACGGGTTCCATAGGAAGTACTTTGGTTATTGACGTAGGAATTTCCGTTACGGGGTCACTCTTGTGGGCTAATTTTTTTATTCTAAACAACTTTTTTTTTTGTTTTTTAGTTTCTATTGTATCTATTCCACCAATAAACATTTTCCTTTTCTGTCTCTGATCCAAAAGAAAATCTCTTTCTAGTGCAGGCACTTTCTTCTCCCAGGGAAAAATACAATCATTAAAATCTCCGCATTTGCAAGTACAAATATCGAACAGTTCTGAGATGCATTTATCTTTCCATAGTTGTAATTTTAACTTGAAACTTTCAGTTTGTTTTGAGGTTGGGTATCGAATAAAATATAAATACTTCTTATACGTGGCCTTCAGCTTTTGTTTAACACGTTTAATAGTGACAACGGGCAACGACGTCGTAGTCCATACTTCGATAAGAGCACGTCCTGCTGCGTCAAGTACCTGAGATATAGCAGGCTGTTTTCCGCATCCTTCACTTTTCATTAAATAACGAACAAATAGTACATGTCGCAGTACGTCGGCAGTCGTTGGTAGCCCCCTTTTGTTAATTAAACTAGGTGTTCCAAAAATAGGACAGTCTATTTCCTGTCGCGTTGTTGGTCGTTTATACATTATTTTAGCTCAGTAAACAATACAAAACTTAACCTCACAGTACACAATTTATTCCAAGTCGATTTACCGCCCAAATGTCAAATTACCCTCCAACACCAATAACCAATTAAAAACAAATCTAAAATAATGTTGGCACACTAACAATACCAACATAGACAAGTAAAATAAAGCGTTCATTACACGATCGAGATGTTTTCTCAGTTTTAATACCCGTATGATAAGGAGGTATATTGCTCAAATTTGCCACTAACAAAAATTATTATTTTATTTAAATTGCTGTGATTAGAATATTCCTGTACTTTTTAATTAGTTGATTTATCTATCTAGACTATAAATATTCATTATTTTAGGGAAAAATACTAATTTTTAAATAGTTGTGATAATTTTAATCCTACCCTAATTTAGGTCATTTTTTGAAACTTTGGAAGGGGGTAGAGGGCTAAAAGTAGGCTTGATTATTTTTATCTTAAACTATGGACCTAAATACAACATTTTAGAACTATTCCAATGTGAAAACAATAAAAAAAAAATTCGCTCCACCCTAGTACACAGTGGCTCATTTCCCATTTTTTAAAAAACATTGTCTAACTACTTTATAATTGTCTTAATTGAAAAACTGATAATGCAAGGAGAAAGTTTAATAACCGAAGCACGTTGAGTGAGAATTTCAGCCCGCTACCATGATTTTTTCTTCACAATTTGAGCGTCCGAAAAAATCCGAGCCACTGTCGACCACCCGACCCTACTTCACTTTTTCGACTTGGCAATGGTGAACTCATGGCGTCTGTATAGAAATGATTCGCTGGCTAAAGGTATTGCAAAATCTCAACTTAGACCTGCTTTCATTCAGGTATGAAGTCGCTGAGACGCTGATTTGTGTCCCAGACAGGGATAACGGGAGTCTTCAGAACCCGAGTGTCAACCACAGCCTTCAGGGAGATATAAACCAGCTAATGACCCATCACATGGCAAAAGATACGATGGCTACGATCATTTCCCAGTATTCGACGACCTAAAAGCTCCACGAACCTGTCGCTTGGAGAGTTGTTCGTCGGCTTCTTCGCGTTCCAAAATTAAATGTCGAAAATGCGATGTTTATTTATGTGTCAGTCGAGACAAAGACTGCTTTTTTATGTATAACAATAAAATTATAAGATTCTATGAGTCAAACCGTTTCGCTTTATCGAACACTAAGATTCAATGGATAAAAATGACACAATTTAATTTATTAATGGGGCTTTGTTATGTGATTATATTAATAGAGGCACAAACTCTAATGAGTTTTTTTTCATGGCGTTTACGTTATTATAAAAAAAACGAATACTAACAAGTAATAAGTATGAAAGTAGTGTAAGTATGAAATTGACACAAACAAGTTTGAATAACCTATTGGCTATGTGCAAAGTAGGTGGTGGGGGTAAACTAAGCGATCGCAGCGCACACCATGGCAGAAATGTGCAATTTCCGGGGACATATATGTCAAATTTACTTCGACGTTTCCTATTGGTTTCCTACGATTCGTTTCGTTTGTATTTATTTTCTTATTTATTTCAGTCAAATTTCCAGTAAGGGGTCTTTCTCGCTTACTAAAATATGTTATTATTTGACAGCTCTGAGTTTGACATTGCCCCGGGACCCATGACGTTTGACGTTTCTGACGTGCATATAGCCAATACCAGTCAATCACAGGAATGACGCCTGTTTATCGTAAGTACTCTAATAAAGTTTCAGAGCTATTAAGGCGACTTGTTAGGTATTTATTAATTATGAGTATTCCCATGGATAGATATGACACAAATGGCACATATACATCAGTTACCACGTCGTTATTACCGTAAACGTAAAATTGCTTATCGAATATTATTTTGACCGGATGCATTTCATAAAAAGAAATACCTAAAGTTCTACCTAAGCACAACACGAAAGTGACACAAAAGGAATGAAAAACGATTAGGAAATAGTTCGGGAACGGAACCATACACAAAAAAACCAGCAACATTACTATGTACTTATTTTTGAAACCTCTGAATCTATTGCCGCCGGATTAGAGGGCCATCTCCGAACTTCGAGTCGTGCCGTCCCTTTCACTCTCGTCCTAGGTACACTATATAACGGAAAAAGATACGAAGTTCGATTTTCGAAGTTCGGAGTAGGCCCCTGAGCCGCTACCGCGAAACGCAAACAAACGAAGTTCGAATATCTCCCTCTCTGTCGCACTTGCATATTCGAGCGACAGAGAGGGAGGTATACGACCTTCGTTCGTGTTCGTTTCGCTGTAGCAGCTCTGACCCCATTAAATCAGGAGAAACTTAACGCCACTGGTACGGCTACGACGATCTATCGGAGCATTATGGGTGGAATGCAAAATAATTGTACATAGTTAAGGCCTGAATTTAACCTACGCTTTAATTTTCTCAGTTTCGTAACGAAAGTTACCCATATAAAATATATGACTAATTGTCATTACGAAAATGAGAAAATTAAAGCGTAGATTAAATTAAGGCCTTAATTATGTACAATTATTTTGCATTCCACCCTTATACAAACCTAGTTAAGAAAATGTTTTTGACGATAAAATAAATATATATATAATGAACAACTTATCATTATATTTTACCTGTGTAATTTAGATTGATATAATCATTGCGTAATAATTTCATTTTTTTTCTTGGTAAACTTCGGAGATAATAGGGAAAATGTATTTTTTACAGTTAAAAAAAAGAAAATCTGTAGTAGAATGTGAAAACTAAGCCCTTTCATATGACAGCCGACTTGACATGTTCACTAGAATTTGAAGTTTTGACCCTTGTATCGGTAAATATTCAAAGAAAATTAAAAAATATATATCATGTTCCATGCATGTGGGTTAGCCTTGTTTATAGCTAATTCAAATTTCAAATCGATAGCATAAGCAGTTCTTGAGATATTTAGCAATGTGACAGACAGACAGATGAAGCGGCACCATAAGGATTCCTTTTTTACCATTTTGGTATGGAACCCTAAAAAGGGACCCCATTCTGAAATCTATTACATCTCTGAAATCTATTACAAGAAATACTCCTGACCCAGATATACTTCATGTGAACACAACCACCAGGACACTTGTGCATTTTGGCAGATATATTGTTCCTGAAATCATCCGACACCATATTCTCGCAGATTGTGGACACCTTCCTTGCCATTATTTAATAATTTTTCAGGTAATCTATGCTGTGTAAGTGCCGTGAGTTAGCAAAAAGATTATAGTATTAATATTGAAATTATTATCTTCAACCCTTGTTGGAACTAAGAGACTGATTAGATTTTTTTGTAAAAGAGAATGTTCTATTGAGACAACTTAGCTACTGTTGAACAACTGTGTTACCATCTTATCCATCTTCTTTTATAATGCGCACTTCTAAGGTTTGGAATTCTCTGCCGGCGTCTGTATTTCCGAGTTCATATAACCTGGACCTTTTTAAGGCACCAGTGAATAGGCATCTTCTGGGTGAGCTCGCTTCATCGTCCACCTCATCTTTGCCCCCTGGCTAGATGCTGGCCAAGAGCAATCCCATTTTTAATAAAAAAAAAACATTATATCCCTATTTCTTTGTAGAGGTATTTCGATTTCAGTTGGTTGATTGGGTAAGTAATTGGTTTATAAATTACATTAGGTATTTGGTATACCAATATCAAATTCAAGATAATATACATTTTTATTAATGTTAAATAATCTGCTAAGATATTTTAACACACCTATATACACGTTATGTCAAATATTATGAAACAAAATTGCAAAATAGGGACACAATTGTCTTTTAAAAGTGATTTATAAGACTTAACAAATGATAATTTCTAATTAAAGTTATGAAAAAGAAACATTTACATTCTTAAAATTTGTTTTGTTACTTTCTTGTTGTTGTGTGTAGTGACTAAAACTAAGGCTTCTCAATTAAAATATTTTGATTGATAACAAAATGGTATGATTTTGCTACCTTGGTTGACAAAAACCTTATTTTCAGAAAAATATATGTCCAAAATTCGCTGCTGGCAGTGTACTGCAATTGTTTAGGTATTATAATTACAGATACATACAATGAAATAACTTCATTTATCTTTAACCAATCTTTTTAGGAGCATGTTATTACTAATGCCAAAAACCTGCACTAAAAAATAGAATGGCTCATAAACCTAAAAAGTGCCAATTTGCAATGTTTTCAGTAATACAATGAATGAAGAAAAATCTGCACTGGGTTTACAGTGACACTTTGGAATTGGCATGTCTTAAAGGCCGGCAACGCACTTACAACCCCTCTGGTGTTACGAGTGTCCATTGGCGGCGCTAATCGCTTACCATCAGGCTATTCGTCTGCTCGTTTGCCACCTATGTTAAAAAAAAAAAAATTTCCTAACTGTGGTAGCTGAAAATTAGTTCTTTGCTTGTAGCCAAATGTATTAGCTAGTTTATGATTCTTTGTTGTTTTAAATATGTAACCGTGCTTTTTGTTAAAATAAAGTTATTCTTATTCTTATAAATGATAAAGTATCAAGCGGTACATGACACAGGTAAGTGTGGTAACAGAAATACAGGTCTACCATTAGCTATGAGAAAATAGCTGTAGGTCACAATAGGGTGAAAATATGCAGCCCTACTGAAAGATTTCTTTATTTTTGTATGAGAATTTTGACTTTCATTAAGACACTACTTGAAGAATGTCATCCATACAAAACAAATAGGGGTTGTGACAACTGGCATCATAAGTAGCAATTAAAGTTATAAACAAATTAAAGATCTTAAGCCAGACAAATGCAATGTTTACCATCGCACTTCTCTTCTTTACTGCTTAATATTTGACGGCCTGTTTAGCCTAGTTGGTAGTGACTCTGCCTCCGAAGCTAGAGGTCCCGGGTTCGAACCCCGGCCAGGGCATTTATTTGTGCATTTTTCACGGATATTTGTTCCTGTGTCTTGGATGTATTCTATGTATTTATCTATATAAGTATGTATATCGTCGTCTAGTACCCATAGTACAAGCTTTGCTTAGTTTGGGACTAGGTTGATTTGTGTAAGCATGTCCCCCAATATTTATTTATTTATTTATTTTAGTAAATGGTAAGCTGCTAAGCAACCAAAATCAGACCATATACAATTTAGTAGCACAGTTTATGACATGTCAGGCTGCCAAACACTCCAATAAATGAAGAATAATATAACCAAACCGATTTTCCTTTCTTATACATTTGGATCACTCCTTAATTAACTAAGAACAATGCTGGACATTCCTGAAGAAGCACCTTACCTAACCCATGAAAACAACATAAAGAGAGACAATATACTAGCAACATTTATATGAAATGCACAATAATGTGAAATTAGTTCAAAGGATTGGAACACACCATTATCGCAGCTGCAAGTATAATATAATGTGCCAATAAGTCGTAAATGGGTTATAGATAAAGAAACATCAGACAACACCTACTAATTATCCATACCATACCACCAGATCAAAGTAATCATATATCTAGACGAAGACATTTCAAACTTAAATGAGACTTATTTTACAAGTATCTTACTTATAACAATGCACAACACATTAAATTCCTCAATATCATTTTAATTCTGTAAGTTTTCTGGCTAAGCATATTCAATCACATTCATATGTTTGATTACTTTGCTATTTCATTTGCCATTTTTCAACAAATATTAGTCATTTAAGAGGATTGAAGCTGCATTTCAAGATAAGATTGAAGCGAGGAAAAATGCAATTATACCTAAGTAAATTAATGTTGTATTTTACTTGGGTAATATATCATTTTGGGTATACTTATATCAAAATATGTTTTTTTTTGTTAAACAAAAATGAATGAACGATTTCACTTATTCCTTTACTTATACTTAGTTTCTTCTTAGTAGTCTATACTTATACTTAGATTAGAACAACATATGGAGGCAGCGCTCATACACGGAAGAAAGGGCATCCATAGAACTGAAATTACTTTTCTAAATTGAAGTATTAAGTTGAAGCGTTTAGCGTTATTATTAGTATAGAGAAATAGCACCCTAGAGGACCTTTGCCAAAGTCGTGAAACACCTTAATTAAATACGAAATTCAACCACTAGACAAAAAACAACTATGAATCCACGACTAGCGTTACATTACATAGCTTATAGGCCTAAGGCCTAGCCTATAGGTTTGAGTTGGCTTTGGCTTACTTAGCTTCGCGCGTGACATTTTGACGTTGACATTGACAAAGACTTTTTAGTTTTTTCCATCGGTGCATTGGCTTGGCTACTAGTCCATCAGCTCAAACCGTAGCACAACCGTAGGCTCAAACCAAAATACAACAACAAACTAAGATAACAATGATAGTTATAGTGCCTCAAACTAAACAAGAATATTTAAAAACATTAGTTTTAAGTATCCGAGTATCACGCCGGATCCACAAAAATGCGTTAAGAGGAGAAAAGAAAGACATATTTTCATCTCGTTAGAATGCAAGCTGCATGAGCTGTACCAGCCCGGCTAGTATGATAGCTTATACCGTCACGTTTTATGTGACGTTTCAGTACATTTTGGCCATATAACGTGACGGTATAAGCTATCATACTAGCCGGGCACCTGTACGTTGGCCATCGTAGCACATTGTTTCGATCCGACATAGACAAGTTAACAAACAGACATCAAACCGATCAAATCAAACCATGGCGTGATTGTGTTGATGTGTATTATATTGTTGTACAGAGATCGCTCTTTAGCGATAATACAGACTTTTGTTTGGGGCCTGTTACACGGTAATTATTATCACGCGATACATTCAAAACACGATCCGTATCACGTACTGTTTAATGAATATTGACGCAAGATCCAAACAATGTTGAAAACCGCGATAATATTGAGACACCCATATTATGATAATATTAAGCGTGTAACAGACCCCTTTGCCTCTACTCTTCGTTATTATGTACTGTACTTCAATAAAGAGTACTTGTATTGAGAGCCTTATTGATTCAATACAAGTTATTTTGTGACATCTGTCAAATCTGACATGTTCTGCAACGAGCTATCGAGGTTTCTAAAAAATATAACTTTCAACTCTCAACGGATTTCGGTCCCTGAGAGATCTCTCTATTGTTGTTTCTTCTTGTGTCCCCTATCTATTGTATATTTGTATATAGCTTGTAGATAAGCCTTTCCTGTATATATTGCTCCTTGTACATTATGCCTACTAGGAGCACATCTCTAATCGACCATTTCAATATTAATTCGATCGCTGAACAAGTGACGGAGGCGAAATTACACAAGATTTAACTGGTTAAACTCATATCATCAACTTATATCAACTTATACTGGTTCAACTTATATCATCGGTCACCTTCCGTCTTAAATCTGTTTAATCCTGGGATTAGACAGATTTAGGACGGAAGGTGACCGATGATATAGTATACACGTGATATGTATCATAATTCATGATATGAGTAGATCGTGTGATAATAGTAACCGTGTTAAATGCCTAAAGCCACAGACTGACTGACATGCTGCGACTGCGAACCGAAAACGAATGTGCCTCCCTCTCTGTCACACTTGCAAATTCTAGTGACAGAGAGGGAGGTACTTCATTTTCGGTATAGACTCTGGTTACGCGGTTGACAACACGCCATTTCCACAAAGGTGACCTTGGTGTTTACAAACCTGTAGCCGGCGGTCTTTTATACGGATATTTTTATCACACGATACACTCATATCACGATCCGTATCACGTGAATATTATGGATATTGAAGAAACACACATTAATGAAAACCACGTTAATATTGATACCCCAGTATTGTGATACTATTAACCGTATGAGGGGCCCGAAATATTAAGGTCACCTTTGTGGTAAGGACATGCTCTAACCACACCTTACCTTTTGTTAATCGTGTAGTCAGAAATTTGCGTATAGTTCATGAGTCCTACACAAGCATGAATTGCCGCAAAAACCTAAAGACGGAGCTATCACATTGGAAATACAGGGGTGCTACCGCGAACTTCGAAAATCGAACTTCGTATCGTACCGTCCCTTTCCCTCATATGGTGTATAACACGAGAGTGAAAGGGACGGCACGACAGGAAGTTCGATTTTCGAAGTTCGCGGTAGCACCCCAGAAAACCATTCATGGCTAAAGTTTTTGTACTTACCAGTTGGCACCACTATCGACCACGGTCGAGCTGTCAAAGTGTGTCATGTTATTAGATATAAAGCCGGGTCCACAGCGCCATGTTTTTCATGTTTGTAAACAGCTAACACGTTTTACAAACATGTTTTGTCGGATTTTTGGTGCAGTGGACCGGCCTTAACATTGAGGCCACGCCTATATAAACATATAAAAACATGGTGATGTGGACCCGGCTTTACGGAAGTGAAAACAAAGTTTACATTTAAATCATATTAAATACCTTAAACCCGTAACGTAAAAATAACCAGAATAGCGCAGTGTTGCGCAGTCCCGTTATATTAGGAATAGGATTATATTAGTTAGTAATATTAGGATTATATTAGGAAAGAGCACACAAATTTCCAAAAGATAAAACTATCTCAAAGCACTGACATTCATTGACCCGTAACTTATATTTATTCTACTTTATTTGCCAACATTAATTTCAGGTATCGCTTAATATTCACAATTATAAATAATGTGGTCATTATTTTATTCTTAATATAGAATTAAATGGCTAGGATTGACGGCCTGTTTAGACTAGTTGGTAGTGACACTCCCCCCGAAGCTAGAGGTCCCGGGTTCAAATCCCGACCAGGGCATTATTTGTGCATTTGGCACGGATATTTGTTCTTGGATCTTGGATGTTTTCTATGTATTTATTTATGTAAGTATGTATATCTTCGTCTAGTACCCATAGTACAAGCTTTTCTTAGTTTGGGACTAGGTCGATTTGTGTAAGATTGTCCCCCAACATTATTTAAAAAAAAAATTATACCTGCGTTGCCCTCCTTAGAGCTTTCATAACTGCCTGGCTAGTATGATAGCTTATACCGTCACGTTGTATGTGACGTTTCAGTACATTTTTGCCATATAACGTGACGGTATAAGCTATCATACTAGCCGGGCTGGAGTAACCATCAGCGCATCTTACCAAACAAAATATTATGCCATTTTTGCGGGGGGCGAGGTAGCACACATATAAAAAAAACTACGAACACTTACAATAAAGCGTCCACACGAAAAAATCTGGTCATGTATGATATGGTAAATCTTGTCAATGAATGAGGATTTTCAAGCAGCACTTTTTTTAAATAATTTGTGGCTATCGAACTGCATAATAAAAATACAATCATAATATAACGTTAAGTTGTCTGTGACTTTCAGCATTATATATTCTACCATACCTATATTTTGTTGAACAGCGCCTTCGGACACTCTGTACCGAGTTTTCCTGTTAATATTTTTATTTTATTTTTAACAGGATATTTCAAATGTTACCTTATTACATCATCCTTTCACAATAGCTAACATTCTCTAGTTGACTTCAAATTGAAGTAGTTCGTTTTTTTTTAATTTTGGTTTATTTGCCTTTTTTACAGAAAAATACCTCCCATATAAAAAAATGCTTGGAGTAGAAAGCAAAGACTACTATGAATATATATAGGTAGAAAGTCTTCCTGACTGCCTCAAGTAGAGAAGAGTTCAAACAAGTATGTTTTTGGAAAGATGAAATTCTAATGAGCTTAAAACAACTTATAGCGTGTGACCGAGAGAGCGCGTTACCTTTAAGGGCCAACAGAGGCAGACCCCCGGCTCGCTTCCGAAAGGATTGAGCCGCGGGTCTAGAATCATCGGTTGGTGCGCGCACGCCACTTTGCCGGCTCGCGCGGTACAACTTGCTAGGGAGTGAGCTTCGGAGCGCCTTACGTAACGGACACGCCTCTACCTTAACGCCTTGCGATCTAGTTATATGTTGTTTGTGACTTTGATAGTTTTATGTTCAACTCAACTGTGGGGCTAGTATGATCGCTTATATGTCGGACATATAGCATTCGTCCCTCTCGCACTTACATACTCGACAGTACGGGACGAATGCTATATGTCCGACATATAAGCGATCATACTAGCCCTGCTGGTGACAATATAAATCTTAGCATCAGTGTTGTGTTTTCTTTGTAAACTATTCGTCCTCCTACAAACTCTTAAAAATATAAATATAATTGTAGCTTTGTAGCAGGACGCGAGTGAAGATTATCAGAAACCGCTGTTCAACAAAATATCGGTACGGTGAAATATATAATGCTGAAAGGCACAGAGAACTTAACGTTATATTATGATTGTATTTTTATTATGTAGTTTGATAACTACAAATTATTTAAAAAAACGGTGTCTGAAAATCCAGATCAATTTTAAAGATTTGCCATATCATGCATGACCAGATTTTTTCGTGTAAACACTTTATATTGTTCGATTACAACGCACGTTAGATCCATTATTGGGTTATTATCGGATGGCCAAATTGACCAAAGTCCATAAGGACCATGTTTCAAAGAAATTCTCATTAACAGTAGTCCTTATTTCTTCGACTTCAAAGTGAGGTTTGACAGCTAGCCCTAATGATCAAGCACGAATGTTTTTAAAACGATTTTGTAATCGATGCACGATTTACGATTTACAATAAAACTTGAATTGCGCATAAAATTATAAATAAACCACAATATGCTTACAGTATGTGAAATTATCATCAATCTTTTTGTAAATCTGATAAAGTACAAAGTTATATTACCCTAAACAGCAGCCCGGCTAGTATGATAGCTTATACCGTCACGTTTTATGGCCAAAATGTACTTAAAACGTCACATAAAACGTGACGGTATAAGCTATCATACTAGCCGGGCAGATAAAGATATTTTCACGTAGCTCTTAACACTCCGAAAACGATTTTGAGACTGACTTATAATCGATTAATGAAGTACGTTTTTAATAATATGGGCACATTGTGTCTATTTTTTGGCAGAGGGGTAAGTAGTAAGTCTCCTGTTATGTATACTCTAAGGCCCACCCACAAACATTGGGGTCTGAAACACGGTTATTATTACTTATGATACTGGTGTGTCTGTATTATCAGCAATACTCAGTAGTGAAGCTGTATTGGAGGGGGGCATTTATACAGTAAATATTATCACGCGTCAATATTAGGTTGATTTACTTTTTATTAGTGAAGGATACCTTCTAGCTAATGGGGTTTTTACACGGTTATTATTATCACACGATACATCCATGTCACGATACGTATCTCTCGAAGCTCGTGAATCAATATTCAAACGAAATCCATACAATATTGAAAACCGCGATAATATTGACATCCCAGGGCTGTTATAATATTAATCGTGTAATGGGCCCCAAAGTGTGGCAGATTTTTATCCAGATTGTCTGTGGCAAATTGGCCTCTTTTGAGATGGTCACACTGGACGGCTTCTGTCACCTTCCTTCAAATCTTGTGTGGGTTGGGTTGTGTTGTGTGGTTTCGTCCTCAACTCCTCAGGGTAAGGATTTCTATAGAGATCCTGTACGAGTTTCACGAAGTGGAACAGAAAAGCTCTTATGCAGGTAAATTGAGAACGTATCTTAAACGTCTGGTGGGTTACCCCAAGCAGCCTCTTTAATTTGGGCGGGTAATCGTTTATTTGCCTCGTGGGTGTTCTATCCATTGTCTATCGTCATTGTAATCTGTGTGTGATCGTTTTATTATATTACATTATACTCTTACCTTACTTTACCTTCGCTGACTCGGGCAAAATTTTGTCTGGCTAAGACGTGACCTTAATAATAATAACGCCACCCCGGCGAGTGAGTGCGTAAAAAACGTTATTGTATGAATATTCCGTTCGTTGCATTTCGCTTTATAATTTATAATTAGTTCGCCTCCGGTCTTAACTATAATCTGGAGAGACATTCAACCATGTGTCGCCAAATTTTTCACACTATTTCCTTATTTAAATTGCAAAATCTCGTTTTTTCCTGTACCTATTGAGTAATTATTATGTGTGGATTGGTTGTGCAACCTGGATGTGGATATATAAGCCCCTTTTTTATGTATACTGTATAAATAATGAATATTCCTACTTCATGAAACGCCATACGATTAAATAAGTAATTATGACACAAAATTATCATTATGTTGTGTTGTTGGAGATTAGTCTGAAGTTCATAATTTTTCTTTTATTTGTCGTCATGTGTGTGATAATCAATAGGTCCATTTGTGTGTGTGCACAACCTGCATCCTCTATACAGCAACAAACCTTATTTTGTTTTGAGACAGATATTTAGTAGCATTCAAAATACTTAGTTAGAGATGCATGGAGGTTTCACACCGTTTTCTGGGTCTTCATAAATACCTGTGAGTTGAGTGTCGTCCACTTGAATCTAGGGCTTGTGTAGTAACGGGTAGCATTTGTGCTTGCTACCTATAGTTCAGTTATCAGGTCTAGTATGAAAATATAATATATATTTTTACTCCTGCGCTTTGAATATTTCTACCTTCTTAAGAATATAAAACACTTGTCTTGCATCTGCAAATACAATCCAGATGTCTCAAGATTTGACATTGTTACTGGTGGGAAATGCAGATGAATCTGATAAATTTGGGGACTTGATCAATCCATTTGGTAGGGGGTCAGCCATAAGTTTTTCTACCCTCCACCATTGCCATTAACATGATGTTTAACAATTTAGTGGTAATAGACTAAAGTTGAAAGTTGGTGAACCTTTTATTTGTTGACTATAGAATCAGTTGCCTAAGTATCTTTTTATACAAATAATTAATCAAAATAAACTTTAAACTTACCTGGTTGCTAAATTTATAACAATGTTTTTATTTGTTTTGATAGTCGTTGGGTTTCCTTAACTAGGCTATATGTTTAAATATCTTTACTAAAAAGAAATTTGACATGTTAGTGGTTCTGTTCCACAAAAACATGCACATGTTAATTCATGAAAAACAGTAATCATTTGGTTGTCATTGGTTGGATCAGGTTCATCTTGGTCTTTGTAATAAACTGTAGAAAAGCTAGTCTGATGCACAATTTTATGTAATTTTTCCATGTGACTAGTGAGTGAATTCTAATATCAATAGTTAAATCTAAAATAAGAAGTATATGGGTGTAAATTACATAGCGCTAAGTTGAATGATTTTTGAATTGTTGAAATTTTCGACGACTAATAATTGAGCAATCAAATGAATACCATTTTAAAGTCACACAGCACCAAGATATGGCACAGTACTATTAATTACTTTTTCTGTGGCATGGCAAACAGTCACTTGTTTTTATCTTAAACAGAATTTAATGAATTCATAGTCAAATAAATTATTATTATTTAGATCTGGCCAAAATAATGGATATTTTAAGTGTTTCACAGTATTAATATTTAGAAAATTACCAGTGTCTGATCCTTATATTACATAAATCTTTATTACTTCAAGAATGATGTTTTCAAGTGTTTTGAGCTTAAACGCTGATAAATAGCATAGAAGGTTTGGTTAATATTAATAGCATTGGGTAAAAATTTAGATAATTGACCTACAATTTATGGGGGGGAGGGGGCTACCCCCCCTGTACCACTTCCACCCTGCGGAACCCCATGGTTTAGGAGATATTCATGGTTGAAGTTTATAGGTTAAAAACAGCGCTTTTTATTTTTTGCGTTATAATCCGCGATGCCTAGTACTTTTACCGTTTTCATATCATGTGACCACCATGAAGATCCCATGAAAATAGAGAGTAGACCCATGAGAGAAATACAGGGGGGAAGAGATGCGTCTGGGACTGGGACAAAAACCCGTATAAATGAATGGAAAGGGGCGTGGCCTACCAAAATGGGGCGTGGCGTGGGCGGAGCTTACGGGGGAGGTAGGGGAGAAGTGGCATGAAAGAGCCAGTTTTCTTTACGGAAGAAAAAATACTACTTGTAATGAAAAAGATGTAATTTTTTATTTTTAAAATTATTCTTTATTTATTTGAGTACGTAATCTCGTACAAAAAAATCTTAAATAATAAATAAAAATCAACAAAATATGCATTTCAAAAAAATGTGTCATTCGGCTCTTTCATCACAGCTCGGTATTGAAAGAGCTGCCGTAAGTTTTGAAAGAGCCGGTAAGTATAACAACGCGTAATTATGAAAATTATCAAAAAAAAAATAACTGCGACATAAAAAAAAAACTTAAATACAATTCTAACAATATTTTTTAAATAATTGCTAACATTTCTTAACAAAAAATAACAATATTATCAGTCATTTTAAGTACTCGTTTTTAACGCTTTCTTAATCTTAACATATTAATCAGTCAGAGGTACATATACGTTCTACAGAACTTAACATATAGGCGGTTTTTTTTATTAATAAGTCTCTAAATAAAAAAAAATCTTCTATCAAAACCAACATCATTAAATCTCCAAGAACTTCAAAAATAATATTGCTTTCTTTGATCCTAAATACTTATCTATCTATTCATTAAATATAATTATCAGACTGTTAGGAACATCAAATATATGTTTTTAAGCTTAAAAACATTTCTTACAAAAAATATTCAATTGCCCCTTAATGCCACAAGACTCATGAGCCCAACCAAAACAAATTTTGCATTGAAACCAATCTTGATCACTGTTTCCATATGACTTGCTACAAACTGAGCAATCATCACTGTTTGTGTTTGTTTTGGAGTTTTTTTTGCTTGGAACAACCTTTTTCTTTTCTTCAGCTAATACGATAGAGTCGGACGAATCAGATGAGTCACTTTGAAAAGAAGAATTTTCCGAATTTTTTCTTTTTTTTTTCTATTAACAGTTTTTATGGATTGTTTGGATTTGTTATTGGAGGTTAGGATTTGGATTTGTTTTTTTCGCATTACCTTCTTTCCCTTCTAATCTATTTTTTTCTGGAGTATCAGTTACTATGGCAGATGCCATTTTTCTACTCTTTCGTGTAGTGTTTAGTCTTGGGCCCGCTTTGGAGAATGGCCTTATTGTTACCGGTGATATTATTTGTTGCCCAGAAGAACTCGGAATCGCATCAACTATAGGAGTAGATGTTACACGGGGAGATGGTATGATATTCTGGTCAGGTATATCATTTTCTTTGCCAGCTATACGTGTGTTTGTAGAAGGCGGAGGTGTTGCTCTTAAATTACCTTCAATATTTTCTTCCTCCACGTTCAACTCGTTAGCTTCATTTGACTGTAATGGATCCGGTCTATCAGTAACATAAGAAGTTAAAAATTCTTCCTCATTAAATATATTCGAATTCAAGGGGTAAACTCCTGTTTTTAAAAATCCTTGTGTTATATTCTGAGGGCTAAAAGCTGACAGATATGCTTCCCTTACGAATTGGCCAACTTCATAAATAGTCACCGTTTTACCAGGGTTCGATAACATCCATTCGTTCATGGAAATGCGATATCTAGTTTTGAAAGGCCCTGTGACATCTAGTGGTTGCAGTTTATGGCTGCAGTGCGGTGGAAATGTGACTATGATGATTGAGTTTTGTCTGGCAAATTCGACCACTCTGAGATTCACATGAGAGCTGTGATTGTCCATTAATATCAATGCTGGATTCTCCTTTGATGGCTTTATGTGCAACACAAAGTGCTCAAGTGCTTTAACAAAACAGTCCTCGGTCATCCATCCAGAAGCTTGAGCCAAACCTAGAGCTCCAGGCGGACCACGACTTAACATAATATCCTTATAGTTTACTCTAGGAAACACAAAAATGGGCGGTAAAAAACCACCAGCAGCATTAATAAAGAACAGAGTTATCACCAACGTTCCTCGTTGGGCTGAAGTTACTTGTCCAATTTGTTTGGAACCTTTTTCAGCTATGATTTTAGGGGGATTGGTGACTGTACTGCAGCCTGTTTCGTCGGCGTTAAAAATCATATGGGGAGGAAAATTGTGTTTGCGTAAAACAATGCTTAATTTCTCAAAAAACATTCCTACATTTGTTTTGTTAAAGGATGTTGCACGGGATAAAGTGCTTTCAGGTTTTCTCACACTTAAATCTTTGTGTCTGCTCATAAATCCTTTGAGCCAATCATCACTAGCAGTTTCGGCTTCTTTCCATTTATCTGGGCAAATATCATTGGCTTTGGCATTATCAAATGCCAGTTTCTTAGTTTGATGCCTTGTTAAGCCATAGCACATTTTAGAAGCAGTCTCTAAATAATCCGCAAGCATGTTTTCCTGCTCCGATGTGAAAATACGCTTGTTCCCTATATTAGGACAGTGTTTATATGGTAATTCACCAGTGTTCTTTGCTTTTTTAACTATTTTTGCTAAATAAGCCCGCGATATATTTAAGGCAAGTGCAGTTTTATTTATAGACTGGCGTTTTTCTAAAACTTCAGCAACTGCCTCTTCAATTACCGATTTATCGGGTCTTTTTCGTTTTTTTGGACCAACTTTCGCCATAATGAAATATCTGAAGCAAAAAATGTAATAATATTATGAAAAAATGTACGTATATAGTATTATTTTATATTATTTACAAAAAACAATTTGGAGGTTATGAAGGAGCCAGTTATGAAGGAGCCGGCTTTTTCAATGCCCACTGACCCGGCTCTTTCACGACTTGTTCCAAAAAAATATATAACCTTCAAAATAACAACAATACCTTTTACAGATAACAACAACAACAACAACAACACCTTTAACAGACCTTTTGCAGATAAGTTTTTATGCAGCTGCAAAGTCAAATATATGCACCAACTGAGTCTATAACCCATTTGCCTATAATTGTTAGCAAAAAAATACCAAAAAACAACTAAAATGAAACAAAAAACTTACTTTTGAGTGCCTAAAACTTCGACTCGATGCACCGATGGCGGTTGGTTCCGGCGAACTGTCAAATGTTTGTGGGGGACGGGAAATCAGTGTTGCCACCTAAAAATAATATTGCCAACCAAATCTGTTCTAAAACTACCGAAATAACGCAAGTGGCTCTTTCATGCCACTTCTCCCCTACGTGATCGGGGTTTAGGGGGGAGTGGGCGTGGCCCGGGGGGGGGGGGGGGGCGGGGCGCTTCGCCCGAAGGCTCGCTTCGTCGCCCCTGAAGTCGCTCGCTGACCTCGGGGCTCCTCCGCAGGCCTTCGACCTCCGCGGTGAGGCTTTAGGATCTGGGTCAGTCGGGCGCTCCGAGAGCCCCAGCCCTTCCGCCCTCCATGACGATGCACCTCGGGGCTACTCCACAGACCTTCGACCTCCACGGTGTTAGATTTCCTTGGGCAATTGTACTCCGCCAGCGTGTCGACGGAGCCCCGCGAAAGCACTGTGATTTTGGGCAATTGTGACTCGCTAGCGTGTCGCCGGAGCCCCGCTTCGCGGGGCTCTACTTTCTGCTCTGAGGGACGAAAGGCACCGAACAACCTACCACGGGACAAGCACTGTGATTTTGGGCAATTGTGACTCGCCAGCGTGTCGCCGCACATAGGGGCAAAATGACGATTTAGGCGGCCAAAATTATTTTATCGCATTTATGTGCTCAAACTCGTGATTTGTTTGTATTTATAACTCCAAGAGCGCATTAGGGACTATTGTATTAAAACGTCATATTTATGTATAAAATAATATATATTTCATTACAAAGTTTATTAAATATTTAACAAAAATAGAATAGCTTCTTATACATAATACTTATTTTTTTGCTGAAGCAAAAATCCGAATAATAATTAATTTTGTCGAAGAGCTTCCCCTCTTCGACAAAATTGAATATTATTCGGATTCATCTGCCGAATTTTCGTGCTCTTCGACGGGTACCGCTGGAATAAGACGTTCCACTGCCTCTCTGCTGTGCGGCATGGAATTTTTCTTTGGTAGGCCTTATACTTGATATTAAGGGATCTGAAGTAAGTAATAACCTGTTTAGAATATCAAGGTTGCATTGTTCCCTAGCACATTTTCTCGAAAAATCTTGTCTATATTTCCTAAAGTGCTTATTGCGAGCTTCGGCTGCTTCTTCCGATAATAACCAAAACCCGATAATAACCTAATGAGGCAAGAGAGCTTTTTCCATTACAGTTGCCCCATGTAATAGGTTTTTGTGCATCGTGGGCGTCATCGGATCGTGCAAGTCTTTGTCCATAATTTTGAAGAGATTTCCGGGTAGCACTTATTAAAATTTCTGTATCTATAGAAGTACGGAGTTCTTCTATTTTTCTACGCTTGCTCCTTTTACAGGATTCTTCTAATATCTTTGCTAGTCGGCCTGATGATCGTCGTTTTATCCTTGGTATTTCGAAGGTTCCTTATAACCATTGCGTCGTGTTTTTTTAAAGAAAATATTGCTGTTCCTATTTGACTCTACCCACTTTTTCTTAAAGTCTGATAAAAAAAGGCAATTTATGCTTTATTTCCTTCTTCTGTTCCGCATAATAGTTTTCTAGCGATAAAATATACATCTCAAGATATTTTAGTTTCAATTCAAAAATTGCAAAATTTTGAGTCTGCATTTTCTCATATAGGAACCTACGGGTCACTAATCGTGCCTCTGCAACTCCTTCTGATCCTAAAACAAATCAAAAACTATTTTAAACACAAAAATAAAAAAACTAAAATAACATGTGGTTTTGCATCGTGGTATGTAATGGCCTCTAAAACGCATTTTCGCAAAAAAAATGGCAGCCAAAGTTAATGTAATTATCTAATACAGATACTCTATTTTATGCAATTACTCGTATTATGGCCCGGACGTACCATGATGTATAACAATAACCTTTTTATAAATCAAAAAGGTGTTTTTTACAACAATTTTAGAAGACTGATTTCTACCTCGGAAAATAATAATAGATATTCCAAGTATTCACATAAATTTAATGTTTTATATTACTCTCTTACCTGTAGAACTAGGATCCATCACAACTTTCATCAAAATATACACTAAAAAAACACCACGAGCTTTTAAATGTAACGCGTTTTTACGAATGCCGAAAAGGTGTGCGTGCACTGGAAGCGACGATCAAATTTCGACTGACATGGCGGTGCAGGTACTGCTGTAAGGGTTAGGGAGCGGGTAGTTTATCATTCTATGGTTATTCAACCTTATCGGGAAGTGATTATTTCTTATCTAGGCTACATTTTTACAAATCGATTTATGGCCGCCTAAATCTTGTTGCGTTCTATGTGCGCCGGAGCCCCGTTCGCGGGGCTCCTACTTTCTGCTCTGAGGGACGCAAGGGAACGAACAACCTACCACGGAAATACCCCTTTTTTAATATTTGTTGTAATGATTTAGCTATAGCTTTATTTTGGATAGGTACTATTACATAGTGAGAAAAAAAAACAGTTTTCAATTTTATACATTTATTTATTATATCAAAACGTACTTATAACTAAACTAAAACTAAGTAAAATTACTTACGACTAAAATAAAACAACAGATATACTTTATAAATAAACTTTATTACTAAAACTAAATTAAAGCTAATTAAAAAGCTAATTAAAACTACTTAACTATTCTACTTTATACACAAATTTTATTGCTTTAATCAGCTCTTCATATGGATCTAAGTGATTACACATTATTCTCCTTCTCCATGTGTACTCTGTGAGCCATTGGGTAAAATTTCTTTTATTTTGAGCAATTCGGAATTTGTTTTTTCAAACCTCTCCACTGACTCTCAATTCGCTGGGTGTGCGTCCCGTCTGGTGCCACGAATTTGTTGACTGGGTCACTATGATTCACCTTCTTATGTATATATCCATGTTCTGGAAGGCTGTTATAAGCTCTCCAACAATCCGTATGGATGATGGAGCCTTCCTGAACATGTTTTTTTATTAGTGGCACCAACACTTGAGTAGACCTTTCATTGTCGGGACACACCTCCAGCCGTAAGTCATCAGTCCCGTCTTCTATCATTCCTATTACCCAATGGCCTTCAATATGTCTTCCTCTATTATATTTTCTTTTTTCAAATTTTGATTCGTCAATCTGAACTATTTTGTTAGTGCCCCCTATTTTCCCTTGGGCCTCGTTATGATTCAGTTCGTATAAACTCCACAGTCTCCCGACAATAACTATACCAATCTGCGATTGTGCTGTGTGATACCACCGGACTATCTTCATTAGCTATTTGCTTTTTGGCCTGGTGGTGGTACATTAGTTGAAAAATGATGGTGAGGGGCAAACGGACGTTTTCGAACCACGTTCCGTGAGCTCGGGAGACTGGATTGGTCCTGCACTTGCTTTTTCTACACCTAAACCGTCCAACTTGTCCGACATCCATAGACAAAGTCATGGGTTTTTTGTGATATTGGCAAATCTTCTGGGTCGAAATGAGGCTCCTCTCCTCCGCAAACTGTACACACTGGTTTTTTGTGCCCAGCTTCTCGAAGATCTTCTGATTCCACATGGCTCTAAACAAAATAAAAAAATATTATAAATTGCTGCTTTCGCGGGGGTTTATACTGATGATAATGGCACAGAAGAGGAGGCCGTGACAAGCGGCTCATTTGAGTCCGACACTTGCACATCACTCGACTCTTGAGACACAGAAGCATAGGGCTTCGGAGACGCCATGGTAGTCACACGTTGTATTACAGGAGTACTTAAAAACGATCTCAACTGCAAGGGCAACAAACGATGACTGACAGTACCGGACAAAACGCTATAAATCAAAATGGCGTCACTTTGCGTTTCGTTCCAAACAAAGTAAACACAAAATCGTTTAATGACAGTGAAAAAGTGTATTATCATTAGTAATATCGCAACATCAAATACACCTAATATTGTATAATAACTATGAATCTCAGTATTTCACGAGATCTCGCAAATAGAAAGAAAGAAAGAAACATTTATTCACAGACACACAGAAGACACACATACATGACAAAAATTTGAACACAAAGTAAAATCGTTGGTACCTACTACCATCCATCCATTCCATACATTAGTTGAAAAATGATGGTGAGGGGCAAACGGACGTTTTCGAACCACGTTCCGTGAGCTCGGGAGACTGGATTGGTCCTGCACTTGCTTTTTCTACACCTAAACCGTCCAACTTGTCCTACATCCATAGACAAAGTCATGGGTTTTTTGTGATATTGGCAAATCTTCTGGGTCGAAATGAGGCTCCTCTCCTCCGCAAACTGTACACACTGGTTTTTTGTGCCCAGCTTCTCGAAGATCTTCTAATTCCACATGGCTCTAAACAAAATAAAAAATGATTATAAATTGCTGCTTTCGCGGGGGTTTATACTGATGATGATGTCACAGAAGAGGAGGCCGTGACAAGCGGCTCATTTGAGTCCGACACTTGCACATCACTCGACTCTTGAGACACAGAAGCATAGGGCTTCGGAGACGCCATGGTAGTCACACGTTGTATTACAGGAGTACTTAAAAACGATCTCAACTGCAAGGGCAACAAACGATGACTGACAGTACCGGACAAAACGCTATAAATCAAAATGGCGTCACTTTGCGTTTCGTTCCAAATAAAGTAAACACAAAATCGTTTAATGACAGTGAATAAGTGTATTATCCTTAGTAATATCGCAACAATTATTATCAAATACACCTATTATTGTATAACTATGAATCTCTATTAAAACAAAAAAAAACAATATTTCGTAAAAATATAACATAAAATAAAATGGAACAAAACGTCGACGTTTACGAAAACGTGAAATGACAAGTTTGGCCAACTAAACGGTTCGATAAATCGTGGTATTTTCAGATTTGTATGGAAACTTTAAAAAAATATATTTCTGCAACCGTGAGTTTCCGCATGCTGAAAATTCGCAAGAAGCTTTCTATTAACGAGTACTATCTACAAAAAAAAATCACATGATATAATAATCTAAATTTTATCCTTTTGCTGTGAGGCCACAGTAAGTGGAGGCATCTGCGACGGCGTGTTCAGCAGGATATTTAAAACTTTGCAGGTAGTTGTGATGGTTTATCCTGTTGCTAGTTGGCCTTTAAGCGGAGTAAGGTTTTGTATTTCGTCTTGTACCCTCTATTTTTCTGATAACATTAATTCGTTATTTTCTTTCGCATACACGATTCGAATTAGGCTACAGCTTCGATATGACAGTGTCTCTCTCTAAAGATAATTATGATTTGACTCCACGGCTTCAGGATTTTTGTTTGAAAGAGGTTCCCCTTCAATTTGTAGTGTGTTTACAAATACATAGATTTTTTAGTCTGTGGTGCATTTTCTAATACCGATTGAAGTCGTTTGCGCTACCGAATTTGTTGTCGTGAACTCAATTTCGAAAACAGTGAACTTTTGGGTGACGACAGCAAAGTGCGTTCAACAGGTTGGTCCGCTGCCAAGTGACCACTAATTAAAGTGGCACCCAGCCATTCCGCGTGTTTTTTTCTGTAAAATATTTCATGTCGAACTTGCATTCTTTGTACATTCTATCACATTTCGACGAGGGTTTTTGTAACCTCCTCCCAGGATTGAGATATTTCACATGCATTCCCTATAGTAGCAGTAGCAAGCACAATTTATACACGCTCGGCGAGTGAAAGTGTTTTGTTTTTGCTGGATAAAAGCTTGAAAATATCTAATATAGTCAATATTTTTGTCTCCAGCAGCAGCACCATCCGATTCTTCTAATGTAATTGCGGACACTTCCGGGTGGTAAAGAGACCAGTTTCTCCACCTTACACGTATAGACTTGGTGTTTTAGCTATAATCGCCTTACGAGGGTGGACTTCTTCCCAATTTTGATACAGTCTAGGGGATAAAAATACTTTAAATATTTCAATAATGAACCTTGCTACAAAATTATGCTAATTTAATTAGTTGTAAAGTCTTCCACGTATGATCACTGCCGAGATCACATATTTGACAGTCAGTAATTTTCTCCCAAAATATTCTTATTACAATAATAATTCTTTACCTTCTTAATATAAGTAAATCTGCGTATGGATACAAAAAGAGGAAATATATTTACAATGCGTAGTTCAACAAGACAACAAGTCGAAACTGTATTACCAAGTTGGAAATGGGCAATAATGGAAATAAGAGATAAAAATTACTGCCTAAGAATGTAAATTACTGCCACTGTACAATAAATTGAATCGTTTGGTAAGCTTTCTAGCAAGAACTATGTTAACTAATTTCCTAGGCGTGATACAATGAAAATATACATATAAGTATATGAATATGAATGCTATTTAGGTCTCTGGTTAGGGCCATGCGTTAGTGTCAGTTATATAGTTCTTAACCCTGTAGCCTTTGATATCAACGATTTTTTCTAGTATTTTTTAGGGTTGGAAAGGGTAAATAAATTAGAAATTTATCAGGTAATTTTATTATAAAAACGGATACATTGACTGAAATAGACCAAGACGAAATTTTGATTTAATGAGCAAGACGAAACAGACCAAACAGGGTAGTCTTAACTAAACATCTAGACAGAATATCTGAACAGGCATCTATCACGAGATCTGTCAACAAAAAGAGAAATTCGAATCAAAATTTGAACGTAAAATTTCAATCTGATTGTAACTAGTTTCTTTTGAAAAGCAACTAAATTACTTACGGTTGTTCACGAATAAGGCGCAGACTCGACGTGTCTCGCAAGATCTCAGTATTTCACGAGATCTCGCAAATAGAAAGAAAGAAAGAAACATTTATTCACAGACACACAGAAGACACACATACATGACAAAAATTTGAACACAAAGTAAAATCGTTGGTACCTACATACAAATCACATATAATGTGTCCCCGCGGCAGTGAAACGGACACTGGCTCAGCATTATGCTGCAAATCTACGAATTATTTTAACTAAATATACATATTGTATCGATTCGGCAAAATTAATTAATTAATTCCAGGGTCGAAAACGAAATAATGAAACAATGAAAAAAATACTGTATAATTTATTAAAAATCAATAAAAATCACGGGTTGGTTTAAAAAAAACCACTTCTTAGAAATCACAACATATCTAGATTCGTGTCAGACAACTGGCTTCGGATGCTTCTTGTTATATATCCAGCAGCAGAGAAGGCCCGTTCTGTCTCTACGCTTGTTGGTACTACCGACAAGCATTGATATGCAGACTGCGGGTGCTACTCTTTTGCCCCGCCTGATTCTTTTTTTTTTAATGGGATTGCTCTTGGCCAGCATCTAGCCATGGGGCAAAGATGAGGCCGACGATGAAGCGAGCTCACCCAGAAGATGCCTATTCACTCATGCCTTAAAAAGGTCTAGGTTATTATGAACTCGGAAATACAGACTCCGGCAGAGAATTCCAAACGTTAGAAGTGCGCATTATGAAAGATGAAGCAAAGCGCTTGGTTCGAATTAGAGGAATTTCGACCAGGTAAGGATGGTAGCCAGCTGTACGTCTGGATGTCCGATGGAAGAAGGGGGAAGGCGGTATGAGCTCATGAAGCTCCTGAGCACACTACCCGAAGTACAATTTGTAGAAGACGCACGGACATGCTACTTTGATTCGAAGAGATTAAGTTCTTGCCTTATTAATTTATCAAATAATGAAACCGGCGTACGTGAATGGCGTTCTTGCGGACGGGCTTTTAGAATCATCTCGGGTTCGGGAGGCACTTCATGAAAAACATTATTTAGCTAGAGATATTTGAAATTGAAAAAAAAGAGCAGTGACCTACAATGACGAACTGTATCCACAATGACATTTTCACTAATAGCAATGATCGTTTTTAAACAAACTGAATAAAATGAAATAAATTTTTATGATTTTGTGATTTGTTTAACCTTTTCGCCGCCAGACGTCAAAGTAATTCGTCGTGCCCCTGACGCCACAACGGTAAAAAAATGATGTGTAAAGAAATAATGCCAATATAAAATTGGGCAGCTTCCGAGTAGTTTTTCATAAAAAAAAAATTGTCGGCCAGTGCCGTCGTTGGCGTCGGGGTGACGATTTTGCGTTGTCGGCTGTGGCCGACCGTGGCGTTCAAAAGGTTAATAAATAATCAACGGACTACCTCTATAAAATTTAACAACTGGTCTATATAATTCAAAATGTATAAGCCTATTCCCACTTGTCTACGTCCCTATTGCTGCACTGCGAACTACTGAAAAAAAATCCAGCAATAGGTTGCGGACTAGTGGAAATAGCCAAATATATAATAATTTAAGTAATAAAGTTTGCTTAAGTGTCTAAAAATATGCTTAGAACATTTTTTTTTTCAATTATTAAACGAAAAAATATAACACACCACGTTAACATGATTTGCAACCTTAGATATCAAACTTAACATATATCCCTTATTTTAAGCTATTTTTCTACATTAAATTTTTAATATACTGTACTCAGACTTTAATTTGCTATTAAAAGACTTTCTTCTGCGATTTAAGATTAGTCATCACTATAATCATATTAAACAAAAAGCATGTAAAAAAATTCTTCACTAATATTTAAGTTTCTATGTGAATATCACAATTCACCATGCTCAGACTTATCTTCTCGATTTATCTAAACCTAGAGTAAAATAATCTCACATATTAAACATAACTGACTTTCCTTAATTTAAGCAAGTTTTCGACATTAGTACAACTTATTCCGTCAAACTTTTCCACAGCTATTGTTACAATTTCTTTTACTAAGTTAAATGCACTATTTACTGTTAATATTTTTCTACATTATCATTTAAGTTTACATTAATATCACATTTTGATCATAATCAGACTTATGTTCCCAATCTTTGTCAATCAAACTTAGCAAATTTTGCCTTCATTTAAGTAACTTAACCGCATTAATATCACGCACATTTACTATTGATTGTCAGACTGTCTTCTGTAATTTATTAAATATCTTTTATAGTCATATAAGTATCTACTTTTTACTCTATACTTCACATTAATATCACAATTCAACATAATCAGACTTAGCTTTTCAATCAGTCCAAACCTAAAGCAATGAAGGATTAGTTAGACTTTCTCTCTTATTAATTAGACTTTCCTTAATTATGAGAATTATTTTAATTATGAGAATTTCTTTAGTTATACAAGATTTGCTTTACTATAATCATATACATTTTAGTAAATATTTTTTAACATTTATTTAACATTCTTCATGAATATCACATTATATCACAATCAGGCTTATCATCTCAATCTATCTAAACCTAAAGGAATTAAGAATATTTTCTCTAGTGACGTGTTTGATTGACTTGATAGCCTAAATGTTTGCCATGCGTACAGATTTCTGAAGCACCACAACTAAAGCAACTCGCCGTTCTCATCGTTACCGATGTTGAATGTAATTCGTCCCACAAAACCTGGTACACGGAAAAGGTGCCGTTGAATGGTTTTATATTCTTGGGTATCAGGCTATTTTTTAGAAGTACGTCTGTATCCTCTACTTTTTTCACAATTACATTGAGCCGATCATTCACAGTGCAATTGGTTATCAAATCATAAAACTCGTCAAAAGTTCCAACATCTTGTCCGTATAAAACCATTCTATCAGCAGTACGCTTTAATGTCGCACCGACACCATCTGGGGCACCTTTTTCGTGTCCTGCTTCGGAATAGTTCCAACAGACCCGATTTAACTGAGGGAAATCTTGTGATAGCTGGCTTATTATGTAAAACAGATACTTATTTCTGTACTGCGATGTGGGTGCATCCGACAAAAAATGAATTGTATCTATTAAATTATTAATTGTTAAGGCTTCTCATATAAGAGGCACTATATGTGCCCAAATTGCTGGAGCGTCGTGACGCAAACAGTCACTTATTGTGCACATAGAGCTTGGAGTCCAGTCGAATAGCAGTGTGTATATAATACTGCAGTACGTAATACAATTTTTTGTTTTTCGGTTACTGTTTGGTCTTTTTTTGTACTGTTACTCAGAGTTCATACTTTCATTACTCTTTGCCATTCATAAAAAGTAACAGGCATTTGAACATCATTATATTTCAAATCTTTGGATTTGCAAGCGTTACAAGTTTTTTGCAAGCAATCGGTATTTTTGGGATCGCAGCATAGTGTAGTGAGTAAATATTTTGCTCTTCTTTTTTCTCTAGCAATAGCCAGCATTTCAGGATCATTTTTTACTTCTGCTCGTCGCTTTTGTTTATATAATCTTTCTTTGGCAGCTTCGTTTGATTTTTTCTTCGGCATTATTGATTTAACTTTATCTTTGAGTGGTTGTTTGGTATTTATTTTTACTGATTACCTACAATAAAGCTCGGCAACTTAGTCATGACTTATCAGTTTTCTATACGCGAACTTATGATTGCTACAAGGAATGATGATTTTTCATCGTAAATAATATATGCTCGACTTGGCGCAAAAGAAGAAATATTATGCATTTTGATGACGCTGTCTCAAAACATTTTATTGAATTGCCCAGTTTCTCGTCCGGTCTAGTATTATAATTCCACCATCGTTGACCAGCTGGTACATATCCATTAACAGATCTATATTACCCTGCTGTTCAATACGTACACCTTCGTAACGAAACGCATTTTTCAATTCATATATTGTGTATACTTATAGTTTCATGTTTTCTGAGTCTTCGCATAATGCCTTACAAATCCCACCGCGACATGTGGCAAATATAACATGAAACTCTTCTAATATATTCATAAAAAAATTGACATCGACATCGTACCGATTTGTGTCAATATTAATAACATAATATATGAGCTTAGTTAGTTCAGAAAATTGACCTTATCAAAATACATATAGTTTAATATAGAGGAGTGTACAGTAAGCATCATTATAACGTTATACCATATCGAAACGTCATTGTTGGATACGAATGTCATTGTAGGCTTGGCGGTTTATCATTGGAGGCGAAACGGGTCATTGTCAACCCTCTCAATTTCGCCTACAATGACGCAGCCAACAATGACAAATTCAATGAAACCTGTCGGAACTCGTTTGTTTTTAATGCGATATAAAAATACTTATTTCGACAGTATCAAACCTACATTTGCTTAAACACAGTTAAGAACTCACTTAAATGCTGTCCACGAAAAAAAGTGGTCGGTGTTATAAGGACAAATTAGAAAAAAAAACGAAGGGCTATTTAAATTAAAGTTTTATTAGTGTTCTTTAAAATTAATAAACCTCCTGTTTAACAAATTAACACTGGTAAAATACCCTGACTTTGCTTCGGACTCCTTCCACCAATCTCTGTACATCACTTTCGGTCACCTTTTTACATTTCGTATCCCACATTCTTTTGAACTGTTGCTCATTTGTAGCAATTTTACAGTGTCGCAAAACTGACATTTAAGAAATCGGTGTTGCTATTAACTAAAATCGGGAGAAATAGGGAGATTGTTGCTTTAAGTTTAAATAAAACAAAGTAAATTTATTCATTTTGTGTTATTAATTTGTATTCTGTACAGTATACCAACCCTTTTGTGACATTTTAACATGTAATTCTTTACCAATAACAAAATCATAACAATTACTTTCACTAATATACCTTTTAGTATGCAACAATCCAATTATGGATTCTGTGCACAATCTGTTTCGTAGGGACGTTTTCATTAAATTAATACTCGAAAACACTCTTTCTACATTAGCGGACGAGTGTGGCAAGGCTAAAACATTGAATGAAAACGCAGACAATGTTGGAAACATTGGCGAATCATCGCCGCATTTGAGTTTTGCCACACAAGACCAGAATTCTTCAATGTTGTCCGAAAACTTATTAATTTCTTTTGTATTACGGAGCAAACGCCATTCTGTGTCAATTTCTTGGTAATTTTGACTGTTATGTAATTTGGGAAATGTTGTCACAACATCCACAATTGTCGGTCGATCACCCTTTTTAACATTTTCTGGACAAAATGCACAGAAGTATTTTATTGGGTTATTTTTAATCGGATATCTTGCAATAATCTGGTCACAAGATTTTATAAAAAATTGCAAGCATCTTGTCCTGAATAAATGCCTTTGATCAGTTGTCAAATATTTATCTTTCATAAGAATGCTCATGGCGTTTGCTCCGAAGTACATGTCGTCTAGATTTAAAAACATATGCGGATTTTTATATTCAATTTTCTCTACGGGAGTGTTTTTGACGTAATCTCTTTTTAAGAAGCACTCGAAAAACGTCTTCAGACAGGCACATACTTGGTCATACAACTTATGTATCTTTGCGTGTTCAGATTGCATTTCTTTGTTTAATTTAGTGAACATGGGTAACACAAAGTCTAAGAAATTCAGAAATAATAATGTGACAGGGTCATAAATTTTTTGTAATATGCCAGTACATCGTCATTCAATGAAGCGTCAGTAAAAAATAATTTCATAGCTTGATATTGCTCCAAGACTCTTGATACAGCTGCATGTACTGACAGCCACCAGGTTTGACAAGGATGCAGTATTTTATGAATTTTTAACTCACAAAATATTTGGAGTTCTTTGTATATTCCAATCCTCTTAGGACTCGAAGAAAAATAATTATAAATGTCTCTTAGGGCGTCCTCTACAAACCGGGGTATTTATCCACAAGCATAGGAGGCACATAAATGGAAAGAATGACATATGCATTTCATTACGAACAGTTCCTTCAATTCGTTAATCAATAATGTCATTACATAATTATTTGAACCCATCATGACATTGGCGCCATCGGAAGCAAAACCAATCAGATTTTCTTGATATGGTATATTATGCAACTTAAAGAAATCTACGATGTTATTGTACAATGTAGTTGCGTCTGCTGTTACAAGTGGTATTAGTCCAAAAAAACAATGTCTAACGTGGTAATTTTTGACATACCTGACCACTAAACACAAATGTTTCGTAGTGCTCCTGTCAGTAGATTCGTCGATAATCAGAGAAAACTTATTGTTTCTTATGTCTTCACAGAGAATCTTGAAACTTTCTTCACCGATTACATTGTTAACGATAGCTTGCACCCTGGGCCGTGAGCATTTTAAACTTTCCGCTATTTTCGAATCGGGGCAGGTTTTTGATATCAATTTTGTTAGGTGGTCGGTTATTGCGTACGGAAGGTTGTGTTCCGCTACAAATGCTGCTATTCTCATTTCAGCTGTAACAAAAAAAACATAAAATTAATCTTTTTACTTACATTATACCACCTATAATTTGCGTGACACTTATTAAAAGAATTACATATTTGTAGAAAAAATGCAAAATGAACTCACCTTCTCGGACTTGATTTTTAAAAGTATGAATTTCTTTATTGACGAATCCTTGGATTTTGGGTTGAGTGGACAATTTTTTTACGTTTTTTTTGTGGATCGAACACGAAGCATGTTTCTTCAAAGAGTCAATGCCTGACGAAATATTTATTTCTTTATTGCAACTCTGGCAATAGGCGTATTTGGTACCTTTATTACTTTTTTTTAGCCACCCAGCAAATTCTGGTCGAGCTTCCCATTCTTCCTTATATTTTTGAGAATATTTTTTTCTTTTTGCTGCCCTCGAACCACTAGAAGTAGTTGGAACTGCACCATCACTATCTGAATCTGAACTCATTCTTAATCACTGATATCTTCTCTTCGTTATGTACACCGTTGCTGACAATGTGACTTGCGTATAGAAAGAATGATTAGAAAGTGAAAGGTTGATAGATTAACTTCGACGCATGTCGAAAAAATATTCCCCGTAGGAAAATCCCCTTTCTTTAAGGTCAAGTAAAATGAAGCCCTATTCCTTGATATCTTTAACCTACTCTAGTTTATACTAAAACTTTGTGTTTCACTCGGAATTGATAACTGTGGGAAGCCCCTACTTTCCAATGACAGTAATATTCAACCTTAGCAACTATGAAATACAGCTTTGATTTGCTTGTTTCGTAACAGGGAAATACAAAATGCCTCGGGGAATCACCATTCATGTTTTGTACATTTTCTTGCTATATTTAGGTAAAAAAAGTGTTGCAAACCTAAAATCTACAATTTAAGTTAGATGTTCTAAAATTGTGTAAATCGGGAGATTTTCCCCAAAAATCGTTTTATCGTTATTTATTTATCAAAATCGGGAGTTCTACCGATAAATCGGTAACTTTTACATCACTGCAATTTTACCACTATTTTTCAATTTTCTTTTCATTATTGCCCAATAACGCTCTACCGGCCGGAGTTCTGGGCAGTTTGGTGGATTTGCTAATTTCGGTACAAAGGAGATATTATTTTCAGTGTACCATTCTAAAACAGATTTAGCATAATGGCGGCTCCACATTAGTGCCGTGAATTCACGGCGCGAATTCACGGCATGAATTCACGGCCAAGTCGTGCCCTCCACATTCACGGGATGCTCACAATCGTTTGTGAAACCCGCCGCGAAATGGACGTAGAAGCTGCTGCTGCAATAACTTTGTTTGCTGTGGCAACATATCACTATTTAAACGTGTTAAACAAGAAAGTTAGTAGAAAGCGTTGGAAAAATAGAAGATGGTGGATGACTGAAATACATCGTAACCGATCAAGGTATGTTTGCTGGTGTAGTGAATTTTTGAATTGACTTATGATATGATTAGAACTGTCTTTATTCATTATATAAAAATCATTTCAGACTTTCTATGGAGAAGCAGTTATCAGAGTTACATTCTGAACCTAGTGGTGAATTTAAGAAATTTACTCGTATGTCAACAGTGGACTTCGAATATTTGCTTCAGAAAGTTTCTCCAATAATTTCTAAAACAGATACCCAATTTAGACTAGCAATACCAGCAAGAATTCGTTTAGCCATAACACTACGGTTTCTAGCTTCAGGAGACAGCTATGAGAGCCTGCACTTCTTGTTTAAAGTTTCACCACAGCTTATATCAGAAATTGTACCTGAAGTATGTAAAGCCCTGGTTCATATACTAAGGAATGAAATCAAGGTAAGTAAAAACGCATTAAATAGCTTTATATTTTTCTATTAATGTGCTTAGGTAATTAAATTAATTATAGTTTAATATTAAAAATATTTTTAAACACTTCAATAAAAATCAAGCACTCTCATATGCATTGGCAATTAAATTGCACTCGTATTGAGATTGGGAAATGGATTCAGTTTGAGTAGGGTGAGGGGGCGAAACAACTTCATTAGACAAAATTCTGATTCTAGTTGTGTTCGCATTGGATTGCTCAGGTAGGTGTAGGACGGGATATTGCGTGATGTCAGTTCTCTTGTTAATTATTGATTCAGATTGAGCCATTTTGGAATCATGGTTTGAATCATAATATGTCCTATGTAATGATATAGGTTCAGAATAGGAAGTAAAAGAAGACCCGGGCCTACTCGTATTTTGTTGATGAGATTGCAAGATATTGGGAGAAGGTGAAGGAGACGAAGCAAATATCGGTGATGAAAGACGATTCTGATTTAAACTAAGTCGCCGTTGTATAAACATGCCATCGATTTGGTGCATAAACATTAATCTTTCGTCTTCTGGCAATTGTCTTAGCTTATTTGCAAACATTTTTCCATAACGATCGCAATCATCTTCTTTTTCTTGAGGATTATTCCGGCGCAATGTTTGGTTCAGGTTAGCGAGACTTTCTTTAATGAAGCCTTCGGCTTGTTGTAGCTCGGGCGGATTCTTACGGCGTCGTTTTGTTGTTGTAGGATTTTCATCACTCGATGGCACATGGTCGATGTTTTCTGTTTCCTGGTTGTTTTCTTGGAAATCTTGAACATTGTTTTCCTAAAAACGAAATATGTGTTAACAAAAATATATTTTTTGTTTCAGATTCCAGACTGTGTAGAAGAATGGTTGGAAATTGTAAATGGATTCAGCAATAAATTTCCTCGTTGTCTTGGATCTTTAGATGGGAAACATATCGTTATGCAGTCACCCTTTCACTCAGGATCAACCTACTACAACTATAAGAAAAGTTTTAGTATCGTACTTATGGCACTAGTAGACAGCAACTATAATTTTGTTTATGTCAATATAGGCGGTCAGGGTAAAATAAGTGACGGTGGAATATTTCGAAACTGTGAACTATGGCGAAGGATTACATCGGATACCCTAATTCTACCACCTCCGCGTCCACTACCAGGATCTAATAAACCCGTGCCTTACGTATTTTTGGCTGATGGTGCTTTTGCACTCAGCACATCGGTAATGAAGCCTTATCCGGGAAATCATGATTTAGGCACTCCAAAACGTGAATTTAATAGAAAATTATCTGGTGCACGAGTGGTGGTAGAAAACACTTTCGGCATATTGGCTTCAAAATTTAGAGTCTTTAGAAAACCATTGATGGTATGCCCTGACAAAGTAAGTCTCATTACGATGACTTGTGTGCTACTTCACAATTTTTTAAGGAAAAGTAACACATCTGGCCCGATTTACACACCACCAGGTACGATTGACGTCTATAACGATGATGGTATTCGTATACAGGATGGTTCTTGGAGATCAGAAATTCAAGATACATGTGCTATACGCGATTTGCCTCAGATACCGCGTAGACCAAGTTTGACTGCAAATGAAATAAGAGAAGAATTCACTAAATATTTTACTCCCAATGTAGGTATATAGGTTTCCAACCTACACATATGTATATAGACATCTTCTTCGTAAATATTAATGTAACTACTATATTACTAAAAATAAATAAACTTACTTGATTTATTGTGTCAGTAGTTTTTCTTACTTCCAACCCTTCACCGAGGAAAGAATCCATATATGCATAAGCAAACCAGACGGGCTTATATATTTCTCCTGCTCCAGCCCCTGAGCGACTTGAATCTCGAACCTTCAATCAATAAATTTTCTTTATTGCACCACAAGAAAAACGGATACATTACAAAAGGATACATTTTGTAACACGTGGCCTTACTGCCAAGTAACAATTTTTATTTTATTTTATAATTTAATATATATATATATATATATGCTTCAGTTAAACTTGCTTACATGAACAAAAACATGTTACATGTTGAAATCCTTTTTTGGTTATAACGCGTTTTCCCTAGTTTGTACTCGTAACTAAGGAATATGGTGAAAACTAGTTTTGACTACCTACTGAAAACGCGTTTTAATGTAGTGAAAACGTGTTTTAAATAAAAATGGCTTTTAACTGTAACATACACATACATAGGTAAACAAACATACTATGATCAAATATACAAAATAACAAACCTTTTTTCGATATAAACGATAACTGGACAGCAAAGAGTCTTTTTTCTTTTTTAATTCTTTGATTTCAATATCCATTTCATTGCTAATCCGCGTCCAGGCATCATGATGCTTCTTTTTGTCCTTATGATTCAAATGTTTTGCATCCCACAGTATATTTTCAGAATGGTAATGCTCTAAAAAGAGCATTTCAATTTCGTTACTCCAAACTTTTACGCGCGACTCCATTGCGCGCGGACAGCAACTGCACACGTCCGTACGCCTTTGTAGTCCGTAGTAAACTGGTACGGCGCCGTGAATGTGGAGGTATACACGGAACGCCGCGTGAAGGGGACGCGAACCCTTTGTCACGGGACAAAATACCGACTCTGACCGGGGAACAGGCGTGAACGCGCGTAAACCCCGCGAAAACCATCCACATTCACGTTCACGCCTGTTCACGGAGCTTCACGGCACTAATGTGGAGCCGCCATAATGTGAGGACGCTAAATCAGGCCAGAATAAGACAGGCTGTGTGTGGTTTCTTATAAACGGCAATAAGCGTTTTTTCAAACACTCTTTCGTGTAAGTGGATTGGTTAATCTTACCCGTAGTAACAAACGATTTGCTTTTTTGACCACATGTACGATGGCTTGCCAGACAAGGAATTTTTTTGCAAATTTATCAACTTTTTTTGTTGCAAATTTTTATCGGCCCTTTTATATTCCCTCTTTGATTTGCCACATAGAACTGCAAACCTGGTAATTGCTTAAAATCTGCTTTCACATATGTTTCGTCGTCCATCAAAATACAACTAAACTTCGTCAAATATTTTGTATACAACTTTTGAGCCCGGGTTTTACATATTTCATCCTTTGTAGCATCGCGATTAGGAACTGTAGTTGCCTTGTACGATCGTAAACCTGCACGCTGCTCGATTTTTTGGACATACGATTTCGATACCTTACATTTTCTGGCAACGTCACGGACAGAGAGAGTTGGATTCTTCTTAAAATGCTCGATTACTTTTTTTTGCCTTAGTTTTATCAGCAGGACCGCGGTTTCTACCTGAACCACCTTTTCTTGAAACAGATAATCTGGACTGATAATTAGCCAATACCTTTTGCACGGTTGACTTCGGAACTTTTAATAATTTGGCTAAATTTCCTTGCGATATACCGATATTTTGGCTGTAGGTGTACACGATCTTTTTTCGGATGTCCAGTTGGCTAGACGACATTTTATAAATGTTACGAATTTATGAACTCCAAATAGCCCTAAACGATAGTTTTTTTCTTCCCGCTATTTAACAATCAAAGTGACTGATGTCAGTTGGGTTTTTTTTTTATTAAATGTTGACCACTTTTTATCGTGGACAGACCTTAAATATCATGCATTATCACCGACAAATACTTTAAAATAACAATGATGAAAATATTGACAAAGATGTAAGAACTGTTTTCGGTGCTTACCTGGCCGTAACGCGGCGTGTGTTGCTCGTCCGCGTGCCGTGTGCTAACTGAGGCGCGGGAGGCCAACGCGGGGGGCCGTGTTTTGGCTGTTTAATGCGTTTCGTTTTTAAGAAAATTCACAAACAATCGCTGCATCCAACAATGACGTATTTTTTTTACACGTTGTTTGAAGTAAATTTTATTGATGTTATATTTCATTTACAGGCGTAATTATTATTTAATACTGAGTATTTTTATCTGTTATGTATATATAAAAATTATATTGAATGATTTATTGTACTTCATGTTTTAATCAACTTTTAAGTCTGGTGACTAGGTTGGCCGCATGTAAAATACGGCTTGTTTGCCACTTTCTTGCCAAATATTTTGTTTTATGGAGGATTAAGCATAAAAATGGTTATGACACCTTTTGCATTGGTTAATAACGTGCTTAAATAATGACTTTGGTGTACTGATAATCAGTCAGTTAAAACAAATGTCAAGGCATACGAAAAATGAACCTTGTGGAGAACTGCCCAGGCGTCCAATTTTTGTGTTTCTGAACCCATTTCAACCTTTTACCCTTATTCTGCATACGTAACAAAGGTTTTTTGGCAGCAATATGACCTTTTAAACCATAGTTTCGCACACGCCGTTGCACTGTCGAAACCGATACTCGCTGATGGCGCTGGTGGCGTTGAGTTCTTAGCAAATTTCTGGAGAAGTCCGAGTACGTTGGCGTTTGCTCTGCACGCAAATAAATTGGCCTTCGCTTTTAGACGTGACTTTTGGCCTACCTGAACGAGATCGACAGCAATTAAGACCGGTTTCTTGTTTTCATTTCAAAACACTCATGACAGCAGTTTGAGAAACCTTCATCATTTCAGCGATTTTTATCGTTGTGTAACCCTCATTAGACAGAGCTATAATAACAGCACGAGTTTCGACGCTCAAATCGGCTTTGCGACCCATTTTTAATGATTACCTACTTCACGAAATCTCATAGGAAATACAGAAAAAAGAATTTAATGGATCTAATCTGCGAATAACAATAAAACAATTCCTTGAAGATATATTTATATTGTTATTTGGTAATCTAGGAAGCGATTAAACGTTTGAAATTCAAAACATATTCTATTTATAAACATAATTTAATATGATAACCTTATCTTAAACAGTGAACTTAAACTTTTGACCGGTACTGTATATTGACAAACTCTGGTACTAAGTCAACTTCAACTGTAGGTAATACGCAATCAAACCTTTCGGATTCGTTGATTTCTTCTATTTCTTCCGTTTGTTATTGTTACATGCTTGTCTTAGTTTATGCTTTGTAAACTCTGCTCCGAGTCGTCATCGGATTTTTTGTCTCTTTTATTATAGATATTATTTATGATGCCCAGATGAATACCATGTATCATAACATAATTGCTGAAGAGAATTTATAAGTCGTCCTACTTTAACCATCACACTAGCCCCATCAGTTGTTATAGCTGATATATCGTCTTCCAAAGAAATAGCATATTCTAGCAACCTTTGCTTCAGCAGGCTTACTTCCAACTACCTGTACAAGCCCTAAATTCCAGAACGAAGAACATTCATAAAGCGTCTGTTTCTACTAGAAGTCCACTCGTCGAAAGTAAGGGTAAATCTGTGATGACATTTCTTTAGTTCCTTACGATCTTGAGCCAATTTCATCTTCAGAGTCATGCCATAATTCATGACTATGAGTTTTATAGAGTTACCTTTGCTTCAGCAGGCTTACTTCCAACTACCCGTACAAGCCCTAAATTCCAGAACGAAGAACATTCATAAAGCGTCTGTTTCTACTAGAAGTCCACTCGTCGAAAGTAAGGGTAAATCTGTGATGACATTTCTTTAGTTCCTTACGATCTTGAGCCAATTTCATCTTCAGAGTCATGCCATAATTCATGACTATGAGTTTTATAGAGTTAGGAGATGTTGGAAGCTTGTAGCCTTTTGCTTCATGTCATACTCTTACTCACGTTAGAACGTGCTAAAACTGTTCTCTGTCTAAGCGCGACAAATTTCCCATTCGATAGTTCGTATATTTCGACAGCTCTGGTGATCTATGTACTTTTCGTTAAATTATATATACGTTAGACGGTCAAACTCCTCACCCGGTAGTCTCGCGAAATCTCGATTCGGAGCGACCCAGAACATGCGTGCTAGAACTCTTCTCTGTTTAAGGACGACGAATTTCCCATTTGATAGTCCGTATATCTCGACGGCTCTGGTGAACTATGTACTTTTCGTTAAATTCTATATACATCAAACACCTCACCCGATGGTCTCGCGAAATTTCGATTCGGAGCGACCCAGAACATGCGTGCTAGAACTCTTCTCTGTCTAAGCGCGAACAATTTCCATTCGATAGTTCGTATATTTTGACGGCTCTGTAGAACTATGTACTTTTCGTTAAATTCTATATACGTCAGACGGTCAAACTCCTCACCCGGTGGTCTCGCGAAATCTCGATTCTGAGAGACCCAGAACATGCGTGCTAGAACTCTTCTCTGTCTAAGGCCGACGAATTTCCCATTCGATAGTTCGTATATTTCGAAAGCTCTGGTGAACTCTATGTACTTTTCTTTAAACTCTATATACGTCAGACGGTCAAACTCTTCACCCGGTGGTCTCGCAAAATCTCGATTCGGAGCGACCCAGAACATGCGTGCCAGAACTCTTCTCTGTCTAAGGGCGACGAATTTCCCATTTGATAGTTCGTGTATTGCGATGGCTCTGGTGAACTATGTACTTTTCGTTAATGGTTCGTATATTTAGACGGCGCTGGTGAACTATGTACTTTTCGTTAAATTCTTTATACGTCATACGGTCAAACTCCTCACCCGGTGGTCTCGCGAAATCTCGATTTAGAGCGACTCAGAACATGCGTGCTAGAACTCTTCTCTGTCTAAGCGCGACGAATTTCCCATTGGATAGTTCTTATATTCCGACGTAGTCCACACATTGCGTATTACGAGTTTGTGCTCTGTTGTAGGCAACATCTAAGTGCCACCTTGACGATGAAGTAGACAGCAAAGCTCTTGCTGCGTTCGGGAAACCTCGCATCAAGGTGTTCCCGTCACATGACAAAGCTCCAAACGAAGATGTCTGTATGTAAGCATGGCAATAGTTCTGGCCATGCTCCTACCGTGCCTTCGAAACGTGGTGTCTCTAACGCAAACATTCGCGTATAGGGGTCGATTGGTCGGTTAGCCACCAGTTAAATTTTGATTTGTACAGTTTTGAATGAAAAAATGGTTATTACATACATGTGTTTTTAAGCAAAAGGGCGGTAATATTGCAAAAAGTAGTAAATAGTCGATTTTCGGTGTGTCATTTAATGTTTTTAGGCTTTGATATTATTTTATGTTTAAATGATTTATTAAATAAAGGTATATCAGAAATAGTGTATGTTAAAAACAAATTTACTTCAATCGGTTTGGAATAAAATTTTGACAAGTGCGAGATATTTCTAAATTGCAACCACCTCACCAATTTTTGACCAAGCCATCCCCAATACCATCACAAACGCTACATCAAAATTCAAAAATTGCGTCGAACGTCTACTCGAAATTAATTCTCACTACGCTTTAACAATTTTAAAATTTTGCCTATTCGTACCTAAATTCACCTACCTGCTTCGCTGCGCTCCTTTTTTTAAACACACAAATACTTTATTACCTATTGATGACAGGCTTCCTTACCTATTAGGTTTGGTGGGTTAGGCACTCGCAAAATTTCCAGCGTAGCTTTACCAGCCTTTCTATCATCCGTCCACAGCACTTCCGTTCTCGTAGGAAAAATTCTGAGGGCTTGTCCTTTAAACTACGAGACGGCGTGCCTAACGGTGGCTAGAAATGCTTGGCAGGCGGCTTGTCCCGAGCAAATTCCGCCTGCAAAATTACATGTCCAACGGAGCTGGGACGATATGTTATGCAAAGTTGAATTTACTCAATCTTTGAACTCGAGCACGGGTCATACACGCGCGCGGCTACTGGCAGCGGCTGAGCGGGAATCCGGCCAGTGGCTACACGCGTCTCCTTGCCCACCAACCGGAACCTTCCTTGATCCGAACACCTTAAGGCTGGCTGTAAGTCTGAGACTGGGCGTAAAGGTGCCCCCCACAAGTGTCCCTGTGGCACGTTCGTCGACGAGCTGGGCCACCACGGCCTATCATGCTGAACTGAGCGCGGGCCGGCTCTCCCGTCATGCCACCTTAAATGACATTATCCGCCGCACTCTTGCAACTGTCAGCACGCCTGCAATTCTCGAACCGAACGGCGTGTTGAGAGACGATGGCAAGAGGCCGGATGGTATGACCCTGGTCCCGTGGAAGATGGGACGAGTGCTGGTGTGGAATGCCACATGCGTTGATACGCTAGCACCGTCCCATCTACCACGAACTTCGTCCCGGGCTGGCGGGGCAGCGGAGGCAGCCGAAACAAAAAAGGCCACAAAATACCGGGGTCTCAGCACTCAATACCATTTCATGGCTTTCGGTGTCGAGATCTGTGGCAACACTCGCCAACGTCAAACGTCAAAGTTGTATCAGCTGATTAATTTTAATATAATAATTAATATTTTACGATTAAAAGTAAATTCGAATGGTGAAAATAGAGTAAATAAGCGACACCAGTGTTAGTTTAATATATAATTCCTTAGTACAGTGCCAGGGGCACTCGTGTATTTGAAGCTGTCAACGGACGTTTGTACGTTGGAGCCTGGATTTGAAATCTGTGTTCGTTTCGCAGTCCTATTTGCTTGCTTTATTAATTATTTGTCTAATTGTGTGTATAACAAGGCGTAAATCATTGTACAGAATTGTATTGAAAGGCAGTGTATGGGCATAGTGAGACGCCAGAATTTCATGTAAGTACCTAACTGTAATTTCGCTTAGTTTGAGTAAGCAATTCCTTGTTTTGTTTTTGTGCTTAACTAAAGAAAAACAATAATGCTAACTCGCAGAGCAGCTGCTGCGGCTCGCCAGCAGGAAACTGATAAACTTCAACTTACCTTGCTTGAACTAAAAACATCCAAGGAATTGTGTGCTCAATTGCTTGTTGAGAGAGAGGACAGTGAGAAGGAACTATTATTAGTACTTGATAGCAGAGATAAGTTAAAAAAAGATTTATGTTCCTTAGAAAGTGATTACAATGATGTAAATTCTGAGCGGGCCCGGCTTCAGGAGACGGTAGACCGGTTTACTGAGTGTGGTGCTGCATATGAAGATGCTTTGAAGGACATTAACTCACTGGAGAGAGCGCTACATGATGCCCACGAAAAAATCTACGACCTACAGGAAGCCCAAACTAAAGCTGCAGAGGCTCACACTCAGAGCTTATTCGAGGAACTGGTCGGGCCCGACTCAAAGTTGGCTACCTCTGCAATTGATAATCCTGTGGTTACTATAGATTTAACCAATGATTCTAACACATCAGGGTTAGAACATTGCAGCGGTAATAAACTAAAGAAATATCTTAGACTGAACAGATTCATAAAAAAAACACAAAAGTTGTCAAAACGGAATAAATTGTTTTTCAAGAACTTGAGATTTAGCAAAATTAATGTGAATTTAGTGGATAAGTTGGATATATATTCTGCTCAGTTGAAAAATAGTAGATCAAAATATGAAACTGACACACAGATATTGAAATTAAAAATTCATAAGTTGGAGGACTCAATAAAATCTTTAGATAGGATGAATGAAAATTCAAAAAAAGTTATTAATGAATATTCATTAGCCATGGATGATTTAATAACACAAATTAATTATAACTCGGAACGGTTTGAGTCACTGACCAATGGCCAGTCATGTTTATGTAAACAAATGAGTGGTCATTTATCAGATGGTCCATCGAACCCACACCTTTGTGCCAGTGTACCTCCACAAGAACAAAATAATAATAGCTCCTTCCACACTTCAGAAACGAACACACCTAATGTAATTATGTACTGTGATGAGTTTGGAAGTAATATGGGCACATATCTAAGCGATCACTTAACAGGGCTTAGCGCAATAAGCAATTGTCTGCCTTATTGTAGCCTTGATAATATGTCACATCAAATTATGAGTGATAATAGTATTCATTCTAAAACAACACTGCTTATTCTTATGGGTAACAGAGGAAATGTGAACAAACATAATTTAATTAATTTTTTTGAAAAATTGGACACATTAACTGTAAAAGAAATTATTATGTTCACATTCCCCTATTGTCATCAGATTTCAAAGGCAGAAAATGACACTAGATATAATTTGAATATAGCTCTGCATAATCTCTGTACATATAGTAGTAAGTTTAGCATAATTGACACTAACAAATATGTTGGTAAACACAATTTATTGACTAAAGGTAAGTTTTACCTTTGTAATTATTATAAAAGACAAATAGCTTTGTCACTATCCTATTTATTTGACACATCTGCCAAGAATTTGGCACATAACTCTGCTCCTATTGAGCAGTTCAATATACAGTTGGAATTGGTTCCAGTTTTAACCAATCATTTAAATTAGATTTTAAGACAAAGGAGTACTCAAACTCTGGCAATTTAGTTATTAATAAATTTAATGAAAGATACTGCCATCATGGAAAATATATGCACCTGGTTCACCAAAATATTCAGTCTATTAGAGGAAAAGACTTACAGATTGAACTCTTTTTGAATGATTATAATATTGAAATATTGTGTGTAACTGAACACTGGTTAAAAAATAATGAATTAATGCCTCAATTTAATAACCACCAGGTGGGAAGTTCGTTCACCAGACTTAGTTCCATACATGGTGGGTCATTAATAATATTACATAATAAATTAAAATTTAAGGAACGTAAGGACATTGTATCCTTGTCTGTTGAACGGACCATAGAAATAAGTGCAGTAGAATTAGAGCAATTTATTGTTGTCTGTGTGTATAGGCCGCCATTAAGTAATTTTGACCTTTTTGAAAGCATAATGGAATCCGTGCTACTTAAAATATCACTCTCTAATAAGAAATTACTTATATGCGGAGACTTCAATGTAAACATTTTAGAAAATTCAACAACAAGTATCAGATTGTTGAATCTTTTCAAATCTTGTAATTTGAGTCATATATTTACGGAGCCTACTAGAGTCACTGCTACAAGCGCCACCTGTATAGATAACATTTTCACTAATATTATTCCAATCACTAAAAGTGTAATCAGTAAATTAGAATCAGATCACTTAGGTCAATTAATGGTATTTGAGACATTAAGAAGAAATACCCTGAGGAAACAAATAACTATTGTACCAGTAACCACGGGCCGTATGGAACGAATGAAGCAAAGTCTAGTCCAGGCGCTACCCTTTCTGTCTTCCGATATGAGTCCAAACGAAATGTACAATTCATTTTTTCACACTTTTATGAAACATTATAATGCGATTTTTACATCCAAATCGGTCGTGGTTGGTGGGACATCAGTTTTTAGTGAGTGGGCTACTGAGGACTTACATAAACGTAGACAAGCACTGTATGCTTTATATGAGGAACGCCGGTTTAATATGAGTGATGAATTTAAGGAACATGTCAAACAATATTCTAAGAAATTTAAAATAGATTGTCATATAGCTAAACGTAATTCTATAAGCCAGAAAATTACAAATAGTTCGGACATTATCAAAACAACATGGAAATTAATTAATGTGGAAACTGGTAGATCAAAGCACAAAATGAATGATCTTAAACTAAAAATTGATGGCATAATTATAGATTCAAGTTTAGAAGTAGCAACAGAATTTGAAAAATTTTTCACTGAGATACCAGTATCCACAACAAAGACATTAAATTCTTCACCTTCGTCTGCCGTTACATTGTTAAAAGATAACGCCTCAGAATGTAGTGGAAATCTTCATTTTGAATATGTTAGTACCCCAGATGTAATAAAGGCGTTTAAATCAATTAATGTCAAAAAAACTGGTGATCTCTGGGGAGTATCTGTCCATGCTGTCAAATCTCTAATAGAAGTCATAGCGCCTGACTTGGTAGTTGTATTTAATAACAGTATTGACTGCGGTGAGTTTCCTGATCTAATGAAACATAGTAAAATAACTCCTTTATTTAAATCAGGTAGCACTTCTGACCCCACTAATTTTAGACCAATATCTGTGCTACCAACATTTAGTAAAATTTTTGAAAAATTAGTTTGTCCCAATTAATAAGACATTTTAATGCAAACAATTTAATGCATAATAAGCAATTTGGTTTTACGCGGGGTCGCTCGACAACCGACGCGGCTGTTGAGCTAACTAAACATATATTCGATGCCTGGGAAGAGTCACAGGATGCCTTAGGTATTTTTTGCGATTTGTCCAAGGCCTTCGACTGCGTATGTCATGAAACATTAATCAGGAAACTGCACTACTATGGAGTTAGAGGATCGGCACTGAATTTGCTAAAATCTTATCTATATGGTAGAATACAAAGGGTCGATGTGAATGGACAGCGATCTCCAGGATCAGTGGTCTCGATGGGTGTACCGCAGGGATCAATATTGGGACCTTTCCTATTCCTTATCTACATAAATGACTTGCCATACCTCGTAAAGACCCACCATGATATAGTATTGTTTGCAGACGATACCTCTCTTATATTCAAAGTCAAACGACAGCAACAAGCTAATATAGATATAAACAATGCTATTTCTAAAGTAGTTAATTGGTTCAATGTCAACAATTTATTGTTAAATGAGAAAAAGACCAAATGTATCAAGTTTGTCACGACTAACGTTAAGCACAATCAAACAAGTGTCATTGTGAAAGATGAGGAATTGGAACTAGTGGATAGTACAGTTTTTCTTGGATTAACATTAGATTCCAAACTCCAATGGGGTCCCCATATTGCTAATCTCTCGAATAGACTGAGTTCTGCAGCTTTTGCCGTGAGCAAGATCCGCCAACTGACAGACGTGAAGACAGCTCGATTAGTATATTTTAGTTACTTCCACAGTATTATGTCGTATGGTATTTTACTATGGGGCAGTGCTTCAGATATTAATACCATTTTTGTTCTGCAGAAGAGGGCTATTCGAGCAATATATAAAATGAACCATAGAGACTCACTTAGAGATAAGTTCAAGAACATTAATGTAATGACATTGCATTGTCAATACATCTATGATAATATTGTGTATGTACATAAAAACATTGTAAATTTCAGGAAGAACTGTGACATACATAATATTAATACTCGAAATAAACACAAACTCGCGGTGCCCACCACTCGCCTACAGAAAATTAGAAAATCATTCATGGGTAATGGTGTGAAGTTTTATAATAAGCTTCCAAGAAATGTAACTGAATTATCTATTAATAAATTTAAAAATTATGTAAAGCGTCAACTCATATCGAAAGCATATTATAGCACACATGACTACATGAATGATAAAACACCGTGGGATTAATTGTGACTGAAATATTAATGAATTAATCATTATGGCGTTAGATATTAATATGATCTTTTTTTTTTGATATTTTGATTTTATTCTAGAAACTGTCTAGATTTCTATTTTTTATATATTTTTTATTATTATTATTATTATTTATGTTTTGACGATCCTATTGTGAATTTTACTACAAAATAATTTCTTACTTTGACATGTCTACAACAATACAATATTTATTTTGAAGAATAATAATAGCATCAATAAATTGCTCTAAATAATTAATTAATATATATGTTAATACATGTTATAACTGACGATTCGAAAGTGCTTGTTGCTAGGCCTATTTGAATAAAGAATATTTTGACTTTGACTTTGACTTTGAGACCCTCGGGCCGTGGGGTCCAAGCGCTCGGGAACTATTTAAAGAGCTCAGCAAAAGACTCGTCGACACCACTGGGGAGCAAAGAGCTGGCAGCTTCCTCGCACAGCGCTTAAGTATAGCCATACAGCGAGGAAATGCTGCCAGCGTCTATGGTACGATGCCACGGGGGCCCTTTTTAGAAATAGTTTAGTTTAATTTTAGGTTTTGTTTTAGTTTTTTTTAGTATTCTGTCATTTTATGTTTTAAGTTATGTTATTGTCATACAAATTTATCCTAATAAATCAAAGTACTTTGACTGTGTACGTTACTGATTATAATAAGATTTTTATGTAATAATTTTAGTGGTTAATCATATGTTTAAATAAATAGGATTTGACCTCTGTAACTTCTAACACCGATGTTTTAGTAAAAATAGGAATTTTATTTTTTTAATTATTTATCCGGTAAACAATTAGGGGAGAGGTGCCTTGAATGGGACAATTTTATTTAATTAAAAATTACAACCTAATAATGAAGCTTAATAAAACAAAATTTTGTTTAAGACGTAACTATATTTATTTATGTTTGAAAAAAATAATCAAAAACTATATCTTCTCAAGACGTTTTAGCGTTAAAACCAAATTGAAAAAACTTAACGTATGTCCCATTCACGACTAGGTGGTCTTCAAAGGGGCAGTGATAGTCATGAAAGGGACATCATCATCATCATCATCAAATTGGACTAACAGGAATTGTCAAATCACTGTCACTGGAAAAATCCAAACGCGGCTTGCTTTGTGTCTTGCTTGATATCTTGCTTTGTCCCTTTTTTCTTGTTTGCTTTTTTCCCTTTCCTCCATTCTTGCGGCTGCCTTTTTTGTCAGTTTGTTTTTCTTTGGTATTTTCTTTGTCAGATAATATTTTTTTTAATATATCTTTTACATGTGATATGTCTGTGCTACCCTGTTTTTTATTTAGCAAGTCTGTTAATGACTCTGCCAGGAGTCTGTCTTTTTCTGGAGTAAAAGTAATTATTTTAGTTGTGACATTACTTTTGATTTTTTTCTGTTTGCGGGGTGCCTTAGGAAATGGTCGCACTATTTCTGGACTTAAAAATGCTGATGTTGATGGCACAGGATTAGTATACACCGACTCCACAACAGATGTTGATAATGCAGTTGTATCGGGATCTGTGTTAATATTCGGCGTATCAGACACTTCGGTGTTTGAGATATTATCTGAGGGCATTGCTTGCACTGGAGACTCATACGCACTCCGATTTGTTTCTTGCTGATTGTCTGCATTTAATGGTTGCAAGATGTCACTGCTTTGCATTGTTTCTGGTTGTAATGGACGGTTAGTAAATTTAGATGGCAGAAAGTCATCATCAGAAATAATATTCGTGTTTAATGGATAAATTCCCCTGTTTTTGAAACCTGCATATTGAAAGCAGAATAACATGTACCTTTTGCAAATTCAGCAACATTATAAATGGTAACAACCTTACCAGGGTTAGATGTTATCCAATCATTCATTGAAGATCTATAGCGTGACTTAAATGGGCCAAAAACAGCATCGAGCGTTTACAAGCGATGACTGCATAGAGGAGGAAAAGTCAGCAAAATCAAATTATTTTGCCGCGCATACAATATAACATTGATCGTTATATGTGTTTTGTGATTATCAAGCACTATTAACGCAGGTTCTTCTTTTGAAGGCTTCACATGGTGTTCAAAATGCTTTAAAGCTTCCAGAAAACAGTCCTCAGTTATCCATCCAGACTGATTAGCTAAACCTAAGGCGCCATTAGGTCCATTTTGCAGCATATGGGATTTGAAATGTACCCTCGGAAAAATGAAAACCGGAGGGATACTTCCCCCTGCATCATTTGCAAAAGCCAACATAGTGAGTAGGGTGCCACGTTCTGCAGAACTAATCTGGCCAACGCGTTTAAGTCCTGCCTCAGCCACTACCTTCGGTGCATTGACGACTTTGGTACATCCCGTTTCGTCAGTATTCCAAATCATGCTTGGTGCAAATTTAAATTTCTTAAAACAATCTTCTAAATTGTAAAAAAAAATTGTCACATTAACTTTATTAAATGCAGTGGTTCGTGCTAGAGATGTGTTTTCAGGCTTTCTAACACTCAATGTATCTTGTCGTTTTGAAAACTTCTTTAGCCAATCAATGGTTGCAATTTGGGACGTACGTCTCATCCAGCTGTCCCAAACAAGACTTTCATTCATTTTAAAAAATAACCTCACAGCACAAATATTTATGAATAACTTTGTAATCGTGTTTACTCACCTTTTAGGTAGTTAAACCACTAATAAGTTTGTAGTACAATGAATGCGGATTATTATCACAACAATCTTATAAAAGATTCCCAAAAATAACAAAATAAATACTTCGAAGCATGAAATAAGCAATCACGTTTCGCCATTTTGTTTCTCAAGACAGCCAACTGACATTTACGTCAATATTGTCTATGGGTCAGTGTTGCCAGAACGCAGAAAATATAATTCTCCTCACTATAGCGAGGAAAGTGCAACATGCAAAAAAACACAGTTCCACAGGCATGATTTTCATCACTGGAATCACTGATTTTTTTACGATATTATAACAGAAAACTGGAAGTTGTGTATAATATTTACGTGAATCGAAGTCGGTGACAAGTTGTGTTTATTTTAGTTGACATTGACAATGATGACATTTCTGACGATGCGTTTTGAAATTGCATCGACTCAACTTGTGCGTTTACAATTATACTCAATATCATTATTAAAAAGATGTTCGATAAATATTTTTTTTAAGGTTTACGACTTAAATCATTAAATAAAGCTAAATTTGGTATTTTTTATTAAATTGTCAAACCATTTATTTAATCATAATTGATATCATACGAACCATTATTATGAGCGTTTTACATTTTGGTATCTGTCAAAAGCTACTCAAACACGCTCCAAGGTCCAATTACTTTCCCCACTTGTGGATAAAATGCGTTTTTACCCGCTTGTATCAAAGGATAAAAGACGGCTTTCCGAGCTAGTGTGGAAAAAATATAATTCTACTACTTGGTTCCTAACGGGGTAAATCGAATTTTGTCCCATTCAAAGCCTGTCCCTTTCATAGCACTTTCCCTGAATCACATTTTCAATTATTTTATAATTATTGTAAACTCATTAGCGAAATAACCCATATTATTTGCTACTGTTTGACGCTAGAGTTTGAGTAGCATATTTCACTTTCATATTTTTATTTATTTTGGATCAACATGGTAGTCTGTCAATTTTGAGACTTAATTTTAATCATTGAGAAGTACAATCTTCCCTGTTTAATGTGGTCCCATTTGGCAGTTTAATTTATATTATTCATTTACAATATAAATATTTTGTTACCTGGTTGTTCCTTATACCTTTTATTGAATGTGGCGGACAATTAGTGACACTTTTTTTGGCCATCTATTTCAAAACAGTTAGTTTTATGCACCCTGTTTTCCTCCCCTTTGCGTTTGTTTCATCACGCAGTAATTTTATTACGACAAAATTTGTTGCTGTTTGGTCGCAAACCATAACGGCTAACCCAATACTTTGAAGTTTTTATCTTATTAATTTTATTAGTCCAATCAGTTCTACTTTGGGTGTTGTATTAAAACTGAACGCCATTGGCTGCTTATAGTTTTTTAAATCCCCTGTATCATGAAAATCAAAGTGTGATCAGCAATTTTTACCCATTACCAAGAAAGCCTGTTATATAGTCCGATTTCTTATTATATTGGAAATGAGGCGACAGTGAATATTCGTCAAATAGTTAAGCTGCACAAACGTTCGTCTGGCTATTTTTTTTAATTCGTTACTACTGTTGCGCCGGTGGAATATAGAGTTGCATTTGATTCTCGTGGATTGTGGATGGGCAGCTCATTAAAACGATGTATTTTTAAAGAACGTGTATTGCGACCATGAAGGTTAGCACAAGAAGAAGAAATTATTTAAATAAATTATTTAAGTAAATTGAGAATCAATTAATACCAACTTAAATAAATTAACTATTTTATAGCTAATGTTGGTATCTCCAACAACTACTAATTCCTTGAATAATTTTGCGTTGCCTACGGTTTTTATCGAGCTCTTGAAATCATTCGACTCATTTTTATACATTATCTAGCGCATAGCTTTGCGTAGCCATCTGTACGCTTTTGGGCCTGGTTTGTATAAAGATAAAGCACGTACGAGTATCTTCTCCTGTTTAATAAATAATTTTCCCATTTTGTGTTTCTCACCTGCTGTAAATTACATTATGATAAAGGTCACAGGTAACGCTGTAAAATTTCATCGCACTTTTAAATTGTGCAGACTCGGTCAATTTTTAAGCACTTTTAGAGTAAGAAAATGCCTGGATAAAGGCTCTTTGTAGAAACATATAAACTTAATTCAAGTAACGCTGTAAATTTTCATTGCACTTTTAAATTGTGCAGACTCAGTCAATTTTTAAGCACTTTTAGAGTGAGAAAATGCCTGGATAAAGGCTCTTTGTAGAAACATAGAAACTTAATTCAAGAGCCGTTCGTGTTCTGAATACTTCGGGTTGTTGACTTGGACACGAGTAAAACAAGCAGGTTAAATTATAACGTAAGTATTATATCTTGTAGTCTATAATTATAACGTAAGTGACGTCGCGTTACATGGTGGCGGACTCACAGTTCGAATATGTCTTAAAGCAACGCGTTGGTAAAAGAAATACGAAGGTCCCCTCTAATGCACATAGGTGCACTACGTACGAATCACTCGCAACCAAGCTGGGTTTGATTAAAATTTCGACTCACGTTCGGGTCCTTAGTGATGGGTAGTGACGTAGTCGCCGAAAGCTTGCAGACGAAATTCTGCCCTGGTAATCGCAAATGCAGTACTTGCAAAATGGCGATTTCGAGATAAACGCGGTAAACATATTTTGTGATATCTATACAACAAATCTATGTGGTATAACTTTTGAAGTGTACTGAATAATACTTAAAAAAATCAAGCTTTTTATTGACATATTTTTTTCCTTTAATTTACTGCCTTATTTGGATAAAATGCGCAGTACTGCATTTTCATCAACTATCTGGGCTTGTGGGCATTACAGTATTACTAAGGATAAATGCAGTATTTATGTTTATTACTGCAAAATCACTTAGCACGTGTTCAATACTGCGTTTCTAGTTCGCAATCATGCCCTATTTTTAAGCTTAGTTCTAGTTAAAAGTGTTGATAAGGCTTCTTCTGGCAAATATTTTAAGTGACGAAGAGATGAAACAAAACAGATTTTAGGTAAGTATTAGAAAAATGTTTTTATTATCGAAATAACTGAACTTAAAAATACCTAAGTTAATGTAGCCAACTACCTAAATCTATTTGTCTACAATTCTTAATTATAATATCGAACCCAAAAACTCTATATTAGACTTATTATCACAACCAAGAAGGACTTAATTTTAATTAGTAATTATATTCAGTCTATAAAATTCACTTTAGGAACATTATTTAATGACTCAATAGTTTTATCAAAAATAAATGAATTTAAAAATGTGTAGGCAACTTCCAAAATTTATTGGTCTACCTACATGCAATTCTTAATTATAATATCGAAACCAAACAATATATTATCTTACTACTTAGACTTATTATCACAATCCAGGTGGACTTTTTTTAATTAGTATTTATAATAATAATTAAAAAAATAAGAACATTATTGAAAATTACTTAAAATATTTTTAACTAAAATAACTGATGAAACCCACTTTCAACAACCTATTAGTCTACAATTCTTAATAAGAACATCGTATCAAAAATAAATTATTCTTCTTTATCTATCGTTATGAGTGCATAACAGCAATTATTCTAACAAGAAACTATTAGCGATAAAAAAGTTTCGACACCTAAATATTACTCTTCAGACTATCTCTGCTGTACGAGATCAATTGAATCATTGTTAACGGGAAGGTTTTCCCAGAATAGTAATCGGTTTTTTGGGATTATATTACTCAACTTCTTCAATATACCTGACTTTCTTTCTTAAGCTATCCCACGAGGCTTCGTATTTTGAACAGCACAAGGTATAAAACCCTGATAACTAGATTTGTTTTGAGGAAGTCGATCTCTTTCGTACTTCCATCGTGGGTAGCTTTGACAAAAATGGACATAGAAGTTCTATGCACCTCGACACAAGCCATTTCTTTTATGTAGGTCCTTTCATCATGTTCTTTTAAATTTATATTGAGATGATTAATCTTCATATTTATAAAAATCTGGAACGTCCATAGGCTTTACATTCACCTTCTCTGAATTTGCAAGTTGCACGCAGTCGATAAAATCAGCAAAATCGTATACTTTTTTGCCTTTTGAAGCTGATTTTCCACTTGGTTGTGAAAACTGTTTGCAGACATAAAGGTATGGCCTGGTTCGAGGTACTTTATTATTATTTTTGTTGTAGCAATCTCTGAACTATTGACAATCTGTACTAAAAATGAAAAAAAGCCCAATTTTTTATTTTGACCTGTGCAATTATCGGTCCAGATAGTAATTTCAGTGCAGTCACGTTTACTTTCAAAAAAGGCTCTATAAGCACTTATTATATCTTCCTTCCAGATGTGTCTTCATTCCACAGCACTGCATAAGGTTTTTCTTTGCTTGAGACCCCCAGAGGTACTAAACTTTCATTGAAAGCTATGATTCTAGGACAGAATATAGCAATTTTAAACATGTCTAATCTAGGCAATAATACCACTTTTTGCAGGTCTGCAGATATGTAGACTTTGGAAGAATCTTCACCATTTTGTGATTGCTCAGCGTCTTGTTGATAATGAATTCGTGCTGTTTGATACTTATTGCAGTGGCTATGATACTCCAAACACTCACTGCATTGCTCGGTATCTTTGCAGGTTACCTGATGCAATTTGTAGCTCTCACATACCTCGCATTCTTCGTTGCCTAACTGAGCGACTGATATGTTCATGTCTTTTTTTGAAAACTTTCTGTACTCGTAAAGGTCATAGGATACTTTAACATCTGGATTTTAATGTCGCTTGGCAGATATCTTCTATCAGGTGCATGTAGTCGTCTATAGTGTGCAATAGCAGGTCTAAAGTTCTCAATGTGTGCTTTGAGCTCTATTTACTTTCTTTGGATGTTCTTGTTTACTGCGCTGGTCAGCTTGAGAATTAAGATGATTTTTTAAAGCGTCTAATACACGTCTATCGTTTTTTTCAGCATATCCCAGAGTTATAAGAAAGAATGTTTTGCAAACTACTTTTTATTTTATTTTCATTCTCCAAAAAATATGAATATGTATGTTTCCGCTTCTGGCTGCTTTCTGTTATACGTCTATTTACTTCTTTAACTATAACCAATGACTTGATATACATTCCTTGAGCTTCATATCCGAGTACCCAAAATAATATATTTATATTTTGGCGATATATTGATTTAAACTTGCACGATTTTTACACATTATTATTGGTAAACGGGACTTAATCGCGTACAAAAATTAATCACCTGAGGTGTGCCCGACGTTTCGAATGTATCGCAACATCCGTGGTCACGAGCTGACTCCCTTCTCTTTCGTTTTTTTTTCTCTTTTTTTGTACGCGATTAAGTCCCGTTTCCCAATAATAATATATTTTGGCGTTCAGATTCTCTAAAAGACGACGAACATTTCTTCATGCAAGTTTCATTGCATCCAGATTTTACGCTGTTAAACGATAGAGATGCATCAGATGCAACACGAATACATATTTTCTATAAGTGCCAACTGGAGTGCCACCATTAGTGGTTCATCATTTATTTTTACTTTTAGGGTTCCGTAGCCAAATGGCAAAAAACGGAACCCTTATGGATTCGTCATGTCTGTCTGTCTGTCCGTCCGTATGTCACAGCCTATTTACTCGGAGACTATGACCACTACAATTATGAAATTTGGTGTGAAGGTGTACGTTATGAACCGCTATAGATATATGATGTGAAATTATGAAAAAAATATTAAATTGGGGAGGCACCCCATATATGTAACAGGGGGGTAAAAATTTTTTTATTGCGCGTAGGCGTGTGGGTGGCTTTTCCATTTAATTCAACTGTTGGTGAGATATTAGCCTTCAAAGTCCTAAAAATTCTGAAAAACAATCAAGATGATGTAAATTAATAAATCCTTTCAACGATTTTTGGTTCGAACAAGATAGGTTCAACGGTTTTTGAGTTATTGCTAAAAAAACTGTCTTGCCAAAACAAAGGGGCGTAAGTGCCGTAAGTTTCCTATGAAGAGACGACCTTTTCTGATTAAATGTATTGAATAGTGGTTTTAAATGTAGATTAGGAGGTGTCATTACGGGACCCTTCTTTGTGCGTGGTCCGACGCGCACTTGTCCGGTTTTTTATGTTACTATTATTATACACTAATTCCATTACTTTGTCAATAACAGATCCCTTAAAACATATTCCTACTGTTTTAAGTATTTACTGTCATAAGACTTAATCTGTTTTAAAGTATGGTTTTCAACTTTCTGAGGATTGATGTCTGGTTTTGTGCTCTAAACATTTGATCTCTATGGATTGAGTTACTCCAAAAAATAACACCAACCCTTAAGGTTGAACTGACAAACCCATGATATGCCAAGACAGTTTTTTTGCGAAGAGGCAAGTTTATATAATGCAAACGAAAATGTGTACAACTTCTTACAGGCTTCTTGAGAATGTGTTTCCCAAGACATTGTTATTTATGTACTTATATACACCAAGTCCAAGTGTAACTACTGGAATTAAAAGGCTGGTTCGTTGTACCGAAACCTCTTATTATCGACCACACACCAGGACAGCATTGAACAGACTACTTGACATAGAATAAAACAAAATATAAAAGAAAATTATAAAAAAACCAGGGGGATTTGCACCAGGGGGAATCCCTTCTTTATTAAGAAGTCTGCTTCACCAGCTTGCGAAGAGGCAGCCTCATCACGCCGCAAAGGGTGCTGTCGTCAATCACTCAGATTATGCCGGCACGGCCTGGAAGAACTGCGATCACCCGTCCGCGTGGCCAAGTGCTTTTCGGCGAGTTGGGATCAGACACCAAGACTACGTCGTCAATGGTTATGTGGGAGCTTCTCTACGCCCACGTCTAGGGATGAGTGTTGGCTCTTTCATCCAGCGCTGCCTAAAATAGTTCGTCAGTCTGATTGTCTTGCGCCAGCTGTTCCTCGAGACAAGATCGGAGTCTGATAACGTTGCTAAAATTGGACGGCCTGCAAACGAAGCCAGAATGAAGTGCATGGAGTGAAGTTCTTCTTCGGTGTTGAGATCGACGGCGACATGTGTGAGCGGGAGAGAGTTTTCGAGCGCCTCAGCCTCTGCTAGGAGCGTGCATAGCACCTCTTTCGTTGGGGCTCGTTTAGTGAGTCACTTTGAGGGCCACTTTTACGCTTTTCACAAGATCCGCCCATAAATTAAGTGGACTGCGCGGACGAAGAGACAGGTGTAAAGAGAGACGAATCTATTTTCTCTTCATCGGCCGATAGTAACTTGACAACGCAATAGGTTATGTCCGAACCAAAAGGGCCGGAGAATTGTGCACGGTGAAATGTCGAGTTAGTCAGGAGCATAAAGGACGAGAGTCGATGAATCTTAAAGTAACATTATCAACTTCATTGTTGAAAGAGATGTATTTTTCTCTATTGATATTATCCTCTACCTGTAAGATGACAATGATCAGTCAAATACTCTTCAGTGTCTCCAATGAGCTTTTCACAAATATGACAATTGCAGGATTCATGCGATGAAGGCGACGTCTTATCCATGTTGCTGTGGTTACCGTCAGCTAATAATGACAATGATGATGGTGGTGCGATTGTTGATAGTATCTTTGCAATGTTTTTCCCCGTAGATGCTTTCAGCAAATTTTTGCACACTGTCCTGTCCGCGATATATTACAAACTTTAATAGTTTTTCATCGTATTAATAGTTTTATAATAGTTTTTCAATAGTTTTTTATTAGTTTTTCATCGTAATTATATCAGTTGTATATCAATTAAATGACAACATACTTGACAACATATTGTATATCATTTAAATGACAACATACTTTCAGGAAAGTTCGTGGTATTGTTCCTTCCTGTATATTATAGCTGCGTGTGTGTCTCTGTCAACTAGTACCATAATACGAAAAACAATATACCTTGCTATAATATATATTTAGGTATATTGATATGTATTATAGCTCCGTCTGTGACGGGCTTAACAGTAATACCAATGCACTGTTAAAATTAAAAACTAAAGAAACAAAAACACCAGAGTAACTAAATAATAACAAAACGAGTATTTTTTTTATTGGTAAAGGCACTGAAAATATACTTTGGTTGGTTTTACAAAAGTTTTACTAAAGTTTTAGGTTAATTTGGGACCTATCTACGAGATTTGTTGATTTTACGATACATACTTTGATTGACTATTTACAAAACCAGTTTAGTAAAATTGGCTTGAATTTGTACGAATTTACTTGAGTAGCAATTATTAGTTTGCTTTTGTGTTTCCTACAAAACTGTATTTGATATATTTACAGTAGAGGTTTAGTGGAAATGACCTTACTTATTGACGTAAAATCGATGAAATTGGTATCGTAATTATTATTAAACTTGTTAAGTATGTATGACATGATGAACTTTGATAGATGTCACTAAATGTGTTTAGTACGTATCACGATACTAAATAATGTATATTTATTATCGTATACTTTAGGTAGGTGATTTCTACTATACAGCTCTAGTATATTTCATGAAATAGATTTTGTATGTTTTACAATACCATAGTTAGTATTGTTAACCGTTTTTTTGTAATTTATACATGATCACTTTAGTATTTTTTACTTGATCTAGTCAGGTGTATTGTACTAAACAAGTCTGGTACCGTTTACTAAACTGCTTATGTATGTTTTACTATACAAAGGATTGTATTTTCAATTTTTGTTTCGTAAGATATACTAGCTCAATTTAGTATAATCTACTTACTATGAATGAGTAAATTACACTAAACAACTATAGTATCTTTCACTAAACAATTCATGTATGTTCTACTATACCGAGTATTGTATATTCTACTTTATGTTTTTTAAAACACATTACTTGACTTTAGTATATTTTACCTAGTGTACTCTAGTAAATTCCACTAAATTGCTTTTGTGTAGTTTACTAGTACGATTTACTGTACTAATTTTGTAATTATTACTACTTTACTTACGTGCCATTTACAAAATATCTCTAATATATTTTACTAAACGGCTTTTGTTGATTTTAATATTTTACTTGCGTACAATTTACTAAACCAGATTTTGTTATATCAAACTTTTGTTTTGTATATAATACGAATCTTACTTTGATAAATCTTACTAAAGTAAGATTCGTATAATTTACAAAACAATACGTTTTGTTTTGTATATTATACGAATCTTACTGTGGTAATCCTTACTAAAGTAAGATTCGTATAATATACAAATCAATACATTTTGTTCTGTCTATTATACGAATCTTATTTTAGTAAGAAATACCAAAGTAAGATTCGTATAATATACAAATCAAAAGTGTATTGTTTTGCATATTATACCAATCTGAATTTAGTAAGAAATACTAAAGTATGATTCGTATAATATACAAATCAAAATCCAAACAGTTGTAGTAGTACATAATTTATAAGGAATTCTATTTATATACGGGTGAGGCCGCCATTTTTTGCTGATATGACGTAGAAGTATTAAGTTGGTAGCTTAGACACTTCTACGCGTCGGTGACGTTGAATGACGTATAATAGTGACGAATAATAGTAAAGGTTAGGTTACACAATACCAAATTATAATACAATGTTTGTATAAAAATAAATTTATGATGAATAAAAACAACTTTATGTTATGTTATGACACACAAAGTCAAAGTCAAAGTCAAAATATTCTTTATTCAAATAGGCCTAGCAACAAGCACTTTCGAATCGTCAGTTATAACATGTATTAACATATATATTAATTAATTATTTAGAGCAATTTATTGATGCTATTATTATTCTTCAAAATAAATATTGTATTGTTGTAGACATGTCAAAGTAAGAAATTATTTTGTAGTAAAATTCACAATAGGATCGTCAAAACATAAATAATAATAATAATAAAAAATATATAAAAAATAGAAATCTAGACAGTTTCTAGAATAAAATCAAAATATCAAAAAAAAAAGATCATATTAATATCTAACGCCATAATGATTAATTCATTAATATTTCAGTCACAATTAATCCCACGGTGTTTTATCATTCATGTAGTCATGTGTGCTATAATATGCTTTCGATATGAGTTGACGCTTTACATAATTTTTAAATTTATTAATAGATAATTCAGTTACATTTCTTGGAAGCTTATTATAAAACTTCACACCATTACCCATGAATGATTTTCTAATTTTCTGTAGGCGAGTGGTGGGCACCGCGAGTTTGTGTTTATTTCGAGTATTAATATTATGTATGTCACAGTTCTTCCTGAAATTTACAATGTTTTTATGTACATACACAATATTATCATAGATGTATTGACAATGCAATGTCATTACATTAATGTTCTTGAACTTATCTCTAAGTGAGTCTCTATGGTTCATTTTATATATTGCTCGAATAGCCCTCTTCTGCAGAACAAAAATGGTATTAATATCTGAAGCACTGCCCCATAGTAAAATACCATACGACATAATACTGTGGAAGTAACTAAAATATACTAATCGAGCTGTCTTCACGTCTGTCAGTTGGCGGATCTTGCTCACGGCAAAAGCTGCAGAACTCAGTCTATTCGAGAGATTAGCAATATGGGGACCCCATTGGAGTTTGGAATCTAATGTTAATCCAAGAAAAACTGTACTATCCACTAGTTCCAATTCCTCATCTTTCACAATGACACTTGTTTGATTGTGCTTAACGTTAGTCGTGACAAACTTGATACATTTGGTCTTTTTCTCATTTAACAATAAATTGTTGACATTGAACCAATTAACTACTTTAGAAATAGCATTGTTTATATCTATATTAGCTTGTTGCTGTCGTTTGACTTTGAATATAAGAGAGGTATCGTCTGCAAACAATACTATATCATGGTGGGTCTTTACGAGGTATGGCAAGTCATTTATGTAGATAAGGAATAGGAAAGGTCCCAATATTGATCCCTGCGGTACACCCATCGAGACCACTGATCCTGGAGATCGCTGTCCATTCACATCGACCCTTTGTATTCTACCATATAGATAAGATTTTAGCAAATTCAGTGCCGATCCTCTAACTCCATAGTAGTGCAGTTTCCTGATTAATGTTTCATGACATACGCAGTCGAAGGCCTTGGACAAATCGCAAAAAATACCTAAGGCATCCTGTGACTCTTCCCAGGCATCGAATATATGTTTAGTTAGCTCAACAGCCGCGTCGGTTGTCGAGCGACCCCGCGTAAAACCAAATTGCTTATTATGCATTAAATTGTTTGCATTAAAATGTCTTATTAATTGGGACAAAACTAATTTTTCAAAAATTTTACTAAATGTTGGTAGCACAGATATTGGTCTAAAATTAGTGGGGTCAGAAGTGCTACCTGATTTAAATAAAGGAGTTATTTTACTATGTTTCATTAGATCAGGAAACTCACCGCAGTCAATACTGTTATTAAATACAACTACCAAGTCAGGCGCTATGACTTCTATTAGAGATTTGACAGCATGGACAGAGACTCCCCAGAGATCACCAGTTTTTTTGACATTAATTGATTTAAACGCCTTTATTACATCTGGGGTACTAACATATTCAAAATGAAGATTTCCACTACATTCTGAGGCGTTATCTTTTAACAATGTAACGGCAGACGAAGGTGAAGAATTTAATGTCTTTGTTGTGGATACTGGTATCTCAGTGAAAAATTTTTCAAATTCTGTTGCTACTTCTAAACTTGAATCTATAATTATGCCATCAATTTTTAGTTTAAGATCATTCATTTTGTGCTTTGATCTACCAGTTTCCACATTAATTAATTTCCATGTTGTTTTGATAATGTCCGAACTATTTGTAATTTTCTGGCTTATAAAATTACGTTTAGCTATATGACAATCTATTTTAAATTTCTTAGAATATTGTTTGACATGTTCCTTAAATTCATCACTCATATTAAACCGGCGTTCCTCATATAAAGCATACAGTGCTTGTCTACGTTTATGTAAGTCCTCAGTAGCCCACTCACTAAAAACTGATGTCCCACCAACCACGACCGATTTGGATGTAAAAATCGCATTATAATGTTTCATAAAAGTGTGAAAAAATGAATTGTACATTTCGTTTGGACTCATATCGGAAGACAGAAAGGGTAGCGCCTGGACTAGACTTTGCTTCATTCGTTCCATACGGCCCGTGGTTACTGGTACAATAGTTATTTGTTTCCTCAGGGTATTTCTTCTTAATGTCTCAAATACCATTAATTGACCTAAGTGATCTGATTCTAATTTACTGATTACACTTTTAGTGATTGGAATAATATTAGTGAAAATGTTATCTATACAGGTGGCGCTTGTAGCAGTGACTCTAGTAGGCTCCGTAAATATATGACTCAAATTACAAGATTTGAAAAGATTCAACAATCTGATACTTGTTGTTGAATTTTCTAAAATGTTTACATTGAAGTCTCCGCATATAAGTAATTTCTTATTAGAGAGTGATATTTTAAGTAGCACGGATTCCATTATGCTTTCAAAAAGGTCAAAATTACTTAATGGCGGCCTATACACACAGACAACAATAAATTGCTCTAATTCTACTGCACTTATTTCTATGGTCCGTTCAACAGACAAGGATACAATGTCCTTACGTTCCTTAAATTTTAATTTATTATGTAATATTATTAATGACCCACCATGTATGGAACTAAGTCTGGTGAACGAACTTCCCACCTGGTGGTTATTAAATTGAGGCATTAATTCATTATTTTTTAACCAGTGTTCAGTTACACACAATATTTCAATATTATAATCATTCAAAAAGAGTTCAATCTGTAAGTCTTTTCCTCTAATAGACTGAATATTTTGGTGAACCAGGTGCATATATTTTCCATGATGGCAGTATCTTTCATTAAATTTATTAATAACTAAATTGCCAGAGTTTGAGTACTCCTTTGTCTTAAAATCTAATTTAAATGATTGGTTAAAACTGGAACCAATTCCAACTGTATATTGAACTGCTCAATAGGAGCAGAGTTATGTGCCAAATTCTTGGCAGATGTGTCAAATAAATAGGATAGTGACAAAGCTATTTGTCTTTTATAATAATTACAAAGGTAAAACTTACCTTTAGTCAATAAATTGTGTTTACCAACATATTTGTTAGTGTCAATTATGCTAAACTTACTACTATATGTACAGAGATTATGCAGAGCTATATTCAAATTATATCTAGTGTCATTTTCTGCCTTTGAAATCTGATGACAATAGGGGAATGTGAACATAATAATTTCTTTTACAGTTAATGTGTCCAATTTTTCAAAAAAATTAATTAAATTATGTTTGTTCACATTTCCTCTGTTACCCATAAGAATAAGCAGTGTTGTTTTAGAATGAATACTATTATCACTCATAATTTGATGTGACATATTATCAAGGCTACAATAAGGCAGACAATTGCTTATTGCGCTAAGCCCTGTTAAGTGATCGCTTAGATATGTGCCCATATTACTTCCAAACTCATCACAGTACATAATTACATTAGGTGTGTTCGTTTCTGAAGTGTGGAAGGAGCTATTATTATTTTGTTCTTGTGGAGGTACACTGGCACAAAGGTGTGGGTTCGATGGACCATCTGATAAATGACCACTCATTTGTTTACATAAACATGACTGGCCATTGGTCAGTGACTCAAACCGTTCCGAGTTATAATTAATTTGTGTTATTAAATCATCCATGGCTAATGAATATTCATTAATAACTTTTTTTGAATTTTCATTCATCCTATCTAAAGATTTTATTGAGTCCTCCAACTTATGAATTTTTAATTTCAATATCTGTGTGTCAGTTTCATATTTTGATCTACTATTTTTCAACTGAGCAGAATATATATCCAACTTATCCACTAAATTCACATTAATTTTGCTAAATCTCAAGTTCTTAAAAAACAATTTATTCCGTTTTGACAACTTTTGTGTTTTTTTTATGAATCTGTTCAGTCTAAGATATTTCTTTAGTTTATTACCGCTGCAATGTTCTAACCCTGATGTGTTAGAATCATTGGTTAAATCTATAGTAACCACAGGATTATCAATTGCAGAGGTAGCCAACTTTGAGTCGGGCCCGACCAGTTCCTCGAATAAACTCTGAGTGTGAGCCTCTGCAGCTTTAGTTTGGGCTTCCTGTAGGTCGTAGATTTTTTCGTGGGCATCATGTAGCGCTCTCTCCAGTGAGTTAATGTCCTTCAAAGCCTCTTCATATGCAGCACCACACTCAGTAAACCGGTCTACCGTCTCCTGAAGCCGGGCCCGCTCAGAATTTACATCATTGTAATCACTTTCTAAGGAACATAAATCTTTTTTTAACTTATCTCTGCTATCAAGTACTAATAATAGTTCCTTCTCACTGTCCTCTCTCTCAACAAGCAATTGAGCACACAATTCCTTGGATGTTTTTAGTTCAAGCAAGGTAAGTTGAAGTTTATCAGTTTCCTGCTGGCGAGCCGCAGCAGCTGCTCTGCGAGTTAGCATTATTGTTTTTCTTTAGTTAAGCACAAAAACAAAACAAGGAATTGCTTACTCAAACTAAGCGAAATTACAGTTAGGTACTTACATGAAATTCTGGCGTCTCACTATGCCCATACACTGCCTTTCAATACAATTCTGTACAATGATTTACGCCTTGTTATACACACAATTAGACAAATAATTAATAAAGCAAGCAAATAGGACTGCGAAACGAACACAGATTTCAAATCCAGGCTCCAACGTACAAACGTCCGTTGACAGCTTCAAATACACGAGTGCCCGGGCACTGTACTAAGGAATTATATATTAAACTAACACTGGTGTCGCTTATTTACTCTATTTTCACCATTCGAATTTACTTTTAATCGTAAAATATTAATTATTATATTAAAATTAATCAGCTGATACAACTTTGACGTTTGACGTTGGCGAGTGTTGCCACAGATCTCCCACACTTTAATCATCATCGTACCTAATACTGTAGGTAAAGTTTGTACAATAATTATCTCAATATGATCAGACCTGTAACCCTAGACAAGCTACTTAACGCTAAAGTAAACGATTGTCGAAAACTGTCAAAATGTATGGAATCGACGTAAGCGCTCGAGGAGAACGTCCGGCAGCTTACATCAATCCTGTACATTTTGGTTATAATAATAACGTTCTGGCAAAAGCATCTTGTCTAGGACCACTGAGCCTTACAATAACAAATTATTAACATAAATATTAATAAATAAACCCGTTTATTAGTTAGTTTCTTTGCTGTTTTTGGTTATCAATGACTACGTAAGATATTTACTATATTTTAAAATTTAATATATTTTCTCTTTTTACATTCATAATTAAATAATCTTTAAATCTTACTCGATTTTTAAGCTCAAATTATCAATGCCAGGGTTTTAATGCCTCTTCTTTCTGATATTGGATTTTGTAATATTTGACCGACATCAGTACTGTATACGACAGATATGTCTTCAGTAATTGGCCAAGCGAATCTCCCTTTCCCTTTGTTTCGTAAAAACTGTACACTGTGGCTACTATTGTCATATATTTCTATGACTTCTCCAATATAGTGCTTTGTTGTTTTGCCTGTAAGAAACTTTACCAAAACATAAGATCCTTTATTTATAGGCATTTCTATATTCGCAAGCTCGTATTCATTGTCGTTTTCATCATTAACTTGTTTTCTCTCATCATTAACTTCTTCACTTTCATCAACTTCTTTACTTTCATCATTAACTTGTCTTCCCTCATCATTAACTTCTTTACTTTCATCATTAACTACTGCCAAGTCCGTAGCGTCAAGACTATTTAATGAATCTGATGTGTCATGAATAGAATAATTATCAGACACATCTTCGTCCTCAGAACTATTAATCAGATTATATCTATTTTTCGTGATGCGTTTTTGTTTTTGAATGTTAGTTATTTTTCGCTTCGTCGAGCTATTTTCTACCATCATTTCTTCGCCTGGTAATATGTTTGTATAGTCTACATTTTTAGAATAATTATTTGTATCCGTGTTTTGATGTGAATAGACAGTTATTATTATTTCTCCCGTTACTTCATCTAACAAAATATCTTTTTCATTTCCCAAATCTTCATTTATATTAAAAGTGTGTAACTCGGGATTATGACATTCACATTTTCCTTGTAAATTTTGGCAGAAACAAGATAGAATGCGGTGCTTCAGAGCAAATTTTGATTGCGTGATGTATTTTCATTGTGTTACGGATAGGGATCAGATTTTTTACTACACTGGTATCCAAAGGCTGAATGTTATCAGGTGGTATCAAAAACATTCGGACTGATGATTCTGTATCCTGTAAAACTTCAAATGCCGTTTCAGCGTTTGGAATATCAAGCCCATGGGAAACCTTGAAATCTAAAGCCCTTTTAACGCTGCCTCCAATCCCGTCCGCAGCACCCTTCCCGTGAGCAGCCTCAAAGAATGAGCATGTTGAGTTGAAACCAAGGTCATGCATATTTTTGCATAAAAGGTAAAAGTTTTTTTTTTGACGGTACTGCGATGTGGGACCGTCGGAATGAAAATGAAGAGTGTTTATGTTTGGATGTGCTAACCTTATATATTCTAAAATGGGATGAAGATGCGCCCAAATTGCTTCTGGACTATGAGAGTTATTCTCTGAAATGGAACAAAACGAGAAAGGTTTTTCATTTTTTATGTATAGAACTCCCGTGTGCAGCGTTATTTGCTTTTTAGATGCACCAAAATGCATTGCTTGTACTTCATGGTTATACTTGCACACCCAATTTTCAGAGAAATCGATATGGATGGCAGCTTCATTACTTTCTAAGTTATCTATGCACAGCTTATATTGTTGGTATTGATGACGTACGTTAAAAACGTGTCTTTTGAAAGCCTTCAGGTCGGCATGAAATAAATTTAATAATTCTTCAATACTTCCAGTCTTTTCCAGCTTGACCATACGTTTTGCGGTTTTAGTATTGCCCTTTTCATTATAAACATGGTCTTTAAAAGTCCAGGCAAACCATTTTACTGTTTTGTCAATCATGTCATCGATTTCAATAACATTGTTTGCACAAGCACTGCACTCATCATACATACACTGCTTGAATGTTTGGTCGCAAACAAGACTTGGCATTATGAGATTGAAATCATTATTTTTTAAAACACCAACATATTTAAGACCATTAATGATGAATTGCATGTTTGCATGTTTTAGACAAGCACACGTTTCTAAATTTTTTAAATTTGGAGCCACCACGTAAAAAGGTCGGTGTTTCTTAAAGGTACTGAAACTTATAGTTTCAAATTCAGTCACATATTTTTTATGGAGGTTTCGGAGTTTATCTGATAAATATCGCTTTTGTCTTTTACATTTTTTAAATGTAAGACATTCCTTTTTTCCCGCACTTGCTCTACTCACATCATCTCTTTCATAAAATATTTTTAATCTTTCTTTCAATTCTTTTGTTGCGTTTTTATTTTCTTTGTATTTTCTTATGTTACTTTGTAGTCCGAGATTCTAGGTTAGATTTGTAGTGATTTTGTATTTCTTTACAAGCTCATTGTCCACAACCCCCTTTAATATTTTTTTTTCAGGATTTTGGCACAATTTATAAGTTTGCTTCATGGAGTCTGAAAGCACATTATATTCAAAAAAAATTCTTTTTATTGCTTCCTTTTTTGGCGTTTATATTTCAGCATTAGCGAGATGTTCTTCAATAAATTTATCAGTTCTCTTCAAGGGAGTATCGTCTTGGACAGCAACATTATGGCTTTCTTTTTCTTCTTCTGTGTCATGTATAAATTGTTTTGTTAGTTCTTGGTACTTTTTTTTGAAATCCCGCATTTCTCTACTAAGCGAATTAAATCTCCTTTCTAAATTTATAACTTTTGCACGAAGTTTAGAGTTTTCTCGTCGCAAAATATTAGTAACATTTCTTTGTATTTGTTTCATTTCTATGTTATTACACTTTATTCTTTCGTTTCGTCCAGTTGCACTTGGTTCCTCAATGTCGATTTCTTGCGCCTGATAACAAAATGAAATAATATAACTTGTGTTACCATCAACTGCTTTTTCCGCTATACATTTATTTAACTACCCACCACATCGACCTCGCTTCGTGGTTGACCATCTGCGTTGGTATCTCGCACCTGATGATGACAAAATTAATTATAACAATTGTTTATTAAATGAAACTCTTTCCACTGCATACAAGCAACCACCTCACTTACCTCACTTTGTGATTCGTTGGGGATAGGTTCTGTGCCCGAAGGAAGTGTATTACGCTTCCTTGAAGCATATTGTTCGCGCCATGTTGATTTCATTTCATTTTTTGTCCTTTCATCTGTCTTTCATCTTTTTTTGATACTGTTTAGCAGATCGTGCTCTGCTTTTTTGTTTGGAAATTTGATATTTTTCTGGGTTGTTTTTGAGCCGCTCTCTATACTTTTTTGACTTTTCTGCCGTAGTTAAAGGCATCTGTAGAAATTATTAATAGATCAATTCAAATAAAAAATGAACTTTACGGTCCTAACACAAAACACTTAAACACTGTTTAAACACGACTTAGACACGCCTGAATGTCAGTTTTCTATGAATTGACGTTTACTAAACAAGTGTTTACCAACTGTTTAAGTTTTTGTGGTAACAAACTCAGGCTTTGCTGGGAACTGGCTATGCTGTCAGTCGGTTCTATAGGTATTATCATTATAATAAATTAATTTATAATATATATTTATTTTGAAGCTATCTCTGTTGTTTACATTAGTATAATCTAAGATTTAGGCAAACATCCTTTTAAATTCATAGGTGCTTACTAATAATTTTGTATTTAATTTAGTACCTCTACAATTATATTTAAAAAAGCATAAACCAAGGGTGAACACTCACCTTTATTTGGTGGCGTAGAAGAGGTGGCAAAAATCTACGCTACCGGTGGCGGTGAAGTAACAAAATAGTGACGAAGTTTCACTTCTACGCTAACTTGGCGTTGAGAAACCCAGTAATACGAGGGTAAAACTGAAAGTTTCGGGAATAGAAGAAAATATGCAGTATAAGTGAGTTTATTTATTTTTATTGTTTTTCAAAATATTCTCCTTTGTATTTCATGCACTTATGCATGCGTTCAAACCAGTCCATAAAGCACTTTTTGAACTCTGAAGTAGGGGTCGACAAAATGGCTATTTTATAGGCCTCCACTGCTTCTTTTGGCGTCTGAAACCGCTGACCACGCAGTTTGTCCTTGATTCTGGGGAATGTAAAAAAGTCGTTGAGACTTAAGTCAGGGCTATATGGAGGGTGGTCCAATATTTCGACTTTTTCACCGTCCAGGTACTCAGTTGTTGTCCGAGCGGTGTGTGGGCTGGCGTTGTCGTGGTGAAGGATGATGCGACGACTAGGGTTTGTTTTTCGGAGTTCAGCAAAGACGTTCGGCAAACAAATAGTGGTGTACCAATCAGCATTGACTGTTCTACGATCCTCAAGAGCCACAGTAGCTACGTGACCAGATTTAGAGATAAACGTAGCCACCATCTTCTTAGCCGTACTGCGAGAACGAACAACTTTTGTGGGTTTGAGCTCGTCTTCGAAGACCCATACTCGGGATTGGTTTTTAGTTTCAGGCTCATAAGCGTATATCCACGACTCGTCACCTGATACTATGCTAAAAACAGCATTTGAGCGTCCCTTGTTAAATCTTTTCAAAGTTTTGCGGCACCAATTGACACGGACTATTTTCTGCTCGTCAGACAATAGGTGAGGTATCCAACGGGAAAATAACTTTTTCACGCCTAATTCTTCTTTTAAAATAATTTGTATTTGACTCATTCCAATACCCAGGTGCTCTTGAATTTCCCGATATGTCACATGTCGGTCTTCATTTATCAGACGACGCACAACATCGACGTTTTCTTGCGTGACTGCCGATTTTGGTCGACCTTCACGCACTTCGTCGGTGAGGGATACACGGCCACGTTGAAATTCTGAATACCACCTGTATATTGTAGTCTTTGAAGGAGCTTCAATATTAAAAGCAGCAACCATCCGCTCTTCACATTGTTTTTGTGTTAGTCCACTTTTAAAGTCATAATAAATCATAGCTCTGAAATTTTCACGGCACAATTCCATTTTAAGCAGTGACTCGACGACTTCAATAAACAATTGAAACCGAACCATACTTTTTTTTTTCTAAGTGGCCAGTGTGTTGAGATAAGGAAACTTCAGAGATTATAAAAAGGTATAATACATGTTAAAAATAAATTAATAAGTATTCGATTCCCGCCACTTTCAGTGCAAGCCTCGTATCTCTGGAAATAACTTACAATTGGAGTCGAATTACAGCTACAATCATGGCTTTTACTTTAATACACATGGTACACTGATAGTTTTCAATAAAACAGTTAAACTTACATTTTTATTCACAAAAATCTTCCTCCAAAATAAGCGTGTACATTTCACTCGGTCTGACGTTTACAGATCAACTGCCAAAAAAATGGCCGCCGTCAAGCCGCTGTCTATAGATTATCCAAAGTCAGTGTTGCCAGCTCCCGATTTTTACCTCCTTAACTCTAAACTTTAATGCACACGCAGAATATTGGTGGCGTTGATAAAGTGGCGTATAATTACAGTTATATGAGAAACTGAAATAATTAATTGTTTTTGCGAGGAAAGTCCCAGGAAACGTTGCGAAATTAATAGCAATGATTGCGATTTATATGAGTATTCTTAATAATGTTTAGCCGTGTCTCAAAAACTCTTACTTTTTGATAAATCGACAGTTAAAGTGCACCTCTACCTCGGCGGATGAGAGATTTTATGAAATTAGCTGTCCCTGTTTGATGTTTCATTCAAAATATTTTTTTAGATGTTTAACTGAACTGAAATGATTAGAAGGTCTATTTGAGCCCTGTCTTTGATCAATCGGATACCTTTATCAAAAATAGATATCTGTTATACTTTTTAAAATATTAACCGTGGAGTTTTTTTTTACAAAATCAGCAAAAAATGGCGGCCTCACCCATACACCCATTTTATAAACCCTACATAGGATTTACGATATGGGTATAGATAAATCATTTTCCTGATAAATTATACACTACTACACCTGGCTGAAATATCAGGGTGGGCAATAAAATAAACAATAACGAGATTTAAACAATTGTATTTTATTACTTAGAAAAGGTAAGGTAAGGTAGATAGGTATAATTAAACAGATGTAATGAAAAAAATACCAGATGCGAACCGGACTAGCATTCCGAGGGGTAATACAATTAGATATATACTTATGAAATTTCTGAAATGTGAACACAAAACCTGATTGAATTAAGTTTGCACCTGGTATCTACATCATTCGCATTCAAACGTGGTGCAAACATAATTCAACTGAGTAATTGAAATCGCAAACCACATCAAAATACAAAACTCACATCCAAAATATATATATGTACCGTAAAAACTTAAGTAAGTCGCCTGTTGTATGTAGTTGTAGCGTGTTCGAATAGACATTTATTTATTTATTTATTCGGATATAAAACAGAAACATACAAATGAAGAACAACATAGGTAAGTAGTACAGTACAATATAGACTAAGATGTTTCCCTAAACATATCTCACTGAGAACATATTTATTATTAGACTATATAGAAACCTAGCAACATGCCAACAATTAACTAAAGTTTCAAGTATGGACAGTCACAGATGGAACAAAAATTAAAACAGTTCGTTTCAATTTCAATCCAGTCTCCGTCCCCCCATTCTTGAAAAAAGCACTATAACTATACTATAAACTTGCATGTTACACATACTTATTACTAATTTATCAATTTATTTTTATATAGTTTTGTAACAGCAGCCTTGAATGAGGCGCGGGAGCATGAGAATAAATCTAAATTAGAAAGTAATTTGTTGTGGTGGTCGCAAATTCTATGTATCGGAGCCTTTTTGCCTGCATTGGTCCGAGTTTTTTGTAGCCCGAATAAATGCTTGGATCTAGTCGATTTCTGTGGAGTGCCGAACGGTATAGACGCAAGAAGCTGCGGGCAGTCTATATCGGCTACGCAGATGTTGCGTAGCATCACAGCGCCAGCGACAGTTCGTCGGTCTTCCAGAGACAACATATTATACTTGGCCAAGAGATCAGAGTAAGAACAACGTGGGGATCTCATTTTATAATTTAAAAACCGGAGAAATTTCTTCTGCACCATCTCCAAATTGTACACGTAAATATCATATAGATTCCAAGCTACTGAAGCATACTCAAGATATGATCTCACCAATGCCTGATAGAGTAGTATAAAAGAGCTTTGCTTTTTGAAGTGTTTAGTAGTGCGTATTATAAAGCCAAGCAATTGGTATGCTTTCCTGATGACATTATCTACGTGCACATCAAGAGTAAGTTTAGAATCAAGGTGCAACCCTAGATCACATATACTGTCAGTAGTCTCCAGATGATGTTGATTTATGTTATATGAGTTAAGAATTGTATGTTTTTTTCTTGTGAACACTATATGTTTACATTTGTTATAAGCTAGATATAATTTATTTTTTAGGCAGTACTCATTAAGCCTATCCAGGTCAGCCTGTAGTAAGGTGACATCCTGAAGACAATTAACTCTTCTATAGGTTTTGAGATCATCAGCATATAACAATATGTTACTATGCTTGAAACAGGATGAAATATCATTTATAAATATAATAAATAGCCCTGTGGCACGCCAGATGTTACAATTGTGGGTGCGGTTGTATAAGTACGAGGCAAACCATCTGAGTAGATTTCCTTTTATTCCATTACAGGAGAGCTTTTTCAGAAGCATCAGATGATCAACTTTATCAAATGCTTTCTGAAAGTCTGTATATATTACATATTTAAAATGTACAACACAAACAAAACAAACGCCTATTCGAACACGCCACAACTACATACAACAGGTGACTTACTTAAGTTTTTCACCTATACCAGATATTAATTAGGGTTACTAACCTTATAGTGGTCGTATGGAATGCACACGCTATATATATATACAGGATGTCCCAAAAACCAACGCCAAAACGAAAAAGGGAGATAGTACAACCCATAAGCATTCAGATATGACCATAATGAAAAGTTCATGGTTTTCGAGATATTGGCCGTTTTAAAAAACTAGTGACTTTTGATACCCTGCGTCACTGTATCCATTGCCATCACTGCAAATTTAAGTATTTTGTAAATCGGTTTTTTGCAGGATGTTACCAAAAACATACCCTATCGAATGTCATTTAAATTTATTACATGCCATGGTGCTATAGTGGTAAAAATAATAATCAAAAAATAAATCAATCAATTTTATTAATTTAATCTGCGGGTTTGATCGAGTTTAATTTCAAAAAAGTATACTAAACTAATTTGGCACAAAATGTTAAAAAAATGCAATTTTATTGCAGTTTTCAAAATGGTACTGCATATTCTAATGTACCCAGTAGTTTACGAGATAATACTATTTTACACCAGAAGGAGCTTAAACTGCAATTATTCCATACTTTGAAGCCCCTACCACCTACGAGGATCAGAAATTGAAATTCGAATAAAAAATCGATTTGAAATTGGAACATCATTCAATATTTAAGTTCAAGTCGGTTTAGGATTAGTTTAGTAACTTCAGTACATTTAGTTAAATTCATTTGTTTCCTTTTAACGTTATTACTACTGGTCGTGCCCCCTAAGGAGCCTTAGTTACTTAGTTTAATTAATCTTTCATACAAAAATAATTCTGGTTGTCATTTACCTTTAAAGTGAATAAAAATAATGAAAAAAAAACGTTACCAGGGGGCCTATGATGCTAGCCATTTTATCACTTATCGTTGTGGATAAGACATTTGTCACGTTCTAACAAGTATGTGAGTGCAAGAGTGACGGATGTCTTATCAACAACGATATGTGATAAAATGGTTAGCATCATAGGCCCGCTGCTTTATTTATTTAAATCAAATGTTCAAATTGTCGGCCATTTACTTGAATACAAGCTCGGCATCTCCTTAAAAATGCTCGACTGATGCGACGTGCACTTCTTGTGACGTCGTTTTGTGCCTCTGCGTAAATGCGTTGTCTCAGCTCCGCTATACTGTTAATCGGATTATTGTACACTTTTTCTTTGATGTAACCCCAGTAATAGAAATCCAGAGGATTTAGGTCTGGAGATCGAGGAGGCCACAAAATAGGACCACGACGCCCGATCCATCTCTGTGGATAAGTTTGGTTTAAATGTTCTCGTACTTGCCGAGCATAATGTGCTGGACAGCCGTCATTTTGCAGCCACATTGACCTTCGTGTAGCTAAAGGCACGTCCTCAAGAAGATTTGGCAACTCATTCTCTAAGAAATGTAGATAATTTTGGCCATTTAGTGTTTCTGGTAATTCAAATGGGCCTATTATTTTTCCATCTAATATTCCAGTCCAAAGGTTCACTTTAAATTGGTACTGCGACCGATCTTCCCTCATTAAATGAGGGTTTTCTAATGCATAACTGTGTAAATTGTGCATGTTCATGAATCCATCTCTTTTAAAAGTGCTTTCATCTGACCATAAAACCATGTTTATGAAATTTGGATCCTCTCTGTGTTTCTGCAGCATTGTCTGGCAAAACTGTACTCGAAGTGGGTAATCACGGGGCAGCAATGCTTGAACACGTTGTATGTGGTATGGATGATATCCATAACCAAGTAATATTCTATTGGCAGCAGATTTTGATACCCCTATGCTACGTTCAATGTTACGTGTCGAAGTAGATGGGTCATTTTGAATCTCTTGCAAAACATCTTCATCGTAATCTGCTCTAGGTCGTCCTACTCCGCCACGATTACCAGGCAAAACGCCTTGTGAGTATGCGAGATGAACATTTCGAAATACTCGATGGTCCGGATGCCTTAAATTTGGATATCTTTCGCGATAAAGTCTAGCTGCAGCACTAGAGTTACCCCGACATTCCCCATAGATGAAATGCATGTTTGCATATTGTTGAGGAGTATAATTCACTGGCATAATTTATGTAACAAACACACTACACTTTGTCTCAACTAAATGAAATAAAATTACTAGGCAGAACACGAGTTCGAGATGCACAGAAAGTTAATTTTTCTAGTTAAAATCCAAATCACAAAGCAAACACGAATCCAAGATAAACAAAGCAAAGTTCATTAGTTAGACAAAATCGAAATCACTAGGCAATACTTAAGTCCTGGTAAAGCAAGCCCATTTAAGAAAATAAGAAATCGAGCCAAATGATGCACATCAAACGGATTAACGAAGTGTACTGAAATAGCTAAAATTTGATGTAACCAGAAAACCGAATTGAGTTCGAATTTTGAATTGTGTTCCATTTTCAAATGAAGTAATCTTCAAATCGGATATGTTCGAAATTCAACCTCTGAACCTGGTAAGAGCTCTGGTTGCAAACTATGGAATAATTGGAGTTTAAGCTCCTTCTGGTGTAAAATAGTATTATCTCGTAAACTACTGGGTACATTAGAATATGCAGTACCATTTTAAAAACTGCAATAAAATTGCATTTTTTTAACATTTTGTGCCAAATTAGTTTAGTATACTTTTTTGAAATTAAACTCGATCAAACCCGCAGATTAAATTAATAAAATTGATTGATTTATTTTTTGATTATTATTTTTACCACTATAGCACCATGGCATGTAATAAATTTAAATGACATTCGATAGGGTATGTTTTTGGTAACATCCTGCAAAAAACCGATTTACAAAATACTTAAATTTGCAGTGATGGCAATGGATACAGTGACGCAGGGTATCAAAAGTCACTAGTTTTTTAAAACGGCCAATATCTCGAAAACCATGAACTTTTCATTAAGGTCATATTTGCTTAATCTGAATGCTTATGGGTTGTACTATCTCCCTTTTTCGTTTTGGCGTTGGTTTTTGGGACACCCTGTAGATATCTCCACTCGGCAAATGTTGATCAGATGGGTTGTGGCATCAGTTAATTGTTGATCCGTTGGCAAATGTTGATCCGAACAGTTTTTGTTGATCTAATGTATGACTCTGCATACAAATGTGGCTCCGATCGGATCAACATTTGCTATCCCTCTGGTGGCAAAATTACGAACTCTTCATAGCATTTTTATACAAATCCACTCCATCAATTGTTGATCTGATTCAAATGGACCAATCAGGAGCCACTTTCTCCACGATTGGTTGTTTTCTGTTGTGCGCTGTTGCCACTTTGCTTCACAATCAATATGAAACTTCTTATGACCGAAAATGAACTTTCTGACTAATACTTTCGCATTTGTGGTTTACGTATTATGCGAAAGTGTGATGCCTGCCAACTAAACGGTTGCTACTGGGTATGTGAAAAAGATCATGGTAGTAGTATTATTAAAAGCAAAACTAATAACAGCTAAGTAGACATTACCAGTTAACGAGTAATAGCCGATCTTAAGAAAAGTGCATGGAAAAGAAAACTTTCGTACAATTTCCATTATTTTTATTTATTTATCGTATGGCATTCTTGGTCACTGGACTCATTCTTTTCTTGTATTTTTGAGTTCTTCGTGTAGTAGGTATCCAGTGAGCACTGCGAGGTCCTGGAGGACAGTGCAGTTGCCAAAGTTGTTGCTCTGTTAGCACCACCCGGGGACCACGTGTAGGTTATTCAAGGTAACTCATACGGACGTAGAGTAACGGCGATCCCCCAATTTCCATTGATTACTTAAATAACGCTGTTACCTGTTTCAAACATGTAGTAAATACAAGTATGTGGGATTTTAAATCCTCATAATGTAACGGGTGGGCAACTACGGGACCCTACATTGGGCGTGGCCCGACACGCACTTGGCCGGTTTTATTATACAAAAAAACACGTGACATAATGGGACAATAGGTATTAACTTCACCTTGTCATCGTAATCAATTACTTAATCATCGTATAAAATATTGACGATAAATGATGTCTCGCAGATTTATAAGATTTGTCAGTTTTAAACTGAGTTTATTTAATGTTTCGCCAAAAAATGCTACCATTGAAATCGTGAAACAATAAGATAAATTCAGTTTAGGTACCTACTCAAAAATATTTAGGAAAATTTGACCATCTAGGTAGGTCATTGAACCTAGGTCACTCACCCTACCTAGGTTCAATGACCTCACCGAGAAGTATCACTAAACTCGACAAATGTTGATCAGACGGGTTGCGGCGTCAGTCAATTGTTGATCTGAACAGTTTTTGTTGATCTAATTTATCTGATCAACAATTGCTGCCCTTTCCGGTTAGGTTAGGTTAGGTTAAAATTAATAACGTTCGCCTTTGAATATATTTATGACAAATCGGATTGTTGCTTAACATTCTAATTAGGTTGATTTTACTTGAAACTTAGTATAGTGCTCTTAAGTCACAATTGATGAATCACGTGTTTTGGGGTTTTTCACAATTCAACCCTATCAATCAATTAATAGTACATTGTTTAACGAGGGACGTAAGCAGAAAATTGCGAACGAGAGGCTATCAGAAGTGTGATGAAATATATTTATTGTTTATCACAGGTAAATTATAATCTGTATTATAAAAATAACTAATGTGTCACTGTAACATGCCCCTAAAATAACATGTACTAAATATCACCCTATACCAAATATCATCTGACGACGCGGTTAGCTTAGTTGGTAGTGTTGGTACTTGGTATAGTACTTGTATTTCACGAAAGCTAGTGGAGTAGTTCCTATTGTTATGTTATTAAAGTCCAGTTTCGTCAAATCTACTCGCCTTCGTGAAATGCAAGAATTATAGTGAGCTAGTGAGCCTGCCTACGAAGCTAGCGCGGTCCCGGATTCGAATACCGGTATAGTCAAATACTTGTATGATGAGCGCAAGTATTTGTTCCTGATTCATGGATGTTTTCTTGTATTTACATACACATACATACATATACTCACGCCGTTATCCCATGGGGTAGGCAGAGACAAAGAACGCCAAATACTAAGGTCCTTACATACTTCTTTGGCTTCAGCCACATCCATACATCTTCTCATACATGCTCGTCGGTTGCGGGTACTTCTGACCGGGCCCTTTTTCAGTATCGCCGAAATTTGATCGAGATAACCTCGCATTGGTCGTCTCCTTCCGACACTATCACTCATCTCCTTTGCGTAAATCTTCTTAGTCATTCTACTTTCACTCATTCTCTCTATATGCCCAAACCACCGAAGCATACCCTTATCAACCCTAGTCACTACATCATCTTCTATTCCACATCTTTCACTTATCACACTATTTTTTATCCAATCACATAAAAGTACCCCACACATACTTCTTACCGCTCTCATTTCTACCTCATTCAGTCTACTCTCATGCTTTTTCTGCCATACCCAAGTCTCGCTTCTATACATGAGTGTAGGAACAAGCACTCCTCTGTGAACCGCTAGTCAAGCTTTTTGTGTTATATTTTGGCTGCTGACAAACGAGTGCCATGCTCCATTCACCTGATTTCCCGCTTTCACTCTCCTTTCAATATCACTATCACATCTTTCATCTCTTGTAAATAAAGAACCCAAGTACACAAATTCATGCACTTGGTTCACTTTCTCATCGTCAATACTTATTGCACGCAGTCAGACATTCATCTTTTTTAAACACCATCACTTTTGTTTTGCACACATTAACTCTCATATTTCTTGTTTTTAAGTATGTTTATCGTTGCCTAGTACCCTTAGGTAGTACCGTGAGGTTGTCCCATCATATCATAATTGACCGAGCGAGCGAAGCGTTTAGTATCAGCTTCGACAAAAAATCTTTCGTATGTCGGTCCGGAATCCGGATGTTCTCCTCTGCAGATCGCATTTCTCAACTGATTTTCGTGAAATTTTGTGAGCAGGTTTGACGATTAAATAAAATTTTATGGTCGGAGCCAGATTTTAAAAATTTTGAAATTTGAATTAAAAAAAAATTTTTTTCGCATATGTGTCCAGTGTTCAAATAAATAAAATACCTAAATGTACCTAATACTAACATAGTCTTAAGTTATTTACTACTAACTATATATGGATGTAACTTATCCGAAATAAAGAATATTGAATTGAATATCTGTCCAGATGTTCTCCTCTACGGGTCGCATTTCTCATCAGAAATGTTATATGGAATTCTTTTGTCGATTCACTTTTTAATAATTTTGAGGTTTGAAAAAAAAAACAACTATCTTTCGTATGTATGTCCAGATGTTCTCCTCTACAGGTCGCATTTCTCAACCGATTTTTGTGAAATTTTGTGAGCAGGTTTGATGATTAAATAAATTTTTTTGGTTGGAGCCAGATTTTGGAAATTTTGGATTCGAAAAAAAAAATTTTTTTTTCTCATGTCTGTCCAGATATTCTCCTCTACAGGTCACATTTCTCATTAGAAATGTTATATAAAATTCTTTAGTCGAGTCAGTTTTGGGAAATTTTGAGGTTTGAAAAAAAAACAACAATTTTTCGTATGTATGTCCAGAATCCGGATGTTCTCCTCTACAGGTCGCATTTCTCAACCGATTCCCGTGAAATTTTGTGAGCAGGTTTGATAATTATATGGATTTTTTTGTCCAGGCAGTGTTTGGACACTTTGAAGAATTTTTTTTATTTTTTTTATTTATTTATCCAAATTACTTATAAACTAATTACAATTTTTTTTTCTAACAGCGAACGAAAACCGCGTATGGTTTATCTGTCGCTGGTTGTCGCTCGTTTACAGATAAGTACATATTTTTTACAATGTTTTTACATTTATGTGTATTATTAATGAGGTTTTGGCAGACACCATTAGGCCATTCGTTTAATATGTAAGGTAATAAATACTCCCATGTTCTTTTCCCGTATACATTTTTATATGAAGGTAATACATATTTAGGTAAGGTGCTTATGCTTCTAAGTTTTTGTGACCTATTACGATTTTTTAAATGAGTTAAATTTGAAATTTCGTCACAAATTAGCAACATCTTAAATTGATCGTATACGTTTATAATTTTACAGTATAGAAATAATTTATCCTCTTCACCTTTATACTTGTTTCTTATGGAATTTGGTACTATCGTTTTTACCATACTTAATTGGAGCTTATATATGCTATCTAGGTAAGTTTTAAAAGTTCTACCATAGCTACTAAGGCTGTAGCTAATAATAGATTCGGCTAACGACATGTACAACATTCTCAGGGTATTAAAAGGTAATTTATATTTTAAAACATATAGTTTAGCCAGAATGGATCGTAATTTATTACAAATATGACTGATGTGGGGACCCCAGTTGAATGTGTTATCTATGACCAATCCAAGGTAGGTATGCTTATCCACTCTTTTCAGGGGTTCACACTTACACGTACGCGTAGTGTTTTGGTGCATGCACTCATGACTGTGCGCTATAATTTTAGGTAAGATGAGACATTTTTTATGTGTGTAGTGGATATGCATGATCTTGGTCTTGTCATAGTTTATGACTAAGCCTACGTCGTGGGCCCATGCACACAGCCGGTTAAAGTTAGTTTGTAGGATAGTTTCAGCAATCGTAATATCGGCGTGTGAGGCCACGAGGCAGGTATCGTCAGCAAATTGGTACACGGAACCACCCGTAAATATATTGCACATTTCGTTAACGTACAAAAGGTATTCGGTCGGAGCGCAATTTGATCCTTGTGCTGTTCCTCTTTCCGTGGGAATCTCATCACTAAGAGTATTATTAATTTTGACAGTTGTAAAACGGTTGGTGTGGTAGTTTTTTAGAAATTCTAAGAGTGGTCCCTGTATTCCATTCTGCTGTAGTTTGTTGTATAAAGTGTTATATTTAAGGGTTTCGAAAGCTTTACTGAAATCAATAAATATGACAAGTACGTGTTGTTTATCATTTAAGTACATATTGACTTCGTTAGTAAATTTACATAGCAATTGTGACGTATTCTTTCCCTTTTGAAAACCGTATTGTTTGTTGTTAATAATATTATTTTTATTTAGGAATTTGTGTATATGATTTCCAAAGAATTTTTCTATTATTTTATCGAGGCAAGATAATATTGTAATAGGTCGGTAGTTATTTATTTCACCATGGCTACCTTTCTTATGGATTGGTCTGATAGTGCCTATTTTTAGTTTATTAGGAAAAGTTGAGGTTTTGATACAGGTATTTATCAGATGCGTAATTAGAGGAGTTATTTCCTTTTTTATGCATTTAATATCTAATATACGAATTCCATCTATACCGGAACTCTTTTTCGCATCCATTTGCTTAATTATGGAGAAGACACTTTCTTCTGTGGCTCTATTTATTTTTAATGTCAATAGCGGAATTTGTTCGTATGTGTTTTTTGCTAGAAGTGATTTATCACAGGGGGAGCAGATTTTTTTAACGTTATCTCTAAATTCATAAGCAAATTTGTTTACTAATGAATTTATGTTATATTTTTTGAAACTTTTTAATATAATTTCGTCAATGGATCTTGTAATTCTTCCGCACAGTCGGTTAACAATTTGCCAAACTTTTTTCTGATTTTGAAAGTTATCACTAATATCTTTTTTTATGAAGTTATTTTTAGCATTATTTATATATTTATTTGTTTTATTTCGATATATATTATAAAGAAGTTTTTTTTGGGCGTTATTTTGATCTAAGTACCATATTTTAAACAGTTCGTCTCTTTTTTTACACATTTTTAATATCGTATCATTTCTCCATTTTGCATTTTTTCTCTTGCCTAGGTAAATTTTAGTTTTATATGTACAGTTTTTGTAAACTAAGGTAAATTTATCTATAATAAAGTTTACGACATCATCAGGTTCTTCATATATTAGCCCGTGGTTCCAGTCAATAGCACGTAAATCCGAAATCACCTTTTTGTTATCTAGTTTAAGTGCGTATTTCGGTTGCATCATCGCGGGCGAGCTGTCTGATATAGCAAAACCGGTTATGTAGTGGTCAGCGAGCGCGTTGTTGATCACTGCAGTTTTTATCTGCCTATCGCTGTTACTACGGCCGGCCGGCGGCGAGCAACGAATAAAGACATGATCGATGCACGATTTAGTTATACGGTTTCCGCTAAGTTCTATACGTGTGTACTGACTGATGCCAGGTTCTAATCCTTTTTCGCTTAATTTATTTAGGTAGTGTGAAACTGTTGTATTTGACTGTTTTAAATCGATATTCATATCACCAATAATTACATAGTTTGAGTTACTTGAGGGAATGGATACAATTTTCGTCAATTCTGATACAAATAATGTTTTATTTAAATTAGGTGGCCTGTATATGGCACAGAGATTGATACTGAGGTTAAAGTTAGTTGTTATTTCACCTATTATACATTCAAAATTATGTGATGTTATTGATTGTCTATCGAAACGTACACTATTATGGACGTAAATAATAATCCCGCCGCCTTTCCTGTTTGTACGGAGCTCGGAAAAAAGTTCATAACCATCCAGCTCGAACAGTCTTACGCACTCGTGTGAGATGTTAGCTTCAGTTATAACTATTACCTGCACAGTTCGTGAACTATTTGTAACTATGTGTTCCAGCTGAGTAAAGTTTTTAATCATCGATCTTATATTAACATGTAGGATGATAAATGAGTTATTTAGCCGGGGTATATTATCGACGAATGTTTCCCAAGTGTCGTGGTTTTCTTCTATAATATTCGATGGTGTATCGTCCATTATTATTTTTTGGTTGTAGGTAGTCGTGCGGTAGTTACGCCGGTATTCAGGCTTCGGTGTTTGTTGCAGTATTTCCCACTAGCCGACTTATGTCGTTTGTCGATCGGATGATATGAGATTTGCCTTTATCGTCCTTTCGCGCGAATACCGAGCCGTTTTTGCACCATACATATTTGTATAAGCCGGTATCCTTGAGGGTAGTCTTGGCTTTCCATCTTAAGTAGGCCGTTGTGGGTGTTAATGACTCTCGTAAGTATACTTTGGAGTTCGTTGGCATTCCGAGGTCCTCTTTGGCACACACGTTGGTAGTTTTTGCGGCCTCCAGCCACAGGCCGCGTCGGCCTTCCTGAAGTGTGACGACAATCGGCTCCTGAGACCGCGGGCCCGCCCGTCCAGCTAAAGCGATGTCTTCGGTGGCACCGCTGTTTTTACGTTTATTTTCTTTCCTATACACGTTGGCTATATCCTGGGGATTTTGTCCTATTTTAATGCAGTATTTTCTGGCAATTGTCGTGACATCCTCTTGTTCCATCTTGGTTATACCAACAATTTCCAGGTGGTTAATTTTCATGCTCTGCTCCAATGCGTTCACTCTTTGTTCGAGCGCTTCATTTTTTAGCATAAGGTTCTTGTTGTTATTTTTTAGGTCAGTACATTGTCTTCCAAAGTCATTTATTTTTTGTTCATAATCGTCTATTTTGTCCGAATAGAACTGTAATGCTGTCTGTAATTCCATACGGACTGCTTCTCGTACTTCTCGCCTGATATCGGTAAGCATTTTTTCCGTGTTGTTCGGGGTTGTCAGGTTCTCTGTATCAGTGTTCTCTTCGTCTTCAGGATCAGGCATTATGAACGAAATGCGTTTTGGTTTGTTGTTACCTATGCAGGTCCGGCATTTCCAGTCAGCCGCCTCCATGGAGAATAGTGTATTCAGCTGCTCCGTAGACAAACTAGCACACGATCCGTGAATCCATTTGCTACATTTGGTACACTGCAGGCCTGGACTTTTTTTATTCACCACTTTATTGCACTTGTAACACTTCACCATTCTTATTATTTATTATTTAACTATTCGAGACTATTTATTCGATTACGTGATGCGCGCGTCGTTTCGTTATCGCTGTGAGCGAGCGACTTTTAGGTACCTAGTTAGTTTAGCGTCTTATATTGTATAAGTGTATAAGTGTATGGCGGAGCCATTTCGAAAAAAATCCAAAAACTAAATCAAAACAGAAATTCCATATAATCCATATAAGCTCACGGAGGCACTAGTTATTATTTATTTAACAAGAAATGCTTCGACTTATCTGCCTAGTTCCTCATAATTTAGAGCAGTGTTTGGCGGCTAGCCGCTTTATATTATTTCTTGATCAGTGTAATATTATGGCTTACAATTGTGTCATTACAAACTCTTACATGTTTTTATACTTACTATTAGGTGAGCAAATAGTTAAGGGGTTTATAATTATAATAGTAGATTGTGTCTCAAGGGAGTTAAATGATATATTTTTATGGTGAGGGCGGTATATTAAATCCTGAGTAAAACGAAAGATTCTACAATCCTGAGTGTAGCGAGGAATTCTAAAGTAGAATCTTAAGCGTAGCGAGGGATTTAAGTGTTTACGTCCAAGATGTAAATAACTTTGCTACCGTGTGACACATACTGCTTTTCACATCGCCTATGAGGCCCGCTGCTAAAAACATGAAATAATTTTGCTACCGAGTTGCACATAATGCTTTACACAACTTCTATGAGGAAAAGAGTAATAGTTGCCCTCAAATGAGGAAATAAAAGTACTATTTTGATCCTTCATTTGAGGGCAACAAGTAATAGAGAAAAGAGTAATAGTTGCCCTCAAATGAGGAAAGAAAAGTACTATTTTGATCCTTCATTTGAGGGCAACAAGTACTCTTTTCTGAATAGCAGGTGTGAAAAGGTTTTATTTCTACATTAACCCACTTGCCACGGTTTGAGTACATTATTCGACAGGACTAACCCATTAGCGGCCTTTACACGTAAAGTTTTGACCGCGGGAAACGCCTCGCGCCAGGCTAACCCTCGGTTAAAACCGTACGTGTAAATACACACGACGCGCGGCGATGGACGGTTCGATGCGTGAGATCGGCGCGTACGCATCTGCCTACAGTATTGCGCGCGCGCCAAACTGCTTACTGATTTTATTCATAAACATAAAGTTCGGACTGCGGGCAGATATCACAGATTTAACCGCGATCCAAACCGTGGCCACATTTGATCGTAATTAGCGCATGACAGTTTTATGCGCGGTTAAAACCGTCGGATGAACCGACGGTTCTATCCTCGGTTCGGAACGCATTCCGAACTTTACGTGTAAAGGCCGCTATTGAGACCTATTTTCTGAAAGTTAACTTTCATTTTTAATTATGTCAGTAATTCCTTGAAAATGGCGCTATCAATAATACCGTATCGGGAACTCGCAACAACAAATATATGTACATGGTAAATATTACCCCCTTTTTAATAGTAATTCTAATGAAAATGACCATTTTAGCTTGAAATATTACTCTATAAAACTTCTCCATAAATTCTAATAATGAAGCATTTTGCGGATTACTAAATACTACATCTATTCCAAATTTCAGTCTGATTGCTTCAGCCATCCCCGAAAAAAAGGCCTTGACAGACCAACGGACAGACGGGAAACAAAGTCATCTTATAAGGGTTCCATTTTCAATATTTGGTACGGAACCCTAAAAAGTATCTTCTCGTCTGACTGAACTCAAAAGTGTTCGACCAATGCGTGTTAACCAGTGATGACCAGTGGGGCTAGTATGATCGCGTATATGTCGGACATATAGCATTCGTCCCGTACTATCAAGTATGTAAGTGCGAGAGGGGCGAATGCTATATGTCCGACATATACGCGATCATACTAGTCCCTCTGGGCTCGTACTTTTGGTGCCGTTTGACATCACGCTCCATATAGGGAGTTTCTAATTATTATTATATTATATCGTGTCCAATGCGCGCAGCGACGTAAATGCTTTGATGAGTGATTTATTAATTAATTGCGAAATAGGGTCTTAAGGCTCGTGGTGCTCCCAAATTTTTGTCTTGCTCGCTCGCTAGTGGTAACTCAATATGCCATGCTCGTCGCCCGCGCTCGGAAAACCTTGCGAAATTGGAATAAAAATTCATACTGTCAAAAGTCTCAAAACGAATGATTGTATCGGAAATAACAAACATTCAGGTTTTAGATAAATGAATTACCAATCTTTTTTCGAAAATACAGTGTAACAAATATCTCTTGTAGTTTAGAAGGAGTAGTAAATTTTAAGATTGTTTTTAACCTTAGAGCATTAAACCAACCGGAGAGGACGCGAGAACTAATTTCAAGGCAAAAAAGTCTGCCACTTTCTGCGCGGGGGGCGAGGAAACGCACACAAATAGTTTTAACACTAATGTATTTTTCGATGACGTCGCTACGCACGCACACGACAAAATTATCAAACACCAACAACAACTATACGCACACAAGTAACATTCACACACAGAGACAACCTGTCAGTACACGACATGACCCGAACTTTAAGTAAACGAAGATAGTGCGAGGCAAATTCGATAAAAGATATCGATGTGATATTTTACAGTCCATAAGTTCTACCAATTATGAAAACAATTAAATATTAAGTATTTTTTAGGTTTTCGTACCCGAAAGGTGCCAAACGAAACCCTATTACTATCGCTACAGCGTATGTCTGTCTGCCGACCTTTAACTGACTTTTTCTCCCAGACCGTAATAGGTAGCCAGTTGAAATTTTCACAATATTCAAAAATAAAATAAAAAAAATCATAAAATAAATATTTTTAATGTTGGTACGGAACCCTCGGTGCGCCAGTCCGTACGTACTTGACCAAATTATTAATAAATCATACTTCACGGCCAAGGCCTTCAAGGCCTCAGATCGCTTGTGTTTTGTCTTGTGTGGGTTGTGTTGGGTTGTGTTGTCACCTTAGGTTTGGACATTTGTGCCCGCGATCTGATACGCTTTTTATTTACCGCCCTAGGTGCGTAATATTCTATTACGTCACCCCGGGTACAAAGTGGCATTTCCCGTCCACGAGCGCGGCCAGGGAATGACGTAAAATTGTGTACGCACCACGGGGGCCATTCTACTTTTACGTAACCAGTTTTCTAATGCGAGTTCAAAGTATAATACATATTAAACTGGTATATAAAAAGTATATTTATAGAATCTGCCTTAACCAAATGGTAAGAAAATATGAGTCATAATTCATAAATATTTTTTTTTGGTTGTAAAATGCTGGTAACGCAGTGGTAAATACCGATTTTTCATACATATCGGGGAGACATCAGGGACCACTGAGTTACTCAATTTATAAATATTTATAATGGTAATATATTTAACATGACTATCGAAATCAATATGGTAATGAAGATTTTTTCCAAATCACTATACAGTAATTTGAAAAAAAGGTAGAGATCTTCACAATTTGCATTTGAAAAAAAAGTGCCAAAAACTTATAATCATGAAAAAGTAGAATGGCCCACGGGCAGTGATGTGGTAAAGAAAACCTCAGATCGTATGTTTACAGCCCTCGCCTGCGGGTTGGGCCCCAAATACCTACAATCTGAAATATTCTTCATTTTACCGCCCTAGGTGCGTAGTGTACTATAGCCAGCACTGATTAGTTCTTAAAATAATAAAATCCGAATAACTTTTTCAAGAACCTTTATTTCTAATATATTTCAAAGAATTTATGATTGAAAACGTAACTGAGAGATTTCTTCATTATTGATATTATTGAATTTATTTATTATTGAATTTATTTATTGAATCTAAAGTAAATGTAACATAACAGTTTTATCCAAAGATTTACAAAGGTTCTGTCTACTGCTAACTTAAAACTACAGGATACCTGTCTTGCATTATCTCAATCGATGATTTTGGAAACATAAGTTTACTTTTAATACAAGTTCAAGTTCGTATTAATAAAACACGACGGTTCAAAATGCTGTGAGCAAATTGTGCTAGTATGTTTAGGAATCCACGAAACGGGAGTTCGGATCCAAACATCCCTGATCATTACATTTTTCGAAAACCTGTAAATAAAATCGCTACATAGCATACAAAATAAACTCAGCACAAACACAAATATCGATATGATATTTGTGCTGTCACAACACTAATTTTAGTGCAGTGTGGCCAGTGTATTAAATTAAAAAATCCTTTTTTCGGAATAAATGACGATCGTTAACTGTCTTACAGTAATGAAGTATACCGTTCTTAAACATATAATTTCATATTCTTTAAAACTTTTGAGGTATTTCATCCAAAAAAATAAGTTATTAAAACAAAGGAATATATGATTTTGTAAACAGTTACCTACAATTCATTTAAATGCATTTACAGTAATAAACGGTATTAATAATAGTAAACATGAAATACAAGTTTTAAATAAAAATAAACAATAAAATAGATAGATTGTAACTTAAAAATACGCTAAATTAGATTTTGTACGATTTACTGGCAATACTTTCTGATTGATAATATTTTTTAGTATTTTGCGTATTTAGTGCATTATTTGATATTTTTTAGGCAAAATACCACCTAAATAAAATACCACCCTAATTGTCATTTTTAGTATGGAAAATGACATTTAGATCTACCTTACGCACGCTCGAAAAAGTTGCGTAATTACCCCGCAGGATGCACGTTTTCTACTTTTCCTTTAGGCTAGCAGGGTAATCACGTAACTGTTCGAACGTACGATAGGTACATGTAACTGTCAGTTTTTGAATGGAAAATGACATTTAGATCTACCTTAAACCTCGAAAAACCGGCCAAGTGCAAGTCGGACTCGCACACGAAGGTTCCGTACTATTATCTATACAACATTATAGACACTTTATAATATAACCTTTTTTTAATTTAATTTAAATAATTGACGAAGGCAACGAGCCACTTTTTAAAAGTTTTAGTTGCTCGTTGCCTTCCTCAGGTGCCTCCTTGTTTTTGTATGGGAGCCCCCCTTAAATATTTATTTTGTTATGTTTCTAGTATTTGTTATAGCGGCAACAGAAATACATCATCTGTGAAAATTTCAGCTATCACGGTTCATGAGATACAGCCTGGTGACAGACGGACAGACAGACAGACAGACAGACAGACAGACAGCCGGACGGACGGACGCGTTGCGTAATTACCCCGCTGGTGTTTCTATAGGCAAGGTGCGATCCACAATAATGACCAAATCTCCTTTTTCCAGTTGGCTTCCTTTTTGAAACCATCTTTGCCGCGACAGAAGAGTTGGCAGGATTTCACGAAACCAGCGTTGTCTACAATCTAAAATACGGAAATTCGCAGCAGAATGAGGGCACACGAGGGTAACCGCGACAGCTCGCAGGATTAGCACACTGAAATAGCAATGTGCAGGCCACGTAGCTCATAGAACCGATAACCGTTGGGGAAGAAAGGTTCTCAAGTGGCCTCGCACCGGAATATGGGTGAATTGCAAAAAAATTGTACGTAACACAATGGAATATTCACAAAAAAGTAACACAAAAATGTCGATAATAACACAATGGAAATTATAAGGATGATTTCACAAGTACTGATTTCAAAAGCTTTATTTTCCTTTAAAGTTAATATCATAATTTTTTTTGGTAAATATCTAAATAGTACCGAGCCTGCGGTACTGAGGGAAGATGCGGGAGAGATCTAACGGTCTTAAATATATCTCATGTTTAAAATTACACTTTTGAAAAATTTAAAAATTGTCACCTACGCCTGGCGTCAATGGAGAGCCTGAATACCTATCAATATTTAGGGACACTTAAATACCAATCCAAAACGACAACATTTTGAGGAAATACCAATAATGATTGAGCCAATTAAATTAGGATTTTTTTTTTACTTACCAAAAAACAGACTGAAAAGTGGTAGCTCATTTTGAAGCCATGAATTAGGTACCTAATTAGGAAAAATAAATATATTGAAACAACAGTTCATAGAAATAAAACACTATTTATTCAGAAAATACAAAAAAAATAAACGAAACGCAATCGTACGGATGATTTATTGCACATTTGCAATGTATTTTCTAGCAAGCGAACTTATTGTAGCCATAATCATTTAATTATTTAGGGCTAGAGTACTATAATTGCATGGCACATAAAGTTGCTTGATAGTCAATTAATTAAAAATCAATCAATCAGTCTCATTAATTATATAATTCTTTAGACCCGTACAAAATATTGAGATCAAAATTAGGTCACTACATTACAAAGGAAGATTAATTTGATAATGCCTTCGTACTGTAGTCGTCTAATATATGGAAGTACATATAGTGACAATGACTTATTTATTTCAACACTATTACACTACAACTTTATTATGTCCACTGTATCATGGTTTAAGCACTACTTGAAGTTTTAAATCTTGTATTATCAATATTTTTTATTGGAATGAGGAACAGACGGAACAGTGGATACCGGTACAAGTATACTATAAAAACATAATAATGTAAATATTATAGGTAAATGCAGTCTAAGAACATTAGATTTTCTCTAAGTTAATGCTTATTGATAGGGACGCTTGTGGTTGTTTAAATGAGAGATATTTATTTACTCGTACTTACTTGTTTTGTACGTGGCTTCATCCCTATCGGTAAGTATGAGATCTATTTATATTATTATTTAAATTATTTAAATAATGTAAACTATTGAAATAACGGTAACAGTCTTAATGTTTAGTTATAAAATATAAAAAGTATCACAAAGTTATCAAACATAACACAGTCTCTCCGTCTTGCACCACGATTAATTCTCTTAATCTGCTTACTTTGGCTCTAAACGATTTTTTTACTTAATTTTACATCGTCTCTGTTACATAACTTTTAAAACGTTCATTCGTTGGTCAATGTAAGTAACCGTAAGGAGTTATCGTAGTGTAATACACAAGCCAAATTGTCAACACTTCACTTTTAGAAATGTACAATTTTTTAAATTATTATAACAATCACCAAAAAACCAATTACTAACATAATCTTAATGTCCAATTAAAGTTATTAAAAATCTCAATCTAAAAACAACAAAAATAAGTAAAAATAGCAATAAAAAACATGTTTTTTTTATTATTAAGTTGTAGAAATTATTACAAATAGCATAAGAAGTAATGCTTACAGCCTTGGCCAGTAGTATTGAGCACCAACGCGTTTTTCATACAAACTTTCAATCGGACATTTATATATTTTATTATTAAAAATTCTAAATTTTTCGACATGAACAGTTAATTTTATTGATGGTAAACATGACTGCATGTATTTTTTTTTAATCCGACCTTCTAAATCCGTCTTTTTCTAGGCTTCAGTTTTCTAATGTAAATAACTAATTCAAAGTCACATGAACTAAAGTTTGGTAGATTTTTATATACCGGTTAAAATTTTACATCATTGTGTAGTTTTTTTTTTTAATAATGATTAATACAATTTTTAAGGGAAAAAAGGGGTGCTCAATACTTTTGGCCAAGGCTGTAGGTAATTTATTTTACATATGACTCATATTATGTAAACAAGCCTCTTACATAGAAAATGATTTTGTTTAAAAATACACTGTATCACAATCATTTGTTGGAAAATACTCTTTGGAGTTATGTGGATTTTGTGTTAAATTTATTATCTTTACAATACACGTGTACGGGACATAATCATCATCCTTTTTTTTTAAGACCGTAAATTTCAAATTAGGTTTCTTTACCGTTTTTAAAAATTGTACATGGAAAAATTGTTCACCATCTTCATTTTCCACATCCTTGATAAATCCAACGAAGTATTTCCAAACCTTTCTTTGGTAGTATCGAACAATCACACTGTCATTTATTTTATATTTTTTAAGCAACTGTGTAGTATCTTCACGAGAATCAATCGAGTCGCAGTCTTCATCTTTCATTAAACAACTGGTATTAGTAGTTTCTTTGTTCATAACAAGATTTTCGTTAGTCTTTTTATTAATTTCAAATACAATATTTGTGGAAGTCGAAGGTGCGACCCGATTGTCGTATAAACAATTTTCTTTTTCGGATTTCTTACTGCTCGCGTTCAAAATTTCACAGTTGTTCAAATCAAAATGAGCGGTATTTTCTGGTCTTCTCCGAATTTCTGACAGTACTGTCACTTTTTTGTCTTCAGCTGCTATTACTTTTTTTGATACGTATCTTTGGTTTTCTTCATTTTGTTCGAGCTTTATGTTTGCAAAGTTAGTTTTACTTTTAGACGCTGTTATTTGTTCTGAAGTTGTGTTTTGCGGAGGCTTTATAATTATCATAGACAAAATATTAATTTTATTCTTTGGTTCAGTGCAGTGTTCGAGATTTCCAGTTTTTTCATTCAACCCTTGTTCTACGTGCATTTCAGATATACTGGTATTTTTATTACTCGAGGTAATGAATATGTTACTTGGATCAACGCATGGCTTAAAAAGTCCAGTTTCTTCATCTAAAACTTGCTCAACGTGAATATCAGCTATGTTTGTGTCTTCATGAAGATTAAATTCTTCATTTGAGGAATCAACATTTTTGGTCTTGGATGTTTTATTTGTATCGTCTCTCTTAATAATACGTTTTTGTTTCAAATTATGCTCTTTCAGGTCATAACATTCACAGAACCCGAAGTCAGGTTTGCAAAAACAACTTAATTTTCTATATTTTATGATATCTGGATTGGATGTTGAAATCACTTGGTGAACGGTCATCGTGTTAGGAACAGGAATAAGTGAATTGGTACTTGAATCAAGACGTTCTATCAAGGCATCTATACTCTGTTCAGGTACGTAAAAGTAATGGGTTTTGCTTGAGTTTTCGTTTACCAAAAGGTTATAAGCAGTCTCGGCATCTGGGATATCTTTACCGTGTGCAACATATCTATCTAGCGCTCTTTTGGTTGATCCTCCGATACCGTCAGCAGCCCCCTTTCCATGAGATGCTTCGGAATATGACCATGTCGCTTTCGTAAATCCATATTCCGAAATTTTCGTGTTCATTAAATGAAAATTTTTCTTTTGCCGATATTGAGTCGTGGGCCCGTCCGAATAAAAATGTATTATCTGAGCAGCTGGAAACGTTTCTTTAATATACTGTAACACTGGTGTAAGATGAGCCCAAATGGCACCGGGACTGTGATTGGTATTTTGAGATATAGTGCAGAAGGATATTGTTTGATTTTTGGTGTAAAAGACACCTGTATGTAAAGAAACTTGTCGTTTAGACGCGCCAAAATGCATTGATTGCACTTCTTCAGAAAGCTTACATACATAGTTCTCCGAAAAATCACAATGAAGTACAATCTCATTTTCAGTAAGATTTTTTTTGCAGTCCGTGAACGCATCAGACTGATGTTTTACGTTGAATACGTGTTTTTTAATCAAACTTAATTGATTTATGAATGTTTGTTTCAAAGTTTGCAATGATCCCGTTACTTCTTCTTTGACCATCCTTTTTGTTGTTTTTTCTTCTGTATTTCTTTCAGAAGTATTTTTAGAATATGTAAATTTTTTTAAAGTCCACCTGTGCCAAGAGACCATGTCTTTTACATTTCTTAGGGATGAATTAAATTCGAAGGACTTTGCTGAACATCTCTTACATTCCTGATACATACATTTCTGGTCATTTACATCACACGAAATTTTTGAAATTAAGTCGGATATACTAGCAGTTATAATCAAGCCCAGTTGTTTCAATTTATTGGCGATAAATTTTAGATTGAAGTGTTTCATACATGCGCAAGTGTTTCGGTCCGACAATTTCGGACTTATTACGTAAAACGGTTTATAACGTGTAAATGTGGCGTACGACAATTTACCTCCTTCTCTTTTGTATTTTTTATGTAATTTTCTTAAGGTGTCATGTAAATACCTAACTTGCTTTTTTGTTTTTTGCTTTGTTTTATATTCCTTTTTCCCCGCTGTAGCACGACTAATATCATCTCTTTCGTAAAATTCTGTGAGTTCCTTAAGACGTTTCAGTTTGTATTGATTTAATCTGACTTTGTTTCTTATCCTTCCTTTTAGACCCAAACATTCACTTAATATAGTCTTCATTTTGTATTTTTGAACAATATCATTATCTACAACCTTCTTTAACATCTTTCGTTCGGAATTAGAGTTCGCATGGTTATACTGCTGTCTAAGTGAGTCTTTCAGTAGTACGTTTTCGAATAACACCTTCTTAACTATTTGCTTTTCCGGCGTTGAAATTGTAGTAAATGATTCTTCCATCATTTGATTAGTTTTAGTACCTGGAGTTTGCTCTAATACCTCCTCTGTCGGTTCAATTGTTTCAGGTTCCACTATTTGATTGTTTTCTTCTATTTTATTAAGAGATTCAGCTTGTTTTTTCAATTTAGTCACTTTCTGTTTTAGCCTGGTGATTAGCTTTGCCTGATTCCTTTTTGTTGTCGTTAATAGTTCAATGGTATTTTTTAATTCTGTATTCTTTTTCATTAAAAAATAACGGAACTTGCGCTCATATTGCATTCTGACCTTTGTGTCTACATTTTTGTGGACTTTATTTTGCTTTATTCCTTTGCGTCTTCTCCACTGTTTGCGTTTCTCCTCACGTTCTTTTGGTGTAAGTTCACATATTTTTCTGTATTTCATCTTTGTCCTTTCGCAATTTTTATTTTTCATAAGTTTATACTTTTCTGGATTTTCATCGCGTAATTTTTGTCGATACTTTCGTTGTCTTTCGGCTGCCGTCAAAGGCATTTTTTCCTGCAAATAAGTTACTGTTCATCAAAATCAAAATACATTTTTAATATTCTCTTAGGCTTCCGCGAGTTAGTTATTAAATAGAAATTAAAAATTAACTCGTGTAACATAATATAATAATATTTTCCTTGACGTTTCGATTATGATAACAGCTAACGTAGTCTGCGATTTATAATATATAATATATGTCATCATCATCATCATCATCATTATTTTCAGTCCAATAATAATAATATATGGTGTATTTATAGGTATTCCTTAAGTTTATTTTATTTTATTTATAGTATACACCGTGGGCTCTAGTAACTCGAAAGATGTTCGCCATGCATTTCTGAGGCTATAACGAGTTAAAAAAATTATATGAAAGTTAGTGAAATTCGGCCAAAAAAACTTTTTTTATTTGTTTTTTGGTATTGTTTACTACCAAATATGAAGTAACGTCATTTTGTATTTACAACATCAACTAAACGAACTACTCGCAGTTTTTTGTTTCAAGTAATGATTAGTATCGGGATTGTTTTTTGTCACTGTGATTCGTGTTAATTACTATGTTTAGACTTAGTTACATCAGTGGTAATATCACAATCGAAACAGCTTTTTTTACAGAGTTACGACTTAAAATGTTTTACATAAAAATTATTAAAAATCAATAAAATCTCAAACATTCCCATACTCGAAAATAACGGTGAAAGTTTGTTTAAGTTGATGTGTTTAATACAAAATGACATTACTTCTGAATATTTAAACGAGAACAATGCAAAAAGAGAAATAAATTTTTTTTTGGCCGAATTTCATTAACTTTCTAATATGTTTTTTAACTCGTTATAACCTCAGAAACGTAAACCTCTTTCCAGTTACTCGAGCCCACGGTGTATAATTTGCAGTACAGCTAATTCAAATAAATTATATTTATTTGTTATTTTGTGACATGAAAATCGTAACCGCTTTTCAAGGCAGAATATGATTTAAGCTATAGCGAGTTAAATTTATCTTCTATTTGAGACTTTTTTTTATAATACCTATATTTTATCAGTATTTATGTAAATTTTATGTAAGCATTATAATCTGGGTAAAAACGTCCTGCTATCAATTGTTATTTTTAAGAATCTCGTAAAAAAAAAGATTAGGTACCGTAACCGCGCCGTGTCACAAGGTATTTATTTGTTTTAAGTCCATATGAATATTTGACTTATAATCACGTTGCCAATTTCAAGCTGTCAGGTATTTTTTTTTACCGTATTGTTTTGAAATACATGTCTCGCTGGCCATAAATACCTATAACCTAAAAACAATACCGGTATGTATTTTATTCAACACCAATTAGCAAATACTAATTACATCCATCCAGTCGTCTTAAACTTCAAAATAAAACTTTATTTTATATCTCGACCAACAGGCCTGATTGGATTTTCTTTCAAATAAAAACAAAAATTGCAATCGGATGAGAAGACAAATTCATCAAGACTTTTTGTAAACATTCATCTTTTCTGAAGTTGGTTACAAATGTCAGTGTAAACGCCTCTTTAGGTCAAATTTTTTGTGTTACGTGACACAAAATCACACAATGGAAGCCAAAACTGATGTTGCAATGTGTTCCACCGCGTGTAGAAAAAAAGTGACAAATAATTCAGGACTTTGTGAATGCTATGCTTATAACCAACTAATTTATCTACCGTACTATATAAACACAAAGGAAAAAACTATAAGCTTACCTGTTTGAGCTGCAATCCTAATTTGTAATTTTTTTGCGACAAAACACAGGAACACACTTACGTTGACCATCGCACAAAAACCAATATGGCTGCCGACTCCTGCGCTTGCGTCAGCTTAGCCTAAGTGTGGCCAGACGTAATAATATTACGGGTGCGTTCACATTCTTCCTTTAACCGCTTAATATGGCGTAACACAGGTGTGTAACACAATTGAACGAAATCTGTCCCTGAACTTCAAAAACAAATTTTGTTGATTAAATATATGTTAAATAGTAAAAAAATATCATTTGCTAGAAATATATCTAAGTGTTAAGCTACCAATTCAAAAAAATCTCGCCAAGTCCATTTTAAACTAAAGTTATGAATTTTTGTTTACCGTGGGGTGTCGTGGGACAAATGCATTTTGTATGGGCGAAGAAATACGATATTTTAGTTATTGCTTTTAAAAAAATACTTTTAGTAATTATTTACTATAATAGTATAAAAATCCGATTAGCTTATAAGTGACGCTATATAAGAAAGTATTTGGAATGCGTGTAACTATAACATTTATTTTTTTACAGATTTTTAATGTCGGAGACATTTTATATCTTTTTGGAATGTACAATATTTTTGCAATTCACCCATATCCGTATTCCGGGCTCGTTGGATCAGGTTGGATAACCTCCCACTAGATGGGCTGATGACCGTCAAAATCGCGGGCAGTCGTTGTTTGCAGGCGGCTCGCGATTGTGTATTATGGCGCTATTTGGAGGAACTCTATATCATGCAGTGGATGTCTTCCAGTTGAATGATTATTTGTGTGAATGTGGGAGAGTGTCGATCGTAACGTGTTTAAAAATCATGAAATAAAACTTAAATTAAAAATAATTAAAACCCCCTGACCCAAAAAAACTAAAAAGTAAAAAAATACCCTGTAAGTTTATGATCAGTTCTAATATAAATAATAGTAGTAATCGCGTCCTGGGACTGCTAAGTAAATAACATAATATTTAAAATAAAATACAAGTAATGAAAATGAAATTACCCAGTTATGAAATTAGCGGTTCCCCGACATTACGACGCTTGGGTCTCTAGTACTACTATCTATTTTACAACTTATCATAATTTTAAAAGGTCAAGTCTATTAGAAACTTTTCTTACCTGCTTTAACTTACAGCGTTTATACTGTTAGACTGTTACTTACAAAGCAAAGGTAATTTTTTTGATGTTTAAAATCTCCGTGGATATTTGCTTTTTGGAAGTGGTAACTATAATCACGTTTCTAACTTTTCCATCGAATAAAACAACTTTTTTAACAAATTGTTTATTTTATTATTAAAATTAAATTGCACCTTAAAAATCAAGATCAACCGAATCATTTTACTTATCACAAACGTGCCGACCCAATCGGCTGCTTTACGGAAAAAGAAAGTAATTAATTTTTTTTTTGATGAAATAAAAAAATGACAGCAACTTTCTTTTTCCGTAAAGCAGCCGCAATATTCAGACAGGTATTGTTAGTCATTGCTAATAATACCTGAGTATTGAAACTATTATTATTAATCAATTGATTATATCAATACTCATCTAAAAACAATGCACCAGCTCTTCTATTTTCAAATAATTGATGCAAACTTGTGAATAGCTTAGATACTCTACAATATTCGCAGAATAGCATCAATTGTCTGAAAGTAGTAGGTAATGGTGCGTTTTTTGTCTGCCTCACAGGATCTTGACACGATTTAAAAATTTTCATAACATAAAATATTAACAAAAATAAATCTTCTAGAAACTTAAATAGGTAATTTATCTCCTAATACATTTTCACAAAGTGACAACAGTAAAAAAAATGCCACCGCAAATGAAGGTTAAAATTTATTATTAAGTACTTGCTTTCTTCTTTCGTTATTCGAGAAAACGATAATACAAGTACCACATTAAAATATGTACCATTTTCGCAGCGTTTTTATTGCTCTTGTCAATTTCAAACTGAGGTAAAGCATTGGATTTCTTCCGGAAATGGTGGCAGATGGACAGACGGCCGTTTGTTCCTCTGTCACCGTTTTTGGAGGATACGTAGTAACTTTTTCTTATCAATTATTGACATAAATATTCAACATGAAACAACATAGACATACATAATACCAGCTTTAAGACACCTGACGGGTTAGTCCAAGGGTTTAGGTTTTTATGAGTATTGGAATTATTATTATTATTAATCAATTCATAATTTTAATACTCATATAAGAAGATAAGTTTTAAAAAAATGCATCAGCTCTTCTATTTTCAAATAATTGTTGCAACCTTGTGAATAGTTCAGACCTTTCGTCCACTTTCACAACCGTTTTTCACAACTAGTTAAGAAAAACCACGTTTTGTTCCTTATTTTGTAACTGGTTATGGGGATCGCCGTTGCTCTACGTCCGTAGGAGTTACCTTGAATAACCCTACACGTGATTGACGTGATCTCCGGGTGGTGCTAACAGAGCAACAACTTTGCCAACTGCACTGTCCTTCAGGACCTCGCAGTGCTCACTGGATACCTACTACACGAAGTGCTCGAAAATACAAGAAAACATAATGAGTCCAGTGGCCAAGAATGCCATACGATAAATAAAACTGGTTATGAAAAAGTAAAAAATGTGTTTTTTGTAAACTGACATTCTAAAAAACAGGTGGGGGCGAAATATTTTCGAAGACTAAGTGTGACTATTGTGAAAACATTTCACTACATTACTACAAGTCATTAAGTAAGTAGGTTCGGTTCGTTAGGTAGCTTCAAATGCCCAAAGGCCAAACCGCCCAGAAATAGCCTACTCGTCGACTCAGGGTAAGAAGGAATAAGAAACAGTTATGAATGTAGATTTAGTATTATTTTTTAATAACCAGTTATGAAATAAGGAATAAAAAGTGGTGTTTTTAATTAGTTATGAAAAACAGTTATGAAAGTAGACAAAAGGAGTTTAGATACTTTAGAATATTCTCAGAATAGCATCGATTGTCTGAAAGTTGTAGGTACTTTATGGTGCGTTTTTTTGTCTGCCTCACAAGAAGTCTTAAAACGATTTAATAATTTTCATAACAAAATATTAAAAAAAAAAAATCTTCTAAAAACTGAGATAGGTATAATTTATGTATAATCTTACACGATTTTATTTAATAGGTCCATAAATATCACCACACATTCTTACGCCGCCGCTTATTATCAAAATAGTGAGTCACGATATTTTTGGCGCTTTGGCAGTATCGCTATTTTTTATGCTGACTGTACCGTAAATTATCAGTTGTATGTCTTAATACATTATTCACAAACTGACAACAACAAAAACTCCCGCCGCAAATGAAAGTTAAAATTTGTTATTAAGTACTGCTTTCTCTTGTCATTGTTCAAGAAAAAGGTAATAAAGTATGTACAACATTAAGGTACGTACTATTTTTGCAGCGTTTTTATTTTGTTCTTGTCGATTTCAAACAGAGGTAAAGTATTGATTACTTCCAAAAATGGTGGCAGACGGACAGATGGACGTTTGTTCCTCTGTCACCTTTTTTGGAAGATACGTAGTAACTTTTTCTTATCAACTATTGTCATAGATTTTCAACTTCTAGATTTGTGTTTTAGTAAACACAAATTTTAAGACAAGGAATACTCCTTGCGGCGGGTCGTGAGTCCTATGACACTGACAGAGACAGTTCATTTAAAATAACCCTGGAACGGCGTCGCTGTCACATCGAAATGTTAATAAGCATCTTTTTGGAATGAATTTAGCTGTAGTTTATGTAACAAATGCAAACAAACAAATGTAACATTTATTTAATAATAAATAATATAAAAAAATGTATTGCCCCTTATTTCCGGCTTGACCGACCGACATGGGTGCATTAGAAATGTAGTCTAAAAAATAAAAGTATCGAAACTTGCACAACACTATCAGAAATATCACTGTCAGTGTCGTAGGACTCAAGATCCGCCGCGATGAGTATAGTTAGGGTTTTAGGTGTTGGTAAGATTTAGATGTAGACGTTGCCTAAAGCCGGGTCTGCTGCGCCATGTTTGTAAATATCTGACATGTTATCCACCAATCACGACAAGCAATTTTGTTAGATGTTTAAAAAAGATCAAAACAGCTTGCCGCGATTGGTGGATTAAATGTTAGATGTTTGCAAACATGGCGCAGCGGACCCGGCTTAAGGCTTTTAGCATAGGTTTACGTTTGTTAGAGGCTTATAAATGCAAGTTATTTGTATCTAGGCTTAGGCAAACCGTAGATTTAGTTATAAGTTAAGGTTAAGTTTTAAGTGGAGGTTTTAGTGTTGCTTTAAATTATTGCATTAGATTTTTTTTTATAAATATTATTGACTTGCGTATTTATCTGCATCCAGGTCCTTCTAGATAATACAGGGACTTTCTTCAGTACCTCAAGGCATTTAGCTTTACCAGGGTTAGTTTTATTTTTGATATTGTCTTTAAAATAAGTCCTTATTGCTTTTAACTCTTCGTTTGTCCATCGAGTATGAGTTTTCTTTCGCCTACGCGTTTCTACCACATTTTGTGTTTCATTTGAACTAGAAGACGATTCATCTGAAAGATTTTGAGCTTTGCGTTTTCTTGTTAGTTTATAGTATTTGGATCCTTCAATCTTTGGGTCGATTTCCTTTTCATCACTGCTTTCACTTGATAATTTGCATGATTTTAAACGATTCACCTTCTCGATTGTTTTTATTTGTTTTTCTTCGTCACTGTTACTTTCAGCGTTCTGCAAAGGGATGTTCTTAGAACACATTTCCTGTTTTTTGTGCGGATTACCTTGAAACTGCCCCTTCAAATTTTTCACGATCCCCTTTGCCTCAGATTTTCTATTCAGTTCATAGAATTCAAAAAGTCTTGTGCCGTATTCGTATTTTCTATGTGTCTCATTTCACATGGTTCATCTTCTACTAGTATGTCGCTAAGGTGTTCTTCTTGAATTACAATTTTCTCATATTCTCCAATTCCATTTATTTCATCCAAATCATTTTTTTCTTGTATCTTTTCGCCAGCCTGCTCATTTTCTAACGTCTTCTTATGTTTCTCGTTTTCTAAGAGAAATTGTCTATCTTGACTTTGACATCTTTCTTTTAAAGTTATATCTATTACATCTATTGCTTCATGTTGTTGTGTCTGTTTTATAAAAACTTTGTCTTGTATTTTTTTTTATTCATATTTTTCATTTTTTTCCATATCCATAGATTTCGATGTTACAGTTTCTTTTTTTTTCTTTTTTTCAAATTCCATTAGAGAGGAGCCAATGACTGCCTTCTGGATGACTTGTAAGGGTAATCTGTAGTTACTTGAGTGAACTGCTAGGTCATGGCCCAAAAAACCCGCCAAATGTTCTGTGTATTGATCATTTTTCTTTGCATGCAATTAAGACATCGTGGCTATGTGGTGCCTTATACCGGTAGATGTAAGCATTTTAGGATTGCTTAGTTTGCACATACTTTTTATTTTGTTGAGGCATTTCCCACCATCAAATGGGCGAGAGGTATGTGGTCTACCAAAAAGTAAAGGATTACTATCGCCAACTCCAACCAATTTCCGACTGGCAACAATAAGATCTATATTTCTTCGCATCTGTTTTGTTAGCAGTACGGGAACTGAGCGAGTCCGTTTTCCAGGGATCATAAAGACGTCTAACTGTTCAATTGCTTCTTTTTGTTCGTATGATAATAGCTCAAGAACTTTGGCGGGTGTTTCTTCTTCCTTCCTGTTTAAATAAAAACAAAGTTCAGCTTCAGCTACATCTCCAGCCCTTTTTTTATCCATCACTATTACATGTGCAATTGTAACTTCACACAAATTTTCATAACTCAAAACGGTGGCATCTTTTTTTAGTTGTTTTGAATAACTTTTTTCAAGTTCGTGGATTTTTCTGTTAGTGTTCGTATATCTTCGTCAAGGGGCATTACGTTTTCTTTTGTCATCAAGTTTCGTTTTCGGGTTTTTTCTGCATTGGAAGAAATTTCCCATTCCCAATTTATTTCGATTAATAATTTAAATTCGTCCAATTGTTTTTTTAGAGTTTCTTTGTAAGCTTGACTTTCGTGTCCCATTATCATTTCAGTGTATAAAACTTCAATGCAGCCTAGTATACTGGGTCTTAGTCTAGATGGCATGCTTATAGTTTCCACAAACCCAGTTTCTTCGTTGAAACCGCACATCTTTTTAACACTTTTCATAAATGTTGTGTAATTTTGTGGTTTAAAAAGATTGCTAAGTTCTTTTATAGAAGGATCTTCAGTTTTTAGATGTAATAATAAGTTTCCTAAGTCGCGTAGCTTTGAGCATATAGCTTTTCTGCTGCGAGCTTCTTTTTTCTTTTTCATTAATCGTGAGCCATATGCCAAAATTAGTGGATCCGTTTTAACTAATGTGGAAATTTCGTCACTCCGCAAACGTGGCAAAATATGATCTTTAACTTCCTGAGATGCTGCTGACAAATGGGGAATTATACTGATGCTATGGTTTGCTAGCACTCGTTTTTTGTAGGAATCTGGTATTTTTTCCATGTTTAGGAGTCCTGAGCCGCAAGTTTTAAAATGTTTATAAAAATATTTTCGCTTAAAAGTTGCTACACAATTTTTACACGTAGCATAAGTAGAAGGGCTTGATAATGGACAAGCTCCTTTTTTTGGTATTAATTCACCTTCTTTTTCAAATATAACTTTAGAATTATGTATGAAATTTCCTCTGTTACGAAGGTCATCAGTTATTTGTCGTCTTCTCTGTTTTTGTATTTTTGGATCAGGATCATTGATTGATATGTACTGTAATACGTCCGACTCATTTTGGTGATGTTTCAATAAATGACGCGTAAAATTAGTGACAAGGTTTTCGCAAAAAATACAAGCATTCTTTCGAACCCACTTTCGTTTCTTCTTTTGGTCTTTTGCTGCTGGTTGTTCAGGCTGTTCGTTTTCTAACTCTGAACTTGATTCTTCCAAATCGTCCTCAGCCTATCAAAAGAAAGATTTCACTCTGTCACCTATGGTAATCCGAAAAATCCGAGTAAACCTAGTTTAAGCCGTGAACACCTAGGTCTAACTGCTACCGGCAGCATCTAGGTTAAGCCGCACTAGTGCTGCAATATTAGTATTGCAGCATTAGCTTATTATAAATATAAAAATCACGCTGTAAAAAGTATGAAACGAAAATATTTTCATTCTACACGTAACGTATTATTATTTTAAGTATTTAATAAATGTGGGAGTGTTCAGTAAAAGGTACCTTATCACGACTTTGATGTTTGTCACTTTTGGACTCTATTTCTATTGGAGTAGAGTCCAAAAGTGACAAAGATCAAAGTCGTGATAAGGTACCTTTTACTGAACACTCCCACAAATATTCAAAGTGATGTTCAGAGGATAGTCGTGGTGATTTGTACTATATGTAGCAGAAGGTTTCATGTTCCACATTTTTTTAAAGCGTAATTTTTCAGTAGTCAGGTTTTAGGCTAACTTTACTTAATTATTATTGGGCTAACAATAAATAAATAGTTGTTTACCGCATACACGTCATGGATGATTGTCATCGGGGATGGGACATCTTGATCAATTGCGCATTCCAATTTTTTGTTTTTTGTCTGATTTTGTGTACACTTTAATTCAAAATTTGTCAAATTTTCTTCAGATATCTGAAACAAAATCAACCGAATAATAACCAGAATTACTCATATACAGAACTAAAGAAACTCCATACATCACTTTCATGTACAACAGTCGAGGAATTTGAATGATTAGCAGTTAAATCGCCTTCTTAATTTGTTCGTATTACTACGAGATACATCCAGGCTTGTCATTATGAGATGTTTCTCGTTATAATACGAACAAATTAAGAAGGTGGTTAAACTGCTAAACATTCAAATTCCTCGATGGTAGGTACATTAGATGCACACAGTAGCTGCCTATTTAAAGTAACTAGCTTTTTCCCGCGACTTCGTCCGCGTAGATGTCGTTCATCGCTGCTCCCTCGGAAACCGTCCAATTTTCCAGGATAAAAAGTCTTCTTTGTCCTTCTCCGGAAGGATACCATACCAAATTTCATCGAAATCGGTTCAGCCGTTTTGACGTGAAAACGGAAAAGACAAACTATGTACATACACTAGCATTTATAATACTAGTGGCTCCGTGAGCTGTAGACCTCGCTAAGTTGATAATTACATATATAGGATTTTTTTGTCGATTCAGATTTTAGAAATTTTTCTTAATGGCTATATCCAAAAACAGCCTCGACAATAAATTCCATATAATTATCAAACAAAATTTCCGATTATCGGCTGAGAAATGCGATCTGTCGAGGAGAAAAGCCGGAATTCTGGACATACGAAAGCATATTTGCCCAAGCTGAAACGGAGACCTTCGCCTTTGCACGTTACGGACGATTCACATCAAACAGCCGGAGTCGACGCGCACCCCACCATTAGAGTCAAAGGAATTCCAAGTATTCAAACCCTCCATATTACAAAAGCTAGACTTCGTATCTAAACGGCAGCGGCAGTGGTCGCAAGCAGCCGGTCGGCTGTTTGCGACCACAGCTACTCCATTCAAGTATGAAATCTAACTTATGTGAAGAAGGTTCTAATTTCTTTGACTCTAGTAAGGTGTGCGCCGACTTCAGCCCTTTCATGTGAATCGTCCATTAGAAAATGGAAATTTCCGCTTCATACCCACTACTTCATATTTTTATATGAACGTCTATACGAGTATGTCTTAAAAAAAAAAAACAATTCATTTACCTGATCATTATTCTTACTTGTCATGAAGAACGATGGTTCTAAAGAACAATTGTCTAGAGCAGAGCCCTGGCTTCCCAAAAGAGACTTTTTCCGAAACATTTGGTTATCCGGATGATTTTTAACCTAAAAAAAAACAAAATAGAAAATTAAAAAAAATACAATAATACAAATTACCACAATTGAATAGTTGTTCGGTTGGTATAATATTAAGAATATTACTTACATCTGATAGATAAACAAGGTTCATTGAGTCATCACTAAATCGACTGGCTGAATCCGGGTCAAAATCTGAACCATCACTGGGAGAAAAATCCTGGTTGTCAGTTTCGGAATCGATTCTTTGGCTTGAAGTTAAGGTGCGACATGCTCTTATTCGCTTTTTTTGTGGTTTCTTTTTGATCTTATTGTTTAATAATTTCGGACTATCTTCTGCCACCTGCAAATAAAAAATGTCATTTAATAATAGGTAGATAAGTTACTATTTTCAGGTATATGATCCCATAATGAAATTTATGTTAGCACTTTTTATGACTCGACTTTTTACTTTTCTATTTTATGCCTAGGACAATAATTTCCAAATATCTTTTACCTGGTTAAAGCGCACAGGGTCGACTAGATTTAAATCTGATATGGAGACTCCTTCGTTGTCAGAAACTTCGCCTAAATTTAGGAATGATGATATTCCCGAAATCTCTGTGTTAGAAATTATATTTACGTTGCTGTCTTTTCGTGAATTTGTCTGTAAAAAAATCTACATTAAAAATTGTTGCTCTCACTGCACTTTAGTTATGCTCTGCTCAGCCGTAGTACAGGTAGATAGCTTAAGTAGTGCCCCTCTTAAATGTATAGTAGTGTATGTATTAGTTTACATTTGTATTTGTGAGTAGTATGGGAAAGAGACATTTTAAAAATCGAACATCTGCTCGAACACTTCACTACTACATGCAAGAGGGGCTTTACTTAAGTTTTTTATATCACAGCCAGCACAAGATAGCGCGCGAGCTATCTCGCGCGCGAGATAGACTTTCCGCCTCTCTATAATTGGTACACACAGAAAGGGACGGATAGTCTATCTCGCGTGCGAGATAGCTCACTCGCCGTCATGTGCCAGCCGTGCTGCATTTCCCAAACCATGGGTAGGTCACTGGTAAATATTGGATGGGCTCTGAGATTTTTGGACAACCCAGTATTCATACATAACCCTAGAGACGAGTTCCCAATTTAGATTTTTTTTTCTAGCGACTAGGAACTTACATTGTCGTGACAATATTGATAGTATAATAGGCCGTATCGCATCGCGATAGGCTGTATCGCGATACTGGGATCATGATCATCATATTGATAAAAGTAACATTGCCCCATTATTTTATTTATTCTGTGATACTCTAGCGCTCAGGTTTGGGTTGGACGGTCAGATGGCAATCGCTTCCGTAAAAACTAGTGCCTACGCCAATTCTTGGGATTAGGTAGCCGTCCCCGGGCATCCTTTAAGATGCAACTGCAGTACTGACTGGGACAACGCTAGGATGATGATGATGAAGGGTCATCATACGTGCTCGCTCGCATTATGCGTGAGCACTCCGTAGTGCTCACGAAAGAGCACGTGTAATGCGACAGAAAGGCATAATTATGCATATTATTTTCGCGCCAAAACGCCGATTTTGATAGACAGTGATCCTTCTGTAGGTATGTACGTCAGTAATATTATTGATTCTGTGCCGAGACGCGTTCTTTTTTGGGGTTCCGTAGCCAAAATGACAAAAACGGAACCCTTATAGTTACGTCATCTCTGTCTGTCTGTCCATATGTCACAGGCAACTTACTTAAAAACTTTAGGATGAATTAAAATAAAATTTGAAATATAGATGTATAATGTAAGCCGCTAAATAAGTTTGAAATCAAATTTTATCTAAAAATTTTTTTTACAATACATGTTACTGGAAGTCAAAAAAGACTTTTTGAATATCGCTCGTAACACAGTCGAACAAGGTGCTCCACTGTTATGTTTGATGTTGATAGACATTGAACCATAACACTGATCAATATATACCTATTAGGAAAGGCAAAAAATACCTAATAATGCGCACCATACGTGAGTGTACCTACACTCACGAACTTTAATTGAAGAGCCATTTAGAGCTCACTTTACACTGGACCCTTCATAGCTTAATTACTATTAAAATACCAAAATTTATTAGACACCAATTAAAATGGCTCAACAATTAAAGTCCGTGAGTGTACAGTCGCGGAAAGTTTTTTATTTGTGCACTATACTCGTATGGTGGTGTTAAGGTTCCAAGGTGACAAACTTTTACTTTCCGTGACTGTACATAGAAATTTGCCCCATTTAAAGAGGCTAGGTAGCATACATAATTAAATTTAGTATATACTTAATTACCTGGTCTACCTGCATATCGACATCATTTAAGTTTAAAGAATCAGTTTCAGATTCGGAATCCCGGATCATTGTCTCGTCGCGTAGTATTTCTGTATTACTTATTTTAATTTCTTTTGCCATTGGCAATATGGATGATGTATCAGATGAACTATCCATTGGTGGTTTTGTGACTAGAAAAAATAAATGGGTTTAGCCTGTTTTATAAATAAGTCGGAAATTGCGACTACTAGGTACCTAACTAGCGGTAATGGCTGACTACTGGCTGATACATTTAATTTGTTGAGCCACGGCGAAAATTAGACTTTTCATACAAACGGCGTCCCTAAACGTTTCTCAAAACATGAACTTTAGCCGATTTTGACCAATTTTTGATATGTTGTCAGTCATAATAAATTGTAGGTTTATACGTTACTTTTTTTAAATTGATTAAAGATGAACAATGGTGTGAAATAACAGCGTGTTACTGACGACGTAATTATCAATAACTGGTCAAAATCGGTTAACATTTAAGTGGTGGAAAATGTTAGGTGGGCCATTCTACTTTTTCATGACCATAAATTTTTGGCATTTTTTTTTCAAATGCATATTTTGAAGATCTCTGCCTTTTTTTCAAATTACTGTATAGTGATTTGGAAAAAGGCTTCATTAGGGTATTGATTTCGATAGTCATGTTAAATATATTACCATTGTAAATATTTATAAATTGAGTAACTCAGTGGTCCCTGATGTCTCCCCGATATGTATGAAAATTCGGTGTTTACCACTGCGTTACCAGCATTTTACAAAAAAATATATTGATTTATGAATTATTACTCATATTTTCTTACCATTTGGTTAAGGCAGATTCTATAAATATACTTTTTATATACCAGTTTAATATATATCATACTTTGAACTCGCATTAGAAAACTGGTTACGTAAAAGTAGAATGGCCCAGGTACCGCCTTTTGTATGAAAAGTGGTACGAATATTTCGTGCAATAAAAGGAGCGGTGTACATAGCCACCTTACTTTTGTACAATTCTAGGAAACTTTACTAGTATTAGAGCTAGACAAATACGCTATTTAGCAGCACTAAATTTGTTCTGATACAGTAACCGGTTCTTTTTTTTTTACAACTCTTACAGTAAAAATGTGTACTAACTTTCCCCTATTTGTCTATTTGGCTCCTTTGATGTGCGCCTAAGACTGACAGAGCGGCGCGGTAACCCATGTTTGTTATTATTGGTTCTATTTATCGAATACGTAAACGTCGTCGTATTTTTCCTGCTACCCAAAGGTTGTCTGTTATGTCGCTTATTATGTACTCTGTCAAATTTTTGTAACATATTTCTCTATTTTGGTGCAATAATATAATACGAGTATATCATAATCGCGAAGATAAGCGAAATCACGCAGAATGTAGGATTGCCGCAAGCAACGCCGCATGAAATTTTTAGTTTATTGTCTTTAGTGACTATAACTATCACAAAATAATCCCATCAAAAACATAAATGGTAAAAATGTCAAGTTCGTGAACGGTTTTGCTAATAAAGAAGTGAGATCTAACTAGAAACTAAGCTCCTTAGATCACAGAGCTATTGTCATAGATAACGTTCTTGAATTCCTAATTTATTTTCTAAATATTATTTGCTACGTAATAGTGCAACTTGGCAATTTTTTTCTTCATCATCATACTTGATTGACCTGAATGTAAAGTTAATCACTTCCTTAACTTAGGTAGTTATTTGAATACTTTTAACTAGATCTTTGCCATTGACATACTAAACTACAATGTGCTCAGACTCAAAGATTAAAATTGGTGAGTAAAAATTGCCAAGTCACACTATTAAGTAGCTAATATAATAACATAAAAAATCGATTTGAGCAATTGAAGAACGCATGACAGTAGCTGTGATTTAGGGAGCTTTGAAAGAACTTTGTTTCCAGCAGTTAGATCTCTTATTTTATTAGCGAAACCGTTTATGAACTTGTCATTTTTTCACATTTATATTTTTGATGGGAAAGCATTACTTTTTGTCATGAAAATTAAATATTTCCTTTTGAAGATAGCCTAAAGCCGGGTCCGCTGCGCCAGGTTTGTAAACATCTAATATGTTATCCACCAATCGCGCAAGCAAACGTGACGTTGTTAGTAACAAAATTTGCTTGCCGCGATTGGTGGATAACATGTAATATGTGCTCAAATGCGTACGCGCCTCACGCGCCGTGCGCGAGCAGCGAGCGAGCAGTTCGCGGCGAGCCGGTCAGAGTCGGTCTTTTGACCGTGCTCAAAGGCGCCTCGGTGTGCCTGTGCGTGCCTCGCGTAATTTGGACGTGTTCCGAGCCGCGAGCGTGCCGCGGACAGAATAACGGCACGATTTGACTTGTTTGTGCTTGAGGCGCGTACGAATTTGAGGAACACATGAATTACGAGTTTTGTACCTTTGTTTCATCCACCACCAACGCAGTTTTTTGTTAATAATTCGGTGAATTACAATGAATTCAGCAACAGCTGTTAACGAATCCGACGCCATTTTGTGCGACACACAATGTCGGCTCGCCGCGAGCGCGCAGCCTCACCCGAGCATGTTTATGTGCAAATGTTTTGCTCGCGGGCAGCTCTCAGGGCGAGCATGCCTCGGGCTGAGCCGCTCAAATGCGTACGCAGCTTTAGATGTTTACAAACTTGGCGCAGCAGACCCGGCTTAAGGCCCGTAGTGCCCCCAAATTTTTGTCTTGCTTGCTCGCTAGTGGTAGCTCGATATGCCATGCTCTAGGCTCGCGCTCGGAAAACCTTGCGAAATTGGAATAAAAATTCATACCGTCAAAACGAATGATTTTATCGAAAATATCAAACGTTCAGTTTTTAGATATATTGATTACCAATCTTTTTTAGAAAGAACCGTGTAAATATCTCTTGTAGTTTACAAGGAGTAGTAGATTATATGTTAAAAACAGCCTTATTTCAAAATTGTTTTTGACATAGTATTTTAAAGTTTTTCAATAAAGTCAAACGTTCAGATTGTTAAGGAAAGATCAAATTTTAGCATATATTTTTTTCAGATTTATTTACCAGCTAGTTTCAGAGCCTTAGCATTTCAAAGTCTATCATTTGGCGTATATCCGCGCCTTAAGAAACGGTTACTGTATCCAAGGAATGTAACAGGCGCGCAAATACCCACTCCCGCCACGGGAAAATAAATACGAGTTTTCTGACAAAAAAAAAACTTTTGGTACTAGCTTTTATTGCCGACTGTGCTTTTGTTCCACAGTCATAAATTACTCGTTGAGACGGTCCCAATGAGCTCAAACACGACGGGTTTATCCAGTATAGTTTAGGAGTTGCTATGACCACGTTCTGTCTCCATCATCAGATCAGCTCAGCGGGACCATAATATTGCATTGCCACGGAACTTACATAAGTATGCCAATTTCCAGCTCAATCGGTTCAGGATAACTTCTTTAAAATTCATTTGCAAGATTTGTCCCGAACACAAACATTGCAGTTAATAAAAAACTTGTAAAAAAAACCGGCCAAGTGCGTGTCAGGCCAAACGCAATGTAGGGTTCCCTATTTACCCACCCACCCGTTAAATTATGAGGAAGCTCACACACGTATATTAACTATATATTTGACACAACTAACAATGTTCTCTAAGTAATTAATGGATGTTTTGTACGAAAGTTTGCTTTTCCAGGTTTCTTAAGGTGGTTCGATTTCCATACAAAACGTATTTTGACATTCGCAGGCTAACGGCGTGATATTCTAAGAAACTTATGTAACAAACTTTCATAAATTGGCTTTCCATTTGCGCGAAATTACCTTTTGCCTACAATAAACTTGTATAAACTAAAGAAAGTACATTGTCACGTGACAAATTAAAATTGAATTTATTCTAGTTTATACAAGTTTATTCTAGGAAAGGGGCAATTTCGCGCAAAAGCAAAGCCTATTAATGAAACTTTGTAACATAAGTTTCTTAGAATATCACGCCGTTGGCCTGCAAATGTCAAAAAACGTTTTGAACGGAAATCGTACCACCTTAAGATCGGCTATTACTCGTTAACTAGTAATGTCTACTTAGCTGTTATACTTTTCCTTTTAAATTAATTATATTCATATATCACGCAAATAGATAACTAAATCAAAAAATGGTTAAAGAAAACCCACATTGTAAACGAGTTATCCAACGATACTACTTACGATGGGATTTGCAAAAAAAAAAATTGCATTTCTACTTTAAGATTTTATTCTACAGTTTTGTCGGCGTGATTAATATGTATACCTATACGAAATTACAGCTTTCTAGTAGTAACGGTTACTGAGCTACGCCGCGGACAGACGGACGGACGGACGGACATAGCGAAACTTATGAGTTCCTTGTTTACTACGGAACCCTAAAAATTAGGGGGGGGGGGGGGTCAAAAGTGGCGCGAAATGGTTCTTGTAATGTAACCCACGGTCTATTAATATAATCGCGATTGTAAGCAGAAATAAGCATGGATTTCATATTTAAATGGAGTAGCGATCGCAACCAGCCGGCCGGCTGCTCACGACCGACCACTGCGTCGAGTTTGCGGCCCAAGAACCATCTCAGATGACAAACTCCTTTGATACGCCGCCGGCAAAAGCGCTGATCGTTTAGCTTGCCGGGTAGCAATCTACGCAACGAGCTGGAATTTCTAGCTAATTTAAAAATCTTAAACCCATAAGGCATGCATTTATTTTCCTACAAATGAACAAGGGACTTTGATTCAAAAATATCTCAATTAGTAGGTACAGTACTAGCGCGGGTGAGCCATGGTTGTGTGTTGAGTAGGGATGTTACGGAGGTGGTTTTATCGGAACCGAAGCCGAAACCGGAGTTTTTAAATTTGTTTTAACGAAACCGAAAGCGAATCCGAAACCGAACCCAAAAGCGAAACCGAAAGCGAAACCGAATCCGAAACCGGAGCCGGAGGTGGAGGTGGAGGTGGAGGGAGACTAATGTGAACTTAATCTATTTATATATTTTATGTTAATTCAGCCAATAAAATAAAACAATGCTCTATATTACTTAGTTTTTAATATAAATTTAAAAAAATCAATAGGTATGAGCAAACTTGCAAACATTTATTATAGTGATATTCGTGATACTTAATAATCTTAACAGTATCTTATCTAATATTTAGATAGAAACAGAACATAATCAGTCGATATAGATAGAGATCAAAAAAGTAACTTAGTTAGAGTACTAAAGTACCTCCAGAAATGAGTACATGTGTAGTGTACACAAACATAATTATATAATTAAGTATAAGAAATATAATTGGGAATAATGAATAATTAATTCTTCCCAAATAATTGGGTAAAACAAAATTTCTAACTTTTATAATTATCTTTTTAACAATATTTTGAAAAATAAACAATACTCCTGTAATGAAAGCCATTTAAGCAAAATAGGTATTTAAATTAATCATCAATGAACAAAAAATAACAAGACCTAGATTGGTCAGATCAAATTAAGCTGTTCCAGTAACAGTAGATTATATTTGACGAATAAAAGTTTTGATGCTTTGTCTCCATCTAATCTATTTCTTAATGGATCGTAGATGAGGCCTGCGCCGCTGAATAATTGCTCGCTGGCTACTGAGCCTGGTGGGCATGACAAATATTGTCTGGCTATGGAATACAAAGCTTGAAATTTTTTATGAGATCTCCACCACATTAAGGGGTCTTCATGAATGGCTATACGTTTTTCTCTGTTATATTCATTTACTAAACCTTTAAGAATTAAACAATTATCCACAACGTTCTGATTGGCTGTTGTGCGCTCATCATCATCGTCGCTGCTCATTAAGATGTCGGACAACATTGATTGAATATTATCTCTGGTAGACGTGGCACCTTCATCTACTTCAAGTAATCTAGTTCTTTTCGCTGCCGGAGAACTAGTGCTACCAGCTGCGTTACCAGACTCACCAGCATCACCCAACAAAGTTATAATTTCTGACTCTACCTTTTCTTTAGTAACTTCATTAAAAAAATTTGTTTTGTAACGTGGGTCCAGATAAGTAGCAATTGAATAATTGTCGTTAAGGTGAAGCTCTCCAAACCTTGAATTTAATTGGTCTATGGTAGATTTTATTAAGTTTTTGAAATTTTCATTTGTATCTGGTTTATTGTTTTCCATCTGTAACGTATGTTTCAGGGTGTGTATCAAAGGAATGACGGATGAAATGCTGGTATTACTGTTACTCATGTTTCTAGTAATTTCTTCAAAAGGTTGAAGTAACGACACTATTTTTTTCAGCTGTAGCCATTCTTCAGGAGAAATTTGTGGAATGTTGTGTTTACCGGCATACAGGCACAGGGAATCTTGTATTTTGATCATCCGCTCCATCATATAAAATGTACTACTCCATCTGCAAATAAATAAAAAAATATTGTAATATTTGGCGACATCATTTTATGACATGTTGATATTGTCGATGATGTTAAGTAATAAATTTATCTATTTTATAGCAGATATTAATAACAGTAAATTAATTGTAACCCGCTTTCACTCCTCTAATAAAATAAAAAAAACAATTGTGTTTCCTTTCTCAGGAGTCAATGACCTTAATTTTAAATCAAAGACAGATACACAAAAAACAATAACTTTAGATTTTATGCTATAAAATCTAAAGTAATTGTTTTTTATACTTATACTTTGTAATTGTAGAAACCGATTGCTGTACTTTAAAGAGTTAAAAGTTGAAACTCTTCACTTAGTTATAAAAAAATATCTGCATTTCTATTTTTCAAGATATTATCAAAGACACATTACATAAGTAAGACATAGGTAATTAAAAAACTTCTTACCGTGTAGCACACTCCTGCAACAAGCATAAAGGTTGTTGGTTGAGTTGTTCTTGTTGTATTTTTTGCAGTTCACTTTGTGCAATTTGAGAGTGATTGAAGTGAGTACAAATTCTTTTACATTTTGCTATTAAGTTCTTGACATCTTCGTCTGATTCTAACATATTACACACACATATTTGTAATTGATGCACATTACAATTGATGTCAGGTATGTTGGCTAGTCTCATTGCTCTTACCATATTGGATCCGGCATCACGAATAAAGCAATGAATTTTGTCATAAGTTATACCCCATTCCAGTAGCATTTCATTAAATTTATCTTGGATCAAATCTCCTGTATGCCGGCCGTCGAATGTCTGACATTTTAATATTACCTTTATTCGTTTAAAATCTTCATCTATTCCGTGCGCGGTCAAACTCAACAGCGACACATTCGCACTTGGTTCACTCCATATATCAGTAGTAAATGATATTTTGTCAAACATTTTTAGCAATTTACTGATTTTTTCTGCAAGTTTTGGGTACAAGTCCTCACAAAGATATGTGGTAAAAAACTGCCTGCCCCTTAGTAGGTAATTTGGGGCGATGTGTTGCATCAGCCTCTTAAATCCAATTCCCTCAACAAAATTAAAAGGAAGATCTTGCAATGCAATCATTTCTGCAATTAATTTATCAATTTCCTGGGATTTTGGATTCGACGTACACCATTTTTGGTTCTTCGTTAAAGAGTCCTTTGGTGTGAGTTGTTTTTTGGCCTCTTGTAAAGGCGTCGACGTCGAGGCGGTCGAAGACTGTACGGTATTCTTTAAATTGTCTAATCTCGAAAACTCTTCGTACTCAACTACGTGAACCGATTTTAAATGACTTTTTAATGGAGTAGTCGTTCCGCCCTTTCTTGAGTATGTTTTCTCACATATTTTACACTTTGCAGTATTTGCGTCTACTTCAATAAAGTAGTTCCATATGGGACTTACTTTAGCCTTCATCCGCTTCATCGTCAAATGTTACTGTCACTGTCACTAACTAACACTAACACTTTGAAAAAACACACTGCAGGCCGTGACGTGAACCAAAACAATAAACGAATGAGTAAACAATCGTCGTAAAACAGGTGAGGTAATTCCCGGGGAGACAAGTCAAAACCTGTTTGTACTCCTAGGCACTCGCCGCGTGCCGCGGGCGCTGACTTTCGGCTCCGTTAAAACCTCCGCTTAAAATTAGACGAAACCGAAACCGGAGCCGGAGGTGTTCGCTTCAAATTAGACGAAACCGAAGCCGAAGCCGGAGGTGTGAATTCAGCCGAAAGTTTCGGTATATCGGAGCCGAAGCCGAACCTCCGTAACATCCCTAGTGTTGAGCTATACATGCAAATTGTCTAGGTAGGTAAGTGCGCATCAGCGTAGGAGCTATGAGTTCACATTGTCTATTTGTTCGTATAAATATGTGTCATAACTACAACTAAGTATGGCTAACCCGCGCTTGTGAGAAAAAAGTACTACTGTACTTTATGTTATACGTCTTTCCAGCTTTTCTTGAATCGTATTGTACTTAAATAAGATAGTTGTATTGATTTTTGTCGTTTGTTAGTGAAACGAAACAACATGTTACTCCCGGTTTGTAAAAATGTTTGTCAAATGTAGGGCCTGCGTCAATTCATATAGGTACCTATATTATTATGGCGGTTGAAACTTGACACAGTCGAATAATTCAATAAAGTGGCTACACTCGAGTCATTTTGTCAAATGAACCACGTCATGGAATAACAAATCAAGCGACACTAAGTCGAAACTGAAAAAGCGACCTTCAAAAATACTTAAGCTTGTTTTTTTCATTTTCGGTTTAGTGTCGCTTGATTTGTTATTCCATAACGTGGTCCAAATATACCTTAATACAAATGTACATTATGTAGTTACTTACTTGTGTCGTCCATTTTCTGACCAAAATTATCACTATTCTTAAAACACTTCGTTCAACTGCTACGTAACACATATACACCGCACGAAAATCATATTTTGACTGACTCGCCTCGGCTGACTGAGCGAGCGCACCAATCCACAACAAATAAAAAACTGCCAATCAGTCATGCTCTACAATTTAAAATATTTTTAAAACGCTAAATAAATTGTTCGGAATTCTACAAACAATTTTTTGAATGAATTAAATAATAACGATTATGACGATAACACGCAATAAACAATAAGCCTGCCATTCTTATCAATTATCTATATTTATTATTGATTTGTTCGACATTAATGTTACCTTTTTTTTATATATGCATTAATGGACATTGACGCTAAAATCTAGCAAGCGCGTTCGGAAACACATCAAATTATAGAATCGATAATCATCCAACTCATTTTCATCAAGTATATGTAATTCACTTGATTTAAGTTTCTTGAAATGTGTTAGAGCCTTATCCATGAATATCGGCCACTTCTTTAACAAGTTTAGCCCACGGTTGGGATGCATGGCATCAAAGTCCGTTTCAATCTGAAAATAAGCCGCATAAGACAAGTAAAAGGGGCTGTTCATTTAAAAGTAAAAAAAAATAGGCCAAGAGCATGTCGGGCCATGCTCAATGTAGGGTTCCGTAGTTGCCCAATTAACTTAATTAAAAATATCAAATAACTAGCGGCCCGCCCCGTCTTCGCACAAGTATTTATTAAAATTAAATATTACAATATACACAAATAATAAACAAATAAATTATACTATCATCTATAGTTTTCGCAGCGCATGCGATATCAAAAATATTTTTGTGGTTTTTTTTTACTTATTGGAGTTTCAGTAAGGTTAAAATATAATATAGCTTATGGGTGAGGCCGCCATTTTTTGCTGATATGACGTAGAAGTATTAAGTTGGTAGCGTAGACACTTCTACGCGTCGGTGACGTTGAATGACGTATAATAGTGACGAATAATAGTAAAGGTTAGGTTACACAATACCAAATTATAATACAATGTTTGTATAAAAATAAATTTATGATGAATACAAACAACTTTATGTTATGTTATGACACACTTTAATCATCAGCGTACCTAATACTGTAGGTAAAGTTTGTACAATAATTATCTCAATATGATCAGAACTGTAGCCCTAGACAAGCTACTTAACGCTAAAGTAAACTATTGTCGAAAACTGTCAAAATGTATGGAATCGACGTAAGCGCTCGAGGAGAACGTCCGGCAGCTTACATCAATCCTGTACATTTTGGTTTACGATTATTATAACGTTCTGGCAAAAGCATCTTGTCTAGGACCACTGAACCTTACAATAACAAATTATTAACATTATAAACCCGTTTATTAGTTAGTTTCTTTGCTGTTTTTGGTTATCAATGACTACGTAAGATATTTACTATATTTTAAAATTTAATATATTTTCTCTTTTTACATTCATAATTAAATAATCTTTAAATCTTACTCGATTTTTAAGCTCAAATTATCAATGTCAAAGGTTTTAATGCCTCTTCTTTCTGATATTGGATTTTGTAATATTTGACCGATATCAGTACTGTATACGACAGATATGTCTTCAGTAATTGGCCAAGCGAATCTCCCTTTCCCTTTGTTTCGTAAAAACTGTACTCTGTGGCTACTATTGTCATATATTTCTACGACTTCTCCAATATAGTGCTTTGTTGTTTTGCCTGTAAGAAACTTTACCAAAACATAAGATCCTTTATTTATAGGCATTTCTATATTCGCAAGCTCGTATTCATTGTCGTTTTCATCATTAACTTGTTTTCTCTCATCATTAACTTCTTCACTTTCATCAACTTCTTTACTTTCATCATTAACTTGTCTTCCCTCATCATTTACTTCTTCACTTTTATCAACTTCTTTTCTCTCATCATTAACTTCTTTACTTTCATCATTAACTACTGCCAAGTCCGTAGCGTCAAGACTATTTAATGAATCTGATGTGTCATGAACAGAATAATTATCAGACACATCTTCGTCCTCAGAACTATTAATCAGATTATATCTATTTTTCGATAATGCATGGGTTTTAATGCGTTTTTGTTTTTGAATGTTAGTTATTTTTCGCTTCGTCGAGCTATTTTCTACCATCATTTCTTCGCCTGGCAATATGTTTGTATAGTCTACATTTTTAGAATCATTATTTGTATCCGTGTTTTGATGTAAATAGACAGTTATTATTATTTCTCCCGTTACTTCATCTAACAAAATATCTTTTTCATTTCCCAAATCTTCGTTTATATTAAAAGTGTGTAACTCGGGATTATGACATTCACATTTTCCTTGTAAATTTTGGCAGAAACAAGATAGAATGCGGTGCTTCAGAGCAAATTTTGATTGCGTGATGAGAGTTGATGTATTTTCATTGTGTTACGGATAGGGATCAGATTTTTTACTACACTGGTATCCAAAGGCTGAATGTTATCAGGTGGTATCAAAAACATTCGGACTGATGATTCTGTATCCTGTAAAACTTCAAATGCCATTTCAGCGTTTGGAATATCAAGCCCATGGGAAACCTTGAAATCTAAAGCCCTTTTAACGCTGCCTCCAATCCCGTCCGCAGCACCCTTCCCGTGAGCAGCCTCAAAGAATGACCATGTTGAGTTGAAACCAAGGTCATGCATATTTTTGCACTAGCATTTGCCCGCGGCTTCGCCCGCGTACTAAGCGTAATTTTTAACCGTCTACAAAAAAGAGCTTCTCTGTTTGACCCGTATGTATGTATTTACGTATGTAGGTATGTATGTATGTTTGTCCACGATTATCTCGCGTTAGGCTAAACCGATTTTGATGCGGTCTCCAGAAAAGTAGTTGTTACATTCTGGGGGTTTCGGTATATGAAGTTTGGTGATTGTGATTCATTAACAGATGAACAGATGAAAAGTCAGTTTACATTCTGAGAACCAGCAAACTGATGAATTTCATTTGATTTTGGCAAAAATAGGGATCGAAAACTATTAACATACATTTCCGAGAGGCCGAAGGGGAAAGGGCCGATGAAATAAAAGCATTATTAAATGGCCCTTAGTAAAAGTATCTGTGTACTACAGTAACACCAATAGGTCTGATAACGACCAAGCAGCGCGCAGCGGTCATAAACTCTGTTTCTTTGAAGTACAGAAATACGGCTAATTCAATATCACGTGTAAAGGATGATTCACAGTAGGCCGTTCCGTGTCCGGGCCGGCCCGTTTTCTTCTAGAGAAATACGCCGGCCGTTGCGTTTGCTGTCACAGAAAACGGGCCGGCCCGGACACGGAACGGTCTACTGTGAATCATCCTTAACCCTTTTTTTTCCTAAGATTAAATTGATAAATTCCAATGGGAACTGGCAAAACCTAGGTAGGTTTTGCCAGTGAGCATCCAAAAAGAAAATTTGGCCTCACTTCCATTCGCACTCCTTACTGTCAGTCCGTCTGTTACAACCGAGTTGCTTTTACTGGACCGATTGAATTGCAATTTGGCACAAACTATCAAAAATTTAGAGCGCTCGTGGCCCAGCGGCACACGCCTACCGCGTGCGGTATGCGGTGTTAAGCAATGTGGGCGCAGGTCATTTCTTGGATGGGTGACCGCTATGAGTGGTTACTAACTGAGCGCTCTCATGCTTTGAAAGGCACGTTAAGCCGTTGATCCCGGCTGCTGTCTACGACAGCAGTCGTTAAGCTAAGTCTTCTGAAAGTCAAGTTGCCCACTCACTTGACAAAGGGGGGTCGAAGTTGCACCACGTCCGTAGGGAGTATCCACCGTTACCCTACACGTGAAGCCTGGGTAGTGCTAAGAGTGCAACAAAAACTGGCAACCGTAATTGTCTTCTCGAAGATCTCACGGTTCGTAAATAATTGCCAAACGATTAAAAAATATTCTAAAGGTTGATTTATATGGGAAAAAATATCGAAACCTCTATGTCGTTTTTAAAAGCAATCCAAAGATACCCCACACGTCTATATAGTAACATAAAACTTTTATTGTATTAAGAGACCTCTCGGATGCTCAGATATCATCGATTTTGAACGAAATCGGGACGAAAAAAAAGAAAATCAATATGGCCGCCACTTTTACAAATTTTACCTCGGATTCGTATTAAGAGACCTCTCGGATACTCAGATATCGATTTTGTACGAAATCGAGACGGAAATGAAGAAAATCAATATGCCCGCCACTTTTTCCAAATTATACCTCAAATACGTATTAGGGGACCTCTCGGACGAACAGATATCGATTTTGAACGAAATCGGGTTGGAAATGAAGAAAATCAATATGGCTGCCACTTTTTCCAAATTTTACCTCGGATTCAAATTAGAGGACCTCTTGGACGCTCGGATATCGATTTTGAACGAAATCGGATTGGAAATGAAGAAAATCTATATGGCTGCCACTTTTTCCAAATTTAATCTCGGATTCGTATTAAGAATTCTCTCAGACGCTCAGATATCGATTTTGAACGAAATCGGGAAAGAAAAGAAGTAAATCAATATGGCCGCCACTTTTTCCAAATTTTACCTTGGAGTCGTATTTAGGGGACCTCTCAGACGCTCAGATATCGATTTTGAACGAAATCGGGACGGAAATGAAGAAAAGCAATATGGCCGCCACTTTTTCCAAATTTTACCTCGGAGTCGTATTAGCGGACCTCTAGGACGCTCAGATATCGATTTTGAACGAAATCGGGACGAAAATAAAGAAAACAATATGGCCGTTATTCATAGTTTAGGTACCTCTGATTCCTATTAAGAGTCCTCTCGGACGCTCAAATATCGATTAATGTCGAAATCGTATATAATCAAAAAAGGTCGTATCTTCATAGGGAACTCACGGCACTTCATGCACCTTTAGACCTCATAAGGAACCTACATGCCAAATTTGGTATCTCTCAAACCAGCAGTTTGGGCTGTGCGTTGATGTCACTGACTCAGTCAGTCAGTTTCTTCTTGCAATTTGGCACTTTTAAAAGTTTTCATGTCCGCAATATTAAATTTCAAAATCAATGCCATTTTCGAAATTAACGACCCAAAAAACCATAAAAATGACACCCATATTAATATTTAGACATTCCAACCCCCTCGGACCCCAACAGAGGGGATGACATTTCACGTCCTCCACGTGGGATTTTAAAATAATTGGTAGTTTCGTAATCAGCGACCCGATAAACTAAACAAACAACACCCACATCGATGTTCAGAATTTGTCACAACATTTTCCCCTTTTAGGGGTTGATTTCTCAAAAAACCGGAAACACATGTTTACTCATTTATCGTTAGAAATACTCCTGTGAAGTTTGGAATAAAATAATCGAACTAATCTTAATTCCCTATACAAACTCCGGACCCCCATTTCACCCCCTTATTTTGAAAAATCCTTTCTTAATGCACCTCAAGACCTTATATGGAACCTACATACTACATTTGGAATCTCTAGAACCAGCAGTTTGGGCTGTGCGGTGATATGTCACTCACTCAGTCAGTCAGTTATTTCTTGAAATTTGGGACAAAGTTTCAAAAGTTTTCATGTCCACAATATTAAATTTCAAAAGCGACGCCATTTTCGTAATTATCGTCTCAAAAAACCATAAAAACGACACCCATATTAATATTTAGACATTTCATCCCCCTCGCACCCCAACAGGGGGGATGGTATTTCACGTCGTCCACATGAGATTTTAAACTCATTGTTGTTTCCGTTATCAGCGACCCGGTATATCATAAAATCAATACCCATGTCGATTTTCAGACTTTGTCACCACATTTCCCCCTTTTAGGGGTTGATTTCTCAAAAAACCTGAAACACGTATTTACTCATTTATGGTCAGAAATACTCCTGTGAAGTTTCGAATAAAACAGTCCAACTAATCATGTTTCCCCATACAACCTTCGGACCCCCATTTTACCCCCTTAGGGGTTGAATTTTGAAAAATCCTTTCTTAGTGCACCCCTACACTTTATAAGGAACCTACGTGCCAAATTTGAAATCTCTAGGACCAGCGGTTTGGGCTGTGCGTTGATATGTCAGTCAGTCAGTCAGTCAGTCAGTTTCTTCTTTTATATATTTAGATAAAAGATAAAAGTTTTTTTTTTGACGGTACTGCGATGTGGGACCGTCGGAATGAAAATGAAGAGTGTTTATGTTTGGATGTGCTAACCTTATATATTCCAAAATGGGATGAAGATGCGCCCAAATTGCTTCTGGACTATGAGAGTTATTCTCTGAAATGGAACAAAACGAGAAAGGTTTTTCATTTTTTATGTATAGAACTCCCGTGTGCAGCGTTATTTGCTTTTTAGATGCACCAAAATGCATTGCTTGTACTTCATGGTTATACTTGCACACCCAATTTTCAGAGAAATCGATATGGATGGCAGCTTCATTACTTTCTAAGTTATCTATGCACAGCTTATATTGTTGGTATTGATGACTACGTTAAAAACGTGTCTTTTGAAAGCCTTCAGGTCGGCATGAAATAAATTTAATAATTCTTCAATACTTCCAGTCTTTTCCAGCTTGACCATACGTTTTGCGGTTTTAGTATTGCCCTTTTCATTATAAACGTGGTCTTTAAAAGTCCAGGCAAACCATTTTACTGTTTTGTCAATCATGTCATCGATTTCAATAACATTGTTTGCACAAGCACTGCACTCATCATACATACACTGCTTGAATGTTTGGTCGCAAACAAGACTTGGCATTATGAGATTGAAATCATTATTTTTTAAAACACCAACATATTTAAGACCATTAATGATGAATTGCATGTTTGCATGTTTTAGACAAGCACACGTTTCTATTTTTTTTAAATTTGGAGCCACCACGTAAAAAGGTCGGTGTTTCTTAAATGTACTGAAACTTATAGTTTCAAATTCAGTCACATATTTTTTATGGAGGTTTCGGAGTTTATCTGATAAATATCGCTTTTGTCTTTTACATTTTTTTAATGTAAGACATTCCTTTTTTCCCGCACTTGCTCTACTCACATCATCTCTTTCATAAAATATTTTTAATCTTTCTTTCATTTCTTTTGTTGCGTTTTTATTTTCTTTGTATTTTCTTATGTTACTTTGTAGTCCGAGATTCTAGGTTAGATTTGTAGTGATTTTGTATTTCTTTACAAGCTCATTGTCCACAACCCTCTTATATATATTTTTCAGGATTTTGGCACAATTTATAAGTTTGCTTCATGGAGTCTGAAAGCACATTATATTCAAAAATTTTCCTTTTTATTGCTTCCTTTTTAGGCGTTTCTATTTCAGCATTAGCGAGATGTTCTTCAATAAATTTATCACTTCTCTTCAAGGGAGTATCGTCTTGGACAGCGACATTATGGCTTTCTTTTTCTTCTTCTGTGTCATGTATAAATTGTTTTGTTAGTTCTTGGTACTTTTTTTTGAAATCCCGCATTTCTCTACTAAGCGAATTAAATCTCCTTTCTAAATTTATAACTTTTGCACGAAGTTTAGAGTTTTCTCGTCGCAAAATATTAGTAACATTCCTTTGTATTTGTTTCATTTCTATGTTATTACACTTTATTCTTTCGTTTCGTCCAGTTGCACTTGGTTCCTCAATGTCGATTTCTTGCGCCTGATAACAAAATGAAATAATATAATTTGTGTTACCATCAACTGCTTTTTCCGCTATACATTTATTTAACTACCCACCACATCGACCTCGCTTCGTGGTTGACCATCTGCGTTGGTATCTCGCACCTGATGATGACAAAATTAATTATAACAATTGTTTATTAAATGAAACTCTTTCCACTGCATACAAGCAACCACCTCACTTACCTCACTTTGTGATTCGTTGGGGATAGGTTCTGTGCCCGAAGGAAGTGTATTACGCTTCCTTGAAGCATATTGTTCGCGCCATGTTGATTTCATTTCATTTTTTGTCCTTTCATCTAAGTCTTTCATCTTTTTTTGATACTGTTTAGCAGATCGTGCTCTGCTTTTTTGTTTGGAAATTTGATATTTTTCTGGGTTGTTTTTGAGCCGCTCTCTATACTTTTTAGAAATTATTAATAGATCAATTCAATAAAAAAATGAACTTTACGGTCCTAACACAAAACACTTAAACACTGTTTAAACACGACTTAGACACGCCTGAATGTCAGTTTTCTATGAATTGACGTTTACTAAACAAGTGTTTACCAACTGTTTAAGTTTTTGTGGTAACAAACTCAGGCTTTGCTGTCAGTCGGTTCTATAGGTATTATCATTATAATAAACTAGCATTTGCCCGCGGCTTCGCCCGCGTACTAAGCGTAATTTTAACCGTCTACAAAAAAGAGGTTCACTGTTTGACCCGTATATATGTATGTAGGTATGTATGTATGTTTGTCAACGATTATCTCGCGTTTGGCTGAACCGATTTAGATGCGGTTTCCATAATAGTAGTTTTTACATTCTGGGGGTTTCGGTGTACAAAGTTTGGTGATTGTGATTTATTAAAAGGAGCATCCAAAAAGAAAATTTGGCTTCACTTTCATTCGCACTCCTTACTGTTAGTCCGTCTGTTACAACCGAGTTACTTTTACTGGACCGATTGAATTGCAATTTGGCACAAACTATCATGAATTCAGAGCTCTCGTGGCCCAGCGGCACCCGCCTACCGCGTGCGGTATGCGAGGTTAAGCAATGTGGAAGCAAGTCAGGTCTTGGACGGGTGACCGCTTTGAGTAATTACTAACTGAGCGCTCTCGTGCTTTGAAAGGCACGTTAAGCCGTTAGTTCCCGGCTGCTGTTTACGACAGCAGTCGTTAAGCCAAGTTAGAGGCCTTCGGGCGGCTTGAAAACTTCTAACAGTCAAGTTGCCCACTCACTTGACAAAGGGGGGTCGAAGTTGCACTACGTCCGTAGGGAGTACCCACCGTTACCCTACGTGACCCCTGGGTGGTGCTAAAAGTGCAACAAAAACTGGAAACCGTACTTGTTTTCCCGAAGATTTCACGGTTCGTAAATAAATGCCATACGTTTAAAAAAAATAAAGGTTGATTTAAATGGATAAAATATCGAAACCACTATGTCGTTTTTAAAAGCCAATCCATAGATACCCCACATGCCTATATAGTAACATTAAACTTTTTTTTACAATCCCTGGCATGCATAGAGTGCCAAATTTTACCTCGGAGTCGTAATAAGAAACCTCTCGGATGCTCAGATATCGATTTTTAACGAAATCGTTAAAGAAAAGAAGAAAATCAATATGGCCGCCATTTTTTCCAAATTTATCCTCGGAGTCATATTAGGGGACCTCTCGGACGCTCAGATATCGATTTTGAACGAAATCGGGACGGAAATGAAGAAAAGCAATATGGCCGCTACCATTTCCAAATTTTACTTCGGAGTCGTATTAGGGGACCTCTCGGACGCTCAGATAACGATTGTGAACGAAATCGGGACGGAAATGAAGAAAATCAATATGGCCGCCACTTTTTCCAAATTTCTCCTCGGATTCGTATTACGAGGCCTCTCAGACGCTCAGATATCGATTTTGAACGAAATCGGTTTGGAAATGAAGAAAATCAATATAGCTGCCACTTTTTCCAAATTTTACCTCGGATTCGTATTAAGAGACCTTGTGGACACTAAGATATGGATTTTTAACGAAATCGGGACGGAAATGAAGAAAATTAATATGGCCGCCACTATTTCCAAATTTTACATTGCATTCGTATTACGAGACCTGTCGGACGCTCAGATATCGATTTTGTACGGAATCGGGAAGGAAATGAAGAAAATCAACATGGCTGCGACTTTTTCTTAAATTTACCTCGGATTCGTAATAAGAGACATCTCGGACGCTCAGATATCTATTTTGAACGAAATTGGGACGGAAGTTAAGAAAATCAATATGGCTGCCACTTATCCCAATTTTACCTCGGAGGCGTATTAGGGGACCTCTCGGACGCTCAGATATCAATTTTGAACGAAATCGCAACGGAAATGAAGAAAATTAATATGGCCGCCACTTTTTCCAAATTTCACCTCGGATTCGTATTACGAGGCCTCTCAGACGCTCAGATATCGATTTTGAACGAAATCGGTTTGGAAATGAAGAAAATCAATATGGCTGCCACTTTTTCCAAAGTTTACCTCGGATTCCTATTAAGAGTCCTCTCGGACGCTCAAATATCGATTTTCATCGAAATCGTATCGGACGGCACTGATTAATAAAATCACTTTCTTACAATACATTGAATCAAAAAAAGTCGTCTCTTCAAAGGGAATTCACGGCATTTCATGCACCTTAAGATTTATGGAAACTACATGCCAAATTTGGTATATCTCGAACCAGTAGTGTGGGCTGTGCGTTGATATGTCACTTACTCAGTCAGTCAGTTTCTTCTTGCAATTTGGCAAAAACTTTTAAAAGTTTTCATGTCCGCAATATAAAATTTCGAAATCAATGCCATTTTCAAAATTAACGACCCAAAAAACCATAAAAACGACGCCCATATTAATATTTAGACATTCCAACCCCCTTGGAACCCAACAGAGGGAATGGTATTTCACGTCTTCCACGTGGGAATTTATAATCATTGTAGTTTTCGTAATCAGCGACCCGATAAACCATAGAAACAATACCTACCCATATCGATTTTCAGAATTTGGCACCACATTTCCCCCTTTTAGGGGTTGATTTCTCATAAAACCTGAAACACATGTTTACTCATTTAACGTTAGAAATACTCCTGTGAAATTTCGAATAAAATAGTCCAACTAATCTTGATTCCCTACACACGCTTCGAACCCCCATTTTACCCCCTTAGGGGTTGAATTTTGAAAAATCCTTTCTTATTGCACCTCTAGACCTTATATGGAACCTACATACTAAATTTAGAATCTCTAGAACCAGCAGTTTAGGCTGTGCGATGATATGTCACTCGCTCAGTCAGTCAGTTATTTCTTGCAATTTGGCACAAACTTTCAAAAGTTTTCATGTCCACTACATTCAATTTCAAAATCGATGCCATTTTCGTATTGAACGTTCCAAAAAACCATAAAAACGACACCCATATTAATATTTAGACATTTCATCCCCCTCGCACCCCAACAGGGGGATGGTATTTCACGTCCTCCACGTTAGATTTCAAAATCATTGTTGTTTTCGTTATCAGCGACCCGATAAACCATAAAAACAATACCCATGTCGATTTTCAGAATTTATCACCACATTTCCCCCTTTTAAGGGTTGATTTCTCAAAAAACCTGAAACACGTGTTTACTCATTTATCGTTAGAAATACTCCTGTGAAGTTTCAAATAAAATAGTCCAGCCAATCTTGTTTCCCCATACAAACTTCGGACCCCTATTTCACCCCCTTAGGGGTTGAATTTTGAAAAATCCTTTCTTAGTGCACCCCTAGACCATATAAGGAACCTACGTGCCAAATTTGGAATCTCTAGGACCAGCGGTTTGGGCTGTGCGTTGATATGTCAGTCAGTCAGTCAGTCAGTTTCTTCTTTTATATATTTAGATTAATTTATAATATATATTTATTTTGAAGCTATCTCTGTTGTTTACATTAGTATAATCTAAGATTTAGGCAAACATCCTTTTAAATTCATAGGTGCTTACTAATAATTTTGTATTTAATTTAGTACCTCTACAATTATATTTAAAAAAGCATAAACCAAGGGTGAACACTCACCTTTATTTGGTGGCGTAGAAGAGGTGGCAAAAATCTACGCTACCGGTGGCGGTGAAGTAACAAAATAGTGACGGAAGTTTCACTTCTACGCTAACTTGGCGTTGAGAAACCCAGTAATATCTCTGGAAATAACTTACAATTGGAGTCGAATTACAGCTACAATCATGGTTTTTACTTTAATACACATGGTACACTGATAGTTTTCAATAAAACAGTTAAACTTACATTTTTATTCACAAAAATCTTCCTCCAAAATAAGCGTGTACATTTCACTCGGTCTGAAGTTTACAGATCAACTGCCAAAAAAATGGCCGCCGTCAAGCCGCTGTCTATAAGATTATCCAAAGTCAGTGTTGCCAGCTCCCGATTTTTACCTCCTTAACTCTAAACTTTAATGCACACGCAGAATATTGGTGGCGTTGATAAAGTGGCGTATAATTACAGTTATATGAGAAACTGAAATAATTAATTGTTTTTGCGAGGAAAGTCCCAGGAAACGTTGCGAAATTAATAGCAATGATTGCGATTTATATGAGTATTCTTAATAATGTTTAGCCGTGTCTCAAAAACTCTTACTTTTTGATAAATCGACAGTTAAAGTGCACCTCTACCTCGGCGGATGAGAGATTTTATGAAATTAGCTGTCCCTGTTTGATGTTTCATTCAAAATATTTTTTTAGATGTTTAACTGAACTGAAATGATTAGAAGGTCTATTTGAGCCCTGTCTTTGATCAATCGGATACCTTTATCAAAAATTAGATATCTGTTATACTTTTTAAAATATTAACCGCGGAGTTTTTTTTTTTACAAAATCAGCAAAAAATGGCGGCCTCACCCTTATGTCACCCGGGGATAGTGTAGTTTCCCAATTGTGAAAGATTTTTTCAAATCGGTTCAGCAGTTTCGGAGCCTATTCAATGCAAACAAACAAACAAACAATCAAATCTTTCCTCTTTATAGTATTAGTAAGATAAGATAACAAGCAAAAGGGAATACCTTCGCAGCGTTTCATACGTCTTTTACTAAGAAGGGAAGAATTTTTATGATAACTCAAATAAAGGTTAAACTGATCATGTCCGCTATACTGACATGGCGAAACTATGTGGGTTTCTAGTTGACTACGGAACCCTAAAAAAGAAGACTGGCCTATGAGAAAAGCCTATACAGAACTTTAAATAACACATACCAGCTTGTAGCCTAGGCTTAATTTTAAACTTGGCCATTCAGAGAGTATATCATGTATTGTGTTTTCATGACAAGCTAAGGATTTCATGCGGTAATCTCTTGTCTTGTGCCACTTCTCCAAAATATGAACAAATGACTCCTTATTAAATTTAAGCCATAACTGGTGCTCTTCAATCTCTTCTGCTGTGACAGTGGGACTGAATCCTGATTCTGGAAATATAAATGTTTATTTATTTTTTATTTATAAAGGTGATGGATGAAACGAGACTGCATGTTACAGAGATGCGAATGCTGAGATGGATGTGTGGTGTGACGAGAATGGACCGGATTCGGAATGAGTATATAAGGGGAAAGTAGCGCCCATTGGCGAAAAACTAAGAGCCAATCGCCTGGCGTGGTACGGGCATGTAATGAGGAGGGATGAAAGCCATGTAACCAGAAAAGTATTGGATATGAATGTGGATGGATGCAAGAAACGAGGTAGGCCAAAGAAAAGGTGGATGGATTGTGTGATAGATGATATGAATAGGAAAGATGTGAATGAAGAGATGACGCGTGACAGAGATATATGGAAGAAAAAGACATGCTGCGCCGACCCCAAATAAATGGGAAAAGGGCAAGAGAATGATTTATTTTTTATTTATTTATTTATTTATTGGAAAACCAACAGCACATGAAACAATTTGGCAATATATATAAAAATCGGAGGCCAATTATAGGTTCTCACAGATAGAAATTACATAGAAAAAAAAACTTCTCTAAGTATATATACATACTATACAAATCTGCGTAGACTAGGCAAGTACATACATAAGTTAAAAATGGAAACAAATGAAAACAAAAATCATTACAGACAAAATAGGAAGTTCAAGCTCACTCAAAGAATTTAAGCGTTAAAATACGGCGTATAGACTGCGTATTTATATTAAACACATCAATATCGTGCTCTCTTGACAGATTGTTAAGTGATCTACCCGCGCGAATAAGGAAACTTACGTTTGTAATTCGAGGATGCAAAAGGAACAGAAATAGGGGGATAATACCTTTTAACTCTATTAGGAGTGTTAAACATAATGTTGTATTACAAAACTACTAATAATTTGCATTTAGGTACCTATCTAGATATGTAGGTAGATTATTTAAAAACATATCAGATTAGATGAATAGCGGCGGTGAACTGAGAGACCGGACAAACGAATGGAACATATTATGGACTCGTGAGTTTGATATCAATGTTAAGTTTACTTTATATTTCTATAAAACAAGCCAGACAAAAATCAAACTCAAGATAGAACTCTTACCTTACTACAAGAGTTCTGTTTCTGTTTTTATTACAAACAACAACAAAACAAAGAGAACCTGCCTTCAAAGGTCTTAAAAACGTACTATCTACATCCTCGAATTCAGTGTCTACTCAGACTAAGAAAAACATCATATTTCTATAGCGGTTCATAACATACGAGTACACCTTCACACCAAATTTCATAATTCTAGTGGTCATATTCTCCGAGTTAATCGGCTGTGACATACGGACGGACAGACAGACAGACATGACAAATCCATAAGGGTTCCCTTTTTTGCCATTTGGCTACGGAACCCTAAAAAACGTTATATTAAGTGTCTAATGTTGTATAGATAATAGTAGGGAACCCTTCGTGCGCGAGTCCGACTCGCATTTGGCCGGTTTTTTATCTCTGAAACGCTAAGAAGCTATCAAAAATTTACTTTATAAGTAATCTGGTATACTATATGCACAATATAGATCTATAATAAAATTAATAATACATTTATTTTGCTCCTAAATAATTGATAATCCAACCCCGGTTTAAAATTTTGGTTTATAGACCTAGAGCGACAAAAGAACAATTTTTTTTTGTATGGGATGATTCATTAAATATTTATTTTATTTTTAGTAATTATTGTTATAGCAGCAACAGAAATACATCATCTGTGATAATTTCAACTGTCCAGCTAGCTACCACGGTTCATGAGATGGATGGATGGGCGGAATGCTAGTAAATAATAATATTATAAATAAATAGGTACCGTATGCTAGTGCTACTTACAAATTAAGCGCGTATCACACTTACCTATAATATATATTAATATACCAAGATATTAATATATATCATAGCTTGAGTGTGTGGATTCTATCAACTAGCGCGGAAAATAATTATATCGTACGATGCCTTAAAAAAATAATGCTAATAATGCTATAATTGTATATTTTGGCTAAGTGTGTGACGCGCTTAAGACCTCCGAATGCATTCTCTGTTGGCTTCTACTTCTACTCATAGGTATAAATGGTATAAAATAATTAAAAACCTTGCATTCTGAGGGAAACAATATGGTTATTTGGCTGGACATGTCATCAAAGTCGCGACTAGTCATAGAACCATACTGCTTAATGTAATATTCGACTATAGTTTTGGTCAAATGGTTTCTTATAGTCATGTCAATGCTTTTGTTCACTGAAGCAAGACACAACTCTCCACAAGTAGTTGTCTTCGAAATAGATTTTAAATCACTTCGTTCCTAATGAAATGAGATAAATTTATTAAAAGGAAAGAAAACACGAAAATGATAGATGGACGATATCTAAGCCATAATAGGAAAAACTTTGACTAGAGTTAAAGAGAAGTTGGCGAGAGAGTTGAAGACAAGTAAGAGAAGTTAGAGTTGAAGAACTTACATGACATTTTTCGGGGGCTATCACATCCTTATCAGTCAACTCTGCACTACTCGCACTACTGGTGCTACATACATCGATTGAGCACAAGCTATTTGTATCTTCAGATGCTGTGTCCTGTAATAACAATTTAAAGTGTGTCAAGTATGTCATGTTTTGTAAATATATTAAAAATTAAACTAGCAAACAACACATAAATATTATTCTGTCTATGAATTTCTTATCTGTGCATGCATGCTAGTTCAACTGGTTGGCTTCATATCTAGTTGTTATGCAAAATTATTTAAGTTAACCGAGTTGTATAGTCAAAATCAAAAGTAGATGATCATTTTAGTACCTTGTCACTTTCACTACTTTGACGCATTCTAACAATCGCAATATTGATACCTACCAAAAGTATCAATGCTGCGCCTAAAATGATCACCGACATAAAATTGACCGTTAGCACACTATAGACAGTATAGGTCAGACAGAACACTTAACTGCAGCTCAATGACCAATATAGTAATTAATTTATAAATTTCACGTCCGCTAGCTACATTAGTACTTACATGAATTATTTCGTTCAGTTTTTTTAAAGCGATCTTAAAGAGTATCCTTTCTTTTATACTGGGAAAAAGTTCTTTAAGCTCAGATTCCTGAATTTCATCTAGTAACTTGAATGTAATCTGGTTATATAAAACAATCAAAGATAATCGTGAGATAAGGCGCCAAAGGTATGCGCGTGATTGCGACAAGGCGATGCATATATACACCGTGTCCAATATGTTCGAATACAGTTATGATCCTTAATGAAATAAATGTACGCGTAGTTTATGTTAAGAAAATTATATTAAATGAAAGCCACATTTATATCCTCCTGAGTCCTGGGTATCAAAATTTGCCAGAATAAATTATACTCTGTCAAATTGACAAAAAGTCAAAACTCAATTGGGACCTATGTCCTATGTGTAGGACGCTGGGTCTCAGGAGGATATACAATATTTACAACAAATGTTTTGGAATTACTCCACCTTTAACTTTTTTTACAAGTTTCAAACGTTTCTCAAAAGAGTCACAAGCGGCACGCACCGCATCCATCGGCATATCGTCCCAAATTTGCACGATAACCTTTTTAAAATGGCTCAGGTTTGCGACTTTATAATTATTTAGCTTCGAGAGCATGTATGACCATACGAAATAATCTAGTACGTTTAAATCTGGAGAACTTGGTGGCCATTCATTTTTCGGCAAAAAATCGGTCAAATTAGCCTTGCACCAAGCTTGAACAGCGTTTGCCGTATGCGACGGAGCTCCGTCTTGTTGGAAAACATAATAATCGTCTCCAAACATATTTTTTAAATTTGGGGCAACATTTTTCTCCAAAACCTCCGATTTATAGTATGCCGCATTGATTTTAACGCCTTTATCAATAAAAACTAGAGGCAGTTTGCCCCTCTTACAAAGAGCACCCCAAACCATCACTGATGGTGAGCTCTGGAACCTAGGCACATTCTTTTCATACTCTGGAATGTCTTCTATCCGTGCTGCCCACAACCGGTCGTTCTGGGCGTTATGAGGCTGCTCTAACACAAAGAGTTTCTCGTCCGAGAAAACAAATTCGTCACCTGCGTGCCAAGAAAGTATGGTGCTACATCTTTCTACTCTCTTTTTCTTGGTTGCATCTGAAATGCCATGTACTTTTCGTTTTTTATAAGCATGACATCCAAGATCTTTTTTCAATATATTATGTACAGATCCCCTGGAAATTTTCAGATCAGCAGCTAATTTTCTAATAGAACGGTGTTTTTTCCGCCGAATTCGCTCTCTTATAGCCTTTACCACTTTTTCAGTTCTAGCTGAGCGGGGCCGACCGAATCTTTTCCTGTCCTCTGTAGAAGAGATCTCTTTATACCTTTTTATAGTAGTATAAACCAGATTCCGTTTAATTCCATGGGGTTGTAACGCCTTGAATATAGCACATGGCCTGTCGCCTTTAAGAAATTTTCTAATAATTTCTTCACGAACGTACTTCATCGTGTATTGAAGCCAAACTAAAAATACGTGACTTATGAAATTATAGTACTATGTTTATGTCAATATACTTTTTAAATTAAAATAAGAATTTTATAGCCAGCGATCCGTATGTCTATACAGCAAGTGCTAAAAGTTTGTATTCGAACATATTGGACACGGTGTATGTATGCACTTCAGAGTAATCAAAAACATTTGGTTTTGATATAATCCACCAACAATAGTTTAAATTTAATCAACCACAACAATCACACAACAATTTTGGATAATTTGAAATGTTTGTACACGTACAAAACATTGTATTTTTTATCAAATTTACAACTCTGCCATAAATGCTCAATTACGCCATTTTGAATTAATGAATTGGTTACTTTAAAAGGATTTAAAGTATCTCACTCACATATCTATAAGTTTTTAGGTTCAACTCTAGCCCCAGTTGGCTTGCAGCAACATTCAGCAACATTTTCACGCATGTTTTGATAGTTTTTGAACTTTAATATAGTAGGCAACAGGTGATGATGGGCACTATGAGCAGAGCAGGTGAAGCGGAGTGGGGTGCTGATAGAAACCACTTGGAGATCTTCAGGACATTTATTCAGAGTTAATAAATTAACACTTACATATTCAATAGGTGCTATACGGCAGGAGGCTAGGTATAGAAGAGAAGCATAGACAAAGAGCATTGGCCTTTTAAAGATGTGACCATAGATAAACTGTGTAAGGGTGGACATTCATGATAAACGATACCCATTCATTAACACTTCCCCTCACACTTCACATTTATAAAGAGAAAAAGAAATCACTTACATGACACAAACATATGCATTGGTATTAAGACTCTACATTTCTCAAATTTAAATCATACATAAAACCAGAGTGTTTAGGACCAGACAAAGCTTTTGTTAGAATATCCGCTATCATCTTATCAGTCTGTAAATAGTTAGTTATTACATCGTATTTCTTAACAATTTCTTTTACATAGTGATATCTTAAATCTATATGTTTTGTCCTCTTGTGACAATATTCGCGTATCTCTAGGAGTCTCAACGCACTTTGATTGTCGCTATAGAGTGTACAACACATTTGTTTATCAAAAATTTCATTTATGAAATTCTTGACAAAGCAAAGTTCGCGACAGGCATCGCCAAGAGCTAGATATTCTGCTTCTGTACTGCTGAGTGCAGTACAACGCTGCTTGCGAGCTTCCCAGTTAACGGTTGAGTCACCTATTTTTATTACATAGCCACTATATGACTTCCTGTCATAATCATTAGCAAAATCCGCATCTGCGAATACTGAAATGTCAAAATTACCACTTTTAACAAATACAAGACAATAGTTAATTGTCCCCGCCAGATATCGCAGAACTCTTTTTGCTGCTATCCAATGATCTTTTGTAAAACAATTACAAAATTGGCTAAGTTGTGACAAAGCAAAGCTAATATCAGGTCGACTGCAAACGGATAGATACATGAGACACCCAATCAATTCTCTAAATGGATAAACATTTTCTGATAAACAATCGGCATCTTGTTTGGGTCTCCCAAGTTTACAATTACTTGCCATTGGACTAGAAACACTTTTGCAATTTGACATATTAAATTTTAATAGTAATTTTCTTATATAGTCAGACTGAGACAAACTTAATGTTCCACGCTTCCCATCCCTAAATATCTCAATACCTAAACAATTTTTCAAGGCTCCTAACTGTTTAGAGTTAAATTCAGACTGTAACAATTCACATAGTGTTTCTTTTTCACTCTTATTGTTCCAAAAAATATAAAAATCATCCACATAAAGGGCAATTATTATTAACCTCTTATTTGACCTTTTAATATATATACAGGGCTCACATTTACTTTGCTTATAACCGTTATTAAGTAAAACATTATTAACTTTATCATTCCAAACTCTACTGGCCTGTTTCAGGCCATATATACTTTTATTTAATAAGCAGACTTTGTTTTCATTACATATAAATCCTAAAGGCTGCTCCATGTATATTCTCTCAGTTAAGTCTCCATGCAAAAAAGCTGTTGTTATATCTACATGTTCAATTTCCATATCTAATTCATTAGCAATACAAAACAATAAACGCATCGTCGAATGACGAACTACGGGTGCAAAGGTTTCATCATAATCAATGCCTTGTTTCTGAGAGAAACCACGAGCTACTAATCGCGCCTTATACTTTGCATCACTATTACTTGTACCTGAAGATCCATTTTTTATCTTAAAGACCCATTTACATTTGACAACATTATTATTTAAGGGCTTATCTACAAGTGTCCATACATTGTTGGACATTAATGAATTATATTCAGATTGCATGGCTGATTGCCATTCTTGCCTTTGGGGGCTATTCATGGCCTCATCATAAGAAAGAGGTTCGTTTATAACATGACATTTATTAGTGACTAGCATTGACGAGTCTGATAGATTATAATCATTGTACCTGACTGGTTTGTTGCTGCGCGTGCTGCGTGCGGGATGCTCGCGTTGCTTGCCGCCTGCCACTGGCTGAGGCTTGAGCATAACTTCCCCTCGAGCATTCCGCTCGCTCTCGGATGATGACAACGAGGGCATGGTGGCCTCGCTGTCAGACACAGGCTCCGGTCCAAGCTCTGAATCTTCCCCTCGAACAGGCTGTCCATGGGATGATGATGACAGTGTATGACAAGGCCCACTGTCATCAGTAGCGCTGCTCCATGATAGATCTTTATCTGAAAACATATTATCATTGTTTACATTAGAATTATTTGTGATATCATTACTATTTTCATTGTTATCAGACTCATTGTTATCAGACTCATTATTCATTACAATACTATCATTTGACTGTGTCAACATTAATTCATTCACACACATGATCATTAATTAATTAATTCATTCATTCACAAGTCATCATTAATTAAAATATTATTTGACTGTGTTTGACACAAGTCATCATTAATTAAAATATTATTATTACTCGATTGAGATTTACATAAATTATGTTGCACGACATTAGTGGGGCTCTGTGAATTATTTCTCTTACTCATATCAAAAAATTCATTTTCAAAAAATATTACATTTCTAGAAATAATCACATTTTTTGGGATTCAAAGGGTCTAATAATTTATAACCTTTAGAGTGTTCTGGATAACCAACAAATATGCAGTGTTTCGACCTAGCATCTAATTTGTCACGTTTACTGTCAACTATAAGTGACAGTGCCTTACAGCCAAACACTCTCAAATGACTAAGATCAATTTTATTACCAGACCACACTTCCTCAGGAGTCTTGCCAGGCACACTAACAGTGGGTGACCTATTTTTTAAGTAAATTGCAGTTGAGACCGCTTCAGCCCAAAACTGCTTGCCTAGGCCAGATTCCTGAAGCATGCTCCGAGCTTTCTCGAGGAGCGTTTTGTTCAATCGCTCACTGACCCCGTTCTGTTGAGGGCAATATGGAACCGTTGTCTCGTGAACAATACCTTCCTTTTGTAAATAGTCCCTGAATCTATGACCACAATATTCCCCACCTCTGTCACTTCTCAGCCTCCTGATGACACAACCTGTCTGTTTCTCAGCTGTAGCCTTAAATATAATAAATTTGGACATTACCTCAGATTCGTATTTCATGAAGAAACCAAACGTCTTCTTCGAAAAGTCATCCGTAAAGGTCACCAGAAATCTTGATCCACCCAAACTGCTTACAGGAAACGGACCACAAACGTCCGAGTGCACTAGCTCCAAAAGCTGCTTGGCCCGTGTAGCCTCCCCTTTGGGAAACGCCGCAACATTTTGTTTCCCCTCAGCACATGACACGCAGTTCTGAGTATAATCACGCTGAGGCTGCTAAAACATTAGACCTGAAACCAAACTTTTTAGGGTGTGCATACTTCTGTAACTCAAATGGCCCAACCTTTTGTGCCATAAATCCATGGGCACATCCCTGGTTGATGTACATGCCACCTGTGAATCATAAGATTGGCCTACCCCTTCAATGTCCAAATTATAAACCCCATTAACTTTAGTGCCAGATAAAATGGTAGTGTTTTCTCTAAGTACAAGGCATTTCTCATCTAAAATTTTTACAGATATGGCCTTCTCACATAATTTACTCACACTTACTAAATTGGTTGAGAGGGCAGGTACAAACATAACATCTGTTAAAGTGACATTACCGTACTCAGTCTTAAAACACACATCTCCTCTACCGACACAAGTTAAGTTTTGGCCATTGGCTACCATTACATTTTCAGACAGACTTTTAAAATTAACAAAATTACCTCTGACACAGCTCATATGCGAACTTGCACCCGAGTCGACTAGCCACTGATCATTACTAAAGTCACTACAGGTTAGCGCTACTAACACATGTTCTTCACTCTTCGTTCTCCTTTTATCATTTCTAAATTTATAACATTTCGATTTAATGTGTCCGAGTTTGTTGCAATAATTGCACTTCACTTTGCTTCGGCGAACAGCGAGGACTCTGTCCATTGATGTCTCGGTATCTGGAATCTCGTTGCCACGTCGATGTTCTTCTTGCAGGAGCCGGGTGCGCACAAGCTCGCTGGTTAACGACAGGTTTACGTTTGCGGATTCTAAACTGGATACGACGACATCATACTCCTGCGGTAGCCCGCTCAGAAGCAGTTCAGCAACCTCCTGGTCTTCCACAGTTCTACCAATATCGGCAAGTTGCTGTACTAAATCGGTAACGCCTTCAATGTAGGCGCTCATGTTAGGGTAATCGATATACTGGGAGCGTTGAAGTTTACGTAGTAAGCACACTCTCCTATAAAATCCTTTGTCTTCAAACACATTTGACAAATTTGTCCATGCTTCACGTGCTGTTTTGGCATTTCTCACATATTGAAGACATGCAGGCTGAACAGAGAGGCATATCCGAGCTAGTGCCTTTTTAATTTTCGTTGTGTCAGTTTCTGTTCCAGCATCTAAAATGGTGTCCTTCAGATTTTCCAGTGTAAGTGCCATTTCCATATAAAATTTCCAGGTAGAATAATTAGATGCTCCTTCTAATTTGTTAAAGGAATATAGGCGAATTTCGTCAGCACTCATTATGAAGTATTAATTTCGAGGTTATACCACGCGGACTCGCCCAGGCCGGAAAGGGACGATCCAAAAAAAAATGCAACCTCCACTTTCTTGACCGCTTCACTATTAATTTTATTTGCAGTGCCGAATAGGTGCTGGGAGCATAACCTGATGATGGGCACTATGAGCAGAGCAGGTGAAGCGGAGTGGGGTGCTGATAGAAACCACTTGGAGATCTTCAGGACATTTATTCAGAGTTAATAAATTAACACTTACATATTCAATAGGTGCTATACGGCAGGAGGCTAGGTATAGAAGAGAAGCATAGACAAAGAGCATTGGCCTTTTAAAGATGTGACCATAGATAAACTGTGTAAGGGTGGACATTCATGATAAACGATACCCATTCATTAACAACAGGCTGACAGCCGCTGAAAAGTTCGCTGGTATAACAATATGGCGGCGGCTCTGTCTTTGCTCTCAGCTACTCCGAACTTCGAAAATTGAACTTCGTATCGTGCCGTCCCTTTCCGTCATATAGTGTATAACACGAGAGTGAAAACTGAAACTCGCACCTCACGTCATAAAGGCGAAGAAATCGGTTCATTTAGTTCGGGAACAAATAGTGACAACCCGACCGAGCTAAGTAAGCACCTTGCGTCAAATAAGTTACACTGAGCGAGGTGACAATTTAGCTTGGTCGGGTTATACTCGTACTTGTCTGTCTATATGCGCGCCAAATTTTTAATGGCACATTTTTGAGAGCGACTGGTCTGAACTCAAACCAAATAACTATCGTACGAACAACGGTACCTAATTGTTTTCTCACCGTTATTTTACTTCAGCCAAATAGGTATTCAATATTGTTTCACTATACCTATACCTACTAATTAATTGGAGGTGTGGTGGCGCGTATGAAGTTAACCAGCATAATTCACTCTAATCGATCAACTTGGTAGATTATTTAAACTAATTAAAAAAACACCACTGACAATTTACATAAAATAACCTAGTAAAGTAAGTTTAAGTAAGTTTGTGCTATAAAGCTTGTCAACGTAACTAAATAAAAGTACTTATTGTATCAACTTACCTAGAAAATTCTTTTACAGTACATATGGTGCTATATTACCGCACGAGTGCGGTAATCAGCAGATTACGGGCATATGTCGAAACTTTAAAGAGCCTATGTACTGTAAAACGTTGTACGATACACGTGCGAATAGGTAATTCCCAACTCGTGCGGGAATCGTAATGTACTATATTGTCGCTGCAGACAGCCCCCATTCTGATAAAAAATGTATTAAGAGCACGTCTTCTTCACTGTTATGTTCACATTCATCTTGCATTTTTTCTTAATTTCGGGACAATGAATTATCGAACTTCCACTCGCATGAACTGAATATCGAGACTGAGACCTTTGGGTTAAGCCTTCTAGTAGCCTTCTTACGTACTTCATGTCGTGCCGTCCCTTTCACTCTATATGACGGAAAGGGACGGTACGATACGAAGTTCGCGGTAGCACCCAGGCCTTGAATATTCCCAGGATAAAACTGATTGTGCACTTGTGCCAAAAATCAGTGTCCTTAAAGTCTCAAGTTTCAGATATCCCTAAATCAACTAATATAAAAGTTGATGTGATAAAGGCAGTCCAAATAAAATTCGCAGATTAGATTTATTTATTTATTCGTATCGCATAATTAAAAATAGATACAGAAGATCATAAATCTAACTCCAGAGAATTAGATTGAAATTAATCACTTGAATCTGAGATTAACTCTGATATGATATCTGTTAATAATGACGAGTCAATAAACCTAGGCGAACTTAGGAGGAGTGACAGACTTAAGGGCCGTACACATGTGTAATAAAAAAGGTGATAATATTGATGATTATTTGTACATTGTACACTAAATAATTAGTAAAGTACCTAAATCGTTTATTGATATTAAAACCCTTGACCATAAGCATCAGTGGTAGAAAGCTGTTCGAGGTGAATTAATTTCATTTAAAAATCAACAACTACTACTACTACTTGGACACTTACCATGACCGAGAAGCAAGATTATAGTTGATTGTAAATCAATTTTAACGATTGAAGGTGACTGATTAAGAAAACCTTTACGTTACCAGGCACGTCTTGTAGCCAGGGGTTTTAGCGAAGAATAATTATTAATATGAAACATTTGCGCCAGTTGCTAGTACAGCTAGTTTTCTATTTGTAATTAGCTCTTCCAACCAGCATAATATGTTGATACGAGTATATCATATTATATATATATATATGTATATATATATATATATATTAGATAAAGGGCACATTTGCTAGGATATAATAGTTAGTATATGTTTACGATTTGGTAATAGCATGTGCTGGTTAAAACAATAAATGTTATAAAAAGAATACTTTCAATATACTAAATACTTAAATGCTAAATATGAAATGATGGATCTAAATGATATTAAATTATTTATCGATATAAAAAGTAACTAGAAATACTGATACGATTTCTTTAGATCAAAGTTCCTATATTCAGATAGTATTAAGTAAAAACATGAACAAATGTAATCATGTGTCTACTACCCACCGAAGCCAAATTAAACTATGAGGCATTAAACACAAAAGCCAATTATGATGGGCTATTTTGCAACATTATAGGATATTTAATGTATCTTGGGCTATGTACTCGCCCCGATTTGAGTGCTTTTCTTAATATTCTGTAACAATAACCTAGAATTATGGCAATGTCTATAAAAAGGTTCTAAGTTATTCAAAAGGTACTATATAAATTTGAAATTAACCTACAAAAGAGGTTGATATGAAAACCTTTAAGTGGGTATGCTGACTGTGATTGGCGGGGCAGTGGTAGTAGTGAAAGAAAAAGTACTACCGGTTATGTATTTAAATGTTTTGAGCGGTGCACAATTACTTGGTGTCCAAAGATACAGAGGCTAAATACTTATAAGGCTTTATATGAGGCAGTTAAATAAGCCTGTGGCTCATGTCTCTAACTGAAAGTATCAATTTAAACATTACTGACCAAATTGTTATATATAAATACAATAAGACAATAACGGTTGCATTAATTAGCATTGTCAGCCACCCAGCTTATCATAAGAATTCAAAGCATATTGATATCAAATAAAATATTTACGAGAACAAGTTAAAAAAAATGTTATAATAATAAAGTATGTTCCTACAAATAAGCAGTTGGCCAATGTGATGAAAAAGCCGTTAACTGAAATATTAAAAAAAAACTTATTAAGTTTAGAATAAGTTTTAAGATTATTTAAAGATTGATAATATTGTAAAATACATAAACCTGTATGATTATATCAATCTGTCTTATAATTATACTTATCTTGCCTAAATGATCTGATTAGGTTAGGTTAGGTATTAGATTAGGTTTTTCTGGGTTTCCCTAATCCTTGCAACAAATGTTGGATCATATTGTATATTCCCCAGCGAGCACTTGGAAGTAATATATTGTCAATTGATGATCTTATTTTAATTGTGTAAATAGGAGATTAATTTTTGAGGGGGCATGTTGGTTTATATTCATTTTATTATGCAAAAATCAATCTAAAATAATCATGTATAAATTGATACTACGTCAAATCAAATTGAAACATGATCTGGCAACACTATTATATTTTGTAAATGGCAATTCTCTCGCTACCCTCTTTGATTCAGTACGGACGTATACTTGCTTCCAAGTGGTGTTCAATAAACGTTCATTATTCAATTCTGCTCAAATAATCTTTTCTTTGCTTTCCATTGCGCCAAACCTCTAATAAAAGCTAAAATATTGTCAGTGGTGTTAGTCGAATAAAAATATTAGTTCATTACTTAGTAGTGCATAGAATTACATAAGAGTAGAAATAGATCTAGTAAGAGTACATTGTACCTCAAATTAGTTTCAAAATTTTCATATATGTCGTTACTTATGTAGGGTCATTTCGCCTGTTCGCGTCCACTTAGTGGAGTTGGTAAGTTTGAGAGTTTGTGTAATAGATTTGAACGAAAAATGGATGTCATGTATTCCTTATATAGTTTTTTTAAGTATACTGCACAGTTTTGAAAAAAAAACCCTTGTTTTATTTTATAAATTGACAAATAGCTGAAACAGGCGTTTTACCCATTTTGCGTCCAAAAAATCCAGATTGCGTCTGCCTGTGGACCAGTTAGCGTCCACCAATTCAGAAGAGGGAAATAGAAGAGATAAGTAGCATAATTGTAAAGGAAAGATTGTGATTATAATCAAATCCATTATTTAAATAAATAATTATATTTATTTTAATTATTGCAGATATTTACCCAGGTATTAAAAGTTAACATAAATTATTTTTCACAATATTGATCAAACTACAAAATAACAATATATACCTATATTTTAATTCGTCACTAAGTCATTAGAAGTGTGTTTATGTTTTTTGTAACATTATTTCAATCCTCACTACAAATGCGCTACCTAGTAATCAGAAATTTATTTGTGGACTTCTTATTTACTATGTTAATTATGACAAGCGTTTATTCAATATAATCAGACGTAATAAAATAACCTATAAAATAAAAATAAAATAAGCAAACTTAAAGATAAAAATTTGTCCCAAGTCGCCATCAGCGGGTAGAGTGCCCAGAAGGCTGGCCGCATTGCCACGCTGGATGGCAATACTTATTCTTTGTGCGAAATATTGGCCAGCCCTCTGGTCACCTGTGGTCTCTATTAAGCGCGCCGACAAATCTTTGAAAAGTCGACGCGCACTTGGTCCCCATGGTCCAAGTGTTTCGACCCCAAACGCCTCAAAAAAATATCCACTCCCCAGGGAGGCATACTTGCGGCGTTTGAGGTCTTCGGCTGAGGATGCAGCAGAGCCGGCATTGATTCTGGTGCCTGGAAGATGGGTCGGAGCAAGTGTGTCTACACACGTAGCATCCCATACAAGGGGACGGCCCATCTTCCAGGGCACCAGCGTCATGCCGTCAGGCCTCTTGCCGTCGTCTCTCGATATACCAACAGGTTCCAGGACAGCGGGCACCTTGATACTTCCTAGGGCTCGTCGGATAATATCATTTATGCCCGCGTGCCGTGGAATGCGGCCTGCGCTTCGGCCGCAGGAGAGACCATGGTGACCAAGACAATCCACCATAGTACCGCACTGACAGCGATGTGGGACATTGGTTACAGTCCCTAGCCGCAGACTCGTAGCCAGCCTGAAAGTATGGTCATCCAGCAAAGTACCTATATTGGGTGATGGAGGTGGTTGCAGCCACAGACCAGACTCCCATTCTGCAGTTGCAGAATAATACCTAATAATCATAATTATTAATAGAATCATTACAGAAATTAAAACAACAATTTTAATTGTAAATTAAAGCGCGTAATCAAACCCTTTATTTAAAAGTTGCAAATACTTAAAAATTAACATAAACGATTCTTCTATATATTGAAAGTAAAAAATATGTTTATACTTTGTCACAAAGTAGATCTTTTTTATAATCTTTGGTAACATTATGTAAATCTCTGTAAGTGTACAATAATCAGGCCAGTTTACTTGACCACAAGGCACTATTAATTAGAAAATATGATAGAAATTCTAAAAAACAAAACAAAAATACCTACATAAAAATAACTCTTACAACAATCACAGATACAAAGAACTCTTGGTAATATTAATTAAATGTCTAAAATTTTGCCTTAATCAGAAATATCAGTAATAAACTGAAATAAAATTTGTTCTAATCACAGTTCACACAAGTTACATTCGAAAGACTTGTCTTTGACGGCTAATAAGGTAGTCCTACAAATGGCGTGCATTTTAGGTGGAACCATCTGACACACTTATCACAGCCAATGTTTTTTTCATCGTCGTCTTCTACATCTGAAATTAAGATGTCGTCACATTTAGCACACTTTGTTGCATAGCTGGGGAGCTAGTAAATTTTCTTTATGCGATTCCAAATCTAGCATATCTATGTCTGGTGTCTTTAGGGAGCCATCTGGCGTGATTTTTGTCTTTTTTTTTCGTTCCGGACCAGCTTTACGAGCCTTCTGACTTTCTTTTAATATTTTTTCTGTTCCTGTTTTTCTATTCGTTCCAACTTTCTTTTTCTTATTGTTTCCTGCTTTTTGTTCTTGATCTCCTCTTTATCATCATAGTACTTTCTCCATGCGGCAGAAGATATAGCTTCAGGAGTTCGTTGACTGGTTTTTCTAGCCTTGTCAGGGATACCGGGTTAATGGTAGAAACTGGTGCAATATTTTGATTTCTTTTGTCTAGCTTCGATGTGTCAGGCTTAGCAGATGGTTTAGAAGCAGTATGAATTTGGGCTGAAACGGTCTCTATTTGTAGAGTGGGACTAGAGTTATTATCGTCAGCATATATATGTCGATCTTTGCCTTCATCGTGTGTTGAAGAAATTGTGATTTCTGTAGCTGCATCTAATTCGCAATCAATGTAAGCGGAATGTGTGTGATTTTGTTCTTTATTTGAAAGATCAATCAGTGAACTTTCTGATTCTGTTTCGATCGAAATTTCTCCAACACCCAGTTCAGCTGGAAGAGACTTTTTCAAAGCGTTCACTTATTTCAAGATAGTTCGAACGTTAATTTTTTTTTCTTTAAGGACTGGCCTCAAATGTTTTAAAACTTTTAATATCAGAATGGTTGATATTGTGCGTTAGTTCTCCAGTCGGTTGTACATTTTCTAACGTATTTCTTACACATTTAGTGTAATCTGGGCTGTCTGAGTTGAATGGCTAAAGGCCACATCGTTTAAATCCATTCTTTATATTCTCGGGCATTTTAGGGTGTTTTAATGCTTGGTTGGGTAGCGTACAAAAATTTGATTTTGTGACTGCAGAATTAATATTTTCTGGTTTTGACAGAAATTCGCGCACAGTAGCTTTCCAGTAAGTCTTTACTGGTGCGAATACGCTCACGTCAGCTGGTTGCAATATGTGGGTAGTATTTGGCGGCAGAGCATACAAAATAATTTGCATTTCTTCGCATATTGTACTAAGCATTAGGGACATGTGCGATTTATGCCAGGAGCACAGGTTTTTTGATGTTTTTTTGTTCGACCCAGTTATTAAATTCGTTTGTCACATATTCGAAAAATACGTCTCCTCTCATCCATCCCGTCTCTGACTTGCCCAGGCACCATTCTTTAGGCATACTATCCACTACGGCTTTGGGTGGTCTTACGTATGCAAATACGACGCAGGGTGGGCACAAATCTCCATTCGCATTGAATGTCAATAACACCGTTATGTTTTCTTTTTCATTACTTGGCTTTATTTGATACAAGTTCTTGTATCCTCTTGGACGTAAAACTTTTCCTGTCTTCGGACAAAGTGCAAATCCGCTTTCATCCCCATTGAAAATTCTTTCCGGATCGGTTAAAATGTCTTTTTGCTGTATATTGCCCAAATATTCCTCAAGCTCTTTAAACCAAAGTCTTATTGATTCCTCTGTGACTTGAGCTCTAGCTTTGTTAATACCCTCAGCATTTTTGAGCGAAACCTCCTTATTTATTGTCAAAAATTTATCAAACCACTTTTGGCCTGGGCGATCATCTTTGAATCTGTTCTTAAACTCTACATATCGAATTATCTTTTGAACAGTATCTAATAATTCATTTTTTTTAACAGGAAATCCACATTTGGAAATGTTAACAAGCCATTCTATTATCTTTTTTTCACCTTCTACTCCTAACACTGGTTCCGGTCCCGGTTTCTTTATTCCATCTGGTCTGCGCCCACTTATTTTGTCCAATATGGTGCTCTTAGGAATACCATAATCTTTACATATTTGTCTTATTGACTTCTTGTTCCCACGAACGTCGTCCAACGCTTTCTTTAAATCCGCTTCTGTATAAAAGCCAACTTCTGTAAAAGCCACACGCCAAATAACGATTCATTGAGCAAGCAACAAGGTCAAAATCGAGTAAAGTAGGTAATTTTATATTGTGGATTGCTTCAGTAGTGGTATAAAAGAGATAACAATACTCATTCTATCTTTTTACGTCATTTTCAATTTAACCGTTTAATATCATTCCTCAAGAACGGAAAACGAACGAATATGGCACAAACTGGTATCTCAATTGAACAGTTCTTTAACCGGTAACCGTAAACGGAAACGAAATCCTTTCCGTTCAGGGGTGAAAGAACGAAACCGTTATGAAAAAAATACCGTTTTCCGAGCCCTGCGCCATACAGTTTCTCCCCTTGCCGATTTCAAGCTGCCCAATGAAAGATTTAGCCACGTACACGTTGATTTGGTCGGCCCATTGCCATCTTCATCAGGATACCGTTATCTGTTTACAGCCATCGACAGATACACTCGCTGGCCAGAAGTCAAGCCACTGTCTGACATCACAGCTGATACGGTAGCCCATGCATTTTTTGACACGTGGATATCTCGCTTCGGTTGTCCGCAAACCGTAACGAATGACCAGGGACGCCAATTCACCTCGCGTATGTTTAAGGTCTTGGCAGAGCTATGTGGTGCACAGCTGCGACACACGACGGTTTATCACCCACAAGCGAACTCTTTGGTCGAACGTCTTCATCGTAGTCTGAAGGCAGCCATCATGGCCCACAACAGCACGAAGTGGACAGACGTGCTGCCAATCGTCCTCCTCGGTCTTAGAACTGCATGGAAAGAAGACTTGCAATGCTCAGCTGCAGAAATGGTATACGGTGAGCCTCTACGCATTCCCGGTGAGTTCTTCCATTCTCGTAGCTCAAATATGCAGCAGCCTGATGAATTCGTCAAACAATTGAAATACCAGATGTCACAACTTAAACCTGTCCCCGCATCAAGTCACGGTAACAAAGCAGTCTTTGTTCATAAAGACCTTAGTTTATGCACCCATGTTTTCCTAAGAAAGGATGCACTGCGTGGATCATTAGAACCGCCATACACTGGCCCATATCGTGTGCTTACCAGGACAGCTAAAACAGTCACTGTTGACTTATTACGAGGACCAGTGACGGTCTCCATTGACCGCGTCAAGCCTGCCTACATGCAGAACGACACAGCTTCATCTACAGACTGTTCTAAGCCTCCAGCTGTTGTCCAGTCTAGGACCACTCGGTCTGGCCGAAAAGTAACTTTTCCTCTCCATTTCCAGGCAGGACTTTGATTCTCCCAGGAGGGTCCTGTGGCGCATCACTACGAGCTGCGCACATCCCTACGATCGGCGCGTCAATGTCATAACTGTTACTTTTGAATTTCCTACGCGACCGCAAGCTTGCTAACGTATCAATTGTAAATTATTTAATTCATTGTACATATACACAAAACTATTCATTATAAATATCCATCCTACTTTCGCGTATCATTTCTGTACATAATCATATAGCACCACCAGTCGTGCTAAAAACACAACCTAATCGACCTAGATACGTAACTGGCGGACGTACGAAGAAAATTGACAAGTAAAAAAATTCTAAACAAAAAATAAATTATTCAAAAGGAATAGCTAAGTCGCAGGGGTCTAAAGTCTAGTTGGAATTGGATCCTAACGATTAAACTAGCTGAACAAATGTCTATCAACACAACCTAAATGACCTAGAGAGGTAACTTGCGGGCGTTCAAATAATTTTGACAAGTAAAACAATTCTGAAGAAATTAATAATTATTGAAGTGGAGTATCTAAGTTGAAGGGGGGAAAATTCGAGTTTCAATCGGATCCTAACGATTTGACTACCTGAACAAACATCTATCAACACTACCTAATCGATCTAGATAGGTAACTTACGGGCATTTAAATAAGTTTGACAAGTAAAAAAAATCTGAAGAAAATAACAGTTATTCAAGTGGAGTATCTAATTCGGAGGGGTCAAAAGTCGAGTTGGAATCGGATCCTAACAATTTAACTACCTGGACTAATGTCTGTTAACACTACCTAATCGATCTAGATAGGCAACTTGCGGGTGTTCAAATAAGTTTGACAAGTAAAAAATCTAAAGAAAAAATAGTTTATTCAAGTGGAGTATCTGAGTCGGAGGGGTTAAAAGTCGCGTTGTAATTGGATCCTAACAATTTAACTACCTGAACAAATATCTGTTAACACTACCTAATTGATCTAGATAGGCAACTTGCGGGTGTTCAAATAAATTTAACAAGCAAAAAAATCTCAAGTAAATATAAATTATTCAAGTGGAGTATCTAAGTCAGAGGGTTCAAAAGTAGAGTTGCAGTTGAATCCTAACATTTTAATTGCCTGCGCAAACACTAATTAACTCTACCTTATCAATCTAAATAGGTAACTTGCAGGTGTTCAAATAAGTTTCACTAATAATTTTTTTTAACAAAACTTAGTAGTCACCTGGAGTTTTAAGTCACAGGGGCAAAAGCAAAATTAGAATAGGATCCTCCTAACGATTTAACTTCCTACACAAACACCTATAACACTACCTAATCGATCTTGATAGGTAACATGCAGGCGTTCAAATAAATATTACCAACAAAAAAAAAATTAAATTCGAGTTGTAATCAGATCATAACTATTCAACTACTTGAACAAACGTTTATTAACACTTCGTAATCGATCTATATGGGTACTTGAGGGCATCACAGCTTAAGCACCATTAAGGGGGACAGCCAAGGCAAGACGTAAAATTTTGTACGCAGCTCGGTCGGTGATAAAAGAGCCTCAGATCCCATTTTTAAAATCCTCGCCTTATGGTCCTAGAGGCTTGGTCTGCAAATGCCCGTGATCTGGGACGGTTTTTATTTTACCGCCTTATATGCATAAAGCAAACTAAATAATGACCGTCTGCAATATACTTACTGAGAAAACATACAGACTTCGTACTAATATATACACCAAGGCGCGACGCCAGCGCTCGCAGCGCAGTCGAGCGTCGTGATTGTCAGTCGACGCGTAATGACCCATGTTGAGCAAAATTGGTCAAGACTTGATTACTTATTATTGTACACCAATAAAACTTATATTTTTGGAAAGCTTATAAAATGATCTACTTATTTTGTAATAACATACATTGTTCTAAAGTTATTATTTATTGAGTTATAAGCATCTTTTATCAGTACTTATGCAATCATGCAGGGTAAAAAAATCACATTTTATAAAATATTTTAAAAATTACTTTAGTTATGGTATAAGTGTCAAAGAAGCAATTATAGAAAGTTTAATAAACTTTTAAACAAAGCCTCTCACGAACCGATTGGTAAAATAGAACCCGAGATTTGGACATAAATCGACGACGGTCGGCCGCCATCTTTATGACGTCACAGCTATGTGTGTTCGTGTTCTAGAGACAACAAAGAACACATCCATACCAGTTTTAGTTATATAGAAGAGATTATATAGAAAATCGTGAAGGAGACTTTTTGCAAATTTGCCTATAGACTATGCCAATCAACTCAGCCCTTCAGCGGGAAATAGAGCAATATTGATAGGAATTATCCAAAACTTACATTAAAGTATGGCTAGGACATCCTGTCATTTTCAGGTGCATTATTATGATCTATGATTTGTTTTATGTATTTTTAAGGCTATTTAATTTGGATTGACTTTGTGGTCCGGTAAAAATGTAAATATACATCTTTTTTTTTATGAATATTTATGCGACGTTTAAAATCAGATAAATAATAAAAAATCCATTGTTGCTACTCGTAGTTTCCGAGAAATCATATGTGAAGTATGTTGGACGTTGCCGATTATGCAGAAAATCGGTAGATAGTTCGTACGTCTAGTATTTATGACATTGCCAAGTTTGTAGTAAACTTACATTTATTTTAATTTTATATATATTTAAATGAAACCACCGCTTTTGAAGTCAATATACTTCTCAAAAACACTTGGGTATTAGGCTGTCACTTTAACAAGTAAGCAATTATCATCTTGTGCATTCTATACACATACTCGTAACAATGAGATCCCATCACATTTTTTAACGTATAAAAATATCGCTGTATCATATTTTTTTATTAAACTTAACCTAAGGAACAGCATGTTTTATTCAATTATTAAATGAATACAGTATCAGTCTTCCTCGTGCACCCGTTCAACGCAGGATCTCCTTCGCGAGCTTCTGGTTCCGCGTGCTTTTATATACACTAGGGGCAGGGCAGACAAGACCGCGTGGAGGTTGGAAGGATTTATTTATATCTAAAGTTACTAAGCTGATTGGTCAATTTTCATAGCCCGCCTGTTTGACTCCGTCCCTATTGGCCTTTTTTAAATTAAATTAAGGAACTGAACTATTATTAGGTGACAGATCTATTATTTTGATGATTAAACGAATTAAATGATACTCATAATTTTATATATATCATCATCCTAGCGTTATTCCCAGTACAGTTGCATCGTGAAGGATGCCTGGGGTTCGCTACCTAATCCCAAGAATTGGCGTAGGCACTAATTTTTACGAAAGCGACTGCCATCTGACCTTCCAACCCAAGGGGAAAACTAGACCTTATTGGGATTAGGCTTGTCAAGTGAGTGGGCAACTTGACTGTTAGAAGTTCTCAAGCCACCCGAAGGCCTCTAACTTGGCTTAACGACTGCTATCTCGGACTAACAGCCGGGATCAACGGCTTAACGTGCCTTCCAAAGTACGGGAGCACTCAGTTCGTAACCACTCAAATCCAAGGACTGACCCCGCCCGACATTGCTTAACCTTGCATAGCGCACGCGGTACGCAGGCGCCGCTGGGCCACGAACGCTAATAATTATATATATACATATTATATAACTAAATAAATACATATGTAATAAATAAATATACATATATAATGAATAAAAGATACCTATAATACCTATAATAAATATATTCAAAATTACAATATATAAATAACTAGCAACCCGCCCCGGCTTCGCACGGTTGCAATGTTGATGTAAAAATATACTACAGCCCGGCTAGTATGATAGCTTATACCGTTATACCGTCACGTTTTATGTGACCTTTCAGTACATTTTTGCCATATAACGTGACGGTATAAGCTATCATACTAGCCGGGCAATGTCTCTTTACATACAACCCGATCGTACCGCCGCAACCGCTATGTCCCTGCATTTTTAAACTGAAATATCTTTGAAAATATTAATATAAATTACATGCTGCAAAGGGCCATATTGATATGTATTAAATGCACAATGTATTTAAGGTACTTTATTGGATATATATTAATGCTGTATTGCTTAAAATCGCTTCGTAAATAAGCCATATAAATGGTTATTGTGGGTTATCCCTAAGAGATAGACATATACCATCGCGGACTTTTTTGTAGACCTTTTCAAGGTGTACAATACTGTAGTACATTATTTTGATCTATCTCGTAAGTTTCAGCCAGCGTTTGCAACGAAAGCGAAAAAAATGTGTTATTTACGACATCACATTAGAAACCTCTAAAATTATCAGAGTTTCTCTACTATATTATGCATGTATTATACATATAAACCTTCCTCTTAAATCATTCTATCTATTAAAAAAAGCTGTATCGAAATCCGTTGGGTAGTTTTAAAGATTTAAGCATTCATAGGGACAGACAGCGGGAAGCGACTTTGTTGTATACTACAGGGTGAACGACAGAAGTGTTACCAATTTCAAAAGGCTACGATTTATTTGGTTGTTACAATGTATTATTTATTATTACGAAAATAAGAAGAGAAAATACCATTTTTTTAAACTAATTTATTTTAACTCAATATGACCACCTTTTGCCTTGATTATGGCCTTGAGACAGTCGAAGAATGAGTTGCACGCTGCACGAATGTGTTCCTGCGGTATCTTGTGCCAATTACGTACAATCGCTTTCTTTAATGCATCCATACTGGCATGTTTTCTTGTCCTCACCTTGCTCTCCAAAATCGACCAGATGGAAAAGTCCATCGGATTCGCGTCTGGGGAATTGCAGCCATTGTGTGGACGAAATGAAATGTGGAACGCGGTTTTTCAGCCATTCTTGGTTCACACGAGCTTTATGAGCCGGGGCCGAGTCTTGTTGAAATGCCCACGGCCTACTACCGAAATTTTTCCGTGCCCAAGGCTCCAATGCATCTTCCAAAACCTTTTCCCGGTAGTAAGTCGCATTTACTTTGACACCAGGCTCGATAAAAACGATCGGAGAGCGTCCGTCAGTGGTCACTGCGGCCCACACCATTACTTGTGATGGGAAATTGCTTCGGGTGGCCATTCGAAGGTGTAAATTGTCGTGTGTGCGTTCGGTCAAGTAAACACGGTCGTTTTGAGAGTTTACGAATTGCTCAATTGGAAAAAAAACTCATCAGAGAAGACAATGTTAGGGAATTGACCATTCTCGTGTAAACGCAACAACTGTTTGGCTCTTTCGAGGCGAACTTTTTTCTGCTTTGGTGTCAGATCGTGTGCTTTCTGGAACTTGTAAGGCTTGACTTTAAGTTAATTTTTTAGTATACGGCGAACGTTGTCTTGGGATATTTTAAATTCTTTAGCCATTTGCCGTCCACTCCGACGTGGATTTCTTTTGACTCGCATACTCACTCTCCGAATCATCCCAGGTGACGTTGCTGTCTTCGTTGGTCCACCGCCGCAACGCTGCCAGTTTCGTGGTAACGTTTTATGGTGCGATACACGAACAATTATTATAAATGCTTCTGGGTGGAACGTCAGGTAGGCTTGTAGTCCGTTCACCAGCTCGACTCGCAACAAAGTGACTTCCGCGAGAGCTCTTCCCTCCAATCGCCGTTTTCCCCTTCTATACCACTACCGAGTTTTTTTTTTTAATGTTGCCATATAAAGAACATTTACCCTTATACTGAGCGTGCTTGCCATATTACTTAAGGTGTTTTCCCTAAATCATAATTATAAAATCATGACATTCGGCCATCCGCCAGCGCGCAGTCACCCGGCGCGCGCGCTAAATACAATTGAGTCACATGAGGATATTGTTAGATTAAGATGTATGCCAATAAAATAATGAGATGGTTGAACAATTGATTTTATTTAATACCTTGTTCAACATAATCTTATTACAATAAATTGGCCCATTATATATTATACATTATTAAAAACATTGTTATTCAAATCTAAATCAGACAAATTATTAATCACTTCTAATCATACAAGAGCGACTAATATTACAGTTAAAAAAAGATAATTTTTAAGAAAAAAAAACCGACTTCAATGGGGGAGGCCGGTAAAAGATTATTATACTTAGATGGTGCACTCTTAGATAGATATACAATAAAATAAAAATGGCTATAATGTATGTTTATAATGGTAGAAGATAAGTACCCTCAATTCCTCATGGAATCATGAAAAAACCTTGCTTGCTTGACAAACAAAACGAAGAGAACAAATCGCCAACGTGAACTACGCGTCGTTGAAGAGTTCCGTTCTGATCATCATCAGCAGTTCCACTTCATCAAATGTCACTTTTATGAATGAAAATGCTTGATTAGTTCATGAAAATACTAAAATCACTATTTGTGTGCCTTTCACATTTGAGGAGTTCCCTCGATTCCTAACGGATCCCATCATCAGAACTCGAGCATGACAAAAATCAATCGTGGAAATAGAACTTGCTTAACAAACACAGCTAGGAGGACAAATCGCCAAACGTGAACTTTTCGTCGTTGAAGAGTTCTGTTCTGATCATCATCAGCAGTTCCACTTCATCAAATGACAGATTTTGGCTCGATTTGTTGATAAAAACACAAAAATCACTATATGTTTGCCTTTAAAATTTGAGGAGTTCCCTCAATTCCTCATGGATCCCATCATCAAAAATCGAGCATGACAAAAATTAATCGTGAAAATAGAACTTGCTTAACAAACGCAGCTAGGAGGACAAATCGCCAAACGTGAACTTTTCGTCGTTGAAGAGTTCGGTTCTGATCATCATCAGCAGTTCCACTTTATCAAATGTCACATTTTTGTATGAAAATGCTCGATTTGTTGATAAAAACACAAAAATCAATATATGTTTGCCTGTAAGATTTGAGGATTTCTCTCAATTCCTCATGGATCCCATCATCAGAAATCAAGCATGACAAAAATTTATCGCGAAAATAGAACTTGCTTAACAAACACAGCTAGGAGGACAAATCGCCAAACGTGAACTTTTTGTCGTTGAAGAGTTCTGTTCTGATCATCATCAGCAGTTCCACTTCATCCAATGTCACATTTTTGGATGAAAATGCTTGACTTGTTGATAAAAACACAAAAATTACTATATGTTTGCCTTGAAGATTTGAGGAGTTCCCTCAATTTGTCATAGATCCCATCATCAGAACTGCGTTTTGACAAAAACGGGACCAACTTGGATATATATACTTACAATCAAAAAAAGAATTTTCCAAATCGGTTAAGAAATGACGGAGTTATGGACTAACAAACATACAACCGAATTGATAACCTCCTCTTTTGAAATTTTGAAGTCGGTTAAAAATATTATTTGTGTTAGTGTTAGGTAATAAACACTTACAAATAATCTTAATCATGACATTTGGCAGGTTATGTTTCTGTGGATGTATCTGATTCGGTACCTGTACTAGCGCTATTATCGCTCGCGACGCTTAAAGCTTTTATATGTATCCACGGTCTCATCCTGTCGGCTGCTACTACTATACGATACTTTTTCGTTTTGCTAAACCCAGGAATGTTGACTATTTCGTATCTGTCATTTCCCATTACTTTTATTACCTTATAAGGCCCAATAAATTTTGGAAGTAATTTCTTGCTTTTGCCTAAATTTTCGTTAAATGATACTTTAGTAATTTTGACTAAGTCGTTTACTTTATAAAGCCTAGCTGGTTTTACTTTAGAATTATGTCTATCTTTCATTTTAGCTTGGCTTACTTTTATGTGATCAAGGGCTTGAGTTCTAATATCATCAACGCTTTGGCTATGATTAATTGTTTCCTTCAATGCTTCTTTTAGAGCTGCATCTGATTCGCCCATTAGTCGGACGCCGAAAAGAACTTCAGAAGGAGTCTTTCCTGTCGACGTGTTGACTGTTGTGTTAATTCCATGCTGAATTTTCGGAATACATACGTCCCAATTACTTTCATCATTTCTTGAGCTTTGTGTAGCTAAGGCCCTGAGTACAGTCTGATTAAAACGCTCCACTTGTCCGTTGGCCCGCGGACATGCAACTGAGTTAAGGATGTGTTTAATCTTTAATCCCGTACAAAATTGCTCGAACACTTTAGATGTGAACGCGGTACCCCTGTCGGATATAATGCGTTGTGGTGTTGCAAAGTCTTGAAATATATTTTGGAGTACTTTGATAACGGAAGCACTTTTTGTATCCTTAACAGGTTTGATGAATCCATACTTGGAAAAGCCATCCACTATTGTCAAGATGTAAGTATTGCCTCGTGACAAATGGCCCCAAGTGATCAATATGTATGGTTTCAAAAGGTTGACCGCTTTTTCGATTGGATAAATATGTCCCTGTTTTGTTGGAATGTTATCTTTGTTAAATGCGCACTCTATACAAGAGCTGACATATTTTTTTATAAACTTGGTCATCTTCGGGAACCAATACTGACTACGAATGCGTTCTATTGTTTTATTGATGCCAAAATGTCCTATTTCATCATGATTAATTCGGCAAATGTGCCATCGTGCGCCTTTTGGTATGACTAATCGTAATTCATTATCATTGACTTTGCGGTACAGTTTATTATTTTTAAATACGTAGTGCTTCTTTATTTCGGCAAAGTCATCGTCAATGTCTGGTTTCAAAAGTTTTGATATTCTGCTTATTTCAGGGTCTCCCAGTTGAAGAGTTAAGAGCCAGTCATTATGTTCGATATGAAGTACCGATATAACGTTTTCAACTGCACAATCATCATTACATTCTTCAACTGGATTACGGCTTAAAGCATCGACATGGGCCAATTGGTGTCCAGGGCGATACTCTATTTTGCATTCAGTGTACTCTCCGATTTGTAGTACAGTCACCAGCATTAATATCTGCCTAATCAAAGGCGGCAAAAATATCTGACACGTCCTACCGGCCCTACAAATAGAGTCGTGTCAGATATTAATGCACGCTTTGTTGTGGCAGATATTGGTGCTGGTGACTGTACTCATCGCGCGATTCTCGGCAATAAATCTTTTTTTTTTCGGAAGTAAGGCGCAAAGCTTTGCAATCTGTAAAAAAATTGAATTTGGTTCCCAATAAATATGGCCTAAATTTATTCAGAGAGCCTACAACTGCCAGCGTTTCTAATTCATAAGAATGATAATATTTTTCATCCTTCGATGTTTGTCTGCTGAAGTAAGCGACTGGTTTAAGTACTCTGGGATTTTTCTGCCATTGCATAAGTATACCACCGATGCCTAAAGAGCTAGCATCAGTGTGTAGTTCCGTTTCTAAGTCTGGATCATATAATGCTGATACAGGTCTTGTACTCAAGGTGTTTCAAATTAACAAATGCTTTCTCTTCTATATCTGTCCATTGCCATTTAGCCATCTTCTTGAGCAAGTTCGTTAAAGGTCGAGCTATTTCACCAAAGCCTTTCACGAACTTTCTGAAGTAACTCGCTAACCCCAAAAACTGTCTAACCTCATGAACAGTTTTGGGTGCAGGGAAGTTTTTTATAGCTATTATTTTTCTTTCACTGGGTTGTATGCCCTGTGCAGAGACTTCGTAGCCTAAATAATCAATAGAGGTTGCAAAAAAACAACACTTGGAGAGTTTTAATGTTAGACTATGTTCTTGAACTGATTTAAGCAGCTCTTCCAGCTTTACAAAACCTTCTTCCACTGATTTAGTTGGAATAAGTAAATCGTATATATATGCCATAATCGAATCAAATCTTTTTGAGCCTAAGATTTTATTAATAACCCTTTGAAAAACGGCTGGTGCATTTGCCAGCCCAAACGGCATCCTATTAAACTCGTAGTGGCCGCCTGGGGTAACAAATGCTGTCAAATGTTTAGTTTCCTCTGAAAGAGGTATTTGGTAGTATCCCGATGCCATGTCGAGGGTTGTAAAATATTTATTACCACTCAAATTAGTTATTTGATCCTCTATTAATGGGAGAGGATATCTATCCTTAACAGTTTTAGCATTGAGAGCCCGATAATCAACACATAATCTTTGTTCGCCAGTTTTCTTTTTAACCATTAGAATGGGGCTTGCATAGTCGGAATTAGAATCGCGAATGATATTGCTATCTTTTAGCTCGGCAATCATTTCTCGAACTTTCGCCCTCTCCGAATGAGACAAACGATATGGTCTATAAACGACAGGTTTATCATCATTCAACTTAATTTTCATTTCAAAGTCCTGTGTAACACATCCTATTTCATCTAAGAGACATTGAAAAACAATCGCGATAATCTTGGAGTAAATTATGTAATTTATCTAAGTCATTTGGACTTAATTCAGAGCCTACTTTCAAATCTTCGATTTTAATCGGTTGCGCGGATGTGTTAACATTTATACGTCTTACATTAATTTCATTAGCCTCGGTGAAGACAAGAGCTCTAGCTAACAAGGTATCCTGTTTCAGAGTTAAATTTTCTTTTGAGTTATTTGACACTAATATACTACCCTCACCATTAATAAGACTGTAAGCACCTTGGTGTACATAATATTCTTTTCCTGGTTCGTTTCTACTCTGTCCCTCAACATATATGTCACCTGTGTATTGTTGATTGCTAACGACCGGTACCAAGTGAGATCCCATCAACATAACATCCTCTGAGAGAACCAGTTTAAGTCGTGATTCATTGAAATCTGGTACTGACATTTTATAAAACGTCAGTCTGTTACTATCCTTCAGAACTGTAACATTAGGAAGTTCTGTGAAGTTTTGACCAATAAGTAAAGGGTATTGCAAAAAATCATTGTCTACCGCATAGACTGAAATAAGTGCTTCGACTTCGTCAATGCAAATGTTTACTTCTAACTTATAATGCGGTTTAACTCGACTATTTCCAAAACCCTTTATAACAGGTAAGTCAACGAAGGTTTTTTCAGTTGTAATGTTTCAGCTAATTTACATTGTATTAAGGAACAATCACTACCAAAGTCAATGTATGATTTATACGTTTTATTTTCAATATCATATTTTTTTACAAATTTATCATTACTTGGTACATTATTACTCGAGACATTCATAACTTTTCCCGTTTTACGATTGTCAAGCGAAGGGCGATTTCTATAACAGTTGTCACCCGTGTGGCCTGCCTTGAAACAACATTGCATTTCTTAATAGGCTTTGGGCAGTTGACAAGTAGATGTCCCTCTTCGCTACAATTGAAACAAGCCCTATTTTTATAATCCTGCACGGGCTTAATATCCCTCTTGAAGCATCTATTCGCGGTGTGACCTTCGATCCCGCAATGGAAGCATTTAACAAATCTTTTCTGAGAAATAATCTTATCAAATCTATTAGTATAGCCTCGTTTCTTTTGAGTTTGTGATATAGAAACGTTTTGGGGTTGCTGCAACACAAAATAATGTAAAAGATCTTCCGGCTCTTCACATTTCAGAGCTTGAGCGCTGTTTCTCAGTGAATTATTTGTAATGCCATGAATAAGACAGTCGACTGCTTTCTTACCCGTTATTTCGCACCTGTTTAGTAACATTAGTTTGTCATAAAAATATGTACGTAAACTTTCTTCTGGATCAGTCTTCCTATTAAACATCTCTTCAAGTAAAAGGGCGAAATTATCATCAACGGGGAAGGCGCGTCGCAGTTTCTGTTGCCACTCCGTCCATGAGAAGTCTAAACTGGGTAAAGACTGATACCAGCTTTTAGCGGTGCCTTTTAACTTTTGAGTGGCAGTGTGATATTTGACGGTCATTCCACTCGTAAATTAGCGCACACTCGTTCACTTTATGCAACCACATTTCTATATTCTGTGCACGACTTTCCGGATCAAATTCTGGAATTGCATTCAACATCTGTTGAGTGCTAAACATTGGCCTGCTTCTTCCCGTCAATGCGTTGATAAAATCTGCAGCATCGATCAGGCCCCGATTATCAGTAGTAATACCGTCGCTGGGTTCTATTACATCGTTGTGAACGCGTTTACGTAGAACGGGTGGTTCGTCGTCGTCAGACGAAAATGACACACAAGATTCTTTTCCTTCCCACAGCCAGTCGCAAAACGCTTGATCCACTCTTTTCTGACATGTCCTAAAACAATGAGTAATATATTTACTATATCAAGAAACAAAAACAAAGTGTCTTCGTGTGAAACTAGCATTATACTTTATGCCTCAAGTTTTCATCATCGTAATCATTCCTCAAAATGTAAATGTTAAAAGTTCACTGGGAACATAAATAATCTTCCTTTTACGAGTATCCACTTACTAAATGTTTACCTAATTATAGATCTCAATAAATTCACAACGTGATTTCTTCTGTCTTACCTACGTAGGCTACGTATAGGATTTAAAGCGTCAGCCTATTTCCAATCAAAATGCTTAGGTATCGGATCATTTTATATCATATATGTATTCTCATCCATTAGACGGATATTTTAATTAGATGAATTAATTCTTTCATTCAATCTTTAGTTTAAGTTTATCAATGTTAACTTAACTAGCATGTGTTTATTATGTAACCTTTCTATCTACACTAGAAGGAATTTAATTTTCACACGAAACAAAGTAGACTCATCAATTTTTCTACAAGTCAGCTTCCTCATGCAGAAGATCAAGATTCGTTCAATATATGATCATCAAAATTTTGTTATACCTTACAAACGACTATATCTTTAGGGATATACTCTCGTGATATAAAACTCAGATTTAAGCGTCTATTGTTCAACATCATGGATGCTTACTACAAAAATAGAAGGCATGTGCCCATGGCAAACATAACTCAGCTAAGCAGCGTGCATTAACATCTAATAAGACGTCATATACATTTACATACGTCAAATATAACTTCATAAACGTACACTCATACCAAAGTTCGTAGCATTCATCGTCTATCAAGTTTGACGTACGATTATGTACACAAAACTGCACGCACGCTCACGTCAAGTAAACTGCGATACGATAAGCGTATGTCAAACAACACTTCATAGATACATTACCATGCCAATAAATCTTTCATAGACGCTCACTCACGTCAAAAAAAACTTAATAGACGCACTCTCACGTCAAATAAAACTTTATAGACACTCATAATCAAACATAACTTCATAGACGCACTCTCACGTCAGACAAAACATAATAGACGCACTCTCACGTCAAATAAAACTTCATAGACGCACTCTCACGTCAAATAAAACTTCAGACACACACGTGTCAAATATAACTTCATAGACGTACTCTCAAGTCAAATGTTACACTATAGACGCACTCTCACGTCAAATAAAACTTCATAGACACACTCATGTCAAACATAACTTCATAGACGCACTCTAACGTCAAAAATCACTTCATAGATTAACTTGTATACTTATTTTAGTTTCACTTGACTTTTACTTACAAGTTAAAGTCAAGTAAAAAGCAGCTGGTTGTATTATATCATGTCTTCTTACGTTTCCTAACTATTAATCTTCGTCAATAAATATAATAACCATTAATGTAAAATAAGCCCAAACATAAGAATTTATCACCGATACCATTACTATTATTTATTTTATTTATTTATTTATTAATGTACACAATTATATTTTTAATAAGAACGGCATATAACTCCTTGCCAAACAGCTGCGCAAAACCAGTCTATTATTTATTAGTTAATATGCGACCGTCCCTAGTAAAGTAAGTAGAACTGGGCCCATACAGAAAACCAGCGCTGGGCACTACCGCACAGCACATGCTGAGAATGGGACCCATTGCCTCACTAGATATAAGTAGTTTTTAGAGATTATGTAATAGTTTTTAATACTGTATTTCTTTTGTGGCAATAAACTTTTTATTATTATTATAATTTTAGCACCTTCTAGCATTAGTAACAGTATTAAAATTAAAAACGTTGAGTGTAAGACAACTAACTCATACAGGCTGCTAACAAAGGAGTGTCTACTTCAAAACAGACAACAAAGAAGGGTTAATTAATTTATATATACTGTTACACTGCATACTGAAATGTACACGCATCTTTAATTGATAAATAACCAACTTAGAAGACATAAAGAAACCCCGTCATTTTCGTTTCAACATTCAATATCTCGGAAACGGCTGGACCGATTTTTAATAAAACATGTCTAAAAACCATCGCTAGAAGACTCGCTAAATAAAAAATCGTACTTAAATTGGGTCATCCTTTAAAGAGCTACGGTGCCACGGACAGACACACATATAGACGGATACACAGGTGCGCATGTTTAACTTATAATATCCCTCTTTTGCGTTACGTTGGAGTAAAAAAAAACACTATTCACATTTTTTTTATCATTTTGTGGGTTTCTAGATAAATAATTCTAGATAGATAAAACCGCTATTTCTAGATAAATAATGCTTATTTAATTCACAGTTGTTTTCAGCTGGTGTCATTTGCGATATTACAATCAGAAATCATGCTATTTTCTAACTGATTCTTTAATAATGGATCTACTTAACCCGTGAATAATAGAAGGCTATTTCTAAAATTACAAAGAGAAAGCTGAGAACGTAACATAATGAGAAAGATTCTTATATGCATAGTGCATAAGCTACCCTCCCTTTTTAGGGTTCCGTAGTCAACTAGGAACCCTTATAGTTTCGCCATGTCTGTCCGTCCGTCTGTCCGTCCGTCCGTCCGCGGATAATCTCAGTGACCGTTAGCACTAGAAAGCTGAAATTTGGTACTAATATGTATATCAATTACGCCGACAAAGTGGTAAAATAAAAAGTGGAAAAAAATATTTTATTAGGGTACCTCCCCTATACGTAAAGTGGGGAGTGATTTTTTTTTTTCATTTTAACCCTAACGTGTGATATATTGTTAGATAGGTATTTAAAAATAAATAGGGGTTTACTAAAATCATTTTTTGATAATGTTAATATTTTCGGAAATACTCGCTCCAGAAGTAAAAAAAAATGTGTCCCCCCCCCCTCTAACTTTTGAACCATAAGTTTTAAAAATATGAAAAAAATCTCAAAAGTAGAACTTTATAAAAACTTTGTAGGAAAATTATTTTGAACTTGATAGGTTGAATAGTTTTTGAAAAAATTACATAAATAATTTCTGAACTAAGTTTGTAATTTAACCGTATAAACAGGTGTTTATTGTACCTGTCATTTCTACAAAATCACAATGGAATGACGTGCTTTCAAAGGTTTTGTGTTTCTGTACTTAATATGTCAACTTAATGTGACGGACGGAAAACTACGGAACCCTACACTGAGCGTGGCCCGACACGCTTTTGGCCGGTTTTTTTTCAATACGTACACTTACTGGTTCGTTATTATACGAACAATTTAATGTACTTCAAATCAAATTACTCAATTATGATTTTAATTTAATGGTAGTTCGGGTATTCGAGGAAAAAAAACAACATGATTGATTTATCATGGATGAAGTGCAACATTTTAAATTATTATCGTTACGAGTATATACGTTTTCATCGTTGCAATGCTTTTGGGTAAGGTACATACTTACTGATTACGATTTTAAATACTTGGGTGGCATAAGAATATCGTCAATTAAGAAATAGAAAGATAATTCGCTTACTTTACATTTGTAGACCGACGGTTATGGACGTGAAGATCTGAGCACTTCTGAATTATTATAAATGCTTCTGGGTGGAACGTCAGGTAGGCTTGTAGTCCGTTCACCAGCTCGACTCGTAACAAAGTGACTTCCGCGAGAGCTCTTCCCTCCAATCGCCGTTTTCCCCTTCCATACCACTACCGAGTTTTTTTTTTAAATGTTGCCATATAAAGAACATTTACCCTAATACTGAGCGTGCTTGCCATATTATTTAAGGTGGTTTCCCTAAATCACAATTATAAAATCATGACACATTTTATTCACTTTAAGGTAGGCAGAGGTGACTGAGCTCACGAACGATAGCTGGTTGTGATTTTCCAGACAAATGTAACGCAATCACACTACGTTTGAACTCCATATCGGATATTTTTTATATTATTAATCTAAGGCGTTTAATCTAAGACTTTCTGAAGCTTGACGACAGGACCATAAATTGTCAAAAAAAAAACAAATGCAATTTTTATTGCTAAGAATTTTGTCAGATATGGCCAGTGTTAATTTGGTAACACTTCATATCGTTCACACTGTATGTAGTGATTATAGTACTCAACCAAATCGCAGGTCGTTAGAGAGCCGTAAAATTTATTAATTAATTGTTATGTCTTATCTTATTTATACGAGGGCCCTTGCGGATGCACTTCGACCCAATGGGATCTTTTGTGCAATTGCCCTCTCCTTTATACTTACTCCAAGCTGCTCTCCAACATTTCCACAAACCGGATGATGGAGCTCAGCGGGAGTACTCTGAATTCCTTTGGTTCTGGATAGCCATTACCAAAGTCATTCATTCTTTGTCTGGCAAGGGCGTGACATTCACACAATAAGTGTTCCATTGTCTCGTCATCCTCGCCACACATTCTACAATCTTATGTTGTCTGGCCAAGAGATCCTAGACCCCGAGGTGACCTGTAAACACCCCAGTTATAATTCTAAGTTGCTTTCTGCTGAATTTCTAAAGCTTTAAAGTCTTTAAAGGATATAATCGTTATCATACAATTTATTGTGCTTGAAGAGCGGTTATAGTTTATATTCTAACTAATTACATGGGTGTTTCCACCAGTGCCACTTGTCACTAAATCTAAATATGAAATAAGACGCGGAGGCCTCTTAAATGTAATATGGTACGGACGCGAACGCGAGACGTTAACGTATCTGGCCAGATAAATGATAAGTCACTTACAGCGATAGTCAGGTCACGACGAGATGTAACTCACTTCAAATCCGCTGGTGCGGGCTGGGCGATGCTAAACTTCCCTCCTGGTCAGATCCCAATCGTCGCTCTGCGGCTAACCTGCCGCGAGGAGATCGAGGAATCGAAGGACATCATGACGGTGGTGCTGTGGTCCCTAAATCAGCCGTCTTGGCTTCGCCGCCGGAGCGGCGGCGTTCCAGCAGGACGGCGGGGACGTGGTAGAACGCCATTCATTGCCCCGACGACACGCGAGGCGGGACAGGTAAGTACCTCGTGGCCTGCGACGGTAAGGTCCGAAGACGAAGGCACGACGTGAAACGCCTTGGCGTCGCAGCCACACGGTCACTCGCCACGAGGGTGTGAACTGCGGCACGGGCCGTCGGCCCAAACCCGTGGCCTCCGGCGAGAGAGTTCTTCAACACGCGCACATGGCGCCGTGCGAAGCGCGGAACGCCGCGCTAAACGCTAACACTTGAGAGTCGCGGTTTCACTCTTACCAGTAATATACAAATGCGAGGCGGTTGCTCGCCGTTAGGACATGTCGGAAGACTGTTACTACATGTTGTGAAAAAGAAAAACCTTTGGAAAATCCTTCCAGGCTCAACGCGTGGCCGCGTGCTTCGCGAACCCCGCAAGAAGAAAAAAAATCACTTCTCTGTCGCTCAAGTCATGTCAGAATTGTCTCCCCTACACTCGTCAGTCGCGTTTCAATACACGCGCATACAGAATGACGCGCCATAAAGATATCATTCCATAAACCGCTTCGATTTGTATTATTGTAATTAAAGCGACAATTAACACTTTAGTAAGGACGAGTGTATTCCAAGCATATTCGGAAGTCGTTATTCGCGTATTTATTATTTAATCTCCGAACTCCTAAACGTCTGTCACTGACTGGGATAGTGTGGAACGGAACGTCACCTGACAACTTCACTTTTAAAGCTTTGAGGTTAGATATGTGTTTTCGCGTAAATATTCCTATTTAAATCATCGTTTGCAGTGAACTAGTGCTACGATTTGATTCTGGATATCGCCAGGATTAGATTGATGTGCATAAAGCCTAGTTCGGTTCAGGCGAAGTATAGCGATTCCTAGTGAAAAGGTCGTTCCAGTTTACCAATGTCCAATAAAAGAATTTGGATTTGCAGCGCGTCTCAGGGCGGTTATGGCTACTTGACCGGCATTGTATGGATTAAACGAAAGGTTAGTAACAGTTTCCTACAATAGCGGCTTCCGTAATATGATAGTTTTTGAGAAAATGAATGGTCATGCAAGCAAGGCTGAGCTAAGTCAGGTTTGTAGTGTTAAATCACTACAATACCCCCTTTTCCAGGAAAGAGGTTAAGTCCCACTTAACCGAAACAGCCGGGGTAACCGGATAAAATTTGGACTAGGTCTCATATTAAATGCTAGTCCTTAACAATATTACCTCTAGAATGCTGTAGTGGTTCAGCTTATGATGCTTAAATATACGTACTGACTACATGCGGTATATATTACAACCTAAATTATTATTCATCCGTCTCTCAGACTATAATTTTTATCGCATGCCCTATTTACGTCTATCTCTTAGACTATAATTTTTTATATCTAAGTTTTTAACTCTTAGTTCCTAATGTTATACTAAGTTAAGTGTTTTGGAGCTGGCTCCTAGACTATATTTTTATATCTATATATGATACAAGTCCAGCTCCTGTTCTATACTAGTTCTATCATGCATCTCTATGCTAATTTAAACTAGCTAAGTGTAATGAATGATTGCCACAGCTCTAAGTTAGTACTTAGTGTAGCTAGTGGCTATATGTACATTCTTACATATATGTATATTAAATGATAACATGCCTTAGTATGCTATATGGTTCATCCCAATGCGTCCATTGTTATGACCATTTATTACATATTTGTGTGATGCCACTTAATGGAGTGGCATGCACTTTGTTTAAATTCAATTTTTATTCCTATGTGTTACTTGGCCTTTGCCTCACACTATGGAAAAATATTTAATTTTCCTTTTTCTGGGATAAGTTGTGAACCCATTTTGGTTCTTTTTGTTTTCCCTGGTACCTAGGGTAATACAGTTAACTAGAAATTTTAGTTCCATGGAAAAAAATCAAGTTTGACTTTTTTTGTCAAAACTTGTCAAAAATTGAGTGAAAAATTGTGTGCGCGCACATTAAATAATTATCTAAATTGTTTTTACCACCATATCAAAGTATGTTGTTTTAAGTCAATCCATTGGTGATTAGTGGAGAGTATGTATCTTCGCACTTCACTCAAAGTAAAATCCGAAAAAGCAGGAAAGATATTCCTTTAAGTCCAAAAAATTTAAAAAATATGAAAAATGTGGGTCGAAATCGATCCCAGTGCATTTCTCTGGATCCAAGAGAAAATGCGTGGTACACCCGAAAAGATTGTTTTGGTTTCCCAATAACAACAAAAAAAATCCACTAATGGAAAAAAATATCACGACTTATTGATACTCACCTGTGTACAGTTTCTAAAAAAAAAATGTGCCAGACATGATAAGTCCATTGTAATTGGCCATATCTGCAAGCATCATCTTTCTTTATTATAGGTGTTGCTAAAAATTAAGGTTAGTATATGTATTGGTTGCTAAGTATCAAATCCAAATTTCATGAACGCTAATTCACATAACGCGCGCGTATGACTATTCTCATATAACGCGTGAACTATCGTAGCTCGTGGTTGTGTGTTGACGAAAGACAGGTTAAACTGAGTCATGTCATGTGTTGTTGTCATAGTTGTGGTCTTATTTTCCCCTTTTGATTTAAAATCTTGATATTCATCGTCCGACATGTTGCTAGTTATAGTTTACCTATATGAATCAGAGAGCTTACAATAAATTGCTTCTCCAATGAGAAGTTTCAATAATACACTATAATAAAATAAAAATACACACAAGCAAAGCGTTGAGCAAAATGCTGTGAAACATAAATGGCAGTTGCTATGCTAATTATTCATAGTACTGTCTAATAATAATTATAATCTATCTATATATATATATATATATATATTACGCGAAGCCGATCTTTGTAATGCCCATCAGATCTACAGTTATGGACCGATTTTGATAAATTATATACCATAGGATTCGTCCCATGCTGCAGATTTGCAATAAGGTCTTAGTTTTTTGATTTTTATCCTGGAAAATTAATAAAATGATATTTACGAAAAATCCTGGATGCTCCGACAAATATAAGCCTCAAAATAGTAGTTCGATGACGCCGCATACAAGCGAGGGGTCAGCTTACCTTGGTAGAATTGTACGAGGTGTCAAAATTGAGCTTGGTTATCACGTGACTTGGGAACTAGCTATGGTATGATTCCGGATGACATAAAATTAAATATGAATTAAAATGTTCCTGTAAGAAATATCTGGTACAGCATTACAAACTAAAACTTTTGAGTCGAGAAATACTCAATATTATTAACTATAAACGAAAGTAAAATTACTAATTCGGTCTAAGTATTTACAGTTTACAAGAATGCCAGACGTATTGTGTCAACTTTTTTTATTGTGCTCTATTATGTCAATATTAAATTGTCATGGTTTATACTTCAAAGAAGTTGGTATACAAACCCATAACGTTTCAAATATACGTTCCGTATATCTTGACTGATATTGATACCTGCCAAAACAATGACAAACCAAATTAAACTTTACGTTGTGAGTTACAGAACTGTTTCTGAGTTAATCATAGATAAGCTACAAAACATTTTGAAAGAGAAGAGACTCGCTGTGTCTAAGTGTGTCTCTCTTCCACCTATTGCCACAACAGTAGGGTGATCAAATGATCATAAGCAAAGAAGTTCTCATTGGAGTAGACGTTACTTATTGGTGGATTTAGATCAAACGAACGAGAAAACAATGTTGCACTAATTAACCTTTACGACGTATTCGAAGTATATGCGCACCATCGATTCAACACAACGACGAATATATCCGTCATGGCGACGGCGTCAAATGCGATATCAACCTACATGCATTTTTTTTATGATAGACTGACCAGCGGTTGTACTTAGTCTCACTTGATGGAAAGCGATAATTTCTATAGATAATGCGCTTAAAAGGTTAAATAAAATAATTACAACCTTTAATTGCCGAGAACATACGTGTTATGACGTACGTTGTCAAAATCACCTTCGTTCTTTATACTATGATTCATATTCTATCTCTTATGGAAATAGGTACGTTGTTAGCGTCGAAAAGGTTAATAAGTAATACTCGAAAAGTTAGAGGACATGTACCTATTTTTTCTTTTCGTTACGTTTCAGTAAACATGTCTAAAATAAGGGGGATAATGGTCACGTTAAACTGCCACGCTCTAAAAGGGCCTAGGTACATTGAAAGGATGAATGAGATTACCACTATAGTGTAATAAATCAATCCTGAAACCTGTCATTTCCATACAGTTTATAACCTCAAAGTGACTTTTAGGTTATAAACTGTATGGAAATGACATGTGTCAGAATTGACTTCTTAACCGCCGACTACTATATTGGTAACATGTTCAATTAAAAGTTAAAATTATACTGTATCTGTGTCACCTGCAACAGTGACAGTGCCGGTTTTCAGGGTGTCTACCCCAAACACCCGAAGATCGAAGTTCATATATTTCTTTCTCTATCACACCAATAAGCAAGTGTTATAGAGATGGAAATAACGAAAGATTTTAACCCAGTTACTTCACTTGACAAAATAGACCTCACAACGGTCATGCCAGAACCACACGAGGGGCCATGATGGGCCACGTACAAGACGCAGTTATGCGGTGGATCGAGATGCAAATATGTTTTTTTATGATTGACTGTGACACGAATGTTTTTAAATCGACTTTGTAATCGACCTTCCGAATAGATAGGCTATATTGTATCCCGCGGCTTCGCTTGCATTCTTCGTAGTACGTCGACGCGGCGGAGCCGCGCGGGTAACTAGTTAAAATTATTTTGCTTCTCTGATAGCACATAAGCTCACATAATATATTATGCATAAGTATACTCTAGCCACATAATTCAACCAGACCAAGTTATAAATAGCATATAAGTTCAATTACGCTGACATACATTAAGAGATTCGGGCGCCATTGTGGTGGTGGGTTTTTTTAAAAATAAATATTTTATGGGGAGACCACTGCCTTCGTGCTTTTAAATAAGAGAGACAGTTTAACGCGAGGACAATGATCCAAAGTTACACCACCATAGTTTATTAAAGTTTGCTCAGATAGCTAGGCGAAGAGTGCTCATCGAACTTTTGGTTCAAGGACCGTCTTGTAATTAAAGCGACAATTAACACTTTAGTAAGGACGAGTGTATTCCAAGCATATTCGGAAGTCGTTATTCGCGTATATATTATTTAATCTCCGAACTCCTAAACGTCTGTTACTGACTGGGATAGTGTGGAACGGAACGTCACCTGTCAACTTCACTTTTAAAGCTTTGAGGTTAGATATGTGTTTTCGCGTAAATATTCCTATTTAAATCATCATTTGCAGTGAACTAGTGCTACGATTTGATTCTGGATATCGCCAGGATTAAATTGATGTGCATAAAGCCTAGTTCGGTTCAGGCGAAGTATGGCGATTCCTAGTGAAAAGGTCGTTCCAGTTTACCAATGTCCAATAAAAGATTTTGGATTTGAAGCGCGTCTCTGGGCGGTTATAGCTACCTGACCGGCATTGTATGGATTAAACGAAAGGTTAGTAACAGTTTCCTACAATAGCGGCTTCCGTAATATGATAGTTTTTGAGAAAATGAATGGTCATGCAAGCAAGGCTGAGCTAAGTCAGGTTTGTAGTGTTAAATCACTACAATGTGTACGCCCGGATGTTCACTTCTGGATGGTACTCCTTCAGCATCTTCAGCTGAAACGGGTCTGGAATCTGGAAAGAGTGAACTGACTGAAAGATTCGTCGCCCCGGGATAACCCGCGGTAGCTCAGTTGGAAAGAGCGGTGGACGGATTCCGAAGGTCACGGATTCAAATCCCACCCGGTGTGATCAATTTTTGAATTTTTCGTTTTTGGTTGGAAATTTCTTTCAAATGTATTACAACATCCGTGGTCACGAGCCGACTGGCTTGAGCGGGTATCAGCTGCAGGGGATTTTCGAATGGGGGGTTTAATAGGTAGTTGGTAATTATTATGACCCTCACCCCTCATGAATTTAGGACTTTCTCAACTAATTAACACCTGTACTAAGCCCGGATGCTGTAAATGTTGCTGCTGCTGCACGATTTCTTTACCTCCACCAGCCTCAGGCGAAGGACTTCGATCTCGGCTTTCCGCAGCAAAGCATTAAATTGATATTTGCGTGTTTCCTCCCTTTCGTTATTTATATAGTTAAATTGGTGCTGGAGTCCCTGTCTCCCGTCATCGACTTCTATATCTCCTCCTTGTGACGAGCCGGATCGCATGAAGTCACTGTTTAATATACTATAGTTATGAATAAGATGTATTCTATTTCTTACATAGGTTTCGTTATTATTATTTTAGTAAATACCTTAATACTAGTGTTATTTTATTGTATGTAGATTGACGTGAAACATAATCCTGTTCTAGATTAGTTTTATTGTTATTGACGCTCAGAGACTTTATACATCTCTAACAATATTAAGTTATTTATTTTTTTATTTTGCGTATGGCAAGTGCACAGTTTTGCTACAGAGTAATAGGCAGTCGGTCCAACCACTTTGAAACCTCTGAGTCAGCTTGGTGGATCTTGGCGACACCACCCTCGATGGCAAGCTGTGGGCAATCCTCAGTAATATGGGACATCGACTGGATCTGGCCGCAATCACAATTTGGGTCCGATCTGAATCCCCACGTGTGCATGAGTTCGGCACACCTACCCTGAGAAGCTCGGAACCTATTAATTTGAACCCAGTACCTACGAGGCAGATGAAAGCCAGGCACGCGGGCAGTAGGGTCGGACACGAGATGCCGGTTAGGCAGGCTTGTAGAACTCCAGCGATCCATTTCGCCGTCAATGTCCTAGCGTCTTGCAGGAGTCGATGAGCCTGCAGGGCAAATGGTCTCCTGGATGAAAGGCGGAGTTCATTGCGGGTTACCTCGAGGTCTGATGTGATTGGGAGGTTTGGCATATTAACAATTTTAACGTACTCCTTGCTAATTGTAAGTTCTCTCTGCAGGTCTGACGGGAAAATGTTCGGAATGACAGGAAGCCACTCGGTGTTTGTAGGTCGGACAGTCCCAGATATAGTTCTCAGTGCAGAGTTGATCTCTACGTCAACTAGGTGAGTATGGTGGCTGCCGGCCCACACTGGCGCGCAGTATTCGGCTACGCTATGAACAAGAGCCAGAGTCGATGTGCGCAGTGCATCTGCCTTGCAGCCCCATGTTGTTGCAGCTAGTTTTCGTATGAGACCGCATCTGGTTGAGACCTTTTTCTTAACTTTTTTCAGGTGTGCATGAAAGGTTAGACTTCGATCCAGCGTTACACCGAGATAAACAGGGTTGGAATCATGTTTCACGGGCTCATTGCAGAACGTGATTTTGGCTTTTTCATTTGCCTGCCTATTGTTGAGATGGAAGCAGCAGCTGACAGTCTTGCTGGGATTGGGTCTAAGACCCCATTTGCAGAAATACCGCTCGAACTCTGAAACCGCGTCCTGGACCAGTGCTGAGGCTTCGCTAAGTTTGATGGCTTGAGCTGTTATTGCAACATCATCAGCGTACATAAAACATCGCCCACGGATTTCAGGTATGTCGCTAACATAGATGTTAAAAAGCGCTGGTGCCAGCACCGAGCCTTGTGGAACGCCATTATTGAGTGACTTTCTTTTGCTGTAAATACCATTTAGACCAACTTGAAATACTCTATTTGAGAGTATAGCATCAAAAAGACGGTAGGTGTGTCTGCACTTGAATATTTTGGTTAATTTAAAAAGAAGCCCCTGTTTCCAGACTGTGTCGAATGCTGAGCTAAGATCAATGAAAACTGCTACAGATTTAACCTTCTGTTGAAAACCTGCCTCTATGTGTGAAGTCAGGGCAAGCACCTGGTCGCAACAGCTACGGTTTGGACGAAATCCTGCTTGCTCTATCGGAAGATGTTGTTCGACCACTGGCGTCATTCTGGCGAGGAGGACCCTTTCAAACAGTTCGTATGTGGTACATAGTAGGGAAATTGGTCTATAGTTGGCTGGGTCATCTGCTTTCTTGCCTGGTTTGAGTAATACGACTACTTTTGCAGTTTTCCAGGGCTTTGGAAGTTTGCATTTAAGGATTATTACTGAGAATAGATTCGCCAGCCAGCTAACCGACAAAGGTCCAAGATGTTTTAAAAATTCAGGCAGAATTTTATCTGTTCCGGCTGCTTTGCTGGTCTTTGTAGTTTTAATGGCCGTGGAAACTTCAACTGCGCTAACTGGGTTTGTAATCCGTGAGGTTGCGGTGCAGGTCTCGAGTAGTTCCCGGAGCTGAGCTTTAACTGCAGACTTTGTGTGTATTGGAATGATCGGAGAGCTGTTTCTCTTAAGAGTCTGAGCTATTCGGTTTGGTGTTGTTTGTGGGATTGACTGAGTAGGTTGGTTTGCTGCACCCAGTTTGCGTATAGTAGACCAGGCTTGTCGACTGGATCTTCGGAAATCCATGTTTTCCATGGTCTCGGTCCATCGTTTTTCACGAGCCTGATTTAGGTGGTCGATAAGCTGGTTGCAGGTTTCTGCGTCTTTAGTTTCCTCAATCGCTTGATATAGGAGATCACATTGAGAATCCCAGCCTGGTATGTAATTTTTCCTGAAACCCCGTGGAATGGAAGCTGTCGCTGCTTTGATTAGAAGGTTTTGAAATCTCTCATAGTTTTGTATATGGCACGGTATCCTTGGAACAGTTTGCTCGATTATATATGTAAATTTAGGCCAGTCTGCTTTAATTAAGTTCCAGCGGGGAACTGGTTGGCAGCGCGAAAACGGGATTGTTGTGCCAATTGTAATAAGGGAGGGTCTATGCTGACTGCGAGGAAATAGTGGGAGTACTCTGCGGCTTGATGGAAGTGGGGTGTTTTGACTTGTGGAGGAGACAAAGCATAGGTCCGGGTTCGTATCAGTGTTCCATCTACCCGATCTGAATGAGGCTTTTCCTTTGGGATCGTGTAGTAGATGCATGTTATTCACCGACGCCCACGTCGTGAGTTGATCCCCTGCCACGTCGTTTTTAGAGTAGCCCCAGGACGTATGCCATGAGTTGAAATCACCGATGAAAGCCGATGGCGTATTTGGGGTTGGAAGGACTTCCAGTGGCCAACACAGAGATGGGGGCTTATACACATTGTAGATGGTAAGATTGCCAACAACTATTGCCAGGTAGATATTACCAACATCAGGAAGTATTGAAACGGAGTGGGACAACTGGGAGTGTACATAGGATGCCAGTCCATGTTTCTTATGTAACTTACAAGATATCAAATCGAACCCAGGGATTCGAAGTCTGTGATTGATGTTATCGTCAACATGTGTTTCCTGCAGTAGAAGGACATCTGCCTTGTGATCAGAAGCAAGTTTACATAACACTTCTATTTTAGCTTGTGACAATCCTTCCACGTTTATTTGAATTATATTTAGGGTTTTACCCAAACTTAGGCAATTGTCAGATTGGTCCTGAGAAGGACCTTTGTAGTGGCCCTGAGATGGCCCGTTTTGTTGGTCCTGAGAAGGACCGTTTCTTCGGTCCTGAGGAGGACCGGATCGCAGTTTAGATAGCATTGCTGTGCACAGATAGCCGAGAGGTCACAATTCTTGAGGACGTTCGGCAGCCGAGGTTGTAGTTCATTTGGCACCACCCAGAGAGCACGTGTGGATTCAGGATTTCCACGGACGCGAACTACGATGCTCTCCGATAATATTAAGTTTACTTATTTTAATTTTAGCGCTTAGAGATCATTTACGTCTCTAAGGTCTTGGAAATAATTGTTATTAATCGTATTTGGACGCTCAGAGACCATATACATCTCTGAGATATTAAATTAATTGTATGTACTTTTTGTTTATTCGGACACAGATCGTATTCAATACGTCCTTAATATTTGTAAATTTATTTTCATTGAATAGTTAATCAGTATATTTTTTAATCATTATATTAAGTAAGAATGTGAGTTTTTTTTTAATTGTATAAATTCACGCTTTGACATGTAAAAGTGCCCTTGTGGCCTATTTGCAGAATAAATATTTGATTTTGATTTCTTATTATATATGACCAAGTAGGGATCTCTACGATCTTCTTTACATTTTTTCAGCATGTTTATTGTTATTTTTACTGAGCTTTCCTCCTGGCCATTAGACTGTGAATGATATGGTGCTGTCACTATTTGCTCTATGTCCCATTCATGTAAGAAAGATCTAAATTTCATAGACTGGGAAGGAGGACCACCATCTGACACTAATATCATTGGTATTCCATGCCTTGCAAATATTGACTTTAATAATGACATTTTCAGCTGTGCTGTTATTTTTAACAAAGCCATCTCTATGTACTTAGAGTAGTAGTGTTATTACAGTATAGGTTGAGCTGTCAAAATGCATGAGATCAATCAATGCCCACCCTTTGCCAAGGATATTCACTTATGCCATATTTTTTAATGGTTCTTTTTGATAGCATGGCTTGAACATGGCTCAGGTAGCACATTGTTCCACTACATTTTTTACATCTGTAGACATGTTAGGCCAATACCATGATTCTCTTCCTAGGCTTAGACATTTGTTTATTCTTTGATGGCCTTCATGCAGTTTACATAAAATAAATAAATAAATATAAATATTGGGGGACAATCTTACACAAATCGACCTAGTCCCAAACTAAGCAAAGCCTGTACTATGGGTACTAGGCGACGATATACATACTTATATAGATAAATACATACTTAAATACATAGAGAACATCCAAGACCCAAGAACAAAATCCGTGCTAAATGCACAAATAATTCCCTGGCCGGGATTCGAACCCGGGACCTCTAGCTTCGGAGGCAGTGTCAGTACCAACTAGGCTAAACAGGTCATAGTGTTTCTTTTGCATTGATTTTGGCACAAATAACTTTGGCCCTTTGAACAGTAAATTTCCAATGACATGAATTTAACCTTGAATATTTTACTATGGTTTCACTAATGACCTAATTTTATCTTTAGTATTAGACCGACCTTCAAAATAGTACTTTTTCAACAACTGCAAGGTTTCATCATCAGTGTTTGCCTGTTTTAATTTAGTTGTATACCCTTGACTAACCGCCAAGTTTGACTCGACCATATCGACATGGTAATACATGTCGGATTCATTTTCTGGAATAAAATGGTCCTTCATAGCTACCCTAGACAAAGTATCAGATATGTACATCTCTTTACCGGGTATGTAAATTACTTCTAAGTCATATTTTTGTAAAGTTAACATCATCTCGTACGTTTCAATCTTGCAGGTACCTCATGTAAGAATTTTTTAATCAGATAGATTAGTGGTTTATTTAGGCGCTTACTACCGTCTTTTGAATACACGAACAGACAACAATACCTCAACATGCTCGCCACTCATGGAATTCTACCTGGTCATACTTTACCCACCAGGGAAGCTAACTGTCTAGACCATTTTATGTTAAAAATAGAAAACAATCGAACATCGGCGTATATTACTGTCTTAAACACGTCAGTAACAGATCATCTCACTATATTGTTAGCATTAAAAAATGATAGCGTAAACAATTCTAATCACAAAATTACTGTATCTTTTGACTATGATAGTGCTGTAAAAACCTTTTGGAAAAAAACGTAGAAATCCTCCTTTTTAGTCATGACCCTGAATGGATAACATTTCAATTAATAAAAAAACTCAACGAATCACTTGAAGCTAGTAAAATAACAAAGCATATCCCCAAAAATAAACAAAATCTCAAGCCATGGATAACTCCTGGTATTCTGCGATGCATACGAAATAGGAACAAGATGCAATTAAAAATCCGGGACAGGTCCTCATAATGAGATTCTTAAGATCACATTTAAGAGATACCGCAACTTCTGCAATAACCTTATAAAAAAACTTAAACGTAAATTTGAAAGGCAAAAGTTAGAAAACTCTTCCAAAGACCCCAAACAACTCTGGAAAACGATAAAGTCAATAATAAATTATATAAGTCATCTAGAACCCAAAACAGTGAGCTGTCAACCATTAAACCATCTCCTGCTGACTCAGCTAACTATATTAATAACTTCTTTGCTGGAATTGGCCAAACACTTGCGGAAAATATTCTTAGTAGAAATGATGTATCAGCTTTTACTAAATTAATACGGTAGCCTCATCTTTTGTGCTCCTGCATACTGACCCTCAAGAGGTCAAAGACACTATCATGGTCCTAAGATCGGACAGTGCCCCAGGATGGGACAACATCCCAACAAAACTGCTTAAATTGGCCAGCTCAGTACTGTCACCTGTTATTAGTCATCAAGCTAATTTATGCTTCACTAATGGAGTATTTCCTTCGGCACTAAAACGGTCCATAGTAACTCCTGTGCACAAGGGTGGGGAGAGAGCTGATCCTAACAACTATAGACCTATTTCCGTCCTGCCTGCCATCTCTAAAGTAATTGAAAAACGAATAAATAGTCGACTCATAAATTATCTCAGCAAATTTAATATTCTCTCTGAATCACAATATGGTTTTAGGCACGGCAGATCTACAGAGGATGCAATTCTGGCACTTATATCTCTTATATGTGAAAAAATTGACTCTGGAAATAAATGTTTAGCAGTGTTTCTAGATCTAAAGAAAGCGTTTGACACCTATTCTCTTCCCATCCTGGTACATAAATTGGAACAGATAGGTATTAGAGGCTGCCCATTGGATTTGCTAAGTGATTACTTACGGGATCGTATACATATGGTTAAAGTTGGTACTCACACAAGCCATAAAACCAGTATATCTTTTGGAGTGCCGCAAGGGAGTGTTTTGGGGCCAACACTGTTTTTTGTCTATATAAATGACCTGACTAACCTCCAGCTTGAGCGTGGTCACGTCCTTTCTTATGCCGATGACACAGTCATCGTGTTTGAGCACAAAACTTGGGAGCTCGTGTATAAGACGGCTGAGGCAGAGCTTCACAAGGTGTCTTCTGGTTAGAATGTAACCTACTTACTCTCAACACTGCAAAGAGCAGCTATCTATGCTTTTCTAAGTATAACAGTACACAACCGCAACGTAGCTTAAAACTTAAAATTCACACCCGCAAATTTGTCAATGACAGACAAGATAACTGTAAATGCGCAGAGCTTGAGAAGGTAGAAAACATTAAGTACCTTGGAGTCATGCTGGATCAACGCCTGTCTTGGCATCCACAAATAGAGCATGTTATCAGAAAACTTGTTTGGGTGTTCAGAAAACTGAGACACGTAGCCAATAAAAAACTCTTGATCCAACTCTATACTGCCTTAGCACAGTCAGTAATGAGCTACTGCATAACAACCAAAACCAAATTCTTACAGGTAGAACGAGGCCAGAGATGTATACTTAAGGTTATGTTCTTTAAACCATTCAGGTTTCCTACAAACGAACTGTATAAAATAAGTGACCAGTTAACCATCCGTAAGCTATACATCCTCTCAACAGTTCTAAAACTACATAGGTCACTCACATTTGACCCATCCCTAATATCCCGTAGACGTAAACACACTGTTGCCCCCATAAAAAGATATTACTCAAAGTTCGCTAAACGTCAATATCAAGCACAATCCGCACTTCTATACAATCGCATAAATCAATACACAAATATTTACCCCCTACAATGGGTTGAATGTAAAAAAGTAGTAAATACATGGTTAAAAAACTGAATTATGAAGAAACGGAATCGTTATTAAGTTAACATAATTTTTAAGAAAAAAAAACCGACTTCAATGGGGGAGGCCGGAAAAAGATTATTATACTTAGATGGTGCACTCTTAGATAGATATACAATAAAATAAAAATGGCTATAATATATGTTTATAATGGTAGAAGACTAAGTACCCTCAATTCCTCATGGAATCATGAAAAAACCTTGCTTGCTTGACAAACAAAACGAAGAGAACAAATCGCCAATCGTGAACTACGCGTCGTTGAAGAGTTCCGTTCTGATCATCATCAGCAGTTCCACTTCATCAAATGTCACTTTTATGAACGAAACTGCTTGATTAGTTCATGAAAATACTAAAATCACTATTTGTGTGCCTTTCACATTTGAGGAGTTCCCTCGATTCCTAATGAATCCCGTCATCAGAACTCGAGCATGACAAAAATCAATCGTGAAAATAGAACTTGCTTAACAAACACAGCTAGAAGGACAAATCGCCAAACGTGAACTTTTCGTCGTTGAAGAGTTCTGTTCTGATCATCATCAGCAGTTCCACTTCATCAAATGTCACATTTTTGTATGATAATGCTCGATTTGTTGATAAAAACACAAAAATCACTATATGTTTCCCTTTAAGATTTGAGGAGTTCCCTCAATTCCTCATGGATCCCATCATCAGAAATCAAGCATGACAAAAATTAATCGTGAAAATAGAAATTGCTTAACAAACACAGCTAGGCGGACAAATCGCCAAACGTGAACTTTTCGTCGTTGAAGAGTTCTGTTCTGATCATCATGAGCAGTTCCACTTCATCCAATATCACGTTTTTGGATGAAAATGCTTGACTTGTTGATAAAAACACAAAAATCACTATATGTTTGCCTTAAAGATTTGAGGAGTTCCCTCAATTCCTCATGGATCCCATCATCAGAACTGCGTTTTGACAAAAACGGGACCAACTTGGATATATATACTTACAATCAAAAAAAGAATTTTCCAAATCGGTTAAGAAATTACGGAGTTATGGACTAACAAACATAAAAAAAAAAAAAAAAAAAAAAAAACATCCGAATTGATAACCTCCTCTTTTGAAATTTTTAAGTCGGTTTAAAACCACGTACACGTACATTACCTACTTTATTCGAACAGAAGCGTCTGAATTAACTAAATAGTTTAATTAGGAATTTATTATTTAAGTTACTGTCATACATTTGTATTTAGATGTTACTTTTTTATATTTCGCCAAAGAAGGAAGAGCGGTACTTCCTGACACAGGTATTGCATACTTACTAGGAAGTTCCAACCTTAACATTATTTGTGTAACCCATTGGTGAATAAACGTCTTTTTTTTTTTACTTAAACTACAAATTCAAGCTTACGTTTCTTTTTTATTGCGAAAACGTTGATAATTTCATCGATATCCAGGTTCACATCTTTCTTTTTAGCTAGCCCGGATAATATTTCCTGTGCTATTAGGCCAGCAACCAAGATTTTATTCTGCGAAGAGTAGAAAACGATCTCTCTGTGGTAGCTACGCTGACCAGGAAAGTTGTCAATATATGGCCGAATTGTTTTCACATTATCTTTACCATTTGGTTATCCAGAGTCTGTATTCATTTATACCAATTGATTCACTATTATTAATGAATAGGCGGTACACCTGGACCACTTTTTTCATTTTCACTGTCTCGATATTGATATCCCTGTCCCTGACACTAACATTTGGTTTAGGTAGAAAAACTCCCAAATGAAATAGGGCGAGTACCTCCGGACCGGAGACAATCCCTGCTCTAAATCATTGATAATGGAATCAAATAGAGGTACCTATGAAAATAGATTTCCGAAAGTACTCTTCTACCGAATTCGCCTCACACCCGTTACTATAAATAATATGACCAGGCACCAAGGTTTCTGTTAGTTTTAAAACTACGTTCACGCACAAAGAACGTTTCATTTGAGAACCTTCAAATGTAGTTTTCTCTTGGTTTACCAAAATGTCAAATACCAATCCATTGGGATTAGCGAGAACAAAAGCCTTTAATCCGGTTGGATGTGGTTTTCCTGGACGATATTGTTTAATTCTAATTGCACAAGCACCCGTAAAAGGAATGATCATGTCAATAATCGATTTTTTTTGTTGGCGGTTTTGTGCTTGGCACCCATGGAGTACTCGATATACAAGAGGCCGAACTTGCCATAATTTATCTTTCTGTCCCATTTCAGTCGTGACAACAATATAAAAAACCAGCTTCAATTAGTTCCGTATCTGTATGTATCGGTCACGAGACATGGCTTCAGTTATAATAGGAAAGCCTTACGATTCCAGTACATTGTTAGTTGAGGGTAGTTGATGCATGACATAAGTAAAGTAATACCTATATATGTTATGTATTCCCCAATCGATAATCTAAGAGCCTTACCTTCTTTCGATGGCTGTTTAGTTAGACTTTTCTACAATTAAATTGTACAACTCATCATCCAAGTATTCTTCCACATATTAGATGATGTTTGATGGATCCTGAATAATGGATGGCATGTAAGATGGCGAAGACAAAACTGGAAAATTAACGTTAAACTTATCACGTTTCCATGAAGCAGCACCTTGTGGTCGACCTTGACTAAGAGTACGAACCCCAGATCGAATGAGTCCTCTATTCCGACCGGCGCTCCGACGGTACTGCTACCGTGACAAACAAGATGTATTCACTAACAAAATAAAATGAAGTTTAACTTACATTTGAGACAGTTTCTTGTTTATTTCTAAATGTCCTCAAAAAGCCATCGGCAGTTGTAAACCACGAAACCTTCGGTTTATACACGGAATCCTGGCTAGCATCTGATCGAGTACTTGCTTCAATCTTTTTAATTCTTGATAGTAGGATAATCTAAGATTTTTGATTTGAGATGCCTGTAATATTTAACCTTTCCGCAATTTGTTTGTACGCACTTTCTCTTGCATCTCGGTTTCTATACAACGTAGTAGTCACATTCCATAAACAATCGTAATCTCGGTAAATTTCCACAAGTTTTAATAACATTTGCGAATCCGGAAAGCGATCAGCCCATTTTGCGGAACGTCTTTCTAATCCAACAAGCACTCGCAAATGAAATTTATAAAAAGTTTGTCTGTGTTTAGGGTGTCTTTTGGTTGGGAAATAAAAGATTTTATACGAACTTACAGGGTTTATATTGCGACGATTATTGGCTACAAAAAAAAAACAGGCGAACAGCCATAGCAAAACGCAGGAGAGATATGATAGGTGGCGCTGCATTCGCCAATATTTGTTGCGTTCAAATTGTTTCCTATTTTCATAAAACGATGCGTTCAATTTAACACCCCCTCTCAACAAATATTTACCTATTTTATACAATGCAAAAAGAAACGTATCACTTCGCCTTAACAGTTTGTACCAAAAGAAAACTTGAAAATAATACTTATTTCTAAATCGTACTTTGGTTGGTCATGTAAAAAAAAACATAATGATACTACAAATCAAAAGTTTACCACTCCTAGTTACATCACACATAAGTATAGTTAATTAACATTAGGTACATTTGTACCACATAAGTTACATGACCAATCACTTACAAACTAAAAATAGACTGAACAAATCTTTGAAACATAATTGTACCTAAAGGTTTGGTTAACAAATCTGCAAAGTTATCTTGAGTTTTAATATACTTTAGGGAAATACACTTTTCCTTAATTTTCTCAAATGAAATGATATCTTTTTTCTAAATGTTTCAGCCTCTTGTTGTTTTCTGAATTGAAAGCCAATTTTATGACAGACTGATTGTCTTCAAATATTACTGTTTCACTAATAACAATATCAAAATCTTTGAGTAAATATTGCAACCAACAAACTTCTTGAATAGCCATACTTAAAGCAATATATTCTGACTCCGTTGAAGATAAACTAACACTAAGTTGCTTCTTACAACACCATATTACAACACAATTGTTTAGACTGAACAGATAACCTGAAGTTGATTTTCTGTCTTTAGTGTCTCCTGCCCAGTCAGAGTCCACAAAACCTTGCAAACCTGTGTCAGTGCTAGTGTAAACTAAAGCATAGTTCAGCGTCCCTTTAATGTAACGCAATACTCTCTTTAATGCCTTGAATAACATCACACTGGCACAGTGTTGGTAACGACTGAGAAAACACACCGATACACATAGATCAGGCCTAGTTCCACAGACCGCATACATTAAACTACCAACTAACTGTCTACACTGTGTTTCTATCTCCGGACTCTCAGACTTTTCATTTTGTAATAATTCAAACTTAAAATTTTGATCTATAGGTGTTGGAGCTGATTTACATTTAGATATTTTATAGATTTCTAAAACTTTAGATAGGTATTTGCCCTGGCTTATGACAGTTTTACCAACGCTTTGCTGAATGTCTATACCCAGATAACTTTTAGCTAATCCTAAATCTTTCATTTTAAACCTTTTACACAACTGAGCTTTAGACTTTTTTAGAGCAATATTATCTGAGCTGAACATTAATATGTCATCTATAAATAATAACACATATATTTTATAACCATTGTCCTTCTTAAAGTACAAGCAATGATCATTCTGTGACTTGATGAAACCTTCACTTAGCATGAAATTGTTAAACTTCATATTCCAATACTTTGGTGATTTTTTTAAACCGTACAAGGATTTATTTAGTTTACAAATTTTGCCACATGGAAGTTTAAGGTACACTATCTCATCTATGTCACCATGAAGAAATGCACCAACTACATCCATCTGATGTACAGGAAGTTGTGATTTGTTAGCAATAGACATAAAAACTCTAAAAGTTGGCAATCTAGCTACCGGTGAATATACATCGAGGTCACAGTCTGACTGCTCGAAACCTCTAGCTACAAGGCGAGCCTTATAAACTTTGTCACTGCCTACCTCTTTGACTTTAAATACCCACTTACTTGAGATGACTTTGTTACCTTCTGGAACACTACTAACCTCAGACCAAGTGTTGTTTTCTTTGAGGGTATTTAATTCCACCTGTATTGCCTTGTTCCATTCTTCCTTGTACTCACTTTGCATTGCTTCTTCTAGGGTCATAGGTTCCGCATCAATAGAAAGAAAACCAGTTTCATATTCTTCCATCCACAGTGGTTTCTTTGTGTTTCTTCCACTCCGTGTTTGAGAGGGTTGTGGGGGTACATTGGTAGCTTCTACCACTGTTGTTTCAGATAAGTCAGAAGTAGACTCTAGCCATTCTTCCGACATTGATGATTCTCTACTCTCACCTTTTTCAGGTTTTTCCTCCGACTCCATAGCTTTTTCTGGTGGACTAAGTATACCATCCACACACCCTTCTTCTGCCCCCTCTGGATCTGGTGACTGTTCAGTAATTTCTTCTTTATAAAAGCTATGGACCTCATCATCCACCACTTGTGACTGTTTTGTCGGCTGTAAAAACAGGTTGGTCATTTTTGGGACTAATGATAATAATTTCAGAGAAGGGACATTGATCTATCAATCTTTTCCCTACTTCTTTATCACAAAAAATACCTTGTAAAAAAGTTACTTCTCTTTTGACAAAAACATCCTTTTGTTTTGGGAAATAAACTCTAAAACCTTTTGTAGTCTCGCCATATCCTACAAAATATCCCATTTCGGCCTTACTATCCCATTTTTTCCTCTTTTGTTGAGGTACATGCACACCTACCTTTGTGCCAAAAATTTTGAGGTTATGTATGTCATATGGCCCCTTTTTTAACCACAACTCATATGGAGTCACGTTTTTGACTCGACTCTTACCTGTTCTATTTAGAACATAGACTGCTGTGTTGACAGCTTCTGCCCAAAGAGATTTGTCTAAGCCACTGGCTAAAAGAATTGTTCTAGCTGCTTCCGTTACAGTTGTCATTTCGCGTTCAATGCAGCCAATCTGTTCGGGTGTTGTATGGTACACTTGTTTGGTGAACTATACCCAGACTTACTAACAATGATTTCATCTCTTTGTTTGTGAATTCTAAACCACAATCTGACCTTATAACCTCAACTTTGAGTTCTAAGTTTTTAATGACATATGTCTGAAAACTTTTGACGTTTCCTACAGTTTCCGACTTATTTTTTAGAAAATAGACTGTTCTGATTTTGTGAAATCATTTTTTATAAGTAAAGAATACCTGGCACCGCCTAACGATGAAGTTTCCATAGGACCACATAAATCCATATGTAAAACTTGACCTGCTTTTTGTGCCCTATCCTTACTCAATGGGAAGGGTTTTTTATGAGATTTACCTTATAACATGACTGACAGATTACTACATTCTCATTTATTACATCATATTTCACTTTACAATTTGTTAGAACACTTTTAACCTGTTCAATATTTTGGTGACACATCTTTTGATGCCAATCAGACAAACTTTCATTTGAACTCCCTACACAGGCACTATTTACACTTCCAGGTCTGAATTTCATGAAAAACAAGTTATTTTTACGAAAAGTGCACTTACCTCTTCTTTGTCACATTTTTTAAAGATACATTTTTTTTATTTATGGTTACATTGTAACCCTTATCTGTAGCACAACTAGCTGAAAATAGATTCATTTTTAATTCAGGAACATACAAGACCTCATTTAAAGTAGTTTCTAACCATTTCTGACCATTATGGGCTTCTAGTGTGATTTTACCTCTACCTAGAGCTTGTATGATTTTACCATCACCTACTATAATGGACTTAGGACTTTGTGGACTTGAATATTCAGAGAATAAGTTTATATCATGGAACATATGCTCTGTAGCACCACTATCCATTATCCACTCTTCTCCTACTGAACTATGCAATGCTGACGATAACACTGACACAGGGAATGCATTACCTTTAGACCTTTAGATTTTTCTTATTTTTAAACCAGCAATCTTTACTATCATGATTTTGCTTTTTACAGTGATTACAAAACCTATTTTTAGATTTATTGAACTTACAATCCTTTTTGTAATGACCTGGCTTGCCGCAATTGAAGCATTTTCTTGATGACTTCACAGCAAATGCAGTATCCGTCCCCGCTTGCTCCTGTGCCTGTGCCGAGTACCTCTGTTCCTCAATAAGAAGGCGAGAAACCAGCTGTTCCATTGTTCTGTTGTCTGCCGGCACTGACTCCCACGCTGATATAAAGTGACGATACTGGCTGGGTAGCGAAGAGGTTATTTTAGTTATAGCCATTTGAGCACTAACTTCTGCTCCGAGGCCTTTGAGCCTACATAGCAGCACTTCAAACCTGCTTAGATACTGTGACATGGTTTCTCTTTCTTGGAACTTCATATCAAAGAACTGTTGCTGTAGTACACTGAAAGATCTCCCTTCTGCTCATAAATGTTGTGCAATTTATCCCAAATTTCTTTACTTGTGTTACAGGTAGCTACATGCGGTATTATCGACTCCGCTAATCTAGTTACTATTATTCCCTGCGCCTTGGCGTCCTTGGATTTCCACTTGTTTATGACTTCTGCCTTTTCTGAACCTGGACACACCAAAGAGCCTGCTGCCCGCAGTAACACCTTGACCTTGAACTGCCATGCTGTCCAACCGCTGGCGTCCTCTAATAACTGATGTTGATGCCCGCTGCCAATGATATTATGATCCATTTTGTCGCTTCACCGTGACAGAGCTCCTTTTTGTCGCTTGACCACGACAGAATACCTTTGTCGCTTGACCACGACAACACCTTGATGAGCTTTCACCCTTTTTTTCGACGACTCCGCCACAGTTCCTTTTTCATCCACGATGAATGACCTCTACTTGACCGTAGCGATGACACCCCGATTTCGCAACAACCAAAAGACACACAACCACACGATTAGTAGGCCATGAGCTTGCTGGGTCCATAACCTATTAAAAGTTTGTCTGTGTTTAGGGTGTCTTTTGGTTGGGAAATAAAAGATTTTATACGAACTTACTTACAGGGTTTATATTGCGACGATTATTGGCTACAAAAAAAAACAGGCGAACAGCCATAGCAAAACGCAGGAGAGATATGATAGGTGGCGCTGCATTCGCCAATATTTGTTGCGTTCAAATTGTTTCTTATTTTCATAAAACGATGCGTTCAATTTAACAAAATTGAATAATGAAAAAGTATTTGATTCACTACCCGCAAGCTGTATGTTCACGTTATTTATTTATGTGACAACATGACTTTTAATGACTGACGTTTATATTTCATAACAAAATCATAGAGTATAGGAACTAGACATTAAGGCTGGGTTGCACCAAACCGTCTGTAATCGTAAGCTGTGTTCGTTAAAATTTCAATGTATAGAAAGTTTGACAAGTTTCTATGGGATGACAGCTGCCGGCGCCATATTTAACGTTGATCAGTCTGTGATCGTAAGTCGGTGCAACTCAGCCTAAACCTACAAAAAGGCTGAACACTGTACTTATATCGTACGGTGAATTTCATGGGTCGATATGTGGGTCGGTATAAGGCATGCGGGGAATATCTGCTAGACTTTCATTGGTCGTTATACCGCCTGCGGGAAGTCCCCGTATGCCGTATATCAACCGAGTTAACGACCAATTGAATTACACCACTTTCACTGGTCGTTATACCGCCTACGGGGAGTCCCCGTATGCCGTATATCGACCGAGTTATCGACCAATGAAATTGCGCCATAACTATGACAGCGCAAGATAACGCCTTTACCTAACTACTTAACATTTGCGCGTTGGTAGTCACCACAGAAGGAAGACTATCTGCCATAAATAAGTGCCACGAGCTTAAGAAAATATCCCCACCTTAGCCTATTCTGTGACAACGCCTGCGCAATGATTACACACACAGAGGGCGGGCGCGGGTCGTTTCGAGAGTACGGCGGGCCTATTAACCTAGCTCTATACGGTCGCTATCACACTGACGGCGGGCGCGGGGCGGGTCGTGCGCGGGCGCCGCGCCGGTCGCCAGTCGTCACAGGCAGAGAGCGGGTCGAGCCGGTTACGAGCGGTTGCGGCGTCGTTACTCAAATCGTAATACCTACGTTTTGCGCAAACAGCCACACAGCGAGCGTGCGCGGGTCGTGAGCAGCGAGTTTTGTGGTGCTGTTGTATTTATTTTGTTGTATTTCTCAAAACAAGCAGATACAATAATTCCTCGTTCGTGTCCGTATCGTCCGACATCTTCATACACACTGCCTCACTATAGCCGCCACGGGCCCGCCGCCGAGCGTTCAGTACAAAGTTTTACTTATCCCATCCCATCTTCACTGGTTACCCAGTTAAGTTAAGTTGGCCTCTAGTACGTACGTCGGCGCCGCATACAAATGAGGGGAGAGAAAATATTTATTAACGCAACCGGGTTGTCCTCATATAATTTTTGAAAACACAATTGTTTATGATTTAATTAGAAATTTATAGTTTTCAGATTATTCCCTGTACTTGTAGTACAAAACTATAATACTTGCCAAATTTCATAGTTCTAGGTCAACGGAAAGTATCCTATAAAGTTATTTTCTCTTCAGCGTGGTAAAACATACATAGACGGCTGTTATTTTTTTTTGCGTTAACTTAGGAGTTTGATTTTTTCACAGCTACAAGGGACTGTAGAGTTGAGTATATGGTTTTAATTTCAATTCGATACCTACTCGCGTTTCCGAGATAAAGGGTCTTGAAAGACAGATAGCTCATACCGCCTTCCCCCTTCTTCCTTCGGACATCCAGACGTACGGCTGGCTACCATCCTTCCCTATTTGAAATTCCTCAATTCGAACCAAGTGCTTTGTATAATCCTTTTTTTTTGCATTATGATGCGCACTTCTAAGGTTTGGAATTCTCTGCCGGCGTCTGTATTTCCGAGTTCATATAACCGGGATCTTTTTAAGGCACGAGTAAATAGGCATCTTCTGGGTGAGCTCGCTTCATCGTCGGCCTCATCTCCTGGCTAGATGCTGGCCAAAAGCAACCCATTTTTAATAAAATAATTTTTAAGAAAAAAAAAACCGACTTCAATGGGGAGGCCGGTGAAAGATATTTAGAAAGTGCACTCTTAGATTCCATACAATAAAATAAAAATGGCTAAAAGTAGGTATGTTTATAATGGTTTAAGACTAAGTACCCTCAATTCCTCATGGAATCATGGAAAAACCTTGCTTGTTTGACAAACAAAACGAAGAGAACAAATCGCCAAACGTGAACTACGCGTCGTTGAAGAGTTCCGTTCTGATCGTCATCAGCAGTTCCACTTCAGCAAATGTCACTTTTATGAATGAGAATGCTTGATTAGTTCATGAAAATACTAAAATCACTATTTGTGTGCCTTTCACATTTGAGGAGTTCCCTTGATTCCTAATGGATCCCATCATCAGAACTCGAGCATGACAAAAATTAATCGTGAAAATAGAACTTGCTTAACAAACACAGCTAGGAGGACAACTCGCCAAACGTGAACTTTTCGTCGTTGAAGAGATCTGTTCTGATCATCATCAGCAGTTCCACTTCATCCAATTTTTGATGAAAATGATTTTTGGATGAAAATGCTTGACTTGTTGATAAAAACACAAAAATCACTATATGTTTGCCTTAAAGATTGGAGGAGTTCCCTCAATTCCTCATGGATCCCATCATCAGAACTGCGTTTTGACAAAAACGGGACCAACTTGAAAATATGTACTTACAATCAAAAAGAGAATTTTCCAAATCGGTTACGAAATGACGGAGTTATGGAGTACCAAACATTAAAAAAAAACATACAACCGAATTGATAACCTCCTCTTTTGAAATCTTGAAGTCGGTTAAAAAATACAAACCGACGGACAACAAAGTGATCATATAAGGGTTCTGTTTTGTCAATTGAGGTACGGGACCCTAAAAATAAGATATCCATAGCTTTCATAATGTGTATAAATTATAGTGCTTACAATAATATCATAACTGTAATATATATTCTTTTATTGAAAGAATGAATGAATGATTAATTGCGTATATGGAGATCAGATACAGTTGCATAAAGAAAGTTACACTGACCCTACCTTTGCAGGCGTACACGCTTAATATCTAAAATATTAACAGAAGTGTCAAATAATTAAAAATGAATAAGAATAATTTATATAAGCTCCATGTATTCCTTAAAACTATAGAAACAACAACAAATAAGAGAGAAAATATTTATTATTAAGTGAAACAATATTTTCTCTCTTTACCTATGTCTTTCTTCTTTCTAACATTATACTAGCTACGCCCCGCAGTGTTACCCGCGGATAAAAAGTAGCCTATGTTTTAATCCAGAGTGTCCACCAAAGTTTATCAAAATTGGTCTAGCCGCTTGAGCCTGAAGAAGTAACAAACACGCAATCACAAACTTGTAGTTGTAGCGTTATCTGTACACATTCTTGGAGGTGCCCCATGTCTAGCGAAGTTTATTTTGCATATATCTATAACTTCAGTGGCAGTCAATGAAGATAACTGGTCCAACTCAAAAAAATCTGGGTAATGATCTACAGTAACTAAAAATTTCAAGTTTCTTACAGAAAATACATCCATGAAAACATATTGAAATGGATATCTGGGCACAGATGCTGCAAATTCCTATATGTTCCTTAATATCAAGAGCCATGCCTGGCCAAAAAATATTCTGTTTTGCCAAACGTAACGTATATGAAATACCATTGTGACTAATTGGAGCTGCTTTTTCTGTAAGCAGTTTTCTGCTGACCTACAAATGTTTATAGTCAAATCCAGGTTATCTAATAAACCAGCTTTGCGCGCCTTCTGGTCCTGGCCCATTTATCAATAAGCTCTTTAGCAATATAAGGCCGCCAATTGTCTACCGTTATTTAATTACTGTTTAATTGTTTTGTTTTTGGTGAACAATAAAGAATAATTGTGTTGTATTGTATTGTATCCATACCTGTAGCTAAGCAATAATTTGTCCAGCCATTTTTTAATATTCGAAGACTTTCAGCCGGTTCTGCCGAACTACTATCGACAGGTTGGGGCCATGGTACATTCCTACCTACGACTTTTGGCTTCAGCGTCATTATGTTTGTTCTTAGAAACTGTTCTTGCAGCATCTGCATTTGTTGCTGCATGTTATCAATAATTTTCTATTTCTTTACATTCACTATTCGAAAAAGATTCATTTTTGGGTATGATTAGATGTGATGGTGTTTGGATTAATGGGAATTTATACCCACAAATCGAGCTTAGAATTCTAAGGTCAGAAGTGATCTGAGTCCATTGGTCTTTATAGTGTATGAGGCGACCACAATACTGCTTATTAACCTGGTTTGTCAATTGCGACTGTTGTTTGCTCGAGGAGGAGCCTTGTTCTGCCAATACTTTTGTGGCAGTGTGCCGGTTGAGCTCGAGTACTGTCTGACGATAACGACGAGGCCCGGCTTGGTATGGTAGGCTCCGGGGTTGGTAACCAGCTGGGCCTCTGAAGTTTAAAGGCTTTCTTGATTGCTGCTGCGGCTGCTGCGATTTCTTAGTTTTAGCACCACTAATTTCCTGGCCAGAATTTTTAATAGCTTTTGATGCCTTTAGTTTATCAACAAATGCTTCCCCAAAAAGCCACTCATCCACTTCATCATCTTTTATAGAGTCACGAATAGACTGATCCAAACCTTGCAACACAAAGTTTCTTCTTGTTGTTGATTCTTGGTGTTGAAGATCACATAACAAGCGGGCTGCATCACTAATATACTTGCTGGTTTGTATTTGCATGTCATCCTTGTTCATATTTACTAGCTTTCCAAACGCCATGGCTCGTGCAGTAAAAGCACAGCCAAGTTGGTTTTGCTTACCAGTCATGACTCTGTCTCTCTTCACAGCAATATCTGATATTGCTACCTGAGCCCTTCAAATTTACTTTTGGAGCATATACTGTCGTACAATTTTCAGAAGCAAATATTTGTCCTCAAGCTCCACTCTTTTCTCTTTAGAGAGGCCATTTTTAATTAGTGGCCAGTTCTCTATGTATTGCAGGCCCAAATTTTTTATTTGGTGGTGCATCACCAAGTAACATGAGTATATCCTCGTCCAGGTGTTCTGCTGGAAGATAATTACAGTTTGAAACAACAAAACAAAGCTCTGAGATTCTTCTGAGTAGGTTCAATTTCCGACCTCTTGTTTAGAGGGCGGAAATTGAACCTACTCAGAACACTACTACTCAGCTTAATATATTATTATGTTAGCGGATAATTTGGTCTCCTAAATAGGTGACACTGCCTACCTTTTCTACTCCAGTACAGTAGATACATTTAAAAAGGTTAATACCCATTTACTTTCGGCTAACGGCTATGTAACTAGAGCTAAATAGCATCTTATGTGTTTCATGCAATATTACATCAGTTGATAACCTAAATAGGTTAACGTTTGCGTCAACACAATGGCGCCAATTTCTATAGCAAAGATGGAGAAAATAATAATAATAATAGAATATACCTATTTATACCAAAAAACCTAATTTACCTTCTATTCTATTTCCTGTTGTTCGGCAGGAATCTGAGTTTCATCAGTATCATGCCACGGCACAAAATCACTTAATTCTGTGGAGGAATGAGCTTTTGGAGTCTGTGATGGCGCCGGCGACGGTCTTTGTTCCGGCGGCGGCGGCGAAGGCGTGGTGTAATGCAATCTCTCGAAGCGCTCTTGGTATTTTTTGTTGATCTTACGGTGCAGTTCCTCTATCTCTTTTCCGTTTTTTGGTCATTTTAGTGAAATATGTACACTTGACTTAATAAATGTATGAATTATTTCCAATAATTGCGTGAACCGAGCTTGACGAGAAAACGCTAATGACAAGATGGCGTCGCGAGGGTTGGGATGAAGTTTGTTTTTAAGCGTTTTTTTGCTATTAAAACTCGTGCGTGATTAGGGCTGGCGGATGAGTATACTACCAAGTCAATCATCGAGAGACTATGCAGTGAAATTCAATAACGCTGATGTATGTGATGAAATTTCGGTATAAAGGTATTGCCGTTGTTTTTTATTTTCTTTTGGTGAACAATAAAGTTTATTTGTATTGTATACTAAAATTTTACAAGCATAATATATATCATAACACCCAAAGACACAGAAATTATACATATTTGTGTTTTTTGATATATATATATATATATATATATATATATATATATATATATATTTATAACTTTGGGTGGATGTGGATCTCATAGTCGACTGTACACATGTAAAAGTTAACTTTGAGCTTTAACTATTTGACATATTTCCTCAACAGATGTATGGCCAATATTGTCTTCACTTTACTCAATTGGGCCTTGGCCGTATCGTATAGAAGAAACTAAGTTATTTGGTGTTTCAAGCTCTTCAGCGTCATCCTTAAATATGTAATATTATGTGCCAATCATTTAGAACAAAGAGGCGAGTCAGCTATGACCAGCTGGAACTCCTGTACGAGGTGCTTAAGGACCACAGGGACGTTGCCTTGGGGCTTAATAAATCAGCCCAAGCCAGAGCAAAGTCCAATCGCGTATGGGAGGAGGTAACCTCAAGACTCAACTCTCTGGGAGAAGGGGCTACCAAAACCGGAAAGGAGTGGGCTTCGGTAATGTTTTACAAATAGAACTACTGTTACTTTAATTCATATTTAAATTGTATAGACTAATATTTATACGCGAATACCTACTTAGGATACAACCGGGATAACGCTAGAAGAGGACTAGCCTATAGGCTAATTTTTAGTAGGAATTTGATTACTATTGCGACATAATCATAAATCATTTCTGTTCCGTCTAAATCGGCTAAACCTTTGACTAAGCCGACAAGTGCCGATGCCGTGATTTTATTTGCGGTTCTAGTCTTCATTTAGCAATTGACTTTCGGTGAGTGACGTAGTTTACGAATTATTCTAATTTGTGTGATGATATTAAAGCAAAATGAGCAAAAAGGTGGATTTAGGTAATCTTTACCGTAACTTATATGATGCGTACTGTGCAGCGTATGCCGATTCAAAAAAAACAAAATTTACAAGAAGAAGTTAATAAATTATGGAAAAGTTTTAAAACATCCGGGAGTGTCGAAGACAAAGTAAATTCTAAAATTCAAGAATTGAAAGTTATTTTGTTGAAAAAGAAAGGTGCGTTAATGGGTTTCTTCTCGAAAATTCAGTCCAAACCATTACCAGGACAACTGAAAGTACCTAAGGAAATTAAAGTAAGTATGATTTATTTTATAGCTACGGTTTTATTTTATTTTTTGGATTCTTAGGCATCTTTTTGTGAAAAGTTAGGTAAACACGATACATCCGAGTTACGTTATTAATTTAAGACTTAATTTTATAAAACGCGGGCGCGGGCCTGTTTGAATTTACCTTAAAATGCCAACTGCACTACAAACATATATGTACATACTTAATCACCGCTCAGTGCTCTGTAGTACCTATCCATTTGTGCACGTCGCCCGTATTTACAATATATTACGAAAAAAATACACGTTATTTGATTTATTAGAATATACACCATTTTTTGTTTGAAATCAAGAAATCTGGATTCCCTAAACAAATTTATTGATTTTCAATTGCCAGGCATCCAGAACATGAAAGATTGGATCCAAAATCCTTGGACGGAGGAAGAATAAGTTTTTAATATTTTTTTTGTATTGTTGATTTTCTCTTCGTTAATTTTATAAATCATTTTAAGCAATCCTAATAAAAAGTTAGTTTCAAAGTTACGTTGTAATTTTTACCATCCTAAACTAAAAATCTAAATGTGACGTCACACTAAGGGGGGAGGGTGTAGTTAATTGTGACGAAGTGTGACAAGGGGGGAGGGAGGGGTCAAAAAATCATGAAATTGGTGTGACGTAATTAATGGATGACCCCTTAGTATTTTTTTTACAAAATTACAATCGATTTTCAATCATGGACCTTTAGGATGCGGTATTCAAGAGATGCAGTTGGTTGGAGAAGTAAAACATGGGCTAACATCAAAATTTATGTTTCGGTGTCAACTATGCAAGAAAAAATGGCCTTTGTGGAGATATGATCATTGAAATAAAATGTCCTATTACAGCCCACCGAATGGGCATTGACGCAGCCATAAAAAGTAAAAAAGTAACCTTTTGGAAGATAACCAAAAGGTGAAGAGGTTAATAAAAAGCACCCATGGTTCTACCAAATCCAAGGCCAGCTCCATATTACAGGTCGGAGAAAATGTTTGTTTGCCGTTTGGAGTAGTGAAAAAGAAAAACTAAAAACAGAAATAATATTCCGAGATGATCAGTTTTGGAAAGAGAAGATGGAGTTTAAACTAAAAAAAAAAATACATACAGTGTATACTTCCATAACTGATAGACCCGAGACACCCTCGAGGATTACCGATTCGGAACCCAATCCAAAATGAAGACAATAAAATCATAAGCCAGATGATAAAATAGGACCAGCCATTGCATCATCAAGCATTTGTTTGTCTACCCCTACTTTTTCAAACCCTGTTGATAATCAGGAACCTATATGCAGTAAATATTTAAATTTTGATAGTTATTAAAAATATGTGATATATAAATTATAAGACATTTTATCTGTATCTTGATTAAATGCAACAGGGTTGCCTGGACAAATACCAGCATTTTGAGTTTTTTTTTTTAGGTTAAACTAGGCAAATAGGGCATGCAATCTGAGATCCTGTGAAAACATATGCATGGTTTTTACGGTATTTCAATATCGGTATTGAGATGAGAATTACCAATATCGCAATATCGGGAACCCGGGATTTATTATTTGTTGTTAGGTTGAAACATGGGCAGGGCATGCAATATCGGATCATTCTCAATCCGGGATTGATTACCGATATTGAGTGTCAATCCGGGATTCCGGTATTAATACCGGTATTTCGATATTAATACGGATTTTTGCGTTTTACGCTTAATCTTTGACAATGTTGAATTATTAACAGAATCTCCTTTATAATTTATTTATTATTGAAGTAGTTAAAAAAACACGTTTACAATTAGTGAAAATTGCACCGTTAAACCAACGATAAAACTAAAATATAATTAAGTGTGTAATTTGAACCGACACATAGACGGGAAAAAAGTGATCTTACAATCCTACTGAACCCTAAAAAAATACTACATTTTATTTATGCCCTAACTTTTTATAAATATCGATTATATGTACCTGCAGAGGTACACCTAAATATGATATTATATAAAACTTGCCGTTGTTTGTTAAATACTTTAAATATAAACTGTGTGTACCTACTTACAGAAGTATATTTCTAGGAATCCGTACTTCGAAAAGAAAAAACGGAACTCTTATAGGATCACTTTGTTGTCCGTCCATCCGTCTATCAGTCTGTCAAGACCCTTTTTCTCAGGAACGCATGGAGGTATCAAGCTGGAATTTATATCAAATACTCAGGTCTACTGTCCCTTACATCTGTAAAAAAATCAAACTTCTAAGCCAACGCAATCAAAAGATACAGCCGTTTATGCCGCAAATTTTCGACACTCCCAAGGGAGTCAAAACCTACAGGGTACTTCCCGTGAACTTAGAATATTGAAATTTGGTACGAAGCAATGTCTTATAGCACAGATAAAGGAAAAATTGCGAAAATCTTAATTTTTTAGTTACATAATATACTTAATAAAAATATTTTTTACGGAACCCACGGTGCGCGAGTCCGACTCGCACTTGGCCAGTGTTTTTTGTTATTATTTACCCATTAAAAAATTTAATGTTTTTGAATAAGAGTTGACTTCATTTAAACTAATATTGAATTTACATTGTTTTATTTTATTATTCCAATTTAACTTTTACGCCATCTATGAGATCCAGCTTGCTTTTTTTCGGTCTTTGCTAATACGTTTTACAAATCAGTGTCCTGTTAGTTCATTTAAGTCGCCACTTCTTACGTGGCGCTGTTGTATCGTCATTGTATCGAGGGGCAGGACGGGTGGCGTGAGGAAGGCTCGATTTTAGATTTCATTTGGATACGGGAACGGCCTTAAATATGTATATTAAATAAACTCAATTCAAGTTGCATATCTCATCCAAATGAACTCGTTATTAACCGATTTCCGAAAAAGCCCCTGAACAATTACGAAAGGCATTCATCCAAAATTGCCTTACTTAAACCTTTTCAGTGCCAATGACGGATAGATCAGTCGTGAAATTCGTGAGAAAGCCATCATGAAAATCTATCTTTTCATGATAGTTTACATATTGATGAATAAATCATATATTAAATATATATTCTTCCGATTTTCAAGCATTCGTTAAAACCATTCCTAACCATTCGACTGTAAGAGACGAGCTTGGCGTGCGTGATTATAACTTTTGTGTTAGGCGTGGCTCTGAAAAGGTTAACTTAAAATGATTATGTAGTAAGTCAATTAACAGTTTTAACCCTTTATTTGACAAAAAATGTAATTTCCCCTAATTCAAACCTCAGTGGCACTAGTTGGGCCAAACAATTTCATTGAGAAAAAAAAAACAAAAAGATGTTCAAATAGTTTGTATATCCTGACATACATTGCCAAATAAAGGGTTAAAATTGTCAAATTTATCTTCTACCACTTCCTGACAATGCAATATTATGGTACCAAGAAGCTGATCTGATGATGGAGATGGAAGGTATCCATCCATCGGTCCTCCGAAATTGTTATTAGCGCTCGATGAAATGGCCTCGATAAATACAATTAATTGGCAGTAATTCTTGTCAATGTCTTGGAAATGTTGACGAAAACTTTCTTCGTACATCGCTACCACTTACGCCAGTAAATCGGCTATGCGTGTCAACTGCTCCAGCATGGCCTCCATGGTACCGCGGTTGCGGTCATTGTTCTGCAGCATGCGTCTTCGGACTTCTGCCATCGGGACGGGCTTAGTATCGCCGCGACATCGACGGCGTATCCTACTCCGTACTGCAGCCGCCGGAGTAACTACCGCTGGCGAGGCAGTCGCGGGCAACGCCACTTCGTCCTGCCCTTCGAGGTCCTCCGCCCGGACCAAATAAAATTCTTCACCCTCTTCTTCGCCTCGCTCATGCTCCGACGCCGGCGATGCCTCCCGCTCCGGTAGCGGGACTGGCTCCGGCACTGGTTGAGGCACGGTTTCTTCTGTCGGTTGCTATGAAAGAAAACGATTACATGTATTATGACATTTTCACAATTATTACTGTTTAATGTTGTTGTAATGGATTACGGCTTACCATGTCCGCGAATGGCTCCACGCGAACGCCTGGCATATCCCTACCATAATTTTTCCCAGGATTGTTAGATTTTTTTTTTTCTATTTTGCTCAAATCTGGGGAATTGGAGGGGCCGCCATCTGTGCGGGCCATATCTGTTTGCACAAAAGCGACACGTTTTTTAATTTTGCTTTATAATCGACCCAGTACTGTAATAAATGTAAAGACACATTAATCAAAATGAATATACTTATAAGGCGACAATTTTACACAAATCCATAGTAAACTTAATACTATTAGACGACAATAATTAATATGCTATGTAATTTATTGAGATGTGCAAGAAAGAGTTTTTGTATTGTATTGTATTATAATAATTATATCTTCATCGCACTAGCTTGGACAGGGTTTTAATTCATACAGGTATACTGAAGGACAACTAAACGCGAGACAAGAAACTCCCGAGGGAGTTATGATTTTATTATGACCCATAAATCCCGCTGTTTTTTTACGATATTTTCTCGCAAATGTGATGAATAACTGTGTGTATGACGGTCGGTCACTAGATTACAAACTCGAGTCATTAAAGCACACAAAAACCTTCGTAAAACTGTATTTAGACTACAGAGTGCATTTGGCTGCCACATTAATTCAAAAAGTTATTACAGCTTTAGGTATTTTGGGTTGATTCAGTATAAAAAGTGTCAAGAAATATAATAAAGGCATATAAAAACACCAACTGTAATGATACCTTATATGCCATTAGCGTAATGCATTTTTATGTTTTACGATATTAATAATTGATTGTATTATTAAGTTACCGTAACAAAAATAAGTTGATTTTCATATATTACAAAGAACATAAATAGAAGTAATATATCATAAAGAAAATAATTCTTATAGTGTTTTCGCTAGATTTTTACGGATTTTTTATAGATTTGTTTTTAATATTTTCTACCGTCGCGTTAATAAATGTAGGTGTATTATTAAAGAATACTTAGTATAATTACTTAACCTAATTTTTGATGCACAAAATTTGCTGATACCGATATATTGTTGTTTTTTCATACAATGAAACCGTATAGCTCTCGGGCTAGTAGGTAGGTACCTACATATTATTTTAATATTTATATGGATAAATAGGTAATGTCTATTAGAACTCGTTACTTTGAGTGTCAACGGTTGATAAAATCGGAGATTCCATTACCATCTGCAGTCTGTAAATATAGTTAAATTGTAATTTATTGTGTTACGTAGGTAAACAACAGCATAAGTCAAATAATTATACTCACTCGACGTAGTCCGAAGATTTAGTAGTATTTTGTTCGGCATTGAAAATATCCAATTTTCTCCTTGTCCTAAAAATAAAAAAGCTAAAAGATTAAATATTGCCAAATTACGAGCTGAGATTCGAACTCTCGGCACGTTTCAAAGCTTAGGTCGCCTATATTTACTAACGCTGAAACCACTGGACTGCCAATGCTTCACTTTAGCGGGTGAAATTCTAAAGTATATGCATATTCAGGATTGTAATGTCTATTCATAGTAATTTAAAATGTAAATTAATAGTTAAAAAGCGAAATACTACTCTTACTTTACTACTCTACTCTACTCTTTGTACTATACTAAATACTGTTTAGTAAATATATTTTTTTACTTACGTTAGTTCCATTGTTTTAGAAATCTTATAAGTTGTCTTTTTCGAGATTTTTTCTTTTTATTTATCTGTTTGTTACCCATAATAACTTTGTTTAAAATGTTTTTGTGCACACGGTATATCACTAGGACACACAACACAGTTTTTACAATTAACAGTACAATATGTATTTGCAAGGCTAGTTAAATAAAATCTTGTATTTTTTTTGGGAAACTTAACACAGGTCCGTTTAGCACGAGCGCTCAGCGGTCACTGTCACATTTCGAAAGAGTGACGGAGATAGAGCTTGCAGGCCGTAAGTCGATATCTTTTTACGATAGAATTTGTCGATGTTTATTTATTTTAAAAATATTGCCTCAAATTATTAAAATTCCAAAGCTGTCAAATTACCATTTTAGTTATGATTATTTTTTCTCCTTTTTTGCTTCATAATGTCACGTAGTAAAAAAACAAGTAAAGTTGGAGTAAATATTCGAATTGGAGGTAACTTTGGGAATTAATTGTATCGAGCGAAGTGTTATGAATCGTGTATAGAAAGCTGTGTTATTAAAGATAATATAATCAAGAATGATATATATTTTTCCCACGTCTATAAATATCAAAGCTTCGTAGAAAAATAGGATAATTCTTGAGATATTTTTGCATATCTGGCTCAGGGAACGGCCTTAATGAACTATTTCAGATTCGCCGAGGGCGCATCTCCCAGAGGCGATCGACCAATCTTCGCCTTGCCTCGATGCCTTCGGCCAGTCCCGTTATGGACGCTCCACCCGCCCCCCTTCCGTTCCGTTTCGCCGAAATGAAGCGCCGTTCGCGTGCGTCTTCGGCAACCTCGCCTTCCTCGTCAAGTGGCTCCGGGAGATTCGCGTCAATACAAATATTGTGCAGCACAACACATGCGTTCACGATGCGGCCAACAACTTCTGGCTTGTAGTGTAGAGCTCGTTGTAGCAGAAGGCATCGGAAACGATTTTTTAATATTCCTATCGTCCTCTCAATGACGTTCCTTGTCGGGCAGTGTATTTTAGTATAATGAGCCTCGCGTGACCGCAGCGCAGCGTTGACGATGGGCGTCATCATAGTTTTTCGTTCACGCTGTATATGCATATATATTTACATACATAAAAAAACATTCAAGTCTCAGGAACAAATGGTTCTGCCCACTACAGAAACAAATGCCCTTACCACACGTGTCACTACCAACTAGGCTAAACAGGCCGACAAAGGTAATTCATACCTCATACCTTTTATATGGAAGTATTTAGGCCTGTCTATTTGTAATGCTTCGTCAATGTACACACATTATCATTCCATATTGAAAATAAAATATAACACTTAAAATTTATACAGTAAGTACCTATCCATACAAAGAACGTAATACAGCCATAATAGACATGTGTTAGTGTTGTGTTTTGCACTGAAAATTAATTTTCATGTGCTCTGCCTGCACCCCTTTTGGGAATATAGGCGTAAGTATATGTATGTGTATGTGTAGACCTGTCATAATAATTGTGCCAAAGAAAACAGTGAGGAGATGAAGTTATATTTTTACTTTTGAAGTAGTTAATGAAAGAAACAATACGTGAAACACGTTCAATTTAGTGAAGTTAACCGGTTAGTAATGTATTAGTCATATTAAATTTATTCCGCGCGCACACACACACAAACACACACATGTCATTAATTTTTTTAACATTTCTGCAGATGATTCCCATCTACCAGCATATTTAATTCCTTGAGATGTTTTTATTTAAACTGAAGAAGTTGCTGTGTCTGTATTAAGTTTAATCCGATCATCAGTTTTAATTCTTTTTAGGGAGTTGAATAATCTTTCTACAGATGCTTTGGAAAAGGGAAAAATTTGAAAAAAAGGGCAACAATAGTTTTTAAATTTAAAAACTTTTGGTTCCCCGCCAAGGCTTTGATGGCGAAAACACTTTTCCAATTCCAATACACTTCAATATCTTGTGTGGATAATGTTCGGCTTGGTCAAGCAGTGAATGCTCCTTCCATTCTGGTTCCTGTTCTTGCATATTAAGTAAGTTATTTACTTTAAGCATAGGAAATATATTTCTCATTTTAATTTAGGACTTGCCAGCATCCCTAAAACACTCGACCTGCTTAATGTTTGCTGATGACCTAAAAGTAGCTAAACCAATTAACAACCATCTCGACTGTGCTAAGTTGCAAGAGGATATCAATAGTGTTTGTGAATGGAGTGAGCGAAATTTATTATCTTTCAATGAGGATAAGTGTTCAGTGATGTCGTATTACCCGTGCACACCATCGCTTACACTGTGTTTACAAAATAGAGATACTTTTAAGGACCATATTATGAGCACTTGCTCTGCTGCTAGAAAATGCTTGGGCTTTGTAATCCGCCAATCCAGATGCTTCAATTCGCAAAATACCCTTAGTGTGTTATATAATGCGTATGTTCGAAGTCGACTGGAAACAAATTCGATCATATGGAGCCCACATAAACGGCTGTACACTCTCATATTAGAGAGAGTTCAGAAATCTTTCGTCCGCTTCCTCTTCCTTAAACTGTACGGGTATTACCCTCGTCTATACCCCACATAATATATTATATATTTGGGAATAGTAAATTATAACTTCCTTGAGACCCTAAGGAATGTATCGTTAGTCAAATATTTCTTTCGCTTATTACGAGTCAAAGTTAGTAACCCTTCATTACTAGCGCTTATCCCTCTACGCGTGCCCTCCGTCACCGGTGTTGGCGGTGTTCAGCTCCGTCGCCGGCCGGCGCTGTTCGGTGTCCCGCCGGCTCGAACCCGTGCCCTATCTCACTCTCCGCTACACCGTGCTCTGACTCTTCTGAATGGTATACTAGACAGCGACAGTGAACTTGACATATTCCACAGCTCTGAATCGTGTTTTCTGGCAATAACTAACCGTTACTTGGAATCTATATCTACTCCAAGTTCCATCATTATAGCTTAAAATAAAGTTACTTACTAAAACAAATTATTTGTATGATAGAAATAGAAATACATTTATTTGTGGCAAAAATACAGAACAAAAAACAAAAACATAATAACACATAAAACAGCCACGAAATGGGCCCAAATCAGCATGTGCTAGCCACAGGCTAGCGCTGGTTTTGCTCTGGAGCCAAGTGACAGCACGATAGACAAAACACAAAAATTAGATATGCAAAATCAGTAATACGAATAATATTATTAAGCTATTTATTTATTTATTTTATACAAACTACATTTATACCTTACTTCTTCTTCGTCGTTACACTCTTGGCAGAGTGGTCGTGGCCGTCATGGTGTGGGTGGCGAGCTTTACCACCCGGCGCCATTCCTCCCTGACTTCTGCACGCCTGGCACTTTCGTGCAATGGGCATTTTAATGCCGCTTTAATTTGGTCCGTCCATCTGATGGGGGACCTGCCACGTGGTCTCGTGCCCTCAACTCTGCCCTGTACCACAAGCCGTTCAATCGACAAATCTCCACGTCGTGACACATGACCGAAAAATGACAGAATTCTTGACTGCACCGTAGAGGAGAGACGCTGCTTTACATGGAGCTCTCGAAGAATGGATGCGTTGGTGCGAAATGCTGTCCATGGTATACTGAGCATCTTCCGCCAACACCACATTTCAAGAGCATCTACTCTGCGCTTCTCGGTCTCTCTTAGCGTCCAGGTCTCTGCGGCATAGAGAAATACTGGAATGACCAATGATCTGACCAATCGGGTCTTAGTACCCCTAGTAATATTGCGGTTCTTCCAGATCTTCCCGAGCTTATCCATCGCAGAACGTGTCATGGCCATACGCCTTTTAATTTCATCTACGCATCCCCCTTGGTTAGATACCAGGGAACCAAGATAGATATATGATCGAACCACGTCACAATTTGCAATGCGAGACACTTCTGGGCAGTTGCTTTTGGCTCGATCAATAATCATAATCTTGGTTTTACTGCGGTTTATTTTGAGACCAAAATCCAGGCTTGAGCGTTCCATTCTCTCCAACAGTTCTTCCATGCGACTGATACTAGTAGCGAACAACGTGGTGTCATCCGCGTATCGCAGGTTTGAAATCCTCGTTCCGCCAATGGCCACGCCGTCCGTCCAGTCCTCAAGGGTAATCCTCATAACCAGCTCGGTATATACATATATTAAATAAGAGTGGTGATATTATACACCCCTGACTAACGCCGGCTCTGGCCTGGAAGCTGCCAGACATCACATTGTCAGTTCTTACAGATGACGTGCCGTCCTCGTATAGACGTCTCAGAAGGTGTACAAGATGTTTTGGGGTTCCCATTTCCAACAATGTTTTCCATAATGTAGGCTATTTTACAGAATCGAACGCTTTAGAGAAGTCAACAAAGCATATGATAACCGGCTTGTTAAATTCTCTTGCCTTTTCAATAATTTGACGCACTATGAAAATCTGCTCTCTGGTACCCTTTCCCTTGACGAATCCAGCCTGCTCGGGTGCAATTTCTTTGGATAAGTAACTGACTTCAAGCGTTGATTTAGGATGTGCAGTAAAATTTTGCTCGCGTGGGATATTAGGGCGATAAGACGGTAATTACTACACAGCTTTGTGGACCCCTTCTTATGCAATGGAACAAAGACTGTGTGTGCCCATTCCTGTGGCCATATTCCCGATTGCCATATTTTGGTACAATAGTGTGAAAGATCTTGACACCATATTCTCCAGTAGCTTTGATGGTTTCAATGGGAATGTCGTCTCGGCCCGTAGCTTTGCCATTTTTGAGGTGCTTTATCGCGGCTCTCACTTCTTCTTTAAGAATACACGGCTCTATCTCTTCGTCTGCAGGTTCTGTTGACTGAAAATGTTGTGCCTGAGGGTCCTGATAGAGTGACTGGCAGTACTCCTTCCACGTTTCCGAGATTGATTCAATCTCCGTGACAGTTTCACCATATGAGTCGTTAATAGCCCATTACAGCAGAGCCAAAGTGGTACAAACTTATATACTACTAAACATACAAATGCTACAATATAATAAAAAACTTATGCTATCGTGCTCGCAGGCATCTCACGTTCCGCTACCTTCTTGCACTCTGTCATCAGTCGACCAATCGGGCTTGCGAACAGATCACACTGTGGGTGCGCTTCGAGCACGGAGTTGGAAAACGCGAGCGCGCGTGAGACCGGATTGTGCGTGTGCGCCCGCGTGCGCGCCGCCGGCACCGCCAGCAAGGGGTGTCTTCGGGCACGAGTATACGAACACGGCGCAAAAAGACGCACGAAAGCTTCGACAAGACCTACACAGTCGATTCTACTTCTACTACTATATCAATTGTAAATTTAGCCAGGGAGAGTAACCTACGCAATTGTAAGGAGTCGTAGCCTAAGTGCCCTTGTAAAAATAAGGTAGGGTACATATATGGGTAATAAGAGTGTATTCTCTTGTAGAGCGTTCTTAGAAAGATCTTCTGGATCTGTTCCAACATGAGAGTGTATTTTTTCTCATGTGGTCCCCAAACCACTGCATTCGTCTCGAGAAGACTACGGACGAGCGCCGCATACAATACGCGGGTAGCTTGTATGGTCAGAGGCATAGAATTCCGCAGAACGAAGCCTAGCCTCCCAGACGCGGTCCAGGTCACGCCTTGGCTGTGATCATGGAATGTGAGTCCCGGATCAAAAAGCACACCCAGATCGCGCACCTGTCCTGAACGAGCTATTGAATCACCACCAATACTATACTGAATCTTGTATGGGGATTGGGACCGCGTGAATGACAGCATTTCGCATTTACTGGCATTGAAATGAAGTTTATTACGGAGACTCCAGCGATAAACTGCATCAATGTCCCTCTGCAACTCGCTGCCATCATTCCGGTTCTGAATCGGCTTAACCAGCTTCACATCATCAGCGAAAAGCAACACCATAGAATCTCGCACTTCATCGGACAGGTCATTTATGAGTAGCACGAAAAGAAATGGTCCTAGGTTTGATCCTTGGCTAACACCGGAGCGGGTGTGGTAACATTCTGATACATAGGGACCATACTTCACGTACTGCTCACGATCAGAGAGGTAGCTCGCAAACAGCCTTAGAAGTATTGGTGTAAACCCTAAGGCGCCTAGCTTTAAAAGAAGAATATCGTTGTCAACACGGTCGAAGGCTTTCTGGAAGTCTAGGTAAATAACGTCTACCTGAGCGTTCCGATCTAACTCTTGAGACAACACCCGTGTTAAAGTAAGCAAATTAGTGGCTACGGATCTTTTTGGTAAGAATGCATGCTGTGCGCTGGTGATGTCAGGCAGGCACTGGGGTAGCAGGATACCATGCAGGCTATTATACATATACCTAGAAAAAAAAGAATCTGAATAAAACGTACAAATAAAAACATCGTGAACGCGACCATTAAATTGACTATAGCTACGTCTGTAGAGTCTGTGGCAACTAGCGCCAGCGGAATTATTTTTATTATGACATGGAGGCGTCATCGTCACGTCACTATCCCGGAAAATATACAATAAACAATAAGTACGAGTACAACTTGCTAAAATATACAAAAGTACTATGTGAATACAATGCCTAATTAGATACAACGCTAATTAATTAACTAGTGGCAAATGGCATAACGTTACAAGACTTAAAAACTACACAAATAAATGAATAGAAAATAGTCACTGTAATAATTAATTGACTAAATTACCTGTAGGTTTGGAAGGCCCGTCTTTCGAGTAGGTATGATCTTCATGCTTGCGACGTCGTCGGTCGTAGCAATGGTCAAACTTTATATTAGCTGAAAAATATAAGAAATGATTTATAACTAAATAAAACCAACTCCAATTAACTACAGAAAACACCAAAATCACCATATGGATGCCTATCAAATTTGAGGAGTTCCCTCGATTCCTCCTGGATCCCATCATTGGAGTTTCACCAAATTTCAGCATGTGGGACCAAGTTGCCCCATGTTTGTATTGTTTTAAAGCAAAAAAAGAATTTTCATAATCACCCAATGTGGTCAAGAGTTATCGGGGAAAATACATTTAGAAAAAAAAAGAAACAAACATGCTGACGAACTGAGAACCTCCTTCCTTATATTGAATCGGTTAAAAAACATTAATAAAGCCTCTTTGTCCAAAGTTTGATCAAATTTAATATCTATGAAAATTTAACAACGGTGACCCATCACACTTTTACTGCAGAGGCCGTGAAGTAAGGGATTGCTGGAGGAGTTCGGAATAAACGGCCGAGTCGTAGACGAGGCCGGATAAAATGAGTCCTGCAATCCCTGTTCCGGCCGAGGATTGTATAGTACTTTTTAATAAAACTCGTGCGACAGTTGCAAACAGACTAATTTATTTTTCTTTCAAATATACCTTAAGCTTTACATGAGTTGTCATAAGATACTAACAGATGGCGGTAGTGTGTCTAAAGATCAATGGATTTTGTTACATTTTCTACACCACCACCTAACAAAATGCAAAAATAAACCAATATTTATTTGTATACAGATGAAATGCCTAGTCGAGCAACAAACTTGTGATGCTTCACAGGGCACACGCTTTTTGTAAGAATGTCGGCTGGCATTTCAGCTGTTGGCATGTATTTAATATTTACAAACTTATTTGCCACAGCTTCCCGGACAAATTGGTATCGAATATCAATATGTTTCGACCTTCTGTGAAACATGGGATTTACAGCTAACTTCTGCGCGCTCTGGTTATCATTATATAAGATAATACTATCACAGCTACCTAGTATCTCAGTTATAAGATTTTTTAAATAGATAGCTTCCTTGCACGCTTCGGACATAGCCACAAATTCAGACTCTGTACTAGAAAGTGATACAGTTCTCTGCTTTCGACATTCATAAGATATGACACAATTTGACAAGGTTAAACAGAATCCTGAGTAGGATCGTCGGTCATTGACATCTGACCCCCAGTCTGCATCAACAAAACATTCAAGAGATAAGTCATCTTTTTTATACACAAGACCAAATTTTTTTGTTTTATGCAAATATTTTAGAATTCTTTTTGCATGTTTCCAGTGACTGTCATTGTGACAATTATTAAATTGACTTAAATAGCTTACACTATAGGCAATGTCAGGCCGGGTTAACACTGCAAGGTACATTAAACTACCCAGCAATTGCTGGTATGGGTATTTTTTATCCCCACAGCGATGTTCTGACTTGACACATTGTAAATTTACTTCCATAGGAGTTTGAGACAACTTGCTATCAATCATATTAAACCTATGAAGTAATTCAGTTACATATTGCTCTTGGTCTACAGTTATCATGCCATTTTCGACCTTAACCCTCATGCCTAAACACTGTTTCAATCTACCTAAGTTTTTAATCTTAAATTTAGCATTCAATTCATCCACTAACTGGTTAGTAGCTAATTTACTATAGGAGAAAACAAAGAAATCATCAACAAACAGAGCTATGATAACTTTTACATCACAATTAAATTTTGTGAACAAACACGGTTAAGATTTTATATAACCTAGACTCTGTAGGTACTCTTCCACTCTTTGATACCAAGCCCTGGAAGATTGCTTGAGCCCATAAATGGCTCTTTTTAGCTTTAAAACTTTACCATTATTATTACTACTGTCAGGTAAAACGGGCTGTTTCATATACACTGTCTCATTTAAATACATAACATCCAGGTGACTTACATCTAAGTCTAATTTTACAGCAAGTGCCAAAAGAAGTCTTAAAGTAGAGTATCTAAGCACCGGTGAAAATGTCTCATGGAAGTCGACACCTTCCTTCTGGGTGAAGCCCTTCGCAACTAAACGTGCACGATATCTCACTTTATTTTCCAAGTCTATTTTCTTTTTGAACACCCACTTACACTAAACCACTGTGCTATTTTCAGGATAGTCCACTAATTACCACGCATCGTTCTCTTCGAAAGAATGCAATTCTTCTCTCATAGCCTCCTTCCAAAATAAAGACTCCGGCCTATTCATGGCATCTTCAAGAGTGATACCACCCTCAGCCATACTCTGATTGGACTCCACACACATATTTGAGAATCCATACCTATCTGGCTTCTTCCTTATCCTCTTGGTAGGTGTGGTCGATCCAGCTGGAACTGATGATTCCTCATCGCCTTGAGTATTTTCCTCACTGGCTGGCTCCTGGTCATCGGAGATCTGGGGAAGATCAAAAAACTCTGCCTCTTCAGACTCAACTGACGAATTCAGCTCCTCTTCACTATGATCGCAGATCTGGGAATCCTGCTTTTCAGCTTGCTCCAGTTTCACCTCTTCTTTAACTGAATCTGTCTTCGCTTCAGTACATGAAATTTCTACTTGGACACTAGTGTCTTTGTCAATTCCTTCTTCGATAACCACTATATCTCTACTAGTTGTAATAGTGTTATTCTGTGTGTCATACACTCGATAACCTTTTACATTATCGGGGTACCCGACAAGAATGTAATGCTTCGCTTTCTTGTCCCACTTCAGACGGCGTTCTTTGGGTATATGCACCATGACTTTGCTGCCGAAAATCCGCAAGTTGCTGACGTCTGGCTTCTGCCCTGTCCACATCTCATATGGTGTCTTATTGTTCAAACCTGATGCTATAGATCTATTCCTCAGATATACTGCTGTATGCACAGCCTCTGCCCAGAATCTCTTCTCTAAATCTGCATCAAACAATAAACTCTTGGCCTTCTCCACAACCACTCTGATGTGTCGCTCGCATAATCCGTTCTGTTCGGCTGTGTATGGATTGGTTTTCTGGTGTATGATACCTGCACCTTGTAAGTATTTTTCAAATACCTTATTGCAGAATTCAAGACCATTGTCCGATCTGAAGCACCTAATTTTCTTCTCAGTTTGATTTTCTACCAACACCTTAAACTGTTTAAAATATTCGAACGCTTCATCTTTTGTCTTTAAGAAATAAACAAAAGACATTCTACTGTAGTCGTCGACCAAAAGTAGAAAATATCTCGAACCACCTATAGATTTCACTTCCATAGGTTCACACAGGTCTCCGTGTACTCTCTGAAGAACTTCTGTACTCCTCGTGCCCACATGAGAAAATGGTAGACGAGTTTGCTTGGCCTCGCAGCATACCACACAATTTTCTTTGGTTAAGTGAAGTTTGTCTTTAAATGACATTCCCGTGACTGCACCTTCATTCATTTTATTTAGGTCATCACTGTTGATATGACCGAATCTGCGATGCCATACATTGCCCGTCGCCGATGCCAACAAACAACTGTCAAATTCCACTGTATTTAACTTGTAGACACCTTCGATCAAATCCGCTGTAGCGACCAACACGCTGTCCTTGTTGTAGATACAACATTTTTCTTGCTCGAATGAAACTTTATTGCCCTTGCGCATCAATTCGCTGACCGACAATAAATTCGTTGCTAAGCTCGGTATATACAACACATCCGTGACTGAAATTTCGTATTCAATACCCTCTGCCTCTGTGGTGATACACACATCTCCACTGCATTCAACTGGTATTCTACTTTTGTTAGCAACCACTATTTCATTCACACTAGGTTTGCTTGACACATTTTTCAGCCACTGTTTATTCGGAGTCATATGTTTGCTTGCACCCGAATCGATATAAAAATCGGAACTGCTGAACTTTGCACTCAAAAATACTGCACTAAATGCGTTTGACTGCTTTCGCTTTTCAGATTTATCAATCATTGTGCACTGATTTCTGTAGTGTCCCGGCTGTTTACATTGATAACAGGTTGTTTCTCTTGTTTGACGATTTGACACTGACATTTGATCTAGCCATAGATACGTTCTTGGTGTTGCCAGTTTTAAACTTATAAAAACCTTTTGCAGCAAACGCCCCACTACACTCCGCTTCACTCGATTCCATATCAAGCAGTTTCGACTTGATGACATCTGCGTCGATTGGAATACCTGAGTGCTCAATCGCCATGATCATTGGCGAAAACTTGTCCGGCAATCCTGCCAACAGTAACGATCCAATCCATTGTTCGTTTATGTCAAACCCCGTTCCTCTTAACCGCTGCGATGTTTCAACAACTTGTGTTACGTATGACGTCATCGAATCACAATTCTCCAGCCTGATAGATATTAAATTACGAAGAAGGCTTATTTTCCTGGAAAAACCTCGATCATCGAACATTGATCTTAACTTGTCCCATAACTCCTTTGTAGTTTTCGTAGTTTTAATATGAACATAGAGGGTAGGATCTATTGTCAAAACTAGCTTCGCTCTGGCTTTTGCGTCCATATCTGCACTTAACACACTGGTTGTAGTCTCCGTACTGTTGGAAGACACCGTTTCTCCTTTTATGATGTGAAACATTCCTTCCAAGACGAGCAAATTTTCAGCCGCAAACGCCCACTCATCATAGTTTTCTCTGCCTCTTAACTTCGGCACATTTGCGATGAAATTCGAAGCCATTTTTACCACAACACAATAAACAAACAATAATCTGGATTAATCTGATCGAAACACTACTTTTCTTTACGGAAATATGGTCAGGGCCATAACCTAATAAAACTCGTGCTACAGTTGCAAACAGACTAATTTATTTTTCTTTCAAATATACCTTAAGCTTTACATGAGTTGTCATAAGATACTAACAGATGGCGGTAGTGTGTCTAAAGATCAATGGATTTTGTTACATTTTCTACACTTTTCTCAAACATGTAAGAAAAAAAAAAAACTACAATGTAAAAAAACAAAAAAATACGAAACGTCCAAAAATAGCAAAGCATCACGACAAATAACAGAAATTAAATAAAAATGCTACAAAATACATTTAAAAAAACACGAAAGAACTAAAAAATACCAAAAAACACGTAAAAACTAAAAAAATACCAAAAAACATGTAAAAACAAAAAAATATGTCGAAAAGTAGAAAAAAATACGAAAAAACTCTTAAAAAGTGCAAAAATATCAAAAAACAAAAAACGCTACAAAATAACACGAAAAAACAAAAAAAATATACATAAATACGCCAGAAATTCGAAAAAAAAACAACAAAATACAAGAACGATAAAAAACCGTAAAAACCTAAAAAAATACCAATTTACATAACAAATTAAAAATATATATACAAAATCGGTTGGCTCTATGTAATATTTCCTTTATCAGTTGATTTTAGTAAGCAAATTTAAAAAGTTAGAGTAGCGGACAATAATGTTAATTTCATACATTCTCCATACATTACTTCTTGGCCGCCGGCCTAGAAGTAATGTAGGGAGCCATAAACAGGTATTTCAGTATTTATTGCTTGCTTTCATAGGGTATACAGAAGGTGGTACATTTTTGTAGTTCAACTATGAAACCCTGCAAGGGCACTGCAACATGTCTTAAGCTTAACTAAATTATACAAAATTAGTATTTCTAATATTAACTTATTTTAGTTATATTTTATGTAAGCTTTGTTTTCATTAACGTAATACTACTCTAAGTTGACTTAACAAAATCTCATCTAATCAAAATAATACTATATTATATTGCACTATCAAAAAATTCTGACAATGCATAAAAACAGTTATCAATTAAAAATTTCGTATTTTTTTTATAAAATGACCGGTCTTCCTATTCAGATTTTATTGCTTTTGGGAGTTTGTTATATATCTTTATGCACATTACGTACGGGCTGGAAACGTGCATTTTTATTTTCGAGGTTGGAAGTGGAATTTTATCCCTAGGGCGCAGATTTGAATTCGTCGAACTGTTCGGTGCTGGGAAGAAGTGATTGTATTTTCTTTGGAATTTACATAGCTCAAATATGTATAGAGAGGTCAAGGTCATGATGTTTAGTTTACGAAAATACGGTCTACAGCTATCTGTTTGTCTTATATTGGCAAGAATTCTAATACATTTCTTTTGTATTAAAAAAAGATCTTGGATATTAGTGCTGTTGCCCCATATAATGATACCGTATCTTAGCCTGGAATGGGCGAAAGAATGATAAGCACATAAAGCAGTTTTAAGGTCTGCGTGCTTTTTCATTTCCATTAGAGCATACGTAAAGCTTGATAATTTTGACGAAAGTTTTTGGATGTGGAATTTCCAGTTTATGTTTGTATCGATTTCGAGTCCAAGAAGATTAGTTGAGTCAATACATTCTAATTTTTGATTATCATAAGTAAAAGCTATGTTTAAGTTGCGTTTTTGGTATGGTTTATATTGCATTACTTTTGTTTTATTCAAGTTCAACTCGAGGTTGTGGATGTTAAGCCAATCAACGACTTTGGACAGAGTATTGTACAAAAGGGTGTTAAGATTGTTGTCGTGAGTAGAATATGGAAAGATGATGGAAATGTCGTCTGCGAAAAGGACACTGCTGTGATCGAGTATTTTGGGAAGTTGATTAATTAAATGACAAACAAGAGACAGCCGAGGTTGCTGCCTTGTGGAAATGAGCCGGATAAAATTCTCTTTTCTGATTTAATATTATCTATTGACCTAGTGCAGTAGTTGTGGTGTTCTATTTGGACATACTGTTTTCGATTTGATAGGTATGATTGGAACCATGTACCCCTAACGCCTATATTGTACAGTTTGTCTAGTAAAATAGTATACGATACTTTGTCGTAGGCTTTACTCATATCCAATAAAACACCGATTGCGTAGTTCTTACCATTAATTATGTTGTGGATTTCTTGGATATATTTGTAAAGGGCTAACGCCGTTGACCGGTTTTTACGAAAACCGTTTTGGTTTTCGCATAAAATTTAAAATTTCTCACTAAACGACTATAGTCGCTTAGCCATTATTGTTTCCAGTACTTTCGCGAATGTAGGTAATAAAGCTATGGGGCGATATTAGGCTGGGTTGCTGGGGTCCCCTTTCTTAAAGATTGGCTTGATAACTGATAATTTAAGGGGGTCGGGCATGACTCCTTCAGAAAACGATTGGTTTACCAGGAATGTTAGGGGGGTTGTTAATTCTTTTGAGCATTGTTTAACGAGAGCCGGGGGCAATTCATCGTGACCGTGACTGTTCTTATTTTTCAGTTGGCGGATTGTGTTATATATCTCCGACTCACTAACAGGGCTTAAATAAAAAGAGTTAATGTGAGAGTCAATGTTTGAGCGGTGATTATATAGTTGATTCGCTTGTGTTTTTCTAGCTGATTGACTGCCCAAGGACACAAAGTAATCATTAAATGAATTTGCGACAATGTAAGGGTCTTCTATGACTTTATTTTGAACCCGTAGAGACAAGTTTTTGTGCAGTTTCTTAGGGGTTTTGTTCGAAATTTCTTTGATAACATTCCACATACCTTTTACTTTATTTTTGAGTTATTAATTTGTTTAATATTTTGGAGTTTTTTTGACATTTTTACAGCAAATTTTAACGTTTTTTCGTATTTTTTATAATAATTTTGAAGTACATCATTTTTTATTTCAGATGTCATTATTTTTAAGAGTCGTTTGTGTTGACATGATTTTTTTTATTCCGACTGTTAGCCATTTTTTCTTACGTTTAGATCCTAATTTAATTTTACTTTTTGGTATTATTTTATTGAGTAAATCTATTATTTTATCCGAGAATTTAATGTAATTTTTATTAACGTTTTGCTGTGAAGAGATTATAGAGTTCCAGTCTATTTTGTGTAGTTCCGATCTGAACGTATTTATTTTATTTTCATTGTATATTCTTTTTTCAGTAAACCAGACTGTAGATTTTATGTCTGGAAGAGGTAGATCAACTAAGATGCCCTTATGATCTGAGAAACCATATTCGTTTACTGAGACTGTCATTTCTTGGTGTTGAAAGTTCGTAAACACCAGATCTAAGCAGCTCGCACAGGACTGAGTAATACGTGTGGGTTCTTTTACTTGTTGTTTGAAGTTATAGCTTTTCATTAAGTTTAAAATATTTTGTGTAAGTTTTGAATTATTTAGAGCATTTATATTAAAGTCACCTCCTACGATAATGTTTTTGCATTTATCTGCTAGTGAAAGTTGGTCGAGGAGCTTTTCCAAACTGTCAATGAACATTTGAGTTTCTCTATGTCTCTGTGGCCAATATATTACAATAAATATAGTATTGTACTTCAAGATCTCTACGGCACAAATTTCAAATATACACTCTATACTTAATTTTATTAAGTCTTTTCTCTCTAAGTACTCTATACTATCATGTAGAAATATGCAGACGCCGCCGCCTTCGCTGTGCTGTCTGCAATAGGTCGAAGCCAAGTTGTAACCGTCCAGCTTTAGCAGGTCGATTTTCTTTGTCGTTATCCACGTCTCTGACAAGCAAAGGGCTTGAAGTTTTATTTCGTCTGTCAACTCTTCGACAATATGCAGTTTACTTCTAATGCTTTGCATATTTTGGTATAATATTAAGAATTTATTGACGAAAAAAGGTCTTAGCGTTCGTTACATTTCTAATCGAAACGTTTTTAGTTGAACTGTCTATGGATTCGGTGCCATTATTATCAGAAGTTCGTTCAGGTGAGCTGACTTGCTCATTTGATTGTTCCACGAGTTTTCCATCTATATACAATGCTATGCTATTTTAAAGAACAATATTCTTTAAAATAGCATAGTGTCCTTGTTGCCTGGCTTTATAGAGCAATTTTGTTAGAGCTTGCCTTTTTTAAAGAGATTCTTGATCCAAAAATTCAGAAATATATACGCCTGTGTTTTTGAAGCACGCTTTGTTGTCTAGTAGGTATTTTGTAACCTTTTGGCTTAAGAGCTCTATGACAATAGGCCTTTTGTATCCTTTCCTGCCAATCCTGGTACAAGCTTCAATATATTCAGTAAGGTTAACGTTGAGTATATCCTGAAAAACGTACAGGATCTGGTCATGTAGTTCTGTTTCGCCCTCAAATTTTTTTTCCTGAAGTTCGTACAAAACAATTTTTTTCTGATTTGTTTCTTTCGTGTATTCTAAGCAGTGAGGGCAATCCATACGAGTAGAGCTGGCCAACGTTTTTCTTGACTGCCCCGGAATCGAACTGGTTATCATTCTTTTGATTTCTTTAATTTCGGTTTTTAATTTCTCGTGTTCTTGTTCCGAAACGATAATATTACTGTTTATTTTAGTAATTGCCTGTTTTTGGTTTTTCTGTTCTGATTTTATTGCGTCGTTAGATTGTATTATTTGGTTTTTCAATTCTGTCATTACATTATTTATTTCCGAGAGCAGCGAGGTTCTTAGTTTAGAGCCTAATGATTGCATGCTATTTTCTAGTCTTTTGTCAAGAAGCTTTTCAAATTGTTCTAGGGTAATGGTATTGACCAAGCCTGGTGGTGAATGCTGGGTTTTACATGCCATCGACATAGCATCGACGTTTACTGTGTCCCCGAGGATGCTCGAGTCATCGAAGCAGGGTGTTATGTTCATTGCAAGATGGGATTTATTTCGGAGTGTAACGTTGCTTGTTTCCGAATGGCATGGTTCGCTGCTGTCTCGCAGGCGAACTGGAGTGTTCGTGTTTCCTCGTTTTGGTTCTTTACAGCTGCAAGACGGGCATTTCCAAGAGTTTTTGTGTTCGCAGTCCGATGTGCTATAGAAACTTTTAAATCTCTCATAAGACATGCCAGCGCAATCTAGGTCGTATTTGCTATGACATAACGAACATGAGAGATATTGTCTATTTGGGAATTTTTGTAAACATCCTGAACACATTTGTGCCATTTTTGAGTACAGCGCCCTCTACCGTGAAGTAGCGCTACAGTAGTTACTCGATTGCTAAAGCAGTTCCGTCTTAGACTACTCACCACTAGATGTCGCTAGTAAAACTGTTATTGTTCGAATTTGTAACTGATTTTATTTTGTATTTTGTTAATTTCTTTGCACTTTTGTTGACATTACCATTAGAAAAACTAGATTTCTACTGTTCACGTCACCGTTTTTATTATAAGAACTTGTTTTCGTATAAATATTAAAGCACTACACAGTCTATTTACATCGAATAACACATTTATGTTTCAATAGTCACAGTTTGTAGAACGTTCGATATTTTATTGAGATAACATTTCTCAGAAGACTTTACATCACGGAGAATCTGTTTACTGTATTCACGCACTTTATTATAACTCACAGACCACTTAACCTATAGACCCCGCTTACAAGGGCGCCCGCGTAAGCCAAGCCTAAGCTCAAAAAACGTCAAGTGGTCACCACGCCCCCAAATATGCTCTTAGTATGCGGCCGATCGTTATCGAAGTAACGTGCAATATTCGACGCATTACTTGGCTTATAAAGTGCTCTAAATATGCCTTTTTGTATGGTTAAATTGTGTGGAAAGTGTAGCAAGACATCTAGTCTTCAAAAAGATGGGATTTCATTCCACAGGTAAGCTATTTTTTACTTTTTTACCACGATAAAACAATAATAATTAAAAAGTCAAGGTTATCAAGTGCAGGTTGTAAACCTGGCGACGCGTTGATGTCTTTCAATGTCTGTCTCTTTCTTTCGCTTACTATTTTTTGTAATTCTGTCTTTGTCTAACCATTGCAGTCTCAAGTAGTGATGTGACTGATTGATTATTTAAACTTACGTACTTAACTGATACTCGTGAAACAATATTAAATTATGGTGGAATATACGTAGGATACAGAACAAACTTATATTTTTGAATTAAATAATGGAAATTTATGTTACATGCATATGTAAAATTATAAAAACATAAAAGTGTGTTCAAATCAAATTTATATCCTAACTATAATACTACAAATATGAAAGTCACTCTGTGTATCTGTCTCTGCGCGTCTAAACTGCTAAACCGCAGATGGAGTGTCTTTGCCTCCGAAACTAATGTCCCGGGTTCGATTCCCGGTAAGGGCATTTGTTTCTGTGGTGAGCAGAGACATTTGTTTCTGAGATTTGGACGATTTGTGTAAAAATAATCCCCTAATATTTATTTATTTATTTGTATTTGCATTCATTTTATGTGTTAATGATTATGATCACGATGTGTTAATGGACCCGGGTATGTCCTTAAACTACGACCAAGACCACCGGGGAATGGACAGCAGCATTCCTAGAGTGGCGGTGGAGATACTGCGATCGCCAACCCGCATGCCAAGCGTGGCGATTATGGCATTTACCCCCCATGAAATTGGGGGAGGCCTATGTCCAGCAGTGGACGTCCTAGGGCTGATATGGATGGATGGATGGTTTATGATTATTGTTCTTATACATTTATTCCTATTACCATACCATAGGATACATAGGAATAACATATGAACTGTCTCAAGTCACCTTACTGTATACTCTACAGACTGTACAGGCGAGAAATCTGGGCCACTTCGTACTTTGTCACAGTGAAAATCAATGTGAAAGCTGCTAGAAATCTCATATGACTTGACACTGTGACAAGGTACGAAGTGGCCCAGAAATCAAATTCCTCCACTGTACATTAAACAATAAGCATTTATATTTAGTTAGTATCTTTGAATTAAAAACAATTTAAATTGCTTTTCGTATTTTTATTGATTCCAATTTAAAACTTAAATTTACACTTATATTCTGTAGTATCTTTTTCGAGTGTGTCCCATCACTACACAAAATGGCGCGCATCACGCACCGTACACGTGATTGCTCGTTGACCTTGTACTAGCCAATCACAGTGCACTTGTCGCCCCCCGCGCCCCGCCAATTTGGCAGTTTGAGATTCATGACAAAGTTCTATGAAGCGGTGTCTATAGGGTTAAGTGGTCAGTGTTATAACTTTAAGACGAGGCAACCTAAAATAATTCCCACGCTTGCTCCGCCCATCACCCGCGCCAACCCGCCACCGCTAGATACACTCGTTCGCCATGCTCGCGCGTGCGGTGCGGGGCAAGAACATAGAATGAATAGAGATTTTTTTATTGAAATACGTTAACTATTTTTTTTCATGGTGCCATTTGAACCAGTTTTTGATGACAATCAAATGTCATTATTGTAGTTGGTCAACAAACCAAGGACAAACCTAGCTCGATGCTAGTGGCCTCCGAAAAGGCTCCTACAATATGACGTCACGTGCCACTTATCAAACCAACAGTTGTATGGGAAAATAAGTACCCATCAAAAACATAAACGTGAAAATGAGAGCCAATTTCAATATTAAGAATATGCGACGCGTGACAGTATGTTATAATACCATGAAAGCTGTTGGGTATTTAAGAAAACTGCCAAGTTTAAGCTCAAAATGCATTAAGCCGCAATAAATTAGTTTTACTGCAAACAATCTAGTGCCAGACTTGGCACCTTTTTAGATAATCTATGAATCTTGGCACCCATTTAGATCTCAATTCTTTTGTCGGTGAAGACGACAACCATGCGTCGCATATTCTTAATATTGAACTTGGCTCTCATTTTCACATTTATCTTTTTGATGGGATATCATTCCTTTTTGTCAAACTTCACCAAATGGTACTTTTCACTAGCGAATGCTCTAGACACGCGGCAGCGTGTCCAGCCAAGTTCACCCCGGGAACTAGCGGACAGCAGCCGTGTGTTATAAGGACCGTATCGTTAATTATGGGTACATTAAAAATATTACACAACTAACTTATGTTAAAACATTTATTAACTTTAAAAAAAATATCTACAAGTAAAGTATATTTACAACGATAAAAACAATAAAAAAACGACCTATTTATTGGCCTTTGCCAATTTTCCGCACTTTGCTTTTAATGTTTCGCATCAGGTTTTGGACAACGCTAGCACCAAGGTTTTTGGCTACCAGATTCCAGTCTCGTTTGAATTTTTCCAACGAAGTGGCAGGTTGGTCTTTTTTACGTAAATTCGCCTTCATTAATGCCCAAAATTTTTCGATGGGACGAATCTCTGGGCAGTTTGGCGGATTGTACTGTTTGCCAACGAAGCCTATTTTTTCTTTGGCGTACCACTGAAGGACTGACTTAGCATAATGGCAGCTGGCTAAGTCAGGCCAAAACAAAGTTTGATCTCTGTGCTTCCTTATGAGTGGCAATAATCTCTTCTGAAGACATTCCTTCTCATAGATCTGAGCATTTAAAGTTTTGTCTGTAAAATAAGGCGTTGAGGTCATTCCACATTGACAAATAGCTTGCCAAACTAAGATCTTTTTTCCAAATTTTTCGCAAAAAATTGCTTTTTCGGCATTGCTGACGACTGTACCTTCTTTCACCGTCTAGTATTGAGCTCCTGGTAAAGTTTTGTAGTCTAACTTTACGTATGTTTCATCGTCCATCACGATGCATTGTTTCTTTTTGCTGAAAATCTCATCATATAACTTGCGAGCCCTAGTTTTTACGGCAGATGACTGTTGAGCTGTCCGTTTTGGCTGTTTTTGCTTCTTATAGGTCTTTAAGTTATTACGTTCCTTAGCTCTTTGTACCATACCAACACTAGTACCCGCTCTTTTGGCACAATCACGAACTGAAAGGCCCTTATTTGCGGCAAAGAGGTTACATATCTTTCGGTCCAAATTAGGCATCGAAGGTCCTGATTTTCTGCCGCGACCAGGTAGATCACTTAATGAGTAGTGGTTGCCGAATCTTTGGATAGCATTTTGGACAGCGTGAACGCTAACTCCTTCCTCTTTGGCCAATTGTCTGTATGATATGCCATTTTCAGTACACCATTTGGAAACAATAGACTTTCGCTTTTCGATTGAAAGCCCTTTCATATTGAATACAGTGTGATAATGATTAAATTTTACGGAACAATCTTGTTATTTAATAACGTACCAAGATATGACAGATGACATTTTTTTTCTCCACTATACAAGTTTTTCTAGCCAGTTATAAGTGTACCCATAATTAACGATACAGTCTTTATTACACGAACCGTTTGGAGCCACTTTTGACCCCCCAATAACTCCAAATTTATCTAACATAAAAAAAATTGGTACACGTATTAAGATCCTTTAGAAAAACAAGAAACCCAAATTTCATAAATATAGGTTCAATAGTTATTGAGATATTAAATTCCAAAAAACGGCATTTTTACCACTGACTGACTGACTGACTAGTAATCAAAAACCTAACCCACTTCTAGGTGACCTAGAAAGCAAAAATTTAACATGCAGCTTGATAATTGTGTGTGTACACCAGAAAAAATTCGAAAACAGTGATTGTTTTATTAGTTTTTTTATTATTATTATTTATGCTAGTTACCTCAGAACTCCGTCATTTATTAACCAATTTGGAAAATTATTTTTTTGTTTGAAACGGTATAGTTCAGGTGCAGTCCCATAGATATCACGTAAGAATTTGATCATAGGATCCAGGAGAAATCTAGGGAACTCTTCAAATATTTGAGGTGCACCTATAGCGATTTGGGTATTTTGTAAAGTAACTCGTGCATTCGCTCTTAAAAAGCACCATTTGGCGAAGATTGACAAAAAGTAATGATATCCCATCAAAAACATAAATGTGAAAATGGGAGCCAAGTTCAATATTAAGAAAATGCGACGTTTGGTTGTCTTCTTCACCGACAAAAGATTTGAGATCTAAACGGGTGCCAAGTTCCGTAGATTCTCTGAAATGGTGGCAAGTCCGGCACTACATTAATATTAATTTACTGTGGCTTAATGCATTTTGAGCCTTAACTTGGCAGTTTTCTATGCATATGTATAATACCATAAAAGCTGTAGGATATTTAAGAAAACTGCCAAGTTAAAAATCAAAATGCATTAAGCCGCAGTAAAATAATTTTACTGTAAACAATGTAGTGCCGGACTTGCCACTATTTCAGAGAATCTACGGAACTTGTCACCCATTTAGATCTCAAATCTTACTCTGACCTGATGACAATGGGACCACCCCGAAAGTATACCAATTCAAACATAAAAAGAATTATCCAAATCGGTTAATAAATGATGGAGTTCTGAGGTAACAACTAATAATAATAAGAAAACTAATGAAAAAATTAGAGTTTTCTGATTTTTTATGTGCATGTACACATTGTACACTATTACCAAGCTGGATGCCAAATTTTACTTTTAGGTACTTAGGTAGGTAACTTCATGTCCTCTCTTCGTGACATTAATACATACATTTGGGCGCATGTTTGAGAAAAGTGTATTTGTGCACAATATTTTGTGAATAAAAATACCAGGATATTTGTGTCTCGCAGAGAATATATAAAATTAAAATCGTATTAGTGGCCTAGTATTTTTTCATATAAGATCATATTGGCATTTATTTAAATGCTGCTGATGTACGGAAAGTACAAAGGTACAGAAAAACAGTTTCAAACGCTTGTTAGGCGGTAAGTACAGTTATAAACTTACCAATTAGATAGGCTTCGTGTGTGACACTCGGCACGCCGCTTTGAATTTCTTCCTGAGAGAACAAAGAGGGATATCCCTCAAGAAGTATCCGATCATTGTCCTTGATAAACCTACGTTCGAAATGTTTGTGACACACAAACATTTTCCGAAGTTCTCGGATGCTTAAATTCGAAAGCCGATCACTGTTAATACACTGCAACCACCTGTGGAGTCCTGCCTAACTGGAGCTGGTAACTGGTGCATTTTAACTACTTGGACAGTTGTCAACACAAGTTTCAAAAATTCAGATTGGCCATCTGGATTTTGAAATTTGATTCCCTTAATCTCTGAAAGACCTTTTCTAGATTCTCCATATGTTCTTGTAGCGACCTCTTAGTACGTTATCCATAACCCTCTGAAACGTGCTGGGGCTATTTTAGAGACCCATTGGCATCCTTAAGAACTCAAAATGTCCTTGCTCTACATTAAAAGCGGTTTTTGAAATGTCCTGGGGGTCCATTTCAACCTGGTAAAATCCGCTTGCCAGATCTAGTGTGGTAATGTATTGACACTTCCCTAACTTCCACAACCCACTTCCCTAACCCAGCACATCTGTGATATTCGGTATCGGGTACTTGTCATCAATTGTTTTGTCATTCAGCTTGCGGAAATCAACCACGAGTCGCCATTTTTGTTTTCCTGAAGCGTCCGCCCTTTTGTGTACGACCCAGATAGGGGAGCTCCATTCCGAAGGCCGGATTATTCCTTGTTCGAGCATTTTGGTTATTGCTCCCTAACTTCCTGCCTATGTACGAAGGGATACCGGTAGCTTTTTGTATATACCGGCACCTCGTCTGTGGTCATGATTCTGTGTTTAATCATATTTGTAAAGGAAAGCGTTTCCCCTTCAATTTAGAACACGTCGGCATAGCGAGAACAAAGTAATTTCAAGTTAGTCGCCTCCTCTTCATTTAAATGTTCGGTACGTAAGCGCGATATTACGTCCTGTGCACGTGTATTTTGACTTAGTTCGGTGCGCATGCACTCGATATTGTAGAGGTCAGCTTGAGCTGGCCGGCCAACGAGAAGATGACGTCATTTGGGGATTGGTTTTCAACTTCTATGTATTCCCGGTTATTCTTAACCATTGTGAAACAGGGATGAATCGTACAGTTACTAATTACCTGTTCTTCTACTAAAACTTCGCCGACGGCGGTATTAATCGGAACCTTTATTATTCTAGACGTGCCGGCCGGGATCATTTCCTCGAAATGATTGTGCGCGTTGCCCGAGTAATACATCCGTATCGGGTTGCTTGACGTTCGCGTGATTAAAGTGTTACTTTTAAGATCAATCTTAGTTTCCCATTTGGTTAGTAAATCTAACCCTATCAGACCATCTAAATAGTCGTGGAAACGGTATATGAATAATTTCATGTTGTTCGTATCCCTAAACTCCGGGAAACAAGGTAACGTTAACGTTAGTCATTCCTCACGGCGTGAACATTAGTGACCTCGAAGGGATCGTAATTAAGGGGAACATTTGGAAAGTAGCGCTGGACGGTTTCGGGGCTGATAAAACATTGGTTTGCTCCGGTATCTATTAGAAATTTAAGTGGCGGTTCGCTACTTTGGATGTAAGGCAGTTGCCTTTGAGATTGCAAATTCAGTTCTATTTTGGCTTGAGTGAGTGACCTTTGATCCGACTGAAAATCCGGCTGTTCGCTAGTGCTAGGTAACGCGTCGTTATTCGGTTGATAATCATAGCTCGGTTCGGTGTCCAGTCCAGTCCAGCAGATTAAAGGCAAATAAATTGTTATTTCTAATTTGCTTTAAATGTAAACAGTGGTACGACTTAGACTGTGCAGGAATCGGCGACAAGCTTTATGAGAGTATGAACAGTACGAGTAAAACAGAATAGGTTTGTCCGGAATGTAATTACAAACTACCTAAGATAGACAACACAAATACGCCAGTGCGTTCTATGGGCCTCTCTTTTGCCCCTAGCACGACTTTGGAAACCTCGACGTCTCTGTTTGGTGCCAATTCTAGTGCATTGTCGAAATCACTTGGTTCTGAAAATGTAACGATGCGTGTCAAAAAGTCTCCCAGCGTTGTCAGTCCATCAGAGCCAGTGACAAGTGATATAGTGACCATGGAGGTATTAAATAACACAATAGCGACGGTAAACCGAGAGATAAACAATAGCCTAGTGGCGACTATCGAGGCCTGTGTTACTAAGTTGCTGAGTAGTTTCTCTAACGACTTTTTTCTTAAGCTAGAAAACCTTACAACTACAATCACTTCATTAGCGTCACGAATGGATCTAGTTGAAGATCGTGTATCCACGAAAATGCGACATCGAACAGTCTCAAAGCAACCTGACCGTAGAAATCGACCGACTTAAATCTTAACTAAACGACCGTGACCAGGAGCCCCTCTCGAATGACCTAGAAATAACCGGCCTTCCGGAAATGCCCAACGAGAATACGAACCATCTTGTCACTATCATCGCACATAAGCTTGGTGTGACCTTGGAACCTCAAGATATTGCTAGTATTCACCGGGTAGGCGCCCGGCACAGGGAGCCCGCCGCCGCCCATGGAAATGAAACAGGCTCACTTTCCTCGGCGGGATCGGATGGCCAGCCTATTCTTAACGCCGAAGCTACAGGGCTCACACAACAACCGATACAAGGCAGCCAAATAGCCTCGTATATCTTTAAAGCTGCCCGACCCCTGGTGGTACGACTCCTGCGACGAACACAACGTGATCAACTGCTGCGTGCCGCGCGTGTTCGACGTGCCGTTAACACCGATGGTCTCGATTCAGGTGACACCAGTCGGCTGTATATAAACGAACGACTTACGCGTCAAAACCGGTATCTGTTCTACAAAGCACGCCTGGAGTCCCAGCGCCTAGGCTGGATCCGTGCCTGGATCTGGCAGGGTGGTATCTATGCCCGTAAAGCTACTGGGCATCCTGCCAGGAGAATTCGCACTGAAACTGATATAAACAGGGTTTTTGGTAGTTAATATGTTGGCAAGAAATGTCTTGTTTACAACCACCAGTTATATAATGAAGCTTATTGCTAGCAATATAAGGTTCTTTACTCGATACTCGTGGTTGTTGTTTGCTGTTGATTGTTTTGTTGTTAAAAAAATAATACGTGAATACCCTAAATTAGTAACACCCGCATACTACATGCTCTTACCTGCATGTAAACTCTCTGATTATATATTTTGTACAATTGTAGTTGTTTCAGTATATGCAAACGTAAATTTAATTGAATATTGTTGTGTGTCACTATATGAGAATATGTCAGACTGTTTTATTCGGCCTCGTAATGAATTACTATTGTTGGTTATAGTGATTGCATTCTCGTGTATTGTTGATTGGCGACATGCTACTTGGCTAAGGTTATATATAATAAACAACAAATATATTCATCTCGCATTTGCAACCAAAATAAAGTTTCTTTCCGATAAAAAATGTTCATCAATCGGATTACTTAACCCGGGCTCCCTCGGAACCCGTCATGATGAATTTTTGGTAGCGATGGAACAGCACGACGTCCAAATATTGGCAGTGAACGAGACATGGTTACAAAAAGGTGAAGAGGCGAAAGCGCCCGCGCCGCCGGGGTATCGACTCCGTCATGTCCCGCGGCCGCCGGGCGCGCGATTGCGAGGTGGCGGAGTAGGTTTTTATCTAAAGCGAGGCGTCAATGCGCGTTCACTCTCACACCCACAGGCTCCCTGCGTCGAACAAATGTGGCTGAGCCTGACTGTGAATGGCACGAAACTCGCTATCGATACCGCATACCGACCGCCGTGGCAAAATGTGGATGTCTTTATAGATGCAATGAACGACTCAGTCACCTCATTTTATTCGTTTGATCACATTATTTTACTCGGAGATTTTAATATTAATTTATTGAATCCCCTCGACTCCAATAGTAAAAAACTAATAGACTTTTGCTATTGTCATAATTTTACACAATTCGTGAGCAAGCCCACGCATTATACTGACCACAGCGAAACATTAATAGATGTCATATGCTCATCCTTGCAGGTAAATAACGTAATTGTAGATTATGTGCCCGAGTTGAGCAGTCACGCATTTATTACCGGTAAAATCCCCATGAAAAAAGAAAAGCCTCGTCCTAGATGTATATTTTACCGCCCGTTAAAAAATATGGATTTTGTTAGTTTTAATTCGGACATCGAAAGCATCAAGTGGTCTCGGTTACTGTCAAATAACGTTAACGACACAGTGGAATCAGTCAATGCTTATTTAATTCACATTTTTGATCAATATGCAGCTAAAAAAAAACATTTATTAAAGATCACACCTTCCTTGGATAACATATAACATCAAAGAAATGATACGAACACGAAATGACGCTCATACTCGATATAAACATTCTAACTCCGAATCTCATAAATCGTACTATAAAACATTAAAAAAATATGTAATTTGGGCAATTGAAGCCGAAAAAACTGCATATTTTCACAACTATATTTCATCTCAAATTGGAAATCCCCGTACGCTATGGAAAAACATTAAACAAAACGTTGCTAATTTCAAAAACAAAAACCTTGAACTACCCCATCACCTTAAAGACTCTGAGCGCGTTCACGCTCACTTTCTGGACGTGCCAGGTACCAAAAATACAAATATATCTCAACTAACTTACCTTGAATTTCATAGACATTGCGAAGAAACTTTTGGTCTAAAACCTGTCTCAGAATCCGTAGTCACTAAGATAATCCGGTCTATAAATACCAAAGCGGTGGGAGCCGATGGCATATTACTTGACATGTTGCTGCTAACCCTACCCCACACGCTTCCCCTCATGACGGGTATCGTAAACCAATCCATTACTTCTGGAACTTTTCCTGATTGCTGGAAAGCAGCTTCTATTAAGCCTATCCCCAAAGTATCTTCTCCGACTGGATTAAATGATCTCAGGCCGATAAGTATCCTCCCACTTATGTCAAAAATCCTCGAAAGGGCCGTTTCTATGTAGTTGACAGAGTTTATCGAGCGTAACAATATCCTGCCTGCAAACCAATCTGGATTTAGAAAAGGACGAAGCACATCCACTGCTCTAATTGACGTTGTAGACAATATCATTACTGCTCAAGACCACGGTGAAGGTACTATACTCGTTTTACTGGACTTTTCGCGTGCTTTTGACACAATAGACCACACGCTGTTACTCTCCAAACTTTCTTATTACGGTTTCGAGCCCCATTGTGTCAAATGGTTTGCCAGCTACTTAAGTAATCGTGTTCAGTATGTCGAGCTGCTTAACGCTGATGGTACATCTGTAGTTTCTGATACTCGCCCGGTAATCAGAGGCGTGCCTCAGGGATCGATTCTCGGTCCAATCCTTTTCATTTTATACAGTGCTGATATCATCAACTGTATCAGGAACTGCAAATGTCATTTATACGCTGACGACTTACAGATCTACATAAGTTTTGATTCCAACAGTACTGATGCAGCCATTGTCCGACTGAATCAAGACCTGAGCCGAGTAGCACAGTGGTCCAAACTTAATGGCCTTGTATTAAACCCTGTCAAGTCGAAGTTTCTGGTTTTGGGTACCAAACAACGGTTGGCCAGGATTATAGCCTCGAATCCGAAGGTGTCCATAGATGGTGACGACCTGATATTTGTCTCAGAAGCTAGGAATCTTGGGGTCCTTATGGATAGTGGTCTCCATTTTGAGGGTCATATCCTAGAAACTGTGCGTAAATGTTTTTATCGCCTAAAAGTCCTCTATAGATTCAGAAACCACCTAACTGTTGATATGCGGGTTAAACTATGTGCCTCTGTAATTCTCTCGAAACTCAGTTATGCGGATACAGTATTTGGTGAGTGTTTGCTATCTCGTTAAAAAAGGCTAGTTCAGCGCTTACAAAACGCTTGTGCGCGTTTTTGCTTCCCGATTCCTCGTCGAGCACATGTCACTCCCTTTCTGAACCAGGGAAAACTATTAAAAATGGAGGCTCGTCGGACTATGCATCTTGCCACACTTCTTTTTGGTGTAATTAAAAATAAAGAACCTTCGTACCTCTTCCAGAAGCTTCGATTTGCAAACCCTCGTCCTAGACGGATACTGCGACTTATTTGTCCTCGACACGGAAGTGCTTCATTTCGTGGTAGCTTCACATATTCGGCCACGAAATGCTGGAATAACATCCCACCTCCCATCAAAAACGCTTCCACTTTGAACACATTAAAAAAAATACTTAAAAATATATTTACTTGATAAACAAGTTAATCCAGCATAGCCTTCCAAGTCTAACTAGTGTATCAATATTTGGTAGTCTACTTTGCACTCTAGAATTTCAGTGTGATAGATACTGTATGTCATATTTAAATGTATGTAAAATTAATATTGTGTGGTAGGTTTGCTTATTTTGCATGTCAAATTATAAATAGATTCAAACACCTATACCAGTACAATGGATATCTGCGAGCAATTAAACGTCTATTTTTCTACAATCGGTTCATCCCTGGCTGAGAAAATCCAACCTGTAGATTCTACCCTGGCTGCGAGTTTCGCTTTATCACAGCCACGTCTATCTGAGTGTCTCTGCAAACTGGAACCAGTGACTATCGAAGAAATTAATAAAATTGTAACAAACTTAAAATCTAATACTAGTTCTGGCTTGGATGGATTGACCGCGAAACTAATTAAATCTGTCAAAAGTATTATAACTAAAAAGTTTACCATGTGTGTCAACAAATGTCTGAAGCAAGGTGTCTTCCCTGACAGTCTGAAAACTGCTAAAGTAACACCCATCTTTAAATCAGGATGCCAAACAGACCCCGGTAACTACCGCCCAATTTCTGTCCTCCCTGTAATCTCAAAGATATACGAAAAAGTAATACACGAACGCATAAACAAAATTTTAATGCTTAATAACATTATTTCGGATAGACAATACGGTTTCAGACAAAAATCAAATACCTTATCAGCAACAGTTGACTTAGTCACGAAACTAAAAACTCAAGTCGATCAAAAACAGATAGCAGTAGGAAATTTTATTGACCTGAAAAAGGCGTTCGACACGGTATCCCACGAGAAATTACTAACTAAACTACACAATATAGGAATTGCAGGGAAAGCCCACGATATGCTAAAATCATATCTATCTAACCGTCACCAGGTAATAAAAATTTACAAATGCCAGAGTAGCCCAAGACTTATCACATATGGCGTACCACAGGGCTCGATTCTGGGACCACTCCTATTCCTCGTTTATATTAACGATATACAGGATTTAGGACTTAAGGGAGAACTAGCACTGTACGCTGACGATACATGTCTTTTTTACTTTGGCCGTAAAATCGAACATATTCTTATAAATATACAAAACGATCTAGATATTCTAAACACATGGTTCCGACTTAACCTACTTACCATTAACATCGACAAAACCAACTATGTCGTGTTCGCGGCAATAAATAAGAAAATCGACGATCACATGCCACCGTCAATAAACAATAAAAATATTACTTTAAAAACAAGCGAAAAGTATCTAGGCCTAACTATAGACAGCCGCCTTGGAAGCCCCATATTGAAAAAATAAGATCAAAACTAACCTCCCTTACGGGCGCTATTCGAAGTACCTCACGGTGCCTTCCACAAAAAGTAGAATACGTACCTGATATACAATTCCTTAATAAAACCTCACATTGATTATCTAGTTGAGATCTGGGGAACAGCGGCAAATAGTAATTTAACTAAACTACAGAGCGCTCAAAATAAGCTGATAAAGGTTTTGTTTAATTACAGCTTCTTAACACCAACACGAAAGATCTATGAAGAGCTAAAAGTTATGAATATTACTCAATCATATGTATATTACACGTGTCTATTAGTACGAAAAATCCTCCATAAAAATATACAGTCACATATAAATTTTATACATTAACATCACGTACAAAGGATTAAATTACGAAACGCGGACCACTTAGTTCTACGGCCAGCAAGGACAAAATATGGTAAAAGAAGTATAGTCTATGAAGGTGCTCAACTTTACAATAAGCTGCCAAAAGACATAAAAGAATCTAAATCTATGACCAGTTTCAAGAGACACCTTAAATTTTATATAATTAATAATTATTTTATTAAATGATGTAGCGCGTGTGTATTTGTTAGAAAAAATCACGTAACAAAATAAATAAAGTATAAATACTTCAGTATTTATAATAGGCTTATGAATTAAGTTTTTACAATAACAAGGAAAAAAATGCTCTAATAAAATAATATTTTAGATTTATCACAATAAAACAATTAAATTTCATACATAAACACATCAATATTTTCTATGTATCAACCCTATCTATAGTAAAGAAACCATAATATTTCATTTAACACTACCTAACATTATTATTTACACCAATAAAGTTTTTCTTTATAAAATACCTAACAAAAACGCATAAAATATGCACAAAAATATAGGAAATTAAAATGACCACAAAAATAAGATAAATATATACTTATACACTAACAATTTTAAATGAAATAAATTACTGTGAATACATGTTGACGTAACCTTTTGTATGCATACCAATAACATCTTACGAATTGCAAGATATTACCGACTCCACGCTAACGCTTCGTAGCTCACTGACACACATCAAGTCATAAGCACACTGCACCGCCGCGGCCGCGGCGAAGGAGACAATACCAGTGTAGCTTGACATCGAGCTTCCTAACAACCTTGCCTAATCGAAGACGCGTCTATACTGGTTCTCTTAAAAATTAACGCGTATGTTGTGAATAACAGCCTGGTTGCTAACTAGTTTGCGCGACTCAAGTTATCTAAGCCGGTTACTATGTATTTCTACTTCTACCCACTTTACATCTAAAGTAATGATTAAAAATAGCATAAATAAATGTTTGTTATCAGTTAACTATGCATTGTCTGCACGTTAGTTTTAAGTTATACACAAATATTATGTTCTCATGTAAGTGAATTTTGTAAATTCTTTATGAGAATAAAGTTCTTAAACCATAATATGTACCGTTTGAAATAAAAAAATAAATAAAAAAATGATATCTAAAAAGTCTCTACCACGGGGCGAAGAGGAATTACATACCCAGGAACTGTGATGGGCATTAAAATCTCCAGCGAAAATCATTGCCCCAGGAATAGATTTAATTAAGTTATCTAACTTAGTTTTACTTAATATTGAGTTAAAGTTAGTAGGGCTATAAAAGCTGAATGTGCTAATTTATTTATTTCCTATTTAAATACGAACACCAATATTTTGCATAGAGTTGTTACTAGTTTAGAGTAAGCTATGCTGTTGTGTATCAATATGGCCAGGGGGGCGACACGGCCTATCGGTGTGAGTCGAGCGCCGGTGACCTTGTAACGTCACGTCTGTTGCATAGGGTTGGCAATGTAGCTGCCTTGGCAAGAGGCAATAATGTTTATTCAATGATCATGATATTCATAAATCAAACACCGGGAAGCTAGTCAAATTTAATCTATAAGTTTTGATTACAAACAGACAGACAGATGCACTGAGTCAGGAGAAAACTTACTAAAAGCTCGTAAAATAAGTACCTACAAAACTTCTCATAATATGGAAACCAGGGATGTAACAGAGTTCTGCTTCTGCTTCCGCAAATGCGGAAGTTCCGCTTGAATTTACACTTCCGCATCGCATCCGTTTCTGCTATTTTTGATGCGGAAGTCATAGCGGATGTCAAAGCTTAGCGCGGCAGTGGGATACGGGCGACGCGTATTAGAAACAAACAGGTTTATACCAGTCATTGTCGGCGCCCGGCTTGCCACGTGCTGCACTTATTAGTAGTTTTGTTAACCGACTTCAAGATTTCAAAAGAGGAGGTTATCAATTCGGTTGTATGTTTTTTTTTTTTTTTAATGTTTGTTACTCCATAACTCCGTCATTTCTTAACCGATTTGAAAAATTCTTTTTCTGATTGTATGTATTAGGGATGTAACGGAAGTGGTTTTAACGGAAGCAGAAGCGGAAGCGGATGTTTAAAATTTAGTTTAACGGATGCGAAAGCGGAAGCGGAACTTAAAACGGAAACGGAAACAGAAGCAGAAGCGGAGCTTAAGGGTAGGTCCGTTTAAAAAAAAAATCTAAATATTAATAATTATTATTTTAGCATTAAAAATGTAAGACCTTTTAGGTTAAAAAAATAAAAAACATAGTACGAACAGAGTTTTTAAATTGATAATACGAACGAAAATAATTTTTAAGAAAAAAAAAACGACTTCAATGGGGGAGTCCGGTGAAAGATTATTAATCTTAGATGGTGCACTCTTAGATTCCATACAATAAAATACAAAAATGGCTATAAGTATGTTTATAATGGTAGAAGACTAAGTACCCTCAATTCCTCATGAAATCATGGAAAAACCTTGCCTGCTTGACAAACAAAACGAAGAGAACAAATCGCCAAACGTGAACTTACGCGTCGTTGAAGAGTTCCGTTCTGATCATCATCAGCAGTTCCACTTCATCAAATGTCACCTTTATGAATGAAAATGCTTGATGAGTTCATGAAAATACTAAAATCACTATTTGTGTGCCTTTCACATTTGAGGAGTTTCCTCGATTCCTAATGGATCCCATCATCAGAACTCGAGCATGATAAAAATCAATCGTGAAAATAGAACTTGCTTAACAAACACAGCTAGAAGGACAAATCGCCAAACGTGAACTTTTCGTCGTTGAAGAGTTCTGTTCTGATCATCATCAGCAGTTCCACTTCATCCAATGTCACATTTTTGGATGCAAATGCTTGACTTGTTGATAAAAACGCAAAAATCACTATATGTTTGCCTTAAAGATTTGAGAAGTTCCTTCAATTCCTCATGGATCCCATCATCAGAACTGCCTTTTGACAAAAACGGGGCCAACTTGGATATATATACATAGTATGTATATATCGCAAACTTTGCGCTGGCAGGTCGAAGCTTTTAGGGTGAATTTTACGAAGTGAATTAAGAAACTTTAAAAATATATTAATAATAGAAATACTAATCTAAAATAGCACTTAGCAGTGGTATGTTATTCCACGTATTTTGTAGTTTGTTTAGTTTACCGATTTTTACAAAAAAACATGCTACAGACTTATATCCCCAAAAAAATCTGGAGCCATAGCGTGAACAACGTTGGTAGCCTTGTGCTGTCATACCTGTAAGGTTGGTGTACTGATAAAAAAAGCAATATGGCTGAGAGTTGTGAGAATATAATTGTGTGTGTAAAGTTGAACAAATAAAATAATTAACCAAGTCAAGCCTCTTCAAAAGGTTATGGGCACAGCGCTTTAAAGGTGAAGAGGTTTGAGATAAAAATCTGCGGTCAAGCAGTACACAAGAAAAGCGATAAGGGCAACTCTTGCGGCGCGGTCAAAATGGACGCCGACTTTATTGGTTCATCAATGATATCTTCGGGCAGCCAAGGAATAAGGTTAGGAGGCGCCGAAAACTGGACAAGTTGGAAATTCCAAGTGTAGGTGATATTAAAGGCATTATGTGCTTATGAAATAGTAGATGGTTCACGTCCATGCCCGGACACAAGCGAGGCATCTGGTCTAGATTTACAAAAATATACAGAGTGGCAAAAATTAGATGCAAAAGCTCAAGGGGTGCTCGAAACGATATCGCCAAGTGTGATGCTGCAAGTTCAAAATTGTGAGACATCTAAACAAATATGGGACAAATTATGTACGGTGTACGAACAGAAGGCCGACGTATCATTGCATATATTACAACAACGCTTTTTTGAAATGAGGCCTATAAGTAATGAAAATATCGCAACATTTATTGCGAGGATTGATAACGTCGTATCGCAAGTTCGCCAGGTTAAAGGCGAGATTCCAGAAAATATGATTATTACAAAAATAATTAGTTCATTGGGAGAAAAATTCCGCCATTTTGTATCGGCATGGGATTCAGTATCAACTGATAAGCGAACGCTGTCAGAATTAACAGCTCGAGTTTTGATTGAAGACCAACGAAATAAAACTTATGAAGATGAAAACGAAAATCAAACTGCATTTAAAGTGAATGTGAAAAAGGACTCGAGAAAATGCTTTAACTGTGATAATAGTGGACATTATAAGCGTGACTGTAGACTCCAAAAATCGAACTTGTTTTGCAATAAGTGTAAAAAACATGGACATGCCTACGAACAGTGTTGGTTTAATAAAAGGTCGGCAAATAGTGAAAAAAGAAGTGCGAACATTGCAAATGATAAACAAAACGCGTTTATAACGTCGATTTCGATTAGTGCCCTAACCTCAAAATGTTCAGAATATGACTGGTTTCTGGAGAGTGCCGCGTCTGAACATATGTGTTATACAAGAGAAAAATTCCTGAATTTTAAAATTTTATTGGTGCCAAAGGATGTAATTATAGGCGATGGCACAGTGATAAAAGCAGTGGGGTGTGGGGACATTCAACTGAAAGCGTATGACGGTGAAAAGTGGATCCCTACAACAATAACCGGTGTTTTGCTTGTGCCAGAACTAAAAGTAAATCTGTTTTCAATGAGTGCGGCTTTGGACAAAGGATATAAAATGGTGTCTACGGCAGACAAGTGTAAATTTGAAAAATATGACAGTGTTCATGCTATTGCGGAGCGCTAAGGTAAAATGTATATTATGATGTTTCAACAACAGAAAGAAACTGCTTTATTGGGGAACAATGATATTTTAAGTATAGATAGGTTATGCTCGAACATTACAAGCGCAAAAAGTGCTTCCAACATCGCGGCATCACACATTTGCATTTTGTTTTATTGTTTACAATACGCACACTTCATCGAAAGCGTAAAAGAGATAGCTTTATCAAAATAATACATAAGAAAGAGACAGCCTTCACCCGGCACACCAATCACCGCACGTTTGACACAGATTAAAGAAACTAACACTAGGCAGAAGGTGCAAACTGTTTCTACCTATTAATCGACGGATGATAGCGAATGTAAGTAATGGTAATACCGCTATCGGGTTGTCGTTTGCGTAGCAGGCACGTCAAATAATTACAAAATAATTGACTCGGACACGGATTTTTGAATAAATGTACAGACAGCAAAACTAATTTTGTCAAAAAATGTTTCATGCCTGTTGATGTCAATCGATTATATTTCTATCAAGCAACAAAAACTTCTTACAGACCGACCTCGTGTAGGATACAAGAAAGGACACTTCTGCACTTTTCGTCACTGGTACTCAGAGATATACTTTAAAAATTAACATTTAATAGTTACAGCATTATTTTCTTCTAAATAAACCCAAAGAAATAAATAGGGCAGTAAGTTAAAGTTGACTATGTAACCCATATAATCTAGAATTGAATGTGATTTAGTATGACGCATCTGTTACATTAATCTATGTTCGCAGTCTGTTTGTCTTTATCACTCTCATTGCAAACGACACTAGGTAGTCTCTTTCTCTGCGACAGCGTCTTCATGTCGTCATATTTGGTAAATTGAAGGATAAAATGGAAAAAATAACATAATTTCAGCTTACTTACTTGTGGTATGTGACGCCAGTTGCCTTAGTACGTTTGCATGTATAATTAGTGCACTTTCGCAACACGCATGACGGCATTTTTAAGGTCACTTACGTCGTTGGCGGGAACTCGTGTCAACATTCGCCTCTCTCGCTTGCCCGGGAGCGACTGAAGCTAATAGGCGATGTTTAGCGTCTTTATAGCGGCACACTTTAGGTACGCGGGTAACGTATCTATACTTAAAATGTCATTGTTGGGGAAAAGCAACTCTGAACTTCAAGAGTGGCAGTCTAAACTAGGCCATCAAAACATAAATCAAGTTAAAATGATTCTTGAGAAAAATAATATAATGTCTGAAAAAGGAAATGAAGAAACCTGCATACCCTGCTTAAGAGGAAAGCAATATAAACTTCCTTTTCCTAAAAGTGACCATAGATCGACAGCACCCGGAGAAATAATTCATCTGGATATCGGAGGTCCCGTGGAAGAAGTTTCGCTTGGTGGAGCAAAATTTTCCCTTACTCCTTACAGATAACTGTGGCTAGATAACTAGTGAACTGTGAAGATTTTTTTTCCTAGGAGATAACCGAGAATTTTATATTCTTCGCAGATAACTTTTTTTTTTACAGTTTTCTGTGAGGAAAATCCAATCCTTGTAGATAACTGGTTACCTCCAAGGATTTTATATTCTTCGCAGATAACTATTTTTTTTAAGTTTTCTGAGAGGAAATTGTATTCCTCGGAGATAACTAGCTATCTCCAAGGAATTTAAGATCTTCGCAGATAACTATATCTTTTTATAGTTTTCTTTGAGGAAAATGTATTCCTCGGAGATAACTAGCTATCTCCAAGGAATTCAAGATCTTCGCAAATAACTGTCTTTTCTAACAGTTATCTGCGAGTAATTTTCACAAAGAAAAACAAAGATTAAAAAATACTAACAACTCACTATTTTTAAAACGTTTAACCTTGTTTTACTGGTGAAACAAAATTAATTAATGTATTATGTATGAAAACATGAAAACATTTTATGTTCGTATTTGGACCTAGGTTCATATACGCCAGGAATACGCTGGCAAACGATTGTCACTCGAAGTTTCAAAACTAAATGACGTACCTATTGCAAACAATTGAATGTGAAGTGTTATTCAGTCCGTATTTTCCGAACCCCGAATGTGTTGTTGGAATCATAATTTCATGAGTTTAAAGTGAATACAATTGTATAATATGGCTGAAAGTTCTCCGTCACCGGTGGAATTCGTTTCTTCTGGGAAAGGAGGCTACGTTTTACTTAGTGACGGTTACCAGTACCACAAGCGAAAGGATTACCAAAACGGTCACCAATTTTGGGCCTGTCGTAATAATTAATGTTGTGGTAGTATAACCTTATCCCGAGAGCTGTTGTTAAAAAGCACCAACACCAGGAAAACTGCATACCAAATTTACATAAAAATGTGATTAGAAAAGAAATTGACTTATTTTTTTTATTTTTTTTTATGACATAGGTGGCAAACGAGCAGACGAATCGCCTGATGGTAAGCGATTAGCGCCGACCATGGACACTCGCAACACCAAAGGGGTTGTAAGTGCGTTGCCGGCCTTTAAGATGGGAGTACGCTCTTTTCTTGAAGGTCGAATCCGTCCGGAAATACCGCAGGCGACAGTTCATTCCACAGTTTAGCTGTGCGAGGCAAGAAATTTCTGGAGAAACGCACAGTTGAGGACTGCCAACCATCTAAGTGGTGAGGATGGAAATTTTGTCGCGTTGGGCGATGGCGGAAGGAAGCGGCAGGGATTAATCCGAACAATTTCTCGGAGCACTCCCCGTAATACATGCGGTAGAAAATGCAGAGCGGGGCTACATTTCTACGCAGCGCCAAGGAGTCAAGCCGTTCCGAAACCCGCTGGTAGCCGACAATTCGAGTCACTCTCCGTTGGATGCGGTCCAGAGGGAGAAGCTGGTATTGTGGTGCCCCTGCCCAAAGATGAGAACAGTATTCCATATGTGGGCGGACCTGTGCCTTATAAAGCTGTACGCGATGGGCCGGCGTGACTTATTGCGTACAAAGGTAACTACGGATTTAACACCGATTCCTAAACAATACTTCGACACAATTTGTCAATTACATGATCAACGGGTTCATTTAGTAGAGGAGATACCAAAACATCAGTAAAAACAGGATTATACAACGCTAAAAACAATGCACTTAAAATACCGAAAAGTGAGTGCGAAAATCCCGTCGATGTAGTCGTACCTGTCATTCATGATAATTCCTATTAGCGGACTACTCCGACGTTAATGACGATTTCAATCGAATATTAGTATTTGCGTCTAACGAGGCAAGAGAGTACATAGCAACACTAAAGCATTTTTATGCGGATGGAACTTTTAAAAGCTGTTGCAAACCGTTTCTACAATTATACGTCTTTTTTGGTGATATTAGCAATGAACGACGAAAAAGGAGAACTGTTACAATTTATTATTTCAAATAATAAAATCACAAATCCCACTTTGGAATCCGGAAAAAATGACGACGGACTTCGAAATATCGTCAAGAAACGCTATTAAAAGAGTGTTTCCGAATATTGAAATAAAAGGATGCTTTTACCACTTCACATCTAGTCTACGAAGAAAAGCAAAATCATTAGGCGGCATGAAATCGAAGCTAAACAGATGCCACGTGAGCCTATGTTCAGGCCTTGTCCTTTTACCTACAGATTATATTGACGATGGATGGACATACATCTTGGATGAAAGTCCAAAAAACGAATTCGCACAGGAATTTAATGTGTGTATGTACTACTACTGGCTGAATCGACGTGGGTTTCGTGATATATGGTGTTGTTACAATGAAATAAATCGCACCATGTAGCGTGTAAAATGGTGGTGGGTGATGTGTGTGTGTCCGCCCAAAAAGTAATGACATGCTACAATAATATTTACTAATACTTACTAAGCAGAACAGCTGTTTGCCGGATAAAACCCTCGGAGAAGACTGGGCTTCTGTTTCAAATGCCGTTCTTTATCAACACACAGGAGGATTAGTTGGCTGGCGAAATCAAACCACAGAGATACTGTTTAAAGAGCCTATATTGGCTATTGACAAAATATGCCGCGTAACATGGCGCGAGGCTGACACATCGTTAAGTTGCAACCCCGAAAAAGGGTAATTAAATTAAGTGCAGAGAGGATCCATCTCGCCGTTAATACTAAACATTAAAATTAAACGCGCGCGCGACAGCTGCGACGCTGTGGACGGGACTCTACGGCCGGACCATTACGTTAAAAGAAAAGTTCGAACGTCACTCACTATACTCGGTCCATGACGACGATGTTACCGCCTCGGAGAAACCGCAGACCCCGCTGCTGTCGGACGGCGCTTGGTAGCAGCAGCGACTGGGCGGTCGCGAGCGCGCACCCTCTTGGCATGGGTGGAGCCGCGGGGCATCACGTGGCCTCCACCTCACTTACTGCGCGTGCAGTATCCTACGACGGGGAGCCGCGGGCGCACCAGAACGCCGCCGTCCAAGTATTCGCCGCAATGCTCGGCGCGGAACGCACGCCGTGGAGAAGGAAATATCATGGATCGGTTGCAGGCGCCGCCTGGCGCAGGTTCGATCGGTATCGCACCGCCAGCACTCCCGCGCCGGACATCATCTTGTCCGAGCGCGCAATACCGCCGCCACTCACGGCCACTGCCGCGCGTAGCACACACTGCCTTTCCACCTTATTACTATCCTAAGTGTATTCACACGTTATGGCAATAATCAAAAGAAAAACCTGGAGAGCGCGTCCGGTCGCCGCTGCAATCCAGGGCCAAAAAAAACCATCAATCTCCCACGTATCTACTATTTTTTTCTCCTTGACATTCCACACTTTTGACTCTGGTCCACCGGACATTGCAGTTAAAGAAAGCTGTTATAATTCAATGACGCGGTTTCAGTAGTCTCCAAATCGCGAAGCCACTTGAATTAAATAGAATGTACAATTTACCGAAATTAATCGCCATCTCAAGTCGCCATACATAAATGCTAACACTCTCGACAAATCCAATGAACCGATCGCACATTTCGGACCGCTGTCAACGTCACTTGTCAGTGACTTGACAGACGTCAGAAAGTGTCAACCTACAGTGTACGAATATCTATGCCTGTACGCGATTATTCTTTAGTTTAAAAGGTTTGTTTTAGTTATTCGGCCTCCTCAGGCTACGGTGCGCGAGTCCCACATCCGCAGTGATTATCTCCGGCAGTTGGAGTTGCATGAACGCGAGTAAAGCGGCCGAAATACTGTAATTCTTGCAAGACAACAAAAAGAGATCTCGTACGTTCCCTGCGAGTTAATGGGATTTGGAAGTTTTGTACTATTACTCCGAGTAAGCGCTACAACCACTAACAATTTAGAAGGTTGGAATTCCCGGTTGAACCGAATTGTAGGTCGCAATAAACCTAAAGGTTGCCTCACTTATTAAATGTACTAAAAGAAGACGCAAAATATTATGGGATATCTAAATTTCATCGAAACCAAAATTTCACGGAAACAAAAAAAAAGTTTGAAGTCATAGAGCGCCATGCACGTATTGCAAGAGCAATCCTACAGTTGCTGCAATCGCACATCACCGTTGGGCATTGCTTAGAAATGATATGCCCATATGCTTAATAAAATATTTTTTGACGTGTTTAAAGGAAGACAATTTTAATTTTGTTATTTTTAAGTTTAAAATAAAATTCGTTTATTTGTTGATTTGAGTTTTATTTTAAACGTGTAACGGAACGCAATTAGACTATACGTATAACGGAACGTAATAAAGCTATTAGACCACGTGATGTGAAGTTATTTTAAACTTCGTGTAAAGAAAGTAGTTTTGAAAGTTTTAACGACTGTCAAACATAATAATTGAACAAAATCGCAGTTATTTTTCCAAGGAACACAGCATTGACGAAATTTCTGACAAACTTTGGATTAATATCAAAACTTACGAACTCTACTAGTTGAGAGTTATGTAATCCTGGTACTTCAACGGTTAGGAAAAGTCTTTGGAAATCTTGTCGAAGGTTCCAACTACTTGTTAAAACTTTACTAGTTTAAATTTCGAATTCCACCAATTGAGAGTTATGTAATCCTAGTACTTCATTGGTTGGAAGTCTTTAATTTGATCAAAAAGAGTCAAGACAGAACCGTCCTCGTTTAAATTTCGAATTACACTAGTTGAGAGTTATGGAACCCTAGTACTGCAATGGTTAGAAAAGTCTTCAAAATGATCAAAAGAGTCAAGACAGAACCGTCCTCGTTTAAATTTCGAACTTAACTAGTTGAGAGTTATGGAATCCTAGTACTTTAATGGTTGGAAAAGCCTTTAAAGTAATCAAAAATAGGTCATAATGACGATTCTACCTGCTGTAGTTCAAATTTCGAACTCGAATTATTCCGATTCAAATTTCGAAATTCTACCATGGCTGTAGTAGACGAAAGGTCGTAAGAGTCTCTGTCAATTTTGGGTATAAAAGGGGCGCGAAGTTCTATTGAAATGACTTAGAATTCGTCACTCTCAGACTGTCAAGGTCTCTGGTCTACGTAATAGTAAATATTTGGTGGGTGAAATTGCTGTCCTAGGGATGGTTCGTCGTTATGAGGGGTTACTCTTCATGATGAGGAATCATTCTTAGACAAATTTATCTAATATTTTTTGGGGATTTGTGTTATTTCAAGTATTTCAAAAGACCAGAATCTTATCCAGGCGTCAGTTTGCCTGAGGAGTCTTGCTCGCCTAACGGTGCCAACGAGCAGGGTTCATAGTCTTTAGTTACCAGATCTAAGGGTGGTCTGGCGTCTACCTTTTACCTACATGGAGACGATTCAAATCCCTTACGTTCCTTCAATGCCCAGCTGACAACGTAGACATGGCTGCCAATATGGGGTCTCAGCATAGAGGTGCATACCTCGCTTGTCGAAATTGTTCAGTATTTGAGGAACGGTCTTGTTAAATATATTTATATATAAATCTTATATACACAATAGGGCGTCTTACTCACTGTATCCTAGCCTGCGGGCGCAGTGGGAGGAGACAACCAACACGGGCCTTTAGCATTGCAATTCTCAGTTTAGCCCACTGAACTTTCGTTGCATAGGTTAGGGATTCGCAGTCAAAAGAGCTGAATCTGGTAAGGGATTCATGTTCTTTCAGTTTAGTGAATTTACTGGGGAACAGTAGGGTAGCTTCAAACACATTTATTTGGGAAGTAGGGTTTAGTAATTTATTTTAGGATTGCCGTTAATTTGGAGTTTTGGGAATACTTAGCTGTGATAAAGTTATCATTTTTGGTATAAATAATGATGGTTTATGTTAAGAGTTGCGATTTCTAGCTAAATGATTAACATTTACTCAGCATAAGCTAATTTAGTGACTAACTGAGCAGATCACTAAAGTTGGCTTTTACAAAGTGACAAGCAGAGCAGTTCACTGGGATAAGCTAATTTAGTGACAAGCTGAGCAAATCATTGAATTTAGCTTTTCAATGAGACGAGCTGAGCAGTTCTCTGGGTCAAATTATATTAGTGACAAGCAGAGTCGTTCATTAATATAGTCTAATTATGAGGCAAGCTGAGCAGTTCTCTGATTATACGAGTTTTAGGATATGGTTAGGAAGATTACTAAATAATAAATACCGTAACATAGACTGACGAGTTTCTTGGTGTTTCTTCTCTTCAGAAAACGAAGTTCCGAAACACTGGTAGAGTAATATGTCAGGAATAACTATTTATATAGGATATTAATGAATAGGTAGTAGGTAGGCTAGCTAGACGATCAATCCCCACCCAGGCGTATTCAGTAGCTAAGTACGTATGTAAGTTAAGTACAAACCATTCACCTAGAGAGCTAGCTAGGGCTGAATTAGTGTGACACTGAATTTCTTTTAAAGAGTTCATTGAAAAGGTGAAAGTTTGTGTATTTAGGATTATTTCGAATATAGTAGGGTTGCAACTGATGCGGTAACGGATCACGGTAGGGCCTGGTAGGGGACGTTCTACCAAATAAATAAATTATTTTTATCTTAATTTAACTTTCGGTAAATAAACATTTTAGCCAAAATTCGTTAGAAACTTTATTCTATTATTAAATTAGGGAAAGCTAGGTTTCATTTATAAGGAAGACAACGTCCAAAACCTGACAAGTATTCACATAAAATAATTTGGGTTTTACGGTTCATAACATTATTGGGTTCTACCCTAGACGATTCACGTTGGCCATTTCCTAGTTTAATTTGTAGTTACTTTAATAAAATCACATCGTCAAAAATATACATTTAATTAAAAATATGCAAGAGGGGGGGGGGGGCATTACATTTTGGTGCCGTGACCAGGATAAATATAGGATAAACATAGGTTGTAACCAGGATAATCATAGGCTGTTACCAGGATAAAAGTAGATTAGTAAAAAAAAGTAGCCTCTTGGCTACATTTTGTTGCTGTGAGAACGGAGTGTGATCTTCTCTAAGGTTCTCGATTTTTGTCTTTTCATTTCTTCATCTAGTTGTAGGCAAGGGTAATGTAAATGATGCACTAATCCGGATTGACTAGGCCCAAAAATATAAATGTTGAAGTGGACTGTATACAAATGACTGGTAGTTCCTCTCGTAAAATAACAGTGACTGACTCTACTCTAATTTTGGTGCCACCTTGGTTCTGCTTTTTCTTATGATTCGTAAAGTAAAAAAGAGTCCGGACGGATTGTAAATGTTTTATATTGTTTATCACAGGTTATGTTCTTATTAAAACGTATTTTGAAGTTAACACTGTTTATAATTAATTTACTTATTTATAATGACTTTAACACTGATTTTATCTAAATCTAGGACACAATGACTAGATTCCTAAACTTTTTCTGAGCTGAGTTCCCAACGCGCTTTTCTTTTTTGTTCTGGGTTTCTTCCTTGGAGTGTCTCTTCGGTACTGAGTGAAGTACGTTGCGAACTCACCTCTTATGTTTCGCAATGGCTGACCGTAACGTGAGCACCCAGAAGTAGTGCCCGCTACGAGGCGCTGTCCGAGTATAAATAGGATTTCTTATAAATCTCGCGGTTTTCCGCGGATTGCGGAGGCTGTGATTATCTCACTGGCCTGTACTAAGACTCATCGAGTCGGCGTTCGGTGTGGTCACACGTGACCCTTTATACTTGGACCGCGTCTTCCTAATATTGGCTCTGAGGGAAAAACGTTGTGTAAAAATGACTATTCTGAATTGATTCAATGTTAAGAAATTCGCTGCGCGACCATTTCTTAGTGCCTGTGATTCAAACAGGGCTTGTAATATGCGCCTCAGCGCCTACTTTATATAATAAAAAACTCTTTATCTCAGAGCAAACTGTTTGTGAGTTGGCTCACAAACATGCCATTTTCATAGCGTAATTTCGATCTACGATCGATACATTTTACACTATTACGCAATCTTTTATTGTATTGCGTATGGAAATTTCCAAGCATCATTGCGCAATCACTCCGATTGTGTCATAATACTTGCTGAAATGAATAAACTCGCCCTAAAGAGTTATTCCTTCCGCTTAGTGCGACAAGGTTCTAATATTTACGTAAATATGACAATATTTCTTAAATATTCCATTTTAAATAACAGGGTTACTCTTAAATTTACCTAGCTAACGTCTTATCTTTATTTGTTTCTAAATTACGTGCTAGGTAAATTAGGGGCGGGTAGAATCTGTCGTCTACAGGTAATCTTCATTTGGGTTGAGCTAAAGAAATAATAAAAATAATAAGATTTGAATTTAGTATAAAAATTGGAGGGCAGTTGTAGGCCAGGTAGGGTAGGTGTAGGTTCAACTAAATTTATTAGATGGGAATTTAGTATATAAATTGGAGGGCAGCTCGGAAATATGTCTGTATACTATTACTTCTGGGAACAAACATTGACGAATTATATAAAATTTATTTCAAAAAATTAAATAACTATTTAGTATTGCAGGACACAACAAATGCAAGAAAATGAGACACCCAGTAGGATGAATATAAATTACGGTTCCAGTTAACAAATTAGCTGAAGAATTGTCGAAACAGATACAATGAAGACCAGAGCCTTTTAAGATTTAATCCTTCAACATGCTTGTCTGAAGAGATAGAATGATTGTGAGAGGAGTTACATACAGCAATAAGTCCGTTACAAAGATAAGCAACAGAAGATAGACATTTGAATATTAAGAAGATTTCTAAGTTTCTGTAACAAAAGCTTTGTTCATCGATTCTGGATCGATACGGCCAAATATTATAATGGCCTTTTACATATTTTACTAAATCTCAAATTGGCTTACTTCCAATATGCCTAAATTCCTAAATTGATGTATTTTCAATACAATAAAACGTCATAATAACATTTACACAGTACATCCGAAATCCAAATTGTATATTTGGTACAATGAACAATAACTTCAAATACCGAATTTTAAATATTTTCGATAGCTAAGTGTTAAATATTTTGAGAATGTAACGTTTTGTATCTAGTTAATTTGTGTTTTAGACATTTTGGGATATGGTATGATTAAAAAATTCATTAAAACATGATCAGGTCAATTTTTTGACATTTCGGGAAATGTTAGAATTGAAAATTTATCAAAACGCGATAGTCTAAATGAATTATGGGCACATTTAGAATAAGGTAAATTTAGAAGTGGGCGTAAGTCAATTTGAGTTTTAGACATTGTGGGATTGACATTCTGATATTCTAGGAACACGTTATTCTGTTTGGCTGTAACGAACCGGAATATGCGTCATCTTAACAAGAAACCTTGTCGGGATTCGACCCAAGACCTCCGGGTTCGCAAGAGATGTCACTATCGACTGGGCTAAACAATACGAGAAAAATACTTACTACCATTTAAAGATTTGTTTTTATTACATTTCCACACTGTATATGGAGTGAGATTCATGGGTGTGAAATCAATATTACGGAGGAACGTTGAATATATTGGTAAACTAGAATAGTTGAATATAGTAAGCATTCGAAGAGGTTTGGAATCTCGGAGGAAAGAGGGAAAGAGGAGGGAATTATGTCATTGAGTAGCCCTCCGATACCTTCGGATTAAAACTAGAATAAAGAAATTGAATCAAACTCACTTGTAATCGGTGTCGCAGTTGTGTCATAGCTGATAGTTTCCGATTTAAGTATAAGTATGTCCAAATTTTGGAATTTGAAATTTGATAATTTTTCCGATTTCGTCCTTTGCTTTTTTTCCTAATATAATGTTCCGGCCAAACTGGCGTTTAAACAAAACGGTTCCTTTTAAATTAAATCGTCTAATTCCACTTTTCTATTCAACAAACTGCAAATCGCTATTTTTTTTTCAATGTCTATCGTCACGAAGACATTTTGCCAGCATCACGTCAATTTATTTATTTATATCACGAGATGTGAAAAAAGGAAGAAAATTAAGAGCTCCAGATTTCAGGAACACATTAAAATAATAATAAAAAGGAAAGAGGGAATACAAAAACAAATTTAGAAGTCATAATTTAAGTTTGTTAATAGATAAAAAATTTGCAAGCAATCTGAAAACAGCAGGATTAGGAACCAAAAGGGATGGCATATGGGTGGGGAATGGGACTTTTTGGTAAATCAGACCGGAGTATAAATGAGCATGATTCAGGAGAGGGCAGCTCAGGAACAGATGGTTCAGGCTACCCTCGTCGAGACCGCATTCGCAAGATGGACAAGAGAGTGGCAGTGACCTAGCCTCATACGAATAATGGAAGAGGTTGCTTTTTTACTTAAATTAATTTTGGAAAACCAGGCTTTTCGACCAACATCCGGCTGAATCAAAGCAAATTTTGAGCCTTTGCTTTCAATTGAGGGTGCTTGTTGTACCTCATGGCTTGTACCCATAAAACTAGAGTGTATGCAGCCGCAGATACCCAATCTCAGTTAACCTGAGTAACGGATTCGCCACCTAGTAATGATGTGAGGGAGTGTTCGCATATCTGTAAGGAAATGGGTTCACAGCGTGTACTCATACAACGCGACGGAGGGAACTCTGTCAACATGAGCTCTCAGGGGGGGGAGGATGCCCCACTGGGGCCACTGGTTGGCTACGGTGCCTCCCCCGATTGGCGTCGGCTTCTGAGGGGCTTCTGTTTCGTGAAGTGCTGATAGGGTGATCTTGGGAGTCTGTTGTGATATTTATGTCGCGCATACTCTTAGGAAGGGGGGGTGGGTCGAGAGGGCGATCCATCTATCCCCGCCTCTCTACCTAAGGTTTGGAATTCTCTGCCGGCGTCTGTATTTCCGAGTTCATATAACCTGGACCTTTTTAAGGCACGAGTGAATAGGCATCTTCTGGGTGAGCTCGCTTCATCGTCGGCCTCATCTTTGCCCCCTGGCTAGATGCTGGCCAAGTGCAAGCAAAAACCAATAAAAAATAAAAAAAATTACATGCCACCGAGAATTCCAGGATTTGGACAAGTATTTAATCGGGAGGGATAGGAGATCATAGCAGCAGTTCTTAAAAGGAGACTTGTCACCACAGGAAACTGCTTCCTTGGCTATGTGATCAGCTGCTTCATTGCCAGTTATACCAGAAGGGCTGGGAATCCAAGCGAAAACAATTTCATACCCTCGAAGATAACATTGGTTAATTTTGTCCTTAATCATAAAAACTAAAGGGTTATGGATCTTAGAAGCAAATGGGTTAGATATTAAGGATTCTAAGGCGCTGCGAGAGTCTGAAAAAATTATGGAACGTTTAAGGCAAGCCACCAGGATGTATTCTAAGCATTTAAGAATGCCCAAGCACTCTCCAGTAAAAACAGAAGAATCAGGAGGAAATTTTACTTTTTGAACAATGCCATATTGAGAGTGGAAGGTGCCGACTCCAACACATCCAACTGGGGATAATTTAGAGGCGTCTGAGTAAAGAGTGTGCCAATTAAACCATTCCTTTCCAAGAATTGCCTGTGAACGTTGCTTAGCGCAGATATCCCCTTTTAAAATATTAAAATCCAAGATGACGAGTGGTTGGAGAATAGTCACGTGATAAGGAAGATCAAACATTGGGAGATTAGGGAAGTGAAACGTTGGGTCCTTGATAGAATGAAACCTCCGAAGGCTTGTTACTAGGGAAGGAGGGGATTTGTTAGTCCAGTAAGGGGAGCTGCGAAAGAGACAGTCGAGGTCAGTAATTTTAGGAGAAATTGGATAAACTGAGAATTGAAAAGTGCGAAATAGATAGCGGTCTGAAAGGAACTGACGTAAACATTCAACCCGAAGAGCATTTAATGGGCTTGACTTCATGGCACTAGAAATAATGCGAAGAGCCTTGGACTGTATTCGATCGAGGCTACGAAGACCAGCTTGGTTAGCAGGTTCTAACAAGAACGATCCATAATCCAGGACACTTCTGACTGTCGCGTTATATATTAACTTGAGGGCGAAGGGATGGGCACCCCACCACACTCCCGCTAAACATCTAAGAATATTTAGATTTCGTTCGCATTTGACCTCAACATACTCACAGTGAGCCAGTCCCGTCAGTTTTAAGTCGAGGACCAGACCTAAAAACTTGAAATGGGGTTTAATAGGAATATCATGGCGATTAAGCGCTACACTTATAAAGGGGAGAGCTTTTTTCCTAGAAAAAATAACAATGCTGCTTTTGGAGGGAGATAATTCAAAACCATGTTGGGAAAGCCAATTATTGACACTTTCTAAAGATAGTTTAATGGACTCGGCCGCACTGGGAATAGAGGAATTGGAAGAATATAATAAAATATCGTCTGCGTATTGTAGAATATTACACTGACCACGGGAAGAGTGCAAATCAGCAGTATAAATATTAAAGGGCCAAGGACAGACCCTTGCGGCAAGCCCTTCCAAACAGATCGCGTTGGAGCCATATCCCTATCATTACCCCGAAGGGTGATGTGTCGACCCGAAAGCATTTCAATAATAAGACTACTCAGTCTCACTGGGGCATTGATCAGGCGGAGTTTCTTCAAAAGGATGGGCAGTTGGACATTGTCGTATGCAGCCTTAACATCAAGGAACGCAGCGACAACCGATTTCTTATTGGAAAAGGCAAGGCGAATGTCTGTCGTTCAAACACACAAGTTGTCCATGGTGCTTCTGCCTTTCCTGAAGCCAAATTGCGAGTTAGAGAGCCAATCATTGCTTTCCACAAACCACTCCATTCTAATTTTAATAAGGTGTTCCATAATTTTCAGTAGAACCGAAGACAGAGCTATCGGACGGTAGGAGCAGGGATCAGTCGGGTCTTTATCTGGTTTCAAAATGGGGATAATTAATTGGGTTTTCGACTGACGTGGAATAATACCGGACATGAAAATGATGGAGTTAATAAGTTCTAGGTAGTACGAAAGAAAGTTATCGCAAGCGTTAGAAATGAAAGAATATGGAATACCGTCATGCCCTGGGGTAGAATCTTTAACTTGATTAAGAACCATTTTTAGTTCTACCATAGAGAATGGCTGGTCTAAGGGGTCAAGAGAGACCGGAATGTAATTGGGGATCTCAGTGACATTTGGGGCATACTGAGGGGCGAGTAAGTCCATGAAAGAATCCGCCCATTCCTGGGATGGAGGGTGAGAACGAGAAGTAGTTTTTTTGCATCCCCTAAATTTCCTAATATTGTCCCAAAGGAAACGGGATGGGGTGGAAGGGGAAATGGATGAGCAGAAAGATTTCCAGCCCTCTCGCTTCTTTGACTGGAGGAGTAATTTAGTTTCTGCCATACATTTTTTGAGCGCAATGAATTTTGACAGACTGATATTAAAGCGGTATTCGTTTTCACATAACTTCCTCCTCTTTATTGCAGCCGTGCACTGTGGGTCCCACCATGGCGGAGACGGATTTTTTTTCGGTGGTGGTTTTTTAAGGGGGAAAACAATTTCAGCACACTGGATAATGGTTGTGGCAAAAGCCTCGGCACATTCATTTATGTTTTCAGATGAGATCGGGGGTAATTTGCACACCGATTTATCAAGTTCAGTTTTATATTCATCCCATACAGCATTAAATAGTTGGAATTTGAGAAGAGGAGTGTTACTGATCTGAGATTTGTTCTCCAACATGAGAGGTTGAAGAAGGATAGGGAAATGATCACTGCCGAAAGAGGAGTCAAGTGTCTCCCAAGATAAGAGTGGAGCTAAGTTAGGACAGCACAGCGAGAGATCAACGACACTAACCAGTTCCCGAGGGCGAGTTCGTCTGGTGGGTGAGCCAGTGTTAAGAACACATAAGTTGACGGAGTCAAGTACTTCCAAGAGATTATTTCCTTGGATATCTGATTTACCACTGCCCCACACACGATGATGGCAGTTAAAGTCCCCTAAAACTAGGAGAGGGGGTGGAAGAGACTGAATAATAGCAGATAACTGAGTTAGAGTTGATTTAGTAGGGCGACCGATATAGACAGATGCGAAAGTACAATTTTCCAATCGAGCTGCCACAATGTCAAAATCATTCGAAGGAGGGATATTGATAGGGTTAAATGATAGCGAATTTTTAAAAAATAAGGCACAACCAGCGAAACCGTACGAGGACATGAGAATCCAGGAATATTGAAATTTTGGTTAGGTTTAAGCCAAATTTCAGAGATGGTGAGAACTGAAAGATTGTATTTATTTACAAGATATATTAGATCAGACTTTTTATTGCTTATGCTTCTACAATTCCATTGTAGGGTTATTTGGGCCATGATTTAATAAATCGATGAAAGAAGAGAGAATAGGGGCAACGTGGGACATCAGGTTCACTTCAGAGTGAGAAGGGGCAAACACTTGCGAGAGAGCAGAGAGTAGTTTGATGAGGATGGACAAGGAATTTTCACGCGAAGTCACTGAATGAGGGTTGTTCAGGGCGGTGCCATTACCTATTTCGGGGGGAATATCATTAACGAGGGACATATGAGCTTTTCTATCGTATCCGCTCCGTGGTGGAGGCGGAGAACGGGGTCTGGAAAAGGTAGTTTTTTTATATGAGCAGTTCAGAGCGCGAGCAGAAGTGGAGGCAGCTACGTTTGCGAACGATTTTCCTAAGACTGGATGGAGCTTTTCTGCTTCTGTATATGAGATGTTTCCCTCGGCCATTGAAGTTTTAATATTCGTTTGACGGAGAAACTCGGGGCAGGTCTTGCTTGTAGCTAAATGACTTGATTCTCCTTTGCAGTTGACGCACTTAAGGGCCTCGTCGTCACAAGAGTCCCCGGTATGGTCCCCACCACAGCGATAGCAACGGGGATTTGACCTGCACTTATCTTTAGTATGGCCAAACCGACAGCAGCGGAAGCACTGGGTAGTAGGAAACGTATTTAATTCAACTTTCAGCGAGTTGAAACAGGCAAATATCCTTTGAGGTAGGACCTGTCCGTCGAAAGTTAATACGACTGTCTCTGACGGAACCCATTTATAAGAGCCATCTTGAAAATTTGTTTTTTTAAAATTCAGTCGACGCGACTTCACTACCCGTCCACATCCCATCGGGACTTTTACAAGGTTAATTATGTCTTCAGGAGACCACTCCGTGGGAAGACCTTTAACAATACCCACCCTAGTCACGTTGAAGGATGGGATGAACGCCTTAATTTTTTTTTAAATTAATGAAAAAAAGCAGACATGAAATGATATATGTCAAAGAACAATTTGTTATTTTTGTTTCTTGCACGACTAGCATGGACATCCTAGACGAAATTAAGCACTGACATAAAACCAACATAATTTTATGTGCTTCGGAGATTTTATGTACCATGTTAGTGTTGCAACATAAAATTTATTTCCGAACGCGAAATTTATGTAAAGTGTTGCCAATCTATTAAAGACAACTGGTAAAAGATTTGTATTTGTTCCTTTTGTTTGTAAAGATATGATAACCCATCAGTCGATTCAGATCATTTATGTGGAGATTTCGATTCACTTGTCAATATTTTTCTAAAATATTAAAAATTAAGAATCCGAGTAACCTGCATATATATGTCTATGCTAAATACCATGTTAGAACAAGACCTAATTTTTTTTTGACATAGCGTATCGTTATGACAATAGCGATCTATGTTAGACGGTTTATTTTACAGTGTGTTATATAATTTCCGTACAATTTCATTAAAAGTAGTAAAGTTAAAGTGACCATAAAATTGATATGATATAAAATGATCATGCTAGGTGGGCAAGGAGTTTAGTTCAGATGAAATACAAAGCCCGCAAGACGGAATTAGTGGGAAGAGACGTGTCCGATCATTAATTTGTCTGTCTCTTTCTACCGTATATTAGATAGGAGAGACTTAATTTGAAATTCATAGTGCAAAGGTCGTATAGCGATTTATAGAATACATTTTTGCTTGTCATTTATTGCAGGTAGAACAGTCGTGAGAATTTTCGTTTAAATGTTGAAATTCAGAGATTTTTTTTATTGGGTAAATAAGGACTATTATACTCGTTTCCCACTCATATGAGGGTAAGGAATTCAAATTTTATATTCATTTTGAATTTAGAGGGATAAAAATTTTTTTTTTGGGAAAATTGTCATTATACTCTTTTTCCACTAATATGAGGATAAGAAATTCAAATTTTATATTTATTTTGAATTTCGACGTATAAAATTTTTTTTTTTGTTAAATTGTCATTATACTCTTTTTCCACTAATATGAGGATAAGAAATTCAAATTTTATATTTATTTTGAATTTAGAGATATAAAACTTTTTTTTTTGGAAAAATTGACATTATTCTTGTTTCCAACTAGTATGAGAGTAGGAAATTCAGTTCTTATTTTAAATTGAGTTTTGAAACATAAAAAACTTTAATGTAATTACACTCGATTCCGAATAATAAGAGTCAAAGAGTTGCAAATTTACTATTAATTCCAATTTAATATTTTTTTTAAACACCTTTTTTACCGGAAATCGTCATTATACACGTTTTCGACTAAATCAGGGGTAAAGCTTTCAAATTTTTAATTATTTTGGGCTGTCGACAAAACCAAGATTAACATTTTCAAATATTACAATACTTTAGGCTTTAGTCAAAGAGATATTACTCGTTAGAAGAAAATAAATTGTTAATGGCTTAAGAAAATTAAATTTCTTAATGAGGAGGGCAGGGTTTAAAATTGGTTAAGGTATTGGTAATGGTAACGGTATAAATAATGGTAATGGTAATGGAGGTATTAAGTGTGCGGAAGAAAAGATTCTAAATTAGAATGAAGTTAAATTGCAACATTTATGTTGTGGTTGTACTTAAGGAGTTTTGTTTGATTGGTAGTGTTGAGTGCTATTTTATTAAAACCACCATCTAATAATTATATTTGAGTTTTTATTGTTAATTAACATGTGCAGCACAGTTACAACGATTACATTTTTTTTTAAGAAGCGAACCAAAGATTTAACAAAAATATTATAGAGCATGTCACAGACTATATCAAAATAGATGTTGTGTGGATGCGTGGACATTGGCCTTCAACACTCTCCTTCAATGTTTGCACATCAATCCAACATACAAACATTTCTCATTAACATTTAAACAAGTTGAGCAAATTACAAATTTCTCTCCTGACAAAGACTTTGTTAAGATATCAGCTATCTGATCTGTTGTAGAAACATACTTAACAATAATAATTCCGTCTTCAACCTTTTGTTTTATAAAATTAAATTTAACATCTATATGCTTCTAACGTTTCTGGTCAGGATTTTTAACAACTTTTATGGTACTCTGATTATCCTCAAAAATAACAGTATTATTAACTTTTACATTAAAATCCAACAAAAGTTTCATTAGCCAACAAGCCTCTACAGAAGCTTCACACAAAGCAATTAATTCAGCCTCTGTAGTACTCAAAGCCACAGTACTTTGCTTCTTAGATGTCCAGGTAACTGTATTATTAAACAATTTAAATAAATATCCATTTGTGGATTTTCTCTCACTATCCCTAGCAAAGTCAGCATCAGCATGGCCTATCAGTGTTTCATTTTCATAATTAGAGTATATTAAGTTATAATCAATAGTTTGTTTTACATATCTTAAAACACGCTTCAAAGCTTGCCATAACTTCAAAGTTGATTGTGATTGGAATCTACTCAAATATGACAGCTGTTGCTAAGTCTGGTCTTGTGCTTACCATAGCATACATTAAAGAGCCAATAAGAGATCTACACTTGTGTTCTAATGTCATGTCAATTTCACTCAAGTCAAAGTCCAGTTTAAAATTAAGATCCATCGGTGAATTTGAACCTCTGCAATTTTCCATATTATAAGATTGAACTACTTTCTGTAAATATTTAGTCTGATTAAGATAAATGCCATCATGTTTCCCTTGAATACTAATCCCTAAATATGTCAGTTTGTCATTACCCAAATCTTTCATATTGTAACACCTCTCCGTTACTGGGTAGGACTGGGGATGGTGGAATTAAACAGCACAAGTAGCTCTAAAGGTTTATTGCCCTGTCACAGTCCTCACCGTAGTTTACAACAATCTCTCACCACTAGAATATGTGCCTCGGCTAAGGCGGTAGAGACATAGGGAATATGTGGGGTGCTGGTTAACCGGCCTGTTACTGTCGCTTTCCGTTTCAATACTTTTATACGTGCACTAAAAGAGCTTGGGCGCCGTGAATAAAAATAAAGACACTCTACCGACCTCCGACGTCAGCTAGTTACCGGTCGATGCCTGGCTACGTAGCAAATCGCTGAGGCGATCCTCAATGAGTAAAGTGGAACGAACGCCTCGTTCGCCTCACGCCGTAAAACCAGCAGGGCAGCGACCCGTCAACAGTCCACAGTCAACAGTCAACCACGTTCAAGGCGGGTAAGTAAAAGACCCTGAAACGAATATTTTATGGTTAGGAATCACCAAGTAGTTTCTTTTCTATATGAATGCGACGGAGAAAGTCGGTTACTTACCTCCGGAGACAGTAATCCGTGCTTGCAGCGCGTGGAAGAGCTTTCAATCCAGGAGGGTCTTAATAGCAGTAACCGGGTGGCCGATCCCGGTGACTTCCCAGAACTCCTGGAAATCCGACGGAAATCTTATAGCAGGGACAAAAGCGATCAAATTTAACCCACAATCCAGCAGAAATACTTACGGATTCCTACAATGGAGCCGAGTTTAAAAATTAGGACGTATGTCCTCTAGACAAGTATTCTGAGAAGTGACAGTTCCGGCCGTCAACTTTGACAGCAGCGAAACCTTGCCAGTTGTAAATTTGCGAAATACCCATTCCAACCAACACGAACCCACCATTAATTAAGAAGGCCATTGCGGAACAGAAATAAAGATTTCAATCACCTTCCTGAAACGATTTAAAAAGGTACCGAAGTTTAAATAACTACCAAATGCTAAATAGAACCAAAATAAGGGAGAGGCAGTTTTGAATAGTGGTAACCCTGACACTTATTATTTTTAAACTAGGATAACCTGCATGTGGCGAAGGAAAGACTTAATCATCCAACGGATCGATGGTGGTGAAAATCGTTAATCGATTACCATAAATTGATTGAAGACGACCTAATTAAAAGGTAGGGTGTGGGGTTCGAAAAAATATGTGTTACAATATTAAAATTAGTCTTTAGAAATTTCTTAACACTCTCTATTTCAGTCACACTAGGCCCTACAATCAACAAGTCATCAACATATAAGATTAAGTACAAATTTCCTTTACTGTACAGACAGTAGTCATTTTGTGACCGTGTAAACCCATATTAGGTGATCACTTCAGTAAATTTTTCATACCAATATTTAGAACTCTTTTTCAAACCATATAAAGATTTTTGTATTTTAAATCTTGACCTTCGGGAACTATCAGTCCTTGTGGAGGTTTCAAGTAAACGGCTTCATCTATTCTTCCATACAAGAAAGCACCTTTAACATCCATTTGATGAATTTCATAATCCTTCTGAGCAGCAACTGATAAGAGAACTCTTAAAGTTTGTAACTTCAGTACAGGTGAGTATATATTTTCTAACTTTTCTTTCTGTTGATAACCTTTCACAACCAATCTTGCTTCACATATTTCTTCTTCTCCTAAGTTCTTCTTTGTGAAAACTCATCTGCTGTCCAGTAATTTTTCCTTCTTCGGTACAGGTACAAATTTCCATGTTTAATTTTCTTTCAAAACCTTTAACTCGTTGTAGGAGTGGTTTGCTGCAATTAAAACTGCGATTCTAATGAATTTGCTATTTATTTGCGATTATATTCACGGAGCGCTTGTACACCGTGCGGGACGTTTGACAGAAGAGGCCGTGTTGCCAGCTTGGGCTGACTATAACATTTTAATCTAATGTTGCCAAAACATAGTCCAGAGGGAAAGAAATGCAGCTCTCTAGATCTACAATAAACTAGGGATATATAATTTACTCAAACAAGTAGGTACTAATTGATACCAGTGGACTTTTTCAGGCAACATATAATGAACTATATACTATAGTTAAACAAGTTTTACATTTCTCTAGGCTAAGTAAACTAATATTATTACTTCTATTTTTTTTTTTACATTTGCAATAGAAAGTTGAGTATCTTATTTGAATGTTTGCCAAAAGTTAGTTGGAGGAACAATGATGGCACAGTAAAACGGTATAAGCGATACAGTTATTAAAACTAAAGTAAATGAGAGTAACTAGAGTAACTAGTTTTAGTCTTCATATATTGGCAAGAGACAAACTTTATTTGCAGCAATACACTGGGTGTAATTATTAGGTAATTTTATCTCTACAACTCTTACTATGTTGTCCTTGCCGGGGAAGACATTGATAATCCGTGCAAGTGGCCACTCCAAGGGAGCGGTGTTTTCCTTTATCAAGACTAATTGTCCAGTTTCTAAATTTTTTACTTGTGATTTCCATTTTGGTTTGTTCTGTAACTGATTTAAATAACATTTTTGCCATACTTTCCAATAACTCTGAACCAAATGAACGCATTGTTTCCAAAATTTCAGTCTTGATAAAGGAATTAGTGAACAATCGGCTTCAGGAATTGCCATAATTGGTCTACCTATAAGAAAATGGCCCGGACTAAGGCAACTAAAGTCCTGGCCATCATTAGTCAAGGGTGTTAGCGGCCTCGAGTTCAGTATTCCCTCCACTTCTATTATGATAGTATTAAATTGTTCATAAGTCAGTACTGCCTTGCCTATGACTCTACGGAAATGATATTTCGCACTTTTTACCCCCGCTTCCCACAACCCTCCGAAGGTAGGAGAATAACTTGGGATGTATTTGAAATCTATGCCTCGTTGAGTTGCATAGTTTATAATTTTATTACGATGCTCTACATTTTTATTCAATTCATACAAAGCTTTCAATTGGTTATCGCAACCCTTAAAGGTAGTAGCGTTATCACAACAAATCTGTGATGGAAGCCCTCTACGAGCTATGAAGCGCTTTAGAGCTGCAAGAAATGTGTCAGAGGTCATGTCGGACACGAGCTCCATGTGTATGGCCTTAGTCGCGAAACATACAAATAGCGCTACGTAGCCCTTACCAACTAGTGACTTGCGGATGCGCGAGTTTTTTATATTAAAAGCGCCACAATAGTCTATACCCGTAATTTTAAACACGCTTGTTTGGTTAACTCTATCTCGCGGTAGAGCTCCCATTAATTGTTGCGATGACCTAGCTTTCAAATGAAAACATTTGACACATTTGAGTAAAATCTTTTTGACTTCATTAAGCCCGTTCAAGATCCAGTATCTGGCTGACAAGCTAAAAAACGTCATCTTAGGACCAACGTGCAACAAATACATGTGTTCTTGCCTTACAATAAGATTAGTAATATGACAATTCTTAGGCAGCAGTAGCGGATGCTTTTGCTCAAAAGGTACATTAGCATTGTGGAGCCGCCCGCCTACGCGCAGGGCGTTTACTGCATCAAGAAAGATTGACAGTGACAAAAGTTTTGACTTTATAGGCTTGTTAGCTTTTAAACATTCGATTTCGTGTTTGAAATGCAAATATTGAACGCAAATTATTATTTTTGTTAATGAATTTTTCAATTCTGTCACTGTCAAGTGGTCACAAGTATTTTTATTAATTTTATTTTTACAATTATTATAGAATCTGAAGATGTACGCAATAATGCGTTGCAACTTTATTATACTTGAACAGTTCTCAAATATTGGAAGCTGGTTTAGCTGATCCAAAGTGTGGCACCCGACTACGACATTTTGCGTGTTTGTGTCTTCGACCGCTGCGTCTGTGATTGTACTGAGATCATTAGTCTCTACCTGAAATGTGGGGTCTCTTAAAAAACATGGCCCATGGAGCCAAGTCGTGTTGAGTGCCAACTGCTTTGGACATGCCCCGCGCGATAGACAGTCAGTGGGATTATCAACACCCTGTACATGGCGCCATGCGGACGATGGAGTCAGCTTATTTATAATTTTTGTTCTATTGCGAACAAATACATCAGGCTTTACACGTTTGGTTTGAATCCATGCCAACGCTACCATAGAATCGGTAAACAGAACTATATTTTGAATATTTATGATTTGTTTTACCTTAGTGATTAGCTGAGCAAGCAAGCAAGCGCTGCTCAATTCTATTTTGGGAATGCTCAATTTGTTCCTGAGTGGCGCGACGCGTGACTTAGCGCACAGTAGGTTGACATGAATTTGATCCCCATGACATGCTCTTACATATACAGCACAGCCATATGCCGATTTAGATCCATCACAAAATCCTATAAGTTGGACATCTGTCGCATTATTTATCAATATGTTCCTGCTAATGTAAATAGGTTCCATGTTACAAATGCTGCTATAAAAGTCTAACCATTCCTTTAACAAGTTTTTGGGCAAAGTATCATCCCAAGACAGTCCCTCTTGCCACAGCAGCTGTATAAACATTTTGGCCTTTAAAACAATGGGTCCAATCAAGCCTAATGGGTCAAACAGGGTACCAACATAACTCAGAACCTTTCTTTTTGACCAGAGGATGGTTTGGTTAACAGGTTGCATGCAGCTCACCTTAAACTGGTCACACTTAACGTCAAAGTAAATGCCCAGTGCCTTCAGAAACGCATGGTCTTTCCTCATCTCAACCTCATCGAAGTGGTGTTTGGCAACTGGGATCCCATGCAATAAATCTATGTGGTTAGCTGACCATTTGTGCAAATCAAAACCCCCTTTTTGCAGTAAATTAATAATTTGATCCCTTACCTCTATGGCGTCTGGTAAGGTTTGGGCCCCACAAACTATGTCGTCACAGTACGTACTATTACGCAACGCAGCTGCTGCCAGTGGGAAGTGCTGTCCGTATCTCTGCGCCAGTTCTTCCAGGCATCTCGTTGCGAGCCAACCAGCACTCCTCATTCCTTATGAGACAGTTTGGAGCTGTAAACAAATAACTGGTGAGTTCACTGACTCTTTCCACAGTATGTTTTGCAGATGTCGCTGTGATTCATCAATATATATGCAGCGGAACATATTTTTAATGTCCGTCAGAAACACAAAGTCATATGTTCTAAATTCGATCAATATATCAAACATATCTCGTTGTGGTATTTTACCATTGTATTGAAAATCATTTATAGATACCTTTTTATCTATCGTTCTAGCATGACCATCAAATACCACTCTTAAACGAGTGGTCCGTTTGTCTGGTCGGATGATTGCAAAGTGCGATAAAAAGTAATGTGAGTGAAAGGGTATTGCACTATTCTCAATATCATATTTTCTGGCATGGCCAAGATTTATGTATTCATTGATAAATTTTGAGTATTCAACCATAAGGTTGTGATCATCCATAAATTTTTTATATAGGCTATTGAGCCTTTGTAAGGCTATGGAGAATGAATCCCCAAGGTCTAATGAGTCCGTTGGGACTAAAAGAGGTAATTTTACATGGAACTTACCATTAATCAGCTGTACTGAAGACTTGAAGGCTGCTTCACATATTTCAGCTTCTGACACTTGCATACTGTTGAGATCTGGCGGCTGGCTTGCCTCCTTCTGCATTACCGGTGGCAATGTCTCAGCCTCCCAAAACCTTTCCATTAAGTCCATGAGACTGTCTTCTTGGTTATGCGGCATGCAATGCATAACAGTGCTTATACTAGGGTTAGTGGACAAATATGAGGACATCACACATGCATTGTCACAAATTTCTCCAGCCACCACATATCCAAATTTTGTCTTGAGTAAGGTTGGTTTGTTTGGCCCCAAATTTAGCTGACCTGGTAAAATAACATTAAAAAACACATCAGCCGCAAGCAACAAAGAAATGTCTCCAGGAGTATAAAAGTCCCTATCAGCTAACATAATGTTATCTGGAAATTTGAAACTATTTGGTTTATACTCCTGCTGTGGCAATTGGGATGTTATTTTATCAACAACAGAACACACTACATCTTGAGTGTATGAATTATCAAGTGAACTTATGTTCACTACAACAGCCTTGGACACAGCACAGTTTTTTCTACCCAGAGTGGAGATATTTATATTTTTCTGTATTATTTTTAGTTTTAATTGTTCAACAACATGAGTTGTGATAAAACTAGTCTGAGCACCGGAGTCTAAGAGAGCTCTGACAGTCATATAAGTTCCATCATGGCAAGCAATATTTAGTTTGACAGTCGGTAATAAAACTGTGCTATGGCCAAATAATGCCATGTTATTATTTGACACCATTGTAGGCTCGCCGACATTATGCAGGAGAGTGTTGTGTGACTTTGAACTACATATGGTGCACTTAAATCTAAACTTGCATGGTTTGTTGCCATGAGCATTGAGACATAACAAACATAAGTTGTTTTCTGTAATAAATTTTTGTCTGTCATTGACAGATGCCATTTTGAATTTAGGGCAGTTATACAGCCTATGATCTTCTAACTTTGAACAAAAACTACATTGTTTGCTTACAATTGCGGGCAGAGAGAACTTAGGCTTGGCCTTGTAACTATGACAATTGCTAACACTTTCTTCAAAACTTGAAGCCCGTTCCTCTAAGAAAATTAACAATTCAGAAACTTTAGGAAGCGTACCTTTATCACGCTCCGAGTGGTAGGCCCGACTCGAGAATTGATCCAGCTTGCGCAGTAAAATAGGAAGTAGAATCATATCCCAGTGTTCCACCGGCTGGTCCATATTCCGCAATGCGCCGAGGTGCTGACGTACATTAGACACTAGCTCCCGCAGATTGTGAGCGGTTCCCTTAACAATGGCTGGGTAATCCAAGATATTGTTGACATGGCTTGTTACCAGGATGCACTTGTTGTCATACCGATTTTTCAGTAGCTGCAGGGCTTCTTCATACGACGTGTCCACTAACGGCAGACTCTCGATGAGTGTACTCGCCTCTCCAGTTAGGTATTTACGCAGATAACACAGTTTTTGTACTGGAGCCAGCTCCTTGTCACGCCCGATGACAGCGGTAAACAATTCCATAAATGGTACGTATTTAGTTACGTCCTGGCCGCTGTAGACGGGGATATCAATGTGAGGAAGTCTCGTAGTACCATGCTTAACGTTGCACTCCGTTGATTTTACTAATTTATTCACTTCTTCACATATTATATAGTAACGTTCTTCCAAATCATCTTCGAGAAAGTCTTTGTCTTCAGTTAAATCTAACAATATATTTATCTCCAACTGTGTTTTACGGTAATCGTTCATTGCCTTGTCGAGAGACTGCAATCTCATTTTCAAAATGTCGTCTGTACTTGTTTTGTTTGCCTTTTCTTTGTCTATGAATTTCTCAAATCGTGTAAATTGAGCCTTGCACTGCCCTGCGGCGGCTTTTAATTTTTTTACTTCCGCGTCTGTCATATTTAAAACGCAGGACTATTTTTGAAGTCTTGAATAAATTTTTATATGTTATTTTCGTAGATAACAGTGATAACACTTCATAAACAATCGTGAAGTCCGAACGAATGAATGATTTCGTTCGATGTTCAATGCGATCTTTGTCGATTGTAAGCAAGTTCGTGGCAGATAAGCACCCGATGCTATGTTCACGTTGTTTGTTTGCAGTTCTGTCGCCGGGGAGTCGGCAAAATGGCGTCTCCTTGCTGCCGGCTAGCGTTGTCTCTTTCACACTCACGGCGGCGCGTATGCTTGCGTCCCTTACACACAGCCAACTGCGAAACCACGCCGAGCTCGATATCTCGAGAGCTTATGCACTGATTTTAGCAAGTTATAGCACTGCACTTTCACTAAACCGAAGGACCACTTTTGTAGGAGTGGTTTGCTGCAATTAAAACTGCGATTCTAATGAATTTGCTATTTATTTGCGATTATATTCACGGAGCGCTTGTACACCGTGCGAGACGTTTGACAGAAGAGGCCGTGTTGCCAGCTTGGGCTGACTATAACATTTTAATCTAATGTTTTTTTTTTTTTATTATTATTCCAAATCCAAGCCAAAACACTCGTCATTTATAGCTTTGTTCCATTCTTTTTCATCTTTTCTTCCCATGATGTCATCAAAATTGGTAGGAGTATCCTGATAGTTTGTTAACAGTGCATATAATGCTGAATCACTTTCGTTTAAGTCAATTTCATAATCTTTTTGCCATACTGGTTTTCTGATTTCTCTTTTTCCTCTCCCTCTTTCTAAGGTTTCTCTCTCCTCTGTTACTGTTTCTATTTTTTGATTGTCTTCTTTCCTCATATCTTGCTTATCTCCTTTATTCTTTATTTCCTCTATTTTCTTTTCCTTGTCATTGGTCAGTACCTTTACTTCTTCGGTTTCCTCATCACTTTCTTGTTCTTCTTTACCAATTTCTTCTTTCTTTTCTTCTGTCACATCTAGTAAATATTTAGTTGTTTTGTCACAATCCGGTTTTGTCGCGTCAAATATAACATTACGTGCTGACGTAATTTTTCCTGTTTCTGGATCATACAGCTTGTATCCTGAGGTGTAATAACCTCAGGATACAAGCCGGAGTTACCGGATTTTCTTACCGGAGTTATCTAATTTTTGTCGTAACTCTTTAGGCACATGGTTGTAAGCCGTGCACCCAAACACTCTCATATTTGACACATTAGGTTTCCTGCCTTCACATAACTCTGATGGTATTTGACTTTTCCCTTCAGTCGGACTTCTGTTTGTCACATACGCTGAAAATAACACTGCATGGCCCCAAATTTTTTTATTAAGTTGTGAATCTAATAAAATTGTCTTGGCTTTCTCTGTAAGGGTACGGTTCACCCTGCTTCACAGTTCATCTCTGGATTGTATGGTACTGTATATTGCATGTGTATTCCCTTACTGTAACAGAATTCTTGAAATTCCTTTGAAATATATTCTCCTCCATTGTCTGATCTCAATTTTAGTATATTTGTATTAAAATGATTTGTCACATAAAAATAGTATTGTTTGAATTTATCAAACACTTCACTCTTATTTGTCAGTAAGTATACCCAAACAATTGAGTATAGTCGTCAATAAATGTCACGAAATATTTATAACCATCCTCTGTCATTGGGGTAATCGGACCACATACGTCAGTATGCACTAATTCTAGTGCTCTAGTAGCTCTACGTCCAGGTCTGTTAAAAGGTTGTCTTGTCATTTTCCCTAACAAGCATGGCTCGCAAACTGAAAGATTATTTTTACACTTACTCAAGTCATCAATACCAGTAACCATTTGATGTGATGATAACAAAGTTAAATTTCTAATACCAAGATGAGCAAAACGTCTGTGCCACAATTGTTTAATATTCCGTTCATCATCACCAGAGAGCGAAACTTTGGTGCCGGTGACAGAGTTATGACGTCAAGCTACATACAGAGTGTTTTTTCTAGATTATTGATTTTGATGATGCTAGTTTGACTCACAATGTAGTTGCATTTACAGGCATTATGATCAGTACAACGACAAATTTTATAATCAGTGGGAGATGCGAGAGTTACATTGTTCAGTATGTACTAGGTAAGTATGTATTTAAAATAAGAAGATAAAATATTATTTTTGAATTTTAAGCGTTCTGCATATTTTTGACAACCCACGAAATTTTAATTTGTTGTTTTACATTTATCCGCGGTGTTAATATATTTCTTACAATTACTTACTCAGTAAAATACGTTTTTCTTATTGTCTGTGTAATTATTTTAATATTTACATTGTTTTCAATATAAATAAATAGACATTTTATAAACTACAAAATTTTCATTACCATTATTGCATTACATATTAATAATCATTACGGTGTCGCAAAGTCGTTTATATAAAATCATCCTATATGTGACTTTGCGTCATAATGATGCCACCGGCACCAAAGTTTCGCTCCCTGATCATCACTGTAATTACATTCATTAGTAACCAACTTTTGCATTATAACTGTATATAAAGACCCTTCACTATTACGTATCATTGTTAAACAATTTTGTTAGAAAATTCTGACTTTTCCATTTAAAAACTCTACTTTATAACCATTCTTTTCTATTTTACTCACAGACAATAATTTTTTTCTTAAGTCAGGCACATAATACACATTTTGAATATTTATAATAACTGGCCCATGAAACACTGTGCTTTAATAATCCCAACACCAACCGCCATTAAAGTAATTCCATTCTTTGCAGCGGCGATTTCCATAGGTCGACTTAGTTTAACATATTCTGAGAAAACACGTTCATCATTTACCAAGTGCTCCAAGCAGCCTGAGTCTATGCACCATATTAAATCACAATTGTTATCATTATCACACTTTTGTACACATTCACTTCTTGCTAAAAAGGCATGATCATTCTGTGTAGATGCCGCATATGAATGAGATTCTCTTCCTGTGTATGTATTTCCTGGTATTCCTTGTCCACGTCCAAAGTTCCTATTTGATCCTCGTGCTCTGTTTGAAAAACCACGTCCTGAAAATCCTGTCCTTTGTCCTTGATATCCTCGACCTATAGAAGAACTTTGGTACGAGTGATGGCCATCTCGAGGGTTTTGATAAGTTTGTCTTTCCCTACCTGTACATTCAAACTTTTTATGGCCCTCTTTACCACAACTGAAGCACAAAAACGAGGTTTTGTGGTGCTCTTGGGCTCGTGGCAAATTCTTATTTCTTTTCCCCTCTTCTCCTAAAAGTCTGTCTTTTACCACATTAAATGTGAGGTTCGGCAATGACTCAATCGCTGTCACGTGTCACAATAATCTCATATGAATCGGGCATTGATAATAATAAGAAATTAATTTTTTGTTCCTCTGATAACACACTGCCGGCATCCTTTAATTGACCAAATATTTTTGACATAGTGACAAAATGTTCCAGCAATGGCGTTCCTTCCTTGTATTTCATATCAGCAAGTTGCCTTCTCAAATATAGTTTACTTCTGGTTCCTTTTTTCATAAATTGTTCTTCTAATTTTAACATCATGTTGTACGCCGTGTTCTCTTCTTGTATAAAATCAATATGGCTGTCAGCGACACCACTTACGATTATGCTTTGGGCTTTGGCCTCCGAAATTTTATTTTCAGGCACGCTCGCGAAGCTGGATAACTCTATTGCTTTAATACAGTCATTTGCCCTCAAAATAGTACTTATTCTAAATTTCCATATCGCGAAGTCTTCTCCATTAAACTGTTTTATTTTAATTGAATTAAAGCTCGCTTCCAACGACGCCATTGTTTTGTTTTTCAATTCTCAATTTCTCACGGCAACAACAATCACTGATTTTCGACACCCCGAATCAAGTCCAACCACATTCTGCTACCACTGTTGAGTGTTATTTTATTAAAACCACCATCTAATAATCATATTTGAGTTTTTATTGTTAATTAACATTTGCAGCACAGTTACAACGATTACATTTTTTCTAAGCAGCGAACCAAAGAGTAAACAAAAATATTATAGAGCATGTCACAGACTATATCAAAATAGATGTTGTGTGGATGCGTGGACTATAAGGTTGGGAGTCGGGAGACGTATTGATACCACCAGATTCTAAATAAGACTGCACTTTATTCATAATAAGCATGTGTTAGCGCGCTCCATAAACGCGCTGCTAGCGCCATCCCCGCTACCCGCGCCCGTACCCCACACCCCGCCGCCCGCCGCCCTGGAACGGGGGCCCGGCGGGGCAACCATTCCTTCTGAGCGCGACCGGCCGGCGCACGCGACCCTAATTTCATTAAATTCTCTGTAATTTTATCGCTCCAGTGAATAAACTGCTTTTATATTGAATTTGGTGTCGCCTACATCATTCCTGCAGAACCTCGAACCTTCGTCAACAAGATTCGAGCCGGATCCGACGTTAAAGAAGCTACGCCGTTTCGACAAGGTCGTCTTTTCCAAAAAGTGCAATTCGCGGCCGGCCGGGCGTCCACCATCGCGTTACAAGCACATCGCGAGTATCAAGCAGGTCATCGCTCGGAAGGAATCCCGCTACTCAACCATCAAAATTTAAGAAGCATTGTCGGCATAAGCGGTAGCGGTATCATCCAATGAAGAATACATCCAGATCCAAGAAATAGCCCAGAAAACATTGTTCGAGAAACCAAGAAAAAGGGTTTGCAGTGTGGTATTAGTGAGTTCGTTCCAATAATAGCTTCAATCCCTATTTCGCAATTGTTGTTTGCGTAAACATTTGCATTCCATAATTGGTTCACGATATTTTTTCACTAAAATCAATTTCTCGTTTCACGTCACCAAATTGTTAATCCATTTACATCTTTGTTAAATCTCGATATTTTTGCAAAATTCTATTTAAATTAGCCAGCTTACGCCTCACAGATATTATTTCCCTGCATATTTTTGAAATATTTTATTTTATTTAAAAAATAATAAATAAAAATAAAGTCCACGTTGTCTCAAAGGCCTAATTTACTGTATTGCATCCATTTGCCATACCGGCAAGGTGCATACCATCGTTCGATTCTAATATTTATTTCGAATATTTCAGAAAATTGCACGAGTTACCAATGTGACCGGGCCGTGCCGGAGCTGTGCCGCGCACGCGCTACCTTCTCTGTTTGCGCCTGCTTGCCTGCCTTCCTCTGTCAAGTCACGCCAAAGTCTTTCGCACACCGCACGCATTTAAAATTTACGTATCGTTCCATATGCTTGGCCAATTTCATATTTCCAATCTAAACGTGTGCTAATCACTTATTTTCATTACCTACAGCTGGAGTTTTTGAAATCTATATCTTAAAATAAGGCAACTTATTTCCATTCTGTTTGCGTTTCTCATCAACTAACAATAATTTGGCATCATGGATTTAAAAACCCTTAAGAAAACGCGTGGTTCTTTCAAATCAAAACTCACGATATTTAAATCATACCTGGACCCGCTTTTGCTAAATAATACTTTGAATACTTTGCAAGCCCATGAGCTAAACACTCGATTGAGCAAAATCCAAGATATGTACAATGATTTTGATTCAATTCAAACTGACATAGAAAATTTAACGGAAATTCCAGGTGACGAACACGTGGAACGGGAAAGTTTCGAAACGAGTTACTTCGGAGCCGTGGCTGCTGCGCAGGAGCTGCTCAGCAAGCACGCCGCGGCTGGTGCTGCCTCTGCGGCGCAGGATGAGAGTTCGGTAACGGGTTCTAATGTCGTCACTGCACTCACAGGTGGGCCAAACATTAAACTTCCTACAATCAATTTACCTACCTTTTCTGGGCGCTATCAGGACTGGCTAGAATACCATGATACCTATAAATCCCTCATACATGACAATGCATCAATTCCAACGATTCACAAATTTCATTATCTGCGGAACTCATTAAAAGACAGTGCTTCATTTATTATAAAATCACTAGAGTTCTCGTCTGATAACTATAATGTCGCGTGGGACTTGCTGTGCGAGCGTTACAGTAATAATAGAATATTGGTAAATAATCATCTAAATGCATTATTTAACATAAACCCAGTGCTTCAAGAATCTTCAAGAGCCTTACGAAATACCATAGATTCGATTAACAAAAATCTAAGGGCCTTGAAAACTCTTCATTTACCCACAGAACACTGGGACATACTCATAATTCACATGGTAACCAGCAAACTCGACTCAGCTACTCTCCGCGATTGGGAGACTGAGCGCAACGATATTAACTCCATACCTACACTAGCAGAATTTAGTAATTTCTTAAAAAACCGCGCGGATTTGCTGGAAACTATGGAGGAGGCACAAACATTAAACAAACCACACAGACACAGTGATATAACTCACAATCGTCCCAAGGCATTTATTGCAAATCATGCTCAAAATCAGTCGCAATATAAATATAAATGTCCGATTTGCAAAAATAATCACTCAATTTATCAATGTACCAAATTTAAATCAATGCCAGTAGAAGCGAGAATAGAAAAAGTCAAACAATTGAATCTTTGCACTAACTGCTTGCGATCAGGACATGACGAGCAACGTTGCAGGCTGAGCTCATGCCGGCTTTGCACACTGAGACACAACAGCATGCTACACACAAACAATCAGATAAAGGTAGACTCTACACCTTCAACATCCAAACATACAAGTGATTGTGTAGTTTTACCAGCTGTAAAGGAGCAGACACAGTTGCAACCACATAACAATAGTGTCACTTTGTCCTCCACACACGGCAACCATGCTCATGTGCTTTTATCCACAGCTGTCATTTATGTCAACGACTGTGACGGGCACACACACAAAGTGCGAGCACTTCTTGATAATGGAAGTAAATCAAGCTTCATAACTGAAAATCTTCAAACAAAACTGAAATTGCCTACTTATTCCACAAACACATTCGTTCAAGGTCTAAATAGGCAAACTTCAAAAATCACAAAGAGGTGTGATGTAAATATATCCTCACTTATAAACAATAATTACACAGCAGACGTCAATTGTTTCGTTGTGCCCCAAATCACCCAGATGATTCCCTACTAAACTAAATTGTGATTCGTTCACTATTCCCCCTCACATCCACCTTGCGGACCCAACCTTTTGCGAGCCATCCGAGGTGCAGATGCTGCTGGGTGCAGACCTCTTTTGGGAGGTTCTTACAAACAATAAAATAACCTTGGGCAATAATAAGCCCACCCTTGTCGAAACATCCCTCGGGTGGCTTGTACAAGGTTCTATACAAACATCAAATACAAAACAAACGCGATCTTATACAGTCCATTGCAATTTAATAAACAATATTGAGCTCGATGCGAAGTTAGACAGGTTTTTTGAACTAGAATCAATTCCGCCCACTCAACAAATCCGCACAAAAGGTGAGAGTGAGTGCGAACGCATATTTACCCAAACCACAACTCGCCACCCAGATGGTAAGTTTGTGGTCACAATACCACTATAAGAGTCCCCCGAATGTTTGGGCGATTCCAAAGCACAAGCACTAATGAGATTTCAATCACTAGAACGTAAATTCAAGCGCAATCCAGAATTCAAAAAAGCATATATCGAATTTATGGAAGAATATCTGAGTTTAGGTCATATGTCCGAAAACACAGACATACATACCAAAGAAATTTCATATTTTCTTCCCCATTTTGACATTTGGCGTGAAAAAAGTCTTACGTTATAACGTATTTATTATAATTAACCTGTACGTTACTCACCGACTACGACTCAACGTAGGCATGAAACTCTTTTCGGAAAAATCCCAGGGCGCCTTACTGCGGGTGTGGTAATAAAATGAAAACGATGGAAATTCAGGAGAAAGTCTTTAATTTCACTTATAGTCACTTTTACATATACGCACACCTTTCACGTCACTGATACGCTTTTTATAAAAATGTGGTGAGAGACTAACCTTTTAAAAGTTCATTCTTACACTATGCAGTTTTCTTCCGCTGATGCCTCCAGGAAGCAGGACCAGGGTATCGGTGGAGCGGAAACCAGCTCAAACACCGGGCACAGATTGAAGTGTAATTTCCAATTTAAGATCGCGTCTTCTCTAGTTGATTATATGTAAAGGTGAAACTAAGAACCCCTAAAACAAATTCAAAAACCAGCTGTAACCAAAATACTCGGCCAAGCCAACACGTGCTCACAACTTCAGGTTAGGATTGAAAGCAGTCGTACTTACATTTCGGGTAATTTATTTGGGTAATGCTTGTTGTTTAACCGGGGATAAGGGGTAATATCTTTGCTTAATCGGCTTACAATTGCCCGTGTCAATCGTATGATAAGCTAGATTTGTACGACCCAAACCAACTTTGTTTGTATTAATTGTGTCAAATTTCTTAATCAAATTGTCTATGGTCCCTTTTTGTTCCTGTGTCAGAGACTCATATTCCTCTAAGCCATCATTAGGTGAAATCGAACTTATATAATGGCTAATATCTGAGCCACAAACAAAATCAGCTTCGAGTCCAGTTACCAAACCTTCCCCTAATTGAAATTGCTGCCAAAAATCTACTCCTAATATAATTGGCGTCGTTATATGTGGTATGATACGAAAGTTAATGACCTTGATAGTATTGTTATATTCTAAGGGCAACGACATATAGCCTAAGCAACGGAGTCTCGTACCGTCAGCTGTTCTAACGTACGTATCAGTATTGCAATCATTTATTTTAAAACCATATTCAATAAATTTTAAGTGTGCATCGCGACCTAAAACTGAGCAGAATGCTCCAGAATCCAATAGACCGTATGCTATTAAGTCCATTATTTTAAGTTTTAAATGTGGCCTAATGTCGTTAAAGTTTTTCTTAAACAGGACCTCCTCAACACTTTCATTGCGCAATGGTTCAGATCTAATTGGCTGGTCAAGGAGTCCTGGCGCAATTAGTTTTTTGAACTAAGGCTACATTCACACTCCGGGCGCTTCACACCTTTCATACCACACTTAAAGCACACAACCTCCCTAGATTTACACTGATTAGTGTAATGATTAGTCTTATTACATCTAAAACATTTTTTTATAGACTGGTTAGAAGAACTGGCACTGTCAAGCGCAGAAACTTGTTTGCTAAATGTCTTTAGAGGTGGTCTGGCATGTAAATCCGATGTGATTCGAAAATTACCAAAATTTGGCTCATTAAATTGGTCTGCACGCGAGCGTGCTAGTTCCAGTTGTTTACAGTGGTGTTTTAACGAATCAATCGAATCAATGCTTTGAAATGCTAAGTCTCTCATGTATTCAGGGCGGATATTATGCATGAGTATTTCAAGTTGGTCTTTGCTTGAAAGAGGAGTGGCAAGTCTAGAAAACATACCCTGCATAGTCAATAAATATACCACAATTGTTTCCGTCCTAGATTGAGTACGCTGCCTAATTTCGTTAAGTAATTTATAATCTAAATCGGGTATATCAAAATCCTCACGTAAACATTGCAATAACTGAGGGTAAGTTTGAAAATTACTTTTATTATTTCTATACCAATGTAATACGGATTTATCAAGTAGGTCCGAGAATGCTGACAACATATGGTTTTCAGGGATATTTCGTGCCTGGCGAAGTTCCTCTAGCCTTTCAATAAATACTCGTACACAGGTGGTTCCGTCGTACTTTAAATTTAGTGTATTTAAATTAACCGGTTTTTCTTTTATGTAAACCACGGGTTCAGGTATACGGGGGGATTGAGTATGAGTATCCTCATATTCACTGTCTGCCTCACTTTCTGACTGGTCTACCACGCTAAGAATCTTTACTAATCGACCGCGTAAACTAGTTACTTGGGGACTGCTTTCCGAAATTCTCGCTAACCTATCGATAAGATAGTTGGCACGCCGTGATAGCTTGACACAAAGTTTTCGGTCACTTACCTTGCTGGGTTCTGATATTTCGGATTCAAGATGGGCAACCTTCGGAGTGCAGATATTGATTTCCGTGTCTGTGTCCGGCGCCCGAGCTGGTTCGCACTTCATGCTTCCCCTTCTGGCCAATTTGAACACCTGGCGAATCTGCTTCCTCAAGGCATCCACGGTCACATCATTTCCTGCGGATATACCAAGAATACCAAGTTCATATATGAGTTCATCTTTAAGCAGACAGTCTATATATTTATGAACGGACATTTTCCTTGTTTAGTTTACAATTTAGGTTTACAATATAGTTAAGTAGGGTTTATTAAGTATATAACGTTAAGTCACAAGTATGCAAGCGGGGACAAAAAAAATTAAGTTAATTTAGTAGAAACGTTTTAAATATACACAACTAATTATCCTGCATACCTATTACGATAACACAATTCAATTTGTTCTTCAAAAATGTGGCCACGTGGACACGTGGTTGACCAAAAAATTAATAACTAAGTAATTTAACACTTTATTCACAATAATTTAAGGTTTAAGCACTAATCATTTATTACCACAACGCAGTTTTTAAGGCCAAACGATGGGCAGCCACTTTATAACGTATTTATTATAATTAACCTGTACGTTACTCACCGACTACGACTCAACGTAGGCATGAAACTCTTTTCGGAAAAATCCCAGGGCGCCTTACTGCGGGTGTGGTAATAAAATGAAAACGATGGAAATTCAGGAGAAAGTCTTTAATTTCACTTATAGTCACTTACATATACGCACACCTTTCACGTCACTGATACGCTTTTTATAAAAATGTGGAGAGAGACTAACCTTTTAAAAGTTCATTCTTACACTATGCAGTTTTCTTCCGCTGATGCCTCCAGGAAGCAGGACCAGGGTATCGGTGGAGCGGAAACCAGCTCAAACACCGGGCACAGATTGAAGTGTAATTTCCAATTTAAGATCGCATCTTCTCTAGTTGATTATATGTAAAGGTGAAACTAAGAACCCCTAAAACAAATTTAAAAACCAGCTGTAACCAAAATACTCGGCCAAGCCAACACGTGCTCACAACTTCAGGTTAGGATTGAAAGCAGTCGTACTTACATTTTGGGTTCTGTGTTTAAATTTGTAGGTGACTTTCTCCGTTTTTTACATTATAAAGGATTGATTAAACTAAGTAGCGAGAGACATTGGCTTCTCGAAGCCTGGAGTGGATGAGGGCCACGTTGCCGACATTTTCTTCGTTTATTTAATCTTGATCGTGTCCGTGCTCTGTCGCTCCGTTATTCAAAAAGAACGAATCTCCGCCGCAGCGCCGTAGGTTCGGGCGGTGGTGGCTATTAGAACTAACTCGACCTCTCACCTAGTTAAATGCCGCGCGCGCACGCTGCTGACCTACTTCGGAACGTAGTTTTACTATTTGTCCCGAGAGGACGCTCACTACAATAGCAAATATTATTTGATTATTTAGGTATTTTATTTTTACTTAATACCTAGTAGAAAGTTCACGTTACAACGTCACGCTTACGCTCGGTATTTGACGCCTCATCTGTAACTAGCTCCCGGCATATCATTTAACGACATTCAATATGTTGGTCCGACTGTACAAGATGATTTACTAAGCATTTTGATCCGCTTCCGACAGCACAAATATGTAGTGACTTCAGACGTACAAAAAATGTATAGACAAATATACGTTACTGAAAATCAAAGAAGTCTACAGCAAATTCTTTGGCGCTCAGACTCGTCACAGCCAGTTAAACAATATAAATTGAATACCGTCTCCTACGGTACAGCAAGCGGAGCCTTCTTAGCAACGCGATGCCTTGTACAGTTGGGCCAAGAATGCAAAAACAAAGATGCAAGTGAAACAATCTTGCACGATTTCTACGTCGATGATTATATCTTAGGACACGATGACAAAACGAAATTGCTACAGACGTGCAGAGGTATCATCCAAACACTGGAGAGCGCACACTTTCATCTACGTAAGTGGCGTTCAAACACACCATCAATACTAGACACTTTAGTTGCAGATAACAGCAGCGAGGAATTATTCAAATTAGCTAAAGAAGATCATTCAAAAACATTGGGTTTACTTTGGTCATGTAATTCGGATGAGCTGCTGTTCTCGGTAACTGATAGCCTAAAAACCAAACACATAAATAAACGCACTATTTTGTTAATAATTGCTACCATTTTTAACCCTTTAGGCCTCATTAACCCTTGTTTGTTACAAGCCAAATTGATATTGCAAAATTTATGGGCTAAAAATATATCTTGGGAAGGCCAATTACCTACCGACATCCAGTTACAGTGGAACAACTTTGCAAAACAAATTCCTGAAATACCGCACATTAGAATTCCACGAAGAATCCTCTGTGACTTCTACTTCAGAGTAGAATTACATGCCTTTAGTGATGCATTAAAGCGTATTCATCATGTATATACCTACGCTCACTATCCAGTAGTGGTAAAGTCAATGTACATTTAGTACTTGCCAAAAGCAAAGTTGCCCCACTGAAACAAAAATTGACTACTCCACGCTTGGAATTGCTCGGTGCACTCTTATCAACGCAGCTAGCAAAGAAAGTCACAAAGTCACTGCGTATGAATATTGATGCGCAGTTCTTTTGGTGTGATTCAACCATTGTGCTTTGTTGGATAAAAACATGTAAAGAACAGTTAAAGCAATTTGTTCATAACAGGATAGTTGAAATCACTAACAATTCAAATTCCACAGCTTGGCATTATGTTCCAACAAATTTGAACCCTGCCGATATAGGCAGTAGGGGTCAAAGTGCATCAAACCTCAAACTTTCACTTTTGTGGTGGGAAGGACCGCCTTTCCTTCACAACACTGAAATACAGTGGCCTACACAACCTCAAAATATGCCAATAGAAACCTTACCCGAAATCAAAATTCAATGTCATGTTTCGGCAAGTGAAAATTATGAGAATCATTTCACATCGAAATACTCAAGCTTTTGCAAGTTGCAAAACATCATAGCATACATAAATAGATTCGTACACAATTGCAAAAACCCAACAAATAAAAATACAGGTCTGTTAACCGTGTCAGAGCTTAATTTCTCAGTGCAAATGTTATGCAAGAAAGTGCAACGTGACATGTTTCATAAGCAACTATCTAATTTGATAAAAAATCTCCCACTTTCTCCCAAGGATAGTCTTTTGAAACTGAACCCATTTATAGATGATTCAGGTATTATGCGAGTGGGAGGCAGACTTGTAAATTCTAATTACGACTATAACACAAAACACCCTATTTTATTGCATGCGTCACATCACATCACTAAAATATTGGTACACCATTACCACCGAATTTTATTACACGCTGGACCACAGCTGATGTTAGCAACATTACGACACAGGTATTGGATAATTAACGGTCGTAACCTTTGCAGGCAAACTTCACAACGTTGCATTACGTGCGTACGATTTTCAGGCAAATCTCATCAACCAATCATGGGCAATTTGCCTTCACAAAGAGTACAGTCCGAGTACGTGTTTGCTAATACAGCCTGTGATTACGGTGGCCCAATCCTGATAGCGAGCAGAAAGGGTCGTGGTTGTCAGCTAAAGGAAGCATACATAGTTGTGTTTGTTTGTTTGGCAGTGAGGGCAGTTCATTTGGAGCTCGTCACTGATTTGACAGCCATGGGCTTTATTGCCGCTTTAAATAGATTCATAGCCCGCAGAGGCAAACCAGCCACCATACTGTCCGATAACGGGACTTGTTTTGTAGGGGCTTGTAATGAATTAGCCAAGTTCCTTAAAAATAACTGTAATGAAATAACGGCATATTCAGCCACAAAGGAAATAGATTTCAAATTTTGTCCAGCATATAGTCCACACTTTAATGGTTTGGCAGAGGGTGCAGTCAAGCAGGTAAAATATCATTTAAAACGAATAACAGCTATGGCCCACTTAGATTACGAAGAGATGGTCACATTGTTGGTTCAGATCGAAGCAATACTTAATTCTAGACCTTTAACCCCTCTTTCATCAAATCCATCAGATCTTACTCCGTTAACTCCAGCACATCTTCTATTAGGCCGAACACTCACTATGCTACCTGCTCCCCAGGTTCTAGACTCTCAGATCCATACACTCACGAGATACAAGAGAATAGAAGCGCTGAAAGCGCATTTTTGGAACCGCTATTATAAAGAATACATTTCAGAGCTGCAGATTCGAAACAAATGGCGCAGGGACGGAGGCCAATTGCAGCTCGGCGAAATGGTTCTTGTCAAGGACGACCGCTTGCCGCCCAACAGATGGCTGCTTGGGCGAGTCGAGTCACTGATGTATTGTAAGCGAAACTCCAAAAAGGAAGCCATTGGCTCCAATGGTGATTGTCTGTCTGTATGCGTAGAAATGCACCTAAATGTTTGTACATACGGAACAATCGTGGACTTTTTAAAGACCACCACGCAATTTATGAAGATTTGACAAAAAAGGAGTACCCTGTTCTCTTACAGTCAGTTCAAAATAATACACAGACGAACCAAAAGGTTCCAAATACCTTATGATAGTATTGAATGTCAAAGTATTATTCGTGCTCCAGTGGAGTTAAGTGAAGAGACCCTCCTTTAAAAGAACTAAAATCCTCGAGCATGATACTAGGAGTAAAGCAATTCACTAAAAATCAAGTAAATGGTCAATTCAAACCATTGCAAACTGTGCTAGTTACTTTTAAGGCGTCTACTCGGCCTGATCATGTCACATACGAACACATCTGGATACCAGTTCTTGAATACATTAAGGTTTTGCTTCAATGTTTCAAGTGTTACAAGTTTGGACACGGAAGTGGAGCTTGCAAGGGCACACAAGTTTGTTCGATTTGCTCCGTTAGCCATTCCTATCGCTAAAGTACCAACCCAAATGAATTCAAGTGCTCGAACTGTAGTGGACCTCACTCAGCAGTATTTTACTCTTGCTCTGTAAGGGCGGCGAAAATGGCAGCGATAAAGAACAAGATAAGTGGAAAGTTTTCATATGCTTCAGCAGTTGCATACCTGTAGGTAAAAAAAAGTAATGTTAATAGCACGTGTTGTGCCTACCGTCTTGAAGCGATAACTTATTCTAAAAACTGTTGTAACGTGTTCTGTTATCGATTCTATGTATCCCCAGCCATTTTTTTCCCAATATCTTCCATGTACAGACTTTCGACCCTCTTCAGCTTTATTATATGTATAGAGTTCTGTTATCGATTCTAAGTATTAGTAGAGAGGCCAATTTGAAAAAAGTCGTCAAATAACAAAGTTCGTTTGACTGAACAGGTGCATACCAAAAAGTGGTATCGTTGGATTCAGTAATATCTTCTGAGTATGAAAAGTACGGTTGTCGCTCTTTAAAGTGGTGGAGGGGATAACTATGACGTCACAAAGATGGCGGCATATGGTATTATTTTTTTACGATTAACTCAACAATTACTCATCCGATTTTAACAAATGAGGTGTCATATGAAAGCTGATTAAATAGCAAACATAATATATTTACAAATTTTCTTGCAAATCATATAATTTTTTCTTTTTTGAAAAATAAACAAAAAATAAAATTGACTTTTGTTTAAGTATAAAATAAGCAGTGAAATAATCCATTTACTTCAAAAATATATATTACTTTTTGAATTTAAGAAATTGGATTATAAATAACGAAACGACGTTGATTTTTTCCGTCGAGGGCGCGCCGCGCGGCGTGCTTGCGCGCGATAGTAGGCCCACACTTTGTCACGTTTGTAGTGATTAATCAATAACTACTTATCAGATTTGAACATACGAGGTATTATATTAAAGGTATTTTGATGCCCAACAAATCTTATTAAATATCATCATCATCCTCCTAGCGTTATTCCCAGTACAGTTGCATCCTGAAGAATGCCTGGGGTCCGCTACCTAATCCCAAGAATTGGCGTAGGCACTAGTTTTTACGGAAGCGACTGCCATCTGACCTTCCAACCCGAGGGGGAAACCGACCTTATTGGGAATAGGCTTGTCAAGTGAGTGGGCAACTTGACTGTTAGAAGTTCTCAAGCCGCCCGGAGGCCTCTAACTTGGCTTAACGACTGCTATCAAAGACAGCAACCGGGATCAACGGCTTAACGTGCCTTCCAAAGCACGGGAGCGCTCAGTTAGTAACCACTCAAAGCGGTCACCCATCCAAGGACTGACCTCGCCCGACATTGCTTAACCTCGCATACCGCACGCAGTACGCGGGTGCCACTGGGCCACGAGCGCTCTTCTTCTAATCTTATTAAATATACGAAGTGTATATCCTATACCTATACTTTATTTACAAAATATTTAATAGAAGAAGTATGTACGATGTTATAAATACTTTTACATCATATATACTATTATTAATCAATTGATTCATTACCGTTCTATTAATTTATTTATTTATTTATTTAAACTTTATTGCACAAAATTCAATTGTACAAATGGCGGGCTTAATGCCAAATGGCATTCTCTACCAGCCAACCATTGGGCTAAACAGAGATTTATGAAAGGTGCAAAGAAAAAAGTTTGATAATATCTACTAAGAAAATGCAAAGACAAAATCAATATAAACACTATAAATACAATACATAAATACAAGATATTTATATAAGTTACATAAATACAAGAATAGATATACTACTTCATATTAAATACATACTATAATTATAGGGATGGATTCTAGTCGAACTCTTGTTTAAGCATATGCTTACGCAGCATTCGCTTGAAAGCAAACTTGCTTGGGGCTTGTCTGATCTTGAGAGGGAGTGAATTCCAGAGACGGCTTGCCTGTATGGCGAAAGAATGAGTCATGAATCTAGTGCGATGGAAAGGTATTGATAATTTGAGAACACGGGAGGTACGCAGCTGACAGCCTGGGCGAGGGGTATCAAAAACAAATTTACTTTTGAGATATCCTGGAGCAGAAGGCTCAAACAGGATTGAAAAAAGGGTGCAAAGGATTCTAAGGGACCTACGGCGACGAATGGAGAGCCAGTTAAGCTGACGACGGTAGAAGGAAACGTGGTCATACTTACGGAGACCGAAAATGAAGCGTATGCAATTATTGAGGAGACGGTCCAGTTTATTAAGGGATTCCTGAGTAATATTGGTAGTGCACACATCGCCATAATCAATAATTGGCAACACCAACGCCTGAACCAGCAACTTCTTTGTAGCAACTGGGAGGAAATTTTTAAATTTATAGAGACCTCTCAGCGTTCCGGTGACCTTACGACTTATTTCAGATAGCTGACCATTCCAGGAGACGTTCGGATCTAACACCAATCCAAGGTTCTTGACCTGTGTGCTGAGGGGAATGACAGCGTTCTCGAACCGGATCGGCGCAACAGAAACTGAAACAAGTTTGGAAAGTTGTTGCTGGCTACCAATAATAATAGCTTGGCACTTAGCTGGGTTGACACAAATGCCGAAACTATTTGACCATTCCGAGATGTGATCCAGGTCTGCGTTAATAAGGGAAATGGCACAGTTAATATTATTCACATCAGCTTGAGCGTACAGCTGCAGATCGTCCGCATACAAATGGTAAGAGCATTGAATCTTAGTAGTAATGAGATTAATAAAAACAGAGAATAAAAAAGGAGAAAGAATACCACCTTGCGGCACTCCGGTGCTCAGGTCACACCAGTCAGACAGTGAGCGATCAGCACGAACTGCTTGGGCACGATCGGAAAGATAGGATGCGAACCACTCCGTCGCCTTTGAAGAAACCCGCAAATGAGTAAGTGTCGCAAGAAGTAAATCATGGTCTACAACATTGAAAGCGTTTGAGAAGTCTATTAGCACCAACACCGTAACTTTAGTGGATTCCAGACCAAGTCTAACGTCCTCTGTTACATTCAGAAGCGCGGTGGTGGTGCTATGTCCAGATCGAAAGCCAGACTGGAATGGTGAAAGTAGATTGTTGCTGTGAACGAAATTTGAAATCTGTTTATGGGCCACAGCTTCGAGAATTTTTGAAAGAAATGGGAGAATCGATATGGGACGAAAATGATTGAGAGAACTGGGATTGCTAATTTTAGGAAGTGGGATGACAAAGGCCTTCCGCCAACACGAGGGAAATATCCCAGTAAGTAAGGAAGTATTCACGATATGAGTTATAACAGGCAGTACGCAATCAAGAATATTGAGAACCATAACTCGACTAACATTGTCATGGCCGACAGCCTTAGACTTAATAGATAGAATAATTTTGCGGATCTCTTCATTTGCGACAGGGGTAAAAGTGAAAGATGAGATATCGGGAGAAGGAAGAGATGCAATAAAGCATAAGGTTTTAAATTTAATCATGTCGTTTAGAGTAGTCGTTTTAGAGAAATGAGAGTTTAACTCATCTAAAGTGAATGAGGAGGAGCCTATGTCAAGTTTAGAACTTCCAATACCCAGAGATCTTAGGAACTTCCATGTGTCAGCAAGAGAGGAAGACAGGACGTTGTCATGAATGTAACGTCGCTTCGCTGCTCTTACCATTTGGTTGCAACGGTTTCTGGCAAGTTTAAATAAACGCCAGTTCTCTTCGCATCGATCTCGTTTGTAAATACGGAACGCCTTATCTCGCCTTGACATGGCCATACGAACGCCCCTAGTGATCCACGGGGCGGGTGGTCGCCTCAGTCTAACCGCACGAACCGGCGCATGAGCATCGAACAGTTTTAAGAGAACTGAGTTGAAATTGGCTACTTTTTCGTCTACCGTTGATGCATCAAATACGGCCACCCAGCCAGCCGAAGCAGCCTCCCGTGTCAATAGATCCAGATCAAGTCGGGCAAAGCTTCGCACATGTATCACCTCTGGCATGCGTTTGGGTGGTTTAATTTTGTACGTCAGAAAAATTAGATCATGATGCGAGAACCCCGGTGCTAACAGTTGACCAGAATGAACGACATTGTCCGGCGAGGACGTAAGAATCACGTCCAGCCAGGAGTCAGGAGAGTCGACATTACGATGTGTAGCCTGCAACGGAACTATAGAAAAATCAGCATCTTCAACAGTCGTCCGGAGCTGTCTGGACCTAGAATTGTCTCTCAGCAAGTCTGTGTTAAGATCCCCCATAATTATGTGATGTGTGCACTCACAACCAATATCCATGAGGAGGTCTTCGAAAGACGGAAAATAATTTACTGTAGGAGGACAATATATAACACCTAAGATTATACAGACGCCACGCAACTTAACCTCTATAACTAGATACTCCATGGAACTGGAGTAGAGAGATGGGGACGACTTAACAATTTTGTATGGGATGTCAGAGCGGATATATATTGCTACACCCCCACCGCGTTTGCCTGTGCGGTCATTCCGCAAGAGGACAAACCCGGGGAGGCTGCAAGAAGTTGATGAGATATTAGGCTTTAACCAGGTTTCACTAATGAGAACAGCATGAACATCGCATGAAGAAAAGGTGTCTAATAAATCTGAAAAATGGCTGCAGATGCTCTGAGCATTAATGTGGCATACGTTGAAATAATTCGGATTGCTCTGAAATTCACAATTTAGCCGTGAACCAAGAGTACTCGGCTCAATCGACTCATCGGCCGAATGAAAAGAGGCAGACAAGTCACAAGCAGAAAAGAAAGATACGTCGGATCCATCAATAGACATATAAAAATATATAGATAAATACCTAAAATAAATAAAGATACAATATATAATACTCAAGCAAAATAGCTACCAAAAACTAAAATTACGGCTCTGTTTAGCCCGCCGGTCGACCAAACACAATACACACTACGCCATACCGACACCGAGATAACAGTTACAAAAATAACAAAAAAATAATTTACACCAATTAACATGCTAAAAAGCGTGTAAACAACATAAGAGAAAGAACGTGAGTTTCTGAACGCTACCAATGTCGCTTTGACATTTACTTTCTGTCAGGTTGTCAGGTTGAACTTGTTTGTCAAATGTTAAAGTCGCCGATCGCGACCGAAATAAAAAATTATAACAGTTTAGCATTTTGGTGTCGGTAGGCCTAAAAACACAAGAAGAAAAAAAAACAGTCAAAAAAACGGGTACACAAATATCAGATCTACACTATGAATATAATTATCGAGATGCACATTGCATATAGTTACAGTTCGATAAAGAAATGGTATTCACTTCAGCCTCTTTGGGTAACGTGATGGCGCCTCCGCTGGTTTAGCGCCTATCGCAGAATTAACGCTGGGGACATCCGGGCAAGAGGCAGGTTTAACATTTGCTGCCCCTGAAGCCTGAGATGGGTGTGCGGTGAACAGTTTTTGAAGCTGCTCAGCTGTAGTCACGCGATGGGTCTTACCACTAGGCAGTTTAATAAATATGGTGCCATCTAAAGTCCAAGCACTCCGGATGCCAAAATGTCTGCGAGCTTCAAGGAAGACTGCTTGCCGCTGCCGGGTTAAGAACTCTGACATAACAAACGGGGACCCCTTCAGTGCAGTCTTCTTTCTCCAGAGTGTATCCTTGAAGACTGGATTGTTACAGCGCACCAGAATGGACCGTGTGCGACCCGCAGCTGCAGTTCCAAGCCTATGGCAGACTGAAAATGACGAAGGTGATGCATCCACCAACTGCAACTTATCTCGACAAATAGCAGCAACCACTTCGGCAACATTCTCATTGCTGGTTTCTGGCACGCCTGCTAGCAACAAATATTTTCGACGGTGCCGCATCTCTATGTTATCCACAGTGTTGCTGAGAGCCGCTATCTGCTGCCTGATGGCACTCACCACGGATAGAGTTTTTTCTTTGAACTCGTGCAACTCTGCCTTCAAGGTGGCAATTGTGTCATTGCCAGGGGCTGCACTTTGCAATGTTGCCTCGAATTCAGCAAACTTCAGCGCCATCAAAGCCTCCAGGGAGCTTTGAGCTTTAGTGATTTCCTCCAGTGTACTCATTTTCTTTGTTATTTGCAACTGTCAATCGGGTTCAAAGTTCAAGTGAGGTGTAGTGTGTGGTCACCGGCAGGTACTAGTGTTTAACTTGCTATATATACATCAAAGGAACTTTCCCACAATGTATGTAAATATTTACCAAAAATACTGTACTTTTACAAAAAAAAAAATTTGAAATTTGCGCAATAATACTATTAAATGATTATTTACACTTTTAGTTGACTTGTCACTTTATCTAGCACCTACCCACTCATACCATATTAATATACATTTAGAGTTCTTGAAAATGATACGGAAATGCATAAGTGACGATTATTTCTACGCTCGCGTTCGCACTCTTCTTCACCTTCATACATATTATAGGTACATTACGTACCTATATATTTATTCCGGATGAAGTACCATACGCACACAACACACCAGCACCTCTGCCAATTTTAATAACGTAATTAATAATAAATCCGATTAGAGTAAGATCACCTCTGCATAATTATCGTATACGGTGTTTTGAGTAGGCATTAAGTCTTACGGACAGGTACAGCAATTTATTGAAAATGCCTCCATAATAATATTTATTAAGATCGTAGTGGTTTGGCCGAATTGAATAAAAAGAAAATAACATGCACATGACTCACCACACAGCAAACACACAAAATAAAACCTCAATCAGTTCCCGAACGCATCCTTCCTAAACGTATATATCCTTTCCTTTACCTTATGTTGGCAACAACGCTTCCGGAGCAAAAAGTCTGTGACGTCATGTCCAGTCGCCATGTCAGTGAAAAAACTTAAATCAACGCGCGCGCGCATTTATCATTAAAACTTAATAAGCCTTAAAACAAACCTCTAAATCATTAACAAACTAATTAAAACTATAACCGCAAGTGAAAATTATCGAAGGATTGCCGAAGAACTGAGCCAGAAGTCCTACATCAGCCGCTCATCAACGAAAACCAAGGTAATCCCTTTCCATCCCTGTAAAATTTCCACCATCCTCATTTTTGGTCCTTCTACACAACACAAAAAGTGAATAAAAAACAAGTAGTGACACATCTGCTGTCCTTACAACTAATAAAAACAACAAAGTATCAAATATGTAGAAACTGTATACATTAATAAATATATCCGTTACATATAAAATAGTAAATACTACAAACGATATATGAAACGGATCTAAAATAATTTATACTAGTTCCATACCAGTACACTACTTTAGAAACATGCACATCTCACTTATTCGACATAACAAATAAATGAGATAAAAACTTATCGTGTTTTTCTTTTGGTAACGGTTTCGTTAACAAGTCGGCCACCATATGATCTGTGGAAAGATATTTGAGGGTAACTGTACCTTCATCAACGATCTCCCTGATGAAATGATGTCTGACGTCGATGTGTTTCGTTCTGGCGTGATACATAGAATTAGTGCCTAACTTCAAAGCTGACTGATTGTCATTATATAAAGTTATGCTGTAATGTACCCCGTAAATTTCGAACAGAAGCTTGCGCAGAAATAGAGCCTCTTTACAAGCATCCGACAAAGACATATATTCCGCCTCCGTGCTTGAAAGAGCTACCGTTTTCTGCTTCCTACTCTCCCAAGAGATGGTAGAATTCCCAAGTTTGAAAACGAAACCAGTATAAGATCGACGATCGATCTCGTTCGCAGCATAATCAGCGTCAGCATATGCCACAATGTCCAACCCTGACTTCTGAAAAGTTAAACAATACTAAGTCGGCTCATAAGTTCTGTCATATACATAGTATCAAATAAAAACAAAAGTTTAAGTTTATTCCGTATTATTTGTACAGCGTTTGAAAGCTTATAAACTAGAGAATCTAAATGTATAACATTTATTCAAAATGATTGCCATAATTATCTACACAGGCTTGAAGTCTGCGTGGCCAGTCGTCAATGGATTCACGCACCACTTTTATGTCGATATTGGCCACTGCCGTAGCAAGGGATTTTTTCAGCGAGTCTTGATTTGCATGAGGTTTTGAGCACACCTTTTCCTCTAAATACTACCATATTTTATAGTCTAACGGATTAAGATCTGGGCTAGAGGAGGGCCAATCTTCATGCCGTATAAAGTCGATTTTATTGGAGGCGAGCCAGGCTTGTGTAGACTTTGCCTTATGGGCTGGAGCAGAGTCCTGCTGGAAAACCCAATGCTGGTTTAGAAACATCGTATGGGATAGTGGTTTCACAATATTAGTCAACACCGTGTCTTGGTACACTTTGGAACTAGTTTTTACTCCTTTCTCACAAAAATGCATACTAGTGACGCCCGCATAAGAAACTCCCAGCCAAACCATCACAGATGAAGGGTGATGACCTCTTTGAATACGGAGAATGCTATTAGACGCTACTTTACTATTGCGAGCGTACACTCTATCATTTTGTTTATTACAGTTTTCTTCTATGTCAAAAATTTTCTCGTCCGAAAACAGTATACAACGATGCTTATTTTTAGCGTACTTCTTCAATAAAGCTTTAGATCTTTTAAGCCTTAAAGCTTTAAGCCGACCATTGAGAAGATGGCCAGTTTTTCGTTTATAAGCACGAAGTCTCAGGTCTTGATTAAGCACTCTTTTCACCGTGTTTCTACTCAAACCCATCTGGAGGGCCATAACTTTTTGTTTCCTAGCGGGATTTCTGGCAATGCGTGCCCTAATTGCTTGTACAACCGCTGGAGTCCTAGCTGTACGCGGACGACCGCTTCTTTTCTTGTCATTTAAACTAGAGACCTCACTGTATCTTTCTATGGTACGATACACAAATCTTAGAGGAATTTTAAATTTTCAAGTAGCTTAAAATTTTAGTCGGCGAGTGTCCACAACGATATAGTGCAATTATTGCGGTACGGCTATCTTTAAGCGTCCACTCCATGTGAAAGAAAACAGAAAATTGCAAAATTATACTACTCAAATATTTAAAAAAGATTCGAAATTCAAATGCACAACGGTTTTTGTTTTAGGAGTTCCAAATTTAAATTTTAAAGGCCAGTGACAGAACTTATGAGCCGACTAAGTAATTAATCGTACCTTGTAAGTATCGAAGAACTCGTTTTGCCGCCTTCCAGTGCGTCTCGTCATATGCTTCGTTGAACTGGCTCAGCGAACTGACAGCATGTGCGATGTCGGGGCGCGAACAAATCGCAATGTACATGAGACAGCCTATCAGGCCTCTGTAGTCGTGAGTACAATCTTTCGTAGTAGCTTTCACGAGTTTCAGTCCCGTTTCCATAGGTGTTCGTGCAGGCTTGCAATCTGACATTTTATAACGTTCTAGTACCTTCTTAATGTAACTTGACTGGTCTAAAGTTATCTCACCATTTTGTCTGCACAGCCTCATGCCCAGAATATGATGTGCTGGCCCTAAGTCCTTTATTTCGAAGGCCTTTCTCAACTCTTCCTTGATTTCTGCCGTTCCTTGGCAATCTGGTGAAGAAAACAGCATTATGTCATCAACATAGAGCGCAATAATCATCATTGATTTTCCGCTCGACTTGACATAAACACAGGGTTCCGAAGATAAGCGTTTAAATTTCATTGTATACGTCAAAACACCATTTGTCTTTTCATACCAAGACTTCGAAGCTTGCTTCAGTCCATATATGGCTTTATTTAATTTATAAACTTTATCCTCTTGTCCTTTTACTTTGTAACCCTCTGGCTGCTCCATATAAACAGTTTCCTTGAGATCTCCATTCAAAAACGCCGTTTTGACATCCAGATGTTCAATATTCATATTATGTTCTGCAGCTAAAGCCAATAGCGTGCGTATAGTAGAATATCTCACTACAGGAGAAAAAGTTTCTAGGTAATCTATACCATACTTCTGTGTATAACCCTTTGCGACAAGGCGCGCTTTGTACCTTAATATTTCCCCGTCGAGGCCAAGTTTCCTTTTAAAAATCCACTTGCATTTGACAGGCCGTTGCTTCGGATTGCGGTCAGTTAGAGTCCAACACTTGTTGTCAATGAAGGATTTATACTCCTCCGCTATCGCGGCTTTCCATTTATCCGCTTCCGGGCCATTCAGTGCCTCGCGAACTGTCTGAGGTCCCCCCGCGTCACTGCACAGAGCGCGCGCTACACTCGCAGACTCGAACGAATTCTCACAGTCTTCCAGTGTTGAATCTCCTGGGACGTACGTCTCATCCGCAGGGTCATCTGGGGTCTCACTACTGCTCTCAGAATCATCTACCGTGATAACACTATTATCATGACAGCTTTCACTAGATGTTTCTGCAGGTTCTCGGGATGAATCGGGTTGCAATTGAAAATCGTTCGTGGCAGTTACATTGTTGCTAGTTAGTTCAAACAATCTGTCACGTGAACTGTCATCCTTATCTGATGACATGTCATTCAAAAAAGCATGTTCCACAAAGGTTACATTTCTAGCTTTTATGACATTCTTTGGACATGTCGGGTCTATTAATCGATAACCCTTCGTATCGTCACAATATCCAACAAAGATATATTTCTTACTCTTGGGATCCAATTGGTCCCGTTTATGCAGAAGGGCGTAGGCTTGACAACCAAAAATGCGTAGGTAACTAATATTCTCCTTTTTACCTGACCATTTTTCTTCTGGAGTACACCCCATCACAGCCTTAGTCAGTGAGCGATTCTTTAGGTAAACAGCAGTGTTGACTGCTTCTGCCCAAAATTCTTTTTTCAGACCCGCGTCCTGAAGCATGCACCTGGCCTTTTCCATGATGCATCTGTTCGCTCGTTCCGCTACCCCGTTCTGAGGTGAAGATCTCGGAACCGTTGTCTGATGTCGTATCCCATGCTTCTTCAGGAATCTCTGAAAATTTGAATTTATATATTCACCACCTCCGTCACTACGAAAAACCTTTATTTTCTTATTGGTATGGTTTTCCACGAGAGCTTTAAATTCTTTAAAAATCTCGAAAACCTCACTCTTCGCTTTAAGGAAATAAACGTAAGTTTTTCGTGACCAGTCGTCGATGAATGTCAAAAAATACCTCTTCCCACCAAGGGACGGACATAGCAGTGGTCCACACACGTCACTGTGACCCAAGAATTTATTTTGCTCTGGTCTCAGATTTCTTTGGAAATGGCAACCTACTTTGTTTTCCTACAATACAGGAAACACATGACTTAAAGTCATTGTTATCATATGAAATACCAGTTGACATACCTTTTCGCAATAACTCCATGCTTCTAGAGTTCAGATGTGCTAGACGGCGGTGCCAAACATGTTGCGCAGACTGGCTTAGTGGTGCTGCAGGAGACTTCGCTTGCATTACGTGCTCAACAGGACGACCTTCATCCTTCAGTTGAGGTGCTGACGTCTCGCTATCACCTGTACCTACTGGCAAAGACGAACACATCGCTTGTGAAGGTGGCTCCCTACAGACAGTGACTGTTTCGATAGTATCGAGTTGATAAGTACCATCTCTCAGGGTTGCAGTAACCAAAACCTTCCCTTTTTCGGTAACTGTGCACACACCAGAACGAAACACAACTTCATAACCTTTGTTAACCATAACACTGACAGATAACAAGTTAGTTGCTAATTTAGGAACTAAATACACATCGCTTATATTTCTTAAACAATTGTCTTTCAACACAACTTGCACTGTGCCTTTTCCTGCCGTCATCATAGCCTCTCCGTTGGCTATGTACACCTTTATAGGAACAGTTTAGTGACGTCACCTCATATTCTAGTGTAAACAAAAGGATATACGAGGCAGCGGGCCCGGGATCGCCAGTCCCATTGTAGCCAGGTAACGGGTAACCTCACCACCGGTTACCATATCTAGTCTGTCCCATGGGAAGTCATTATATCTTCTCATCGCCCTCCCCACTATGACATAGGCAGTAAGACCAGATCCAGACACCTGCTCTAAGCAGAGACGTAGGTGGAGTGCATGTTCCGGGATTGCAGCCAACCACCTGTTGAACACATCCCGAGCATTCGTGGCGTTGATGTGGCGGCCAAAGTTAACATAAGCCATTTTGATAGCATCTAAGTCTAACTTTATAGTAAGCCCTAGATCGTCGCGAGCTCCGTTGACGACCTTGGAGACATACCTGTCAGATAAAGTCCCCCTCTTAGCCACGCCTACATATGTCGCGACAACTAGCTGTATTGGAGTCATTGACATGTTGGTCGCAAGTCGGATAGCTAGCCATATCAGGTATGATGAAAAGTCAGTGGCTACCATGTCATCCCGGGCAGGTGCGTGTACAGCTTCTTGGGGAGCCATTTCAGCATTAGCAGCTTCAATTTCTGCCGCCCATTCATTATATCCTCGGTTCCTATTGTGCATGGTGGGGTTATCAATGAGGGGATCCATGACCAGCATAAATTCCCTTCGTGCTGCGTCTTGACCTAAAGACATGGACACTGGGATCTCTGGGGCCATTAACTCGCCAATAACCAATGACTCGATGTACTCTTTTGATCGAACCGGCTTGTTATGAGCCAGATATCAGCCTGAAGAATTTCACCAACCTTCGCATTCATGTCCAACCATCCTCTGTGGTTTACGGCCATAGTGATTGTGAAGAGAAAACCAGTCAACACAAGATACAAACTAAACAAAACCTCTTAGCTTTTAAAAGAAGAAGATAATATATAGTTGTAATATTATAGGAACAGTTTAGTGACGTCACCTCATATTCTAGTGTAAACAAAAGGATATACGAGGCAGCGGGCCCGGGATCGCCAGTCCCATTGTAGCCGCGTTCGTAATAAGTACTCTATAGTCTATATCAGTGCTTGTATGTAATAATCCTAAGTGATATTTTAATTACATGGATTAGGTATCTAAGCAATCGTATAATTTATAATCCTATAGGTCACCCTCTTACATTGGTGACATTCCGACGTGATATAAACATTTAAAGCGAGTGAACATTTAAAGTGAGTGAACATTTAGTCAATTATAAATTACGTGTGATAAATTAACATGGCAAACAGGGGCGCAAGCGGAACTCAACCACAATTACAAGACATAATTATACCAGAATCCCAATCGGTCGAGGTCATGGCCATCTCAGTGTCAAGTAGGATACCAGATTTTTGGGTTGACCAACCCAGAATATGGTTTATCCGGACAGAGGCCGTATTAACACCGCAGGAGGACGCCAAGTTTGATATGGTCGTCTCTAAACTACCCAAGGAGGTGATTCTTCGCCTGACAGACTTTCTCACGAATCCGCCGGCGACAAATAAATACCAAGCGCTTAAAAATAAGTTACTGACTACGTTGGAGGACTCTAAAAACCGGCAAGTAGAGAAAGTACTCGGTGAAATGGACCTTGGGGACCAAAAGCCTTCGCAGTTACTAATGAAAATGCGTAACACTGCCAAGGACAGTTTTCCAGACAACACGCTACGTATTATGTGGCAGAATCACTTGCCACCGACGGTACGCGCAGTATTGGTTGCATCCAGGGAGACAGACTTAGACACATTGGCCAACATCGCTGATGACGTCGCGGAAGCCACCAGGAGCTCTTATGTTATGGAAGCAGCAACACCGCAGTATACGACGCATAGACCTCCACCAGGTAACCCAGTGGCAAACGACACAGCTCTAATAATAGCGGAAATCGCAAAGTTAAGCGTACGCATGGCAGAGTTAGAAAGGTCAAGGCCACGGACTCAAGGTTACGGCCAGAGAAACCGAAGAGGACGATCAGCATCCAGGCCCAGGAGCAGTTCACGGCACAACAGTAAAGCCGCAAGGAACCCGGATTGGCTTTGTTTTTACCATTACCGGTTTGGGACTGCGGCCGCCAAATGCATTCAACCTTGCGCGTGGGATAAGAAACAGGGAAACTAGCAGAGATAACACAGAGTATGACGGAAATCTGTGTTATCAACCCCGGCCGTCGTTTACGTGTAATAGACTCCAAAAGTGGACTACGTTTTTTGGTTGACACCGGTGCGGACATCTCATTATTACCGGCAAATAAAAAACTACGTGTGGGTGAGTGCTCCAATCTTAAGCTTTTTGCAGCGAACGGTTCGGAAATAAAAACATATGGTGAAAAGTTAATGGTGCTAGATTTTAAACTACGTAGACCCTTTCGTTGGCAATTTGTAGTAGCCGACGTGAAACAGCCCATACTCGGGGCAGATTTTTTAAGCTACCATAGGCTGCTAGTAAATTTAAGCGAAAAAAAATTACATGACCTTGTGACAGACTTTAATGTAGTCGCGCCAGTCGTGAGTTGCGATCAGCCAAGTATTAACACGGTCGATAGTAACCACCCATATTATAGTTTGTTTTTGCAATTCCCTAGTATTACGAAACCTCCAACTTATAAAGAAACGCCTACACATAACGTGGTACACCATATCGAAACTACGGGCCCACCAACGTTTGCGAAGGCAAGGCCGTTGCCGCCAGAAAGGTATAAAAAAGTCAAGGAGGAATTTCGCCGCATGCATGAATTAGGCATTTGTAGACCTAGTAAGAGTCAATGAGCCAGCCCTCTTACAGTGGTGGCCAAGAAAAACGGCGAAATTCGCCCTTGTGGTGATTATCGTGCACTAAATGCACAGACTAAACCAGATAGATACCCAATACAGAGGTTACAGGATTTCACAATCATACTAAATGGTAAGAAGATTTTTTCCAAATTAGACATAAATAGGGCGTATCACTGCATTTCAGTAGCAAGTGAAGACGTCGAAAAGACTGCCATAATTACTCCATTCGGCTTATGGGAATTTCCCATAATGTCGTTCGGTCTGCGTTGTGCAGCTCAAACCTTCCAGCGGTTTATGAATAGTTCGGTTCTGGAAGGCTTAGACTTTTTATTTAACTACCTAGACGATGTCCTTATCGCGAGCGATGATGAAGTGCAGCATAGGGATCGTCTTAGACAGGTATTTGAACGTTTCAATAAGTTTGGAATAACGATCAATTTAGCTAAGTGTAGTTTTGGACAAACAAAACTAGTATTCCTAGGCTACGAAGTAAGTACAGCGGGAATCAGGCCTCTAGAGGAAAAGGTCCAGGCCATTGTAGATTACCCCAAGCCACAGACCATCGAGCAGTTGCGCAGATTTTTAGGCATGCTCAATTTCTACCGCGCGCATATTCCTGCGGCGGCAGAAATACAATCACGGCTAGACCAATATTTAACCAATACAAAAAAACGCGATAGGACTCCCATCGCTTGGACGAGTGAAACCGAGGAGGCATTCGTACAGTGTAAAGAGGGCCTTAAAAAAGCCGTTACACTATCACATCCCCGGTCAGACGCAGTTTTAGCTTTAATGACAGATGCGTAGACTAGCTCAATAGGTTCCACACTACAACAGTTAGTTAATGGCATATGGGAGCCGTTAGGTTTCTTTTCAAAAAAAATAAGTAAAAATCAAAAAGTATACTCCGCATATGACCTTGAACTCCTCGCTGTTTACCTGGCCATAAAACATTTTCGCAAATCGTTCGAAGGCAGACCGTTGATAATTTATACGGACCATAAGCCCTTATGCCGCGCATTTGAGAATATAGGTAAAAGTAGCAATGAGACGCCGCGGCGTACAAGACAATTATTGTTCATAAGCAAGTTCACGACCGACATAAGACACATAAGTGGGAAAGAGAACGTAGTCGCAAATGCTCTATCGCGTATAGAAACAATTTTTTGTCCCACAACACTCAATTACGAGGAACTCACCCATGAACAAACGAAAGACGAGTACTTGAAAAACAGGACGCAACCCGACCCGATTCAGAGCAACGGAAATAGTAATGTCATAAAATTAATAACGATACCTACATTTAACAAACTCGTCTATTGTGAAATATCAACAAAGGAGGCGAGACCGTATTTACCAGAGAAGTTTAGACGTATAGCGTTTGAGAGTGTGCATAGTTTAAGTCATCCAGGAACGCGCACCACTCGTAAAATGGTTTGTAAAAAGTTTTTTTGGTCTAGCATGAACAGAGACGTAAATAGCTGGGCAAGATCGTGCATTCCATGTCAAAAGTCAAAGTTCAGTAGACACACGATTTCCAAGTTAGGATCATTCGAAGAGGTCGATCGTCTGATGCACATCCATGTAGACCTTGTCGGACCTCTACCGACATCTCCACGTGGAAACAGGTACCTTGTAACAATAGTAGACAGACGTACAAGCTGGCCGGAAGCTTTTCCTATAGAGGATATGACCGCTGAAGTAGTAGCCAAAATTATATTTGACGGATGGATCGCACGTTATGGTTGTCCGACCCAACTCACGACTGACCAGGGACGTCAATTCGAAAGTAATTTGTTTAGCGAATTAATGAAATTATTAGGCATAAATAGAATTAGGACTACAGCTTTTCACGCTCAGAGCAATGCGAAAGTAGAAAGATTTCATCGCAGTTTAAAATCAGCCCTTATGGCTAGAATAAATAATAGCTCATGAGAAGACGAATTATCCACAGTCATGCTTGGACTGCGCGCAGCAGACCGTAGCGATAATGGTATTAGCGCCGCAGAAATGATGTTCGGACGTGCTTTACGCTTACCCGGAGATTTCTTTAGTACTCAGGCTACGGAGCCTAGTGATACTTGCAATTTAGTTAATAAAATTCGCGATAGTATAAGTAATTATAAACCAAAATCCGAAGGTTCTCGCAATAACCGCACTTTGTTTGTCCACAAAGATTTACGGTCGTGCGAATATGTTTTTGTAAGGGATGATACGGTTCGAAAATTGTTACAACCACCATATACTGGTCCTTTTTAAAGTTATGGAACGAAACGATAAAATGTTCCTAATTCAGTTTCCAGGCAGGCAAGCTCGTATATCAATAGACAGATTGAAACCAGCTTACGTATGGAACACTGTTGACGACACGAATACACGTCCCAGTCCTTTAGTTAATAACACTACTACGCCTACGCCCACCACGACGCGAAGCGAAAGCGAGGCTAACGCGCAGCCACCTATTCTACGTACCACTAGGAGCGGCAGAGTGGTTAAAATACCAGTTAGATTTAAAGATACTTACTACAGTTAGATATAAGTACAATTTAGTTACTGAGTCACTTAAAGGTCAAAACATTATTGCCTAGCCACTATATAGAAAAATAATAATACAGTGGTACAGCCACTGCATTGCAAGACCTAGCAGTTTGTGGTATCTTAAACTTAAGTAATATTTGGATGTATTAAAAAAATTGTGACGATAAATTGATGTTATGATGTGTAACCATTGAGTAAAGTATAAGAACGTCGTTACCCCAAAATGTTATTCGTATATGTTTTGTGTTATTAGGTTATGGACTAAGAATAGTATTATACAATATGTTTATTCAGTAAGTATACCTATACAATAAGTCAGTGTTCTCTAGTAACAAATATGAATGTTTTGCTTTGTTAAATCTCATGTCTTAAACTAAATAATGTTGTGCTTAAAATAGATGCGTAAGGCCTTTGTCATTGTTCATTATATTACGATGTGTAGCATAGTACCCTGTAAGTACGCGGCACGCTTTGTCAGCGAAACGCGTGTTGTGTTACGATTTTCAAGTGTATAAACACGAGTAAGTTATTATAGTTAACTGTAAGCACAGACCACTTGTAAGTCAAATATGCTGATAAGTTGTAACTTTATTATAAGACTGGGGACACACATAAGTAACACATCAAATTGGATATTTTTTTTTGTAAAAGGGGTAAATATTATAGGAACAGTTTAGTGACGTTACCTCATATTCTAGTGTAAACAAAAGGATATACGAGGCAGCGGGCCCGGGATCGCCAGTCCCATTGTAGCCGCGTTCGTAATAAGTACTCTATAGTCTATATCAGTGCTTGTATGTAATATTCCTAAGTGATATTTTAATTAGATGGATTAGGTATCTAAGCAATCGTATAATTTATAATCCTATAGGTCACCCTCTTACATTATCAATGCCTATGTCATAGTGGGGAGGGCGATGAGAAGATATAATGACTTCCCATGGGACAGACTAGATGTGGTAACCGGTGGTGAGGTTACCCGTTACCTGGCTACAATGGGACTGGTGATCCCGGGCCTGCTGCCTCGTATATCCTTTTGTTTACACTAGAATATGAGGTGACGTCACTAAACTGTTCCTATACCTTCTTCGGCTTTCCGGTTGTAAAATTCGACATGACACTGCGGTCATTACAAAGATGTAGCGATGACCCGCTGTCCACGTGCCAAACGTCTCGCCGAACTCCCACAGCCAACACCGTAAGAAGAGATGACTGATTCTTCGGGCCGCTCTTGTTGCCGTCCGACTTTTCAGAACAATCTTTCATGCAGTGCCCAGTCTTCTTGCACTTGAAGCACTTAATGGGTTTACGTGCTTTTTGAGCTTTAAATGCCGTTACGTTTAAATCTTTTTCATCGCGTCGTAAATTTTCTTGAAGCAATTTCAATTTGACAACTTCGCTTGACAGTGACACGTTCGAATTTTCTAGAGCCATAATCAACGGATCGTAATCGCTTGTCAAACTGCTGAGCAATATAACGGCCAGGAAGTCGTCTTCTAGAGCCGATCCAATATCGCTCAAAAGTTGCGATATATCCATTATCGTGTTAACGTATGCCTCCATACTCGCACATTCGCTTAATTTTGCGGCGAATAGCGTTCGAAGTAAGCCCAAGCGTCGACACAGACCTCGATCTTCGTATGCCTTCTGCAGATTTGCCCATGCCTCACGAGCCGTCTTTGCGTTCCTAATTTGTGGAAACACATTTGGCTGCACGGACAAGGCGATTTTAGCTAGCGCCTTTTCTTGCTTCTTAGCATCTTCACACTTGTTTACCGTTTCTCCGACACAATCCCATAGCTCGTCGTGAATTCAAGTGAGTAAACTGAATTCTTCCCATTCGATTAATATAACTTATCGCGGTCGTATTGTCGATACGTAACAACAAAGCACAGTTATACTTATGTCGCGCAAAGCATTTTAATCCAAGGAAGACTGCCAGTAGCTCTAAATAATTTATATGGAATGCTAATACTTCTTCTTTCCATGCTTCATTAGCACACTTTACATCACTAAACGCTCCCCACCCAGAAAGGCATGCGTCTGTAAATATTTATAAATCAAATTTCGAAATACCTAAATGGCATGAAGTTACATATATATTATTAGCCCACCAAACCAAATCGGGTAAAATTTCAGAAGGAAGTTTTACTTTTTTCTTATAATCAGCGTGTTCCTGAATAGCGAGAAATTTATACCTTTCTAAGAGCTTAGTGTATAACCAGCCATATTTCGCCGCTGGGCAAGTGGCGGTGAGTACACCGAGCAAGTGGGCAATCTCTCTTATTGTACAAACTGGCAATCGAATAAACTTTTTTAACAGCTATGCTATATTGTTACGTTTGTCTATAATATCCCTTGATGTTGACATATCAATAGAATTGTAAACAAAACCTAAGAATTTACAACATTGTTGAGGCTGTAAGGAACTTTTATTATAATTAACGACGAATCCGAGGCACTCGAGTTAACGGAGAGTCTCTTTTACGTTTTATTAAAGTCCCTACCAATGCACAGTATGTCATCTAGGTTAACAGTAGAAGTCAGACCTTGTGTTCTTAAATGCGTGACGACTCTTTTTCATTATTTTTGAGAAGACTCTTGGTGAGACAGATAGTCCATAGGGTAATGCGCAAAACTCGTACGTATGATTGTCATACTCGAATCTTAAGTATCTCCGGTGGCCCTCAGCAATAGGTACAACTAAGTAAGCTTCCTTTAAATCGATAGTGGCCATGAACCCGCCTTTAGGAATTAGTTTCGACGCGGTTCTAAAATCCTCCATTTTGAAATGGGATTTTTTCACTAATTTATTTAGATTTTACAGGTTGAGAATGAATCTATAGCCACCATTCGATTTAGAGGTCAGGAATTTTTTTGATAAAAACTGGTCACCGGTGGGTTGACAGTCAGTCAGCACCTAGAGAAATTAAGTTATGTATAGCCAAGTTCATTTCATAATGCTCCCGGCCTGTGAAATGGTTAACGGGCTTGACCGATTGCGTAACGGGCCCCATAAAAGGAATATGGAAACCGTTATATATCCAATCTAATATAGTGCGGTTATTCGTTACATTAACCCAACATTTATAAAAGGCTAGAAGACGACCAGCATGTACCTGGTTTACTACTGCGGCGGTGCACGTGGCTTGTAGTCCAGGGTAGCCGGGCTGCGTCTGCGCGTAGGTTGTCGCTGGCGGCCTGCGCGTCGCTGCACTGTACCTCGGTGGCCCGCCACGCCCTCTCCGGTTCGGCGTCTGAAAGCGAGAGGGCCTCGTCCAGTTTCCCGGGTACCGGAAATATGTTGGGGGCGTAGCGTGAGATGTACTTGGACCGGCTACAGCTGCCGTGACGACTGGCTTTTTTATCTGTTGGCTCTGTTTTTCCATGGCTTTTGAAGCCTTGATCTTGTCTGAGAGTTTACTTCCGAAAAGGGTCTCGTCTCTCTCGACGTCCTGTATTTCGTTAAGAAATACCTTATCCAATCCTGGAGTGGCTAGTTTCATTCTAGTCTGCGACTCTAAGTAATGTAGGTCGGACAAAATTCGACATCCATCACTAAGGATTTTTATCGCTTGTACCTTACTTGGTTTGTCGTCCGTCGTCAAAACTAAGGTCATGGCTCTGTTTACGGCTGATATCCCGACTCCTAACTGCTGCTGGGACGTCTCAATTTTCTTATCGCGGCCTTTTGCGATATCCGTAATTGCCGCCGCAACTTCGGCGTTTAAAGACGGCGCTCTCAATAACTTGCAGTTTTCTGGTATTGTAAACTCTTTTATGAGTTTATCTTTATTTTCTTTTTCAATACCTTTGCATAATATAGGTAACCACCTTTGCGCTAGGTCAGGGTGGATTTTTTCCCCGTATTTTGGTACGTCGTCTAAGGCCTCGCCTAGAGCGGTTAACATTTATTTATTTATTGGAGAAACAACAGAAGTAAATGCATGACAATAAGTAGAAACAATTTTGTTTTATAAACGTAGATGTGCACTTACTACCTTAAATGCTCTCACTGAGACACTACTTACTATACTACGTACTAAACTAAGTGTAATACAGATTTGCAAAACTTGCAAAAATTTGGTGTCAGAGAAAAGCAAGGTTCAAAGTTTTAGAATTAAAGGGGTTAAAGTTAAAACATTAATAAAGTGGTGTTACAGTTGCAACAAACTATATGACTTGAGCTTGTGATTCAGCTAGAATGCTAACCACAAGTCTTTGGAAACGGCCACGTTAAATATGTCAATAGAAGTAAAATTCTTATTAAAGGTGTTACACATGCGGCGTAGAGGTGCTCGTTTCCCAGCGTTTGACGAGCTGGTCGGGATGGAGAATAAGGCTGCTGAACGGGACGAGCAGCGCGAATACGCTCGAGGAGCTCCCCGTTGTTATAACGACCTCTACATATGTTGTAGAGGATCATCATTTCGGAGCATTTCCGTCTGGATTCCAAAGATGGAAGCTTATAATGGCTTAATAGGTTAGCGTAAGACAAATATTTGCCTGTTAAGCGCCTGTGCATTGCACGTAAAAACTTTTTTTGGACCATTTCTACGGCATTCGAGTATTTAGAGTAAAATGGGTTCCAAATAACTGATGCATATTCCAGTTGGGGTCTGACGAGGGATTTATATAAAAGAAGGTAAGTAGAACATTTTTTAAAAGCTTTCGCAGTCCTTAGCACAAATCCCATCATTTGGCACGCTTTGGAGATAATGCGATCCACATGACAACTAAAGGCCAATTTAGAATCAAAAAGTATGCCCAAATCACGCGCCAATGACACTTTTTTAATAACTGTAGTACCGATCACATATTCAGAATGAAAAACTTTGTTTTTATTTTTAGTAAAAGACATGTTGTTATCTCCGCGTAGGAGCTGCGCGTGAGTTTTTGTTTGTGAATATTGCTGGGTGCGCTAGTAATATATGCCTACCCACTTATTTCAACATATTACATAGTTCTAAGTAAAATATATTGTATGCATATTTAAGAACAACATAATATTGTGTAAAAATATGTAATCAATAGAAAAGCATGTTTAGCCTGATGCTCGCCAATACTACTTAAAATTGCTAAGTTATATATTACTCATTTAAGTGAATTGTAAAATTCTTATGAGTTAATAAACATTCTTTAAACCTAAACCTATGTGCATACTTTTATCGCTAGCTAGCTGAAGTTTGTTTTTGTGACAGTATTCAATAAAGTTATTGATATCCTCCTGGATCATTAGTTTATCATTAACTGACCTCACAATTCTGAATATTTTTAGGTCATCTGCGAACACGAGAAACTTGCAATTTCGAAAACATACTTTTATGTCATTTATAAAAAGAACATACAGCAAGGGACCCAAAATAGATCCTTGAATCACTCCCGATGAAACATTTGTGAGATCAGACCTGAAACCATTAACAACAACGATCTGGGTTCTCTTCGATAAATACGATTCGAACCAACGTAAGAGATTTCCCCGGTTATAAGCTAATTTTTCTAAAAGAAGTACATGATCAACCTTGTAGAAAGCTTTCCGGAAGTCCGTGAAGATCACGTCCACCTGTTCTCTATTATCCATCGATTCAAATAGGTAATTTGCGTATAGCGTTAGATTTAGTTACTGTGGATTTATTTTTCATAAAACCATGTTGTTTAGGTATTATGATATTGACAAGCGCGGAGTACAGCGTCATGTATAAGGCTCTCGAATATTTTAGGAAGCAGGATTGAACTGAGATAGGTCTGTAATTAGTAATTTCAGAGCGCGAGCCGCTTTTGTGTAAAAAACAAAACCGACATTTATCAGGTAAACTCCGAAACCTCCATAAAAAATATGTGACTCAATTTGAAACTATAAGTTTCAGTACATTTAAGAATCACTGACCTTTTAAAGTGGTGGCTCCAAATTAAAAAAAATTAGAAACATGTAAAACATGCAAACATGCAATTCATCATTAATGGTCAACGGTCTTAAAGTCTTGTTTGCGACCAAACATTTAAGCAGTGTATGTATGATGACTTGATGAGTGCAGTGCTTGTGCAAACAATGTTATTGAAATCGATTGAGATTGACAAAACAGTAAAATGGTTTGTCTGGACTTTTAAAGACCATGTTTATAATGAAAAGGGCAATACTAAAACCGCAAAACGTATGGTCAAGCTGCAAAAGAATGGAAGTATTCAAGAATTATTAGATTTATTTCATGCCGACTAAAAAAGGCTATCAAAAGACACGTTTTTAACGTACGTCACCAATACCAACAATATAAGCTGTGTATAGATACCTTACTTTAGAAAGTAATGAAGCTGCCATCCATATCGGTTTCTCTGAAAATTGGGTGTGCAAGTATAACCATTAAGTACAAGCAATGCATTTTGCCGTATCTAAAAAGCAAATAACGCTGCACACGGGATATCTATACGTAAAAAATGAAAAACCTTTCTCATTTTGTTCCATTTCAGAGAATAACTCTCATAGTCCAGAAGCAATTTGGGCGCATCTTTAGCCCATTTTAGAATATATAAGGTTAGCACATGCAAAAACATAAACACTCTTCATTTTCATTCCGACGGTCCCACATCACAGTACCGTCAAAAAAAAAACTTTTACCTTGTATGCAAAAATATGCATGACCTTGGTTTCAACTCAACATGGTCATTCTTTGAGGCTGCCCATGGGAAGGGTGCTGCTGACGGGATTGGAGGCAGCGTTAAAAGGGCCTTAGATTTCAAGGTTTCCCATAGGCTTGATATTCCAGACGCTGAAACCGCATTTGAAGTTTTACAGGTTACAGAATCATCAGTCCGAATGTTTTTTATACCACCTCATAACATTCAGCCTTTGGATACCAGTGTAGTAAAAAATCTGATCCCTATACGTAACACAATGAAAATACATCAACTTATTACGCAATCCAAATTTGCTCTAAAGCACCGCATTCTATCTTGTTTCTGCCAAAGTTTACAAGGAAAATGTGAATGTCATAATCCCGAGTTACACACTTTTAATATAAATGAAGATTTGGGAAATGAAAAAGATATTTTGTTAGATTTTATAGTAACGGGAGAAAACCTAATAACAGTCTATTCACTTGAAAATACGGATACAAATAATGATTCTGAAAATGTAGACTATACAAACATATTGCCAGACGAAGAAATGATGGTAGAAAATAGCTCGAGGAAGCGAAAAATAACTAACATTCAAAAACATAAACGCATTAAAACCCATGCATTCAATTCAAATTCAAAATTATTTATTTGCTACGAATACCGTTTTTCACTGGATGTTACATAATTATTTGTCTCTAGTATTCAGCCCATCTACAGGCGTGCAAATATTAATAATAATTATACTTAATTATAACAAATATTATACATTGCAATACACTACTAATAATTTTACTTAATTACAATTATCTACATATTTAGAAAGGTCATTTATAAAGGTCAAAGGTCATAATATAGTGATATTACATAATTAATTAATATTTGCCGAGAAAATGTCTGACTTCATAGAAGCACTTTTCCAATAGCCATTTGCTCAGTTTGACTTTAAAGGCTTTTCCCTTAAGAGATCTAATGTCCTCGGGTAAATAATTAAAAATTTCAATGCACATATTTGAAACATTACGTTCATAAATGGCTTTGCTGCTCGTTGGTTTGTACAGAAGGTTTTTCCCTCTGAGTCTCATCTGTCTTAACATAGTCTCCTCACGCATTTTGAAGTAGAACAGATGAGACTCTACGAAAACAGATACTTCCCTAATGTACAAACTTGGCAGAGGCAGAATTTCCAATTTTTTAAAAAGTGGAACACAGCTGTCACCTGTCCACGCATTGCATATGGCTCGAACACATTTTTTTTGGATTCTAAAAACTCGGTTCACCTCTACCGAATTGCCCCATAGTATCAAACCATATAAGAGTACAGACGACACGAAGCCGTGGTAGGCAGTGAGAGCAGCTTCCTCCGACACAGTGGTTCTTAATCGTTTTAGAGCAAAAACGAAACGATTTAATTTATTACATACTTGTTCATTATCGAAAAATAGATATAATCTGATTAATAGTTCTGAGGACGAAGATGTGTGTGATAATTATTCTGTTCATGACACATCAGATTCATTAAATAGTCTTGACGCTACGGATTTGGCAGTAGTTATTGATGAAAGTGAAGAAGTTAATAATGAGAGAATACAAGTTAATGATGAAAATAAAGAAGTTAATGATGAGAGTAAACAAGTTAATGACAAAAACGATAATGAATACGAGCTTGCGAATATAGAAATGCCTATAAATAAAGGATCTTATGTTTTGGTAAAGTTTCTTACAGGCAAAACAACAAAGCACTATATTGTAGAAGTCATAGAAATATATGGCAATAGTAGCTACAGAGTAAAGTTTTTACGAAACTAAGGGAAAGGGAGGCTCGCTTGGCCAATTTCTGAAGATAGGTCGTATACAGTACTGATATCGGTCAAATATTACTAAGTCCAATATCAGAAATAAGAGGCATTTAACCTTTGACATTGATAATTTGAGCTTAATTTGAGTTAATAAATTCGAGTCAGATTTAAAGATTATTTAATTATGAATGTAAAAAGAGAAAATATATTAAATTTAACATATAGTAAATATCTTACATAGTCATTGATAACCAAAAACAGCAAAGAAACTAATAAACGGGTTTATTTATAAATATTTATGTTAGCTAATTTGTTATGTAAGGCTCAGTGGTCCTAGACAACATACTTTTGCCAGAACGTTATAATCGTCAACCAAATTGTACAGGATTGACGTAAGCTGCCGGATGGTCGCATCGAGCGCTTACGTCGATTTCATACATTTAGACTGTTTTCGACAATCGTTTACATTAGCGTTAAGAGGACTCCATAGCCCAGCTGACCTTGAGAATTGAACGCCGCTTCACCGCCGGCCAAGTTTCCCCTGATCTAAACATCGCGGTGACTCGCAACACGATTTCGCTTTGTTGGATATAGCGTGAGGTCCTTACGCCGAGCACGAAGTTCATATATTAGTGTTATTTAATTGAAACTACACTCAAATGAAACGGATTCACTTCGTATCGAATTTTCATACAGTGCAGTTTCATGCATACCAAGGTCAGGCAGGTGCTGCGCTCTCCTAAGGACCAGGAGCCCCTCGGTAACCCGGGAGTATATGAGATACCCTGTGATTGCGGTAAGGTATACATAGGAGAAACCGGACGGAACGTTTCTACGAGATTGTCGGAACATATACGTAGCGTGAAGAACAGGGACACTAGAAAATCCGCAATAGCGGAGCATGGCTGCGATATAGGTGCATCCCATTTCATTCGATTCGACAAGGCGAGGATTCTGGTACGGGAAAAGTGTTATGTACCACTGTAGTGTGTATATGAACACACGCATTTGTGTGCGTTTACATGAGCATGTATTAGAATAGAACACCTGATTAATATCATATTTCATTTCACATTTTATTACCAATAAAACCTTGTAACATAATACTCGATACCAATTAATAGCCATAAAGATAATGTATTAAGTTTTACCTATAATACCTAAGGACAACTGTAACAGCCTATATAAGACGATGTAACCTTTGAATAAAGAGTTAGTATTCACCCGACTTTTGAGTTGTTAATTACAACCCTCAACGACATACACTTCATGGCGATCCTCTGCCAGTTGTAACGTGGCCTACCAGTCGGGCTACTCGAGGCAGCTTCGTCGCCTCGAGCAGCCCTCGCAGCTCAGCCGACCTCAGCTAAGACTCCAGCCAACCAGCTCCACTGCGCCAGCCAGACAGCTCTAGCCAGCTATCAAATATGCGTCATTTTTATGAACGCAATTTGGATAAAAACTAGAAGACAACGACACAGCTGTAATGAAGATGCGGAACTACAAACCAGCTGATCCTGCCCCATGCACCGATCCAAGGAACAACCCGACCCAGCTCAACCTGAAGAAAAAGCAAATAATAATAGTCCAAAACGAAGCCAAAAATACCCATCAAAATATTAAACGAACAAAATGAAGCAGCAAGCAGTTCCAAGAGAGACATCATGTAATCAGCAGAGCAGAGCATCAGACATCATCACCATCAGTCCAGCAGTCTCTCATCACCATCGGCCCAGCAGTCTCTCATCACCACCAGCCCAGCAGTCTTTCATCACCATCAGCCCAGAAAAATAAGAATAATAGAGGTATTCAATTTATTTTAACTAACATTTAATAAGTAGCTATAATGTAAAAAAAATAGTATAAATCAAGTACGTAAAAACTAGATATAAATAAAATAAAATAACAGTATCATAAAAATTAATTAAATATTAGAAAATAATACAAGTAAAGATACAGTTTATAGATATAAATAATTTCGTATATAAGTGCCTAAATTCAGTGAATATTTAACAAACTAATTAGCAATAATGAACTTATATACACTAAATAATGATTTAAAAAAATGTACATACAACAAAATAACAGATCGAGAAAAAAAAAAAAAAAAGAAAAACCAACCTTAAAAATACAAATTACTTATAATACTAATCCATACAAAATATAAAGTTTCATTTTCGAAATAGCATCAAACAAAAATAAATCGAAAATAAACATAAATCACTATTATAAACCACCGACGGCTCAGAAACCATCATTAACAAGCGCCATATTTTAAATAATTAAGGAATTAAGGCACTTCTTTTCATTTAAATTATTTTAATCATATAATGTATAACTACGCTTATAGCAGGTAGCAAATAAAATAAAAAAAAAAACTAAAATAACATAATAATATAAATAGTTTAGAAAAAACAAACAATAAGTAAATGCCGCTTGATGACGAACCAAACCAAAAATAAATACGCGTTTTTAAAATCAAAATAACTATAAAATGAAAAATAAAATCAAAAATCCTTCAAACAATTTAATAACTATTCAAAAAATAAATATCTAAAACAAAAAAGAATTAACCAAAATAAAAAACTAGCCAAAAAGTAGAAAACTGAAATTATTTCAAAATGGTGCACATAAGATTTTCACTAGATAATCAGCCTGATCAACTGAGAGTCGTTGTCAATCTTATATGTATCAGAAAAAAAAAAACAAAAACAAATAAAAAAAAAACTTATCAAAAATTAGCCCAAACACACAAAAAATGATAAACTTAAAATCGAGCGATAAACAAGACCGTCAGTAAATCCTTAGCGCAGGTATTTTTTTTATACAAAAAGTACCATTCCAAAGCGCCTTGGACACCAAGAATGTCAGGTGTTAAAACAACTGTCTGAAAGGTACCACCTACCTATAAATAAATACGTACTACATACAAGTACAAAATAAAAATAAGTAATACCATAATCTCCGGTAACCCGAAAGTTGCCGTTGAGTGAATAAAATGAATAAAACCATACATAAATGTGCAAAAAAAAAAAAACGCTAACAACGGAAAACCCGAGTGGAACCATTGAGCGTAAAATAGCAAGGTACTACGGGAATAAGGCAGACAGATCTCCTTAGCGTAGGTATTTTTTTTTTAATAAAAAGTACCATTCAAAAACGTTTTGGATACCCAGTCTTATGCTAGGGTTTAAAGCTACTGTCTGGAGGTATATACCCACCCTAGGTAGATAGTGAAGCCTTGACACCCAATCAGGATTCGATCGAGCATCAATCATGAGGGCAATTGGTCATAATAATATATGTAAGCTATCTACCAAGGTCAAACGCCTAATAAGAGGTATATTTGCGCGCCTATTTTATTAAATCCTTATATCCCAGTAATAAAAAGGGTCGGCCGGCCAAAAAGTTATTGCATGGCAAGTACCAATTTTCTTCAAACATACTAAATAAAATGCACATTACAATGTCACAAGTAAAATGTAAAGTGACAAGCACAAAAATATGTTAACGGACGTCAAAATGGCTAATAATAAATTAATACGTAGACTTAACAGTCACAAGAAATATGAGCTCATAAAAAGAAAACCAAATAAACATAAAACGAATATAAAGTACGTACGAAACCCGCGGAAGGAAAAAAAAAAAAACACTAAATACTATTTCACAATAATTAATAACGTATAAACAAAATGGCCTAAACCACGAAAATAAAATATACTTACTTCGTAAATAAAACTTCAATCTAATACAAAAAAAAATTAATAAATATACGCAAATGTAATAAATTCAAAACCCTAAAAAAAAAAAAACGTCGTCATCAAAGCGAGCATACAAGTTTAATAAGTTAATAAATAGTTTTCAAAAAAAAAACCGGTTTATATAAAACAATACAAACGAAAAAAAAAAAACAAAACTAAAATTCAAAAGGAAATCACAAAATCATTCAAAAACAGAACACTTACAGGACATACCACAGTCAAATTTAAATTTAAAATAAACAAATAATAATAAATACACCACGTTGATCCAAAACCGTAATAATCGAAAAAAAAATATATTTACAAAATAAAAACTCAAAATTTTAAAAAAAGTATAATCAAAAATTCTAACTTCACCATAACAAAAACATATGCTCACAACGAGCTATAAAAAAAAAACATATGAAAATAAAACAAACGAAATTCATATAAAATTTTCCAAAAATAAAAAAAAATAGTGGTCCATTAATAAAACAAACGCAGAAAACAAAAAACACATTAGAATTTTTTTATTACCATTAATAAAACCAAACCCATGAAATAAAAATACAACATATACCTACTGGGTACAAAATCAAGATTATAAAACAAACTCTCAAAAGGAGCCGCTAAATACACTAGCGACCTTTTTAATTCCCAGTCATAAAACATGTCAACTACCGAGTAAAACATCGCAGATAAAAAATTATTAAAAAACAAATTTAAAACATCAATTTTTTTCAAAATTAATCAATTATAAAACTCACCGAACAACGTCAACATCACACGTACAACACATAATGAACACTCCTCACAAAAAAAAAAAATATGTTTCACCCAAAGTTCAGTTCACAGTTTTGAACAAAGTGCAAGTTCAATTATTATTTCAGTTCAAAATTTCACCATTTCACAACCGGAGCGTCAGAACGCTCACGTACATCAAACTATCGCAAGTAAATGAATAAATAAAAATCAAAACCATTACAAATATTCTAATCGTAACAAGAAACCCATCCAAATAAGGAATCACAGCCCTGACACTTAAACTCTTACACCTTGCATTAAAATAAACATCATATCAATTACAAATAGCAAAATAAGCAGAAATGAAATGAGATGGAACAAACTAACACACATATCACATTACAAACCATAAATAGAATAACTAAAATAATTATCAATGCAAATAAATGGACCACACACATTATATAAAACAATTTAAGTAACTATGAATGCCATATCGAAAACCAAAACAACTAAATGATAAATCCAAATAATAATAAATTAACAAAAATTCAAACATCCGCCACAAAATGAACTATTTATGAAAATAATGCAACACAAAAAACACCACTACATAAACATTCAATAAATCCAAAACCAAACTCAATCGACCAAGAATAGTAAATAACACGTATAAAATAAACCACTTAAGATTAATATATCAAAACAGACACGACAAAAAATTATTTACAAAACCGAATTAAATCAATAACAATTAATGAATGTTCTAAAGAAAATCACGTTCATACAAAAAAAAAAACAACACACCAATATCCAAAGAAACAAAAACAAAAATGTAAAACTAAAAAACTTTGTAATTTTTTTGGCACTAATTTTTAAAAAAAAAACAAACCTGATTATTTTAAAAATTAGAAAACAAAAATCGATATGTACACACTGAGATCTTTCATTTGATACGTAACACAATATAAGTATAGTGTGAAATACATTTTTTTTATTAATTTTCTCATTCTCCCCCAAAAAATAAAAAAAAAATTGCCCCAAGTTTAAAATTCATATTTATTCGTTACATTTCCATCTTCATAACACAGGCACACATATGTATACTAAATTTATGTTTAAAGAACTTTATTTCTCAAAGAAATTTAACATTTCACTTAAGAGAACTTAAATTAAAATACAAAATTATATAGGTAAGCACCGCAAGAATTTCAACATAATTGGCTCAGTAGAGAAAACAGACTGTGACAGACATACATACAAACACACAAACCCACAAGTGATCCTATAAAAGATTTGTTTCTCCCATTGAGATAAGAAACTCAAAAAAATGCATTGCATTAAGCCGAACACAATTACATTATCACACCGAGTTAAATGCCACCCAGAAGCGTATCACATTACAACAATATAATTACAACTATTAAAACAAGGACTGTATCACATTGACAATAGAAATAATGATTACCCCACACAATTGTAATGAAATCGGTTTACAATGTATTCAATAATTAAGTTAAACAAAATTGTTATAGAAAACTTTCATTTCAGGATTAATGCACTTTATAATTAAGTTTCAAACTAGTTGTAAGACATATTTCCGAATGTATTTAACGTAGATTTAACACTACAATTAAGCCAAAAATAGTGTTTCACTATTTTCGATTAAGCAAAAAAGGGGAATATCACAAAAAACTAAATTCAACAACAAATAAGTATGTCATTCATTTTTATATTATATACCATCACTGACTTTGAATTATATACAATACTTTGGAATAAAATTTAATGTATCATTAGAATAACAATTTATTATGTTTAAAAATCAAGCCAAAAATTATATCGACTATTTTTGTCTCAAAAAAAAGGGGAAAGGTGTAGTGTGTATATGAACACACGCATTTGTGTGCGTTTACATGAGCATGTATTAGAATAGAACACCTGATTAATATCATATTTCATTTCACATTTTATTACCAATAAAACCTTGTAACATAATACTCGATACCAATAAATAGCCATAAAGATAATGTATTAAGTTTTACCTATAATACCTAAGGACAACTGTAACAGCCTATATAAGACGATGTAACCTTTGAATAAAGAGTTAGTATTCACCCGACTTTTGAGTTGTTAATTACAACCCTCAACGACATACACTTCACCACGCATGATTCGAGAGGCGATTGAAATTGGGCGCCGCCCTAACTTTAATCGTGACGGGGGCTGGGTGTTACCGCCAGCATGGAAACCTGTTATTCCGCTTATAGAGCGGAAAGTGTGTTATGACAATCGCGTGGACACAGTGAGTTCAGTGTGCTTGCCCTTGATCGGGGAGGATGATCTCCTACCACGACCTCAAACAACGCCTGCAGCACAGAACGGCCCCCCTACCCCCACCCTGACGGCGCGTGCGGCGCGAGCTTTGCGGCGGGCGGCGGGGTGACTGTCAGTGTGCGAGGCGCGCTCGTCGCAGGTGCACTCGTCCTGAGGAAGAACTCCCGAAGAGTTCGAAACATGTCGCCCGGAGTGACAATTTATACGTGAGTTCTAACCGTTTGCGTAATATAATTTTGAAATGACTCACGAAAGTTTAAATTCAAGTACTTCCAAAGTATTTACTAACTAGCAAATACTTTACTAAGTATACTTAACTAAGTATGTTAGTCACTAAATGGGAAATCCAATTATGAACTATATTTCTTTGTTTTTCAAATACGTCTCGTAATATATACAGTACACACGTAATATTAAATTGAATTTAGCGAAGATTTATTTTACTACCATATATCTTGGCTCTAAGTAGTTACTTCCCTGTAATGCATGACGCAGCTAAAAATTCGTTTAAAGTTGAACTCTAACGTACGGCAATTAGAGTCGCGAATCGTATCGGCCATATATGGCTTCGTGTGCACTAGAGCTCTATTGGGGTTTAAATTGCCATTTGTAACACTAGAATCCATTCAAATATCAACCTTGAGTCTAAGCAAGAAGGTTCAAACGGAAATGCTCGTCATTATTTGTTTTGTTGTGCGTGGGAAGCGACTCGACGAGAGCCAGTGCAATGCTGACATTTGATCAAAGCAGTCGGCCCGCGCACTGAGATGTTTTGTTCGTTAAATGTTACGTATGGATTTGAGTCAGTGATAAAAATTGTGTGAAAAAGACTTTTATTTCATGTAGTTTTTATGTGCGATAGGACCCTGTAAAAAACTTTTTCTATAACTATATAATTTAACAGTAAAAAAAAATGTTTTCGCGCAAATGGACGCTTGAATAAGGGTAATTATTTCTACGCGAGAACACAAAGAGAAAAATAATGCCTCGGAAGAAAAAGAATGCTCAATCACAGTGTAAACAGGCTCAGAAAATGAATGAAGTTATGTAAGTATAATAATAAGTTTATTTACATTCTATAATAGTCTGGCAGCCACAGAGCAAAAATGCGGCATTCAAAAACGTAACTGTGCAGTTTAGGTCGTTCAAAATAATAGATAATAAACTAAAGTGGCTAGAATTAAATATTGCTGACCAGTGTACAGTATTTGATATGTTTTAACGTTCTTATTACTGATAAATAAATTAATATATATGTTATTAGTGAAATTAAATTAAAAAAGGTTTAATAAAATGTCTTATGTATAGATAATAGTACGGAACCCTTCGTACTCCTACTTGCACCTGGCCGGTTTTTTTTTCAGAATTTTAAACTTCATAGTTTGGAAATTAGAGGGGTGGGGGGGACACACTTTTTACAACGTTGACAGCTAATATCTCACCAACGGTTGACTTAAATGGAAAGGTTTTTTTAGAAACCTGTTTGTGTTTTTTGAAGGCGTATCCACGCCACACGCTTATGTGCACCGAAAAAAAATTATGACTTAGGCGTATAAGCGTTTAATATTATTTTAGTAACTTGACATCATATTTCTATAGGGGTTCATAGCATACATCTTCCTATCAAATTTCATAATTGTAGTGCTCATAATCTCCAAGTAAATCGGCTGTGACATACGGAACACGGACGGACGGACGGATAGATATGACGAATCTATAAGGGTTCCGTTTTCGCCATTTTGGCTACGGAAACCTAAAAAGTAATTGATTTTGTGTTTGTAACTATTAAGTCACAATTTTTTTTGTATAGAAGTGAATATTTCCGAAAATGTTCTCGTTTATGTGTGGGTTTTCTGCTAATTTTTGCTGGAACCAAGTGCCCCCCCCCCCCCACTCCTCTCTACCAGCTAAACGGTTGCTACCAGTTATGTGCAAAAATTCATGGTAGTAAATAGAATGGATTTAAAAGTAACAGCTAAGTAGTGATAAATTACTAGTTACCGAGTAATAGCCAAAATTAATAAATGAAACTTGAACAAACATTTTTTCGTACAATTTCCATTGATTAACTGCTGAAGTATGAGGTTAGTTGTAACTAATATACTATATACCTAAACATAACTTTGTGAACCTTTAAGTCCGCAGAATGTAACGGATGACCAACTACGGAACCCTACATTGCGCGTGGCCTCACACGCACTTGGCCGGTACTAAAACGCAACTTAACACCGCGGAATAATATATAGCATGTGTCCAATATGTCCATTCCGAAGGTTTGTTCTAGTAAATTAATTAGATCGATCCGAGGCAGTATTGTTACTTCGCGCTATGAAGAAGATGGTGGCGGCAAAGATAGTTAGAACTCCAGTCGTATCTTACACTATTTCATTTTATTGTAAATAAACAGATCCTGACAGCAAGCGACACAGCCTCCCCGCTCGAAGGTCGGCGCTAGACTGAGCGCATGTACCTTTTCGCGACATATTGAATAAAAATTCATATTATCAAAACGAATGATCGTATCGAAATTTCAAACGTTCACATTTTAGTGTAAATATCACTTGTAGTTTAGAAGGAGTAGTGAATTTTATGTTGAAAACAGCCTTTTTTAAATATTGATTTTGACATAGTATTTAAAGTCATACAAAAAATTCAAACGTTCAGATTGTTAACAAAGGATCAAAACATAATATATATTTTTTCCAGATTTTTTCACTGGACAGTTTCAGAGCCTTAGCGTTTCAAAGTCTATAGATTAGGGCATATCCGCGCCTTAAGTAGCTTGGCTAGGTCTGATCATATTGAGATAATTATTGTACAAACTTTACCTACAGTATTAGGTACGCTGATGATTAAAGTGTGTCATAACATAACATATTATTCAATCAATGTGTTTCCTAGTGCATCATACATAAATTCAATTTTATACAAACATTGTATTATAATTTGGTATTGTGTAACCTAACCTTTACAATTATTCGTCACTATTATACGTCACTCAACGTCACCGACGCGTAGAAGTGTCTACGCTACCAACTTAATACTTCTACGTCATATCAGCAAAAAACACCGGCCTCACCCGTATGGTATGGTACTTGATATTTAATGATGTCTTAGATAGGTTAGCGTTGCAGAAACTAGTCCTTATTGTTTCAGTAAGCAAACATTTTGGAGACAAGGTCTTAAACAGTTCTGCAAACGTGGAAACACACTTGAGTATGTGACCTCAAACTGCTAGAGCACAAGTCCTTCACTTCATCATGGTGAGCCCAACCGTAGTCCTCTGTGAAAGTAGTCGGAGACCATTGTTGTCTTAAATGTAGATGTGCCTAGGTACAGGCGATCCGGAAGGAGAGGCCTGATATGTCGTGCTTATTGTAGGGTGACCATGCCCTCGGGAACGATTCCCATTTTGTAGAAGGTACCAGGGTACGCAAAGAGGCGTAACCCAAGTTATTATTATAGGGTGACCATGCCCACATTTTGTATTAGGAGGACGAGACTCCTCCGCCGGCATTAATTATTGTTATACATAGTTATATGTACAGTTAGCAAGACATACCGATACCTCAATACTATTAGATACGCTAATACTATATAATGAATAAAATAATTACACATCAATGAGATAATGTTAAATAATGGCATAATTAATTAAATAAATAAATGGCGATACATATTCAGAAGAATAATTCTACTTTAAATAAATTACTACGATTACGTTTCCTTTTCTTTTAAATTCTGTTCAACTTTTAATCCTTTATTTTTTAATGTTTAAACTTACAGTAAGTAAAGCTACCTTTAAGTACATTAGTCTACATAGTGGTTTCCGAACTCCAAACAAATTTTTACCCATTTCAATCCAAATGTAAGCAAGTAACATGCGACTATTTTTTTTTCCGTCACCCTGCAGGGGAAGTGGAACTTTTCAGGGGACGTGTAGCATGGTAAACATGAACATTTAGTGTTTAGCAGTAACATTGGTTCACTGCGACATAGACCCATATTGCTTGTATAAGCGATAATCAAACATGTATAAAATAGGGTGTTTTAGGAATAAATGACCACCAAAAGTGGGCAGAAACGCCTAAACCGCATCCAATGTGGAAAAGGTGAAATACTACTTCAAGAATTTTCCAGCATTGAAACAATCACAAGGCTATACCTTGGTAAGCATATACCGCAGTCTTTTTTTTACGTAATCCTTGTGGTTTTTGTATATTAAAAAATGACAGAAGTTTCTTTATTTTTCATTAGACAAGTGTCTAAATTTCGATTGCCATGTAAAATTCATAATGTTAGTTCCCGTTTCTGCCACGATTCCTTCCGCACAGACTCTAGACACTTGCAACACCAATAGTATAGTCTGACAATAAAGACTAGAAATTAAATAAAATGGAACTAACATAGAACGTTACATGGCAGCACCAGGTGCCATGTGAAAGATGTCAAATATTGGTCCGAAAATAACCATTGAATTGCTGCTGGTAAATATTACCGTTGTTTACCTAGTTTTTGATAGACGAAAATTTCTAATTAAAGTGAAAATAAATAAAGCAATTCGCAGTGAAGTACGGGAAGTAAAATGTCAGGTGTTTTTAACGTGATTTTCCGAAGCTTGAAGCTGGATAGTTATTGCTGGATTTAGAAGAAGTTTACTAACGAACTGCTAATATAACGGGTATGTACTACTAAAAACTTTATTTCATGTTTATAAATATTTTGTAAATATTTTAAGATTAGGTAAATAATGTTCGATGTTGAAATGTCATATAGCGCAAATGCCACTTGATATTTCAATACTCGATCACAAAAAGGAAGCAAATGAGACGAACAAAATAATCTATATATTATTTTATTTGTATAGGTTGCAACTTTATCAGTGTAAGTTGCAACTTTATCTGTGTTAATCGATTTAGTACATATAGCCTGTTAAGATTAAATATTACTAAATAAATGTAGTAGGACCTAAAATACAAAATCGTTACACTTCTACATACATTACATACTAATACACTTGTCATCTAATACCCAAATAACTTTCGAGTACTACTTATTGATATGATCATAAATATGTATAAAACTTTAAAATGTACATTGTTTCAGGGAAGTCAGTACTGTAAAGAAAGTAGTGAATGAAAGAAGTACGTAAAAAGGCAAATTTGGAACGCACACAAAGCACAGAAAAGGGCGTCCTCAAAAAAAAATTGATATATGACTTTTTTAATCATTAATTTGGGCGAATTCAATAAAAGATCATTTATTTTCGTATTTATTTTTATAACTAACATGGATATATTACTATAAAATATTAAATATATTGTACTATATTATTTTGTATTTAATTATCATCATAAGCAAGTATCAATATCGATCGAGTCCTAGTATAAATGTTGCCCTTTAAAGCACAGTGGCGACCTCAATTAAAAAGTTGCAACTATTAAAAAGTTGTAAAAGAGACAAGCTATTCTTTTGCTCGCTTGACACCCCAATAAGCTCTGTGGTAGCGATCCGGACGGGCCTTTCACAAGGTCCTGCCACCCTTTCTCACCAGTGGAAATAACATAGCGTACATTTATTGTATTCTTTTTTTCAGCTAATGAACGATTTCAGTCGTCTGTATCCGGGAAAGGAAAACAAATTATTATCTTCTATCACCCTCAAAAATGAAGAAATTATAAAATATGCTTCATTAAACTTAAGAAAAATTAGAGACCAAGACACAAATAGCAAACATCATTGCAGTGATTGACGGTAAGAATGTTTTCTCAAATATTAGTTCTCTATCTCGTATTAAACCTTCATAAAATTAAGGGTCGGTTGCACCTACCTACTATTACTGGCCGATCAATGTTAAATACGGCGCTGGCAGCTGCCATACCATAGAAACTTGTCAAACATTCCATAAAATCAACGAACACCGCTTGCGATCACAGACGGTTTGATGCAACCCAGCCTAAGTCTCAAAAACTAACCAAGACTTTTTTTCTTTGACTACAGAAGATGAACCAGAGACATCTAGCAATGTTGGTTTGATGTTGCTGGCTTTTGTCATCAACATTTCACCTGCACGGAAAATAAAAGGAAAGCCAGCGTGGAAGCCATCCAGAGCAGAGGTATGCGACGGCTATATATCGCAAGCTACTTCTGAAGCTGACGTAACCCACAAGATCATTAAAAAAAGGAGGATCTGCAAAGGCTAGGCCGCACAGTTCAACCATTCGTTATTTTTGTTGGCCGTACCCGTTATTGAGGTAAAAGTAGCGTATGTAGTTATAAACGACGCACTGTATAGTTTTAACAAATTAGTAACCGCAGTATTACTCGTAGACTGCATTTAAAATATTTCAGTCGATAGGAGCTTGTTACCCGGAGTTAGCTGGAGACATCTGGCGTTTTATTCAATTGGGTATCTATGATATAAAAACTAATTTTGACAAGCCCACGCAGGCTGTGAATGCTCTTTTAACTGATTTATTGCAAAAAAGCCAGTACGTGTCCGAATTTACTTATAACTCATGTGCGAACTTTATGTGAAATTAATTGTGAATTAACGGTAGGATTTTCCGGATTTCGCTGTGGTGAAGAAGGTTGTTATCGTCATTATATTTACTCTGCATCTTTCAAAAAACACTTAGAGATCACCAGTCATCATTTTCAGTCTTGCCTCATCTAAATAGTAACAATGGGATTTATATTACGCAAACGGTTAGAACTCACGTATAAATTGTCACTCCGGGCGACATGTTTCGAACTCTTCGGGAGTTCTTCCTCAGGACGAGTGCACCTGCGACGAGCGCGCCTCGCACACTGACAGTCTCCCCGCCGCCCGCCGCAAAGCTCGCGTCGCACGCGCCGTCAGGGTGGGGGTAGGGGGGCCGTTCTGTGCTGCAGGCGTTGTTTGAGGTCGTGGTAGGAGATCATCCTCCCCGATCAAGGGCAAGCACACTGAACTCACTGTGTCCACGCGATTGTCATAACACACTTTTCGCTCTATAAGAGGAATAACAGGTTTCCATGCTGGCGGTAACACCCAGCCCCCGTCACGATTAAAGTTAGGGCGGCGCCCAATTTCAATCGCCTCTCGAATCATGCGTGGTACATAACACTTTTCCCGTACCAGAATCCTCGCCTTGTCGAATCGAATGAAATGGGACGCACCTGTATCGCAGCCATGCTCCGCTATTGCGGATTTTCTAGTATCCCTGTTCTTCACGCTACGTATATGTTCCGACAATCTCGTAGAAACGTTCCGTCCGGTTTCTCCTATGTATACCTTACCGCAATCACAGGGTATCTCATATACTCCCGGGTTACCGAGGGGCTCCTGGTCCTTAGGAGAGCGCAGCACCTGCCTGACCTTGGTATGGGGTCGGAAAATTGTCCTAATGCTCAACCTCCGGCGTAATAGGCGTCCAATTTTATCCGTTACCCCCTTAATATATGGCAAGTACGCAGTAACTTTAATCGTGACGGGGGCTGGGTGTTACCGCCAGCATGGAAACCTGTTATTCCTCTTATAGAGCGAAAAGTGTGTTATGACAATCGCGTGGACACAGTGAGTTCAGTGTGCTTGCCCTTGATCGGGGAGGATGATCTCCTACCACGACCTCAAACAACGCCTGCAGCACAGAACGGCCCCCCTACCCCCACCCTGACGGCGCGTGCGACGCGAGCTTTGCGGCGGGCGGCGGGGAGACTGTCAGTGTGCGAGGCGCGCTCGTCGCAGGTGCACTCGTCCTGAGGAAGAACTCCCGAAGAGTTCGAAACATGTCGCCCGGAGTGACAATTTATACGTGAGTTCTAACCGTTTGCGTAATATAATTTTGAAATGACTCACGAAAGTTTAAATTCAAACAATGGGATTGATACAGATACAGAAGTCAATATGTCAAGTTTGCCTTCAACGTCAAGCAAAGAAACTTACGAAACAGCAAATGCATTGAATCTCTACCAACTCAAAAACTCTCTTGGTCACCATGCTGCAAGTCTCGTCTTAACTTTATATGCTAACCCGATAATACCGCGTAAAGCCGTACAAGTTCTTGTAGAAAATCTTCAATTATTTCATTCTAAATCACAATGCATTAAAGAGCGACAGTTTAATGATATTGTACTACCAGACCAAAATAATGTTCATGTTAAAAATGCTGTTCAAAAAATATTTAGCGCGTTCAGCGATGCTTTTGAGAATTTAGATTCGGAACACAAACGTTTAAATGTTTGTCGGCCTGTTTAGCCTAGTTGGTAGTGCCATTGCCTCCGAAGCTAGAGGTCCCGGGTTCGATTCCCGGTAAGGGCATTTGTTTCTGTGGTGAGCAGAGACATTTGTTCCTGAGAGTTGGATGTTTTCTATGTATTTAAGTATATATCTATTAAATATATCGTCGTCTAGTACCCATAACACAAGCCTTGTTGAGCTTACTGTGGGACTAGTTCGATTTGTGTAAAAATGTCCCTTAATATTTATTAAAAAAAAATATATATTATTAAGAACTAGCTTTTGCCCGCGACTTCGTCCGCGTATAATTCGTTCTCGCCTTAGAATGATTTGTTTTCCCATACAATCTTTCTCACGCTCAGGTGGACACCAGGAACTTAGGGGTGACAATATTGGAGAAGGAAAGCCACGAATAGATCGGACTGAAGATATTTGCTTGACCAGGTTAGCCTAGGGCCCACCCGCGGCTATAACGCCTCAGATGGTGATGATGATACAATCTTTCACCCTTCTTTACTCCCCCTTAAGAAATACTTACAATCAATATAACATTCCCTAGAAATCCTATTGTCAAAACGAATGATTAAGTGCTTATTTCGGAATATCAAATGTACCGATTCTAGACGAATGAATCTCGTCAAAAACATTACATGTACATTGTACAATGGTAAAAGTCTTGCTACGCAGTTCTGTCGTAAAACGTTATCCCAACAGAGCGAGTTCTTCATGTAAGTATGATGACCGAAGGCCGGAAGCAGAGCGGCAAGGCATGCGAGAATAATCACACAGAGCGGGCTTCTCATGTAAGGCTAAGGGCCGAAGGCCTGAAGCAGAGAGGCGAGACACGCGAGGCTTGAAGGCTGAGTCTCCCAACAGAGTAGATTCTGCATGTAAGGGTGATGACTGAAAATCCGAAGGAGAGTGGCAAGGCATGCGAGGACGAAGGCTAAGCTATGTCGTCGCCGAAGATCCAGTTACCATATTAATGAGGGTAAATTATACTCCATTCGTTCGTTTTCACGTGATGCCTAGACATATAAACAGACAGACAAACAGACACAAATTCTTAAAACTGTTTAAACGATTTCTGTTATCGATTCTAAGTATCCCCAGCCAACTTTTTTTCGAATATCTTCCATGTACAGACTTTCGACCCTCTTCTAAGTGTACATCTTAGATGCTCCAACTGTCTATGCTGACGATTGGGCTGCCCAGCTCAAGTGATCTCTTATATCAAACTGTTTTTATAGTGTGAAGAGTCAACAATTACGTAAAAAATAACGCACGACAAAATTAAATGGTACACCGACGATACAAAGTGTGCAATGTGTGCATTGAAACAGCTGTTTTTGTATTTAAGCATATGAATAAAAACAATGCCAAAGTACCGCAAATGCATTTTGATGTACACGCAAAGTATAACTAATTGCAAAAAGATTGTGCTCAAAATTTGCGTCAACAATCAGAAGGAATTATGATACTTCGGTTTTGACAAATGAATCCTCAACTTGTTTACAATTCTGCTATGCTTTAAGTTAAATTTCTTGACACGCTGTTATACTCCCAATTGGCTGAAACTTAAATCATAGAATGGCGTACAGATGCCGTCAAACTTCTTGAACACTAGGCGCGGTGGTGGGGGAGAGTTTGCGCATCGTACACATACGTGCAAAAAAAGTACCTAATTTTTATTTCAAATCTCGGTATAATTATTGAGCCCACAACACAAGTCTTAGTGAGCTTATTGTGGGACTAGGTCGATCCGTGTATAATCACGCCTTTTTCCCGCAGGGATAGGCATAGATTACGGATTTCCATATACTACGATCCTGACATACTTCCTTCGCTTCACATACTCTCATAACCCTCTTCATACATCCTGATCAGTTATTTTATAGTTTTATATTTATTTATTTATTTAATTATATTGATAGTTGTATGGAACACAAGTTGAGAAATAAAACATAAGATATATATGTTATTGGTATAAATGGCTGTTATTGAAAAGTCTAAAAATGTCATGTTTGCGGTATTCAGTCTTCTTCTAAAAAGGAAATTCCTTCCATTAAGTTAGTTCCAGCGCTGGTACTAGGTCTTGGTTCAAGGGAGTTGGAGCTAGTTTGTGTATCTTGACTATCATTATCTTCATCATCGGAATCACTATCGGACCCTTCGTCGGAGTCACTTTCGTCATCGACATAAATTACAAATTCGTCAGTGACCAAATCTATCACGTGGTCATTTTTTATGTACTCTTGTTCGATGTCTTTAACCTTGTGGCACAATTTTTCCCATTCGATGGGACCCATTGACGCAACTTTTTCTTTCACGAGGTCGATTACCTTGGTTATGTTCCAGTTAACATTTTTGCTGCCAACATAACCCTTAATTGCTGCCCAAGCCATCTCGATCGGGTTTAGGTCAGGGTGGTAAGGTGGTAAGCGAACCACTGAGTGGTTGTGTTCGGCTAAAATTCTGTCAATGCTGTAATTCTTGTTTTGTTGTTTGTGCGCTAGTACGAGTTTGTATAGCTGTGGCTTGTACATTTTTTCATCATACTGTACTCCTTTATCTTTCAACCATTGACGCATTACAGCTTTGTTTGAGTTTGAGGTTGGGGCAGTTTCGAATTGCTTGTTATGGTACGACGCATTATCGACCACGATTACTGAATTTGGAGGCAGGTTTGGTATCAACTGATTGCGCAGCCATTTTTCATAATTAATGAAATTCATGTTGTCATGATAATCTCCACTTTTTGTGCCCGCTTTAAACACGAGTAGTGCATTTGGCACAAATCCGTTTTCGGAGCCAGCGTGAACTATTACCACGCGCTGTCCTTTCGAAATAGGTTTTTTTAAACCTTGCGTAGACTCCTCGGTCCACGCCTTGCTGCTTGCATGTGACGAGTCGACATATGACTCGTCAGTGTATATTATAGGTCTTCCTTCTTGCCTATATTTACAAATTTTCTGTAGATACTCAATTCGTAACAATCGTATGTTACTTTTTTCTATTAAAAGTTTTCTGTTGTTTTCAGTTTTTTTCCACCTGAAGCGTAACTGTTTTAAAATTCGACGCAAACTTGCTTGCGAGCCATCAAAACTTATATCGTCTTTTAATTATTTTCTGAGTTTTTCTACGGTGGGGAATTCGTTATTTGTTTTATGGTAATTGTGAATGCACCTCCGAATAACCGCTTGATCAAAACTATCAATGCCCGTTACTTTCTTTTTGCCAGATCTTTTTTTTCCTGGGGTTCGAAAGACAGTGAGCAAGTCAGAGCCCTTCGCTTCATTAATAATTCGGCGGACTGTGCTCACAGACGTTTTTGTGGCGTTGGCAGTGTTTTTTATAGTTTCAATAAAACCCTTTCCGTCCTTCTTAAAAAAACAGTACACATCGTACACCATCTTCCGCGCTTGTCTTTTTAAAACTGTATTATTTTGACGTGGCATTATAACGTCAAAGTCAAGCAATAACTATAACAATAAATAAACTCAACAAAAAAATTAACAAGAAACTCAACAATAATGTTCAATACCTATAACAAATAACAAATACAATACTTTAACAAAAACTCAACAATTTTTTTTAATAAGAAACCCAACAATAACAATTGCCTTTATCACTGCACGCAAGTGTACGCGGGAGGCAAAGGAACGTGAACGTGGCGCGGAACGCAAACGTCAACTGATTGACCAATCGTGCGGACGCGACGAGACACCCCTGCCGCCCGCCACGCCGCCACCGCCCGCCCCCTCCCAACGACACCTAAAAATCGCATCTGCGCATGCAAGGTCAAATGTTCAAGAAGTTTGACGGCATCTGTAAGAGGATTAAACCACCCCGTTTCATGGACCTTACTTGCATCCCCGATTTAATATCCCTTCGATGGAAGATCATCGGGATAAAAAGTTCACTTATAATATATATAAGTTAATCCAGATATTATATAGTATTAGCATACAAATCATCTTAATCTGTTCAGCCGTTTTTGCGTGATTCAGTGACAAACATCCAAACATCTACACTTTCGCATTTATAATATTAAGTAGCGGGATTATGGTATAAAGTGAGTTCACATGAAGTGAACGGCTAAAGTAACATTGTAATTGCATGTTTTGAAGAGACCGTGGTGGCTGGCGCGCACACTGGGCAGCGCCGCGGTGCAGCGCTTGCGTTTACTTTTTTTTCAGTTTCTATCTTAAGATTTCACAAATTTTGAATGAGGATGTTTTTTCTTTGTCATCAAGTATATGCTTACCACTTTTCATCTCTGTAACTCATGGATTATAGGAGTTCCCATACAAAACTCAACCCCACTTTTTACCCCCTTTTAACCCAAATCTGCACAATTTTCATAGCCTAAAACCTGACCGGGTATTTACTCGACAGATTAGTAAAGTTTTCATCAAAATCCGTCCAGCCGTTTTCACGTGATGCGCGTTCATATAAACAGACAAACAGATAAACAGACAAACAGAAAAAAATTCTAAAAACTGTTGGAACGTGTTCTGTTATCGATTCTAAGTATCCCCAGCCAACTTTTTTTCGAATATCTTCCATGTACAGACTTTCGACCCTCTTCAGCTTTATTATATGTATATATAGATTAGGAACTTATTCTGAGCCTCTTGAAGTGGTTGTCGTGCAAGTAAATTGTACAATGCAGGTGATTCCGTTAAAAGAAAATTTTAAACTATTTTTTTCATCAAAAACTTTCATGCAGGATACTCTTGAATATTTGGGCACTGTACAACATGACTCTTTCAGTATTGAGAATATTGTTCAGGGTTCAGTATGGAAAAAAAATCTGTAGAGCATGATGCAATGATTTTACCTTTTAATAATCTACTTTGACGATTTTGAAATAGGTAATCCCTTAGAAAGCCACGCTGGGATTCATAAACTCGGAGTACCATGTCTACCACCTCACTACGTGTCGCTTTTGCAAAATGTTTTATTATTGGCTCTTTTTCACTCATCAGACAGAACAAGCTTTGGAAGTGTTTATGGAAGTTTCATATAAACGTCTAGACTCTAGATTGTCTTTGGTAAGACCATCCTGTTCTAATTTTGACATAAGAAAATGGACGAATAAATCAAGCTTCAAGTGTTTTCATTAATATTAAATGCACAAATAAACATGGTGTCAGTCGTGGGGTCTGGCGGGGTGCCACCCATGTCCTACGAAGGCAATTTGGCAGAAAATTTTAAGGTATGGAGCCAAAGACTTAAATTTTTTATGGTAGCTAATGAGTTTGATAAGGCTACAGATGAACGGAAGATTGCAATACTATTAAACCTGATAGGACCTAAAGGAATATCCATATACAATACATTTACAAAGGTCAAGGAGGAAACCTTTGTGAAAGTTCTCGAGAATTTCGAGAAGCATTTCTCTCCGAGAAAGAACCTAACTATTCTACGCCTTGATTTTTTTATTATAAAGCAAAATGGCGGCGAACGATTAGAGGATTATTTCACGAAAATAATAAATCTGGGACGGCAGTGCGAGTTGGGAGACCTTCAAGACAAACTAATAGCAAGTAAAATCATATCCGGATTGGATCGCCAATATGACGACGTAAAAACCAGATTAATTTCGGAAGATGACAAGAGGCTGACTTTGGAGTATGTGATGACTTACCACAAGAATGCAGAGGCCTCAAGATTACACGTACAGAAAAACAAGGAGCTGGAGGCGGAAGTTTTAGTCGCGCAAAAATCAAATGAATATCAACGTCCCTATAATAGTTTAAAAAATATAAAAAATTGTAGGAACTGTGGTAAAACACACCCGATAAATAAGTGCCCAGCCTATGGTAAAACATGCCACAACTGTAATAAAAACAATCATTTTGCAAGCATGTGCATGAAGAAAAAGGTGCATATGATACAAGAAGAGTTGAATCAGTCTGAGGAAGTTGGATCGTCTGAGGGTGATCACTTTTTTATTGGAATGGCTAATGTGAAAACGTCGGGAAATGAAATTACTCAAACTTTTTATGTAAATGAACAACCAATTCTTATGAAGATAGACACCGGTGCAGGTTGTAACATCATCAGTACCGAGGTATGTAAAAAATTGGCAATACCTAAAAGAGAAATTCAGCTGTGCAACAAAAAAGTTGTGCAATTAGATGGAAAAAGTATGAAGGTACATGGTGTTTGTAATTTAATTATCAGACATCCCAACAATAAGACATACAGGGTGGAATTTATAATTATTGATGGATCGGTCCCCACATTACTGGGATGTAAAACTTGTATGGAATATGGTTTTATAACTGCTAATCAACAGCTAGTAAATGTACATAGCATTGAATTTGAGAAAAATAATGTACCCAATTTAATAAAACAATTAAAAAACAATTTCAGTGAGCTGTTCGATGGTGGTCTTGGGTGCCTTCCTAACACGGTCAACTTACAACTACGTGAGGATGCAGTGCCTGTTGTGCAGGCTGCACGGCGAGTTCCATTTTCATTATTGCCGGAACTGCGCAAGGAGCTTGACAAAATGGAACAGTTGGGGGTCATAGAAAACGTAACGAAACCAACTAAATGGGTCAATAGCTTAATTTTAGTAAGGAAACCAAATGGTAAACTGCGTATTTGTCTCGATCCAAGAGCATTAAATAAGTATATTATTCAGCCGAAATTTCAATTGCATACCTTAGATGAGGTCAAAAGCAGAATGCAAAATGCAAAAGTGTTTGCTCTGTTACATGCCGCAAATGGTTTTTGGATGCAAAAATTGGATGAGGCTAGTTCTGACCTGTGTACATTCCAAACTCCATTCGGCAGATACAAGTACCTAAGGATGCCTTTTGGCATTTCGGCAGCCCCAGAAGAGTTTGCTAGAACTGTAGCACAAATATTTGAGAACATGGAGGGTGTGTGTACCTATATGGATGACATTTGTGTATGGGGCTCTAGTGTTGAAGAATTAACTGACAGGTTAACTAAAGTTCTTAAAACTGCATCCAATAACGGCATTAAATTCAACGAAAGTAAATGCAATTTTTTTGTTAAAGAGCTATTGTATATAGGACACAAATTTACATCAGAAGGCGTGACCCCTGACCCAGCTAAGGTGGAGGCAATTATGAAAATGGAAACTCCAAAATGCAAAAAAGACCTCGAACGATTTCTTGGTATGTGTAACTACCTATCAAGATATATTCCAAGGTACTCCGATATAAATCAACCTTTGCGGGAATTGATGAAAAATGACAATTTGTTCCGTTGGGAAGGCAACCAAGAAGATTCTTTTAATAAATTGAAAAGTGCACTGTGTAGCAGCCCATGTTTGACGTATTTTAACACAAACCAAGACATCACTTTGTCAGTTGACAGTTCATCCACAGCACTTGGTGCTGTTGTCTTACAAAATGGAAAACCTGTTGCTTTTGGTTCACGAAGCCTCACTTTGACTGAGCAAAATTACTGTCAGCTGGAAAAGGAAATGTTAGCAATAGTCTATGGGTGTGTGAAAATGCACCAGTATGTTTATGGCCGTAAAGTGTTTGTTGAATCTGATCATAAACCTCTCTAAACACTTTTTAAAAAACCTTTATACAAGGTACCGGTTAGATTGCAGCGAATGATGTTGGCAGTTCAGGGTTATAATTTAGATGTAAAATACAAACCAGGTCGTGAAATGTATATTGCTGACACACTTTCTCGAAGTTGTAATAAAAATGATACTGAAAATAAGCTGAAGGAACTTATCGACAATACTATAATGCATGTGAAATTGCTTCGAGAAAGTCTGCCAATCTCAGATGCCTGGTTAAAAGAGATACAGGAAGAGACAAAAAGTGATAGTGTGCTATGTATGGTAAAGTCATTTATAGAGAAGGGATGGCCAGAAAATTGTAATCAGTTGGATTCAAGTGTTAAGTTAAACAATACTGGACGTTTCGAGATGAACTAGCTATTTTGGATGGGATAATCTTAAAAAGCAATCTTGTGGTCATACCTAGGTCACTAAGGAATTACATGATGCAAAAAATACATGAAGGACACGTTGGTCTCAGTACATGCAAAACTAGGGCTCGTTCCTGTGTTTTTTGGCCAGATATAATTTTGGTATTCCATCATATGTTGTGACAGATTGTGGAACTCAGTTTACGTCCGATAAATTTAAACGATTTGCTGTTGATTATAAATTCACTCATATTGAAACAAGTCCCAAACACTCTCAGTCAAATGGCATGAGTGAAAGCGCGGTTAAAATATTTAAGTCTATTATCAAAAAATGCAAGGAAGATGGTTCTGACCCTTACCTGGGGCTACTTAATTATAGAAATCAAAGTCACATTTACCATAACCCGCTTAACTAATGTATTCGAGGAATCTTAACTCACTACCAGTACCTCTGAAATGCCTTAGACCAAAAGTGGCAAACATTGACACAGAAAAGTATCAAAATTATTCTGATTCTGTTAAAAGATATTATGACAAAAATGCAAAACCTTTGACATGTCTTAGGCCTGACCAAAGTGTGATGTTTAAAAAAAATGTGGATTCGTCATGGGTCCCAGGTAGAGTTTTAAGGATCTGTGATGAGCCTCGCTCATATTTGTTGACAGATGATAGTGGTACGATCTACCGGAGAAACAGAAAATATGTTAATGATAAGCCTAAACTTAAATATGAAAATAGAAATGTGTATGGAGACTGTCATATTATGGATGATTCCATAACTCCCCCTGATACTTTTAGTAATGGGGGGATTTGCCGTTTACTACTGATATGTATGGTAGTGATGAAAATGCATCAAATAATAATAATATAAGGAATATTCCACCACCAATTATAACTAGGAGTGGCAGAACCGTTAAGGTGCCTGATAGGTTAGATTTATGAATAAGTTACTTTATTATATTAGAAGTGGATTTATGTTAGAAAAAGAGGGGGGATGTTTATGGAAGTTTTATATAAACGTCTAGACTCTAGATTGTCTTTGGTAAGACCATCCTGTTCTAATTTTGACATAAGAAAATGGACGAATAAATCAAGCTATATTAATTACATCAAGTATTTTCATTAATATTAAATGCACAAATAAACAGGAAGCAACATAATTTTTCAAAATGTTTAATGTTCTTAATCAATGGTGTCATGTCTCGAAATAATAGTCTCCAATTAATTAAAGGAGTTTATTTATCTCCACGACAATGCAGACAGAAACAATCAGTTACGCCATCTTTGCAAGAGAGAGAAAACATGAGAGAGCGAGACAGACATACCGTTCAGGGTTACCACACTCTTCCCACCTTAATTTGACGGCTCCCTTGACGTTGTTCTTTGTCACTCCTCATAGTAAAAATATACAGGTGTTGTACTTAAAAAACGACACGCTTGAATGCACTTTGTTACCTTAGACTTATATAATACTTAAATACTTATCTTAGAACATTCTAGAGTTATGTTTTAAATTTATTCAATAAGACAGTCACTGCAGTTTAACAATTGATTAACATGTCTTTTCCATTTGCATCCGTTAACATCTACAACATAGGTAGTGTCGGGTATACATTCCTCGACAATTATACTTTGTGTCCAAGTCGGATGGCCCTTCCTGTAATCTCTAGTCATAACCTTGTCTCCCACGGCAATCTCAATGTTTCAATTTCCTGATGCAAATTGACTTTGTTTATCTAACATTTCTTGCATCTTTTCGGTCACTGGTGGAGGCCTAAAAAGATAAAAAGATGAGAGAGCGAGACAGACATACCGTTCAGGGTTACCACATTCGTATTCATCTTGAAACTGATGTGTATAATGGCAAAATTAAGTTTAATGCTGCAGCTGTTACGGGAGATAATTTAGGATTGAATGCTATGTTAGGTTTTGTTAAAATTCTAAAAATTACACAAATTCAGAAACTATAAAAATTACACAGAAGAGATGTTCGACCTAGCTCTTGATCATCGGGAAGCAGAAAAACAACTAGGCTCCTGAGGCGTACAATATTAAACAAATCAAAAAAGCTACATATGAAACTGGTAGGAGGACAAATAAAGTTGTCTGATGAAGAAGAGGAAAAACTTGTAAACGTATTGATTGCATATTAAATATAATGCAACGGGTCACTCACGTCTTACGTCTCACGTCACGTCGTATTGATTGCAGTTGGAAACTTTCGTAGTCCTATGACAAAACTGGATTCAAAAATAGTTGTCCAAAAATATTGTGCAAAAAATTCATCACACAAAGGACCATGCGCATTTTATATGGATATCTGGGCCATGAGCGAACACAAATGAAAGTTATGTACATGATTAGGATTCTTCGTGACAAACAAGGATATGCCAGAGCTATACTAGAAAAATCGGTTCTTTAGAGAGAAAACAGTTATACCTAGGGAAACTTCTTTTCTCCACCCAGCGCACCTCCTCGTGCTGACGGTGGTAACAAGCATCGCTTGGCTAAGTCCCTAGTGTACACTAGGGACTGAGCCAAGGTCTACGCCGTCATGGCAGAAAGAAGATTCGAGAACGTTGACAACGATCCCTCCAGAGTTCACCCTGGAGGAAAGATCATGCGAGCGGTGAATGTAGCGGAATAATGTTTGTACGCCAGCCACCGGTACGGGGTTACCCCGAAGAAAATACTGGCTTCAGTTCGAATCACTGTGGGTCATGTAACAAATATTTGAGACGCGGGGATAGGCGACATTCCCTTCAAGGCACCGAAAATATGGCAGCATTTGATTTTTTCCTGAATCAACCCGGTACTCAATCGCAAAGTCCAATCAATCCTGCCGCTGTTATTTGTCACGCTAGCTGTTGTAAAGTCCTCCAATATAACCCATCAATATCTAAGCCATCAGAACAATCAGCACAAACAATTCAGTTGAGTATACCCAGAGCAACGTATAGTGAACAAAGATGTGTTTTTGGCTGCAAGGAGTTTGACGTTTTCGTGTGCCGGATGTCGATAGAGCCCAAGTTCTCAGAGACTTTAAATATTATATAGGTGAGGACGCCAGAGTATGCGCCTCACATAATAAATTTCATTGGACTGAAGTTCCACCTGGAAGCTCAACGTTGCCCATATTGAAGATATGGTAGACTTGTTACGACAGTCTTCTTTTTTACAACAGTGTAGTGTCGTGAACTTTGATTATATAGATAGTTTGACAGATGATGACATACAGAAATGGACAAGCTTGACAAAAGAACAATTCCAAGATCTGCTAGGTCGATTAAAGTCTTTACAAGAGCAGGAAAAACGTCATTCAGATACAGCTCTGGCTCTGTACTTAGAAAAACTGAGAACGTGCGAAAGTGACAAACGTCTTACTGATATTTTTGCAGTCAGCTCTCGCACTTCTGAAAAGTTCATGTTGGAAGCTAGAACTGCTCTCCCTTCAGATTTCGTTCCTGTTTACTTAGGTTTCGATAATGTAGACCGTGAACGAATTTTTGAATCTAGAATCTGGTTTTTGGGATATGCAAACTTTCACCAAAACATTGGCACTACCTACACTAAGCATGCTAATATATTCCATATTCTAGAAACAAGCTCAGAGGAAGAAACATTAGCTTAAATGATAATTAAACAGGTATTTCAATACAATATACAGGGTGGCCCATTCAAATCGGTCAGTATGGGAAAGTCTGAAACTATAAGACATACGAAGATTTGTTCTTAGGAACCATGTCACCGATTTTGATAAAAAGAAAAACTGCATTCATACATTTGAAAAAAACACTGTACCCAGCTAGGGAATCGAACCCGGTTGTTTTGAAAAAATAAACTTACACTATTTCTATTCAGATATCGTTTGTGTAGGTCTTAAGCAGTAAATGTCTCTAAGAAACATAATGTCTAAAATGAATAAAATGCATTTTTTTCACATACTTTAATTTATCATAGTAGGTGTTCAAAGTGACCACCGTCTTTTTCAATACAATATTCAACACGTTTAGGTAACGATCTTACTATTGCATTTTGTATCTTCATGTGGTGAATCTGCGTTAAAGTTGACTCTATGGCTACTTTTAGGTCTTCAACGGTGTTATAGCTATTTTTGTACACTTCATCTTTAATGTAACCCCACAAAAAATAATCTAGAGGCGTTAAATCGGGCGACCTCGCCGGCCATTTGAACGGGCCGTTCGTACCAATCCACTTTCGCGGAAAGTTTTCATTTAAAAAGTCTTTTGCTATACGACTATTGTGAGCCGGTGCTCCGTCCTGTTGAAAATAAAGTTGTTCTCTTACTTCTACTGCCATATCTCCTACGGCCTCTAAAAGATCTTCTAAGATTGCAAGGTACTTGAATCTGTCCAAATGTCCATCATAAATTTTAAACATGAGTACCTTATTGTGAAGTAGGCCGACCCAGCAGTTAAATGAGAATCTAACTTGACGGCGTCCTTCGTGCACTCGTAAGGGATTTTCTCGACTCCAATAGTGATGATTCTTACGATTGTACATTCCGTTATTGGAAAATTGAGTTTCATCAGAAAATATTACATAGTTTAAAAAATGTCTGTCTAGACCCATTCTTTCTTTTATCCAATTGCAAAATTCAAGTCGTCTGATATCATCTCCTGCATGTAAGGCCTGCACCCAATGTCCATTCTTGTAGCACTTGTATTTGTGTTTCTTTAGGGTTCTTTGAATCTGTGTTCGTGAAATTTCAGGAATATCACGACTTGCATTACGGGTGGAGGCATCTGGTGTTGCTTCAAAATAGGTTAAAATGTTCATTTCCGTGTTTTCATCACATTTTCTTGGTTTTACTTTAATTGGCTTTTTAAACTTCCATAAGTCTTCAAATTGTGCACAATTTTGATGAATATCTTACGGGTAGGTAAAATACGTGTCGGATATTTGATATGGTACCAATGTAGTGCACGGGAGCAATTTTTATCGTTTTTAAAGTAAGCTTCCAATAAATCAAAGTGCTCAGAATTTGTAAAACGCATTTTCCCAACCACACAGCGAACGACACAAAAATACCGAAGCATTGATTTTCATTTTCAGTTCCCGCCGAAACATTTGACACTCGAGTTTTTTTTCTTTTTTTTTGTATCGCTATTCGGCCAGTCACACCGAGACGTTCCATTTTCAAATGAGGTTTAACACGTCTCTGTATCTAAAATATCTACATACTTACTTTAAGTGGGCTTTTCAATTGATTGTTAGTGTTTGATTAATAGAAGTAAGCAGTTGCAATAATAGATAATAATATTACTGTAGATAACAAAACTTCCTTAAAGGTTTAATGCAATGCCAATGCCACATGATACATAACACGGTGTATGTAACAAGTAGAGAGGTACAAACAACCATAGAGACAATTTTACATGCCTGAACTTGTTGAATATTGTAACGGTGGTCACTTTGAACACCTACTATGATAAATTAAAGTATGTGAAAAAAATGCATTTTATTCATTTTAGACATTATGTTTCTTAGAGACATTTACTGCTTAAGACCTACACAAACGATATCTGAATAGAAATAGTGTAAGTTTATTTTTTCAAAACAACCGGGTTCGATTCCCTAGCTGGGTACAGTGTTTTTTTCAAATGTATGAATGCAGTTTTTCTTTTTATCAAAATCGGTGACATGGTTCCTAAGAACAAATCTTCGTATGTCTTATAGTTTCAGACTTTCCCATACTGACCGATTTGAATGGGCCACCCTGTATATCAATTTCATTTGGTATCAATTTCTATATATATCAATATATATCAATTTCATTTAGAAAACGTCAAGAAACTTCACATTTTCAAGCAGATTTTATGGTAGTATATAATTGTACCATAACTAAGTCAATGAGTAATTTTTAAGGACAATGTCTTATAGCGGCATAAATAACTTGATAAGACCTACACTTTGCTATAAGTGTCATCTCTGTTCGCTTGTGGCCCTAAATGCCCATCCTCCTTTGAAGGAAAAATGCGCAGTGATAAGTTTTTTGCGAAGACACGGAACAAAATTATCACATCGAACAACACAAAATATTAAAAAGGCGCGGGCAGAGATAAACTTACAGGAAATGGAAACATATTTCAGCAATTTAAATGACATAGACATATTTTATTGGTAATAAGGTATTACAAGTCAATGGTTACAATTGCACATGTACATTCATTTGTAGATTCAGTGTTGCCAGATGGCCGAGTCAAATTACCCCCAAACCGTACTCAGATTCCCCCAAAATTAGGGAGTTTTGATCAAAATCCCCCCAGTACTTTATTAAGTTTTTACTCTTCTTCTTCTTCTTCCTGCCCTTATCCCAGTTCATCTGGGGTCGGGCCTCCTTGTGCAACGGCGCCAGGATTTTCTATCAGGTTGTCAGTGGTGAAAGCTTCTGGGTTTAATAAGTTTTTATTACGGTTTTTAAAATAAAAACATGAATCTTAAGCCTGATCAGAAATATAATACGGTATTTAACTGATAGTCAAATCAACAACTTTTATGAAACGTCAAAAACGCTCGGTTAGTGGTCAAACGGCATCCTTTTTCGAGTATTGTACGAGTTTGATTTTTTTCGAGTATTTTCGTAAGATTTATTTATTGATAAGATAGATAGATAAATTCTTTAATTCTTTTCCACAACATACATGGTAAAAATTGAAACACAAGAAAAAAAAAGTTAAAATATCAAAAAGAGGAATGCAGCTTAGAACTAACGTTAAAACAAATTAAATACAAAACCATGTGTCGTGGTACAGAATAGGCGCTGGCTCAGCATAATGATGTGGCTAGCCACATCGCTGGTATTCTGCAAGGACCTTGAATTTTGTGCAACGCATTTTTATTTACACAGGCTATAAAATAACCGCGTTGTGTACGTGTATTCTAAGTATACGTGTTAAAGTGAGGTAGTAATCTCTAATTATTGTAACTATGTGTGTGTGTGTGTGTATGTGTATTACTTTATGTGTGTGTACATTTCTATAAATATAAATGAAACATTGGCTTGAGCTTCGAGTTCTCGAAAACAGGAGGGAATTTCCGCTAAGTTTTGTTGGTTTGTTGGTTCAAAAGATGTAATTTGTATTTAATTTTGAAATTGAATTTGTTTTTTAGTTTACGTATAGGCGGAGGAAAGTTGTTCCAACATTTTGTTGCACAGTAGCGAAAACTCCCTCTGAAAGCGGCTGACCGATGTAGCGGGACCTGTAAGATAACCGCTCTTGACGACCTGGGTCGGTGGTGATTATTTGAGTGCCATGTAAGCTTTGAAATAAATAGGAAGGTGTTTTGGTTTGGATAGTATCGAAAAGCAGGCAAGCAAACATCAGTTCCTGACGAGCAGTCATCTTAAACATTCCCGCGTTATTTAAGAATGGTGTAACGTGAGTTCGAGGTGGAATATTAAAGCAGTATCTAACGCAAGCATTTTGTACTCTTTGAATGAGGCGCTGTGAGCGTGCAAGAAGACATGGGCCATAAGCTGGAAGACAATAATTAAGTTAAGACAGCACTAACGCTTCACAGAGCCTCATTCGAAGACCAACACTGATAAAATTTCGAAAAAAATATAACGTAAAAACATTTTTTTTCGTGTTGTTCAACACCGTATTATAAGGAATTTCATACTAAATATTTTTTAAGCTGGTAATAATTTCACAACAACGCATTATAACACGACCGAAGGGAGTTACCAATGTGGCAACGGCACGGTAAGTTTACTTTGCTAATTTTCTATATTAATAATTTCGTGCAGGGGTACGGTAGACCCGAACGAGACCTGTCTCAAATTGAAGAACGTATAAAAATAACGATTTTTGAGTTGAACATATGTATCCGCAAAATTCGGATTGTCGCGTATTTTGCATTTAAAAGTGTTAATTTGATGACAAAACGTCGGCCATATTGCCCACAGACTATATTGCTATATTAATTTGTTGGTTGACAGTGTCGGCTACGTTCGAAAATCGTGAACTATTTTTGCGTCCGGTATGTTGGCCAGGTTGCTGGGCTGCGTTCTGGGTGATGGGCCATCATCGCCCATTGTGTGGATTCGGCTCGCCGCGTCTGCAGCGTTTTGTTTTTGTAGTTTTCAAGCGTTCTATACACCTATCAGCCTAGCTAGCACGATAACTTATACCGTCACGTTATATGGGCGAAATGTATTAAAACGTCACATAAAACGTAACGGTATAATCTATCGTGCTAGCTAGACTGATTGTCACAACAACCGCCTTCAAAGCGAATGTATGGATGGGGCCTGTTACATGGATTCATATCACGATAAGTATCATGTGAATATTAAAGCAGAATCCATACAAATTTGAAAACTGCGATAATATTGACACCCCAGTATTGTGATAATATTAATCGTGTAAAGGACACCACTTGAATGTTTGCTGAGTCTGTCCGCCATCTTAAAGCTGCGTCTCTATTTTGTTTGTGACAAACTACTAGGTGACTTATGGCTTTTAAACGTCTAGCAAAATTCTATCCCTATCTCGCTCTATCTTATAACTTAGTGGTACTGGGGGACTACTCCGAAATTCGAAATCCGAACTTCGTATGGTGCCGTCCCTTTCACTCATATAGTCTATGACAGGAGAGTGAAAGGGACGGCACCATACGAAGTTAGGATTTTGAATTTCGGAGTAGACCCTCAGCTCATGCCGTTCGCCGCGCTCGGACGTTAGAGGCGCTACTGCGAACAGAAAACGAAGTATCTGCCTCTCTCGCACATGTATATTCGAACGACAGAGAGGAAGATAGTTCGTTTTTGGTTCGCGGTAGGACCTCAGGCGTCAACTTTAAAACGAATAGGGTATTTTACTATAAGAGAAATAAAATTCAAAATGTAATAAAACCAGCCAAGTCCGTCGGAGTCGCACACTGAGGGTTCCGTACAACTAAAAAACAAATGTGATTTATCAATATATTGATATTTTTGGTAAAATATACTTCATAATAAACATTATCTTATCACCTAATTTCAAGTTCATAGGTCGATGGGAAGTTAAAAATTATATGTGTGACAGACAACACACGGAATGTTCTTTGACTTTCTTCGACCGTCCGCCGCACTCGGACTAAAGTGCTACCAACCGAAAACTATATATATATGCCTCTCTGTCGCACTTGCATATTCGAGCGCGGAGAGGGAAATACTTCGTTTTCAGATCGAGGTAGGCCCTCTGGTCTGACGGCTCCTATTCCTGGATGGTGCGCGTATCGGAATGTGAAATACCTTTGGCAAAACGGAACAAGTTGTTAAATAGCTTCCATTAATTGGAGAAAATATTACCAACTGTTATTATTATCACGTGAAACACTGAATATTGAAGCAACATCCATAGGGGCCTGTTACATGGTTATTATTATCACGCGATATACTCATATCACGATCCGTATCACGTGCAATGAATATTGACAATATTAACACACCAGTATTGTGATAGTATTAAGCGTTTAACAGACCCCATACAATTTTAAAAATCGCGATAATATTGAGTGTAAAGGGCCCCACTAAATAGAATTTGGCGGAGAATAGAGAGCTTCTATCGCGAAACGAAAACGAACGAACATCGTGTATTTCCCTCTGTGTCGCTCGAATTTGCAAGTGCGACAGAGAGGGAGATACACGAACTTCATTTGTTTTTCGCGTTAGCAGCTCTGACTTCGCACCAAAAATACTGACTGGCACATCAATATTAAACAATGCACATCTGAATTGAATTTTAATGAACGATTAGTATTTTAGCTATACAAATCAGTACTGATTACGGTGTCAAATTTTTTATGTGCCTTTAAATACTACCCTTATAAAAATGCTTAGGATTAACTTGCAAAGATACTAGCCTTTGCCCGTGACGTCGTTTGCGTAATCTTTTACTCCCAATTCCATATAATTCCATTCCATACTTTTATTCCCAATCCAGACTACAGACTATATTTCTATACGATTCGAAGTTTCATCATAATCCGTTGTTGTAATGTTTTTATTTTATACATTTTTGTACACTATTTCTTTCGTCGTTTGCATAACTGTCACGAATAAATGTTATGTTTATTTCTTTCTTATTTATTTCACCCGTGCGAAGCCGGGCTTTCATCTAGTCTATATTAATAATTTCGTGCAGGGGTACGGTAGACCCGAACGAGACCTGTCTCAAATTGAAGAACGTATAAAAATAACGATTTTGGAGTTGAACATATGTATCCGCAAAATTCGGATTGTCGCGTATTTTGAATTTAAAAGTGTTAATTTGATGACAAAACGTCGGCCATATTGCCCACAGACTATATTGCTATATTAAATTTGTTGGTTGACAGTGTCGGCTACGTTCGAAAATCGTGAACTATTTTTGCGTCCGGTATGTTGGCCAGGTTGCTGGGCTGCGTTCTGGGTGATGGGCCATCATCGCCCATTGTGTGGATTCGGCTAACCGCGTCTGCAGCGTTTTGTTTTTGTGGTTTTCAAGCGTTCTAGACACCTATCGATTGTCACAATAACCGCCATCAAAGCGAATGTATGGTGCCTGTTATATGGTTATTAGTATCACGTGATACGTTCATATCACGATACGTGTCACGTGAATATTGAAGCAGAAACTATACAAATTTGAAAACTGTGATAATATTGACTCCCCAGTATTGTGATAATATTAATCGTGTAAAGGACACCACTAGAATGTTTGCTGAGTCTGTCCGCCATCTTAAAGCTGCATTTCTATTTTGTTGTGACAAACTACTAGGTGACTTATAGCCTTTAAACATCTAGCAAAATTCTATCCCTATCTCGCTCTATCTCATAACTTAGTAGTACTGCTCATGCCGTTCGCCGCGCTCGGACGTTAGAGGCGCTATCGCGAACCGAAAATGAAGTAGCTGCCTCTCCATCGCACATGCATATTCGAACGATAGAGAGGGAGATAATTAGTTTTTAGTTCGCGTTAGGTCCTCAGGCGTCCACTTTGAAACGAATAGGGTATTTTATTATATGAGAAATAAAATTCAAAATGTGAGAAAAACCGGCCAAGTGCGTCGGACACCGAGGGTTCCATACAACTAAAAAAACAAATGTGATTTATCAATATATTGGTATTTTTGGTAAATACGTCATACTAAACATTATCACTTAATTTCAAGTTCAGTTAAAAAATCATATGTGTGACAGACGACACACGGAATGTTCTTTGACTTTCTTCGACCGACCGCCGCGCTCGGACTGAAGTGCTACTGGGAACCGAAAACGAAATACATGCCTCTCTGTCGCACTTGCATATTCGAGCGCGGAGAGGGAAATAGTTCGTTTTCAGATCGCGGTAGGCCCTCTGGTTGGTGCGCGTACGGCTCCTATTCCTGGATGGTGCGCGTATCGGAATGCAAAATACCTTTGGCGAAATTAACGGAACAAGTTGCTAAATCATCATCATCATCATCATCATGTCAGCCGAAAGACGTCCACTGCTGGACATAGGCCTCCCCCAAAGACTTCCACAATGACCGGTCCTGCGCCACCCGCATCCAGCGGACACCCGCGACCTTCACCAGGTCATCAGTCCACCGAGTGGGGGGCCTGCCCACGCTACGCCTTCCGGTACGTGGTCGCCACTCGAGAACCTTTCCGCCCCAACGGCCATCGGTTCTACGTGCTATGTGCCCCGCCCACTGCCACTTAAGTTTAGCGATTCGGAGGGCTATATCGGTCACTTTGGTTCTGCTGCGGATGGCCTCATTCCTGATGCGATCACGCAGAGAAACTCCCAACATAGCTCTCTCCATTGCCCTTTGGGTGACTTTGAGCCTTCTTATGAGGCCCATAGTAAGCGACCACGTTTCAGTGCCATATGTCATCACTGGCAACACACAATGGTCAAAGACATTTGTCTTGAGACACTGCGGAATATTGGACGAAAAGATGTGCCGTAGCTTCCCGAACGCTGCCCAACCGAGTCGGATTCGACGATTAACCTCTTTCTCGAAGTTGGACCTACCTAACTGGACAGTCTGTCCTAGGTATACGTAATCGTCTACAACTTCGAGCGTAAAGTGTCCGATTGTTAAGGGAGTTGGTGCGATATGGGCATTTGACATGATCTTCGTCTTGTCCATGTTCATCCTTAGACCAACTCGCTCGGAGGCTTTACTGAGGTCATTGAGCATTGTACTTAAATCTTCCATGGTCTCGATAAGTTCCATTCTCGAGTTGCTAAATAAGTTCCATTAATTGAAGAAAATATTACCAACTGTTATTATTATCACGTGAAATACTCATATAACGATCCGTATCATGTGAATATTGATGAATATTGAAGCAACATCCCTACAATTTTGAAAACCGCGATAATATTGACACATAATCTTGAGTGTAAAGGGTCCCACTGAATAGAATTTGGCGGAGAATAGAGAGCTGGGTGTCTACTCCGAAATTCGAACTTCGTATGGTGCCGTCTCTTTCACTCTCCTGTCATATACCATATGAGTGAAAGGGACGGCACCATACGAAGTTCGGATTTCGAAATTCGTAGTAGACTTCCTGTTACCGCGAAACGAAAACGAACGAACATCGTGTATTTATTTCCCTCTGTGTCGCTCGAATTTGCAAGTGCGACAGAGGGAGGTACACGAACTTCATACGTGTTCGTTCGCGGTAGCAGCTCTGACTTCGCACCAAAAATACTGACTGGCACATCATCATTTAACAATTGCACATCTGAACCGAATTTTAATGAACGATTAGTATTTTAGCTATACAAATCAGTACTGATTACGGTGTCAAATTTTTTATGTGCCTTTAAATACTAGCCTTATAAAAATACTTAGGATTAACTTATAAAGATACTTTGCCCGTGACTTCGTCAGCGTAATCTTTTACTCCCTATTTCATATGTTTATCCACACTACAAACTATATTTGTATACGAAGTTTCATCATAATCCGTTGTTGTTATGTTTTTATTTTATAAATTTTTGTACACTATTTCTTTCGTCGTTTGCATTACTGTCACGAATAAATGTTTTCTTTATTTCTTTCTTATTTATTTCACCCGAGCGAAGCCGGGCTTTCATCTAGTAATAGTATAATTACTTATGGTCTTATCTTGTGGGGATCAGCTGCAAATATTGAAACAGTTTTTATTTTGCAAAAAAAGGGCTATCCGAGCAATTTTATAACCTGGGTTTGCGTGATTCATTAAGAGAATATTTCAAAGAAATAGATATTCTAACCCTGCCGTCCCTATACATATTTGAAATAATAATGTATGTTAGGAAGAACTTGGGCAATTTTCCAACGAACGCTGATAAACCAATAGCCACGAGGACTACTGGGAAACTCAAAATAACCTTCTATAGACTAGTAAAGGCGAAAAAGTCGTTCTTGGGAAATTGTATCAAATTCTACAATAAAATTCCTTAACACATTACTGAACTTAGAAATTCTAAATTCAAATCTGTAGTAAAACAAATACTTATTTCAAGAGCATATTATAAGATAAACGATCGTTTCAATTACATCATGGATAGGGATGTTTGGAAGTGATAGCGTCCTGCACGGGTAATCTATCGCGAAAATATATTTTCTACTGTAGCATTGTTATTTAAGTTATTTTGTAGTAGCTGACACTGTAATTTTCATATTTAACTATACAATGTATATTGTTTTGAAAAAATGACACCTCGCCGAGTTTCTTACGCCGGTTCTTCTCGTGGCAGAGGTATATTTTTCCGAACCGGTGGTAGTTTATTGACGTTCATAGGTGCAGCTAATATGCCTAATTTGAAGAATAAACTACTTTTACTTTTTTTTACTTATCGTACAACGTTTTACAGTACATATGGCTCTTTAAAGTTTCGACATATGCACGTAATCTGCTGATTACCGCACTCGTGCGGTAAAGTAGCACCATATGTACTGTAAAGATATTTTTTATACAATAATGCTGTGGTTTTGACATTATTATTTAACACGAAACGGATTATTTTATAATCGCACAGCAGCGGTACAGCAGCGCGTGCGCGTGCGATCCGTAACGCTGCGCCGCAACCATTGAATAGTCACACGACGTGTGAGCCAGCGGCCGTGTACTTTGCGCGGCGCGATGACGTCACGGTAGTAAACCACCCCTGCATATACCTAAAAGTTTGTCTACTTTCAAGCCATCGGCAATCAGCTGTGACTTAAAAACATTGGTCAGACTAGTTGCATCTGCAGCAACAATTTATATCAACCTGTAGAATTGGGTTATAATTTTATTTTGTTTTTCACAAATACAGATCACTTTTTTGGTGTCTCCAGTAGTTGTTTCATCAATAATCATTGATTAGTGACTGTCCTCAACTTCTTCCAATAAATCTTCAAGGAAACATGGAGATATAACATTCCTAATCAAAGCGGTACATTTGGCCGATGTAACTTAATGTCATTTAAAACGTCAGAATTTGGGTCTAATGTTTTTCCAAAGCTCCCAAGTGGTCAACAGACTTAATAGTAGTATGTTCAGCCACATACGCTGCAATTATTAATTCTGCAATTTTTCGGGGTTCCGCTACCGGTTTTTCAAAATACTGGGTCATCGTGCTACTACAGCCTATAATATTAGATATTTTTATTGAACGCTCATGTTTTTTTGTTTTACTGTGCTCCATCAATTCTTTTTTATGTGACGTAAGAACACACTTGCAGGCTTTACAGAAGGCTTTAGTGTCGTCACCAATACACACTGTCAGCCGCCCTGAAAATAGGGAAAATTATTGAAAAGTTAATCTCAAATCTCAGCAATAGGTGTAAGGATTAACCCCCTTATTAAAGTTGTTTTGACCCTTTCTCACAAACATAAATGTTAAAGTGACAGATAAGGGCAAACCAACTTTAGCGGCTTGTTAACTAATAGAGGCATGATGGACGTTTATGAATAAGGGACGTTTACCACATGTAAACATAACATCCAATGCAATTGTAATTTATTAAAATTTTGAAGTAAGAAGAAGAAGAAGAAAAATATTGATTCGTGACCAAAAATAATTAGTATACAATAAAAAAATAAAATAAAAATCGTAATTCGTCACGAAAGGGTCTCGCCTCAGCATAAATGCCGACTCAGGGAGCCGGCGCTGACAGCTAAACTAGTAGGCAGGGAGCTGGCTAAGTACAGTAATAGATTAAATTTACAATACAGGCATGTTATTGGTAAGTCAATATTGCTCTTTAAGATTAATATTAGTAACATAATGTAAGTAATAAAATATTAACAAACACTTGAAAATTTTATGTCAGGCAGAGGCAGATAATCAGATAAACAATTAAATATGTTAAGGTTATTGTTAATATCGTTATCATCCAAGTAGGTTTCCATGCTGGTTGTTCTTTTTTTTTACTCTGGATAGGTTTCCGCTTGACCACAAATCAACTGATGGTAAGCGATATTGCGGTCTAGGATGGAGCGCGCTTACCTAGTAAAAACCGGTTCACTCTCGTTCTGTGCCAAACGACACATTCAAATAATTAAAAATGCACAACACCACACATCCAACCTCATATAACTCATAATTAGATATTTTCCATTGTCAATACATATTACTGTATAGGTATATTTTTAGGGCATTTGAGATAAGTATACCTACAGACAACTTGTACGGAGTTACGGCTTTTACCAAAACTGACAAGGGAACATGTTGATCCTACAAAAATAAAGAAAATGAAGGTGAAAAATGCGGTCCAAGTGCTCAGTCACAGTGTGGCTGTAGCTACTAATAATTTAGTCGCAAGAGGCGATTTACCACAAGAATATTCAAATGTAATACCGTTCATAATATTAATGGACAAATTATTTGATTCGCTCAATGCCTCGAGCTTCTCAGTGCCCCACGGCCAAAAATACAACGCGGCTATTAAAAGGAAATCCCCTCACCATCAGCTTTGGCAAGAGGCTCTCCAACTATTAAAATCAATTAAGGCGGAACGTCACGGATTCCTGCCGAAGTTCTGCTAATAGATGGCGGCACTGAGACCATTTGGTGGTTTTTCATAATTTTCCGCAAAACCGCTACATTACATTTGATGATTTTCAAACTGCGGAAGAAGCAAAAAATCCTACGTATGAATCGCAATCTATCTGCACTAAACAGTGTTTATTTTAAACGTGTATTGTGAACGAATGCGAAATATTGCAATTTCTTGCATTCACGCACACATGCGTACCTAATGTCAGTGGGAAAGTCAGTTACTGTCAAACATTATGCAAAGTTGAAAATAGAGGGCACAATAATAAATCGAGGAAGTAGCTTCTAGTACGAAACATGAGAACTACGACATACGTAAAAATGGCCGAAATAAATAGAACGATGTTTTCGAACTTGTGAGATGACATACGGTGGTCTTGTGGAACTCTGTTTTGCTTTTATCTCAGTGTAACGCTAGAGTCATACTCGCGTTCGATCCTTGGGAACCATTAATCTTTTTATGTTTTTATTTTTCTTCGAAGTGCTTTTATTATTTTTGTGATAGGTGTATTTAATGCTATAGTAATTTATTTCACGTAAACAATATCAATTACGTTTTGAAACCTTAATTTTATAAAATATGAAATAATAGTACAAAATAGAAACTATAAAAACTAAGCCCCGCGTTATCGTACCAAAGACGTTGGCAGCATTGTTTATTTATTTATATTATTTGGAGATCCAACAGCTGTGATATTACAAATAAAATAGAAAGCCAATTATAGGAACTTACAGGTAGTATTACCTCGCTATTCTTATATGGTTATGCTTTAAAGATTTAGATTTTCTATATTACATTATTTTAGGCAAAGTAACAAATTTAATTGAATATAATTTATCGCTATGAGTTTTTTTTAATATTTTTTATCCATTCAATTCCTTGTAAAGTACAATCGAATAAGATACAAAACATATATTTATGATCTTTAAAAATCCTCTACATGCTCTACTACTGAAATATAGACAAGTATATCTGTATACGAGTAGACAAGTGTACGAAGTAATGGCGTTTTGAGTCATACAATTAATAAATAGTGTACGAACATTTTATCCAATTTCAGCATGTAACAGAACGCCATTGCGCTCCGTCACTTCCACATTGAAATATTTTCCAAGAGACAGTCAGATAAATTCATGGTTTCCCCGTTGAAAGCATTATTAAGAAAATAGTCGAAAATAGGAGTCTTGGCGAAAGCACAACCATGTCATATATGTAAATGCTAAGTAGTTCCGTATGCTTTAATGAGTTTCTTAAATAAGCTTGAGCTTGCCATTGAACAAGCACTATAAAACAAAAGAAAATACTTAAAGTAGACATACGGGGGAGTTTTTGTCGAAAGCTGAAACGGAGACGCTTCGCCCGCTTCGCTTGCTCGGTCGAAAAGTAAATATTTAATAGAAAGAATAGGCGGGTGTTAATTATATTACTAATTAGAATTCTCGACTTGGCATTCAATCGTACAAACTAAGAACGTAAGATACAAACAATGCATAGAAAATAAGCAGACCTATATAATGAGTCTAAAATCATAACAATCTGTCGGGCGGTTGACGAGTTTCAATTTTATTAGCAAATATGTAGGGTACTTCCTTCCTCACAACACGAGAACATGAATTTTTAGTTGAGGCAGCGCCACTGTTACTTGAACCCTGGCACGCATCGATATCGCTAAGGTTGAGGGCTCTCTCTATTCTGGACGGCAAAACGTTCGGCTCAGATGGGATGGGAAAAAGTGTGGAACAGCGGTGACGTCACGTCGGGCGAAACGACGGAAGGTATAGCGTGGTTGCTTACGGTCGATTGGTAGGAGTGGGGGCACTGGCGGGAAAGAGTAGGCTGTATCGGGTGTTCGTTTTGACGCAAATGACTTGTCAATGGCTATAAAAGCAAGCGGCGGACTGCAGTTGGGTCTTTTTGCGATTCGGCGGTGGGCTGTTAACATACCTCTGGCTTGTAGCACAAATCTATCGGTGGGTTTCTAGTAATTGGGGTAGGGAATTCTCTGTTATGTGGCGGCGCGCTGCATGATACGAGGATTTTCTATCTCAATATTAAAGTTTGTTTAATTTTGTGGGGTTTAGTGTTGTAGTGTTTTTAGTTGAAATCCTATCGTTATACCAAGGACTTTGGAGTAACGAAAGGATGTGTTTGTTGTTCTTACTTAAGTTTATTTGTGTTAATAATGATACATTGTTTATTTCGTTGTAAAAAGCCAGAACGTTAACCAGATTACAGTTAATCTGACGGGGTACATACAACCTAACGGCTGTCAAGCGTGTTTACCCCGGAGCTCCGTAAATTACCAGATTGGGGTGTCCGTCTGGCATCACCTCTTTACCAACATAGGTGATGCGTCTAGGCCCCCCTGTACTCTCGGTGTCCAGCTGACGATCGGAAGCATGGCTGGCACGATTGAAGGCTCAGCATAGGAGGTTACTCCGCTTGCGGAAGACGTCAGTATCCGAGGTGCAGTCTTGTTAAATATATTTATATATCCAATTTATATACACAATAGGGTGTTCTACTAACACCGCCGAGCTCTCGAGCGTGTTGGGGGGAACGCACAACACACAGGCGTGTCAGGTTTCTAAATCCTAGCTTCGCCGGCTAGACTTTACAGCTTAAAGTAGGGACTTCACGGCCTTATTCGGAACTAATTCCAGATTCCTGGAATTAGTTACGAATAATGCAGAGTAGGGCTGAGAAGGGGTAGTGTTAGGTTAAATTCATACACAGGGTTAATATTAGGCATCTAGGATGGGTAATATTTCTGTAAGTGAAGTGTTTTATTTCCAGGATCACAGTAGGGATTCTTTAGTGTTTGTAGTGTTCCAGTCGCAGAATAGTTAGGGCACCGATGGCAGAGAACGAAGTGTCTTCAGTATACGTGTGTAAAAGTGTTAAGTGAATAGTGAGATAAGTGAATTCTTAAGCTGCTAGTCTTCAGGTATTTAGCATAGGCCTGATAGGGACCTAGTTACGGTGAGGCTGAGAATGCCGATCCTAGTGTGGTATATTTAAAGTGATCAGTGTACGTTGTGAATAGGAGGTGGGCATATACCCAGAGTATTGGGACATGTCTACTAGGGACTGATGTCTAGCAGAGCCGTACATCAGACGTTTTCCACAATGGGTAGCTGAACGCTCATGACGTGGTTAACTCGTTTTCAAATAAGGGGAATTCGGTGGGCTACGTGTTACGGTTCGGCATTGTTGGCTTCAACGGAAGCTAGGCATGCTAGTGATAGGGCTTAGAGCCGCTAGGAGTGATAGGGTTAATAAGGCATCAGCGCCTTCAGTGGTAGTGTAGATTAGAGATGCCCGCGAGCATCTGAGTGGCCTAGCAAAACAGCTTACCCTGTTTTGCGAAGCTAGAATATGTAGAAAGCTGTAAGGATAGCGCGTCCTGCCCCATCCTACTACTCTTGCTGGCAGCGTCAGTAGCTAAAAATAGCACGTCGCAACATATACAACCAAGGATAACTTTCGCAAGATTAGGGTAGTCAAAGTGTAGTGCTTAGACTAGCAGGTATCCTTGGTTTAGGAATTCAAAGTGCTGTGGTGGGAGATTTGCCCTCCTTCGACGACACGTCCCCGTCAGCAAGAGGCAGAGAGAGACGCTTACAGGTGTGGTTGGGGATAAATTATCTATACAAATATAAAACCTTATTTCCAAGCGCTAGGGATTATAGGAGCAGCTAGGTGAGAAGCCGGTTAGTTGAGCTACGTAACGCTCTAAGTTTTACATTAATAGGACCATTACAACGACTAGGACAGGCAGAGTAATCTCTAGGCTCCTCTCAAATAGGCTAGTCCTAAGTAAAACCCTATTAGAATTAGTTTCAAGCGTGTATTTTAATGATACAAGCTGCCAGCGCAGCCCAATCTTAGTTAGGTAGCGTTTAGGTCAACTGAGTAGTGATGTGTGTAAGGATAGATTAGGTCGCGAATATTAATAGAGATGAAGAGTCCAACGATCCTACCAGCTTCACATTAAAGTTCAGGGGTTGCTTACGGTTCACAACACTAATAGGGTTCTACCATAGACGATCACAAGGCCAAATCATTTTCATAAAGCTCGTTTTTCTCAAAGCGTCTTCAGTAAAGTTTAGTAAGTTTTCGCGGGGGGGTAGCTTAGTGGGGTTTTCATCTGGGGTTGCAGGGGCATTTAGCAAGGGAATAATATTGAGAGGGGCGGACGTGACAGTTTGGTAAGCCGTGATCAGGATCGGTGTCACCTTATGGTGACAAATTAGAGCAGTGACCAGTGGATCAAATGTCATCTTTGGTGACATGTTATAGGGCTATTAGTTTAGTAGCAGCTTACGCTGTAGTGGGTCATCTGGCCCACAGTTTGGCGCCGTATACGACGGAGTGTGAATTGGTGGGGCTTTTGGACTCTTCATTTCGATTTTGAGAATTTTATTAGCTATTCTTTGTTTATGTGTAGTCTAAGAATCATCAGTTTAAAACTCGGGGGGTAGGAAACGGAAAGAAGTACGATAATGGGACAGTTACCTTAAGGTTCATTGATAGATTCAGTAAGCGGCGGTCGCGAATTTAGCAAATTAAGCTGCAGCAAGTAGAAAACCTGGATTACAGTTTGAAACGCGGGGGGAGATGCTTATAATTACTAGTGTGTTATAATTACGTCCATAAGCATAGGTCATGCATAGGCTAAGCCATCTAAGAATCATCATCATCGTATCACGACTAGATAATTTTAATAGGTCATGTGCTTATTTACCATCTCCATAGATCATGCAAATTTATCATAATTATATTCATAAGCATAGGTCGGTCATAGGCTAACACGTCTAGGTACTCATCATCATCATAGTATCACGACTAGTTTAATTTTAATAGGCCGTATGCTTATTTACCACCTCTGTAGTTCATATGATTTATCATAAGTACCTACAGGCTAAAGACGTCTTCACATCATCATCATCGTAAGACGTCTGTTTAATTTTAATAGGCCATATGCTTATTTACCACCTCCGTAGTTCATATGAATTATCATAATTACATTCATAAGCATAGGTCATTCATAGGCTAAACCGTCTAATAATCATCATTATCGTATCACGACTAGTTAATGTTAATAGGCCGTACGCTTATTTACCACCTCCGTGGATCATGCAAAACAATTGTAATTATATTCATAAGCATAGGTCGGTCATAGGCTAAGACGACTACTCATCATCATCATCGTAAGACGTCTGTTTAATTTTAATAGGCCATTTGCTTATTTACCACCTCCGTAGTTCATACGATTTTATCATAATAACACCCACAGTCGTGTGTCGCTCATAAGCTACAATGACCATCTACCATCATCATCAATATCATCATAATCTATTTAGTAATCATGGTAGGTTGGATACCTAACCAAATTGCTATAGCTCACCCGAACCAATTATGGTTACCTACGTCATAAACATAAGGCGTTCATAGGCTGCTGCAACAGATCATCATCAATTAGACCGCGTCATCAACTGTGTAATGAATCAGCATTTCTATTTTTAGAAAAGAAAAAAAACCTTCCATTCGAAGAGCTCTATCGGGCGTTCGAGTCAGAAGCAGGGGTTCGAAACCTTTTTCAATTCAGACCCAATATTATCGTGCACAGATGTTACAAATAGTGGACGATTCAAAATGTTAAATAAAATTAATGTGGTATCACATTAAATTTACCATTCGTTAAATTTTACAATTACTAGATTTACGAAATAGTAAGAGAGTGTACGATTCGGTTTAGAAAATTTAACAAGTACCTATAGTCTTGTATAGTGAGTAAAGTTATGCTCATACATTATAATAATAAACGAGTAGTAGCTGTATATTAATTGGTTCGGATTTAATCCCAATTTCGGCTATGGAGATTTTGATGGAATTCAGGAGATGAGATATATCCACACGATAAAAAGGATAATAGTATGGGTGAATCTTGTAGGTAGTTTAACAAATATATGTTCTCAGTGTTTTTCACTCGTGATGCCGAGCTAAGCACGGTCTCCACATTTACTTTTAAGATTTAAAAATCAGGTAATTATCGCCCATATAAATAAGTAACTTTATGATAGAATACCGACAATCTTATAATATTGTGAACCGAGGATTGCGAATTTATGATTAGGATAACTTTTGGGTTCTATATACTCATATTTCAACTTTCATTAAATTTACCTGTTAGTAATATAAAAATAATTAACATCATGTTAGGGTACCGACAATGACATAACATTGTGAACCAAAGGTTGTCGATTTCTCCTTCAAAGAAACATTGTGTTTCATTACATTCATATTTGAATTTCTCATTCAATATGGGGTCTGATGATTTGGTTTTCAGAATAAATTGGTTTACATTATTGATAAATTTTCTGTTAAATAACAGTAGGATAAAGTAGCCAGTTAAGTATTGCAGCGAAGGTGCGTGCGCCGTTAGGTAGAACTACCCGTATTTGGCGGATTTATTATTTTCAAGCGTTGCTGGTGACTAGTAGAAATACCCTCTTAGTTTTAAGAATGAGACTTATCTCGTGATCTTTCCATGCGCAATAAGTATGCAATAATTATTGCCATTGATCAATGTGAAATATGTACTTGTAGTAGTATGCTGGATTGCGAGATATTACTTGTACATTCATGGATAAATCACATGTTAAGTTTTTTGAGATAGAATATTACATCAAGTTAAATATTTAAGACTTAAGAATTCATTTATTGCCTAAGTTAGATTTGTCATGATCTAGGTAGGCTATGTAGTAGAATTATCGTATTTGTTCAACGTAGTTCAAATACAAACAATGATTATTAAAAGGGGTTCGTCAAATTTCATGTATAGTGTAGTGTAATCATAAGTGGCAGTCAACTTAGGGCCTTTTGGATGCTACCAACGATGAGTTGATTGATTATTGAGGTTCGGAATGTTTTTAACATACCTACATCGTCGTACGTAACACATTCAACATTCGAACGGTCAAATCTTAGCCGCGATTCCATCCAGGAAAACTATTTATTTGCTTTTATTAGGGGTGAAGTTTCATGAATAATTCAATAAACATCATCATTATCGTTCGAGTGTTTAATACTTTCTTATAATAGGAATAAATTAGGTACCTAAAAGAAGTTACTGCGTCTGCCCCTCGATGTCCACATATCAATCCGAATATTTATTTGTCGCTGACGTAGATCACATAGGAACATTGTAGAATTTGACACAGGTATTGATTGGCTTACCCAAGGGTTACGACGAATATTAATATCATTATCTTAGACTGAGGGGTCGTGAAGGGGGTTCAGATGAACTTCAAGATTATAATTTTGACAGAAATATATCAGAATAATTGCAGCGCCTGGGGATTTATGTTTAAAAATACTGAGCCACAGCATAGTAGTAATTCTGGCTGTATGCATATATAATAACGGGTTTTGTTTCAAGATGATTTAAAGGATCATACCTTATAAGAAATATCTGGACTTAGGTTAAATCAGACTTTGTTCTATATAGTTTATGGTTGTGAAATAAGGAGATGGCCAAATGAACATTAATTTAATACAAACAACGTAATATTAGGAATGGATTATACACCATTAAACAGTCAATAAATTCATTAGACGAGGAACAAAAGTAAAGCGAAGACGTCATTCTTTAAACTTTTATATTGTACAATAGTTCTCTTATTATGCTAGTCTCTTTTATAGACGGTAGGTAATTTGACGCATGTTGAGCCTTGTAGTCGGGTCGTTAGGAGCAAGCAGGCGGTTTTATTGGTGTCCAACAGCCGAATTTCATAAGCGGGCTCACTGTAACACAAAATAATATAGCATTATTTTCTTAGGTTAGTTCATATGACAGGCACACAGACAATTGAATGTAATCAATATTATTGATCTTTCTCTGAGTCAGAAATATTGAAATAAGTTTTTGGTCATAAATTTCATTTATGGTACAAACTTTTGTTGCTGACTGTACCTTTTCTCGCAGTCATAAATTACTTGTTGAGTTGGTTCGAATGAGCCCAAACATGATGGGTTTGTTTTGTGTGGTTTGGGAGTTGCTGTGACCGCCTTCTGTCATCATCATCAGATCGGCTCTGTTATAGTAATATTGCATTGTCATTCGATTTATACATGCATGCAAAATTTCAACTCAATCAGGAATCTGAAAGAGGATCAAATTTAACTTGTAAGTTTTGAATACAGGCAGACAACGGGACAAGTGGAATTAAATAAAAACTTGTAAAATTAACATCATCATGATGGTTCATGAGAGTGGGCAAGTCTAGCTTCAATATCATTCTAGAATAAAATAAACATACTGATTACTTACTTGGAGATTAGTAGGAAGTGAGGCATCTTGATGCTGTCAAATTTGGAAATGGCCGATGCACTTTTCTTCAGTTTAGATTAAAACATGTATACCAATTGCATAGAATGATCTAGTAGTTGTCATGTCTTCTCATTATTCAAGTAGATCTGAAAAATAGAACAAAGAATAGTAAATTATGGTAGGAATTGTAAATTGTTGAGAATAAAGAAAGTTTTATGTGGCCGGACGGAGTGATAACAAGAATTAAACAATTTTAACAAGGGGAGAATTCACATAATATTGGCGTTGTATTTTGAGCTTACATGATATAATTTGACATTGAGAATGTTTCATTAGTTTAGCGGGATCTTTGAGAGGATTCTTTATAACATATGATTACATAAAGATGTGTAGTAGACAAATAATATTGATTTCTGAGGATAATTATTATTGAAGTGACCATTATCGCGTTATGTAGCTCTATAATAAACATACATATACAAATATTCAATTGGAATTCACCAATTTTTGAGGATGGCGTATTTGAATCAGTGATTCATGAAGGTGGGCGACTGTGTTGTCTTGCATAGGATAGGATAATGCACACTTGGTTGCTTTTCAGAAAGTGCACTGTCGACTCTGGTGAATACCAAAGGAGTCGCTTCATTTCGACTTTTTCCTATCGAGCAGTTTCATCACAATTTACAATAAAAGCTAATGTTAGAAACAATATTCATATAACGTGGGGCTGAATTAAAAGAAATTGTGTTCTTTAGTCTGTAAACAAACTTTAAAATAACCCAAATTAAGGTTAGATGTTAACATTGACAGCCAGCAAGAAAGTAGAGTAACGCGCGAGAAAAAAAAAAAAAAAAACGTAGTATAGATAAAGGGGCTCTCTACACAGTTAATGTCGTGATAAATTTATAATGGAGTCAATATTATCGCGCATTGTATTTTGCTTCATTTTCGATTGTAATCATGATTCGAGGGTATCACAAGATGGTAGTGACAGTGTAAAAGTTCTCATTAATATTATGGCTATCCTGGGTTGTCAACATTTATAGACTGCGTTCAGATTTGGTTGAGTTTCGCTTCAATATCTATCTCTATTGATGCGTATCGTAATATGAATGGTCATTTAATGGGCCCTATTGAAAGAAAAAAAAAACAATTAACACTTAAAATTGAATGATTTGAGTCAAGTTATTAATTGTACACATAAGGATAAAATTATTTGATAATTTGCGCAAGAGAAAAATATAATGAACGTTTTGAGTGACTGCGATAGTGACCTCTCGTAGCTATTGGGACGATTTGGGATAATGATTGAATATTGAAGTTGAGTAAGCTTATGGGGTGAGAAGTTTGGTTATACATTAGTAGATGTCACTGGTAATTATTTGAAGAATAATTTCCTCTATGATTGAACTAATTTGGCAGATAGGGAAAACTCTATTGTATAAAAGGTTTAATAGATCAGAGTGCTTAGGGATTTAAACTTGATATGGATTATTCAATACTCAGATAAAATTGAGATCTTACATACTACAAATGACATCAAATATATTGAGGTTTTACTACTTTTCAAGACACTAGTGGTTATGTACTTACTCATTTTTGCATTTGGATGAGTTGGCTTAGCTTCATACAAGCTATGGGTGGAAAAGAACTACTTACTAGAATGAGATAGCTAGAATGAGTGAATGAAGAAAATGGTCAAAGCTTTAGGTTATTCATTCGATGGTCATAAATATTGTTACACAAAACTGTGGTAATTGATCTAGCTATAGATATATGCGACATCAAACATAATTTTAAGATAGGCCAGAAGGAAGTAAGAGTAATAGGCATTTCCATCATAACAGAGGTTAAAAAAGAAGTTTCATAAGCCAGGATCTATTTCCACTATTTATTAGTGCTTGTTCAGTTCAGGCCATACAAGGTGCAATGCAGAAGGGTTGGGTTTATTGGGTACTATTTCAAACACAGTGAACAATAAAAGTTTAATGAAAATACAGCATAGGCAGTCCAGTTTATAAAGCTCAAAACAAAGAATCAAAGAAAAAGTAAACAACACAAATTTTTGTTAGTTAGTGTAGTTTTATAAGTGGATAGTGATAGTATGATATCTATTATGAGAATATGGGCTTTGCGGGTAAGCAGGAGTACACATAGGAGTAAGCGGGCTCATTTGGTGTGATGTTGTTCGGGCTTCCGGGATCTTGTTATTTTTGCTTCTTCATTCATTCTGTAACACAAAATAGATATGATAAGTTAGCTGAATAAGTGTATATAATGTAAGGACATAGCTAGTAATATTAATTTTTTTATGATTAATATGCCTAGAGAAGGAACAAAATTTATTTTCAAATGATAGTTTGGAGATAGTTTGTATGATGATCTAACAATTATATTAAATAGTGAAGTGAATTGAGGTTTAATAAGACTATATAGAATTTAATTTTACATTCTTCATGGTAAGATTGGGACTCAAGTATGTATGTATGGACAATAAGTAAAGTTTGGGGTAAAGTGGGTCCAGAGACACTTTTTCTTGTCCAAGAAAAGCATAAAATATGACCATTTGCTTGTGTTGATAATGACAAACATAACAAAAGGGGGCAATGTTAGGGAAAATATTTAATATTCCACTCTCTTTTGATATAATGATAGATATTTAAAAACCAAAATAGGCAATACTTACTGTTTAATGGATTATGCTCACACAGCTTTGAACATTGTAGTTTTACCATTCAAACATTGTTTTCTTCGGCTGGGAATTTGTTTCACTGTAATGAAGGTTATGTTTATTAGTTTAAGACAGTGTGTACGATGGTTGTTTATGTATTAAGTTCATTAATTAGCATGATTTAGTAGTGAAAACTTCACAGCAACAACACAGCTTTTATTATCATTCGACCAGAATGAGAAGTAAACCAGTGACATTTATGGGGTCGACAGACTTAGGGGATGTGTTCATGAATAAAAGCTTAGGTAACTTACATAGATCTTTCAGTATGGAGAGATTCGAGGGTGGTTCTCTGAAGTAGTAACACCACTTTATAGATCAGCAAAAGACTTCCGTTAGGGCCATGATTGCTAGAGTTTTCGAAGAAGTGTAGATGATTTTCATCATATTTACGAAAGGTTACTCTGCAAAGGCAAAATATAAAAGAGAATTAGATTATTCTGGTATGTTAGTTTAGTAAGCAGCTCTGATTACAGCTTCACTCGGGCAGTACTTGCATTTACAACACAGTACGGATTAGCGCGACTTAACTAGTATAATCGTTAAGGCTTTATCTTGGGGCACGCTCATGTTACATAAACATAAGTCGCTAGGGTATTTGCGAACAAATAATTCATATGGGATAATGAAATTTAATAACAAGGAGAACAATTACTCACCTGCAGTATTTCCGTTTGTTTTTCTCTTATTCGATCACAGATTGTTTACATTTCCATTACATGATAAGGAAGTAGGCATAACGAAGGTTTTGATAAATGTTTTGTTAACATTTTCGAGTTCAATTTTCTAATTGCGTCGTTCGATTCGGCGGTGTTCATTGACGTTGACAGTGACACTGACATGACAGTACAGTAGAACGTATTGGTTGACAGTTGGCAGCGACACCACATTTACACAGTCGTGTTTGTCATTCACCTCGCGATTCACGCTTACACATTCGCGGTATAATAAAAATAAGGAACAATTTTATAATAGTTTTTCGAACCAATGTGAGAAGAATAAATATTTACTAGTTGCGACTTGTGATATTTAGTTATCATGGGAAAACAGTGCGTTTTATTTTGTACTATAAGGTTAAATAATGTGTGTAAGTTCGAATTGGACCCTAAGGTGCTATAATATGGGGGAGCGTTTACAGAAATATGTGTCCGAATTGCACATAGGAATACGTTGACGATAAGATCATTATGAACGGGACATTAATTGAGTATAACGTAGGAGTGCCGACAGAGGGAGAAAGGTATAGTGTTGTTCTATTCTAGGATTAAACGTTGTGTGAAACAGTTTGGTTTCGTAGGTAACTATTTTACGTATAAACTCTAGATATAAATTAACAAGACGTCAAGACTTATTTTTCGGTTCCAGTCTGCGGATTTTCTTTCTCTCAACGCGCAACGTAAAAGTGACAACTGAATGATAAGTGACAATCATTTAGTTGGGTTTTCGCTCGCGAGTCAAAGTAAACAAACATAACTAGTTTGGCAAATAATTAACGGAAATAGTGTAATTAAGGGCGGTGGGGTTGTTTAAAGTGCATTTAAAATCAAGTGAAGTGTGTCAGTGACGTGATTAATTGTGAATCGAAAAAAAAAAAATAACCAAGAAAATTAGGTGCTTTGCCATTTGGAGGATGAATTAGGAGTTACGGTTTTTTTTTCATTTCGATAAGGTTAGTAGTATATTAAGTTGTGATATAAACTTGCGGGTAATAATTTGGCCTAATTGGATAGTAGCATTGTAGAGGCCGAGGTTAGTCTTCGTAACAGTAAATGGCGGTATTAAGTAGTTTAATTTCAAGTTTCGGGAGATAAATGTTATATATAAATGGGGTTGTATTAGACTTGTTTTATATATATATGTATAAATATAGATACCCTTCGTTATACCAGTAGTTGCAAAGGTTAAGAGCGAGGGTGGCGAGGCTACGTTAAAGGAACATTTAAATTTAAATAATTATCGGGGAAATTGTATACTTGTGATATTTTTAAGAGAGGTATATTATTGGTGGTTTGAGTTACTTGTTACACAATAAAGGTAGTCTTTAATATTTGAACTCAACTAGGAAAGAGCAACATTTATGTTGTGGTTTGTATCTAAGGAGACCCATTTGTCAGGTAGCGGCTGGGCGTTAAGGGTTAGTGTGAAAGAATGACTGGTATGTGTTGGCATGGGATGAAGGATGAGTCGACATAAGAGGGATGAGAGTTTGGTAGTCAATGAATGTGTTGTGAGTGATATGCATGAGTTGCTTCCAGTCAAATGGGACTTACGGTACAACCTAGATTTGTTGGTAATTGGTCCCTTCAAATAAATACACAATGTGTTGCCACAGTAATAGGAGTTAGGTTAAAGTCATAATATGACAAGGTCTATCTAAGGCTTACTGTGTTGACACATACTCTACTCGAGCTTACACAGCAATCTAAATTGGTATACACACCTTGCTTTGGATAGGATGACCGATATTTATAATTTTGAATGTCTATTGTTAAACAGTAATGTGCACCATCATATATATAACAAAAATATGGTTGCACACTACTACACTTTGTTATCTTAATCTTTTTTTTTTAATAAGCCATGTGGGTTTGTTAACACAAACATACTGATACAGAAAAGTGGGGAATAAAAGAAATATTTCCACTTTAAATACATATATTTGTAATTATTCTAACAGTTACGAGTGTATACAGATAATACACAACTTTGGTAATATTCAGTTTATAGAATAAAAATCGTGGGAAAAATGGGTATGGGTACAAACTTTATATTTTCCTTTCCAAGCGAAGTGAACGTCAACAGACTGTAATAAATATTGCCGGTTGTTGAAGCTCAAACGAATCAGTCGGTTATCTTATTTCAAAGTGAAACATACGCCGATGGAATTGACTGGGGCTGTTCGGTAATGGGGGAGTGGAACGGATCTTAATACTGACGATTGGAAACTTTAGTACTTCTACCAAATACTTTCCTGTCATGTGTGAGGAGACTATGAGAGGATTACCTATAGGAAGGACAATGTTTCCTAGAGGCGCCGTCTGTACAATGTAGACACAGTCTCGGGGTAAGACGTCAAAGTCGGGGTCCTTATGACCTGCTAGATTCACAACCTAGCATCTCTAACGGGGCAGGAAAGCTTGAGGAAAAGGTTTTCAAGAATTATTGTTGAGGTTCAAAAGTTCGCTCTTCCTTGCAGGATCGTTACGGTTAATTGCTATAGGTTTAAACACACACCACACTAAAGCCACTTTTCTGAAGGGATTGACATATCAATAAGTCGAAACTTTTCGAGTTGATAATTTATTTTTCATTTTATTGTAGACGAGGTTGAAGATGACTTTTACAGACGAAATCTGAGAGATCTCATCTTGCAAACTCATCTTGGGGGAGAGTTGTAACAGAACGCCATTGCGCTCCGTCACTTCCACATTGAAATATTTTCCAAGAGACAGTCAGATAAATTCATGGTTTCCCCGTTGAAAGCATTATTAAGAAAATAGTCGAAAATAGGAGTCTTGGCGAAAGCACAACCATGTCATATATGTAAATGCTAAGTAGTTCCGTATGCTTTAATGAGTTTCTTAAATAAGCTTGAGCTTGCCATTGAACAAGCACTATAAAACAAAAGAAAATACTTAAAGTAGACATACGGGGGAGTTTTTGTCGAAAGCTGAAACGGAGACGCTTCGCCCGCTTCGCTTGCTCGGTCGAAAAGTAAATATTTAATAGAAAGAATAGGCGGGTGTTAATTATATTACTAATTAGAATTCTCGACTTGGCATTCAATCGTACAAACTAAGAACGTAAGATACAAACAATGCATAGAAAATAAGCAGACCTATATAATGAGTCTAAAATCATAACAATCTGTCGGGCGGTTGACGAGTTTCAATTTTATTAGCAAATATGTAGGGTACTTCCTTCCTCACAACACGAGAACATGAATTTTTAGTTGAGGCAGCGCCACTGTTACTTGAACCCTGGCACGCATCGATATCGCTAAGGTTGAGGGCTCTCTCTATTCTGGACGGCAAAACGTTCGGCTCAGATGGGATGGGAAAAAGTGTGGAACAGCGGTGACGTCACGTCGGGCGAAACGACGGAAGGTATAGCGTGGTTGCTTACGGTCGATTGGTAGGAGTGGGGGCACTGGCGGGAAAGAGTAGGCTGTATCGGGTGTTCGTTTTGACGCAAATGACTTGTCAATGGCTATAAAAGCAAGCGGCGGACTGCAGTTGGGTCTTTTTGCGATTCGGCGGTGGGCTGTTAACATACCTCTGGCTTGTAGCACAAATCTATCGGTGGGTTTCTAGTAATTGGGGTAGGGAATTCTCTGTTATGTGGCGGCGCGCTGCATGATACGAGGATTTTCTATCTCAATATTAAAGTTTGTTTAATTTTGTGGGGTTTAGTGTTGTAGTGTTTTTAGTTGAAATCCTATCGTTATACCAAGGACTTTGGAGTAACGAAAGGATGTGTTTGTTGTTCTTACTTAAGTTTATTTGTGTTAATAATGATACATTGTTTATTTCGTTGTAAAAAGCCAGAACGTTAACCAGATTACAGTTAATCTGACGGGGTACATACAACCTAACGGCTGTCAAGCGTGTTTACCCCGGAGCTCCGTAAATTACCAGATTGGGGTGTCCGTCTGGCATCACCTCTTTACCAACATAGGTGATGCGTCTAGGCCCCCCTGTACTCTCGGTGTCCAGCTGACGATCGGAAGCATGGCTGGCACGATTGAAGGCTCAGCATAGGAGGTTACTCCGCTTGCGGAAGACGTCAGTATCCGAGGTGCAGTCTTGTTAAATATATTTATATATCCAATTTATATACACAATAGGGTGTTCTACTAACACCGCCGAGCTCTCGAGCGTGTTGGGGGGAACGCACAACACACAGGCGTGTCAGGTTTCTAAATCCTAGCTTCGCCGGCTAGACTTTACAGCTTAAAGTAGGGACTTCACGGCCTTATTCGGAACTAATTCCAGATTCCTGGAATTAGTTACGAATAATGCAGAGTAGGGCTGAGAAGGGGTAGTGTTAGGTTAAATTCATACACAGGGTTAATATTAGGCATCTAGGATGGGTAATATTTCTGTAAGTGAAGTGTTTTATTTCCAGGATCACAGTAGGGATTCTTTAGTGTTTGTAGTGTTCCAGTCGCAGAATAGTTAGGGCACCGATGGCAGAGAACGAAGTGTCTTCAGTATACGTGTGTAAAAGTGTTAAGTGAATAGTGAGATAAGTGAATTCTTAAGCTGCTAGTCTTCAGGTATTTAGCATAGGCCTGATAGGGACCTAGTTACGGTGAGGCTGAGAATGCCGATCCTAGTGTGGTATATTTAAAGTGATCAGTGTACGTTGTGAATAGGAGGTGGGCATATACCCAGAGTATTGGGACATGTCTACTAGGGACTGATGTCTAGCAGAGCCGTACATCAGACGTTTTCCACAATGGGTAGCTGAACGCTCATGACGTGGTTAACTCGTTTTCAAATAAGGGGAATTCGGTGGGCTACGTGTTACGGTTCGGCATTGTTGGCTTCAACGGAAGCTAGGCATGCTAGTGATAGGGCTTAGAGCCGCTAGGAGTGATAGGGTTAATAAGGCATCAGCGCCTTCAGTGGTAGTGTAGATTAGAGATGCCCGCGAGCATCTGAGTGGCCTAGCAAAACAGCTTACCCTGTTTTGCGAAGCTAGAATATGTAGAAAGCTGTAAGGATAGCGCGTCCTGCCCCATCCTACTACTCTTGCTGGCAGCGTCAGTAGCTAAAAATAGCACGTCGCAACATATACAACCAAGGATAACTTTCGCAAGATTAGGGTAGTCAAAGTGTAGTGCTTAGACTAGCAGGTATCCTTGGTTTAGGAATTCAAAGTGCTGTGGTGGGAGATTTGCCCTCCTTCGACGACACGTCCCCGTCAGCAAGAGGCAGAGAGAGACGCTTACAGGTGTGGTTGGGGATAAATTATCTATACAAATATAAAACCTTATTTCCAAGCGCTAGGGATTATAGGAGCAGCTAGGTGAGAAGCCGGTTAGTTGAGCTACGTAACGCTCTAAGTTTTACATTAATAGGACCATTACAACGACTAGGACAGGCAGAGTAATCTCTAGGCTCCTCTCAAATAGGCTAGTCCTAAGTAAAACCCTATTAGAATTAGTTTCAAGCGTGTATTTTAATGATACAAGCTGCCAGCGCAGCCCAATCTTAGTTAGGTAGCGTTTAGGTCAACTGAGTAGTGATGTGTGTAAGGATAGATTAGGTCGCGAATATTAATAGAGATGAAGAGTCCAACGATCCTACCAGCTTCACATTAAAGTTCAGGGGTTGCTTACGGTTCACAACACTAATAGGGTTCTACCATAGACGATCACAAGGCCAAATCATTTTCATAAAGCTCGTTTTTCTCAAAGCTACTTCCGTAAAGTTTAGTAAGTTTTCACGGGGTGCGGTAGCTTAGTGGGGTAGTTTAGTTGGGCTTTTAGCAGAGGGGGTTAATATTGAGAGGGGCGTACGTGACAAGCAGACAGAGAGATAAATATCCGTACAAAGCCACTACATGGACATGCATGTATTGTAAGCTAAAATATACTATTGGTTCACAAAATGTTTTGTATTCGCCCGTGAACTCAACCCTGAAATTATTTGATCCCAACATTCTTAACAATAATAGCTAGAAACGGAAAATATAACATCAGTTCGCTTGTAGCGATTGTGGTAAGCATTGTGAATAGCAATCTTGTTCGTTGTTTTTAATTTACTAGTGGCCAGTCTTAAAAATTGATATGAAACTTCTTCAAAATGCCTGGCCTAGAAAGAGGTAAATAGATCAGTTGACAGAATGGGACTCTTCTTGAGAAGCGTCAACTTTTAAAATTCGAAGATCAATAATGGGTTGAGACGGGAGTTGCATATTATACTCGTACTATCCATAAGTATTGAATGAATTCGTGCGTCGCTGCCAGCTTGCACTAAGTACATATGACGCGACGTTGCCATGTTGGTTCTGCATGTATAATATGTAGATATACCGACGTCTATTGTAATGCCCATAGCACAAGTTTTACCTACTTATTTTGGGACTAGCTAGATTTCTGTGCCGAGTGAAGAGTGTCGTTAAATATTTATTGAAATATTACCAAAATGCATGCTTAATGATGATGATGATGACACTGAATGAAATATTTAGAAAATACCTGCTACACATTTTTAGGGTTCTGTAGTCAACTATAGGAACCCTTATAGTTTCGCCATGTCTGTCTGTATATCTGTTTGTCCGTCTGTCTGTCCGAGGCTTTGCTCTGTGATGGTTAGTGCTAGAAAGCAATTTGGTATGGATATTTAAATTCATAAAACTGACAACGTCGTACCGTCGTAACTCTCCTATTTGGGTGGTGATGTTTTTTTTTTTCTTCTACCCTATGGTGTGGGGTGTTGTTGGATAGGTCTTTCAAAATTAATAAGGTCGTATTTTTTTTCGATAAAGTGAATGTTTTCGGAAATAATCGCTCCAAATGAAAAAAATGTCCCCTCCCTCTTAAATTTTAAACTGTGTCCAAAAATATGAAAAAAATCGTGAAAGTAAAGCTTATTAAAAGACTTTCAACGAAAACTATACGGGACATGTGAGTTATCGTAAAAAATCGTCTCTAATTTTTAGTAAAAGACGTATGAAACGCTGCGAAGGTATTCCCTTTTGCTTGTTATTGTTTTTTTTAATTGAGTTCATTGGGTAACTATGGAACCCTACACTGAGCATGGCCCGACATGCTCTTGGCCGATTTTTATTTAATACCACTTCGGTAGCAAACATGCATACGGCCCGTTAAGCGTAAGGAACTTCCTCCCTCAGACGCTCTGGTTGTGAAATGAGCTCCCTGTTGTAGAGTGAGCTAAACTAGAGATGCAGCGAATAGTCATTTGGCCGGATACCGGATACCGAATATTCGGCGTAGTCGTCGGCCGAATGGCCGAATATCCGGCCGCCGAATATTCGGCCGTCGATTTTATTTACATTGGAGTAAATACGGAACGCGCGTGCGCAGCGGGCGGTGCAGGTTGAAACTTGTCACGAATCGTAGGCAATGCGTATTTAACGGCGGAAATTCGTAAATAATTAGTATAATTACATATTTCGTGAGTTATTTGTGCTTTTTTACATTGGTTTTGTTACTTACGACGAGTGATCGTGTTCGAGAAAGCATGTCAAGTAAAAGATCACCTGTGTGGCAGTTTTATAATGATGAAGGCGGTAAATACGCTATATGTAAACTTTGCCAGACAAAATTGTCACGTGGCGGCGAAGGCAAAAAGGCGGGAACATCAACATTGAACACTCATTTGAAATCCAAACATCCGGATAAATTTTCCGAAATTTTTGGCGGGCCTCCGACATGTAATGAATCACATTCTTCAACAAGTGCTAGCGTAAGTAGCTTACCTTCAGCTAGTACTTCTAGTTCCAGCGTTCAACCAATTTCAAAGCAGTTATCTCTGTTTGAAGCTGTGGAGAGAAAACAAAAGTGGTCTATTCAGGATCCCAGAGCAAAAGAATATCACTATTCGATCGGTGAGATGATCGCTTTAGATAATGAACCCTTTTCAATGGTGGAACGAGTCGGCTTTACCAGGCTCATGAAGAAAGCAGTGCCTCGATATAAGTTACCTAGCCGATTTTTTATGACGAATAATATTATGCCAGATATTTACGATCGAATTAAAAAAAAAATAAGCGACAATATTTCAAAAGCTTCGGTGATTTCGGTAACGTCAGATATATGGACGTGTGATCAAAATGAAGAAAGTTTTATAAGCTTCACAGCTCATTGGCTGTCTTCGGATTTCAAATTAGAACATGCTGTTTTGGCAATGAAACCCTTTCCAGGATCTCACACTGGGGAAAATATAGCGCAAGAGCTCAACGTAATTGCTGCACGCTGGAATATTCCCTTAAATAAGATACACATCGTTGTACACGATAGTGGAGCTAACATGGTCAAAGGTGTCCGAGTAGCTGAATACGATTCAGCTCGTTGTTTCATTCATTCGATTCAACGAGTTGTGGTTGAGTCTTTAAAAATCTCAAGCAGATTTAATGGATAAGTTGTCAGCTGCCAGGCGAATAGTTACGCATTTCAACCACTCTGGACAAGCACAGGAAAAACTGAGGGCCATCCAAAAGGAGTTGAAGTTACCAGAGCATCAATTGGTTCAGGATATTAGTACCCGTTGGAATTCAACCTATTATTTACAGGAGAGAATGTTAGAGCAAAAACGAGCCATTTCGCTGTATATCGCAGATCATAATAAATTGAATAACTTGACTGCACAACAATGGGACTTGATGGAACAGTGCATCCACCTGCTAAAACCATTTGAGGAAATAACAAAAGTCACTAGCTCCGGTCTTTCGTGCATCTCTGAAGTCATTCCGCACGTGGCCACCTTGTTGAAGTACCTTCAAAAAGAAGAAACCGTACGCCAAGTGCCTAATTTATTGCGCTGTCTAACGTCACTCAAAACTGAAATGGAACAACGTTTTGCTGACCTTGACGATCACCGGAGTTATTTGTTGGCGACCCTATTAGACCCTAGATTTAAGACAAGTTTCTTCGGAATTATCCAGACAGAGAAAGCTAGGCAACGAGTCTTGTTGGAGGGCTTAAAGATGAGTTGCAACGATGAGGAGCCAAATAGTAGTGGAGGGGAATCGCCACCATCCAAAAAGAAGGCAGGCAATGGTAGCAGCAGCACTATACATTATTCATTTTGGGATTGCTTTAACGAAGTGGCAAAAGATAACGAATACAATGACCAAAACCAGGATACGACAAAAAGTGATACAGCCAACGAGCTTGATTATTATCTGAAATCAGCCCGGATTAATAGAGAAAGCGACCCTTATGCCTGGTGGTCTGTTAATGCCAATCAGTATCCAGCTCTGATCAGAATGGCTAAAATATATCTGTCATCGCCTTCCAGTAGCGTTTACAGCGAGAGACTCTTCTCAGAGGCGGGGCTTGTCTATGAGAATAAAAGAAATCGTCTCTTGCCACAAAACGCTGAAAAACTTGTATTCATCCATCACAACTTGCCATTAGTAAATTTTGAATATTAAATTAATGTTTGACTTTAAAATAAGTGATGTATAACTAATGTAAAAGTTTAAACTTAAAGTGTCTAATCTAAACTCTAAACTGATTGATGATTAATGAATAATGAATAAAAAAAAACAACTTGTGTGTGAAACTGAATATTCACTTTTTATTTTTCTGTACTTCCAGTGAGTGTTTCTGTTTGTTTAATTAAAGTAATGTGAAATATGAGTATTATTAGACGGATATTAATAATAATAACTGATTATTTGCTGATTTATTTATTTATTCATCCTTTTTTTCATTAGGTACGTGATAATTTACTATCCGGTATCCGGCCGGATAGTACGCCACTATTCGGTATTCGGCCGAATAGTAAAAAAACGGCCGGATAGGCCGGATACCGAATAGTGGCCGAATATTCGCTGCATCTCTAAGCTAAACTACAGTATGGGATTCTTCAAGAAAGGAGTGTATACACTTTTAAAGGGTCGGCAAAGCGCATGTGACACCCCTGGAGTTGCAGGCGTCCATAGGCTGCGGTGACTGCTTACCATCAGGCGGGCCGTTTGCTTGTTTGCCGCCGACGGGGTATTATTAAAAAAGCGTATATTGAGAAGGATGCGCTTTGTTGAAAGGGGTCGCTATACACAACCGACCATAGGCTTTACTTACCATCATGCAAACCACATATATATATATATATGCGAATTTGCCACCGTCATAGTACATGTAAAAAATGCTCGTCTCTAATAGCACCATTCGTCTACTCAAGGCATGTGGGGAGTTATGTCCACAGAAGCTTCAGACTTACAATTAGTAAGTAAGGGGTTGGAGAAGTAGTTACTGAAGTTATATCCAATTGTCACCGTAACCTGTGGACGCTGTGCTATTAGGCTCCTGTAGAAAGTTCCACCGTCTCACTTTGTTGCCTATGGTCTCTCTTGATGTACAATTAACACCGTCGCTTATGGTCGTTTTATTTCGTCCGCGTACTCTTCTACTGTCTATCACATACGTTAATCCAGCTTACACACTTTTTGAATACGAAGTTTCATCATAATCCGTTTTTGCGTGATTGAGCAATAGATATACATGCAAATATCCAAACATCTTATGAAAAACTTCTTAGGCCTTGTCTTCGAGGCTAGTCCAAACAACTGGCGACCCCAGAGCTGGTGCTTACCGCTTAGGTTGGTAAAAACGGGACCCTATTACTAAAACTTCTCTGTCTGTCCGTCCGTCTGTCTGTCACCAGGTGAAATTTTCGCAGATAATGTATTTCTGTTGCCGCTATAACAACAAATGTTAAAAACCGGCCAAATGCGAGACGGACCCTTTGCCTGAATTAAGAATGTTTTTAAATGCATAATAGCGTCATACTAATATACCTAGATTTAGTTTTACTAACAATATATGGATGTACAAAAAAAGTCCGAAATAAAAGTATTATTATTAATATTTGCCGTTTTTATAGATAATGGTACCTACGGAACCCTTCGTGCGCGAGTCCGACTCCCACTTGGCCAGTTTTTGTAATACACTTAGCCATTGGGTATGGTAGTATTTTGAGGTTGTGTTTTTATTTGTAGGTAATGTTTTATCGTTGATCCTAGAGATTCCAAATTAGGTTCCTTATAAGGTCTAGGGGTGCACTAAGAAATTATTTTTCAAAATTCATCACCTAAGGGGGTGAAATGGAGGTCCGAAGTTTGCATGGGGAAACAAGATTAGTTAGACTATTTTATTCGAAACTTTACAGGAGTATTTCTAACGATAAATGATTAAACACGTGTTTCAGGTTTTTTGAGAAATCAACCCCTAAAAGGGGGAAATGATGTGACAAATTCTGAAAATCGACATAGGTATTGTTTCTATGGTTTATCGGGTTGCTGATTACGAAAAGAACAATTATCAAAGTCGTAAAAAGTGTGCCCCCCCCCTCTAATTTCCAAACTATGAAGTTTACAATTCTGAAAAAAAATCATGATGATGTAACATTAATAAATCCTTTGAACTATTTTTGGTTTGAATAAGATAGATTTTTTGAGTAATTGCTGAAAAACTATCTTGCCAAAACAAAAGGGCGTAAGTGTCGTAAGTTTCCTATGAAGATACGACCTTCTGTGATTAAATGTATAGTGGTTTTAAATGTAGATTAGGAGGTGTCGGTACGGAACCCTTATTGTGCGTGGTTCGTCACGCACTTGGCCGGTTTTTTTATAAGACCAAACACAAGATACGGTCACGTTTAAAAATGTGTATGTGCTTTTGTATCTTATCTCTCACACTTAAATTCCGAAATATATATATTTATAGACATGTCTGTACAGGAGGGCCACCACGAATTCCGAACTTCGTAGAAACTGCAATCAAATGGTATCGTCATTTTTGTTCAGTCGAGTTCATAAATATATGTACGATCTATTAGCCAAAAATATCCGTGCACCAATTCGAAGAGAAATATGTGCACATTCATCAAGTCAAATTAGTTCTACAGACTGTCACAAAAATTAGGGTGTATTTTTTGATTTCTTCCTGAGGCCTACCAATAACAACTGCGAAATTAACTTTCACCAATTGAGCTCAAATATCTTTGGAGAGGTGTATAAGATTATTAAGTTGTAAAAAATCACGAAATATCGGCAGAAATTGTACTTCAGAGCTTTCTAATTGACAAGGGTACTGGTCTTCGAGTAAAGATCAGAACTGATAACCGTTTCCATTGTTATTTAGCCCTAACTTCCGACTACTACTTCTCATTCACATTATGTTCAAAACCAACAACATGAAAATCACGAGCTTATGATGACTTAGTGAAGGTATAAAATTTGACCTCTAAAAGGTAAAATTGTTTTAAAACTGATTGACGATAATAAATATTTGAAAATATACAAAGTGTGCATATTGTAATTAAAATATAACGATTTACATATCTCCCCTCTTTAATACTGATTATCAAAACTTATTGAACACCTCTCGTATGTAGGTACCATTAAATATGGTTAGTCATGAATGTATGTACGATCCCAAAGGTTCAAAAATATCTGAGCAGCTTTAGGCCCTTAACGATAACGTCGTGTTCACAAACTGTGTTCACTTTGTCAGTGTACATGTTTTGGGACTCGACTGTATACATATTTCACTATTAAAACAATAATTATCCACATAATTCAATCATGGGCGATGGGCTAGCCACCTGTCACTGCAATATCACATTTTCTTCGTCCAATTAATCTGTAAAAGCTAAAAGTGGCACTGAAAAATATTTTTTCATGGGCTCTACTTACCCCTTTTGGCCCCATATAGGCGTGAGTTTACGTATGTAAGTAGTACAAGCAGTCTCATTAAGCAGCTGGACAATTTGGGACTTTGTCGCTTTCAGCCGTTATACATTTAGTATGACAATTTAAACATGACGTTAAAGTGACAAGGTACAAAGGTGTTCAGCCCCTTATGAGCCCGACCGTTCCTTCCTACGCCTAAGAATGCAATCTCAGTGAAGTATCCAACTTCGTTTCACATTCATTTGCAGTTTGTAATTCATTCTATCAGAAAACAAATGACATGGCTGTTACGTCACTACCAAAATGAACAGCGTAGCACGATAAAATGAAAGCCGTCTCTTTCTTCAGAAAATAAGTGTTTCGAAGTGTCGCCCCCTATAAAGCCAATAGGTACTACTTATTTTTGTATCTAACGTTGAAACCTGGATGCTTGGAATTGACATCTGCGCCATATATTGAAGGTTTTTGGCAACTACATGTCATTCGTCGCGGCCATTTTTTTTACACGGATAGTATAAAACTCACTCACACATACAAGGCCCCGAGTGAAAATAGATGATTTTTTAAATGGCTATATTTTAATTATTAGTGGTTTTTTCGTCTAGTTTTTCAAACTGCGGGAGCAGAGGGTCATATATTATCTAAATATTACAATTACAAGTCCGTGACATCGGTAGAATTGAAATGTAGTCCGAACGAAAATTGTATGAAAATTTTTGAAAACGTTCCACCTTAAATACGTTTTAAGAAACAGTGACGGGTCAACAACATTCAAACATGTACCAACTGTAAATAATTTTATTAAAACTATTGAGGGGTTCAAATTGTTGTGGCAATTGTTGTCAAATAAATACAGTGTATACTCAATATTAACACGCAATTTCAACCAAGACCCCCCTCGAGAACTTTTTCGGCTGCATTCGCAGTTTGCGAGCTCGATTTGAGACACCCAATTGCGTGGGGTTTGTGGGAGCATTTATGACACTATTATTAAATAATATGAGCAGTGACCATTCGATAAACACCAACTGCGAAAAAGATTCAAATAAGTGTTTACAATCATTAACCTTTTTATAAAACAAAAATTAAATAGTAATGCTTCGTGACAACCCAACCAACAAATTGTAATTGGTCAACCTTTGGATGCCATGCACAATATTGTACCAGATTCTGGAGATGATCAAAGAACTTATGTTTGTGGATGGGCACTAACAAAATGTTTGCAAAAGGTTATAAAAGGGTGTAACCAATGTAAAAGCAAGCTACTCGTAGTAGGCGATTCAAAGAATGCTAAATACAGGTACATACGAGCAAAAGAATATGAAAAAGATAAAGAATGGCTTACATATCCCTCTGATTGCCTAGTAGTTTGTTTTCATAAAATACAAAACACAACAATTGCCCTCCTCCAAAGAGAATGTTTAAAAAAAAATCAAAGAGCATATCATCGCTTTTATTGATTTATTTATTGATTTTTCCTTTATGGATTGCGATAGTCATACAAATAGGTTCAAGGACTGTTTTCTTAATACAACAGTTAATATAATTATTTACAGTAGAACGGTAAATAGGATTTTAGATGGTAAGATCAACTATGACGGAGATGATGTTGTAAAAAAATCAGCTCAAATATATTATAATAAACATAAATATGTAAAAAAATAAACGAAAACATGTATTTTATTTATTTCTTATGCTTTTTACCTATTTGAGACAAGTTTCTCAATGAAAAAAATTACCCTGTTTACATTTACACTCTTTGTACTCAATTTCATGTCGCCTTCATCTTCATGAAAAATTGGTACATTTAATAAGACCGTTATAACAAATTCATTGAGTAATTTAGGAAGTTTGCTTTGTACAGCTAGTATGCAGTGGCGGTACGGCCTTAAAAGCCCAAAAGCCTGGATTGCGTTACTAAAATTAGCAAAAACCAAATTACGACTAATTCTTTTTTCCATTTCAAACTAACATAAAATCCGCGCGACGGCAACCTGATCTGTATATTCTATTCATCTTGGTAGGTGTAGTAGTACAAAATTCGACCGTAGCAAGTAAGTGGCGCTACTGCCGCGCGAAACGAGCGGTCTTAAGACGATAGAGTTGAGACACGGGCTAGTCATCTCGCTCGCACACGCGGGCTTGCAAGCGGGCTTTAATGCTGATATCTTTTTTCTCTTTCTTATCTATGAAAACTGCTACAAAACGAGAGATACGTATCTATTGCTAGATCTAGCAAATAGTTTGTGACTAGAAGCCCGGCTTTCGACATGAAGTTATCAACAGATGTTAGTCAAATGCGAATTTAGCGCGTGCGCGTTCATGACGGGATGGATTGTGATGCTAACTTCATTGATTACAATTATGTACATTACTTGAAACTGAACAATTTGTTTGAGCGGATAGTGTTTTGTATTAAAATGTTTATTAAAGTGGAAAGTGACGATGGATGAAGTCGTTCCGTGTGACGATTTAAAATGTGCACAAGTTATCGGCGCAGAAAAGGTAGGCATCCTAAAGTTTGCACAAAAAAGCAACTTATTTTTTCACCGAAACCTACGCCTGACTTGAGTATTTCTCAGATAAGCAAGTCACATAAACGACAATTTCAAAGATCGGTGCGATTGATGAGATGTCTGTACAATTTATCTAGTAATAGCATGCCTTCAGTGTGTTTTGTTGGTCTGTCCTGTCTACGCCACACCAGTTAGTGATAATGAAGAGTGAAGATTTACTAGTATGCTAATATGGCAAGGTATCAAGCTAGGAGATAAATTTAATGATATTGTGTGTGAAATAAAATACAAAAATGTATCCCTCGGCTTGCCCTTCTCTGCAACCCTAGGCACGCCACTGCTAGTATGGTATGGTTACAGCTACGTACCGCATAAATGGTAGAGCATTTCCAAAAGAGTGTACAATATTGGAACGTTTAATACGGTTATAGCGCTACATACGCATCTAATATTTAATTAGACATCTAAAAATAATTTCTGGAAAAGTTAAACAAAATTACTACGACAATTAATTTACCTCTTGTTTCTATTTTTTAGTCATTTCTAATGAAATGTTTTGACGTTTTTAAGAATCACATGAATAAGCAATGTAATATATAATCTAATAGCATAGTAACTAAGATGTAAAATGGCTAAAAACATTGACAACAAAAGAGGTAGATTAAGAGAAAGCCTTAATTGTCGTACTAATTTTGTTAAACTTTTCCAAAAATGTTTTACTATAGACAGGGTTGGGCAGTATTTCAATTACATGTATTTGAAATACGTATTTAAAATACAAATACGTATTTTGTATTTGTATTTCAAATACTACTTGGAAAAGTATTTTGTATTTGGTATTTCAAATACCGCTCTCACATGTATTTAGTATTTTGTATTTTAAGTTCTAAAATACATTTGCACAAAAATACATTTTATTAAATTGTTTAATGAAGGTTTTTTAAATAAAGTTCGGCCACTGTGGCAACACTGAGTGTAAGTTTCAACGTTAATTGTGAATCCACATCAATTCAGGTTTTTTTATTGCTGATAATTTGATCTAGACCAGATACTTAATTTTACGGGTTATAGATGTTGGATTTAAGTTTACATCCACCTCACAGAACAATGTGATGGCGGTGGTTACAGTGGAAGTTCGATAACTTATCCACTCATTTGTGTTCCATGCCAATTGTATCAAAATGGTCCAACGGAACACATATACATGTGTGGTTTTCTGGAAAACCATTTGACCATTTTTTGATTTGATTTTTTTTATATTTTGATTTGAGCGCTTTGCATGTTCTTTTATAATGCGCACTTCTAAGCCTCTAAGGTTTGGAATTCTCTGCCGGCGTCTGTATTTCCGAGTTCATATAGCCTGGACCTTTTTAAGGCACGAGTGAATAGGCATCTTCAAAGATGAGGCCGACGATGAAGCGAGCTCGCTTCATCGTCGGCCTCATCTTTGCCCCCGGCTTTATGCTGGCCAAGAGCAATCCCATTTTGAATAAAAAAAAAACCTGAAATTTTAATACAAAGAAAGCTGAAATTTGGATATACATATATGACAATTTATGGCCTAATTTCATACCTAAAGGCAAAATGGCGTTAGTCCCATTTAATGTGTAAGTTGGGGGAAAATAAGGGTTCAAGTTTTTGCACTACATGCAGTATAGAGTACTACAACCAGTATGTATGCATCACACATCTCACAAAAATAAGCACTGCTCAAGGGTCAGAGCTGTCATATGTTTTTAGGAGAGTTATTATTACTTTTATTAATCTTTTTATTTCATTTTCTTACATAAAAAACCGGCCAAGAGCGTGTCGGGCCACGCTCAGTGTAGGGTTCCGTAGTTTTCCGTCCGTCACATTAAGTTGACATATTAAGTACAGAAACACAAAACCCTAAAAACGGGCCCACAGAGGACGGTGATAACTAAAGAAAGAGTTTGGATTATACGGTTAAATTACAAACTTAGTTCAGAAATTATTTTTGTAATTTTTTCAAAAACTATTCAACCTATCAAGTTCAAAATAATTTTCCTACAAAGTTTTTATAAAGTTCTACTTTTGAGATTTTTTTCATATTTTTAAAACTTATGGTTCAAAAGTTAGAGGGGGGGGACACATTTTTTTTTACTTCCGGAGCGATTATTTCCGAAAATATTAACATTATCAAAAAATGATTTTAGTAAACCCCTATTTATTTTTAAATACCTATCTAACAATATATCACACGTTAGGGTTAAAATGAAAAAAAAATCAATCCCCACTTTACGTATAGGGGAGGTACCCTAATAACATATTTTTTTCCACTTTTTATTTTACCACTTTGTCGGCGTAATTGATATACATATTAGTACCAAATTTCAGCTTTCTAGTGCTAACGGTCATTGAGATTATCCGCGGACGGACGGACAGACGGACGGACAGACATGGCGAAACTATAAGGGTTCCTAGTTGACTACGGAACCCTAAAAATGACCTTTATTGTTTTTATTATGAGCCTATTTAATTGAAAACGATGATAATGCGATTCAAGAGGTTTCTGAATACGAATCCGAGGTCAGGTGGGCTAGCACAACTAGCTGTCAAGTCGCATCCAGCGCGACTCATGGATTCCTGGCTCACTCGAACTGTTGCTTATTAGAAAGAGGATGCTAGATTTTTCTCTACTCGCGTCGCGTCGCAGTGGTAGTTGTTCTAGCGCCACAAGTTTGCAAAAAGACGCCATTTTAAACTTCTTAGTAACGGTTTGATGTGGTTTAAATCTAATATCAATAATAATATCTTAGGTCCCTTAGTAAGAATACGAGATCTGAAAAAAGTGGCCGCCATTTCAAGCTTTTTTCCAAAATAGAGGGTCTGAAAATTTCCGTAGTATGGATCCGAGGTCAAATAAAAAAAATGAAGCGTACTTCTTTTATTTTTTCTTTTACTCTTTTATTTTATTTTGTTTCTTCTTTTAGTTTCGAGTGTTCCGACTCGTACTTGGCTGGATTTTCTAACCGGCAAATACATCGATGCATGCTATGGTAACTTAGAACATTGGAACCAGACCACTACAAGCATCTGCCATCTATCCCTTGTTAACGAAACTACTTGCTACTTTTTGTTCCTAAAATCATGTTCGCAAACAAAAATTCATACTCCAAGATTAATTCAAGAAAATAAGTAAAAAAATCAAATGGTAAACATTATAAATGAATAGACGAAATAAATTAAAAGAGAATGTAAAATTATAAAACTAGTTTCAGTAACATACTATATTTTGAACGCAGCCAAACTAGACAGTCAAGCCTTTTCTTGCCAGCATGCTACATTAAGCTACCATTATCATTATAATAAAACATATTTAATTATTTTAGAATTTATTTAAGAATAAGAATACTTTAGAAATTATACATTTTTTATTACGTTGTTTGTGCGTTATAATTATAACGTTGAACTATTTTCAACAAATAATAAAGATAAAGTAGATTAGAATGGTAATACGTCTTAAAATGTTCTGGCAACACAGCGGAATGTCATTTGTGAAACTGTTTTCGTTATTTCGGTTAAAATTTTAAAATTTAAATTTATTTTCATAACTTGTTTAGTTTCATAAAGTTCCTATTATTTTAATCGAGGATCTTAATATTATTTAGACGTCGAGTTGAGCTTAGGCTCCTCCGTTTATAATTTCAATCTTGTTTTTGAGAGCAAATCGTGAGGTAGGGCTCCTGGTGTTATTTTGCTATGAGATTAAAAGACTCTTGTTATTGTGTTATTTGTTGCGATAAGTGAGATTTGAGTTATGAGATAAGCAGATACATCATGTCCTTCAAATCTTGCTGCATACCTGGTTGCAAAACTCGCGAAGGAGATGGTTCATGATACATAAAGTCATATCTAGTATATCTAATAAAGTTGTAAAAACGGAATGTCTGTACATTGAAGATATAAAAAAGGTGAAATCGACTATTTGAAGGTCACTGAATTGAAACATATTTTTATTTTTTGTATATCTGTATGTGTCCTTGCAGCATCCTCACGTCAAACCAGCTAAACCAGGGGTTCCCAAACTTTTTTTTCTCATAGACCACTTTAAAAAATTTGCTGGTTCTGGTGGACCCCCTACTCTACAGCCTACACCATATTCCCAAAAAATTACAAAAATGTGACTATTACCTAACTCTGGTGACGATATAACTATGAAATAGTATAGTATATTATATGTACACCTAGGGAGATAATATAAAGAAAGGCCGAGATCGCAGATATTTACGGCCCGAGCTGCAAGCGAAGGACGCAAATGTGCGATCAAGGCTTTCTTTATTATCTCCCGTGTTGTATACATCATTTTATGTCAACATTTGGCGAAAAAGCGGCTATTTCCGCACATGTATCGGGCGAAAAAATCCACTTTTAGCCAGGTGTGACATAAATGTTCATTACAGGTTTAGAAAAAAAAGTGAAAAATGATTGGTTAATATGCTGTCAATAATAAATACTTTACTTTTTTGACATCTACTCACAACCTATCTATTCCAGCATCAAATAAAATAAAATCAATCAAATCTAAATCTCGGAGTGGTGAAATAAAATTAAATATAGTATATTTTGCTTGTGTTGTGTTTATTCGAGTACTTTATAATATTTATGATGATAATAACAGTCGTAAAATAATTAAAATTAAACATTGTTACGTAACTTCTAAGTACAATGACACTCAAAATTAATGGGAGGGATGAGCTTGATGAATTGACAACAAATTGTCAATATTTGGGTTCAGTTTTGTCAGGAATAATCGCAAATCTCCTCGTTCTGTGATATTCAGTCTGTTCCTATTTTTCGTTAAAAGGTTTGTAACGGTGCTGAAACTTTTTTCCACAAGATATGACGAGGGAAATGATATCAAAAGCTTTCTCGCAATTTTCCACAGTCCAGGATATTTTTCGGGTATTTCTGCTTGCAGCCAAAAAGTTTGATACCCTTTTTTATATTTCACCTTCAGCTCCTCATTAGTGCTAAGCTCAAGTAGCTCCTCTTGCAATATCACGTTCTCCACTTCCATTTCATCAAATGGATTTATAATCCATGGTGGTATTTCCATCGTGAGAATGTCTTCAAATCTGGTTTTGAAATCATCATGCAGGGCAATCAAATGTTGAACATATGTCTGAATATCATCATCCTCGCATTCTACCTGTGACAAGCTTGAGAATTGGGAAAATTCGCGTCGACTAATGTTTTGCTTCATTAACTTCAATTTTCCAAGAAAAGCGGAAATCACACTCTTTGTTTTAATTAAATTGAGGTTGTCCCCTTGCAGTTGTAAGTTAATATCATTAAACTTTTTGAACAAATCTGTCAAATACGTGATATCTGCTTTGAACTTGATCAGGTTTTCTTTTAAATCTGGAGCTTTACTATCCAGAAACTCCAAGACAGACTCAAAAAGTGAGTAAAATCTTGTTAAACATGCACCTTTCGACAACCAGCGTACTTCAGTGTGTAAGAGCAATCGTCGGAAGTCTTCATCATTTTCATCGCACAATTGGGCAAATAAACGCGTATTCAAAGCATTGCTTTTTATTTTATTAACCGCGTTAATCACAAATTGGAGCGATTGGTGCAGTCTAGCACTCAAATTTTTTGCTACTAAGTGTTGTCGGTGGATGACACAGTGAATTGGAGTTAAATCTGGTATCATTTTTTTTAGATGGCTTATGAACCCACGATATTTCCCGACCATTGCAGGAGCTCCATCTGTTGCCGCCGATGTAACGTTTGTGAACGGAATTGATTTTTCTTTTAAAAAATCGCTCAGGATGTTAAATATCGATTCACCTTTAGTGTCAGTCTTCAAAGTTTTGGCGAATAATAGCTCTTCATGAATTTCTTCGTCCATAACAAATCGCACAAATGCTAATAATAATGCCTCATTATCAGGTAAAGTTGACTCGTCCAGTTGAATAGAAAAATGAGTTGTTTGCAGATAATTACACAAGAAACTTTCAATATCAGAGCTCATTTCGTCAATACGTCTTTGTACAGTGTTGTTACTCAAAGGAATTTTTTTGAGTATGTCAAATGGAGGTTTGTGCAGAACAGTTTTTAAAACTTCTTCAACAGCGGGTAAAATTAACTGTTCACCAATGGTGTGGGGTTTTCCAGATTTCGCTATGAGTAATGAGATGTTGTAAGATGCCCGCAAGCCATCATCGTTACTTTCAGATGTTGAAGCGAACATACCTTGCAGGGTGGATCTCTTTTCATATTTTTCTTTCAATGATTGAAAATATTTCAAATCTTTACCTGTTTTATCAGGGTGGCACCTTTTTAGATGATCTTCGAGCTTCGATGGTTTCATAGTCATTGCTCAAAACTTTATTGCATAAAAGGCACATGGGCAATCGCTTGTCCGCGTTTGATGGAAGAAAGCCAAATTTTAAATATTCCACACTGTACTGTCGACACTTAATTTTCTTCTTTGGCTCCGCCATGTTTCAAATTAGCTACCTGTAAGTATAAAAAAGTTTTTGTGATCTTAACATTCTTACTTAACTTCTTCTTAGTCTTACTTAACAGGATATGGCTATTTTATAGAACAGAATTTATAATTTTTCGCTATGAATCAAAAAAAGAATACTAATAAACTTTTTTCGGCTGTCTGTTGTTTTATGGAAGTAGGTAGGTAATAATCGTAATGTTCATTATTTCATATTTCATACATGTCTATCATACACAAAGAAGACAAATATATTAACTACAAAAAGAGATACCTATAAGTTGTATACAGCAAATAAACAAATAATGTACAAACTTTTCCGACACGATTCTGGCAACCAGGAACAGCAATTCACTTTACTTTTGTAGTCGAAATCCGGAAACAAATGAGTAACGTTTGTTCTTAGCATTCGTATTTATTGGAGAAGAATCAAACAAGTGCATACAAGCACAGCACATTACCGTAAGTCATAGGTATTTCGTCCCTTTGCACGTCCGAACAAGCGTTTTGGTCGGCGCCGGCGATAGCGACGCGACGGTGCTTCGCAAGCCTAGACTTGTTCGTTTATCCAACAGCTCGTTCGCGATATGTTGCAGACTTGCAGTCGACAAGTTTTGGAGCCGAAAGTTGTAATTTTAATAATATAGTATTATAGTATAGGTAGTTTGATTCACCGAAATATTTATCACGGAGGAACGCAATATTTTTATTATATATTTATCAGTCGTCCAGACTATAAAAATAATACAAAAATCATTATCTGTTTCGTTATTTACCATCGAAACCAGATAAATTTTCGTGGACCCCCACGTACAAACTGTGAACCCCTATTTTTTTGCCACTCCAGCGTAGACCCCTGTCACATCGTTCGTGGACCCCTGGGGGTCCACCTGGACCACTTTGGGAACCCCTGAGCTAAACGGATTTTAACTACTTTTGGTATATAGGTACAGGTAGCTGGCCATTCACAGATGAATATAGGATACTCTTACTGAAGTAAAAAATAGGGTTATGACTTTTTCTTTTTCGCGAACGCAGTTGCGTGCACCTTATAATTTAAAAAATGAATCCAGTTTTTATTCAAATATATAGTGTAAATCAGAATTTATTTTAAGTATAATTATTTTTATTATAATTACAGGGATCCCGTTGCAAAGATTTCCAAATCCTACAAATGAACCCGACCGATTTAGACAATGGGTGTTAAATAGTGGTGCTGATTTTGCAGGATTAGATGATGATTATATTTGCAACAACAGAAGAATTTGCAGACTGCATTTTACCAACATATACCTTTATCCAAAGAACAAACTGAGCAAATTGGCAGTACCAACTTTAAAGTTGCAGGGTAAGTATATATATATGTATGTAAACAGCACAGCAAATTGGCATTGCCATTCAGCGAGGCAACATGGCCAACATTATGGGAACCCTGCCTAGTGGCAGTGATTTGGGCAAGCCTTGTACTACATATAGTTTAAGATAGGTTTATTTAGTTATTAATTTCTCCATATGTTTAAGCTCGTCACAGTGTCACGTGACGCAGGTACCTGTCTGCCACGTTCAATACTAAAGTAATTTCGATTAAAGTTTCGACTAAGCTTTTCACTGAAGCTTAAAGTAAAGTTGGTAGTACATGTAAGTTGGGTTGGAAAACACTAATGAAAATATACCTAGCTGTAACTCTAACCATGAAAAGCTTAATTATCGACCTTATTACTATGAGACAGGGACGGGTATGAAAATAATGTTCCGGCCGCGCTTGGGGAGATATTGTAAAATCTTAAAGACTATCTGGGTTTTATGCTTGCCTAGTAACTAGACGGCTAAAACAGCGAGTAAATCCTCAGAGCTGACGTAGGTATTGTAGCGAACAAACTTCAACCTTATTATCAATGGAGATCGTCATAGTTAGGTGGTGCGAGTGAGCGGAACAGAAGACACGCATCCCTTTCTCTTAATCCTAATGGCGTCGGTACGCGGACTAATGCATGCGCACAACTACATACAAGTAAATATTATTCACTATTGAAAGACAAAGACAACGTGCGAGGGCAATACATCAAATGACTATCGACCTTATGAGTAGCGACGAAGGGTAGGAAGCCGCAGATTATACGTCACTCGACACTAAAATATTAATTGTCAAAGGCTTCTCACGGTTATGCGTCCCTGGTACGTTGATGTCCCAAACCACAATATAATGGCAGGCGGGTCAAGAACGCTGGTTTATACAAGGATTTATACTCCAAGGGATAGGGATCCTCAGAGCTGACGTAGGTATTGTAGCGAACAAACTTCAACCTTATTATCAATGGAGATCGTCATCGTTAGGTGGTGCGAGTGAGCGGAACAGAAGATACGCATCCCTTTCTCTTAAACATAATGGCGTCGGTACGCGGACTAATGCAAGCGCACAACTACATACAAGTAAATATTATTCACTATTGAAAGACAAGGACAACGTGCGAGGACAATACACCAAATGACTATCGACCTTATGAGTAGCGACGAAGGGTAGGAAGCCGCAGATTATACGTCGCTCGACACTAAAATATTAATTGTCAAAGGCTTCTCACGGTTATGCGTCCCTGGTACGTTGATGTCCCAAACCGCGATATAATGGCAGGCGGGTCAAGAACGCTGGTTTATACAAGGATTTATACTGCAAGGGATAGGGATAATGTATGCATAGTTCAAAATATGTTGGGCGTCTGAGTACATACGGTCTCTCTGAACGAGCGAAGTGGCCGAAAACTCCGGAAATCCCGACTATCTCAAGTATCGGGTATTGTCGACTTAGTGCCTATGGGGCTAAAGTCGTCATTCTCCTAACAATACACGTTCAACTGGTTTCACCCACACAATGAAAAACGCCGGGTTAACCAGGAGTCTCACAACACGCGAGTTTCGCAAGTGACGCGGAAATAGGCTTTATCGTCAAAGAGAACCATAGGCATAGTATCGAAAGTTGTGCGAGAGTCTCACGTCTCGCGTATTACGCACATTTAGGGTATATAAACAAGTAACAAGGCGGGGAGCGGATTCATTCTATTCTCATCGTTGGCTGTTGACGGACGCTGGTTTTTGGGCATACACCTTTCCGGTGAGGTTTAATTTTTGTTGGGCCGGGATCTTGACGCCACGCCGTAGTGCGCGGTTGGGCAGATAGATTCTGGCCATGGGAATATTTTAGTTTGTTTTATTTCGTGGGGAAATTGACGCGTTTGTGTGGCCGAGGTTTCGTCGCTAAGCTAATGCATAGCCGGGAAACCTACGCTACTACTGTTAATGTGTTACGTTTTCTTTGGTTTAATATCAAGTTGTTCTATTATAATTTAAGCCAGCTAGTCAACTGGGCGACAGTTGCCCAACAAGTTGGACAGTAGCCTAGCGGTGGTAAACGCTGTGCAGCTTGGAGCTATGTTAGTTCCGGGTCTGTGGGTGGCTCGGCGTTACTTCTTTAACAACATAAGTAACGAACTATCCCACACGTCTTCTCGGTGTCCAGCTGACGATCTGAAGCATGGCTGGCACGATTGAAGGCTCAGCACAGGAGGTTACTCCGCTTGCGGAAGTCGTCAGTATCCGGGGAGACGGTCTTGTTAAATATATTTATATATCCAATTTATATACACAATAGGGAGTTCTACTAACACCGCCAAGCTCTCGAGCGTGTTGGGGGGAACGCACAACACACAGGTGTGTCAGGTTTCTAAATCCTAGCTTCGCCGGCTAGACTTTACAGCTTAAAGTAGGGACTTCACGGCCTTATTCGGAACTAAAACCAGATTCCTGGAATTAGTTGCGAATAATGCAGAGTAGGGATGGGAAGGGGTAGTGTTATGTTAAATTCATACACAGGGATAATATTAGGCATTTAGGATGGGTAATATTTCTGTAAGTGAAGTGTTTTATTTCCAGGATCACAGTAGGGATTCTTTTAGTGTTTGAAGTGTTTCAGTCGCGGGATAGTTATAGCTCCGATGGCAGAGAAAGAAGTGTCTTCAGTATACGTGTGTAAAAGTGTTAAGTGAATAGTGAGATAAGTGGATTCTTAAGCAGCTAGTCTTTAGGGATTTAGCATAGGCCTGGTAGGGACCTAGTTACGGTGAGGCTGAGAATGCCGATCCTAGTGTGGTATATTTAAAATGATCAGTGTACGTTGTGAATAGGAGGAGGGCATATACCCAGAGTATTGGGACATGTCTACTAGGGACTGATGTCTAGCAGAGCCGTACATCAGACGTTTTCCACAATGGGTAGCTGAACGCTCATGACGTGGTTAACTCGTTTCCTAATAAGGGGAATTTGGTGGGCTACGTGTTACGGTTCGGCATTTTTGGCTTCAACGGGAGCTAGGCGTGCTAGTGATAGGGCTTAGAGCCGCTAGGAGCGATAGGGTTAATAAGGCATCAGCGCCTTCAGTGGTAGTGTAGACTAGAGATGCCCGCGAGTATCTGAGTGGCCGAGCAAAACAGCTTACCCTGTTTTGCGAAGCTAGATTATTTAGTTCGTTGTAGAATATGACCTTACCCCACCCTCTTGGGCTTGCTGACAGTGACAGTAGCTAAAATGGCACGTCATACATACATACATACATACATATAATCACGCCTGTTTCCCATAGGGGTAGGCAGAGATCACGGATTTCCACTTGCTACGATCCTGACATACAACTTTCGCTTCATGAACTTTCATAACATTCTTCATGCATGCGCGCCGATTTAGGGTACTCCTGACCTGGCCTTTCTGCAGAATGTCTCCGATTTGGTCGGAGTACGTTCGCCGAGGTCTTCCCCTTCCAACTTTTCCATCCACTCTTCCTTCATACACTCGTTTTGTCAATCTTCTTTCATCCATCCTCTCTACATGTCCAAACCATCTTAGCATACCTTTCTCAATTTTCGTCACTATATCTTCATTCACTCCACACCTCCGTCTTATAACGGTGTTTCTCACTCTATCTCTCAAAGTAACGCTACACATACTTCTCAGCGCTCTCATTTCCACTGCATTCACTCGACTCTGATGTTTCTTCTGCCACACCCAACTTTCACTACCATACATTAGTGTCGGCACCAACACTCCTCTATGCACGGCCAGCCGCGCCTTTTCTGACACTTTCTGGCTACTCATAAAGGCGTGAAGTGCCCCATTCACTCGATTCCCAGCTATCACTCTCCTTTCAATATCTCCTTCATGCTTACCGTCTCTCGTGAACAAAGTCCCCAAATACACAAACCCATCCACTTGCTCCAACCTCTCTCCATCTACAGCAATTTCACAAACTGTCATACACTCATCTCTTTCAAATACCATCACTTTCGTCTTGCTTACATTCATTTTCATTCCTTTTCTCGCAAATAATCTGTGCATGCTAGTTACCATCTTCTGTAGCTTCTCAGCCGATGACGCTAATAAAACCTGGTCATCGGCGTAGAGTAGACATTTGATAAGCAACCCATTCATTTCCAACCCACATTCATCGTCTTTCAAATCTTGCAAACAACTGTCCAGAAATAGATTAAACAGCCACGGTGACGCTACACATCCCTGTCTAACACCCTTTTCGATGCTAAACCATTCAGTGTAGGACCCGTTTACTCTCACGCAAGCAGAGGAATCCTCGTAGAGAGATTTCAGAGCTTGAATGAGATGGTCGCTCACTCCATATCCGGACAGTACCGACCAAAGTTCATTCCTCACCACTCTGTCATAGGCCTTCTCCAAATCCACGAACGCGCAATAGACCTTTTGACCTTGGGCCAAATATTTTTCGGCTATGCATCGTAAAGAGAAGACCTGATCCGTACATCCCATACCTTTCCTAAATCCCGCTTGTACATCCCATATTTTCTCATCGGTTTCTTGCATTACCCTTTCAATCAACACTTTCGCATATAATTTGCCAACGATGCTGAGTAAGCTAATGCCCCTGTAGTTCTTGCAGTCAAGTTGTGAGCCCTTTCCCTTGTACAGTGGCACGATGACCGCCTTGCACCAATCTTTTGGAACTATGCCGGTATTAAAACATAAGTTGAAAAGGCGATACAACTGACTTGCTACGACGCCTTGCCCAGCCTTCAGCATCTCGACTGAAATTCTATCATACCCCGCTGCCTTTCCTGGTTTCATTCCTTTCAAAGCTTTTACAATTTCATCCATACTAATACTACACTCCTCATGTGGCAGTGCATTATCATTCACTCCTGACGTATTTTCCTCTTCTCTCTCAAACAAACCTTCAAAATATTCCTTCCATCTCCCTAATATGCATTCCTCATCATTCAATAAACTTCCATGCTGGTCTCTAATCGAGGTTAGCTCTGAGGTCTGAGTTTTACCTCTGGCTAGTCGAATGGCTTTCCAGAAAAACTTAATGTTTGCCCGGAAATCCTGAGACAACCTCTGATCCATCTCATCATTCTGTTCATCTTTCTTTCTTTTAACTACCTCCTTTACCAGAACATTCAACCTTTTATAGTTACTTTTCCTTTCACTCACGTCTTCAAGCGTGGCTTTTTGACTTCTTTGGTCAGCTCTTATCGCCAACCAATCTAGCCACGCTTTCTTCTTCTCACTTACTGCCTTTTGTACCTCTTTATCCCACCATACATTCTTCTTCTTCTTCCCTTTGCTCCTTTCTTTCACACCACATACATCCCTGGCTGTACTTACAAGCTTATCTTTAAAACCATTCCATAGTTGATCAATCTCGCATATATCATCTATCTCTCTAAGATTTTCCTTTAGTTTATGAATATACTCATCAGCCACACTTTCCTCTTGCAAATTTTCTACTTTTATTCTCTCCAGAACACTAGTGAATATACGAGGTCGATGCCGCCATCCTTGAAACAGCCCTTTCATTCGGCTCATCACCAGGAAGTGGTCTGTATTTATTCCGGCCCCGCGATACACCCTAGTGTCCAGAACATTCTTCCTCAATCTTTCGTCCACTATCACAAAATCAATCATACTCTTTCTTACGTTCTCCGCCTCACGCGTGTATAAATGAATCCATTTGTGGGCAAACATTGTATTTGTCACAAAAAGATTTCTCTCGAGGCAAATATCTAACAAACTCTCACCATTCTCATTCACTCTCTCGTCACCGTGAGTACCCAGAACCTTTTCAAATCCATCTCGCTTTACCCCTACCCATGCATTAAAATCACCTAACATAATCAACCTTTCATTATCCTTACATCTACTTGTGACATCCCTTAATTCCTCTCTGGCACGTCACAACATACATATATGACCAAGGATAACTTTAGCTAGAATAGGGTAGTCAGAGTGTAGTGCTTAGACTAGCAGGTATCCTTGGCTTAGGAATTTCAAAGTGCTGTGGTGGGAGATTTGCCCTCCTTCGACAACACGCCCCGTCAGCAGGTGCCAAAAAGCGGTCTTATCAGGAATGGTCGGGGATAAATTATCTATACAAATATAAAACCATATTTCCAAGCGCTAGGGCCGATAGGAACAGCTAAGAGAGAAGTCGGTTAGTTGAGCTACGTAACGCTCTAAGTTTCATACTAATAGGACCATTACAACGACTAGTACAAGGCAGAGTAATCTCTAAGCTCCTCTCAAATAGGCTAGTCCTAAGTAAAACCCTATTAGAATTAGTTTCAAGCGTGTATTTTAATGATACAAGCTGCTAGCGCAGCCCAATCTTAGTTAGGTAGCGTTTAAGTCAACTGAGAAGTGATGTGTGTAAGGATAGATTAGGTCGCGAATATTAGTAGAGATGAAGAGTCCAACGATCCTACCAGCTTCACATTAAAGTTCAGGGGTTGCTTACGGTTCACAACACTATTAGGGTTCTACCATGGACGATCACAAGGCCAAATCATTTTCATAAAGCTCGTTTTTCTCAAAGCGACTTCAGTAAAGTTTAGTCATAGTTTTCACGGGGTGCGGTAGCTTAGTGGGGCATTTAGCAGAGGGGGTTGATATTGAGAGGGGCGTACGTTACAGTTTGGTAAGCCGTGATCAGGATCGGTGTCACCTTATGGTGACAAATTAGAGCAGTGACCAATGGATCAAATGTCATCTTTGGTGACATGTTATAGGGCTTAATTATTAGTTTTATAGCAGCTAACGCTGTAGTGGGTCATTCGGCCCACAGTTTGGCGTCGTATACGATGGAGTGTGAGCTGGTGGGGTTTTTGGACTCTTCATTTCGATTTTGAGAATTTTATTAGCTATTATTTGTTTATGTGTAACCTAGAATCATCAGTTTAAAACTCGGGGGGTAGGAAACGAAAAAGCGTACGATAATAGGACGGTTACCTTAAATAAGTTCATAGATAGATTTAGTAGTGGCGGTCGCGAACTTTGAAAATTAAGCTGCATCAGTAGAAAACCTGGACTATAGTTTAAAACGCTGGGGGTAGTGAACGAACGCGTGCTATCGGGGTTTAGTCTAAGACGCGGGGGGTAGTTGATCATAATTATTGAATGCTGCACGCAAATTGCTGCGATTTTTCATCATCATAATAATAGGCCAAGTGCTTATTTACCACCTCCATAGATCATGAAAATTTATCATAATTATATTCATAAGTATAGATCGTTCATAGGCTAAGACGTCTGTCTACTCATCATCATCATCGTATCATGACTAGTTAATTCAAATAGGCCATATACTTATTTACCACCTCCATAGATCATGCAAATTTATCATAATTTTATTCATAAGCATAGGTCGTTCATAGGCTAACACGTCTAGATACTCATCATCATCATAGTATCACGACTAGTTTAATTTTAATAGGCCGTATGCTTATTTACCACCTCCGTAGTTCATATGATTTATCATAATTACCTACAGGCTAAAGACGTCTTCACATCATCATCATAGTATCACGACTAGTTTCATTTTAATAGGCCGTATGCTTATTTACCACCTCCGTAGTTCATATGATTTATCATAAGTACCTACAGGCTAAAGACGTCTTCTCTTCACATCATCATCATCGTAAGACGTCTGTTTAATCTTAATAGGCCATATGCTTATTTACCACCTCCGTAGTTCATATGAATTATCATAATTACATTCATAAGCATAGGTCATTCATAGGCTAAACCGTCTAATAATCATCATCATCGTATCACGACTAGTTAATGTTAATAGGCCGTACGCTTATTTACCACCTCCGTGGATCATGCAAAACAATTGTAATTATATTCATAAGCATAGGTCGGTCATAGGCTAAGACGACTACTCATCATCATCATCGTAAGACGTCTGTTTAATTTCAATAGGCCATTTGCTTATTTACCACCTCCGTAGTTCATACGATTTTATCAAAATAACACCCATAGTCATAGGTTGTTCATGGGCTACAACGACCATCTACCATCATCATCGTAATCTATTTAGCTAATAATGATAGGTTGTATACCTAATCAAATTGTTGTAGCTCACCCGAACCAATTATGGTTACGTCATAAACGAAAGGATGACCATAGGCTACGGGGAATTTACGAATATGAATATTAACTTCATGCTAAATGTAAAAATTAGCTATCTATTCATTTAGGATTAGCATTTCTATTTTTAGACAAAAAGCCTTCCATTCGAAGAGCTTTATCGGGCGTTCGAGTCAGAAGCAGGGGTTCGAAACCTTTTTCAATTCAGTCCCAATTTTATAGTGCTCGGTTGTTACGAATAGTGGACGATTCAAAATTTTAAGTAATATGAATGTGGTATCATATTAAACTTATCATTCTTTAAATTTTAAAATTACTAGACTTACGAGATAGTAAGAGAATGTACGATTCGGTTTAGAAAGTTTAACAAGTACCTATAGTCTTGTATAGTGAGTAAGGTTATGCGCATACATTACAATAATAAACGAGTAGTACCTAGGCTAATATTGATTGGTTCGGATTTAATTCCGATTTCGGCTATGGAGATTTTGATGGAATTTAGGAGATGAGATATATCCACACAATAAAAAGGATAATAGTTTGAGTGAATCTTGTCGGTAGTTTAGCAAATATATGTTCTCGGTGATTTTCACTCGTGATGCCGAGCTAAGCACGGTCTCCACATTTACTTTTAAGATTGAAAATCAGGCAATGATCGCCATATAAATAAGTAACTTTATGCTAGAAGACTGATAATCTTATAATATTGTGAACCGAGGATTGCGAATTTCTGATTCGGATAACAGTCTGGTTCTCTTCACTCGTATTTCACTTCCCATTCAATTTACCTGTTAGTGATATAAAAATAATTAATATCATGTTAGGATACTGACAGTGATATAGCATTGTGAACCAAAGGTTGTCGATTTCTCCTTCAAAGAAACATTGTGTTTCATTACATTCATATTTGAATTTCTCATTCAATCTAGGGTCTGATGATTTGGTTTTCAGAATAAATTGGTTCACAATATTGATATATTTTCTGTTAAATAACGTTAGGATAAAGTAGTGAGTGAAGTATTACAGCGAAGGTGCGAGCGCCAATAGGTAGAACTACCCGTAATTGTCGGATTTATTCCGTTCGAGCGTGCCGGTTGCTAGTAGAAATACCCTCTTCGTTTTAGTTTTATACGAATGAAATTTATCTCGAGATCTTTCTATGCGCAATAAGTATGCAATAATTATTGCCATTGATCAATGTCGGACGAGGTGAGAAATGTTCTTATGATAGTACGCTGAAGTGCGAGAGAATTCTCGTGCATTCATAGCCAAATTAGATGTTTTGCCTGTAGAAAGATTTTGAAGTTAAGGTAATACATCAAGTTCAATGTTTAAGACTTAAGAATTCATTTATTGCGTAAAAGGTTAGATTTGTCATGATCTGGGTAGGCTGTGTAGCAGATTGTTCTATTTGTTCAACGTAATTCAAACACTAATAATGGATATTAACCTTTTGAACGCCAGCGGCGTGCGGTGCGATGTCACCTACATGCGTTTCTGTACGGTTCAACTTCGTGGTTGACATTTCGATGCCATGGCGTGCGAGTGCCAGATTTTATATTTGACAGAGCGTTGAAAAGGTTAAAGATGGGAACATAAAATTTCACGTACAGTGTAATCATAAGAGCCAGTTAACTGTTAGTTACTACTCAATGAGCGAATTGTTAGCGAGTTGGGATTATTTTATTTATACATTCTTATAACAAATTCGACAATCAGCGGCCTTATGTAAGCCGCGATTTCACTCGGAAAAGCTATTTATTTGCTTTTATTAGGGGTGAAGTTTCGTGAATAATTCTATGATATCATCGTCATCATTATCATTCAAGTGTTCAATACTTGCTTATAATAGGAATAATTTAGGTAAATTAGTTACTGCGTCTGCCCTTCGACGTCCACAAATCAATACGAATATTTATTCATTGCTGACTTAGATCAAATAGGAGCATTGTATAATTTGACACAGGCATTGTTTGGCTTATCCAAGGGGGCGTGAAGAGGGTTTAGATGAACTTCAGGATTATAACTTTGATAGAAATAATTAGGAAATATTCATTTTATTGTAGCAAGTCGTGTAATCTTGAATATCAGAATGATTGCAGCACCTGGGATTTATGTTTAAAGATGCTGAGCCACAGCATAGCGGTAATTCTAGCTGTAAGCATATATAGCAACGGGTTTTGGTTCAAGATCATTTAAAGGATGATACTTTATAAGAAATATCTGGAATTAGGTTAAATCAGACTTTGTTCTAAATAGTTCATGGTTGGGAAATAAGGAGATGGCCAAATGAACATTAATTTAATACAAACAACATAATATTAGGAATGGATTATACACCATTGAACAGTCAACAAATTCATTAAACGAGGAACAAAAGTAAAGCGAAGACATCATCCATTAAACTTTTATATTGTACAATAGTTCTATTATGCTAGTCGCTTGTATAGATGGTAGGTAGTCTGACGCATGTTGAGCCTTGTAGTCGGGTCGTTAGGAACAAGCAGGCGGTTTTATTGGTGTCCAACAGCCGAATTTCCATAAGCAAGCTCACTGTAACATAAAATAATATAGGATTATTTTCTTAGGTTTGCTCATATGGCAGGCACACAGGTAATTGAAATTATAAATTTTTCTCTGAGTCAGGATGATTGAAATGACTGATCCTAAATCTCATTTATGGTACAAACTTTTGTTGCCGACTGTACCTTTTCTCACAATCATAAATTACTAGTTGAGTTGGTTCAAATGAGCCCAAACATGATGGGTTTATTTTGTGTGGTTTGAGAGTTGCTGTGACCGCCTCCCGTCTCCATCATCAGATCAGTTTTTCTCATAGTAATATTGCGTTGTCATTCGATTTATACATGCATGCAAAATTTCAACTCAATCGGCAACCAGGAAGTGGATAAAATTTATCTTGCAATATTTGATTACAGACGGACAATGGGATGGGTGAAACTAAATAAAAACTTGTGAAATCCACATCATCCTGATGGTTTATGAGAGTTGGCAAGTCTAGCTTCAATATCATTCTAGAATAAAATAAACATACTGATTACTTACTTGGAGACTAGTAAGAAGAGAGGCATCTTGATACAAGTATGAGGAATAAACTATCAAATTTGGAAATGTCTGATGCACATTTTTCCAGTTTAGATTGAAGCATGTATACCAATTGCATAGAATGTCCTAGTAGTTGATAAATGTCTTCTCATTATTCAAGTAGACCTGAAAAATAGAAAAAAGGAATACTTCATTATAGTAGGAATGGTTAATTATTGAAAATAGAGAATATTTTAATTGGTTGGATGGAGTGATAACAAGAATTGAACAATTTTAACAAAGGGGGCAATTCGCATAATAGTCGCGTTTTATGTTGAACTTACATACATACATGTTATAATTTAACACTGAGAATGTTTCATTAGTTTGGCGGGATCTTTGAGAGAATTCTTTATAACAAATGATTACATAAAGATGTGTAGTAGACAAATAATATTGATTTATGAGGATAATTATTATTGAATTAAGCAATATCGTATTATGTAGCTCTATAATAAACATACGTATACGAATATTTAACTAGAACTCACCGGGTTTTGAGGATGGCGTTTGAGTCGGTGATTCATGAAGGTGGGAAACTGTCCCCTAGGGCGACTGTGTTGTCTTGCATAGGATAGGATAATGCACACTTGGTTGCTTTTCAGAAAGTGCACTGTCGACTCTGGTGGATACCAAAATGTATGTAACGGTGGAGTCACTTCATTTCGGCTATTTGCCATCGAGCAGTTTCATCACAAATGTCGTCACAATTCACAATAAAAGCTAATGTTAGGAACAATATTCAAATAACGTGGGGCTGAATTAAAAGAAATTGTGTTCTTTAGTCCGTAAACAAACTTTGAAATAACCCAAATTAAGGTTAGATGTTAATATTGACAGCCAGCCAGAACATAGAGTAGCGCGAGAGAAAAAAAAAAGTAGTGTTGATAAAAGGGCTCTCTACACAGTTAATGTCGTGATGAGTAGTGGTGTCAATATTATCGCGCTTTGTATTTTGCTTCAGTTTCGATTGTAATCATGATTCGAGTGTATCACAAGATGGTAGTGACAGTGTAAAAGGTCTCATTAATATTATGACTATCCTGGGTTGTCCACATTTATAGACGGCGTTCAGATTTGGTTGAGTTTCGCTTCAATATTCATCACTATTGATGCGTAACGCGATCATGTAAAGGGCCCTATTGAAAGAAAAAACCAATTTACACCTAATAATGAATGATTTGAGTCACGTTATTAATTGTACACATAAAGGTATTATTTGATTAAAAAGAAATTATTTAAAAATTTGCGGAGAATAATGAACGTTTTGAGTGACTGCGATAGTAGTGACCTCTCGTAGCTATTGGGACGATTTGGGTCAATGATTGAATATTGAAGTTGAGTAAGCTTATGGGGTGAGAAGTTTGGTTATACATCAGTAGATGTCACTGGTAATTATTTGAACAATAATTTCCTCTATGGTTTGAATAATTTGGGAGAATATGGAACAAAATTCTATTTATAAAAGGTTTAATAGGACAAGAGTGCTTAGGGATTTAACTTGATATGGATTATCCAATACTCAGATAAAATTGAGATCTTGCATACTAGAAATGACATCAAAGATATTGAGGTTTTACTACTTTTCAAGCCACTAGTGGTACTTACTCATTTTTGCAACTGGATGAGTTGGCTTAACTTCATACAAGCTATGGGTGGAAAAGGAATTTTAGCATTAGATAGCTAGGATGAGTGAATGAAGAAAGATGGTCTAGTAAAAGCTTTAGGTTAATCATTCAAGGGTCATAAATATTTTATAACAAAACTTTGGTAATTGATCTAGCTATAGATATATGCAACATCAAACATAATTTTAAGATAGACCAGAAGGAAGTAAGAATAATAGGTATTTCCATCATAACAAAGGAAGATTCATAAGCCAGGATCAATTTCCACTATTTATTAGTGCTTGTTCAGTTCAGGCCATACAAGATGCAATGCAGAAGGGTTAGGTTTATTGGGTACCATTTCAAACACAGTGAACAATAAAAGTTTAATGAAAATACAGCATAAGCAGTCCAGTTCATAAAGCTCAAAACAAAAAAAACGGGAAAAAAAAAAAAAACAACACACATGTTTGGTTACTAATTATACAGTGGTTTGGGTGCTACATATAGTTTTATAGTGGATAGTGATAGGTTGATATTTATTATGAGAATATGGGCTTTGCCGGAAAGCAGGAGTACACATAGGAGTAAGCGGGCTTATTTGGTGTGATGTTGTTCGGGCTTCCGGGATCTTGTTATTTTTGCTTTTCATTCTTTCTGTAACATAAAATAGATATGATAAGTTAGCTGAATAAGTGTATATAATAAAGGATATAGCTAGTAATATTATATATTTTATGATTAACATGCCTACAGAAGGAACAAAATTTATTTTCAAACGATAGTTTGGAGAAAGATCTAACAATTATTTTAAATAGAGAAGCGAATTGAGGTTTAATAAGACTATATAGAATTAATTATACATTTTTCATAGTAAGATGGGGACTCAAGTATCTATGTACAGATAATAAGTGATATTGGGGTAAATTGGCCCGGAGACACTTTCCATTGTTCAAGAAATGCATAAAATATGACCATTTGCTGGGTGTTGATAATAATAATTATGCTAAATGGGGAATGAAAGGGAAAAGATTTAATATCTGGGACTTCATTAGATATTTAGAACCAAAATAGGCAATACTCACTGTTTAGTGGATAATACTCGCTGAGTGTTGTAGTTTTCTCTTCAAATATTGTTTTCTTTGGAACAAATCAAATTCCCAATTAGTTTCACTGTAATGAAGGTTGTGATTATTAGTTTAGGCCAGTGTGTACAATGGATTTTTATGTATCGAGTTCATTAATTAGCATGATTTTGTAGTGGAGACTACACAGCTTCTATTTTCATTTGAATAGAATAAGAAGTGATCCAGAGTCATTTATGGGGTCGACATAGACCTAGGAGATGTGTTCATGAGTAAAATCATTGGAAACTTACACAGATTATTTCAGTATGGAGATATTCGAGGGTGGGTCGTTGAAGTTGTAGCATCACTTTCATAGATCAACAAAAGACTTCATTTAGTGCCATAATTACTTGAGTTTTCGCAGAAGTGTAGATGGATTTCGTCATATTTAGGAAATGTTACTCTGAAAAGGCAAAATATAAAAGGGACTTAGATTATTATGGCATGTTAGTCTTGTAGGCAGCTCTGATCACAGCTCCACTCGGGCAGTACTTGCATTTACAGCAAAGTACAGATTAGCGCGACTTGACTATTATAATTATTAAAGCTTTATCTTGGGGCACGCCCATGTTACGTAAACAAAAGTCTTTAAAGTATTTGCGAACAAATAATTCATATGGATTAATGACATATAGGAGCGAGGAGAATCATTACTCACCTGCAGTATTTCCGTTTGTTTTTCACTTATTCGATCACAGATTGTTTGCATTTTCATTACATGACAAGAAAGTAGGCATTACGAAGGTTTTGATAAATGTTTATTAACAATTTCGAGTTAAATTTTCTAATTGCGTCGTTCGTTTCGATGGCATTCATTGACGTTGACAGTGACACTGACATGACATGACAGTAAAATGTATGGTTGACAGTTGGCAGTAACACCACATTTACACATTCGTGTTTGTCATTCACCTCGCGATTCACACTTACACATTCGCGGCATAATAAAAATAAATAAACAATTTTATAATAGTTTTTCAAATGAATAGAGAAGAATAACTATTTACTAGTTGCGACTTGTGATATTAAATTATCATAGAATAACAATGCGTCATATTTTGTACTAAAAGGGAAAATAAAGTTTGAGAGTACAAGTTGGACTCTAAATGCTTTAACATGGGGAAACGTTTACAGAAATAGGTGTTCGGAATGCAAATAGGAAGGCGTTGACGATTATAGAATAACGTAGGAGGGTCGACAGAGGGAGAAAGGTATAGTTGTTGGCCTATTCGGGGATTAAACGTTGTGTGAAACAGTTTAATTTCATCGGTAACTATTTTACGTATAAATTCAAGAGATAGACATAAATTATCAAGGGGTGAAGACTTATTTTTCGGTTCCAGTCAGCGGATATTTGAGCGCGCAATGTAAAAGAGGTTTAAAGATATAGACAATGGAATGACAAGTGACAATCATTTAATTGGGTTTTAGCCCGCTAATCAAAGTAAATAAACATAACTAGTTTGGCAAATAATTAGCGAGAATAGTGTAATTAAGGGCGGTAGGGTTGTTTAAAGTGCATTTAAAATCAAGTGAAGTGTGTCAGTGAGGTGATTTAATGTGCAACGCAGGAAGTAACGGAGTAGATTAGTTGAAGTCTGAAGTGTGAATTGGAGGTTATAAGGTATTATTAATATTATTTCATTTTGATAAGAACAGTGATCTAGACTTGTGGGTAAATAATTTAGCCTAATTGGATGCATCCATTGTAAGGGTCGAGGTTAGTTTTCATAGCGGTAAACGACGGGGTTAGGTATGAATAGATTAGATTTATTTCATGATTTATAAATTGCTATACAAATGTTCCTATGTCAAAATCGTAAGGATTTGCGTCACAATTGTCGAACACATATACAAATAATAATTCAAATTTTCAAATACAAACAAACAAATTATCTGTCCGTATCTCCCAGTGACTACTGTGATAGTCAAAATTTTAATTAAAATCGAAAATAAACAATATTGATATATTCAAACGTCAAACAATTCTTATTAACCTACGATAAAAGGAACAGATAACCTACAAAAAAAAATAAAGTGATGTTAAATTAATTAAGTTCAAGTAAATGCCAATTCCATAAATTCCTTAGTTGAAAATATTGGTGTATCCAATAAAAGGTTTAAGCGCAGTGAAGTGTCCGGTGAATTTTATAAAATTGCGAGTTTAAAGAACTAAGGATTTTTATTAGTTTAATTTCAAGTTTCGGGGGAATTAACATGCGGATAGGGACGTAGGAAATAATTAAAATTCGAGAGGGAAATATTTTATGCAAACAGGGTTGTATTCCACTTGTTTTACTTACAAAATATATATATAAATTTATATAGATTTCCTTTGGTATATCCGCGATTGTAAAGGTTGGAGTTATAGCTAGGAATAGTATGCAGAGAAGCAAGGGGAGATTGGGGGTGTTTTGGTGGGAAATTTTTAAATTTTGTTTTACAAAGGTATAGGAGGGATTGTATACTTATGATATTATTTTCTCAGTGAGGTATATTATTAATGGTTCAAGTAACTTGTGGCAGGGAATAAAGAGATATGACTTGGGAAGAGCAACTTTTATGTTGTGGTTTGTATCTACGGGATTCCATTTGTCTGGTAGCGGCTGGGCGTTAAGGATTAGGGTCAAAGAATGATTGGAATGTATTGGCATGGGATGAAGTATGAGTCGACATAAGAGGGATGAGTGTTAGATAGTCAATGAATGTGTTGTGAGTGATATGAATGAGTCGCTTCCAGTCGGATGGGATTTACGGTACGACCTAGATCTATTGATAATTGGTTCCTTCAATCAAACACAATATTATGAAGTCACAGTTATAGATGCTAGGTTAAAGCCAAGGTTTGGCGAGGTCCTTAAGAGACTGACTGTGACAGGCATCAGACTATACATGGTGTGTTAGGATTTACACAACTCAATTTGTGCGGGATGATCGATGATGTTGAACATATATTGTCAACAGCTATGATTGCTATTATACATATAACACAATTCTAATAGCACTTCATAAATTTATGATTGGTGGTTTTAACAGGTGGAAATAACGTATATTGTTAACAGCTATGATGGCTATTATACATATAACACAATACTAATAGCATTTCATAAATTTATGGTTCATCATTTATCGTTCATCAGGAGGAAAGGGGCACAGAATAATGGTTGAGTGGGAGAATTATAAGTACTATTATACATATAACACAACTCTAATAGTACTTCATACAAAATGAGGGAGTTGGGGAGATTTCAAGTGGGATTTTAAATTATTTTCTTTTCATTAAAGCAAACGTCAACAAATGGCCATGTAAATTGCCTTTGTTGGAGTTTCCAATTTCTAGTCTATCATTCCGTTCAAAGTGAGACACGCTCCGAAGGGTTGGTCTGCAGTGTCTGGGCGGCGGGATTGGATCTGGCTTCAATTCTGGTTTATGAACGCTTCGGTACTTCTACCAAACACTTTTCTGGATTGTCTGAGTAGACTATGTGGGGTTCAGTTATGGGGAGGACAATGTTTCCCAGAAAACGCCTGTCGAACAATGTGACTCTAGTTTTCGGGCTGAAGACCCCTAGTCTGGACGGTAGGTCCTATCGGAGTCACGCCCGGTATCTCTAACGAAACAGAAAAACCTGAGGAAAAAGTTGTCATGGATTATTGTTGAGGTATAATGATTCAATCTCTGCTGCCTGGGTGCCAAAGTCTATCGCCTTTGGTTTAAATATTCACCACACTAAAACCACTCTCCTGGAGGAATTGACATATCAATGGGTCGAAACTTTTCAAGTCTTTAGTTAATGGTATAATGTTTGTTAAAAATTTTTTTTGGTAACTCCGTTAGATGAAGGGTTGGGAGATGACTTCTACAGACGATATCTGAGAGATCTCATCTTTCAAATTCATCTGGGGTTAGACTGTCACGTGACGCAGGTACCTGTCTGCCACGTTCAATACTAAAGTAATTTCGATTAAAGTTTCGACTAAGCTTTTCACTGAAGCTTAAAGTAAAGTTGGTAGTACATGTAAGTTGGGTTGGAAAACACTAATGAAAATATACCTAGCTGTAACTCTAACCATGAAAAGCTTAATTATCGACCTTATTACTATGAGACAGGGACGGGTATGAAAATAATGTTCCGGCCGCGCTTGGGGAGATATTGTAAAATCTTAAAGACTATCTGGGTTTTATGCTTGCCTAGTAACTAGACGGCTAAAACAGCGAGTAAATCCTCAGAGCTGACGTAGGTATTGTAGCGAACAAACTTCAACCTTATTATCAATGGAGATCGTCATAGTTAGGTGGTGCGAGTGAGCGGAACAGAAGACACGCATCCCTTTCTCTTAATCCTAATGGCGTCGGTACGCGGACTAATGCATGCGCACAACTACATACAAGTAAATATTATTCACTATTGAAAGACAAAGACAACGTGCGAGGGCAATACATCAAATGACTATCGACCTTATGAGTAGCGACGAAGGGTAGGAAGCCGCAGATTATACGTCACTCGACACTAAAATATTAATTGTCAAAGGCTTCTCACGGTTATGCGTCCCTGGTACGTTGATGTCCCAAACCACAATATAATGGCAGGCGGGTCAAGAACGCTGGTTTATACAAGGATTTATACTCCAAGGGATAGGGATCCTCAGAGCTGACGTAGGTATTGTAGCGAACAAACTTCAACCTTATTATCAATGGAGATCGTCATCGTTAGGTGGTGCGAGTGAGCGGAACAGAAGATACGCATCCCTTTCTCTTAAACATAATGGCGTCGGTACGCGGACTAATGCAAGCGCACAACTACATACAAGTAAATATTATTCACTATTGAAAGACAAGGACAACGTGCGAGGACAATACACCAAATGACTATCGACCTTATGAGTAGCGACGAAGGGTAGGAAGCCGCAGATTATACGTCGCTCGACACTAAAATATTAATTGTCAAAGGCTTCTCACGGTTATGCGTCCCTGGTACGTTGATGTCCCAAACCGCGATATAATGGCAGGCGGGTCAAGAACGCTGGTTTATACAAGGATTTATACTGCAAGGGATAGGGATAATGTATGCATAGTTCAAAATATGTTGGGCGTCTGAGTACATACGGTCTCTCTGAACGAGCGAAGTGGCCGAAAACTCCGGAAATCCCGACTATCTCAAGTATCGGGTATTGTCGACTTAGTGCCTATGGGGCTAAAGTCGTCATTCTCCTAACAATACACGTTCAACTGGTTTCACCCACACAATGAAAAACGCCGGGTTAACCAGGAGTCTCACAACACGCGAGTTTCGCAAGTGACGCGGAAATAGGCTTTATCGTCAAAGAGAACCATAGGCATAGTATCGAAAGTTGTGCGAGAGTCTCACGTCTCGCGTATTACGCACATTTAGGGTATATAAACAAGTAACAAGGCGGGGAGCGGATTCATTCTATTCTCATCGTTGGCTGTTGACGGACGCTGGTTTTTGGGCATACACCTTTCCGGTGAGGTTTAATTTTTGTTGGGCCGGGATCTTGACGCCACGCCGTAGTGCGCGGTTGGGCAGATAGATTCTGGCCATGGGAATATTTTAGTTTGTTTTATTTCGTGGGGAAATTGACGCGTTTGTGTGGCCGAGGTTTCGTCGCTAAGCTAATGCATAGCCGGGAAACCTACGCTACTACTGTTAATGTGTTACGTTTTCTTTGGTTTAATATCAAGTTGTTCTATTATAATTTAAGCCAGCTAGTCAACTGGGCGACAGTTGCCCAACAAGTTGGACAGTAGCCTAGCGGTGGTAAACGCTGTGCAGCTTGGAGCTATGTTAGTTCCGGGTCTGTGGGTGGCTCGGCGTTACTTCTTTAACAACATAAGTAACGAACTATCCCACACGTCTTCTCGGTGTCCAGCTGACGATCTGAAGCATGGCTGGCACGATTGAAGGCTCAGCACAGGAGGTTACTCCGCTTGCGGAAGTCGTCAGTATCCGGGGAGACGGTCTTGTTAAATATATTTATATATCCAATTTATATACACAATAGGGAGTTCTACTAACACCGCCAAGCTCTCGAGCGTGTTGGGGGGAACGCACAACACACAGGTGTGTCAGGTTTCTAAATCCTAGCTTCGCCGGCTAGACTTTACAGCTTAAAGTAGGGACTTCACGGCCTTATTCGGAACTAAAACCAGATTCCTGGAATTAGTTGCGAATAATGCAGAGTAGGGATGGGAAGGGGTAGTGTTATGTTAAATTCATACACAGGGATAATATTAGGCATTTAGGATGGGTAATATTTCTGTAAGTGAAGTGTTTTATTTCCAGGATCACAGTAGGGATTCTTTTAGTGTTTGAAGTGTTTCAGTCGCGGGATAGTTATAGCTCCGATGGCAGAGAAAGAAGTGTCTTCAGTATACGTGTGTAAAAGTGTTAAGTGAATAGTGAGATAAGTGGATTCTTAAGCAGCTAGTCTTTAGGGATTTAGCATAGGCCTGGTAGGGACCTAGTTACGGTGAGGCTGAGAATGCCGATCCTAGTGTGGTATATTTAAAATGATCAGTGTACGTTGTGAATAGGAGGAGGGCATATACCCAGAGTATTGGGACATGTCTACTAGGGACTGATGTCTAGCAGAGCCGTACATCAGACGTTTTCCACAATGGGTAGCTGAACGCTCATGACGTGGTTAACTCGTTTCCTAATAAGGGGAATTTGGTGGGCTACGTGTTACGGTTCGGCATTTTTGGCTTCAACGGGAGCTAGGCGTGCTAGTGATAGGGCTTAGAGCCGCTAGGAGCGATAGGGTTAATAAGGCATCAGCGCCTTCAGTGGTAGTGTAGACTAGAGATGCCCGCGAGTATCTGAGTGGCCGAGCAAAACAGCTTACCCTGTTTTGCGAAGCTAGATTATTTAGTTCGTTGTAGAATATGACCTTACCCCACCCTCTTGGGCTTGCTGACAGTGACAGTAGCTAAAATGGCACGTCACAACATACATATATGACCAAGGATAACTTTAGCTAGAATAGGGTAGTCAGAGTGTAGTGCTTAGACTAGCAGGTATCCTTGGCTTAGGAATTTCAAAGTGCTGTGGTGGGAGATTTGCCCTCCTTCGACAACACGCCCCGTCAGCAGGTGCCAAAAAGCGGTCTTATCAGGAATGGTCGGGGATAAATTATCTATACAAATATAAAACCATATTTCCAAGCGCTAGGGCCGATAGGAACAGCTAAGAGAGAAGTCGGTTAGTTGAGCTACGTAACGCTCTAAGTTTCATACTAATAGGACCATTACAACGACTAGTACAAGGCAGAGTAATCTCTAAGCTCCTCTCAAATAGGCTAGTCCTAAGTAAAACCCTATTAGAATTAGTTTCAAGCGTGTATTTTAATGATACAAGCTGCTAGCGCAGCCCAATCTTAGTTAGGTAGCGTTTAAGTCAACTGAGAAGTGATGTGTGTAAGGATAGATTAGGTCGCGAATATTAGTAGAGATGAAGAGTCCAACGATCCTACCAGCTTCACATTAAAGTTCAGGGGTTGCTTACGGTTCACAACACTATTAGGGTTCTACCATGGACGATCACAAGGCCAAATCATTTTCATAAAGCTCGTTTTTCTCAAAGCGACTTCAGTAAAGTTTAGTCATAGTTTTCACGGGGTGCGGTAGCTTAGTGGGGCATTTAGCAGAGGGGGTTAATATTGAGAGGGGCGTACGTTACAACAGATTGAGCTATAATATATATTAACATACCAAAATACATACGCAGCTTACGATATATTTTGCGTACTAGTTGACAGACTCCACACATGCAGCTATAATACATACATACATACAATCACGCCTGTTTAGGCCGGTAGGCAGAGATCACGGATTTCCACTTGCTACGATCCTGACATACAACTTTCGCTTCATGAACTCTCATAATATTCTTCATGCATACGCGCCGATTTAGGGTACTCAAATTTATTTCCAATAGCATTGTTTTCTAAAAATACAACAACTGTAAAATATGGACTAAATGTGATATTGAAGTGACAGGTTGCTAGCCCATCGCCCAGAAGTCCCACAACACACTTCTGACCCTATGCCCATAGTCGACTCTTATGATACCCATGGGAAGATAGGGAGTAGTGAAATTCTAACCTGACACCACACGGGTACGCAAGCTGTATGTTGAAGCTACTAGTTAATATAATAATTTATCATAATCCAATACAGCAACCACGGGCTCAGGCCATGATAGACTTGATAGTTTATTGTTTACTTTAAGCCTGTATAACTTTCAAACTGCATTAATGCAATCTATGTTCCAGGACACCTTGTTGAGGGTCCAAGTTCAATACCTGCTGCTGTTATTATAAAAGAAGCTAGTGATATAGAGCCCCAAATGTTGTCATCAGCTACTGTGCCCATTCTAACAACCAGTACATTGAAATGGGAAATGGAAGCAGAACATGCAACTGGTGTTCAACCTAAAAGATTTTGTGCTGATATAGCACCTGATAAAACCCGTGCTGTTAAAAATGGTAATGTATTCTTTTACGAGTATTTTATTACATTTGCCTATTTTTAGGATTCCATACCTCAAAAGGAAAAAAGCGGTACCCTTATAGGATCACTCATGTGTCTGTGCGTCCGTTCGTCTGTCATAGCCAAGATGCTCCGAAATTACTCGACCGATTGAGACCCAGAAATACGTAAAAAAAATCGATCGTAAAAAATGTGTAACGTAAATAAATTAATTTTAAACATGAGAGCAGCCACTTTTGCGGGGTTCATTAAAAAATTAATATTAAAAGTTTTGCATACTATACCTATCGTGTGTTACTTGATATAATAAAAGGGCTTGTTGTAGGAATCTCAAATATCATTTCTTTTATAATTTTTTAAAATAAATAGTTTTGAAATTATTTTAGAAAATAGGGGAAAATAATAACAATAATAGTGGTTTTAAATGTGGAGTAGTTGTAGTAGGTACGGAACCCTTCATTACGCGTGGACATATACGGAATTGGCCGGTTTTTTCGTGCAAGTCCTGTTTTTGTGGGTATGTCCTTAAAACGACTATCATTTTTAAGGTTCCATACCCAAGTGCAAACGGGACCCTATTACTAGGCCTACAAACAAACTCTTCTGTTTATCTGTCTGTCTGTCTTCACAAAACAACATTTTTTTGATTCCAGAGCCTTCAGAAAAATCGAGGATTGCCAAATCAGTTAAAAATATGAACTCAAGACTTATAAAAATAAATCAAGAGAAATTGCGTTTAAAGCAAAGGCTGAAACTTGCCAAGAAAATGATAAAAGAAAACACATCAAAGTTAATGCACACCAAGTTGACTAAAGCAGCTCAATTATTATTTTCCATGCAAATGACTCAAGGAAAAAAAAAACCAAGAGGGCGAAGATTCAGTTTACAGCAGAAAATTTTTGCTCTTTCTATATATAAATCGAGCCCTAGAGGATATCGCTTACTAAGTAATATACTTTTACTTCCTAAACGAAAAACAATGCAAGATATATTAAGTCAAATAAATATTCAGCCTGGTATCAATGAACAAATTTTTTTGAAGTTAAAGAAAAGAGTGTCTAGAATGCCAAAACATCATCGTTATTGCAGCATTGTTTTCGACGAGATGTCAATTTCCACAGCCTTGAATTATGATTCCAAGAATGACCTTATTACTGGATTTGTGGATGATGGAGAGAACCGCGACGAAATTTTTTGTGACCATGTTCTAGTGTTCATGATCAGAGGAGTAATTAAGAAATACAAACAACCATTATGCTTCTCTTACTGTGCTAGAGCGACAAAAACAGCTGCCTTGAAGAGACAAATACTCCTTGTTATAGAAAAAGTCCAAGGGACTGGACTTAATGTTCTTGCAACCGTTTGTGACCAGGGCGCAACTAACATGGCCGCAATAAACTTGATGATTCAAGATTGTAAAAGAGAGTGCTTCAGAAAAGGTCAAGAATGGAGAGGAGCCTATTTTGAAATAAACAACAAAAAAATATATCCTATTTATGACCCTCCACATTTGTTAAAAGGGATCCGTAATAATTTACTGACAAAGGACCTACAATTTACAATAAATGGAAAAACTGGCGTCGCAAAATGGCAACATTTATTAATGCTGTACCGAAGGAGCCCAAGTTATAAAGGTGTACATTTGTCACATAAATTGACCGCGCAGCACGTAGAACCCAGACTTATACCCTAAATGCGGGTAAAGCATTGTGCTCAAGTATTTAGCCAAACTGTTGGTGAGACTATGGGATTTATGGCAGGTATGTAGCTATGTTTAGCTGTCCTAATTCTTATTTACAATGCAATAAAATACAATAGGTATCTTTATTGTGCATCACAGAAGAAGGAAATATACTGCCGAGCAAAAATAACGAGTACACTTTTTATGGAGACTCCATACAAAGAGCCGCTCGGCCGTATATATATTTATACCACGTCAGTGGCAAACAAGCGTACGGCCCGCCCGATGGTAAGCGGTTACCGCAGCCTATGGATGCCTGCAACTCCAGGAGTGTCACATGCGCATTGCCGACCCTTTAAAAATTTATACACTTCTTTCTTGAAGAATCCCAAACTGTAGTTCCTCGGGAAAACCTCGGCAGGGAGCTCATTCCACAACCGGAGCGTTCGGAGGGGACACCGATTTATACTGAATTGATTCGTACAAACTTCCTAATATATACCTATACTAATTGTATTTTTCAGAATGCGGACAGCTACCGGAGGAATCAAAGGACACTGCAGATCTTCTCATGTTCTTCGATAAGTTGTTTGATTCAGTAAATGGCTCCTACAGTAACATACAACACGGAAAAAAATTAAGGGCTGCTGTGACTCCAACATCACCCCATAAAAAATTCTGGAATGAGTGCTTGCCTATATTAAAATCTTTAAAATTTATAGAGAGAGAAAAGAATAAAGCAAAGGTTGTTCCTTCAATAACCAGTTGGGTCAAAACGATTGAAGGATTTCAACATATTTCAAAGGATATGCACAAAAAAGGCCTGCATTCTCTTCTATTGAGGCATTTTAATCAAGACCCCATTAAGAATATGTTTGGATCTATAAGATCACTGGGGTCATGTAATAGAATGCCCAGTGCACATTTTTTTGAAAATAACTGTAAAACGTTATTAATAAATAACTTGTCAACTGGCCACTCAGTCGGATCCAATTGTGAAAAAGATACGGCAGTTCGCCTGCAGACGATAAGAGACTTTTTTAACGAACAACCAACGTCAGATAATATTAATACCGAAATTCACCCGGAACATATGCTTATTGATGTAATAGATACAGAAAAGATGCTGAGAAGTAAAGCTCCGGGTGACGTAGAGAGGTGTGCAGCTACTGGGTATGGTAGCGGTTGGCTGGTACAATCCGCCAAAAAATTAATCTACAAAAGTTGTGAAGAGTGTTTGCAAAATCTACAAACAGAAAATGAACAACCTTTTCATCAGTTCATAAAAATGAAAGAGTATGAAAACAGGCATTGGCTGTGCTATCCAACTCGTGCCAGTTTTGATATGTTTGTCCAAATTGAAGAAATAATAAATAATATCCTAGATAATTATCCAACAAAAAAAATATAAGCGAGTATCTCAAAGTTATCCTTACTGTTAACATTGATTTCGGGTATTTGACGTGTGAAGCACATAAAGACAGGCTAAAAGTATATTTTGTTAAAAAAACTGTGAGATTTTTTATATTAAATTGGTGCAAACTAATCAGTAATGTATTATGTGGGAAAGCACAGCCGATGGACGATTCAAAAATTGTCAAGTCTGCCTTAGAGCACTATAAAAAATATAAAACTAGAAAATGTTTTTTTGTCTTTTATTTTATATCAAACGCACACATATCCTCAGATGCCATGTAAAACTTACTTGATGCCAAAAACTTAACGATTTCGTCATCAAGTAAGTTTTACTGGTCACCAGAAAATATTATTACGATTAGCTATACTGCCTACCTATATATATTGTCCTCCTTTCGGCCATAGTTGATCAGGCTGAGATCCGCATCAATTGTTGATCCACCTTTACAGGCCCATTGCTAAGAAAGTTATGAGTGTATCGTGGCTATATATGAATTCTCCTCATTGAGACGCTGTGCCTAAGTGTGCCGCAAAGCCTCTAGCTCGTCACCGACTGACACGGCCAATGTTGATCTTGTAACCGCCATTTTCTATGCACTTAATGATACTTTGTTGATCGATCTAAACATTGCTTGATCAATATTTACCGCGAAAACTAGCATTTTGAAACCGACGCGGCAGGGTGGCAACGTCGCAAGAATGAGACGGAAGATCGGATTACGCAAGTTTGCTGCGCTCGCTCAGTCAGCCGAGGCGAGTCAGTCAAAATATGATTTTCGTGCGGTGAATATGTGTTACGTAGCAGTTGAACGAAGTGTTTTAAGAATAGTGATAATTTTGGTCAGAAAATGAACGACACAAGTAAGTAACTACATAATGTACATTTGTATTAAGGTATATTTGGACCACGTTATGGAATAACAAATCAAGCGACACTAAACCGAAAATGAAAAAAACAAGCTTAAGTATTTTTGAAGGTCGCTTTTTCAGTTTCGACTTAGTGTCGCTTGATTTGTTATTCCATGACGTGGTTCATTTGACAAAATGACTCGAGTGTAGCCACTTTATTGAATTATTCGACTGTGTCAAGTTTCAACCGCCATAATAATATAGGTACCTATATGAATTGACGCAGGCCCTACATTTGACAAACATTTTTACAAACCGGGAGTAACATGTTGTTTCGTTTCACTAACAAACGACAAAAATCAATACAACTATCTTATTTAAGTACAATACGATTCAAGAAAAGCTGGAAAGACGTATAACTAAAAGTACAGTAGTACTTTTTTCTCACAAGCGCGGGTTAGCCATACTTAGTTGTAGTTATGACACATATTTATACGAACAAATAGACAATGTGAACTCATAGCTCCTACGCTGATGCGCACTTACCTACCTAGACAATTTGCATGTATAGCTCAACACACAACCATGGCTCACCCGCGCTAGTACTGTACCTACTAATTGAGATATTTTTGAATCAAAGTCCCTTGTTCATTTGTAGGAAAATAAATGCATGCCTTATGGGTTTAAGATTTTTAAATTAGCTAGAAATTCCAGGTCGTTGCGTAGATTGCTACCCGGCAAGCTAAACGATCAGCGCTTTTGCCGGCGGCGTATCAAAGGACTTTGTCATCTGAGATGGTTCTTGGGCCGCAAACTCGACGCAGTGGTCGTGAGCAGCCGGCCGGCTGGTTGCGATCGCTGCTCCATTTAAATATGAAATCCATGCTTATTTCTGCTTACAATCGCGATTATATTAAAAGGCCGTGGGTTACATTACAAGAACCATTTCGCGCCACTTTTGACCCCCCCCCCCCCCCTAATTTTTAGGGTTCCGTAGTAAACAAGGAACTCATAAGTTTCGCTATAATAATAATAATTTATAATTTAATTCTTTAATCAGACAACATGATCCATAATTTGTTAGTCGTTTTCTTAATATTCTAAATGTTAGTAAATATATGTCCGTCCGTCCGTCCGTCTGTCCGCGGCGTAGCTCAGTAACCGTTACTACTAGAAAGCTGTAATTTCGTATAGGTATACATATTAATCACGCCGACAAAACTGTAGAATAAAATCTTAAAGTAGAGATGCAATTTTTTTTTTTGCAAATCCCATCGTAAGTAGTATCGTTGGATAACTCGTTTACAATGTGGGTTTTCTTTAACCATTTTTTGATTTAGTTATCTATTTGCGTGATATATGAATATAATTAATTTAAAAGGAAAAGTATAACAGCTAAGTAGACATTACTAGTTAACGCGTAATAGCCGATCTTAAGGTGGTACGATTTCCGTTCAAAAGTTTTTTGACATTTGCAGACCAACGGCGTGATATTCTAAGAAACTTATGTTACAAAGTTTCATTAATAGGCTTTGCTTTTGCGCGAAATTGCCCCTTTCCTAGAATAAACTTGTATAAACTAGAATAAATTCAATTTTAATTTGTCACGTGACAATCTACTTTCTTTAGTTTATACAAGTTTATTGTAGGCAAAAGGTAATTTCGCGCAAATGGAAAGCCAATTTATGAAAGTTTGTTACATAAGTTTCTTAGAATATCGCGCCGTTAGCCTGCGAATGTCAAAATACGTTTTGTATGGAAATCGAACCACCTTAAGAAACCTGGAAAAGCAAACTTTCGTACAAAACATCCATTAATTACTTAGAGAACATTGTTAGTTGTGTCAAATATATAGTTAATATACGTGTGTGAGCTTCCTCATAATTTAACGGGTGGGTGGGTAACTAGGGAACCCTACATTGCGTTTGGCCTGACACGCACTTGGCCGGTTTTTTTACAAGTTTTTTATTAACTGCAATGTTTGTGTTCGGGACAAATCTTGCAAATGAATTTTAAAGAAGTTATCCTGAACCGATTGAGCTGGAAATTGGCATACTTATGTAAGTTCCGTGGCAATGCAATATTATGGTCCCGCTGAGCTGATCTGATGATGGAGACAGAACGTGGTCATAGCAACTCCTAAACTATACTGGATAAACCCGTCGTGTTTGAGCTCATTGGGACCGTCTCAACGAGTAATTTATGACTGTGGAACAAAAGCACAGTCGGCAATGAAAGCTAGTACCAAAAGTTTTTTTTTTGTCAGAAAACTCGTATTTATTTTCCCGTGGCGGGAGTGGGTATTTGCGCGCCTGTTACATTCCTTGGATACAGTAACCGTTTCTTAAGGCGCGGATATACGCCAAATGATAGACTTTGAAATGCTAAGGCTCTGAAACTAGCTGGTAAATAAATCTGAAAAAAATATATGCTAAAATTTGATCTTTCCTTAACAATCTGAACGTTTGACTTTATTGAAAAACTTTAAAATACTATATCAAAAACAATTTTGAAATAAGGCTGTTTTTAACATATAATCTACTACTCCTTGTAAACTACAAGAGATATTTACACGGTTCTTTCTAAAAAAGATTGGTAATCAATATATCTAAAAACTGAACGTTTGATATTTTCGATAAAATCATTCGTTTTGACGGTATGAATTTTTATTCCAATTTCGCAAGGTTTTCCGAGCGCGAGCCAAGAGCATGGCATATCGAGCTACCACTAGCGAGCAAGCAAGACAAAAATTTGGGGGCACTACGGGCCTTAAGCCGGGTCTGCTGCGCCAAGTTTGTAAACATCTAAAGCTGCGTACGCATTTGAGCGGCTCAGCCCGAGGCATGCTCGCCCTGAGAGCTGCCCGCGAGCAAAACATTTGCACATAAACATGCTCGGGTGAGGCTGCGCGCTCGCGGCGAGCCGACATTGTGTGTCGCACAAAATGGCGTCGGATTCGTTAACAGCTGTTGCTGAATTCATTGTAATTCACCGAATTATTAACAAAAAACTGCAGAACTGGTGGTGGATGAAACAAAGGTACAAAACTCGTAATTCATGTGTTCCTCAAATTCGTACGCGCCTCAAGCACAAACAAGTCAAATCGTGCCGTTATTCTGTCCGCGGCACGCTCGCGGCTCGGAACACGTCCAAATTACGCGAGGCACGCACAGGCACACCGAGGCGCCTTTGAGCACGGTCAAAAGACCGACTCTGACCGGCTCGCCGCGAACTGCTCGCTCGCTGCTCCGCACGGCGCGTGAGGCGCGTACGCATTTGAGCACATATTACATGTTATCCACCAATCGCGGCAAGCAAATTTTGTTACTAACAACGTTACGTTTGCTTGCCGCGATTGGTGGATAACATATTAGATGTTTACAAACCTGGCGCAGCGGACCCGGCTTTAGGCTATCTTCAAAAGGAAATATTTAATTTTCATGACAAAAAGTAATGCTTTCCCATCAAAAATATAAATGTGAAAAAATGACAAGTTCATAAACGGTTTCGCTAATAAAATAAGAGATCTAACTGCTGGAAACAAAGTTCTTTCAAAGCTCCCTAAATCACAGCTACTGTCATGCGTTCTTCAATTGCTCAAATCGATTTTTTATGTTATTATATTAGCTACTTGATAGTGTGACTTGGCAATTTTTACTCACCAATTTTAATCTTTGAGTCTGAGCACATTGTAGTTTAGTATGTCAATGGCAAAGATCTAGTTAAAAGTATTCAAATAACTACCTAAGTTAAGGAAGTGATTAACTTTACATTCAGGTCAATCAAGTATGATGATGAAGAAAAAAAATGCCAAGTTGCACTATTACGTAGCAAATAATATTTAGAAAATAAATTAGGAATTGAAGAACGTTATCTATGACAATAGCTCTGTGATCTAAGGAGCTTTGAAAGAACTTAGTTTCTAGTTAGATCTCACTTCTTTATTAGCAAAACCGTTCACGAACTTGACATTTTTACCATTTATGTTTTTGATGGGATTATTTTGTGATAGTTATAGTCACTAAAGACAATAAACTAAAAATTTCATGCGGCGTTGCTTGCGGCAATCCTACATTCTGCGTGATTTCGCTTATCTTCGCGATTATGATCTATTATATTATTGCACCAAAATAGAGAAATATGTTACAAAAATTTGATAGAGTACATAATAAGCGATCTCTTCCAGACAACCTTTGGGTAGCAGGAAAAATACGACGACGTTTACGTACTCGATAAATAGAACCAATAATAACAAACATGGGTTACCGCGCCGCAGGGGAAAGTTAGTACACATTTTTACTGTAAGAGTTGTAAAAAAAAAAAAAGGTTACTGTATCAGAACAAATTTAGTGCTGCTAAATAGCGTATTTGTCTAGCTCTAATACTAGTAAAGTTTCCTAGAATTGTACAAAAGTAAGGTGGCTATGTACACCGCTCCTTTTATTGCACGAAATATTCGTACCACTTTTCATACAAAAGGCGGTACCTGGGCCATTCTACTTTTACGTAACCAGTTTTCTAATGCGAGTTCAAAGTATGATATATATTAAACTGGTATATAAAAAGTATATTTATAGAATCTGCCTTAACCAAATGGTAAGAAAATATGAGTAATAATTCATAAATCAATATATTTTTTTGTAAAATGCTGGTAACGCAGTGGTAAACACCGAATTTTCATACATATCGGGGAGACATCAGGGACCACTGAGTTACTCAATTTATAAATATTTACAATGGTAATATATTTAACATGACTATCGAAATCAATACCCTAATGAAGCCTTTTTCCAAATCACTATACAGTAATTTGAAAAAAAGGCAGAGATCTTCAAAATATGCATTTGAAAAAAAAATGCCAAAAATTTATGGTCATGAAAAAGTAGAATGGCCCACCTAACATTTTCCACCACTTAAATGTTAACCGATTTTGACCAGTTATTGATAATTACGTCGTCAGTAACACGCTATTATTTCACACCATTGTTCATCTTTAATCAATTTAAAAAAAGTAACGTATGAACCTACAATTTATTATGACTGACAACATATCAAAAATTGGTCAAAATCGGCTAAAGTTCATGTTTTGGGAAACGTTTAGGGACGCCGTTTGTATGAAAAGTCTAATTTTCGCCGTGGCTCAACAAATTAAATGTATCAGCCAGTAGTCAGCCATTACCGCTAGTTAGGTACCTAGTAGTCGCAATTTCCGACTTATTTATAAAACAGGCTAAACCCATTTATTTTTTCTAGTCACAAAACCACCAATGGATAGTTCATCTGATACATCATCCATATTGCCAATGGCAAAAGAAATTAAAATAAGTAATACAGAAATACTACGCGACGAGACAATGATCCGGGATTCCGAATCTGAAACTGATTCTTTAAACTTAAATGATGTCGATATGCAGGTAGACCAGGTAATTAAGTATATACTAAATTTAATTATGTATGCTACCTAGCCTCTTTAAATGGGGCAAATTTCTATGTACAGTCACGGAAAGTAAAAGTTTGTCACCTTTGAACCTTAACACCACCATACGAGTATAGTGCACAAATAAAAAACTTTCCGCGACTGTACACTCACGGACTTTAATTGTTGAGCCATTTTAATTGGTGTCTAATAAATTTTGGTATTTTAATAGTAATTAAGCTATGAAGGGTCCAGTGTAAAGTGAGCTCTAAATGGCTCTTCAATTAAAGTTCGTGAGTGTAGGTACACTCACGTATGGTGCGCATTATTAGGTATTTTTTGCCTTTCCTAATATATATTGATCAGTGTTATGGTTCAGTGTCTATCAACATCAAACATAACAGTGGAGCACCTTGTTCGACTGTGTTACGAGCGATATTCAAAAAGTCTTTTTTGACTTCCAGTAACATGTATTGTAAAAAAAATTTTTAGATAAAATTTGATTTCAAACTTATTTAGCGGCTTACATTATACATCTATATTTCAAATTTTATTTTAATTCATCCTAAAGTGTTTAAGTAAGTTGCCTGTGACATATGGACAGACAGACAGAGATGACGTAACTATAAGGGTTCCGTTTTTGTCATTTTGGGTACGGAACCCCAAAAAAGAACGCGTCTCGGCACAGAATCAATAATATTACTGACGTACATACCTGTCAGCGTTGCAGTGATGCTGTGGGCTGGTTACTCGTGTGGAAGGAGGTAAAGTAAAGGCCGGCTTGTTCACTAGGAGACGATGTATTAATTTTCTCACTTTTATAACTAGGTTACATGTCGATGCAGCGGCGTGCTGAGTAAGAGAGAGAACGAATGTATATAAATGAATGCAAGATTGAATCGAATGAATGAAAGTACATAAAGAGCGACAATTACTTGTCGTATCTGTGTTGGGGATGCCAACATGCTGGGGGGGGGCGGGACCATACTTGAAAATATAATATATTACTGGAGTAAGAATATAACCTTGATACCCCCGCATAATGGCATACACCAATACAAATTATATCAAATCATCACATTTTGAATAAAGTTTTTAAATGTATTTATGAATTTTACCTTTTTTATACCTTACAACAATATGAACAAAGTTCAATGATAATGATCCTGAACAGTCTATAACAACAATATTCAAGTATTTAGAGTTATGCAACATCTTTCAAAGCCATAACACAAAGACAAAAATTAACTACTTAAACCAGTATGCACTCTTTAACTCCTGAGTGGTATAATTATTGTAGTAAGTTACATTAAAAATAGCATGTACCAAACTTATGGGTACTTTGAATATAATCAGAGGCAATAATCACAATTACCATCAAATGCTTGATACGAGCTTTACTCGCGTATCTATGTTGTACAGTATGTAGTGGCCTCTAATAAGCAAACACATTTTTTACACTAAACCAAATGTACTTATAGCAAACTATTTAAACCACAGTATAGTACGTTAAGGTTCTATAATGCAGTATGATTTATACATCTTAAAACCTATTCTATTATTATAAAATGTCTGTTTATACACACATAGACATCCCTATTGGTGCTTCATAGTGGATACATTTATTGTATGGGTAGAACAGCAAAACCACTTAATGAGCGCCTGTACACCTTTTTATTAGGTGTCATGAGGTCAACGACCCTGACCTTATTATCATCACCCGGATAAACCTTCACTATCCTGGCCATAGGCCATGTCATGGGCGGGCAGTTAGGCTCCTTCATGATTACTAAGGCACCTACCTCGACATTGGGTTTGCTATCGCGCCATTTGGGACGACATTGTAATACATTTAAATAATATTTATGCCATGCCTTCCAAAAGTGACCCCTGACCTTGTTACACATTTCCCAGAACTTTAATCTATTAGTAGGTGTGTCAGCTAAGTCTGCTTCTGGAAAGGATGTCATTGCAGCACCAATCAAAAAATGTCCAGGACTAAGGTAGCTATAATCATTAATATCATTAGCTGTTACAGGTAATAGCGGCCTAGAATTTAATACAGCTTCGATCTGGCACAGTATGGTATTTAACTGCTCATATGTTAGTACATAATTTTGTAGGACACGCTTTAAATGGTATTTTGTGCTTTTAACAGCAGCTTCAGCGAGCCCAAGAAACACTGGTGAGTAGCTAGGCACAAAATGAAACGCAATATTTTGCTGTGCTGCGTATGATTGCACCAGAGTTTGATGAGCTTGTGATTTATTTAATTTGTACAGCTCAACTAATCGGTTCTCTGCCCCTTTAAAACATCCTCCGTTATCGCAAAATACGTCCGTTGGAAGGCCTCTTCGCGCTATAAAGCGTTTGAAACATGCCAGGAAGGCATCTGTGGTCAAGTCTGAGGAGAGCTCCAGATGTATGGCCTTTGTCACAAAACAAACGAACACACATATGTATCCTTTAGTCTGTAAAGCTCTTCTCACACGTGAGTTTTTCACTGTTATGGGGCCCGCAAAATCTATACCTATTTTTTGGAACACTCGGTTAGCGTTAACCCTTGCGGGTGGCAGAGAACCCATCAGCTGTTTTGCACATTGAGCCTTCATCCTGAAACAAGGCAAACATTTGTTAACAATATTTTTTACATAGCTGAGACCGTTTACAATCCAGTATTTTTCATTTAAGCTTGACAATAACAACTTGGGCGGAGCATGTAGCAGCCTAATATGTTCATGGTGAACAATAAGTTTGGTTATGCTAGATTCTCTCGGCAATATTATAGGATGCTTTTGTGAGAACGACACATTAGAGTTTTTAATCCTGCCACCAACCCTCAACATGCCTTGCTCATCAAGAAAGGGATGCAAGGGGTTGAGCGTACCTTTGACATTATCCTTGTTATTTTTTAAACTATCTATTTCATGTTTGAAATAAATGCTCTGTTCATGCTTTATTATCTTAAGTAAAGCTATTTTAAGCTCCTTATTAGTGATATATTTAGTAAAGTTCTTGTTTTTATTTTTTAAATTGGAACAAAACCTGATTATATAAGCCATTATTCTTACCATTTTATTAAGATCAGAAATCCGGTGTAAAAACACGTATAAATCTGATCCCTTTTGGGTAATCAGAGCCACGTTGCCGCCAGGGGGCGCTTTCTTCAATTCTGGTATTTCTTCAACTGTAGGTGAGTTGTTTGTATTATTAAAATCATAATTACCGTCATGTAGAAAGCCTGGGCCGTGTAGCCACATAGATGTGTGATGCAGCTCATCTGGATCTGTACCTCTGCTCACGCAGTCACTTGCATTTTCTTCACTGGGAACGTACAGCCAGCACCATCTATCAGTGAGATCTCGAATCAACTTGACCCGATTGGCGACAAAGGCCTGAAGCCTTATAGGCTCTGTTTTTACCCATGCCAGAGCAATTTGCGAGTCAGAAAACAAATACACCCCTTGTATATTCAACTCTAGTTTTAACGTTTCATACACTCGAGTGATTAACTTACTTAGTAAAAGCATAGAACATAGCTCAAGTCGTGCTATTGTAAGCGTACCTTTGTTGCGGGGGTTGATTCGAGATTTCGCACATAGCAATGAAAGTGAAGCGTTACCATGTTCGTCGACCACCCGAAGATACACACAGCAGCCATAACCAGTGGTGCTACAAGCGTCAGCAAAACCGATTAATTGCAGTGCAGATGGATTGGAAGGGATCTGTAGGTTCCTATTAATCGTGAAGGGTTCCATTTGAGATAATTTATTTGCAAATGAAAACCACTCCTCTCGCAGCGGTGCTGATGGAGCCTCGTTCCAGCCAATCTTTTCAGAATATATTTTTTGCATGAAGGCCTTCGCCTTCATGATAATTGGCGCTATAAATCCTAGCGGGTCATAAAATTTTGAAATGTAACTCAATATCTCCTTTTTTGTTGGATTTTCCTTTTTAAAGGGTTCGGGGCAAGAGAAAACAAAACTATCATCCTGCATATTAAGTTTTAAACCTAATGTCTTTAAATATAAGCCCTTTTGCAAATCTAGCTTTTCAAATTGCTGTTTATCATGAGGAATGCCCTCTAGCACCCGTTGATCATTTGATGCCCATTTATGTGTATAGAAGCTACCCTTGCTTAACAATTCACATAATTGCAACCGTGCCTCTATTATGACGTTTAAATCAGAGTGTGAAAAGCACGCATCATCTACATAGGTGCAATTTTTCAATATATAAGATGCCAGCGGGAATTCGTTTTTATATCTATTAGAAAGTTCTTCTAAACAGCGCGTACTCAAAAATGCGGAACTTTTTTGGCCGTAAGACACAGTATCTAATTGTATACATTTTAGTGGGTCATTAGGATTGCTTCTCCATAGAATATTTTGCAATTTAGCATGCATCGGGTTAATGCTCACACAGCGAAACATATGTCGTATGTCTGTGGAAAAGGTGTATTTACCCAGGCGGAACAAAAGCATAATGTCAAACAGTTCCTTTTGTAGTGGAGCACCATTAAGCAAAATATCATTCAGAGCTATCTTTTTGTTAGTTTGCATAGAACAGTCAAAGACAACCCGGATGCGAGTGCTTTTGCTATTCTCATTAATAACAGAATGGTGGCTCATAAAGTACAGAGGATCATTCTCAAAGTCCAGTGAATTGAAGTCAATATAGTGCCCATGCTTCAAATCCACATATTCATTGATGAACTTGTCATAATCTGTGAGCAAATTAAAATTCTTTTGTAGCCTTTTCTCGAGGTTTAGAAACCTGTAGTAGGCAAGCTCAAATGAGGATCCAAGCACATTATTGACTTCACTCAAGGGAACCTTTAAAGGCAGGTCAACCTGGAACTTATTGTTTTCATAGACAGTTGTGTCTTGAAAAATGCGCTCACACTGTTCATGCTCAGGCATGCTTTCGCAATAAGTCTCAGGGATGCTTTCGACCTTCCAAAATTGTTGCAAATTATCGTTAAGACTTGAGTCACATTGTAAGCATAATAAAGAGATCTTACTTGTATCAGAATTTGCATTTTGAGGCAGGGCCCCAGCAATGACATGCCCAAACTTTGTGTTTATGAAGCGTGGTTGGAGTGTTGGGTGCTCAGTATACTGCAGCGCCGATTGCTGAAGTGCAGCTTGCGGCTCTGGGAGCAGCGCCTGGAAAAACACATCCGCACCTAGGAGCATGTTGATTTCTGATGGTTTATGAAATTCTGTGTCAGCTAAATTGACATTTGATGGAATTTGAACAAGGTTTCTGTCAATTTTAAATTGCGGAATTTTGCAAGTTATATAATCCAGCACATGAAAGTTAGTTGTGACCTTGTAGGGTGTTGTCAGTGAGAATACCTCCAAAGGAATTGAGTAATTTGCAGAAGTATTTTTGTTGCTCACTCCGACTATATTTGTGTTGTGTTTGTTCGGGGCCACTCCCAGTGTATTAATAACCTTACTTGTTACTAGGGAGATCTGTGACGCCGAATCCAGTATTGCCTTTACATGTATAATTTGTCCTGTTTGAGTAAAAAGTTTTACCTTAACTGTTGGTAACAATACCTTGTTATCATCAAGAGTAGAAATCAAAGTCACTGGTTGCGTGGCTTGTGTATTATTTTGCTGTGTCGGTTCCTGGTGAAGTAAGGTATTATGGGGTTGCTTACATAAATTGCATCTAAAATGAAATCGACACTTGCCACGGTGAGCATTCAGACAGACATTACATAAATTATTATTTCTACAGAAGGCTATTCTGTCATTAGGTGTTGCTATTTTGAATTTATTGCATTCATAGATTTTATGCTGTGCAGACTTACAATAATTGCAGTTGGGTCCTGATGTAGAAGCTGCAGCAATATTCACCGCTGCCTTGAAGGACTTGCCCGGAGCTACCGCCTCAGCATTTTCTAATGCTAAAGCCCTTTTTTCCATGAAGAGCAGGAAATCGGCGACTGATGGGTCCACGGCGTCACTCCGTTCCAACTGGTACGCCCGCGACGTGTAGGCATCTAATTTGCGGTACAAAATGGCTAATATCATAGGGTCCCAGGATTCAGTGTTGATATTGAGGTTTTTTAAAGAAGCCAAACATTGCTTAATGCTGGACACAAATGACCTAATGTTGGCCGGGTTTGATTTGAACAGAGCATTTAAATCAAGTAGTGAATTTATGTGTTCATTTACGATTTTTGACCTGTGATTATACCTATCGTCTAACAATTTTAATGCCTCCTCGTAACTGTGCATAGTTAAGGGCAGATTTTTAATAATATCTAGAGGCTCCTTGTCCAAAAAGGACCTCAAATAATATAACTTTTGTACATTGTCAATCGATCTGTCATTGTGAATGATAGCACGGAACAAGTTCATAAATTGCGTGTACTCACTGTATTTTCCTGAGAAGTTGGTTATTTGAATGGTAGGCAAGCGGGCTTTAAATGCAACATTAGCGTCAGAGATTGGTGTTGATTTAGCTTTGATCGCCTCGTTGATAACTGTAAGAATATGGAAGTACTTTGCCTCCATGTCCGCCACATCTTCGTTGTCGTTGTCGTCATGAGCTAATATTTGTTTGTTATAGGTCTCATATTCAATGTACAGCTCTGTGAGCCGGTTCCGCTTAGCCTGCAGGGTGGGAAGTGCACTAAGGTCCACATCTTGTGGGATAGCTACGAAATTATACAATCGCGTAAGAGCTGCCTTAGTGTAGCCTCGCGAGGCTTTTAACTGTTTTAAGTCTGACATCTTGTACACTTTTTTACACGATATACTTCGCAATTAGGTATCAATAATCGAATTACACTTAATTATAGACTACTGCACACCTTGCAACAACTGTAACTTTGTGTTAACTGTAAAACCATAAAAGCAAATGGCGCCGGCGTCTAAGAAAACTTCGTTTCGCTTGACGCCTGCGCAAGGGCGAACACGAACATAGAGTACCTGAGAACTTGAACGAAACGAACGGAATGGAATCTTAAGTACTTAAGTTGTTGCTAGGAATGATGTATGAAAGTACGAATAATAATCCATTCACCGTTCCACGTTGAAATTATGCGATTTATGCGCAGAAATGAAATGGATGCAAATGAACACTATTAGATACCCTAAAAAAATTGTTGTTGTCGTTGCACGATGCGACGATGGGGATTCGCGCCGCTCGCTGGCTCCAAGGTTGCGCGATGTGACGGTGGGAATTCGCTTCGCTCGCTATATATTCTCTCTTGATAAGGAAACTTGGAACTATTGTTGAAACTTAGAACTGTTGCGTCGATCACTATGAATCCTCGCGTAGATCGGAGTATTTGCGCAACTTGTCTTGCAGGATGTAACGATATGGCTTCGTGTTGATTGATCCCGAGTTGTTGTTTTGCTTGCGACGATGTAGTCTCGCGTCGTTGTCTCTTTTTGCGATCTTGCGTGAGATCGGTGAACACGTTGCAGCCTGGGGCCGGGAGAATTGCAATACCAGTACAATGTATGTACCTTTCTTCCTTTCTTTCTTCGCGAAGGACCAATGTCAGCGAAGGTCCATAGAAGGATCACTGTCTATCAAAATCGGCGTTTTGGCGCGAAAATAATATGCATAATTATGCCTTTCTGTCGCATTACACGTGCTCTTTCGTGAGCACTACGGAGTGCTCACGCATAATGCGAGCGAGCACGTATGATGACCCTTCATCATCATCATCCTAGCGTTGTCCCAGTCAGTACTGCAGTTGCATCCTAAAGGATGCCCGGGGACGGCTACCTAATCCCAAGAATTGGCGTAGGCACTAGTTTTTACGGAAGCGATTGCCATCTGACCGTCCAACCCAAACCTGAGCGCTAGAGTATCACAGAATAAATAAAATAATGGGGCAATGTTACTTTTATCAATATGATGATCATGATCCCAGTATCGCGATACAGCCTATCGCGATGCGATACGGCCTATTATACTATCAATATTATCACGACAATGTAAGTTCCTAGTCGCTAGAAAAAAAAAAACTAAATTGGGGACTCGCCTCTAGGGTTATGTATGAATACTGGGTTGTCCAAAAATCTCAGAGCCCATCCAATATTTACCAGTGACCTACCCATGGTTTGGGAAATGCAGCACGGGTGGCACATGACGGCGAGCGAGCTATCTCGCACGCGAGATAGACTATCCGTCCCTTTCTGTGTGTACCAATTATAGAGAGGCGGATAGTCTATCTCGCGCGCGAGATAGCTCGCGCGCTATCTTGTGCTGGCTGTGATATAAAAAACTTAAGTAAAGCCCCTCTTGCATGTAGTAGTGAAGTGTTCGAGCAGATGTTCGATTTTTAAAATGTCTCTTTCCCATACTACTCACAAATACAAATGTAAACTAATACATACACTACTATACATTTAAGAGGGGCACTACTTAAGCTATCTACCTGTACTACGGCTGAGCAGAGCATAACTAAAGTGCAGTGAGAGCAACAATTTTTAATGTAGATTTTTTTACAGACAAATTCACGAAAAGACAGCAACGTAAATATAATTTCTAACACAGAGATTTCGGGAATATCATCATTCCTAAATTTAGGCGAAGTTTCTGACAACGAAGGAGTCTCCATATCAGATTTAAATCTAGTCGACCCTGTGCGCTTTAACCAGGTAAAAGATATTTGGAAATTATTATCCTAGGCATAAAATAGAAAAGTAAAAAGTCGAGTCATAAAAAGTGCTAACATAAATTTCATTATGGGATCATATACCTGAAAATAGTAACTTATCTACCTATTATTAAATGACATTTTTTATTTGCAGGTGGCAGAAGATAGTCCGAAATTATTAAACAATAAGATCAAAAAGAAACCACAAAAAAGCGAATAAGAGCATGTCGCACCTTAACTTCAAGCCAAAGAATCGATTCCGAAACTGACAACCAGGATTTTTCTCCCAGTGATGGTTCAGATTTTGACCCGGATTCAGCCAGTCGATTTAGTGATGACTCAATGAACCTTGTTTATCTATCAGATGTAAGTAATATTCTTAATATTATACCAACCGAACAACTATTCAATTGTGGTAATTTGTATTATTGTATTTTTTAAATTTTCTATTTTGTTTTTTTTTAGGTTAAAAATCATCCGGATAACCAAATGTTTCGGAAAAAGTCTCTTTTGGGAAGCCAGGGCTCTGCTCTAGACAATTGTTCTTTAGAACCATCGTTCTTCATGACAAGTAAGAATAATGATCAGGTAAATGAATTGTTTTTTTTTAAGACATACTCGTATAGACGTCCATATAAAAATATGAAGTAGTGGGTGGGTATGAAGCGGAAAGTTCCATTTTCTAATGGACGATTCACATGAAAGGGCTGAAGTCGGCGCACACCTTACTAGAGTCAAAGAAATTAGAACCTTCTTCACATAAGTTAGATTTCATACTTGAATGGAGCAGCTGTGGTCGCGAACAGCCGACCGGCTGCTTGCGACCACTGCCGCTGCCGTTTAGATACGAAGTCTAGCTTTTGTAATATGGAGGGTTTGAATACTTGGAATTCCTTTGACTCTAATGGTGGGGTACGCGTCGACTCCGGCTGTTTGATGTGAATCGTCCGTAACGTGCAAAGCGAAGGTCTCCGTTTCAGCTTGGGCAAATATGCTTTCGTATGTCCAGAATTCCGGCTTTTCTCCTCGACAGATCGCATTTCTCAGCCGATAATCGGAAATTTTGTTTGATAATTATATGGAATTTATTGTCGAGGCTGTTTTTGGATATAGCCATTAAGAAAAATTTCTAAAATCTGAATCGACAAAAAAATCCTATATATGTAATTATCAACTTAGCGAGGTCTACAGCTCACGGAGCCACTAGTATTATAAATGCTAGTGTATGTACATAGTTTGTCTTTTCCGTTTTCACGTCAAAACGGCTGAACCGATTTCGATGAAATTTGGTATGGTATCCTTCCGGAGAAGGACAAAGAAGACTTTTTATCCTGGAAAATTGGACGGTTTCCGAGGGAGCAGCGATGAACGACATCTACGCGGACGAAGTCGCGGGAAAAAGCTAGTTACTTTAAATAGGCAGCTACTGTGTGCATCTAATGTACCTACCATCGAGGAATTTGAATGTTTAGCAGTTTAACCACCTTCTTAATTTGTTCGTATTATAACGAGAAACATCTCATAATGACAAGCCTGGATGTATCTCGTAGTAATACGAACAAATTAAGAAGGCGATTTAACTGCTAATCATTCAAATTCCTCGACTGTTGTACATGAAAGTGATGTATGAAGTTTCTTTAGTTCTGTATATGAGTAATTCTGGTTATTATTCGGTTGATTTTGTTTCAGATATCTGAAGAAAATTTGACAAATTTTGAAATAAAGTGTACACAAAATCAGACAAAAAACAAAAAATTGGAATGCGCAATTGATCAAGATGTCCCATCCCCGATGACAATCATCCATGACGTGTATGCGGTAAACAACTATTTATTTATTGTTAGCCCAATAATAATTAAGTAAAGTTAGCCTAAAACCTGACTACTGAAAAATTACGCTTAAAAAAAAAACGTTACGTGTAGAATGAAAATATTTTCGTTTCATACTTTTTACAGCGTGATTTTTATATTTATAATAAGCATTAGTATTGCAGCACTAGTGCGGCTTAACCTAGATGCTGCCGGTAGCAGTTAGACCTAGGTGTTCACGGCTTAAACTAGGTTTACTCGGATTTTTCGGATTACCATAGGTGACAGAGTGAAATCTTTCTTTTGATAGGCTGAGGACGATTTGGAAGAATCAAGTTCAGAGTTAGAAAACGAACAGCCTGAACAACCAGCAGCAAAAGACCAAAAGAAGAAACGAAAGTGGGTTCGAAAGAATGCTTGTATTTTTTGCGAAAACATTGTCACTAATTTTACGCGTCATTTGTTGAAACATCACCAAAATGAGTCGGACGTATTACAGTACATATCAATCAATGATCCTGATCCAAAAATACAAAAACAGAGAAGACGACAAATAACTGATGACCTTCGTAACAGAGGAAATTTCATACATAATTCTAAAGTTATATTTGAAAAAGCAGGTGAATTAATACCAAAAAAAAGGAGCTTGTCCATTATCAAGCCCTTCTACTTATACTACGTGTAAAAATTGTCTAGCAACTTTTAAGCGAAAATATTTTTATAAACATTTTAAAACTTGCGGCTCAGGACTCCTAAACATGGAAAAATTACCAGATTCCTACAAAAAACGAGTGCTAGCAAACCATAGCATCAGTATAATTCCCCATTTGTCAGCAGCATCTCAGGAAGTTAAAGATCATATTTTGCCACGTTTGCGGAGTGACGAAATTTCCACATTAGTTAAAACGGATCCACTAATTTTGGCATATGGCTCACGATTAATGAAAAAGAAAAAAGAAGCACGCAGCAGAAAAGCTATATGCTCAAAGCTACGCGACTTAGGAAACTTATTATTACATCTAAAAACTGAAGATCCTTCTATAAAAGAACTTAGCAATCTTAGCAATCTTTTTAAACCACAAATTTACACAACATTTATGAAAAGTGTTAAAAAGATGTGCGGTTTCAACGAAGAAACTGGGTTTGTGGAAACTATAAGCATGCCATCTAGACTAAGACCCAGTATACTAGGCTGCATTGAAGTTTTATACACTGAAATGATAATGGGACACGAAAGTCAAGCTTACAAAGAAACTCTAAAAAAACAATTGGACGAATTTAAATTATTAATCGAAATAAATTGGGAATGGGAAATTTCTTCCAATGCAGAAAAAACCCGAAAACGAAACTTGATGACAAAAGAAAACGTAATGCCCCTTGACGAAGATATACGAAAACTAACAGAAAAAATCCACGAACTTGAAAAAAGTTATTCAAAACAACTAAAAAAAGATGCCACCGTTTTGAGTTATGAAAATTTGTGTGAAGTTACAATTGCATATGTAATAGTGATGGATAAAAAAAGGGCTGGAGATGTAGCTGAAGCTGAACTTTGTTTTTATTTAAACAGGAAGGAAGAAGAAACACCCGCCAAAGTTCTTGAGCTATTATCATACGAACAAAAAGAAGCAATTGAACAGTTAGACGTCTTTATGATGGAAAACGGACTCGCTCAGTTCCCGTACTGCTAACAAAACAGATGCGAAGAAATATAGATCTTATTGTTGCCAGTCGGAAATTGGTTGGAGTTGGCGATAGTAATCCTTTACTTTTTGATAGACCACTTACCTCTCGCCCATTTGATGGTGGGAAATGCCTCAACAAAATAAAAAGTATGTGCAAACTAAGCAATCCTAAAATGCTTACATCTACCGGTATAAGGCACCACATAGCCACGATGTCTCAATTGCATGCAAAGAAAAATGATCAATACACAGAACATTTGGCGGGTTTTTTGGGCCATGACCTAGCAGTTCACTCAAGTAACTACAGATTACCCTTACAAGTCATCCAGAAGGCAGTCATTGGCTCCTCTCTAATGGAATTTGAAAAAAAGAAAAAAAAAGAAACTGTAACATCGAAATCTATGGATATGGAAAAAAATGAAAAATATGAATAAAAAAAAATTCAAGACAATGATTTCATAAAACAGACACAACAACATGAAGCAATAGATGTAATAGATATAACTTTAAAAGAAAGATGTCAAAGTCAAGATAGACAATTCCTCTTAGAAAACGAGAAACATAAGAAGACGTTAGAAAATGAGCAGGCTGGCGAAAAGATACAAGAAAAAAATGATTTGGATGAAATAAATGGAACTGGAGAATATGAGAAAATTGTAATTCAAGAAGAACACCTTAGCGACATACTAGTAGAAGATGAACCATGTGAAATGAGACACATAGAAAATACGAATACGGCACAAGACTTTTTTGAACTCTATGAACTGAATAGAAAATCTGAGGCAAAGGGGATCGTGAAAAATTTGAAGGGGCAGTTTCAAGGTAATCCGCACAAAAAACAGGAAATGTGTTCTAAGAACATCCCTTTGCAGAACGCTGAAAGTAACAGTGACGAAGAAAAACAAATAAAAACAATCGAGAAGGTGAATCGTTTAAAATCATGCAAATTATCAAGTGAAAGCAGTGATGAAAAGGAAATCGACCCAAAGATTGAAGGATCCAAATACTATAAACTAACAAGAAAACGCAAAGCTCAAAATCTTTCAGATGAATCGTCTTCTAGTTCAAATGAAACACAAAATGTGGTAGAAACGCGTAGGCGAAAGAAAACTCATACTCGATGGACAAACGAAGAGTTAAAAGCAGTAAGGACTTATTTTAAAGACAATATCAAAAATAAAACTAACCCTGGTAAAGCTAAATGCCTTGAGGTACTGAAGAAAGTCCCTGTATTATCTAGAAGGACCTGGATGCAGATAAATACGCAAGTCAATAATATATATATAAAAAAAATCTAATGCAATAATTTAAAGCAACACTAAAACCTCCACTTAAAACTTAACCTTAACTTATAACTAAATCTACGGTTTGCCTAAGCCTAGATACAAATAACTTGCATTTATAAGCCTCTAACAAACGTAAACCTATGCTAAAAGCCTTAAGCCGGGTCCGCTGCGCCATGTTTGCAAACATCTAACATTTAATCCACCAATCGCGGCAAGCTGTTTTGATCTTTTTTAAACATCTAACAAAATTGCTTGTCGTGATTGGTGGATAACATGTCAGATATTTACAAACATGGCGCAGCAGACCCGGCTTTAGGCAACGTCTACATCTAAATCTTACCAACACCTAAAACCCTAACTATACTCATCGCGGCGGATCTTGAGTCCTATGACACTGACAGTGATATTTCTGATAGTGTTGTGCAAGTTTCGATACTTTTATTTTTTAGACTACATTTCTAATGCACCCATGTCGGTCGGTCAAGCCGGAAATAAGGGGCAATACATTTTTTTATATTATTTATTATTAAATAAATGTTACATTTGTTTGTTTGCATTTGTTACATAAACTACAGCTAAATTCATTCCAAAAAGATGCTTATTAACATTTCGATGTGACAGCGACGCCGTTCCAGGGTTATTTTAAATGAACTGTCTCTGTCAGTGTCATAGGACTCACGACCCGCCGCAAGGAGTATTCCTTGTCTTAAAATTGGTGTTTACTAAAACACAAATCTAGAAGTTGAAAATTTATGACAATAGTTGATAAGAAAAAGTTACTACGTATCTTCCAAAAAAGGTGACAGAGGCACAAACGGCCGTCTGTCCGTCTGCCACCATTTTTGGAAGTAATCAATACTTTACCTCTGTTTGAAATCGACAAGAACAAAATAAAAACGCTGCAAAAATAGTACGTACCTTAATGTTGTACATACTTTATTACCTTTTTCTTGAACAATGACAAGAGAAAGCAGTACTTAATAACAAATTTTAACTTTCATTTGCGGCGGGATTTTTTTGTTGTTGTCAGTTTGTGAATAATGTATTAAGACATACAACTGATAATTTACGGTACAGTCAGCATAAAAAATAGCGATACTGCCAAAGCGCCAAAAATATCGTGACTCACTATTTTGATAATAAGCGGCGGCGTAAGAATGTGTGGTGATATTTATGGACCTATTAAATAAAATCGTGTAAGATTATACATAAATTATACCTATCTCAGTTTTTAGAAGATTTATTTTTGTTAATATTTTGTTATGAAAATTATTAAATCGTTGTAAGACTTCTTGTGAGGCAGACAAAAAAACGCACCATTACGAGTACCTACAACTTTTAGACAATCGATGCTATTCTGAGAATATTCTAAAGTATCTAAACTCCTTTTGTCTACTTTCATAACTGTTTTTCATAACTAATTAAAAACACCACTCTTTATTCCTTATTTCATAACTGGTTATTAAAAAATAATACTAAATCTACATTCATAACTGTTTCTTATTCCTTCTTACCCTGAGTCGACGAGTAGGCTATTTCTGGGCGGTTTGGCCTTCGGGCATTTGAAGCTACCTAACGAACCGAACCTACTTACTTAATGACTTGCAGTAATGTAGTGTAATGTTTTCACAATAGTCACACTTAGTCTTCGAAAATATTTCGCCCCCACCTGTTTTTTAGAATGTCAGTTTACAAAAAACACATTTTTTACTTTTTCATAACCAGTTTTATTTATCGTATGGCATTCTTGGCCACTGGACTCATTATGTTTTCTTGTATTTTCGAGCACTTCGTGTAGTAGGTATCCAGTGAGCACTGCGAGGTCCTGAAGGACAGTGCAGTTGGCAAAGTTGTTGCTCTGTTAGCACCACCCGGAGATCACGTGTAGGGTTATTCAAGGTAACTCCTACGGACGTAGAGCAACGGCGATCCCCATAACCAGTTACAAAATAAGGAACAAAACGTGGTTTTTCTTAACTAGTTGTGAAAAACGGTTGTGAAAGTGGACGAAAGGTCTGAACTATTCACAAGGTTGCAACAATTATTTGAAAATAGAAGAGCTGATGCATTTTTTTAAAACTTATCTTCTTATGAGTATTAAAATTATGAATTGATTAATAATAATAATAATTCCAATACTCATAAAAACCTAAACCCTTGGACTAACCCGTCAGGTGTCTTAAAGCTGGTATTATGTATGTCTATGTTGTTTCATGTTGAATATTTATGTCAATAATTGATAAGAAAAAGTTACTACGTATCCTCCAAAAACGGTGACAGAGGAACAAACGGCCGTCTGTCCATCTGCCACCATTTCTGAAAGAAATCCAATGCTTTACCTCAGTTTGAAATTGACAAGAGCAATAAAAACGCTGCGAAAATGGTACATATTTTAATGTGGTACTTGTATTATCGTTTTCTCGAAGAACGAAAGAAGAAAGCAAGTACTTAATAATAAATTTAAACCTTCATTTGCGGTGGCATTTTTTTTACTGTTGTCACTTTGTGAAAATGTATTAGGAGATAAATTACCTATTTAAGTTTCTAGAAGATTTATTTTTGTTAATATTTTATGTTATGAAAATTATTAAATCGTGTCAAGATCCTGTGAGGCAGACAAAAAACGCACCATTACCTACTACTTTCAGACAATTGATGCTATTCTGCGAATATTGTAGAGTATCTAAGCTATTCACAAGTTTGCATCAATTATTTGAAAATAGAAGAGCTGGTGCATTGTTTATAGATGAGTATTGATATAATTAATTGATTAATAATAATAGTTTCAATACTCAGGTATTATTAGCAATGACTAACAATACCTGTCTGAATATTGCGGCTGCTTTACGGAAAAACAAAGTTGCTGTCATTTTTTTATTTCATCAAAAAAAAAAAAAAAACTTTCTTTTTCCGTAAAGCAGCCGATTGGGTCGGCACGTTTGTGATAAGTAAAATGATTCGGTTGATCTTGATTTTTAAGGTGCAATTTAATTTTAATAATAAAATAAACAATTTGTAAAAAAGTTGTTTTATTCGATGGAAAAGTTAGAAACGTGATTATAGTTACCACTTCCAAAAAGCAAATATCCACGGAGATTTTAAACATCAAAAAAATAACCTTTGCTTTGTAAGTAACAGTCTAACAGTATAAAGGCTGTAAGTTAAAGCAGGTAAGAAAAGTTTCTAATAGACTTGACCTTTTAAGATTATGATAAGTTGTAAAATAGATAGTAGTACTAGAGACCCAAGCGTCGTAATGTCGGGGAACCGCTAATTTCATAACTGGGTAATTTCATTTTCATTACTTGTATTTTATTTTAAATATTATGTTATTTACTTAGCAGTCCCAGGACGCGATTACTACTATTATTTATATTAGAACTGATCATAAACTTACAGGGTATTTTTTTACTTTTTAGTTTTTTTGGGTCAGGGGGTTTTAATTATTTATAATTTAAGTTTTTAGCAGCGGGCCTCATAGGCGATGTGAAAAGCAGTATGTGTCACACGGTAGCAAAGTTATTTACATCTTGGACGTAAACACTTAAATCCCTCGCTACGCTTAAGATTCTACTTTAGAATTCCTCGCTACACTCAGGATTGTAGAATCTTTCGTTTTACTCAGGATTTAATATACCGCCTTCACCATAAAAATATATCATTTAACTCCCTTGAGACACAATCTACTATTATAATTATAAACCCCTTAACTATTTGCTCACCTAATATTAAGTATAAAAACATGTAAGAGTTTGTAATGACACAATTGTAAGCCATAATATTACACTGATCAAGAAATAATATAAGGCGGCTAGCCGCCAAACACTGCTCTAAATTATGAGGAACTAGGCAGATAAGTCGAAGCATTTCTTGTTAAATAAATAATAACTAGTGCCTCCGTGAGCTGTAGACCTTGCGAAGTCGATAATTATATGGAATTTCTTATTTGATTTAGTTTTTGGATTTTTTTCGAAATGGCTCCGCCATTCTTCAAAGTGTCCAAACACTGCCTGGACAAAAAAAATCCATATAATTATCGAACCTGCTCACAAAATTTCACGGGAATCGGTTGAGAAATGCGACCTGTAGAGGAGAACATCCGGATTCTGGACATACGAGGGGTGTTCAATAAATTCTCGGTATTGACATCTTTTAAACCTCTTTGGTAAACTTTTTAATACTGGCCGGTAAAAGTCATTCATTAATATTAAAAAAAAGTAAAATTCAAACGGCGATTTTCTTTTGTTTTTTTGCAAGTACCGAACAAACGTGATCACTATGAGCGTTTTTTCAATGTTGGTTAAATTAGAGCACCGAGCAGTAATAAAATTCTTGACCAAACAGGTAAAAAATCAATAATCTATAAAAAAGAAATGGATTATGTTTACCGTGAGTCTGCTCCTTCTTTATCAACAATTCAGAAGTGATCAAGTCAATTTAAGCATGGGGGAGAGAGTATCGAAGACGATCATAGAGCTGGTCGGCCCGTCGAAGCTTCTTCATAAGAAAATTTAAAAAAGTGGAGAAAATTATATCTTAAGATGGTTGAGTAAAGGTGAAAGCAATAGCTTAAAGAACCAACCTTTCTATTGGTACTAGACACGATATAGTTCATGACCATCTTAATATGTCAAAAGTCAGTGCGAGATGGGTACCGCGAATCCTGACACCGCTTCAGAATAATACGCGTGTTGCTCGTTGTTCCGAATTTCTTGAGGTGTGCGGTGAAATTCCTGATAAGATACTGTAAAATTTTGTTAGTAGAGATGAAACGTGGGTGCATGATTATGACCCTGAGAGCAAACAAGAGTCCATGCAGTGGCACATTAAAGGAACTCCTCATCCCAAGAAGTTCAAGGTCGTGCCTTCAGCTAGCAAGGTCATGATCACAAAATTCTGGGATTGTGAAGGAATATTGCTGATCTATTATACAGAAAAGGATGTAAGTATTAAAGGAGAGCACTACGCTAATATTATATGCCAAATAAGGGAAGCAATCAAACAACAGAAGGGGAAAATTACCGCCAAAGGTGTTCTGCTTCTTCACGACAACGCCTCTGTGGATAGTGCTTATATTGCCAAGGCTGCTGCTCTTGAATCTGGACTGGAAACTATTACATACCCACCGTATATTCGAGACTTGACCCCGAGTGACTTATATTTGTTTCCCAATCTCAAAAAGAATCAACGTGGAAATTAATTTTCTAACGATGAAGCATTGAAGACAGTAGTGTAGGAGCATTTTGACACCAAAGACAAAAAATATTTTTATGAGGGGTTAAAAAAACTATTTGACCGGTCTTATAAGTGCATAAACATAGGAGAGGAGTATATTGAAAAATAAAAATAAAACACCTATAATATTCTTTTGTTTTCATTCTAATACCGAGAATTTATTGAACGCCCCTCGTACATACGAAAAATTGTTGTTTTTTTTTCAAACCTCAAAATTTCCCAAAACTGACTCGACTAAAGAATTTTATATAACATTTCTAATGAGAAATGTGACCTGTAGAGGAGAATATCTGGACAGACATGAGAAAAAAAAAATTTTTTTTTCGAATCCAAAATTTCCAAAATCTGGCTCCAACCAAAAAAATTTATTTAATCATCAAACCTGCTCACAAAATTTCACAAAAATCGGTTGAGAAATGCGACCTGTAGAGGAGAACATCTGGACATACATACGAAAGATAGTTGTTTTTTTTTTCAAACCTCAAAATTATTAAAAACTGAAACGACAAAAGAATTCCATATAACATTTCTGATGAGAAATGCGATCCGTAGAGGAGAACATCTGGACAGATATTCAATATTCTTTATTTCGGATAAGTTACATCCATATATAGTTAGTAGTAAATAACTTAAGACTATGTTAGTATTAGGTACATTTAGGTATTTTATTTATTTGAACACTGGACACATATGCGAAAAAAAATTTTTTTTTAATTCAAATTTCAAATGTTTTAAAATCTGGCTCCGACCATAAAATTTTATTTAATCGTCAAACCTGCTCACAAAATTTCACGAAAATCAGTTGAGAAATGCGATCTGCAGAGGAGAACATCCGGATTCCGGACCGACATACGAAAGATTTTTTGTCGAAGCTGATACTAAACGCTTCGCTCGCTCGGTCAATTATGATATGATGGGACATCCTCACGGTACTACCTAAGGGTACTAGGCAACGATAAACATACTTAAAAACAAGAAATATGAGAGTTAATGTGTGCAAAACAAAAGTGATGGTGTTTAAAATAGATGAATGTCTGACTGCGTGCAATAAGTATTATGATTGACGATGAGAAAGTGAACCAAGTGCATGAATTTGTGTACTTGGGTTCTTTATTTACAAGAGATGAAAGATGTGATAGTGATATTGAAAGGAGAGTGAAAGCGGGAAATCAGGTGAATGGAGCATTGCACTCGTTTGTCAGCAGCCAAAATATAACACAAAAAGCTTGACTAGCGGTTCACAGAGGAGTGCTTGTTCCTACACTCATGTATAGAAGCGAGACTTGGGTATGGCAGAAAAAGCATGAGAGTAGACTGAATGAGGTAGAAATGAGAGCGGTAAGAAGTATGTGTGGGGTACTTTTATGTGATTGGATAAAAATAGTGTGATAAGTGAAAGATGTGGAATAGAAGATGATGTAGTGACTAGGGTTGATAAGGGTATGCTTCGGTGGTTTGGGCATATAGAGAGAATGAGTGAAAGTAGAATGACTAAGAAGATTTACGCAAAGGAGGTGAGTGATAGTGTCGGAAGGGGACGACCAATGCGAGGTTATCTCGATCAAATTTCGGCGATACTGAAAAAGGGCCCGGTCAGAAGTACCCGCAACCGACGAGCATGTATGAGAAGATGTATGGATGTGGCTGAAGCCAAAGAAGTATGTAAGGACCTTAGTATTTGGCGTTCTTTGTCTCTGCCTACCCCATGGGATAACGGCGTGAGTATATGTATGTATGTGTATGTAAATACAAGAAAACATCCATGAATCAGGAACAAATACTTGCGCTCATCATACAAGTATTTGACTATACCGGTATTCGAATCCGGGACCGCGCTAGCTTCGTAGGCAGGCTCACTAGCTCACTATAATTCTTGCATTTCACGAAGGCGAGTAAATTTGACGAAACTGGACTTTAATAACATAACAATAGGAACTACTCCACTAGCTTTCGTGAAATACAAGTACTATACCAAGTACCAACACTACCAACTAAGCTAGCGTCGTCAGATGATATTTGGTATAGGGTGATATTTAGTACATGTTATTTTAGGGGCATGTTACAGTGACACATTAGTTATTTTTATAATACAGATTATAATTTACCTGTGATAAACAATAAATATATTTCATCACACTTCTGATAGCCTCTCGTTCGCAATTTTCTGCTTACGCCCCTCGTTAAACAATGTACTATTAATTGATTGATAGGGTTGAATTGTGAAAAACCCCAAAACACGTGATTCATCAATTGTGACTTAAGAGCACTATACTAAGTTTCAAGTAAAATCAACCTAATTAGAATGTTAAGCAACAATCCGATATGTCATAAATATATTCAAAGGCGAACGTTATTAATTTTAACCTAACCTAACCGGAAAGGGCAGCAATTGTTGATCAGATAAATTAGATCAACAAAAACTGTTCAGATCAACAATTGACTGACGCCGCAACCCGTCTGATCAACATTTGTCGAGTTTAGTGATACTTCTCGGTGAGGTCATTGAACCTAGGTTGGGTGAGTGACCTAGGTTCAATGACCTACCTAGATGGTCAAATTTTCCTAAATATTTTTGAGTAGGTACCTAAACTGAATTTATCTTATTGTTTCACGATTTCAATGGTAGCATTTTTTGGCGAAACATTAAATAAACTCAGTTTAAAACTGACAAATCTTATAAATCTGCGAGACATCATTTATCGTCAATATTTTATACGATGATTAAGTAATTGATTACGATGACAAGGTGAAGTTAATACCTATTGTCCCATTATGTCACGTGTTTTTTTGTATAATAAAACTGGCCAAGTGCGTGTCGGGCCACGCCCAATGTAGGGTCCCGTAGTTGCCCACCCGTTACATTATGAGGATTTAAAATCCCACATACTTGTATTTACTACATGTTTGAAACAGGTAACAGCGTTATTTAAGTAATCAATGGAAATTGGGGGATCGCCGTTACTCTACGTCCGTATTAGGAGTTACCTTGAATAACCTACACGTGGTCCCCGGGTGGTGCTAACAGAGCAACAACTTTGGCAACTGCACTGTCCTCCAGGACCTCGCAGTGCTCACTGGATACCTACTACACGAAGAACTCGAAAATACAAGAAAAGAATGAGTCCAGTGACCAAGAATGCCATACGATAAATAAATAAAAATAAAGGAAATTGTACGAAAGTTTTCTTTTCCATGCACTTTTCTTAAGATCGGCTATTACTCGTTAACTGGTAATGTCTACTTAGCTGTTATTAGTTTTGCTTTTAATAATACTACTACCATGATCTTTTTCACATACCCAGTAGCAACCGTTTAGTTGGCAGGCATCACACTTTCGCACAATACGTAAACCACAAATGCGAAAGTATTAGTCAGAAAGTTCATTTTCGGTCATAAGAAGTTTCATATTGATTGTGAAGCAAAGTGGCAACAGCGCACAACAGAAAACAACCAATCGTGGAGAAAGTGGCTCCTGATTGGTCCATTTGAATCAGATCAACAATTGATGGAGTGGATTTGTATAAAAAATGCTATGAAGAGTTCGTAATTTTGCCACCAGAGGGATAGCAAATGTTGATCCGATCGGAGCCACATTTGTATGCAGAGTCATACATTAGATCAACAAAAACTGTTCGGATCAACATTTGCCAACGGATCAACAATTAACTGATGCCACAACCCATCTGATCAACATTTGCCGAGTGGAGATATCTATATATATATATACTTTAGTACCGTTAACACGGGATAGATGGCAGAACGTATCGGTTGCCTTAAAATACGCCCGAGTTGCCAGTCTACGAGTATACCCCAGTATACAATAGTAGTATTTGCATCGATGTGCTTAACGACACTGGAAAGGAGAAATGGGATAAGCGACAATTTTGGAGATATTGAGTTATATTCATCATTGTAATCGGCAGATTTTTCTGCATCGAATGGGCTAGGTCTCGTTTCCGTCTGACGACTTTGGTGTCGCTTATCCCATAGGTGATTTAGAGGATGACTGACATGTTTTTTTTACTAACCGACTGGGTATATGACTCTTTTGTGGAAAATGGAGATTAGATAAAATGTTATATTACTTAATGAAACTTAGATTTTTTTACTTATTTGTCAGAACAGATTAAACTTAACTTGGATAGTTTTACTTCATTACAACTTACCTTTCACTTGTTGGTTATCTTTTTTTACCCGCCCGTATAAAATGTTTTAATGTCATTTGAGACATTTTACCTATATCTATATATAAAAATGTATGTGGTTAGATAAAATTACTTGGTTGTCATATCTAATCTATTGGCGTTTATCCACATTTACCTAATTGCAAAAATAAAACTATTGTCGCTTATCCACTTTTACTTCAAACAACTTTGAAATACGACTGTCGTTTACCCCAAATTGCTTTTACACACATTTGTCGTTTAGAATGAACTAAAAACACAGATCTGTTTTACAATTTGGTTGTTAGATAACTTTACCTTTTATGCTTTCTAAAATATAGCTCATTTAGTACTAACTTATTATATTTATAAAGGTGGTTAATACCACACAGTGTAAAAAAGTGTCGCTTACGCATTACTTTCGGGCATGCCTGTTGCATCCAAATGCGGCAAACGCCATCTAACTTGAGCAGTGCCCTACGAGACGTCGCCTAGGGCACACGTTGCCAACGCGTTTGTTCTTCAACATTGTAAGTAACTATATTTTAACATAAACAATTATGTGTTTTACTGAGTACCTAATGCAACATTGTTATCATGTTTTGCTAGTTAAATTTAATTTTGTTTTTTAGGTAAAGATGAAAAGACAAGGGCGTATTTTGCGGCTTGCACTGAAGAACTCGGAAATATTGCAGTTGTCAGCATGTCGAAAATTAAACTTCGATTCAATGGTAAGTTTAATTTTAAGTCAATAGAAGGGTAAACAATTAAGCTTGTTAATCACGTATACCTGTGTAAAAGTTTCCGGTAGGTATACTCAAGTCTAAAACTTTATTTTGCATTTTAAAACTTATGTTATAAGCCTAAGGGTCATAATTGTATACACGTCTCAAACCTGCCTATACCCTGACATTGATACATGCCATCCACAAACGTTAAGTGTTTATTGCCGTTACAAATGACAGCAACAAGACCAAAAGAGCTTTTTTTTAGTACTACGTCAGTGGCAAACAAGCATACGGCCCGCTTGATAGTAAATAGACATCATCTCCAATGGAAATATACGATACCTACCAGAAGAATCACAAGGGCGATGCCGACCCTTTATTAATTTGAGGATTCTTTGTGTTGTAGCTGGCAAGTTAGAGACAAATTTCGAAGTTTTGTCATGAATGTTGATCATTGTTGTGCTACTGTGATGTTGTGTGTTATTTCGGTTATAATGGTTATATTATTATAAATGTGACGTAACTACTGTTGTGAGCTCTTTGTAACTATTTTGTATGGTATGTTTTGTAGAGGTTATGCCTGTGCTTGTATTTTGTTAGTGTCTGTGAATGTGTGTTTTGTATACATTTACGTGTATGTGTAAAGGCATCTAGAGTGGGAAATGCTTTTATTTAATTCTAGAAAGCTTGTTAGTATTTGCAAAAGGGTACTTGCGATTGATCATTTGAAATTATGAACGTGTAGTTTATCTTACCCTTATCTTTATAGCAAGCAACCTAAATTACATACATAGGATACCTTATCACGATACCTTAGTTCACAATCGTACTACTAATTACGGGGAAAAGAGTTCTGTAATTAGCATGATAGTGCAAATACGAGAAAGTTACAATTTCATCAAACAATAATTAAATCAGTGTCAGTTTTGTGACGAAAATTAGGCATAAAAATAATGTGAAAATTAACTACCTAGGCATCACGTTTAAGTAACGTGTTTTATGCATAATAATTATAATTTGTAAATTAAAAAAAAGTTATTTTTGTACAAATTGAATACTTAGTTGTCGTCACAAAGCTGACACTGAGTAAAATTTTGTTTGACGACTCACGCTATTTGGGTAGGTACACAATTATTCGATAGTGCCCATCGATCAATTTTTTTTTTTGTAGGACGACGGTGAATGCGAAGAAATTCTTAAGAAACGTTTACCGGAGCACAGAAAGAGTCCGGTAGAACTCAAGGAACGACCTATGACAAAAAGGCCTAACGAAACTGAAGATTTTTTTTTAGAATCTGAAGATTGTCTTTCGTATATGTCTAATACTGAGCCTTTATTAGATGACACTTGTTCACACAGGACAGATGGTAATGATGATACAGCACCGTGATATACAGAGTTACAAACTGTGCCTCCGTCCACTTCTGATGAAACTCATAACGAAGATGCGGGAATGTGTGCTTTGCCAGAGACAGTTACTTTTGCAACTGTAAATTTCGAACCGTCTTCTGCAACAGTGGAAATACGTGATGAGTTACAAACTGTGCCTCCGTCCACTTCTGATGAAACTCATAACGAAGATGCGGGAACGTGTGCTTTGCCAGAGACAGTTACATTTTCAACTGTTAATTCCGAGCCGTCTTCTGCAACAGTGGAAATACGTGATGACGCCGTCAAATCAACTTCAAAGGACCAATCTGTAGTAACAACAAACCAGAAATCGTCTTCAAAGCGTCGTCGAGAACGCAGAGCTAAACTAAAAAAACAACATTTCGATTATTTATCAGACGATGAAGTTCTACTTATTAAAGCGTTTGGTGAGTGCGATGAAGACTCAGATTTGTGGGTGGGCTCAAGCTCCTCCGATAGTACTGATAATGACGATAAAGAACCACGCTTAATAAAAGACAAAAAAGAACAGGAAATGCACAACGTTTAGAAGAACATGGAATGGTAGGAGAACTGGGTGTTAAACATAAGAAAAAGAACAAAAGGTTTGAAAGAAAGAAATTGAAAAACAGCGGACAACAGTATACGAAAAGTAACGGTGAATTAGTAAATGCTAAAACTGTACAACCCAATCCATGTCACAGTAATAAATGTGGCAATGATTGTGGTTCCATTACCGAAGAAAGGAGACAGCGTATATTCGACCATTATTGGAAACTTACACCTGAACGACGTAGAGACTGGCTGGTATCTATGAGTCAAAGAAATTCTGTAAAACGAAAACGTAATAAAGAATCAACTAAGCGTAATGTAACGTATCAATATTTTATAAATGAAGATGAAGGTAAAAGAACAGTGTGTCTTCAGTTTCTAGCTTCAACAATAGCGATCTCCCACAAAACCATTTATTATACTGTTAGCAACGCTGTATTTGGAACTGCTAAAGAAGATCTACGAGGCAAATGTGAACCACCCAATAAAACGAAAGAAGCTACAAAAACCTTAACACACAATTTCATCAAAAGTCTACCCGCCGTGCCATCTCATCGTTGCCGTGGTGATACAACTCGCGTGTATTTGCCACAAGAATATAAAAACCTGACAAACCTGTACCAAATTTATAGAAATCGATATTCTGAAGAAGGAATTGCTTATGTGAGTGAAAAAGTTTTTCGTAGTATATTTACAGAAGACTATAACATCGGCTTTCATGTTCCTAAGAAGGACAAATGTAAAAAATGTCTAAATTATGAAAATGATCCTGCTCTTGAAGCTGAAAAGGTAAAGCATGAAGAAGAGAAAAAAAGCAGTTTTGATCGTTTCAAATTTCACCAAAATGTTCATAACACTAGTTCAAACACTTTATGCGTTAGTTTTGATTTAGAAAAGGTTTTAAACACCCCTCATGTTGGTGTATTACTCTCGAAAAATTGCTGTTTATAACCTATGTTTCTACGAAAGTAATACTCGTAATGTTTATTGTTTTTATTGGGATGAGATGAACGGAAAACGCGGGGCAATGAAATAGCATCAATACTTAACACCTACATTAAAATGGTCGATAATAGGGGTACCGTAAAGCATTTACTTTTATATTGCGACTGCTGCCCAGGTCAAAATCGCAATAAAACTGTGTTAAGTATGATTCATTCAACTTTACAGTCCTGTAAAAATTTAAAGACTGTACAAATAAATTATTTACTTACCGGACACGTACATGCTAGTAGATTCTGTGCATGCTGTGATTGAAAGATACATTAGAGGTACCATAGTCTACGCACCATCACAGTGGTATACCGTGTTTTCTACAGCTAGGCAAAATCCGAAGCCCTATAAAGTTGAGATGATGACTCACAAAGATTTCATGAAATGGGACACAGCATGTGACAAATACTTCAAAGGAAATTTAACGGGTAAAATTAGTAAAATACGTATAGCTACATTAAAACAGGACGCTTCAAAAATAACCGTGAAATATTCTATGGATGAGTCTGATGAATCGATTTCTGTGGAAGTACAATGCCAGACAAAAAATTATGCCTACGGCATGCTACAAAAATTTGCTGCCAATATCAAAAGCAAAGTATAATGATCTAAGCAAACTGTGCAAGGACAAAGTTATACCTTCAATATCATAGCGAATTTTTAAACATTCCATATGCTAGTACCGTTAAAGATACTCTGGCAGAGTCCGATATTGAGGATCCTGACGATGATTGAATATTCCATTAAATGTTATTTTCTCTGCATTGCATACTACTCGTAAGTTCCTTCAATAATAATTATTAATGAAGGTTGATTTACTAATAATTAATTAGTTGGTATAATTATTATTTTGAATAAAACCTTTTTGTTTTGTATTTATTCTTGTCATGATTTAGTTTAGATGCAATACCCATTATAGGTATAATTATAATAGCAATAAATTTTGCATGTGCCTCAAAGAACTTTGTAAGACTGTTATTGATAATGAAAACATGTTTTAGAAAGTGGGTTATTATCACATGTTAGTATTTTTTAATTTGTTTTTTTTTTTCAGTTTTTGAGGAAATGCCAAGCAAGGGCAACAAAAGCAAATTGTGATTTTGTTATTCTAGTAGTAGGTTTATGTTGATCTCAATTACAAGATTTAGAGTTTTTTTTTCTGTTTGGGCTCGAAGTATGAGTTTTTTACTTTAATATTGAGTATGTTGTACTTTTAAGTTGATTTTATATAAGATATTTTGATCTCAAATAGGTAAGATAAATAACCTATGTTTGTTTAGGTACTGTGAGACTTATTTAAAACCTAAGACTTACTAAAAATAAAGCTTCAAAAAATCCTACAACAGTGTTTTTGTTTATCACGCCTATGGTAAATCATTAACTTGGCATTCATTAGGTACCTACTTTATAATAATGAAGGCTTTCTTCTGATGAAAACATACATTATGGGGTTTCATTGTAGCTTAAGTAGTTTATCACGGTTGAAATTGTTGCTAAAAAAGGGATTAGATGACTTTTCCTGATTAATTTCGTGGTTATTTATACCAGGGATGTTACAGAGCTCCGGTTCCGGTTCCGTTAAGTCGGAACTTCCGATTGGTTTTCAACATCCGCTTCGGTTCCGGTTCCGTTATATTCAAAACAGAAGTTATATCGGAAGTCATAGCAACGCAGCGGGGGGAAATGAGCGGCGTAGCGGCGTACATCAAAAACAAACAGGTTTATGCCTGTCATTTGCTCATGTCCCCGCTTGCCACGTGCTGCACAAATTGAAGGTGTTTTGTTTAATTTGTTTAATCAGTGTTATTATATTAAAAATTTATATTTGTATGTGTTGGTGGTGTAAAGTCTGCCAAGTACACTGTGAACAACTGACTATTGACTGTGTGTGTGCTGTGTGGTGAATACTAGTGAGCAAAAAAAGAACAATGAAACCAAAATCCAGTTCCATTTGGAACTATTTTGATGAAGTGAGTGCGGAGACCGCTAAGTGTAAGCTGTGTCAGAAGGTTTATTCCAGAAAGGGGAAAACGACTACATCATTAAAAAGTCATTTGAAGTCTATGCATGTTGAAAAATATGATCAATTTAATCAATCAGAAGTTGAAAAGATAAATACCCAGCCTTCGACATCCACAGCCACGCCGCTTCAAGAGGCGAAAAAACAAATGACACTTAAAGAGACTTTGCTAAAAAATCAAAAATGGTGCAATACCAATCCCAAATCTATGGAAATAGACAGATTGATATCGGAAATGATTGCTTTGCAAGATCTACCCTTTAATTTCGTTGAGGGTATTGGATTTAGAAGGCTCATGCAGTTCGTAGCCCCGAACTACCAATTAAGGGGAAGACAGTTTTTTACGGACTATATTTGTGGTGAGCTGTATGAAAGGTTAGCAAAAAAAATTAATGATTTGCTAAACCAATTTGAGAAAATCTCATTTACCACAGATATTTGGAGCGATCCAAGTTCGAATGTTTCTTTATTAAGCATAACTGCCCATGCAATAAACGAGGAGTTCGACAGACTTAAAATTATCTTAAAATGCCATACTTTCCAAGGGAGACATACAGGAGAAGAGATAGAAAAAAAAATTAACGATATGTTAACTGAGTGGAAGATTACGTATGAGAAAATCCACTGCTTTATTCGCGATTCTGGCTCGAATGTTGTACGAGCAATGAAACTTGCTCATATACCTGATGCTAGTTGCACCGTTCATCAATTACAACTATGTGTGCGAAATACATTAGATTGCGATACAGAAATTAAAGAGGTACTAACGAAATGCAAAAAAATCGCCACGCACTTTAACCATTCCCAAATAGCTCAAAGTGAACTACATAAAATACAAAAGGAGCAACTTAACCAAGACGTGTTAGGTGTGGTGCAGGAGTGTAGTACACGGTAAGTCAAAAATTCTAAATAATAATTTCAATGCGGATGAATACATTCATATGTATTCATCCGCATTGTTATAAATTATAATAAATCCGGTTTTTTCCGGTTTATAACCTGAAATCTCAATGTCTAGCCGGACAGTCAACTAGTTTAGTTTTAGTGATATGCAAAGAAATTAATAGTCAGGATGATTAAGTAGGTAGCTCAATAAAAGTTTCATTGTATTTGATTTGTGATAATTAAATTTAGGAATAGTAGATTTATCAAGTAGAATAATACTCTTTTAGAAATGGTTAAGTGAATATTTATGGGATGTTTATAAATATAAAAAACCTTTTTTACAGGTGGAATAGTGCATTTTATATGGTGGAACGATTGATAAAAATACAGGATTCAATCTGCCTGTACGCAAGTAAACACACTATTCCACAAATATCGCCTGAAGAATGGTTGCACCTCAAAAAACTAGTAGCCATACTACATCCTTTTGAAGAGATTACCCGAAATATGAGTGACAGTAACACTAGCATATCATCAGTGATCCCTTTAATACATACACTCAAGCATACATTACAAATAGAAGACAATAAACAAGATACAACTCAAAGATTTAAAACTGTAATAAAATGTGCAATTGACCAATTGAATTCTAGATTTGGAGATCTGAATTTCAACAATTTGTTTGCCATATCAACATATCTGGATCCACGATACAAAACTAAATTTTTCAACGAAGTGATTAAGGAAAAGGTTGAATCAGAAATAATGGCTTTACTTGATGATGGAAAATATGGAAATAAACAAGCTAATGAAGCTGAAAGTGAAAATACTGGTGTTCCCGCAGAAAAACGGCAGAGGTTGGCATCACCAGCGGCTGGTCAATCTAGCAATGTCCAATCAGTTTTATCAAATATATTGATGAGTAGTGATGATGACGAGGATAATAACACATCCAATGATAATACAGTGTTGGACAAATTTATGATACTTAAAGCGTTAATTAACGAGTACAATCGAGAAAAACGCATTCCTGTTAGTGAGGACCCACTGTTATGGTGGAAAACTAATACTAAATATCAATCGCTACATTCAATTGCGCGCCAATATTTGTCGTGCCCACCAGGTTCCGTAGCGAGTGAACAACTTTTCAATGGTGCAGGCCTTATCTACGACCCACTCAGAAACAGACTGCAGGGAGACAAAGCTGCTAAGCTTTTGTTTATTAAATACAATTTACTTCTTCTAGAATCACTCCATTTGATTTAAGTACTTTAATTATGTATTATTAATTTGACATAGAACTATAAATTAGTTAATTCACGATTAAATTCAAAACAAGTATTTTTTCATTAAACCAACGATATTAAATTACCGATACCTCACAAATACTCACTATCTACATTTTTTGACGTAATAAACTAAACAACACAAAACAAAACGCCACATGATTTTGAGCATCAACATAGAACTGATTTTGAGCGCTGACAGTGTATTTCGGTAATTCAATACCATTATAATTGTTGTATTTTTAATTTAACACCTAAAAGTTCTAGGTGATGCTTATTATATTATAATTAATAATATACCTACTAATTAGGTAACATTTTTTTTTAGCTTAACATATAGAAAAGAAAGTAAGTTTTTTAAGTTGTTTTACTGCAATAATAAATGCTGATTCATATTTGGAATTTTTATTATGAAGAGACTTAGCTTAGTTAGACCTACCCTTAACATCTCGTCCATCTATCACCGTATCACTCGAGCTCCACTTCGGGTTCCGCTTCCGTTTCTGGTTCCGATAAACTAAATTTTAAACATCCGCTTCCGTTTCTGGTTCCGATAAACTAAATTTAAAACATCCGCTTCCGTTTCTGGTTCCGATAAACAAAATTACAAACATCCGATTCCGCTTTCGGTTCCGATAAAACCACATCTGTTACATCCCTGATTTATACACATAATATATTTATACCCGACTATAAAAAAAACATTTTTTGCATTAAGATAATTTAAGCTCGAATAATTATTGTGTAAAAGTTAGATTGGACTCTTTTACCTGACAAGTTTTTCATTAATTCGTGTCGGTTAGATAATTTTACCTGAATCTATTTTTACGACCATTTTGCTGAAGCGACTCTAAATTCTAAAATAATCCATTAATAGGTAAAATAATAAAGCAATCATGTAGAAAACATCAATATTATCATGAAAAATGCTTCGTATAAGAAATTAACCGAAAGAAACATTTTTAATGATTTTTTTTCAAAAAAATTCGCTGTTTTTTGCCTCTCCTGTAAAGTTAGCTCTGTGTCGCTTATCCCATTACTCCTTTCCAGCGTCGTTAAGCATTTAGTTTTTATAAAATGAATTCCCTTCTTTAATTAAAAAAAAACCTGTTAAATGTATCGTCAGATAAGTTTCAAAGAAGTTATAAAATGTATTTTGTAATTCGTATTTTAAATACTTTATTCAGAATACTGTATTTTGTATTTCAAATACCTGCCACCAAAGTAGTTAGTATTTTGTATTTCAAATACATTTTTAAATGTATTTTGTATTTCAAATACAATGAACCGAGTATTTTGCCTAACCCTGACTATAGAGGCGTATGTAGCCCTATAACCGTATTATACGTACCTATACGCATGTATATATAGCTATACATCTATATGTGAAAAGTAGTTTTATCACCGGCCGCTAAGTAACAGCGCCGTCTAACGTAGATGCATATTTGACCATAGAGTTGCCACTCTTCTTCCTCTAATATTACAATACTCTTAGGTCTATACTTGGTGGAGGGAATCAATGTGGGGTCGTTTTTCAGCCTGAAGACGGCGTACCCACTCACTCGTTGTATTGCCTGCCTTACTGGGAAGATGTGTCTCAATTTGAGACATATTTATTTTTAAAGCTGATGTTGAGTTTAAAACTTTTATATGATTGTTAATGGTTACTTACACTACTACGAGTATCGTTCGTAATGTTCTTATCATTTTGTGGATAACTAATAAAGGTGACAAATAGACCTTACTTAATTAAAACAACTCTGGTTTTTCTTACATTATCTATGGTTATTTGCAAAATAATTGTATTTATAGTTCGACAATGTTGACACATATATATCTCTATTCATATGTTGCTCAGAATGCTGAAATAGCATGTCAATCCGACAGATTATGAAACAACTATGCTTGTTTTTTTTTTTTTAGTGGCACCAAGACCGAAGCAAAAGGAGGGTATTGATTTGAGCCCTACACCCCAGCAGAAGGTAATGGGACAAAGAAGATGTCGGAGGCAAACAAGCGTACAGCCCACCTGATGGTAAGCGGTCACTGCAGCCTATGGATGCCTGCAACTCTATGGGTGATACAAGCGCGTTGCAGCCCATTTAAAAAAATTACACACTCCTTTCTTGAAGAATCCCATACTGTAGTACCACGGGAAAACTTCCACAATTGGGGCGTCCGAGGGAGGAAGTTCCTCTAAAACCATACATTACGCGCTGCTAACGCGCCCGGCGCCCGTGCGCCGGCGCTACTCAACCAACTCGTGCAGAGGCAGGATGCTGACGTGTTCGCCGATAACTGGCGCACCCTGCTCACTAAAATTTATGAATTGTGCAATATGTATTGTTAGTTCTTAGATAATTTATATATTAATTTTGTACTTTTACCACTAATGTTGTAAATCTCAACATTGTAGGCGCTTTGGTACTTACTGTAAGCCTATAAATGTATGTTTTAAGTAAATAAAATAAAAATAAAAATAAAATAAAAAATTACTTGCCAATATAGGTTCTAAGGTGTGTGCATAAATGCCCTGCTGATGATGATGATGGCGAGCAGTGTGATGATAGAAAGCAACTGTGGGCATCATGTCGAACAGTTCTTCAGAGCACAACCCATTAAACTAGAGATACGCACAAGGAGGCAAAGTTTCCCCTACTCTACTCTTAATACTCTGTACATTCAATAAATATCCTGCAATATAAGTGAACTATTCTGCCTTATATGAACACTGAAAAACTTACTGAATACTGAATATTCGGCCCATCTCTATTTCCTAGTCAGCAGATTTCCCTAATCAAAAGAATTAACAAAATATTCACAGATCAGTAGATATTGATAGCACAACATATCCCAAGGGACATACATATGTACATGCAATTTTGCATAGAATAGAAAGCTCAAGGAAATAAACATAAACTTACGACCTTCCAATAATTTTGATTTTATGATTCTGCATCGGTATTTAGATAAATTTTAACTTTTCTAATATCCATATTCAACAACACTCTCATGTCATAATCTTTGTTTCTCAATGTCATAATCTTTGTTTCTTTTTTCTTAGTTAATATACTAAAACGAGGATGAGGCTTCAATGGCACACATGTCTTGATGTAGGACGGCGAACGAGACCAAAATAAAATCACCCAGTGCCTGCATTAATGCGATGACCGATGAAACCAAAAAAGAACTGCGTTTAATGTAAACAAATTGACAAATATGATGTCTAAACTTTTCCCTTGACCGCAGGTCAAACACACAAGAGTAAAAAACGGCTCAAAATCGGTTAAAAACACCGTCCGTAACGGGCCAGTATAAAAAATTATATAGTTGTGTTTAAAGGAATATGATAATTATGATATGATACTTGTACGTAGATGAATCACTATTTACAGTGCAAGAGGCCGAGAGCGACAGTAACAGTCCGACTGACAGAAGTGACGTGACAGATGAGTATGGGGCCCTTTACACGATGAATATAATCACAATACTGGTGTGTCAATATTATCGTGGTTTTCAAAATTGTATGGAATTTGCTTGAATATTCACGTAATTCGTATCATGATATGACTGGATCGCGTGATAATATTGATCGTATAACAGGCCCCAATGAGAAAGATGTAATATATAGCGATTATATTAATCGTGTAAAGGGACCCTATGGCAGTGTATCGCAGGCGCAGCCTGCGGTGGCGGCCAGTTGTAAACTATGATAATCAAGGCCGCGTGTGTCTGAATGATTGTTAGGATTGTCTTAGTGTACAACTGTATGTCGCCGCGTGTACCTGAATGATTGTTAGGATTCTCTTAGTGTACCACCGCAGGCCGGGCCGCCCCAGTTTGTGACAGGCTTAAAGCTCTGGCTCCTTTCCATAGGGGCCTGTTACACGGTTATTATTATCTCAAGATACACTCATGCAGTATAACAGGCCCCATACTGAAGACCTTGGTGTTTACGGCCGTGTAACCATCAGTAATCCTGTAGTTCTCTGAGAACCAATAGGAAGATGTCAAGTATCATTGTCAAGTTTTTGTGTTAAGCTGGGTCCACAGCGCCATGTTTTTCGTGTTTGCAAATATCAAACATGTGTTTCGAACACATAATAGGCGTGGCCTCAACGTAGAAAGAGGATAATAATAAAAGGAGTATAACCGAAAGAGCTGGAAGATAATTTGACAGTTCCCCTGGGGATACCACATGAAGAATATTCTCCCCATTTATATTTACAGAAGTAGGTTGTTCTTGAGTTCCAAATCTTCAAAATAAACTCTAAATAAATATTAGGGGACAGTAGAAAATCCTCAGACCAAGAAGAAGAGATAGACGGAGCATTACAATCTAGTGAAGCCAGTTTAATAAACATGCCCAGCGTTAGTGTGCATGGATGACCTTGTGTTTTTTTATAAATTATTGTTAAAAATCGGGTTGACTAGGTTTTTCGTAATGCTCCTTCTTTCTTTCTTCTTTCCTGAGGGACAATCATACACAAATCGACCAAGACCCATATTAAGCTGAATTTGTCAATTACAACTTACAACCTAAAGATGCAGCTATATAATAAGGAAAGAACAGTAATTCAATTCAATACATTCAATATACTTATACACCATTATACAACCTAAACAAACGTGTCAGTAATTTAGTAATTAAAAATTATTTTACCTCAATTTGTGCAAAATCTTTTTAAAAACTTAACTAACAACAAACATTAACCTTTTCAACGCTCTGCCAAATACAAAAGCAGGCACTCACACGAAATTTCAAACACGAAGTTAGCCCTGTTGAAATGCATGTAGGTTGATATCGCACTGCAATCCGTGACCGATATATTCGTCGTCGGCGTTGAACTAATGATACGGATGTATGCGTAGTTGGCGTCCAAAGGGTTAATATGATCACGACTAAGTTATTACTTTGTAATTTAAAACTTTCGGGCTGGATTACCTAACATTATGGGTAATATATATTTCTATTCGCTGGACACCCTGAAGTTATGGTAACCTGACGAAATTGAGAAACATCACGTGACTGATATATCCTTTAACACGTTTATGATATCTCATCTTTAGTCGTGTTACATGTGGTGACGGTTCATCGATGACAGTCCGGTGACAAACAATAAAAGCCTGTACGCGATGAGGGACAGGAGATGTGACATTGTATCTCGTTCCTAAGTGTGTACTAGTCAATGCTTTCATCTCTCTCGCCAACGTTTGTATGTGTGCAATGCGGACTCCAGATTTATCTTTACTGCATGGGCCTCAATGTTAAGGCCGGTCCACTGCACCAAAAATCCAACAAAACATGTTTTACAAACATGTTTGATGTTTGCAAACACGAAAAACATGGCGCTGTGGACCCGGCTTTAGAGTTTCTCCAATTTGAAATCGACACACAACGCGAATCACCTCATCAGCTGTGCTACCGCGAACTTCGAAAATCGAACTCCGTCTCGTGCCGTCCCTTTCACTCTCGTGTTATACTCTATATGACGGAAAGGGACGGTACGATACGAAGTTCGATTTTCGAAATTCGCGGTAGCACCCCAGGGCCGCAGCAAATACATTCCGGTCGCAAACTCACCAAGAGGGCGCTGCCGGCCTAAAGACGTATTTAAGCCTGTCACAAACTGGCGCTGCCTAGGCCGCGCGGTCAATAGTAAACTTGACATTAGCTGTAAAATTTATTATTGACCACCACAGACTAGTAAGGGTTCAGACCGCCAACTCACGAACCAAATATATAGATCGTAGCAAGTATATATAATCTGTACTCGCTGGTAGATTTTTGACGTTTTTTTTTTATTATTCAATGGCACTGTGGCAATGGAACTTACTGTGTACATCCAACGATAAATATTATATAGCTCATTTAAATTTAATGTTGTGACGTATCTTAGTTAAATGAAATTAAACAACACTTTACTTATCAACAAATTTATTTTTTAATTTTTCATTTAAAGGAAAACCATGTTTTCGTTCTTTCACAGAGTTGTACGCATTACAACCTCAACACTCTTACATTTTTGATTAGCTACACACTTTTTCGTTTGTTAACTTCATAATAAACTATCAATACTACAAATAAATAACAAAACATTAGCAAAAATTAAAAAAATGATCAGTGACGACTAGACGAAATTCCGAAGAGACGCCATTTTGATTATACACGCAGAATCAGACAGGGCCCTTTATATTGTTAATATTCTCACAATACTGAGATGTCAATATTATCACGGTATTCAAAATTGTATGGGGTCGGTTACACGCTTAATATTATCACAATACTGGTGTGTCAATATTATCGTGGTTTTTCAAAATCGTATGGATTTTTCTTCAATATTCATTAAACAGCACGTGATACGGATCGTGATATGAGTATATCGCGTGATAATAATAACCATGTAACAGGCCCCTATGGAGTTTGCCTCATTATCACAAATATTTACATGATACGGATTGTGATATGATACACAGATATCAGAGAAAGCAGATGAGCGCTAGTACGTTGAACGTTTTTTATTGGCTATGTGCACGTCTGAAACGTCAAACGTCAAAGGTCCCGAGACAATGTCAAAACTCAGAGATGTCAAATAATGACACATGAATATTTTATTTCTTTTAGTAAACGAGAAAGACCCCGTATTGGAAATTTTACTGAAATAAATAAGAGAATAAATAAATACATACAAACGAAACGAATCGTAGGAAACCAATAGAAAACGTGAAAGTAAATTTGACAGTGGTCCCCGGTAAGTACACATTTCTGCCATGATGTGCGATTTTACTACTTAGGCTTTTGCCTTTTTAGATGACCTGATCATGAGGGGCTACGATCGCCTAGCTTACCCCCACCACCTACATCGGACATAGCCAATACTTCCCATCTATTAAGCCGGGTCCACAGCGCCATGTTTTTCGTGTTTGCAAACATCAAACATGTTTTTCAAACACAAAATAGGCGTGGCCTTAATGGTAAGGCCGGTCCTTTGCATCAAAAATCCAACAAAACATGTTTGATGTTTGCAAACACGAATAACATGGCGCTGTGGACCCGGCTTTATGAGGTTATAAGGATAGACCCACGGCTGTTTATCTACGTAGAACAAGCGTGTATGATAGCCGCCATATTGTATCAAAAAGATTTTGACGTCTTACCGAGCTCTGATTGCCTACTGCCTTGCCCATTGGACGTCAAACGTCAAAATAAAGTGACAAAAATAAAATGACGTCTCCTCGGAATTTCGTCTGGTCGTCTTTGAACATTTTTTTTCATTTTTGCAAATGTTGTTATTAATATAGAAGTGCGTCGTATGCGGCGAGGCATGCAAGTTCTCGTTTTGCAAAATGTACGAGTGTTGTTGTTGTAAAACGTAGAATTCTGTGAAAGGACGAAGATATACCGTTTTCCCGGATATGAGATGAGATAAATTAACATATAAATCTGCTGATAAATAAAATGTTTGTTTAGTTTCGTTTAACTAAGAATACTAAGATACGACTCAACATAGTTCACGGTATTTCAATTGAACACCAGTTTCATTTTACATTGGATGTTGGTGTTCCATTGGAAATGCCGTGAGCTTCTACACAAAGTTAAATTTAAATCATCATCATCATCATCATGTCAGCCGAAAGACGTCCACTGCTGGACATAGGCCTCCCCCAAAGACTTCCACAATGACCGGTCCTGCGCCACCCGCATCCAGCGGACACCCGCGACCTTCACCAGGTCATCGGTCCACCGTGTGGGGGGCCTGCCCACGCTACGTCTTCCGGTAAGTGGTCGCCACTCGAGAACCTTTCCGCCCCAACGGCCATCAGTTCTACGTGCTATGTGCCCCGCCCACTGCCACTTAAGTTTAGCGATTCGGAGGGCTATATCGGTCACTTTGGTTCTGTTGCGGATGGCCTCATTCCTGATGCGATCATGCAGAGAAACTCCTAACATAGCTCTCTCCATTGCTCTTTGGGTGACTTTGAGCCTTCTTATGAGGCCCATAGTAAGCGACCACGTTTCAGTACCATATGTCATCACTGGCAACACACACTGGTCAAAGACTTTCGTCTTGAGACACTGCGGAATATTGGACGAAAAGATGTGCCGTAGCTTCCCGAACGCTGCCCAGCCGAGTCGGATTCGACGATTAACCTCTTTCTCGAAGTTGGACCTACCTAACTGGACAGTCTGTCCTAGGTATATGTAATCGTCTACAACTTCGAGCGTAAAGTGTCCGATTGTTACGGGAGTTGGTGCGACATGGGCATTTGACATGATCTTCGTCTTGTCCATGTTAATCCTTAGACCAACTCGCTCGGAGGCTTTACTGAGGTCATTGAGCATTGTACTTAAATCTTCCATGGTCTCAGCTAAGACTACTATATCGTCAGCAAACCGAAGGTGAGTGAGGTACTCGCCGTTTATGTTGATGCCTAGCCTTCTCCAGTCCAGAGTCTTGAAAACATCCTCCAGTGCAGCGGAGAACAGTTTAGGAGAAATAACATCTCCTTGCCTGACTCCCCGCTGCAACGGAATAGGCCTCGAGCTCTGGTCCTGGAGTCGGACTGACATAGTGGCGTTCTCGTACAACCACTTCAGCACTTCGATATAGCGGTAGTCCACTTGGCACCGCTGGAGAGATTGTAGTACAGCCCAAGTTTCAATCGAATCGAAGGCTTTCTCGTAGTCCACGAACGCTAAACAGAGGGGCAGGTTATACTCCTCAGTCTTCTGTATAACCTGACGGAGCGTATAGATGTGGTCTACGGTGCTAAAGCCTCTTCGGAAACCGGCTTGTTCGGGATTTATTTGAGCTTAATAAATTTAAATGAGCTTTATATATTTATCGTTGGATGTTCACAGTAAGTTCCATTGCCACAGTGCCATTCAATAATTAAAAAAAATAAACGACAAAAATCCTTTGACTATGGAATTCAATGGACCGGGCGTATTGTTCTATTTGTACCAAAGCTACTGAGGCTCAAAATCGCCATGTTATGTTCCCCGGTACGTCAATCATACGTCAATTGTACACGACCTGTCACTGAGTGGAATAAAAATTGAGAAGTTATAAAATAAACAGTGTTTTAAAATAAAAACCGCACAAGACTTTAAAGGAATGTGAAGTTAAATGCTGCAATCATGCCTTAGTGTAGCATAACAGGATGTGGCTTAAGACAAAGCCAGAAACAGAAAAGTTTGTCGTTGCATAGTTTTGTTATGTTTTTCTATTGAAATATTGGATGATTTGAACATTGTCGAGAACAAGGCGCATGTATCATAGCACAATTAGTGTACAGATTAAGATAATTTATATTTTGTAGTGGGATTTCGCTTTATTTTCAATATTTTCGTACTAAAAGTAACCCTGAAGCAGTAGCTAGGGTTGTTCCTGAATATATCGATAATGAATTGTGATGACTTACTATAACTACCCATTGATTCGGTTATTTATATTTTTAAAGGTTGCCAAAAAGTGAATTTCAGAAGAAAAAATGGTTAAACGCTATTGGAACTGAGAATGAAACTAGTGGTAGTTGTTTGAATCGAAAAATAAAGACCTCTGTAAATTATTAATATAAAAATATCCTGATCTCACGTTGTTTCAATAGTAACCTTTTAATATACCTAATTTGTGGTTATCTCTTGGTTAGTTCTCCCCTAATCTGTGGTGGTGGTGAAATGATAAGACGAAAGAACATCTATACAAAGTATATTGGCTATGTGCACGTCTGAAACGTCAAACGTCAAAGGTCCCGAGACAATGTCAAAACTCAGAGATGTCAAATAATGACACATGAATATTTTATTTACTTTAGTAAACGAGAAAGACCCCGTATTGGAAATTTTACTGAAGTAAATAAGAGAATAAATAAATACATACAAACGAAACGAATCGTAGGAAACCGTTAAGAAACCAATAGAAAACGTGAAAGTAAATTTGACAGTGGTCCCCGGTAAGTACACATTTCTGCCATGGTGTGCGCTACGATCGCCTAGCTTACCCCCACCACCTACTTCGCACATAGCCAATAGTATTATTAGCATATTCCAAAACTAAATAGAGGATACACCCAGCATACTTAAGGGTGTCTCGTAGGTTTTTATTATTGGTGACGGGCAGATCTATTTATGCTAAATGCCGTTATTGACTGCATGTAATTAATACACGATATTTAGCGAAATAGTAAAGAAACTCCTTACTAGTAACTTTAATCATGAAATCCCGTAAAGTAAATGCCTGTTTCATATAATAATTAAAGAAAACTGCATAGAAAAGAGGACACTGTTATTCATATATATCTAATTACATCCTAGGAAACCAATACGTTCTAAGATCTGTCTATAATATCGATAAAAATGTTGATTATCGGGACAGCGCTATATCCGCCATGTTTAGTTCCAATATGGCCGCAAAATGGACACGCTCGTCATGTTGACAGTTCGCGTCCAGAGTTTCCTTAGTCATTGCAAAAATCTACCAGCGGGTACAGATTAAATATACTTGCTTACGGTCTATATTATTGGTTCGTGAGTTGGCGGTCTGAACCTTTGACTAAGGAAACTCTGGACGCGAACTGTCAACATTACGAGCGTGTCCATTTTGCGGTCATATTGGAACTTAACATGGCAACGACAAACTTTTCTGTTTCTGGCTTTGTCTTAAGCCACATCTTATTATGCTAGACACAAACTACTAAGAAGATACTACGTGCTACACTAAGGCATGATTGCAGCATTTAACTTCACATTCCTTTAAAGTCTTGTGCGGTTTTTATTTTAAAACACTGTTTATTTTATAACTTCTCAATTTTTATTCCACTCAGTGACAGGTCGTGTACAATTGACGTATGATTGACGTACCGGGGAACATAACATGGCGATTTTGAGCCTCAGTAGCTTTGGTACAAATAGAACAATACGCCCGGTCCATTGAATTTCATAGTCAAAGGTCTGAACCCTTCCTAGTCCGTGGATAGACCATCGGATTTTTGTCATTGCAACATTTGCAGCTGCCATGTATTTGATGTATTATCTGCAACTTTTTTTAGATTAGGGCATGGCCATTGGCCACAGAATCAGTGTTGCCAGACACCCCGCTTTTCCGCTTTTTACTCCGCGTTTCTGCCACTGGCCCCGCTATCCGCTTTAAGCTAACGCGGATCCGCTTTTTTAAAATATACATGAACAATTTTTAAATGTTACCACTTGCTCGTGGAAAAAGGTGGTGAATTCAAAACATCGAACGAACGAAACAGCCGAACGCTTACGACGCATCGGAAGCACTAGTTGTACTATTCACACTTGCGCGCTATTGCGATAATGCGATTTCACTCGCACAGTAGCACATACTCAGAAAACAAAGGTCGGGTAAAATTGGCAATAAGTAATAACTCACTACTACTCAGCGTACATCGCTTGTTATATTTTGTTCAGTGGATTTCATTGTAGCATATACAGGCAATGTATATCTATACATTTCAAAGCTTGGACTAACATTTAGGTAATGTCAAGCGACGTTGCGAGATTGGGAAAAATACGAAATATTGAAATCAAATTGATTAGTTGTTATGTGTAAAATAATACACTACAAAAATTTTAGTTCTTAAAAAGTATCTATAAAATTGTAAATATATACTTGTAGTGTGGTGTAAGTGTAAATAAATATATTAGTGGTACATAATTAAGTTCAGACTTCTAAAGTGCGCCTATCCATCATTTTGTTTTTGTGTACGTTTGTCACATTTGTGGCTGTCTTGTTGTTTAGTTGATGTTGTGTTGTGTTGACTAATGTGTTGATGCTGACTGCTGCTGCTTTTAATAATGGGTGACACTGATAGTGATTGCGGTAAAGATGAATCGCCTGGTCCATCTTCAGCGAAGAAAAGGCGAACTGGATCCCATACGCATAGACCCCCCTTGCAATACAACAAGAAACTAGAGGAAACATACAAATGGATATCTCCAGACTCCAGTGACAAATTTAAGGCATTCTGCAAATTATGCTCAAAATCATTTCGAGCAGAAACGTAAGTAAACTTTTAACAACATGTTACGCGCGCAGAATCCTATGCTTCGGGCTCCGCTTTCCACAAGGCGAGGCCATATGCTTGATGACTTAATCAGCCAGCTCGATCCAAGTGGGATTGTTTGTTCCGCCTTGGTTTGGTGGTCAAGACGCAATAAGGGCAAAATCCGTTTTTAGGTGTACTGTACGATACCAATTATTTTACCCGTTTTCAGTACAGTAGTAGAGAAAACGCGTAAAATAATTGATTGGCGGTGTATCAAAGGAATTCGTGCCGGTCATCGTGCGCGCGTCCAAATCGGGAATTACTAAGTCTAAAAATGTCGATTAAATATGCTTTGAGAAGTACCTAGTACACGAAAAGGTTTCATGAAATTTGTACTTAGAGTAACAATTATTTTTGATGCAAATTCTGCAAGTAAATGTATGTACTTAGCAATAAATAGAATCAGCTGTTATTACTTTACAATAAATTAAAAACTGCATAAAATTCGAACTTCCCGCGTCAACTGAAACGATTAGCGTTGAGAGGCCCTACCGCGAACAGCATTCGAAGTTTTGCCTCTCTGTAGCACTTAGGTACGAACTTTCAAGTGTGAGAGAGAGGGAAAATTTCGAATGCCGTTTGCGGTAGCACTCAACGAACGACGCCCGTTCTTGTCTTGTCTGTTGTATGCGGTATGGGGTTGTCAGACTTTGCCAAATTATCCGTATTTATAAGGAAATTGATAGAAGCCAAAAAATAAAAAAAAACATGTCTTTTTCTTAATTTATGATATAATTGAAATAAAATCAAAAACAATGAAAATATGGTATCTGTACCCGCTTTCGTTGGTGTTGTAGGTATTTTATATAATATACCATAGGTTTTTGTTAAGTGTAATTATTAATATTTAGTGAACCGGTTTTTACTAGGTAAGCGCGCTCCATCCTAGACCACAATATCGCTTACGATCAGGTGATTTGTGGTCAAGCGCATACCTATTTAGAATAAAAAAAAAGAAAAAAAAACTATTTCATAAAAAAAACAACAATTAGTACTTGTTAAATACTTTCGACATCAAGGATTTTTTTCTCGTAGGTCTGACATCAAAAGACATGCCGCAACTGCAAAACACGTGGCGAAAATGAAGGCATGCATTCCAAGTACACAAAAAAGCGTTGCAGACATGTTCAACAAAAAGACTACGCCATTGGAGGATAAAGTAAAACATGCGGAAATAAAACTAGCAGGTTACTTTGCAGCTCATGATGAGCCATTCTCACGCATGGATCACCTTGTTGAAGTTTTGAAGGATATGTTTCCTGATTCTGAAATAGCGCAATCCCTGGCCATGAAGCGCACAAAAATGAAAGGGGTAATCATGAACGTTATTGGTAACGTTGAGAAAGAGGAACTAGCGGAAAAATTACGCACACACAAGTTTTCAATTTTAACAGACGAGTCTACAGATGTTTCATCAGTGAAGACAGCTTGCGTAATGGTTCGATTTTATGATGAGAACTGTGGGCGCGTCGTAAGCCGTTTCTGGGAACTGGAGCAGGTTTTCAGCGAAAATGATCCGCAAGGCGCTGAGGAAGGTGCCACCGCTGCCCGATTATACGAAGGTATGATGAATACCTTTAGGACCAAAGATATCCCTACAGAAAATATAACTGGTTTTGCTTCCGATGGGTGCAATGTAATGATGGGCAACGCTAACTCTGTTAAAACTCGCATGATGGAATTATGCCCGGGAATTCGAATCATTAAGTGTATTTGCCACTCCTTACACTTATGTGCCAGTGAAGCGTGCAAGACATTGCCCAGAACCTGCGAGGACCTAGCAAGAAATTGCTACAACTTTTTAAAGAACTCATCGAAAAGACAGGCACAGTTTGCGCAGTTTCAAAAGTTCTTTCAACTCGACGTACTGAAATTGTTACACCCGAGCCAAACCAGGTGGTTGTCACTTGCGGCAGTGATAGACCGTATGCTGGAAATGTGGGAAGCGCTCAGATTGTATTTTGCAGATAAGTGCCTTACTGAGCACTTAAGGTCCACAGAAGATATTCATAGAGCACTATGTGATCCCTTTGTGAAGGCTTACTACATGTTCCTTCAGTGGGTGCTTCCAAAGTTTACTAAAATGAACGAATTTTTCCAGTCTGAAAAGACAGTGGTAACGGTTGTGCACCAAAAAATGACGGAAACATACACCGACTTTCTTTTGATGTATATGAAAAGAGAATACGTGTGCCGAACTCCACTATCGCAAATTCAGCCAGATGACGCGACCAAATTTTTAGAAATTAGCCAAATTTATTTGGGCGTTGCAACAATGCGGCAACTTTCCTCGGCGGAAACAATGCAGCGCCCAGACATAACAGCTATCTTTCGCAAAAATTGCCTGCAATTCATGATAACATCTTGCATCCAGATGAAAGCCAGGTAATATTTTACTTTAATTACGTAATTTAAATTGATGGATTGCATGTAATGTCTCTTTTTTAAGCTACCTGTACATTTTCAGGTACGACTTTGACGACCCCGTTCTCTCCCAGTTACCGTTACTGGGACCGACACAAGCACTGTCACATAAAACCAGAGAGCAGGTTCCTAGTTTATTGCCCCTAGCCTCAATTTTGAGTCGGTGCACTGAGCAATCAGATTCAAACCTGCAAGCAATAGACGACGAATGGCGGAGATTAGTGATAATGAAAAATTCACTCCCGCCGGAAATTTTGAATTGTGCTGAAGCCGATCAGTTTTGGCATAAGGTATTTTTTTTCAGTTTTAGTACATTATATATTACCTTTTTTCGTATGTTTTGTTTTTTACTCTTCTTGACTTCCTTTTTAAATTAATTTTATAGATTCGTCTGCATAAGAACGAGATTGGGGAACAAGTATTCACTATTCTCCCCGAGTTTGCGCTGACGGCCCTGGCAATCCCAATCTCAAACGCAGACTGCGAACGCAAATTTTCCAAAATAAACAACATCAAAACAGCGAAACGGAATCGACTTATAACGAGTACCGTAAACGGAGTGCTTTTGGCCGATCAAGCGGTGCGCAAAAACGATGGCTGCTGCATTAACTTTTCCCCAACGAAAAGTATGATGTCAAGAATGACTGCAAACATCATTTACAACTTCCCTAAAGTGAATGTCGGGGAAGTGGATGAAGATGTCGAGGACATTTTTTCATTTTAATAGTGAAAATATATTTTTAAGGAATTTATAATGTTTTGTCTTCGACTTTTCAACATGCCAAAAAAATCTATAAACGTATTCCGCTTTTTCATTTAAAAATCCGCGTTTTGATAGCGCAGATTCCGCTTTTTGTATTCCGGCATCTGGCAACACTGCACAGAATAGTATAATGGCATGGCATCAATCAGACAATTATAGTAACTCGATCGATTCACATTTTCCTACTTGTTTCAAGCTCCGTTATTATTATCTTTTTCTGTGGGAACACAATGTTTGCAAATAATTCACTGTACGTTTTTTTTAAGTGATTATGTTTCAGCTTCGTGTTGTGATCACTGTTGTTGCTGTCTGCCGAGCTCGGCACTTTTTGTCGGCCGTGTGTTAGCCGGAACAGTTTAAACACTGACAAACAGCCGGATGAGTATTTATTGATTTGTGTGGTGTAGGTGCGTACATATAAAACAGCAAAGGCAGGAGCCACATTTGGTCTTGGTGTTGACATGCCCACTGGAGCATTTGTAGCATTGTTCGGTTGAAAAGTAATGTGATTCAGCCTCCCAGCTAATACGATGGTTTTATGTTCATGTTTTGCGGCTGGAGCCAGGAGCTTTGGTTACCTATCGTGCTAGTACGATAGGTGGGCAGTGCTGTTTATAATAATAGTGTACCCGTTGCATCTCATTAAATTGTCTAAAAGGCCTCTACGTGTTGGCTTTGTGGTACTCGGTTGGTACTTCGGTACCTCGATACTTCGGCTCCGCGCACGCCTTCCAAAGGTCTGGGACACCATTGCCCCGTGAGTGGAAAAGACATACAATAATAATAAAGCCTTTTATTGCCAGTTTTTGCATATACAATAGAAAATTATAATACATATCTCTTAACTACTAAATTTACTGGGCAGCCCATTTTCGGGCAAAGGCCTCCTCCAATTTATGCCATATTTTTCTATCCCTTCGTCCTGCGGCCTGAACTATATAATCGCTCCATCTTCGTTGTGGCCAGCCACGAGAGTGCCTGTCATCTCGTGGCCATCCGGTGAAGCACTCTCACTCCAGGGACCATCCTGTGTACGTGCCACATGTCTGACCCATTTCCACTTTGTTCTGCAAGCGACCTCAGCAATATCCTTTAGGTCTGTTCTTCTTCTAATGTCGCTGCACCTCACTCTATCTTTGCGTTTTAGGCCCAACATGCTCCGCTCTATCAACCTCTGGAAGACTGAGTTTACACATCACTTCTTTTGTCAGCGCCCAACTCTGGCATCCATAGAGAACCCCAAGGAGTAATGTATTCTCAAACACTTTCTTCTTTAGTTTTATTGGTAAATTTGACTTAAATATGTGTTTGAGAGCCCAATAGCAGCAGTGCTGTTTAAAATAAATAATTTATTGACTGTTAAATTTTGTCCATATTTGAATAATCAGTAAAGATCTTCCTTGTGATATCCATCTTTGTTGAAATGTGGTATTGTGTTATTTCATTGATACATCCTTAATAATATAGCTTATATAGCTGCCACCAATATACAAAACTGTTATTTCCGAATTGTTTGTCATTATGTGATAGTGTTGGTGAAGCAACTTATGTTCTTAGAGACTATGTCTCCCTGTACTCCTGTGTGTCTTCCTGTAGATTTTGATTGAGTAATCCTTTTTATCTACCATAAATTCATAATGTAATTAAGATGTTTTTGGTAGGACATTTGCACAAAGCATAAAATGTGAAAGTTGCGTAGGTATATAGGTGTGAATGGTATGATGTTACTTAGCATTAGAAAATTAAGCTTTTTATGCCTTTTGTATGCTTTTTTTTTGTTTGCCGTATGTCAAGCGTGGCGATTATGGCAAATATTTTTTGATATGGTGGTGGTGGTGGTGGTATGCCTTTTGTCTTGAGATTTGTTTAATTGTGGGGGAAAATGGGGCAGCTTGATACGGTTTTTTTTGTTTCGCCGCTAAAAAAGTCAGGGATAGAGTAACTGTAACCAAACTATTTTTCCAGGTCGAGTATGTATCTGGGTAAAAACGTAGGTACGAGGGCAGTCCCAGAAATACCCGACCTGACAAAGAAAAAAAAAGTTAATCTAAAATTATTATTTTTTCTACATAATCTCCTTTTAGTTCAATGCACTTGACCCAGTGATGTTCGATAACTTCAACACCTTGCTTGTAGTGAGATTTGTCGAGCTCGTCAAAATACCCATCAACCACAGCCTCCACTTCATCATTGCTGGCAAATCTTTTACCACCAAGCAATTTTTTTTTTTTTGGAACCAAAAAAATAATCTGAAGGGGCCAAATCGGACGAATGCAATCGGGTGCATGCGGAAGTAATTCGAACTATAACTTGAGAATTTTGGCCATGACCTTGGCAGATGTGTGTACTGGTGCATTGTCTGGGTGAAACAATATTTGTTTTCGCCAGATGCGGTCATAATTTAGCGGCTAGCATAATACTCGCCATTGATAGTCTTTCCTTTCTGAAGATTATCCCACGGACATCTCAAAAAACGGAGGCCATGACCTTTCCTGCTGATGGAGTTCGAGTCTATTGCTTCGACTGTTGTTTCGTCTCTGGTGTGAAATAATGCACCGAAGTTTCATCCATAGTGACAAAGCTTCATTACTGTGAAATTTTGCCAAATACTCGGTCGAAATATCTTCGCGACGTCGTTTTGCACAACAGACGACAATTGCCCCTTTTGCAACAGACAGTCTAACTACTTGTCTCCAACTATATTTTCATTGATTTGCCATTGGCAAAAGTGTACTAAAAATGAGTAACAATTTTGCATAGGTTTCTAGACCTGTATAATAGTTAACAGCATCATCATCAGTCTGCAGCAAATCCGTGATAAATAATCGCATATTGTTTGATGTTTGGGTTCCACAAGTGTTGTAGGCTATCTCTGATCTCAATCTCTCGGTAGTCGGATCTTCTTTCACAGCTTTTTCAACTTTATGAGAGATGTCTTCTGTGGTTTCATGAAGTGGTGAAACTTCTTCATTTATAGGTATTGATACCGAGGGGCCACCAAATAGCTGTTTACGAGTACTTCTTCTTAAATAACGTTCTTCTCTATCTTTTAATGGCTCTTTTTGTTAGATATGAGCGCCGATGGCCAATTCCGCGGCGGCGGCGTGATAGGCTAAATTCCGCGGCGGCGGCGGCGCGCCGGCGTGACCTTGAGCTTTTTATTAGGAAGCAATTTGTGAAACAAAAAACCTCGTTTTTGTAACAAAAAAGAAAGTTTTATTTATTGTAATAAAGGAATCGAGTATATAAACAATCATATTTTTTAAATTTCACACTAACTTAACAAAAATCACTCTTTTAATGAAAGTCATCATAGTTATAATCGAAATAACATAAGAAGCATACATAATCATCACAACGTTCACTTAAAAAACGTGTCTATGTTTTAATGCAAATCTTTATGTATAGAAAATATATCCTAAATATAAGTCAGTTAAAGATAATATTTCCAGAAAAATAATCATATAGGTACCTTTTTTAACCTCACAAATTTTAATCACAGCGCTTAATCACAATCTATCTCAAAAGATACTTTTTAGTGAGAAGCCTGTTTAATAAATGTACTTATCCTAAATATAAATCAAAATAAATAGAAAATATCGGCATCGCGATTACAAATAACCAATGGTTTTTTTCTTATTAATTTGAGTAAATAAGTCTGGAACATATAATATTTGGACCCGGGTATGTCCTAAAACTACGACCAAGACCACCGGGGAATGGGCAGCAGCATTCCTAGAGTGCGGTGGAGATACTGCGATCGCCAACCCGCATGCCAAGCGTGGCGATTATGGCATTTACCCCCCATGAAATTGGGGGAGGCCTATGTCCAGCAGTGGACGTCCTAGGGCTGATATGGTGGTGGTGGTATAATATTTAAATCCTCAGGACACGCTGTGCTAAAATATTTCCAGCATTCGTTTTCTACTGCACTCGCAATCACGTTGACAAGTGCTGTGTTTTCATGCTAAATGCAGTAGAAAATTTGAAGAACTAGCAGAAGTACTCGGCCCAGCTTTAGTGGAATCAAAGTTTTGATTTTCACAAATATCTTCTGTTGCTAACCGGCTCCGGACCATTGATGCCAAAAAAGAAACCTTAGTGATTTCTTTTGTTTGCATGTACATGTATTCATCAATCGCATTAATGGCATGAAATCGACAAAAAGGTAAAGTTGCTGCAACGACCACGTCGCTCATTGAAGGGAATCGGGATTCCAGACCCTCTAACATAATATTTTGAGCCTAGCTATTACAAGAGGTTCATCATCGCCCGCTTCTTCAAGCAATCTTTTAATTTCCGTACGAAACACGTGTTCACTCGGCAAAATACTTGACTCGACTGAAAACGTGCGAACGAACGCGGATGGGATACCTACGGTACGAGTGCGAGTGAGAAAGCAAATCGCAACATGTTGCGCCGGCGCGCCGCGTATTTCACTCGGCGGCGGCGCGTCGGCTCGAATTGGCGGCGACGGCGGCGCGCCGGCGCGGCGCTCATATCTACTTTTTATATTCCTTGGAAAAATAGAAGGAATTGTAGTTTTCTTTAGATGTTTATGTTTTACTCCTGAAAAACATATAATTATCTATTGTAAACATTACAGTTGATAATATGAAATATCAGGATTTATTAAAAAAGGGAATATATCTTTTACCTGTGTATTTGCGCACTTTTTCAAAATCATTTTCCGTAAAATGTTCTCGACATAACTTCGAACTATCCGTAGGGATAACATTCTGACGCCTAACTGCTTTCAACCATAACTTCCGAATTGTTGCGTCTTTCGAAAAGTGATGCACTCCAATTTCCTAATATTTCGGATCACATCAACGCGTCATTTTGTAATTAGGTATATAACAAAATCCTCTTCAGTACAATATTTATGTTTTGGGAACTAGCTATGACAGCGCCACTTTGACAGTTGCCAACCTCATTGGGCTGAGCACACCCTTCTTGACGCCGCACTAGTCCATAAACTGCGCCCTTCGGCCGTCGCCGAGCGCAATTCGGCTTGCGTGCTGTTCTGCCGGGCCTCCTGGTGGTGCTAACTGCTGCCACCGGCAGTGCTCTTTGCATTTCCGAGCCCGGGCCACATGTAGATGATAGTAATAGCAGTCCTTGTAGCAGGGCTCTTGGACCGTGGTGGGCGGGCGTTGTTGAGAAGCCGCTGAGCCCCTCGCACCTGCGCACCAGCAACTCTACGTCGTGCTCCAGCACCCGCATCCGCAAGCGAGTCCTGGCTACCTCTCTCAGCACAAAATCCACGTATTCCGTGAACATCCTGCGCGTTTTTATCGGGGTCACCAATGTACGGTCTTAAATGAGATTGCCGGTAGCTAGTGAACCGTAACCTTCCTGGCCAGAGTGGTCGATGCGGGAGCGGAATTAAAACGAGATTACGGGTATATATATACCGTAGTAACTTTATTCAAGAGTGCTCGGTACCGTAGGGGGCGAAGGACTGGTTGCGCGGCCGCGTTACTTACTAGCCATGCGCTATGGCGACATGCCTAGTTAGCATTTGTGTTCCCACAAATGTTTTCATGTTATTAAGAACGCCGATGTCAGTTGCGAATGGAACCGTGTTTTTATCTGTCAAAACTCCTTCGGTAAATCAGTCCCGATTAAACTTTGCAATTAACTACAGCGTCACCTATGTGATGTTTGTTGTACTTTTTGAGATATATTATAGTGACCAAATTAACCGGATGACCATATTACCCTCAGGATACCTTAATTTGTTTCAGTACATCATCCTTGTGTGAATTAGGTTGTAAATAATCATTCAATTCTTTAATTATCTCCAAAAGCCCTTACAACATGCACCGCCAGATAGGTCAACTGATCTCCTTTTTCCGTCCATTATTCTACGTTCTCTATGCGTAAACCACTTCTTTACGTTAAGTTGGCTGGTAGTAAAATCGTTTATTGCATTGTGGTCAATTTATCGCTTTTCAAATTTTTCTTATCTTACCGCGGTATAAGCTCTCGAGTGTACATTTAAACGCTCCCCAATAGCTTGCAGTCGCAATTCTTCTGATGAAAGCGCAGGTTCTACTGTTCCTTCAGCCGTGTGGTCGGTCACTTCAGTATCTTTATTGAATAATTGTTGTATTTTAATCATTTGCTCCTTACAGTCCTCGTCACAATTTAAAAACTTTGTGAAATTTTATCAAATTGTTTATTGACAACTGACGATTGATCCGTGCAGGCAAAGGCGTGGCAGGTCGGGGCATTATTCCTCGCGTTATATGAGCGTACATTGCCAAAAAAAAAACAATCGCGTGAGAATTAAAACATTAATTATTTGGCATTATTTTTGCTATTTAGAAACCTACCACAGCCTCTGTAATCTTAATAGTGTAATTATCCAATTTTTAAGACATGGCACTGAACTCGTTGGTCTTGTCTGTATAAAATTTATATTTTGAATTATATGTAGGGCCTTTTGCATAAAGTCGTAATGGTCCGGGTTGAGTCACGACCGTGCGTATCGTGCGTAATTTCTTCCCTTTTATATGTTTGTGAGTACTGGTACCGTTGACGCTGTCGAACAGTCCGTCGAGGTAGTCCACCAACTCCGCCGTGTTCGAGAACGTGTCGTACACGGGCGTCCCGTCCGCGTAGTGGGCTGCAAACGATTGTATATTTAAAACTAAATTAGTAAAATAATACAAAATATCAGTTGGTCCTGTGAACGTGAAGACTGTGTGAAACAATTCATATTAATTTATTTGGATAATTTTGAGATACATTACGTTACACAGATGTTATTTGCAACATAAGAGGTACTGATATCCTGGTAGGGTATAGCAAAATAATCCTACAGACTAAATTTACAATCATTCAAAGTTAACCCAGAGTAATTATAATCATCATCATCCTAGCGTTATTCCTATTACAGTTGCATCCTGAAGGATGCCCGGGGTCACCCACCTAATCCCAAGAATTGGTGTAGGCACTAGTTTTTTACGAAAGCGACTGCCATCTGACCTTCCAAGTCGAGGGGGAAACTAGATATAAAAAATAATAATATTATTGAAACATAGATCAAATAATATTTAAAAATAATAACTGTAGGTACACATAATCATTGGGCAGACACGCCATACTGAGAAGAAATTTAGTGACATCGTTACGTGACGCACAGCGAAGTTTACTATTCCCTATTTAGGTATATTCAACCGGGATAAATGCGTCAATTGAAGATATCTTCTAAATGCAACATTTTAAAACTATTGCAACTATGTTAGAAATGTGGTCACCGAACTTTTAATAAAAAAGGTTATAATAGTTCTAATCCGTTTTCTAGATATCTTCTTTAAATTCATTTATCCCAGTTACGCATTTACCTCGGTTGACCCTATGTTTGTTTGGATGGAAACCCTAATCATGTGAATATTTTGCAAATCTAACAGTATTACATACATAGGTGACGAATAACCGTAACGTAATTGATAACCGCCATCTTTGTTTGAACTCAGTTAATATTACGAGGCAAATATCTTGATGTAGTTTCTGGGAGTGTATGCTCGTCACTAAGTTGGTGAAGAAGCCGCGCATGGGCATGACTGATGTCAGTGCGGTACACGTCCACTAAATCCTGCTACTTGCAAGTTTTCCCATTAATATATAATATTTGTTTATTTAAACGGTTAATAAATATCGCGTTAGACCCGTTATAATATTTTAAGTATGTGTACAAAGCGCGAGAGTTAAAAGCGTAACAATATTTTTGGTGACAAAGTTATTTCACACGCCTCATCAGATGCGGCGGATCATAAACAACACTGAGACACTGTCCATTTGAAATGCTAGTATTATCTGAAAAAAATATGAGGTTATTTAAATTAAGCTAACAGCGCAGTTTTGCAAGGACTCGCGGGTCTTAATAACTAACTTGATTGCGTTCAAAAACTACGTAATTGACTCGGTTTATCGTTATCCTTCTTCTTTGAGTAGTCTAGGCCAGGGGTGCTACAAAACCACCACGAACCGAAATATTTTCCTCTCTGTCACACTTGCATATTCGACCGACAGAGAGGGAGATACTTCGTTTTTGGTTCGCGGTATGCCCTCAGGTTCCAACTTCATTTGTTCTAATACGAGGGGCGGCTGAAAAGTAATCTAACAATGAAACAAAAGGCTGTCGTGGCTAGTTTTTATTTATTTTTCTATATAGTCCCCTGCTAATAAAATACACTTATTACATTTTTCAAATATTGAATTTAAGCCATTAAAAAAAATCTTTCGATTTGTCGTCATAAAAGTCAGTAACCGCAGCCTTCATTTTGTCATCGGTCAGACACCTTCGTCCCCTGAGGTCTTTCTTGAGAAGTCTAAACAAAATGTCTCATCACATGTTACAATTCTAGAAATTATTTCTTCCTCTTTCCCTCGACTCATGTCCAAAAAATCTTCGCAACATTTGACACGCCTCTCCATGTCAAATGCAGTCAACATTCTGGAGACCCAACGTGCACTAACCTTGGACATATTCAAATGCTCATGAATTATTTCATTGACTCGCTCTTTACTGACGCCCACATCTCTAGCTATCTCCCACTGCTTCACTCGTCGGTTCTCTAATATAATTTTTTTCACCCTGGTTACATTTTCTTCGGTGACGGTCGAAACTTGTCTTCCGCTACGAGGATCATCATCCAGGCTCTCACGACCTAATTTAAACTGCCTTGACCAAAACTTATATATATTATAACGAATTCGGTAGAACACGAACTGCCAACATACGCAACATAAGCTGTCTGATCTCCGAAGGCGTATTCCCTTCTTTAGTCAGAAACTTAATCACCGCACGCTGCTGGATTTTATCCATTTTCACTTTTTCTACCGACATGTTCGAAACAATTGTAGGAGACAAATAAACGCAAATGAATGTAATACATTTTGAAAATAGAATAACAAACGAATATAAATCCATACAAGCCAGTATTATTTTTGTATATATTTCTGACCAAGGAGGTTACTTTTCAGCCGCCCCTCGTATTATGGACCGAAGTTAACTGCAGTAGCGAGTTAAGAAATCAGTCAGTTAAGTAATAAGTAGTAAGTTGTAAGTAGCGTCCAAACGTAGGCGAGTGAGTAGTCATAAGTTGCAGTTCCGAGAGGAAGGCCAGTCGCGTCGGTTGTTTTATTCTTGCGAAACAGTTGTTTTTAATCCAGAAAATGGACGTTGAATTATTTAATACCAAATTACGTGCTATAATAAGAGAAATAGGATCAATACTCTCACAACACATTGAAAATGAAATACGAGTATTAATAGAAATGAATAGACCCAAACGCATATGGGAAAGAAAGTGGATTGCTAGAAGAAATGAACGTGGTACCAGCAGTAACCTTCTAATGGCATTTGCAATTGTCTGTAGAAGACCCAGTTCAATATAGATATGCTTTACGAATGAGTGAGCCCTCATTTCTGTTTTTATTAGATAAAATTACGCCGGCGGTTCAGAGGTCGGATACGTTCATGAGATGTGCTTTACCAGCAAAATTGAAATTAGAAATTGTATTGTACATGCTTGCTAATGGAAGCAGTTTGCGTACTTTAGCACACATGTTCAGAGTATCAAAAGCTAGCATATCAACCATGATTTCTGAAGTATGTGATGCGATTTATGAAGCCCTCAAGGATTATATACAGGTAAGAAATAAAAAATATACATGTGTGTATTTATTATCTCAAAGAAACACGAGGTAGGTCAACATCATCATCATCATCATCATAACTATGTGCTGGAGGAGAATGTACTTCTAGGTTTTCTCTATTATTGTCCATAGAAACTCCTGAAACGGAGCTATTTATAACGAAGGATTACTAAGGTACAGAAATATATGTCGTGTGAGATGGATGAGGAGGGGAATAAGCTTGTAAGTTTAACGGGTTCGCTATTGAATGCATCCGAAGAGATGTTAAATAATTTTGAATATGTGATTGCGCTCGTAATGCCAGCATAAGAGGCATGGCATTCAATTGTCACACACCTCCCAAAAATATCGAACTCATTGTCGTTATTTGCCATTGGAGTTTGAACCATCTCTCCAACAGCTCTGACTTTGTTTACCAAACTTTCTAAGCATTTGATGTTTCTTTTGCGACTATACACAGGTTTCTTAGCAGCTTCTGTTTCTTGTATAATGGGAATATCTTGAGAATCTTGGCTAGAACCTGAAACTACCTGGCTGGTAGACTCATCAACACCTGAAGCGATCCCTTCCATCGCAGTCTTCGCTGAGTTCTGAAAAGTATGTTTATTATTAAAATTCCTGTTTCAGGTTCCAAGCGATGAAAACCAGTGGAAGAAAATTGAAGAGGGTTTCAAAAATAAATGGAACTTTCCCAGATGTTGTGGCTCTATTGATGGGAAACATATAGTAACAAAGGCGCCTTTTGAAGCAGGAAGCTATTACTATAATTACAAAAATCAAAATAGCATAGTGCTAATGGCCGTGGTTGACGACGACTAAAGCTTTTCATATATCGATGTTGGTTACAACGGCAGAGTATCCGATGGAGGCGTGTTTCAAAGATGTAGCCTAAGCAATCGATTGGAAAGTATGCTACCAGAAAATCACTGTCTTGTAGAGGACAATGCTTTTCCGTTGAAGACTTATTTAATGAAGCCGTATGGCGCAAGAAACAATATGACCACTGCTCAGAAAGTATCCAACTACAGACTTTCTCGAGCCCGTCGTATAGTTGAAAATGCATTCGGTATTCTTGTTAGCCGTTTTAGAATATTCGAAAAACCTTTACCATTTCATCCAGACAAAGCTATAAAAATTGTAAAGGCTTGCTGTGCTTTACATAATTGGCTCAGATATTTAAAAAACGTCGATGATTCTGTGACAATCGGCGAGGAAGATATCAACACCGGCCAAACAATACTTGGTAATTGGAGAAATGTGCCAAGCGATGCTCTCATACCATTACCTAGAAACAGTACCAATCACTCTGCCGAGAGAGCTCGTATCGTGCGTGATAATTACGCTAATTATTTTATCGGAGATGGTTCTGTGCGTTGGCAGCTAAGAATGATACAGTAAGTATCTCATTAACTATCATGTATTTAATAAATAAATAATAAAACAGTGTACTTACCAAATTACTTTGACTTTCCTTTGGTGTCAGATTTTTATCCTTTATTACATCATGGTATAATTTGAACCATTTCAGTGTCGGTACGTAAACATCGTCGGTTCCCGCTCCTTTTTTAGTAGATTCATTTATTTTTTTAAGTTCTTGGCTATATGTAGACCTGATACTTTTTATTTTCGAGAGAGCCTCCTTCGGTCCGAAATTACTTAAGTTTATAACCTCACAAATTTTAATAATAGCTGCATCTCTAGCTTGTTTTATGCGGTAATTGGTGCATTTTGAGTTATATAAACACTCATGTTTCAAGTATTCTTGTACAAACGCAAAGGTCACTTCATTTTAAATACTAAAAAATAACATCTCCTGCGGCCGCAGTTTACTAACTTATGGACTGTACTAAACTCGCCCGTCTACATGCCGGCCAGTTAAGTTGGCGGGGCGCGGGAGACGCGAGGGAGCTACTTCGCACTAAAATCACCGAAATATAGGATCGCGATCTATTCACCGTTTACTTACAAGTCTTACAACTTACTCGCTTTTGCCGTTCAAACGGCAAACCTCATACTCTCGACTTATGAAGTCGCGCTTAAGAAGGAGCGCTCGTGGTCCAGGTCATTAATCTGTGCTGAGACTATAATGCCCGTTTCACACGAGGTCAGAACAGTTTGGGAGGACAGTGGCGTTCAAATGTAGGGCGAAATAGTAGTACAGTCCGAGTAAAATAGCGATGGGGCGTCGACGGCGACAACGGCAACATTTACGCCACTTACTAAAAAAATGCTGCAAAAATTGCTCTGGATGAGCTAATTGAAATTGTAGAGAGTGAAATAAATAGGAAAACAAAAGGTTTGCGTCAAACCCAAAAGAAGACCAGAGCTTGGGTGTTCGGTTCAAGTTTTAGAGGAAATAAGGATTAAAGATCCCAAAGAGTACATTGATTATGCGTATGACAAGCGGAAATTATGGAGCTTTGTTGCACTTTATCAGTCCGATAATACAACGACAAGACACATTCATGCGCGATGCCATACCAGCAAAAGTGAAGTTTGACATATTTTTGAATTATTTAACAACTGGGGCAAGTTTTCGATTAATGCAAACACATTATCGAGTATCAAAAGCAGCTATTTCAAGTATTATTCCAGAAGTTTGCGATGCAATTTATGAAGGTTTAAAGCAGTATATACAGGTAAAGACAATGTAGTTTAATTACTTTATTTTTTTACAACAATCGAATTGAATAAGAGAGGGTAGGATTTATTCTTAAATTATTCTTCCGAAACAGCAGATTCATATGCTCGTTTTAAAATGTCCTGTGCCAAAATCGGAATAGTGCCGCGGCCATGTGAATTTGATGTAGACGATGATGAGATGATGTTTGCTGGAGATTTTGGCGATACCGGTACATAGATGTCGGAACTATTAATAAGAAGTCTTTGGGCTTGGGAGCCTTGTGACAAAATGTGAATAGTGCCGGAGCCATGTGAATTTGATGTAGACGATGATGAGATGATGCTTTCTGGAGATACTGACGGTACTGGTACATAGATGTCGGAACTATTAATAGGAACTCGTTGGGCTTGGGAGTCTTGTGACAAATGTGAATAGTGCCGGGGCCATGTGAATTTGTTGTAGACGATGATGGTACGGGTAGGTACGTTAGTTGAATGACGGTTTATTTCATCACGACAGGGGATAGTGGCCCTGGTATGTTGTAAATCTTGTAGCCTGCATCGAGTTATTACTGGCTAAATTTCCTCCTGTGCATAAAAATACTGTTCAATTGATAATTTTCTCAGTTGTTTGGCAATATGAATACCAAATGCAGTATACTCGTCGTCTTCATCTTTATCATTCAAATTTTGGCTTGCCTCTTTTATGTAATAGGAGCTTCTCGAAGTTTTGGAGAGACGTCGGGCTGTGGTTGCAGAAATTACTGGTTGGTGATGATTATGGATTATGGTTGATAAACTTTTGGTAATTCGATTTAGTAATAATAGGCAGTTAAGGAGTCCCGCTACTGCGTGCGTAACCCGTTTTCCAAGATTTCCTAGATTTGAGAACTTATCTTCATAAATTATTGGTTTTATTACCTTTTCACGGGTTTCTAATAACCAGTGATCGTAACTTTTGTAGCATTTTCGGTGCAGCGTAGTGGTGTTAACTGAGTTGGTATGGACAAATACAATTTAAACGGTTAATTAATGTTAATATTAACGTTATTAACGCTAATGAATCATAAGAATTTAAATAATGTATCCCAATTCCGTTAACACCACTACGCTGCACCGAAAATGCTACGAAAGTTACGATCACTGCTAATAACTGTGACTAATTTTCATATCCGCTTGTTCAAACGTGCGTTACATCTTGCATTAAGTAGGCTGCCTAACTGTAATACATTGTTGCATTTAGAAGGGCGCCTTAACTCCTCCCCCCTTAAAAGTAAAAAGAATATTTTTTTTCGAATTTTTTTTCTGTAACTATTACTCATTTTTGAAGATTAGTACATTATTGATTATATCTAAAATAATGATTAAATTTACATTATCCTTTAAATGTCTTCAATTGCCCTATTCCCGTCGACACCACTGAATTTATGTTAATCCATTTTCACTTTGTGACTAAGTACTTTTCACTAACACTCACTTTTATTGTTCTGTGTTTTGTTGTGCAGGACTTTTTACACCTTGTAGTATGCCACAAAACCAATGGTTATACTCTTGGTTCATTCGTTTTAGATACATAACACCAAGTACTATGCGTTGGTAGAATCGAAATTGCGCTATAGCATAATATGCTGGGGAAACAGTTACAGGTATAACATCAATGCGGCATTTATTGCGCAGAAAAGGGCAATAAGAATAATGGCAAAAGTACCGCAACAGACATCATGCAGACCCTTCTTCATAGATTTTGGAATTCTCACTGTCCCTAGCCTTTACATTTTAGTGGTACTTACAGATCTAATAAAAAATATAAATAACATAGAAACGGTTGAACAAAGAGACAGGCGACTCGCAACACGACGAATGGACCTGCCCTTTCCCGAAAGTACTAGACTCCAAATTGCTAAGCATTCGGCGGAATATCAGAGTATAGTTCTGTTTAACAAACTACCTCTTGAGTTGAAATCAATCACAAGTAGCAACATATTCAAAAACAAATTAAAGTCTTTCTTGTTGAGGAAGTGTTACTATTCAATAGAAGAATACTACAGTCAGGGTCGGGATTAGGCAATGTGTAATAACTCCTTTTACTTAATAAGAACTTTTTTTTTTTTCTTAATATTATTTTTAAACTTTTACTGACTTTTACACTATAATTTATTGATTTTTTTTGTTAAGTTTTAGTTTTAGTGTTTTCTTTGACATTGTAATTTGTTCTGTCATTGTAAATTATGTGTTCTTAATTTATTATTTATAAGGTTTGTAATTGAATATTTATTATTTTTAAGTTTTTTTTTTTTTAATTGACATGTATTTTCAAACACAATTTATATTGTTAAATGAAATAAATAAATGAAATGAAATGAAGTGTTCTGATATCCTGGTCGCTTTTTCCATTGAGTGTTTCTTCTTCTTTAAATCACGTCATGTGGATTTTTCTGGTTTTTTTTTCAATCTTGGATTTGTAAATTGTTCACTCACTCAGGGGAAAGAGAAGGGAAAGGATAACGTATTTAATCTTATGTTAAGTTTAAACAATGAAATTTATGATTAAAATTACTTGTAGTAAAACTATGCAACTTGAAATAAAAATTGTTAAAAATTGATTAATAATGTATAGACCTACAATTACAATGATAAATTAATCTAAAGTTGGCTATTCAATTAAGTTCAGGTTATATTAAATTAGATTACTTTAGATTAGAGTACTTCTAATTACGTTAAATTAGATAACAATAGAGTAGATTAGGTTAGGTTACATTAGAGTCTGGCGGATGATGCAGTGTCCCGGGGAGATGTGGTGTTGGCGGTGTCTCTCGACATTGCCAACGTATTCAACGCCTTGCCCTGGGTCCGCATCACGGTGGCACTGAGGCGCCATGCTGTACCTGAGTACCTGCGGACGACGATTGAGGACTATCTCACCGATAGAGCCGTGAAGTACCCCACGTGCCAGGAGTGGCAATTGAAGGGGCGGTGTTTCACAGGGGTCAGTTCTAGGGCCGCTTCAGTGAAACATTGGGTACGACTGGGTGAATACTACTACCTACAATTTAAATAAACAGTTTAAATTTAATTATTATTTCTCTTTACCTATTTTCTCTTTCGTGGTTGGCAACTCATTCCTGCTCCTGTTGGCTGTAGGAATGACATAGAAAAATCGCTATCAATGCTTAGAGTTTCATTAGATTCTGTCGCCTGTAACAAGCAATTTTATATAAACGATTATTATTAATCTACCTAATATTAATTTTAGTGACTAGTTAAATTTTTGTCGTGTTGAGCTGCATTGACCAAATGAGCCGGGCTAGCACAACTGGCCGCGACTTCACACTTTTTGTGTGACATATCTCTCCGCTCTGTATTCGATAAAACATGATAGACTGTTTATCTCACGTGACAAGACAGTAAAACTTACATTAATAGATAAATCAGTACTAGAGTAAGTATAATCATCACAGGCTGGGAATCTAACATGAATAATATTCTGGAGTTAGTTCGACTCCCACTTGAATAATATTCTTTCCTTTAAATTGGGAATCAACGCTTTTAGTTCTGTTTCTTGTATCCATGCAGTCAAGAAATTTGTACGTATTTTTTCCGGACATTGGAATTATTTTATACTCTAAAAGAACCAGTGCTTCATTGAAACAATGATCATTGTTGACTTAGCCCATCCCTTCAAATCTGCGCAATATATCCTCTGATAACGCCTTTTCGTACTTTTCCCCCATAGTTCTTAAGGTTTTGATAGACCACATGTGCATATCATTAAGGCAAATAACTCTCTTAATTGCGCTGGTGATAGCACAGCCTCTTATATTATGGCATCCCAGGGGTTGTTATCTTCCAACAATCCCAACTTCTCACACACCTGTCGAGATGTTGCTAGTTCTTGGCCGTGAACTGTAGTTAGTGGGTCCCTGAAAAGCATTCAGCCAAAGAAGATATATACTAACGTAAAAAGAAGCGACACAGAAGCATGTGTGCTGTAAACCCGTCTCGCGGCTATGTGTGCGTGACCGGACGTGAACGGGGGTGCGCGAGGGGCGCGCGGTGTGTGGACAGCTAGCCGCGGCAAGACGAATCGCAGGGGTGTCACTCGCTTCAACATTCGCTCGCGTGACGTGCGCTCACACAACAGAGATCGATCGGCCGGTAGCGGGCGTGACACTAGTTTTACTTGAAATTCGTTAGAATTTATCATTTGTAATTTAATTAATGTAATCAACTTACTATGGCTGGAGCTTTTCATTGCTCTGTCTAAGGTTGTGAGAGTAATACCAAAAGCCACCAAGAAAAAAGCTACTTTAGGCTACCTACCGATCCAGAAAAGTGAGTTATAAAATTGTATATGTTATGTCTTTCCCTACATTTAGAATTTAGACTTCACCTAAAATCCGTTTTTTAAGTCAAGAGACTTGATATGGGTAGTATATGGGTAGGTTGGTATGGGTATGGATGCATGTTAACATGAAATACTTAGTCGGCTCATAAGTTCTGTCACTGGCCTTTAAAATTTAAATTTGGAACTCCTAAAACAAAAACCGTTGTGCATTTGAATTTCGAATCTTTTTTAAATATTTGAGTAGTATAATTTTGCAATTTTCTGTTTTCTTTAACATGGAGTGGACGCTTAAAGATAGCCGTACCGCAATAATTGCACTATATCGTTGTGGACACTACCGACTAAAATTTTTAAGCTACTTGAAAATTTAAAATTCTCTCTAAGATTTGTGTATCGTACCATAGAAAGATACAGTGAGGTCTCTAGTTTAAATGACAAGAAAAGAAGCGGTCGTCCGCGTACAGCTAGGACTCCAGCGGTTGTACAAGCAATTAGGGCACGCATTGCCAGAAATCCCGCTAGGAAACAAAAAGTTATGGCCCTCCAGATGGGTTTGAGCAGAAACACGGTGAAAAGAGTGCTTAATCAAGACCTGAGACTTCGTGCTTATAAACGAAAAACTGGCCATCTTCTCAATGGTCGGCTTAAAGCTTTAAGGCTTAAAAGATCTAAAGCTTTTTTGAAGAAGTACGCTAAAAATAAGCATCGTTGTATACTGTTTTCGGGCGTAAAAATTTTTGACATAAGTAGAAGAAAACTGTAATAAACAAAATGATAGAGTGTACGCTCGCAATAGTAAAGAAGCGTCTAATAGCATTCTCCGTATTCAAAGAGGTCATCACCCTTCATCTGTGATGGTTTGGCTGGGAGTTTCTTATGCGGGCGTCACTAGTATGCATTTTTGTGAGTAAGGAGTAAAAACTAGTGCCAAAGTGTACCAAGACACGGTGTTGACTAATATTGTGAAACCACTATCCCATACGATGTTTCTAAACCAGCATTGGGTTTTCCAGCAGGACTCTGCTCCAGCCCATAAGGCAAAGTCTACACAAGCCTGGCTCGCCTCCAATAAAATCGACTTTATACGGCATGAAGATTGGCCCTCCTCTAGCCCAGATCTTAATCCGTTAGACTATAAAATATGGCAGTATTTAGAGGAAAAGGTGTGCTCAAAACCTCATGCAAATCTAGACTCGCTGAAAAAATGCCTTGCTACGGCAGTGGCCAATATCGACATGAAAGTGGTGCGTGAATCCATTGACGACTGGCCACGCAGACTTCAAGCCTGTGTAGATAATTATGGCGGTCATTTTGAATAAATGTTATACATTTAGATTCTCTAGTTTATAAGCTTTCAAACGCTGTACAAATTATACGGAATAAACTTAAACTTTTGTTTTTATTTGATACTATGTATATGACAGAACTTATGAGCCGACTAAGTACATTAAGAAGTACCTACATCTTCGGAATATATGAAATAAATTTTAATAAATGAAATGGCGAAATAGATGAAATGCCAATTGAGTCTTTTAAATTATATTTAACGCGGGTGACGCGGTCGCAGTGAATGACGTCATATCATGTCAAATATTTCCTATGGACTAAGATTAAAAAAATATATATATATATATACTTGTTATTATTTTAGCAGAGAATTACGAGTATATTCATGTGAAGCTTAGATTTACTCAAGAAAAGTAAGTTCCCTTATTATGAGAAGTTTGTAGGTACCTTTTTTACGAGCTTTTAGTAAGTTTTCTCCTGACCCAGTGCATCTGTCTGTAATCAAAACTTACAGATTAAATTTAATTTGACTAGCTTCCCGGTGTTTGATTGATGAATATCTTGATCATTGAATAAACATTATCTCCTCTTGCCAAGGCAGCTACATTGCCAACCCTATGCAACAGACGTGCCGTTACAAGGTCACCGGCGCTCGACTCTCACCGATAGGCCGTGTCGCCCCCCTGATTCAGCAGCAATCGCAGACAATAACACTCAAGTTGCTAACGTGTACTACTCTTCTGGAGTCTCAGTAGCTGTTGGTGTTGCCACACGCATCGCCTCTTTAATCCTGCTCATCTCTGGCTTGTGGAGAAGCTTTCTTTCTCATTTTTCTAGTTACTTTCATAGCTCTAGCTTTGCCAAAACTCCTTGCAAGATTAGATTTACGTTTTCGCAATATTTTAATAGTTGTGTGTTTTGCCGTTTTTGGCGTTGAGGGACAGAGGAATCTGAAAATGAGTTTGATCACTGAACTGTGTGAAAAGACAACTGGATCGGTTATTTTTGCGTCATGCTCGGCGGTGGGTATGACGTTGAGTTTATTTGTATCACCACAAGGCAAATAAACTTCAAACTGACCATTCGTTAAATTATTTATACGAAACCGGGCTGATATTTTAGAGACAACTCATTTTAACAGACCCGAAAAACACGAACAAAAGCCGCATTTTAATAATAAAACTGTGAGATCTTTTCTTACTTCCTCAGAGGAAAACACTAAGCGTTATCAGATGTGCATGTTATGTAATAAACGTCATCTGGTTTATGAATGTCCCACATTTAAGGAAATGAATATTGACGATAGGGCTCGCGAAGTTAGTAAGTTTAAACTTTGCTCGATTTGTTTACGCAGTGGTCACAATACCTATCAGTGTCGTTTAAAGGGTTCGTGTAAGATTTGCAAGGGTAAGCACAACACTTTACTACATAAACAGCCGGCTACTGCACAGATAGAACAGGTTGCGCCGAGCGTATCAACTACGCCCGGGCCCATCGCCTTATCAGCTGTGACGATGACTCATATGTATACGTATGAAATTTAAAAAGTCATATTTGTATGCAGATGTATGGGAAAAAAGACATGTGTCTTCGGTCACATTGTTTCTCTCATTTAATGTTTAATTAAGGTTTTACATAGTAAGCTCATCTGTTTTTAATGTTCTGTATAATTTAATATATTGTCTGTAAGCTAACCTTCCGTTTAAGCATTTTTATTATATGTGTTAATTAATAATTGCTCTATTACGACTAGGCATCGGAGTTTTTGTCGCACGGTAAGACTAATAGCAAGCTATGGGGTCGACATTTGCCATTAATCTAAACTCTTATTCAAATTCATACTCATTGATTTATTTAATTACTTATGTTTTTTTTATAATCAAGGACAACAACGTCGACGAGTATAGAAACGATTATTTAATGTTATCTTTGGAAAATAAATACATTATGTGTGTTAATTACTGATTAAATGAAATGATGACTTGCTTAGTAAATTAAGTATATAATTCTTTAAAAGACAGATATACATAATAGGTGTACTAGTGATTGGTACGGTGTCTGTCGGCAAGTGAGTCACAGATCAGCTGTTAGCGCCGCGCGCCCTCGGTTCCCCGCTCCGCTTTACCCGCAGTTGTCTATCACGCGAGGCTGGCGTGAACATCCTCCGGCACGTTGAAAGCATATAAGTAGGTTGCTTTCAAAAGCTTCATTGGCTATCTGCATCCTCGCTCTCCTGGTTCGCAGAGACCGGTAGCAAGCACAGCTTGTTGACGGCTCGTCTTATGACTCCCTTTGTAGTTGTTATATCGACGACCCTGGTGACGCCGTCAGTTCCTGGGTACAGTCTGCATACTCTTCCTAGACGCCACTGCAGTGGCGCCAGATTATCTTCTTTCAGTATGACTAAGTCTCCGCAGGCGAGATCTCTCTGTGGTGTGCGCCACTTGGTGCGCTGCTGCAGTTCGGCTATGTACTCCCGACGCCATCTTTCCCAGAAGTGTTGGCGTATTTTCTCGATGAGCTCATATCTGTTGGGTCTGGTAGCGTTTATAGGCACCGTCGGAATGGACTTAAGCGGCCTCCCTATGAGAAAATGGCCTGGGGTCAGAGGAGAGGGATCAGTACAGTTAGAGTTTAAAACATTATTGACATTTCTATAAATGTACATGGATGTAGTCGTGTTTAAACAACGTTTAATTACTTCAATATGTCTTCTGTAAAATATGTACTTTAAGAAATACAGACGTTCTAATGAGCACTTTTTACTAGTTCATACTTTAATTAGCGACTATGTATGAAATTATAAAAAGTGTTGACTTGTTCGTCTGTATTTTTAAAAGTAAAAATTGTACAAAAGGTTTATTGAAGTATATTTAACGTCGTGTAAACACGAATACACCCATGTAACCAAAAATGGCATAGGTCAATCGTACACGTTAACTAATAATTAAAATTTAAAAGTCATATTTGTATGCAGACGTATGGGAAAAAAAACATGTGTCTTCGGTCACATATAAATAATAATTATACGGTAAATAATAATTAAATTTAAAAAGTCATATTTGTATGCAGATTAATGGGAAAAAAAGTTTTGTCCTTAATTATCTAGCCACCACTATATGATGTTCTACTTGCAATTAATATTTTGTCATCGCCCCATGTCCATTTCTTACGGCACTACATCGGTCATTCATGGAGCTCACTAACACCTCACAGATATTAGTGGCTCTTAACGATTCCCAAACCTCATTGACATGTTGGACAAGTGCTTCTTTTGTCCTTTCGGCTCTCATGTCCCATCGTTGGACCATTATGGCCCATAGATGTTCAATGGGATTGAGATCCGGTGAGCGGGAGGGCCACGGTAAAGCTGTTAACTCAGGTTCCCGGTCAATCCAATCCGTCACTATACCGGACTTGTGTATCGGACAGTTGTCGTGAACGAACTTGATTTCCGGCATTTCTGCCGCCGGATAAATAATTCTTACCGACGGCAGCAATACATCCCGCAGAACCTGGAGATAGGTCTCTCCAGTGGCCCTCTCAGGTAAAAATACCAGCTCACCAGGACCGTCAGCACTCATCCATGCCCACTTGTTAACCGTCACTCTCCCCGACTCTGTATTTGACAGCACGTTATCAGGTTCGTATCTGGTATTATCTACGCGCTATAAATGCCGACGACCGTGTTGGCTAGACTTAAAAGTCTTCTCGTCGGTAAAAATGACGCGCGAGAAATCATAATGTTGATGGTCAGTTGCGAACCTGACACGTGCTGTTTTGTGATTTTCGGAGAGGCTAATTTTTTTGGCCGGAATACGATGGTGTATTCCGACTCTATGGAGAGCTTTCCTCACGGTCTCCATGGAGCAATCAAATTGATTTGCGAAATATCGCGTCGGGGTAAACGGGTTGTTGGTGTAGGCTGCCCTCATTAGCTCCAAACGGTCCGCATTGATGACTTGAGGTTTAGGAGGGCGCCCTCTGGTCCTCACGTGTCCCTCTTCCTCGTACCGGCAAACCCACTTGATGACAGTGTGTCTCTACAAAGATAAAGAAATGGCATAAAGTTGAAATAAAATATCGTTACATTTTATGAACGTTTTCATTGTTTGTTTTGTATATTTACATTAACAATAAATTATAATAACCTCTATATTTACGGTAATCCGTTTGAATTTTCCCTAACACAATCGTTTCGTCTCGTCTCGCCGCCGGTTATTTAATTGCGTAATGCGTTTGACTAAAGGGTTGTTTTTCGCTACTCGCTAATGCGGCTCACTCCGCGGTAACCTGTCACAAAACTATACCTCTACCTACGCTTAGTTACTACGCATCGCGGTGTCAAGATATACAGGGTGATTTTGGGGTCGTGATCCGGAATGATTGTACATGGTCAAGAATTCAAAGTAGACAACATCACAGTTGGTATGACGGTTTATAATTCAAATAATTCTCTTTGTCTTCAAATTCTAATGGAAAATAATACTTTTTCATACAACTTGGTCACCCTACCCCACTGTCAACTCTCCATACTATCCGTCAAAGAGAGAAGGGTAACCATGATTTTTTGAGACTTTGTATTTTTGTCATCAAAATAAATTAAAAAAGAAATACGTTTGTTACGTGTCACTAAAATTTTTTTGAAATGGCTAACAGATACCAAGTCGTAAAACTTATTCATGATCCACGACCCCGAAATCACCCTGTATTTGTGGGTGTGCGTTGAGGTGAGCTTAAACAAGTTACAGTGCAGAATCGGAATGAAGTGTCATGATTTTGTATTGACTTTGACTTACGATAATAAATGTCAAGATGTTTACACAGTTAGGTGGTTGTCACACTGGATGCGAGACGCACGCCGCTCCGGTGTGCATACGGGACATCGCCATAGCCGCGCAATAGCACTGTCTCGCCCACACACCGCAGCGGCGTGCGAGTCGCATCCAGTGTGACGAGCGCCTTAGCCTGCCTAAATTATAGAATAACTTAGGCTCGTTACTAACTTAGATTTTACACAAACACTACAAAATTATAACATACTAGCTTTTGCCCGCGACTTCGTCCGCGTGGAATTAGTAATTACGGCAGCCTCATTTTTCTAATCTGCTTAAATACTTTTTAAATATATATTTTTTTAATATTGACGATACTTTCATACAACATTTCATCCCCCCTTTTACCCCCTTACAACAATTTTTACGCAATTAAAAATAGCCTCAGAATCGGTTCAGTAGTTTTCAAGATTTACGCGAACAAAGTTTCCGGACTTTGCTTTATATATGTATAGATAGATAGTCAGGATTAGGATTAGTGGAAAAGGGTTATTGTTATTACCTTACCGAAACATTTAATTCTCTTGCAATTTCCTCCTTGGCGAAGCCTCGTTCCCACAGTGATACAATTCTGCTCCTCTCCAACTCCGATAAATTCATATTTGCAGAATAAAAGGCACCACAAAATAAAAACTTAAAATGGTAGGCAGTTAACACGCACGTTCGCACTTAACACGATAGTTCACGAAGCCACTTTAGATGCAAGTGATTCCAAGCTCAACTAACAGACTGACTGGTCAACAGATGTTGGAATTGTTGGACGATCCTAATTGGCTGTCATGAAAATGGCTGTTATTAATTTATTACCATCTTGTAAATCTCATTCGTTCAGAAGTGTAACATCCGATGTATTCAATATCCAAAGCATGACATTACATTCTACTGTAAATATTAGGTAATAAATTATTTGTATAAACTTAATTAAATAAGCATAATTTTATTAATTGTGATACGGCGTGAAAGGTTTTCGTTTTGCTTGCTTGCTTTCCTTTCACTGAAGCCAGGAGTCAAGCAAGCATCGAATACAAGTGATTCGATTAAATAATCAAACAGTTTCGATTAGATTCACTATCATAAAATCCAACACCATAGCATTAATAAAATCTTCATTTCTTTTGGTGTTTCCATTTTAGTATTTCTTAATTCTTTGTTTTATTTTATTATCATCCTGTAGTTCCTATAACCCCAGACTTTATTTGAAACGTGAGTAAGTATATTTTAGAGCAGGGGTTCCCAAACTTTATTTTCTCATAGACCACTTTCAAAAGTTAAGGTTCTGGTAGACCCCCTACACCACATTTCTACCATATTCCCAAAACTCGGCAAAAAATGTGAAGATTACTTATGTCTGGAGACGATCTAGCTATGGAAATTTTCATTGCGGCTGAGTTTCAATCACGAATTAACATATTTGAAAAAAAAAAGTGAGAATTGATTGGTTAATTCTATTGTAATTGAATGAGAGTCATCATTCTCTCTTGCCCTTTTCCCATTTATTTGGGGTCGGCGCAGCATGTCTTTTTCTTCCATATATCTCTGTCACGCGTCATCTCTTTATTCACATTTTTCCTATTCATATCATCTCTCACACAATCCATCCACCTTTTCTTTGGCCTACCTCGTTTCTTGCATCCATCCACATTCATATCCAATACTTTTCTGGTTACATGGCTTTCATCTCTCCTCTTACATGCCCGTACCACGCCAGGCGATTGGCTCTTAGTGTAATTGAATGAGAGTAGATATCAAAAATCAAAATAGTGATATCATCAATTTTTTTTTAAATCTAGTCACAGCCCAAGCAGCCAATCAATTCTCACTTCTTCCCATTCGGAGTGGTGAAATAAAAATAAATATTGTATATTTTCTTGTGGTGTATTTATTCAAGTGATATGATAATAACAGTCGTAATGTAAGTACCTAATTAAAATTAAACATAAATAACGTAATGTAACTTTTAAGTACAATGACAATCACAAAATAGTCAAAATTTTAATGGGAGGGATGTACTTGATGGATTGACAGCAAATTATCAATATTTGGCTTCAGTTTTGTTAGGAATAATTGCAAATCTCCCCGTTCTGTGATATATTCAATCTGTTCCTATTTTTTGTTAAAAGGTTTGTAACGACGCTAAAACTTTTTTCGACAAGGTATGATGAGGGAAACGCTATCAAAAGCTTTCTCGCAATTCTCCACAGTCCAGGATATTTTTCGGGTATTTCTACCTGGAGCTAAAATGTTTGATACCCTTTTTTAAATTTCACCTTCAGCTCCTCATTAGTGCTAAGCTCAAGTATCGCTCACGTTCTCCACTTCCACTTCATCGAATGGATTGATGATCCACGGTGGTATTTCCATCGTCAGAATATCTTGAAATCATCATGCAGGGCACTCAAATGTTGAATGTATGTCTGAATGTCATCATCAAGGCATTCTACCTGTGACAAGTTTGAAAACTGGGTAAATTCGCGCCGACTAATATTTTGCATCATTAATTTCAATTCTCCAAGAAAAGCGGAAATTACACCCTTTGTTTTTATTAAATTGAGGTTGTCCCCTTGCAATTGTAAGTTAAATTCATTAAATTTTTTGAACAAATCTGCCAAATACGCGATGTCTGGTTTAAACTTGATCAGGTTTTCTTTGGCGGCGGCGATAGCGACGTTGCTTTGCAAGTCTCGACTTGATCGCTTGTGGAACAGCGCGCTCGCGATCTGTTGCAGACTTGCATTCGACAAGTTTTGGAGGCAAACGGTGTAATTTTAATAAAATGACCGTTTAATTTACCGAAATTTTAATCGGGGAGCAGCGTAATAAAGCTGTCATGTATTTATCAGTCATCCAGGCTATAAAAATAACACAAAAAATAATATCTGTTTTCGTTCTTTACTATCGAAACCAGATACAATTTCGTGGACCCCTACTTACGAATTGTGCACCCCCATTTTTTTGTCAGGCCAACGTAGACCCCCGTCGAGTCTCCTGTGGACCCTTGGGGGTCCACCTGGACCACTTTGAGAACCCCTGTTTTAGAGGCAACCCTTTGCTTCCTTTTTGATAAATGGTAAGCCAGAGACTGTATCATGAGGGAGAGAACATTACACCTTCCATTTAAGCAACGTCGTTTTTATTATATGTTTTAATGAATTATTGCACTATTACGACATTCAGGTCTTGTATAATAAGTGTCATTTTAGTTATTAATTTATTGCAATTACAGTGCAAACTCTACCTATATAATGACACTGAAGGGACTGTGCATTTTATGGCATTATAGATAGTTGTCGTTAAATGGACAGAAGAAAAATCAGAATTACAAAGTTTACGAGTAACTAAGAATATGATAACGTTATATAATCCATGACTCCTACTTATTAGTCATGGTCAACAACAGTTTACACGTGCAAATAATGCCAATTTGTAAACAAAAGAACTAATTTCTTAAAAAGATGCCGACAGTGGGGTTTATGGCGGGCTAGGGTAATAAAGCAACAGAAGAACACAACTGCGCAGTTTTTACTAATTTTAGCAATACTTAATTGTTGTAAACACAATAAAGACTGTGTACGATAAAATCTGGCCACATTAAACTATTTATATATATATGAAAAAAAAACGTTTTTTTTAAATATATTTTTTATTTTAATATAAGATATATAACTACTATATACACTACATATTTTAAGTTTCTATTGGTTTCCTACAGAATTTTCTGACTTTACTTTTTACACCTTTCATAAGTTTATGTACAGTAGTCTGCGAGATGGATTTGGCAGCCAAACGCCACTGTTTCTTGAAATCAGCGATGTCTTTTGCTTCCTTGTTCGTATTTTTTAGCTTTCGCTTCACGAGAGCCCAATATGTTTCGATTGGACGAAGTTCGGGGCAGTTTGGTGGGTTCATCAATTTTGGCACTACCACCACCCTATTGTCTTCATACCATGCCATTGCTGTTCTGGCATAGTGACAAGAGGCAAGATCTGGCCAAAATGCTACAGGCTCAGTATGGCTCCGTATAAATGGTAATAGCCGTTTTTGAAGACACTCTTTGACATAAATATCTTGGTTTACAGTCCCGGTAGTAATGAAACTTTGACTTTTTCGACCACACGTGCACAATGCTTGCCAAGCTAAAAATTTGTTAGGGAATTTACACTTCTTTTTTTTCTTATATTTCTCGGGAACACATGCTTTATCCGATGTCGTATAGAACTCCTGGCCGGGCAACTGTTTGTAGTCAGCCACAACATAGGTTTCGTCGTCCATTATGATGCAACTGTGTTTCGTCAAAATTTGTTCATATAATTTGCGAGCTCTAGTTTTTGCTGACTCGTTTTGTTTTTCCCGACGGTTTGGTGCTATTTGTACTTTGAAAGTATTTAAGCCAGCCCTAGTTTTTGCTTTTTGGACATAGGATGCCGACATCTTTACTTTTTTAGCGACACCACGAACAGACAGGTTTGGATTCTTCTTAAACGCCTCCACGACCTTTTTATCCTTACTTGTCCTATCGAGGCACCTATTTTTCCCGCTGCCTGGCTTCCGTTCAGTCGTCAGACGTTCCTCAAAGCGTTTTAACATGCTAGATACGGTCGATTTAGCCGCGTTTAATTTTTTTGCGAGCTTGCGATGTGACCAATGCGGATTCAGAATGTGCTCGGCAACGATTTTGTTACGTATAACTTCTTCTTTGGTGGACATCTTGATAATTATGGAACAATAACTACAAATACTAGTTGGAATAATTAGAATAGTTCCTATGGCAACGACAAACAAACGCACAATGATAATAGTTCGCAATAAAAAAAGTTTCATATGTTTACTAATGGCCAGATTTTATCGTACACAGTCTTTATATTGGAAAGTTATAGATACAGATTACATGTGCTGGAGCGTGTTCTTTTTCAAATATTGTTATGTTCATTTTGTTTCTCTCATTTGACTTGGTAAAATTAATTACTTTAATCAAATGTCATGTAAAATAAAAACAAGTTTTTTTGAAACGTATATATATATGTAGAAACAAAATAAACTAAAACTTAATACCTAGAGAGAAATTGCGAACAATGTAGATAAACCTTTCAATGAAATATCGATATTATAGCACTGTTTTAATGGTTTAGGATATGTGACTAGTGGTAATAATAATAATTGATCAAATAACACATGTTTTTAACAGTATTACAGTATCTAATACTGCCTCGCAGGCCAGTATTTCAGCTTGTGTGAAGGCACGGTGGCGGGTCCACGGCGGTGGCAGCATCGGCTGTCTGTAATAACAAAATAAATTGGTCAAGATTGATGCTAGTAGTATTTGCTCGTATTGTAGTTTTAGCGAAGGAAATTGATTTTTATTTATTAAAGTAAACAAACGATCAAAAAGCATTGTTACATTTTTTTCTTTTAACTGTAATCTAACTAGACATATAGCTTCCATTATTAAATTCCTAAATATTTATATAAACGATGTAGCATGAGAAAAGCAAGACTATCTAGACTTGGTTTTAAGCTTACCCAATCAATTTAAGAGTTAACTCATCACATTGTTTCACAGTATTTACGAAATAAACGAGCTAAAATATGTTACCGTAAAACTACCCAACTATGGTCCTTATCTCCCCACTATAGTCCAAGTTATATATTCACTGGCTTAGATATTATGCTTTTCACAACTATTATTATGATTGATATGATAATTTACTCAAACACATTTTTTTTTTATATCAGGAATTAAATATATTGGACCATAGTTGGGGTGCTGGACTATAGTTGGGAGGTATAATAATTTAGAAAAAGAGACATACGAATGACGGGAAAAATTACATTCCCATTTTATGTGCAGGGGAGACCCCAAAAAAAGGTATTTCTCAAGATTTTATTCTACTGTTTTATCCGACTTTGTTGACTACGGAACCCTAATAAAATAAAAACCGGCCAAGTGCGTGTCGGGCCACGTAGGGGTAGGGTTCCGTAATATGCGGTTTTTCATTCATAACTCTGAAAGTTTTCATTCGATTTTCTTAAAAATAATTTTCCTTGAAAGATTTCTTAAAGCTATACTGTCTTAAAATCTTTTTATAATTTTTGGACATGCGGTTCAAAAGTTAGAGGGGGGGGGGGGATTTCAGCTTTCTAGTACAAGCGGTCTCTGAGATTATCCGCAGACGGACAGAAAGACAGACAGACTTGGCGAAACTATAAGGGTATAAGGGTTCCTTGTTTACTACGGAACCCTAAAAACTTAATCATAAATATGAATATGAACACTTACTCACTTACTTACACATCATTCCACCGGTCTTGCTGCCGCCGCGGAATGGGGATCGGCCGTGAACGGCGCCCCGGGCCCGGCCTTGCAGGCCTGAGGCGGCGAGGGTGCCCAACCGGCGTCGGTGGCGGGGTTGGTGGTGTAGGCCGGCCGGAGGTGGTGGGTTCCCCCGTAGGCCGACTGACAAAAAGCGAATCAAAATGTCAATTGAAGCAATAAAGACACGCAAGGGGAAACGCCTTAAGACTTTAGTACTGAAGTTTCTTACCTCAGGCACAGGCGCAGGGGCACTCCACACCCCCAGCATGTTGCCGCCGCCGGCTGCTCGGGAATGTCGACCCGAGCACTCGCACCCTCGCCCGCGCTCTAACGCGCGCCTTCACGCCTCCTGAAGCTTTATGAATTTGTCAATTTAATTCAAATATTAATGGTTACAGAACTTTATTTTTTAAGTTTTGTTTTACTTTTTATTTCTTTATATTGGTGTAACTAATCACTCAGTCAGGAAATCACAGATTTAAAAATATTAACCTTAAAAGCCAGCGTATTATTGACCCCATTGGTACCAACGTTGTAATGGTCAAACTAAGACTGATGAATTAATTTAAACATTTTCGTTTCAGATAGTCAAGTGCCGCATGCCGCCTAAAGAGCATTTGTTATTATTTTAGTTTAGCTATAGTTACGGACCGACAATGGGATATAATTGGACAGCATCAGTTTACACATTACAATGACAGGTTTGTTAACTAAACGCTGCTATAAGCCTAACAAACCGACTACACTCAAGTTACGAGTGGAAGGAAACATACTTTGTATTGAAAACTATAAGTATTACTTTGTCAGAAAGCAATTACACACACTATATATTACAATTGTTATATGTAATAGAGATACTAAAAAAAATTGAAATCTCTCTACATCTACTTACCTGATAGCATACATCACATTCGTCCGGCAAATAGTGGTCGTAGCGACATCCACCACAACCACACCACATTTCATCCGTGTCCAACAGGATTAGTAAATTTGGATTAAAACTTAAGTCTACATAAAAATGTCTTATATTTAAATTAATTACAACTCCACACCCCGCACAATTGTTCCTGGCCACGAAATGCGTCTCATCCCATGGCCAAACTAGTCCATCACTTAATGCATTGAGTAATTCTACACGGTTTAAAAACAAGTCAATATCTATAAATGGGTCCATTTCGTTCAAAATCAGAGGAAACAATGACTTGAGGGCCCAAACGAAATCCACTTAACAAGTTAAAAGTATGTGTCAAGGGTCCTGGGATAAACTAGATAAACTAACTTTTTGTTCAAAATCGAAAATAGATAAGGTCGTAACACGAGTCCGACTCGCACTTGGCCGGTTTTGTTCTGTGTTACACAAAACTCAACCGAGTGATGATGAGTACTAATCTAATGATTAAAATCAAAATAAGGTCAGCGAGATGCAACCCCGCGCTGCGTCCGCTTTCTTCGCAGTTTTCCCAGAATAAAGTTGAAATCCGCCATTTAAAATACAACTTTATTAAATGAGCAATAAGGTTAAAAATGAAACTTTCAAAAGCGTAAATAATTGAACTTGCGAAAGTTATTCGTCCGTTCAATAAAGGCCGGATGCTGCACATTTAGATATGTTTTTTTTTGTAAAAATAAACGTAGATATATAAGTTTAACATCTCACCTGTCCATTGCATATCGTGCACTCATCCGGTGGGTAATGATAATACAGACAAAATCCACACTCTTCACACCACACTCTCGGATTAAAAAGAAATAATTGTATATCGTCCGCAATATTAAAATCTAAAATATAGTGTTCATCCCCTGGGATATTCAAGTGCACCCGTCCACAATGCACGCAATAGTCATTTTTTACAAAATGCGTGGGCATTACCCACAACCATAGTGCTTCACCTTCTAATATTAAATATAAATCTTGCCTTACCAGCACCGAATTGGGGGCTATTATAACGACCATATTGCATGAAACGCGCGTTGAGAAAAGACTGAGACTACAATTTTGATTTTGAAAGACAAGGGTTTCACACTTGGATACTACGACTCGTAAGTATCCAAATGAGAAACCCTTGAAACTTTGTTATCGCTTAACACGAAGGATGATGAATTGGGCAAGAATGCACTTAGGGGATAGACGACCGCTTTTGAGAGCTATAGGAATTAGGGTCGTCGAATGAAGTGAAAAGAAACAGAATCATGTTATTATTTAACGAAATAATAACATAATATTCAGGTAGCCTGCCAGCTTAGATAAGAAACTTAAACTGACCATAGTTTTGCAGAAGGCGACCAACCCCGAATTTTTAATAATGTGAAATGAGATTAATGTCACTAAGATAAAGCTTAATTCATTTTAGCAAAAATTTAACTCTGGTCGCTTTCTGCATAACTCCGGTCAACTATCCATCTGGGCACCAGATGTTTGGCATAATAGCGATTTTGTTAGAACCATATTCTTAGGGTAAAAGTAGTGTTGAAAAAAGGCCTCTCCAAAGACATTTCCGAGTCATTCTAATTTTGACCGTATTGTTAAGACAGTATAAATTAAAATGAATTCACGAGAGTTACTGGACAAACAATCACTGGCCGTTTCTATTGGTGGATGATGTTACAACCGCTTTGAAGTGCATTCGAAAATGGCCCTTAAGGTGTGAACCCGTACCCTTGGGCGGTAGTACATCTATGCGCTCGAGTAATTGTTGTCACTCGGGTTACGATGGATTATTGCTCTCAATTTAGAACGACGTAAGCTACGATTTGTTTTTTGTTAATGGAATTTTTTTATTCATTACAAACACAAAGCACGTATATATAAAAATCACAATAAAGAAATAAATTAAGAAAGCTAAACTATATACTAAGTAGTTTGTCACGAAATAGTCCCACCTCAGCATAATGCTGGCTCAGCGCTGCTCTTCATGCGAGACAATTTGTGAGCGCTCTTCGACACGGCCTTAAGTGAAACTATGAAACCATAAACTCTGAACGCAGCGTTTGCGCCTGCATGGACCAGCGTCGTCTGTTATTTACTACGGATTACGGGCGCAAGGTTGCAAGTTTCAATCCATTCATCAGTCTAAAAGTTAATGAATTTATGGAAGCCATTGCAAATGCTGAATTATACTGTCGTATATTAACCTTAAAATGATTAGCATTAGCCGTATTGCCTTTGTATAAATCTAATAAATATATCTGGGATTGGCTTAAATGCCCTATCTGCGTCTATATACGAGTACACCTTCCACACTTTTTAATTGATTTTTAGTACTTTCACCTAAAAAATGAAGTGCTTGACATGAACTCATTTAAATAATAATAAATCATAGAACCACTGAATGTACTGTTACTTGAATGGTGTTATTTGAAAGCACTAACTGAATATAGTTAGTGCTAGTGGGTTTATGTTCTGTACTAAATCTGCTTCAATATTTACGCTTCTTCTGTGGTCTGCCAGCCATTTTATATGTTCTCTTTCTCCTCTTCTTCTAAAGAATCATCAGTCAGCAGTGATTCTTGGAGCTGCGTCAACTTGTCCTCTTTGCCCGAACATCATCAGTCTCCAGTGAATCTTCGATTAGCTTCAACTCTTCGTTATCCACCTTAAAGGAGAAAAAATATGATATAAATATTCATATAATAACAAGTAAAGGTTGAACACGCCAAAATTTGGGCACCCATAAGTAAGTACTTATATGTTTTTATTTACAATGTATAGACATTATTTAGTACTATTCTTATAAACCATCATACTATGGGTATGATGAATAAAAAATGTTACGACATCATGTCACTTCACTAATTTGTTTTCACGATAGCGAGTTCTGAACTTCAGCGTCGCGAAATGATTATGCACGAACACACAGAAAATCCCCTTTTAGCTAAAGAACACTGTCAAAATTGTAAAAAAACGCAGACCAATGTCTGTTCGGATTTTAAAATGTTCCGGCAACATTAGACAATAGACCGGACCTCGGGCAGTGGAGGAAAGCAAGGAGTGAAAAACAAAAAAAGAAGAAGTCCACGTCTCGCATCTTTTTACAACAAATTCGAAGGCATCATCACTTGATGTCTCGAAGATGGCACAAATATATGTGGCTATCTTATTTACAGAAAGTTAAGTCAAGGGCTGAATTAAGATCTTTCAAAGATTCAAATACACAGTATATTGTGTAATTATATAATATTAATACAAAAATAAACCACACTATTAAGCCATTGGTACTTTGATGCAGGGGTCCCAGGTTTAATTTCCGGCAAGCAGGTATTTTAATGATCAAGCTATATATCTGTTCTGGGTCTGTTTCTGTATGTGTCCATAACACCTCAACACAGGCTATGCGTGGTCATTTATTATTATTTGTTGGGTCTTAGAGAAAAAATATTGAACCGCTTATCGAGCGGGCGCGAGCGCGATTTACCACATTTCACACATCGACTGCACAACAGCATTTGCTTGCAGTTTCTTGCAAATATTTTGCCATTACAAAAAAAAGTGTTTATTCGCGATCAGTCCTGGTTGCAGTATTATGCACAGATGATCGCAGCTCGTGAGAGGAAATATCCACCATCCGTCCGTGAGATTTATCCGTGGTTTCATTTTCACTCTCGGAATATTCAGCAACATTTTCGCTTTTGAGGAAGCACTCCGGATCTCCTTAACATCCTCTTTTGATTATAATATCTGTCCACAGGTTTGATCTTCGCGGGCATCGTGTTTTTGTGACCCATAATTCTACTTGGATCATAATAAGTTTTCTGTGTGTATGCTGTAAGTGAATATGCCTGTTATATAGAACAAGCAGTTCGTTCAAGCGCCAATAGTTCGAGGCTGGAATGAGCGTCAATTGGCTATTAACAGACTCCACAGGCTATGGCGTCTATTGGATTTACGGAGAGTCAGTGTTCTCACAAACTTCACCCACACGGTATACCTAGGTAACTAACGTATGCGGAGTGAATTTTGGACTAAGTTCAGTATCGTAATAAATAAAAAAACACTGTAATTTTAAGAAATCTTTACGTTTGTATAATAGTGTATCTAACATAACTTAATGTAAAAAAAAGTTTTCTCCCATGCGGGATGGTTTACGGCAGTTCTGTGGAACTTTCTCCATCGCTGTCGAAAACACAGATTTCGGCATTATATTCAACTCCAATTTTATTTTTCGAATTAAAGATTGTATATTTTTTGGGCGAAAGTTATTGCAATACACTCGCCTTTTTAGATTTGCCCAAAAATCTTCAATAGGGCGAAGTTGTGGAACGTTAGGTGGATTTGATGTCTTCGGCACGTACGGGATCTTTAGCTCCGCCATTTTGCTCAGAGTTTTTTTCGAATAATGACTTGAGGCTAAGTCTGGCCAAAACACTACATTCTCTCCTCTGTGACTCGTTATTATAAAATCCCGCACTAAAGGCAAACAACGCTCTATGTAGCGGTCGGCGTTCACGGCTAAGCCTGACTCAAAGAACACCGGCTTAGACATTCCACGACGACTGATGGCAAGCCATAGTAAAACTTTTTTTGGAAATTTTGTATGCTCGACATATTTCACATTCTCGTCGGTCGGACCATTAGTGTTCGCAAAATAGTAATTTCCTTGCCATCTAGCGTGAAATATGACTCGTCATCCATTACGCAAGTGATATCGTGTTTAGCGTAAAATATTTCGTTGACCAATCTACGTAGCCGCATTTTTTGAGTAGTGTTTTGATTTTCCGACACGATGGGCTTAACTTTTCTAGAACGCTTATCGATGCCCATGTCTTTAAGATATTTTTTAACAGTTTTGCCGTCACATTTAAATTTCCTTCCGAGCTCTCTATAGGATTTTGCAACTCGGCCGGCAGTCATTTTTTTTAGTCGAGCTCTCTCAGATAACTTGCTCAAGCTGGAATGATTTACAAAACCAGGCTTTCTAGCAGTAGTTTTCCTCAAGGAAAAGGACGCGAGAATATTGTAAGTGCTACGACTCTCACCCATTTGCACAAAATGATCCACCACCTTCGATTTCGACCATAGAGGATGTCTACTGTAGAAATTACATGCAGTTTCACGACGTCGTTCCTGTCGATTCACCATAATTACGAAATCAAAAATCCAATCCTCATGAAACTTACCAGACTTTTTGACAGATATATAGACGTCACATTGACATACACATATATTTTTGTTTCGATATATTTATTTACATCTTACATATTCAAACTTTGTCCAAAATTCATTCCGCATACGTTACTACAGTACACTAAAATATTTCATTTCACGAGTTGCGACCATCTGTGCATTACGAGTATACTGTAACTGGAACTGATCGCACTTAACCCTTAACTATTACTCGTAAATAATATCATATTCGCAATTTCTTTTTAGGGTACAATACTAGAAAGGTTAAAAAAGGTACCCTTTATAAAAAACTAGCTTTTGCCCTTGAAACCGCTTGCAACTCGTTATATTATAGAAATAATTGCTATTAAATTGTTGTCGACCCAGGCTTAAATATCGCTCGCTGATACAAACTTCTACTCCCCTTTTCACCACCTAAATTATTTTTCTCATAATAATTTAACTAATAATCCGTTATATTTTACTCTTTTAAACAACACTTCGTTTAATAGTTCAGAGAGTAATATATGATTTCAAGCTAACAGGGTCTCTAACATTAGATCAAAACGGGGTTGTATTAACATACATGGTAAAAACCCCGTTTTGAACAGTAATTCTAAGTTCAGAGTAATCATCACTACTAGGAAAAAAATCAATAAGTTTGATTTTCCACTCGCTCGAAAACGACATAGTAGGGAGCGCCTGACACCATGTACGAGCAATGCCAGCCAACTTTGGTAAAGCATAATGTATAATTTGATCATCCTTCTATTTATACAAATTCGCACTTTCCCAACCTTTGTCAGCCAAAAATGTATTATTTGACCCTTTGCCATTGGAGCAAATTAAGGTATAGTTAAGTATCTTGTGGCCGGAGATCTCGAAGGAAACGCCGATGAGGAGGTATGTAGTTTATTGATTAAAGTTACAGTAGGAATCTCGATTTAACTTGACGCGATACAATATATTATAATGACGTCGCGGGGTGAACCGATTCACCAAGCGATTCGGAGCTTAGGTGTTATATCACCGGGAGACGAACTATGTCGCGGAGCGTAGCTAGTTGTGAACTGCCTGCCATAGCAGCAGTCGTGTCATCTCACTCGCTCGCCCCCGAAGGGGGGTACTCCGTGACTGTCCAGAAGTGGGCGGATGGCTTCAGTGGTCTGACCCAGCTGCCTGCACAGGCGGTGTATAGACGGCACTGAGTCGCCTATGCTGGCAATGTGGGCCTCCCAGTTGTTTGCGGCTTGAAGACTGAGCTCTGCTTTGACACGCTCGACCAGGTGATTTAGCTCTGTCTTCATAGTCGAGCATCGTGTTGCCTGCCATAGGTTGGGGCTGGTCCTTTTATTCTCCCGCGTCGCGTAGGGACGCCATGGGATGCGTGGTGGTGTGTCACGTAGGCTGGGGGTTGTTTTCTGGAACATTCCTTTCTCGAAGCCATTTAGATAAGAAAGGGTCGTCGCCAAGGTTCTTGAGAAATCCATTAGCAACTCCCATCAATTTGGCGAATTATTGCGTGCACCTGCATGCTATGTTGTTTTTAAGTCGGGAAGTGCATTAGCTACCCTCATTAAGTTGATTGACATATTGCACGTCGCTTGGTTCACTTGAGATAGGCGTCTGCATTCTTGAGATTGTCGATACTGATAAGTTTAGTGTGGCGCCGCGGCTACTGCGTTTGTGGCCGCATTACTTAACTGTATATTTAACATTACCTAAAACCGAAAACTTGTTCCCTCTGCCCGTTTGTTTACTAATGTCTTATAATCTGATATTTTTTACCCGATTCAGAGTCTGGATTACTCATGTAACCCTGCTGCGACGCTGTGCTGTATTGATTTATCGACCTGCTTCGCCCGCTGTTACGCCTCGAGTCCCGCAGCCGACGTTCTCGTGATCTGCTACTCCGTCCGGCATCACGCGTTGAAGGACGTCGGCGGTGACTCCTTTCGTGGCTACGTCGAGAGTGACGATCACGCGATCTACTCGTCTTCTCGTCGCGATGCTTCTGTGCATCGTAGTCGTCACCTCGTTGTTGATCACATGAACACGACGTATGTACAGTCATCCAATTTGATTCCCTAGGCCAAAATAGAACCATGTCATATGAATCCATTTGTTTTTTTACGACTTAGGAGGCAAACGAGCAGTCGAATCGCCTGATGGTAAGCGATTAGCGCTGCCCATAAACACTCGGAACACCGAAGGGGTTGTAAGTGCGTTGCCGGCCTTTGAGATGACAGTACGCTTTTTTCTTGAAGGTTTAAAGGTCGTATCGTTCCGGAAATACCGCAGGTGACAGTTCATTTCACAGTTTAGAAGTGCGAGGCAGGAAATTTCTGGCGAATTGTTTCACTAAAAAGGGCCACCGCGAGTCTGGTGATAATTTTCTGATAATCTAATTTTACATGAAGCATTTTCTCTACACATGCAAGATCAGAAAATATTTTTCCTAATATTATATTTTTCTGATTTAATTACTAAGCCAGTATGATGTATCTATAGAAGAAAAAAAAATTCAAGGAATAAATATTTTATTCAATACAGGCAGGATTAGGTATAATTACATACACTAACGAAAATTCTTTAATAGATAACATAACAATAGAAACGAAACACAATGACTTTACTCAACTTTAATAATTAGTTAATGCAACCTAACTTTGTATCAATATAATCGTTTAGAATTCGCGCCGGTATTGAGGTACTGCCGTGCAAATGTCCGAGGTCCGCAATGTCTCCCAACTTGTTGACAATGTTCTGTTAGAGCAGCCCGTGACCTCTTATTTTCATTTTGCCACATTTGACACATTAGGCCCCACAATTTTTCAATAGGGTTTAGGTCTGGTGACTTAGCAGGACATGGGATAACTTCTTCCAAAATATAGATATAATCTGTTGCCGTTGATCGAGGAGGCATATAAGCCAATTCACCCACACCTGCCAGACTCGTCCAGCCCCGTAGGTACCACCATATCAGCCCTAGGACGTCCACTGCTGGACATAGGCCTCCCCCAATTTCATGGGGGGTAAATGCCATAATCGCCACGCTTGGCATGCGGGTTGGCGATCGCAGTATCTCCACCGCACTCTAGGAATGCTGCTGCCCATTCCCCGGTGGTCTTGGTCGTAGTTTTAGGACATATCCGAGTCCACTACGGGTCCGTAGGTACACTGGTTAGGAACAACGTGATCTTAGGTGTAACGATTGTGTAGGGAAACTACTAAAAATCTAACCTAGGTCAATAGGCACATTTAATCAGATTGATTTTTGTACGAAATAACATTGTCTGCTGGTTGCAGTTGGTATCAAATGATTAATTACCTCCTGAACCCTTAATTAAACGCCTTTTCCATGACCAGTGGTGCACACAACCACCACTGGAGTCCTAACAATCACCGGCGTTGTAGGCAAACTTCACTCGCTCATTAAGACACTTTCCCGACACTCCCCTACTGAGAGTTTTTTTTTAGAACTGTGTCAAAAATTTTGTTTTGACCTTTTGAATGAGTGTGCCAAATGTCTAAAATGTACATCGATTTGCGGTTTTTCTTTGGAATTGGCCTCGTACGCCGTCCACTATAAAACAGTGTGATAGATAATTGGTTTGCCGCATCATTGAGTTGCCGTATTTTGATTGGTTCGCCGTGATAATTCATGCCCAAGACAGTCTTTAATGATTTCAGCCGATTAGTATCTTCTGGACCTATTCCACAACAATGTACATTTAGCAATTGCTGAGTAGCAAACCCTGTCAGCTGCCAACACGCGATTTTTGATGAAATTATTCATGTCTGTAGTGGCCAAAAGACTTAATGTGTGGCATCTTAAGTGCCTAGGCAAATATAACTCTCTCTTCCTAGTATCATCTTCCGTTGTATTTACTAGTAACAATATCTCCTCATAAATAACGTCAGAGACAGGTGCTGATTCTGCTACAACTTCTACATAATCAGTATCTAAATCAAAACAAAAAAAAACAGTATTCAAGCAATCAACAAATAGTCTCAGTAGCCTCACATTACTTAAATTACCTACTTATAAATATTTTAATCCCAGGCCTATAAAAATATAGTATTAAACAATCAATTTGAATATTTGATGGTTAAACGAACTTACCTGAGTGAAGTTTGACCATAATTATATGAAGCGCTGCATCCTCGACATTTGTATATTCGCACTAGGTAGATGTTTAGAGATATGCTACCGACATAGGTCTGAGTAGGTAGGTGAAGGTTATCAAGTATGTTTGCCAACGAATTAACGTTTTATGGAAATCGGCTTCTCGAAAAAAAGTAGTATTCTGAATAAACATTCCAAGTGGCCGAGTCAGAAAGAAAGTGTAAATCTACCGAAAATATCCACATTAAACAACGCCACGTGATATTCCCGACGACGAATCATCATCATCATCATCGGAGGCCGATGTAAATCATTGCCTACAACTAACCATGGTCGAATGAGAAAATATGTAGAGCACTCGGTAACGCTTCTAATGCAAAATGCTACATATGTGGAGCCTTGCCCAAACAAATGAACGACATCTATTCTTGCATTACTTTTTTACTTAATTAGATTTTGGACTATCACTATTACATTTATCGTAGAAACTTGAACACGCGGTTGGTCCACCCAGAAATTGGGAATCTTGCTCTACACCGATATAGCCATGGCCTCGGGCGCTTTGGGCGGTTGCACGACGATACTCCCTAGTGGTAACTTCGACGCGGCTTGCTGAGCCTGGCTCCCTTCTGCGTTTTCCGGTGTATCGCCTCCCATTTAGCTTTATCACTAAACCACTTTTCATATCGGCCTTGACCGTGAGCCGCCTTAAGTCATATTATTTTTCACTCACTTCGGGTGGTTACCACTTTAAGGTGTAAGGCTAATTGTTAAGTATGGCTCAGGCTCAGGGTTGGTGGAAGCAAATGTCCTTGTGGTATACTATGAATTTATTGTATTGTAACATTTTACCTTTGACTCAGTCAGAGAGATATGGTCACGAGTCATGTGAGATGTTGATTAGAAAGTTCTCAAAGCGTGGGTTGAGATAGGGCCACCCTCGGAGGTAGGTAATCGTCAGAATTTATATAGAAAGGCGCCAGACAATTACACTACACAAGCTGAATGACCTTGCTTAAATGTTTTTTTGAAACTTGCTTGCTGAAATGAAATAAGTATATAAGAGATATATTTTAAAGTTCAACACAAGTTCACCAATATACCCAGTTGAGCACTGTCACAAGTAGTTTATAAGATAAAGTTTATCATTACACAGCACTAAAGTGTCTATGGCACACAAAGTCACCAGTTGAGTTAAATAAAACTGTCAGTACATTACCAACTGTAAGGAGATGATGTGTGAACTGGCAACACACATGTGTCATGTCGGGCATCATGGAGATTTGACTAGATATATATGTTTGTGAAGGATAATCGTAAGACAATAAAAGTAATAGTGATTATTAAATCATCGTCTTATTTACATGGCGCAGCCGGAAATGAACCGCTATTAAGACAAAAATATGGAAACGCTAAAGCAACCTCCGCCATTATCGTTATAAGGAGATCCAGCCGAAAACTATAAAAGATGGCTCCAAAGATTCAAGCTTTATTTTACTGGTTCGGGAGCAAAGGAAAGATTGGACGAGGAAGGTAAATTAGCACTGTTTCTGCATTGCATAGGTGAGGAGTGTATGGAAATATATTACAATATCGATCAAGAAAAGGTTAAAACGTATGACGCGCTCGTAGAACAATTCTCAAGCTATTTCTTGCCTCTGAGCAATGAGAGCATTAATAGAAATGTTTTCTTTCGGCGTAAAATAAATGAGGGAGAAACATTTGACGAGTACGTAAACACGTTAAGAACATTAAGTGCAAATTGTAATTTCGGAGCGCTGCGGGATAGTCTAATAAAAGATCAAATAATAAGAGGCATTAAGAAGAAAAATATTGTAGAGCGTTTGCTAAAGGAGCCGGATTTGGACCTGCCTAAATGTATAAAGATCTGTAAATCTTATGTACAGACAGAAAAACAGATAAAAGATTTTGAATTTGATGAGGAATAAGAGACTGTCAGTGTTGTGAAAAATCAAGAAAGAAGAAATTATAGTTCGAGAAACTTAACAGAGTCATCTAAACAAGCACACGGGAGTTATGGTTCGAGAACTATACCAGAGTCACCTCAGCAAGCATATGGCAGTCGACAAGGGCCAATAAGTAGGACTCAATGTCCACGGTGTGGCTACATCCATGGATTCAAGTGCCCAGCATTTAACCAGATCTGCAAAAAGTGTCACAAATATGGATATTATGGGATAATGTGTCGAAATGTGGAAAATATAAAGGCGGTGGATCAGTCATCCGATGAAAGTGATAGTAGTGATGTGTTGGGTATGGTGCAAGTTAATGCAATAAAGAGAGAACTGTGTGAATCCATGCAAATACATGGGCATATTATAGATTTTAACCCTCTGCAACTGAGTTGGGATTTTTGTTATCATTCCACTGAGGAGTAGACTGTCAGACGTACACTTAGGTAACCATAATTTAAAAAAATTATGAACTTAAACAGCTTTAAGTGTGTTAATATTATTTAATAGTAACATACTTTATAGAAATTATAAAGGTTAATTTGATGGAATGAAACTTATGGATCTGTTAAATATTCAATCTTGTTTAATATTATCATAATGTAGGAACTTTTGACACAGCCATCTTTAAAAAACTATATAAAAAAACTTAAACGTATATTCAACAAATTTAAAAATAAATTTGCCTTCTTCTGGCATAAAATCAATGCAATAAAAATTAAAAACAAAATCCTTAGAGTAGATTTTTTTTTAAATCAACTTTAAACTTCGCTCTTGCAGTCTTCACAAATTTGCGACGCACACTGCAGACAGATCGGTTTTCCACACGCACAACAGGGGAATCTTGTTTGCCGCTTCAATTTGCTTGGACAAACACGGCATAACTTCCTTGCCGATGATGATTCAGGCTCAGTCTGTGGTGGCGGATGAGGTAAATCACGGCCTAAAACACGGCGTAAGGTCATCCTCAATTCTCTAGGCAACTTATCATTGTACACTCTTTGTTTTAAGGCAGGGAGCACCAATTCCCGAGCCAAATGCAACAAAAAGTCTCCTCTTCTTAATTTTGCACCTTGACATTGTCCATATAATACAAACGCGTTTACTCCAGCTATGTCAAGGAGACGATAGAAGATTGCCTGTGGCCACCGTCGTGTTTTGCGAGCACAGCAATATATGGCACATTTCTTGTCAACTTCGTCCACTCCACCTTTGGTTTGATTGTAATCAATAATCATCACTGGTTTTCCAGTGTGTTCATCAGTGCTAGGACTATTATGACAACTGGACAAAAGGACAACAGCTTTATCCTTTTTTGGCACATAAGACACAAAAGTTAAATCTTTTGTGAATCCATAGAGGGAACTCTCGACAGGTCTAGTTTTATTCGGTTTGAATTCAGGTGGTATTTCCCTTTTATTTTTTTTGACCGTCCCCAAATAGGTCAGGCCTTTTTTCAATAAAATTTCTGCTAGAGGAATAGAACTAAACCAATTGTCGGCTGTTATATTCCGATTTGTGTTTTCAATTGGCTTTGCTAATCTTAACCCTTTACAACCGAAGAAAATAATTTACTCAGACTTCTTTAAAACTCACATGACTTTTTCATGGGTGCCTAAGTATCATGTTAAAAATATTAAAAAAAATCCTGAAGTCTCTGGTTTCCTGAAAACTTACCCTCACGAGCGTGGGGCTTAGGAGATAGCTCGAGATGTGAGTCTCTGGTTTCCTGAAAACATACCCTCACGATCGTGGGGCTTAGGAGATAGCTCGAGATGTGAGTTTAATCTAGTTTGGAGATATGGTTTTATATTAAATGAAAATTAAATTAATTAAGCAGTCTTTATAATCATCAGCCATTTCGTAACGATATTAATAATAAGTTTTTAAACATTTGGTATGTCTTTGACAAAACAATCAACAGTCTAGAAAACTAAAATGTTCCTTCCTTACTTATCTATTAGTCTTAATTATTATTCTTCTTTTGGTACAAAACTTATAAAAATCAACACAAACATTACCATATAGTACTTAAGCCTAATTAAGGCGTGTGAAAAGCTTTGAAACAATTTTTGTCACGAAATAGACCGAGGTATACATCGCATTTCTCGCATTTTATTTTAGACCGACTGCCACAATCCATACGACAGGTCCTCGGTGCCTTAATATCATCAAAGACAGGCAGGTGATCGTAACCGTCATGTTTTTTAGCTGTTGAAGGCATGCTTACAGGTTTGTAGATTTTCAAGGGCTGATAACGTTCAGGTTGCTGTGGTTCAGGCTCATCTTCTCTGCGCTCTGTTTCTGGAAGACACTTCAAACATTCTGCTACATCCAAACGAAAGTCTAGTAAGGCCAGCGTGTCCTTTCGGCGGTAACCATTAGCTGTGCAGTCATTTTTATAAAGCCTCCAAGCGTTTACACAAGCGAGATCTATAAAATGTACTAGAACTTTAAGAGTCCATTTTCTGGTTTTGATGAACGTCCTGTAATATTCTATTTGTTGATCTAGGACATCCACACCCCCCATCTTCTGATTGTATTGTTCGATAACTGTTGGAGCCGAAATGTTGACATAGGTTTTAGTAATCTTGTCCCAACGTTTCACATGTGTAGCTTCTCCAACTCCCGTGCAGTTAGATGCCATCAAAACGGATTTATTGTCTTTCCATTTGACAATTGCAATGTCATTGCAGACGAACTGCTGCGATTCACCACGAGCCATCTGGTTATCCTTTTTGAAATCGATTGTGGATCGATCAGGAATCCGGTTGACCATTATTGTACCAGTGCTATGAAGGTTTTGCTTCAGCATTTCTTCAGCCAAGGGAACAGTCGTAAAATATCTGTCATGGTACACACAACTGCCAGGTGGTATACTCTGAGAAAGATGGAGGATGACAGAGGGGCCCAATCCAAGAGTTGTGTCGCAGAACATAGTTTTAGCCCCTTGATAGATGGCAAAATCCAGCATTAGGCCCTCACTGGTTGTTAAAACAAAGTTTTTTAGCCCTACTGGCCTTGGTTTATTTTTGACTACTTGGCGTAGTTTGCATCGACCAGTAAAGGGTATCATTTGCTCATCTATCGAGTAGTATCCGGGTGTTCTCTCCAATTTGTTACACGTTTCTTTGACCTTATTTATCATGGGTTGCACTTTCCACAAAGCATTGTTTTTTTCGGCTTCAGCTGACGTGTCGCTGTCGACAACGTGAAGTGCATTGCGAAGAACTAAAAACCTGTCTCTGGTCATGGTGTCGCTGACCAATGCCAGTTTCAATCCAGTTTTCCAGTACCAAGGTAGTTTTGGATAGGGAATACAGCCCATGATTAGATGAACAGCAAAGAGTTTCGCTATTTCCAGTCTGGTAGTCTTCAGTTCAAAGCCGGTTTTGCGCAAGTGGTACAGATTCGTGCACCTAACAACTTCTTCCAGAAATGAATCATCAAAATAGTCACGGACGTAATCAATTGGAGAGCGAACTTGATTTATCGGAAGCGGAGAGTAATCATGAGCTTTATTTGTATAGTCAGTTTCTACCCACATTCTCCTACCTGTCCCTCTTCTTCCACTAGCCTGTCCTCTTCCTCTAGACTGTCCTCTTCCTCTAGACTGTCCTCTTCCTCTAGACTGTCCTCTTCCCCTAGCCTGTCCTCTTCCCTGCCCTCCACCTCTTGCTCTTGACGTTTCCCTGCCTGATCTGCCTCTAGTGGATCCCCTGCTACTGGATGATGTTGGGATAGTTAGTGGTGCCTCATCCACTTCGGAGGATTCATCGCCGGAACCAGATCCACTCTCTTCTAGGTGATCTAAGACTCTCGCAACAATATCTTCATCATCATCAGCAAAGTCCTCAATTTCCGAGTCATTCCCATCTGCTAATAATTGTGCAACTTGGATATCCGTGAGGAGCTTTCCTAAAAATAAAGAAAAAACCCTAATTAAACAATTATACGTACAGAAAAATCATGTTTAGGTACAAAAAAATATGAATATATATTTAGTACGTACCACCTAACCTACACGATCGTGCGTCCTTGATTTTGAGTCACAATATACCCTTATGTAAGCACACTAGGTTCAAATTACATACGTTAGGTATAAAACAATAACTAAAGTAAGTAAATCACACAAGAAAATAATAGCAATTGCATAAATTAAATGAATAACCAAATACTTACTCGAGCGAGTTTGCGCGCCAAAAAATGCAGCCATGCTTTCCAGCGGTCGCGGGCGACTGACAGGTTCGAACTCGTTCGCAAGAGGCCCGCGCGTGTTTTTTTCCAAGAAATAGATAGTCTCACGATCGATCGAGGTCGGTTGCGTCTCGAAAAGTCGATTTGGGTACGCGCCAGAATTTTTGAAAATCAAGTCTCACTATCGTATCAAGTCGGTTGTAAAGGGTTAAAACCGACTGTGTAGGTACAGCTAGCTTTTTCTCTGCTTCTGGCAGTCCTGTGCCATCAGATCCTTTTCCATGATAAATGTACGCATTATAAACGTAGAATTGGCGAGCATCAGTTAATACCATTATCTTGATTCCATATTTCGCAGGTTTATTAGGCATGTAGACGATAAACTTGCAGCGTCCTTTGAAAGCTAGTAGCATTTCATCAATGCAGGTGTATGGGCCAGGAGTGTAATGAGACTGACAATTCGCAATAAATTTGTTGAAAAATGATGAAACAGCAGCAAGTGGGTCGGTTTTCAAACGTTCCTGTCGGTCTTCAATGTTGTCTAGTCTCAAACAATTAAGTAAAGTGTTGAATCTGTACTTAGACATTACACATCGAAATATTTCGTGGCCTGTTCCATCCGTTGCGAATAAGTAATTCGAATCAGCATCATTACACTTAAATACTGATGAATAGTATACTAATCCCAGCAGAGATCGAAGTTCTAAATCATTGGTATCTTTCAATTCGTGTTTTGCGTAGTTGGAAAATTGCTGACGATAGGCTTCAAGCTTCTTTTTTGTACAGATTACCAATGTTTCGATCATCTCGGTATCAAAAAAATAATCCCAAAGCTTTTCATAACTGGGAAATCGCATCTGATCATCTTGTCTGCGCAAAGAAAGAATGTTGTGAGCAGGTGTTCGCGACGTCCTTGAAAAATCTGTTTTAGACCAAACGAATCCATTTTTGCTACGATAACTATCACGGTTTGACGTTTGAGGTTCGTTCTGCCTCCCTCTTCTCGTGTTAGCAACAGGATTTCTATTTTGGCCTTGCCGACGCGCTCTCTCTCTCTGCCTCTGGTCGCATTCGTCGATCTTGGCTCAGGAATCTCATCTTCCATAGTATCTTCTTCGTCTGCCGATATTTCGCTTTCCTCGTGAATCTCCTCTTCAATAACAAAGTTTTGGTCAGCTACATCGTCATCGAAGTCACTAAATTCGTGCTCTTCTTCTTCACCTAACCATTGCAAAATTTGCTGCTCGTTAGCAATATTTACTGCTCGAGTGGCCTTTCTTTTCCTTGAAGTCCCAGCCTGAGCCTCACTCGCCATCTAGAAATAAATACCTAATAATATACTGAACTGCACCATGTAATTATATTCAACTCAAAATACTTTACTGAGGTGACGACTATTAGACACTATGAATATAATTAATTTACTGACCCTACGTATGTAAGACACTATGGGGTTAAAATTATATTACTGACAATACGTCTGACAGATCGATCACTTATTACTGACCTTACGTCCTGTGGACACCAAACAGCTCAAACTCCACCCGTGCACACGCCGCGGCTGCCGTGGCTGCACTGGCGGGGGGCGTGCGTCCACGCAGGAAGGTACAGAGAGGGACAGAACGATACGCGGCAAAATGGCGGCGTAGCAACAACGCATAGGTATTGTGGTGTCTGTCAGACGTAACATCAGTGGCAGAGGGTTAAGCTGGATACAGGAGCAGACTGTAATGTTTTACCTCTGAATTGTATTAAAAAAATGGGACTAGAACGGGAAATGATTAAAGAGAAAAATAATTTGCATAATTATGATGGATCTAAATTAAACTGTGTCGGAAAAATTACACTACAAGGATGTTTTATGAATAATAAAAAAGTTAACCTAGAGTTCCATGTTATTGATACAATTCATCCGATAGTACCAATATTAGGTTATTCTATCATATTAAAAGAAAAATTAATGAAAAGAATGTATCTTAACAGCATAAAAAATGAGAATGATTATGATAAATTAATAGAAAGTCATAAAGAATTGTTTGATGAGAAAATAATAGGAACTTTAAGTGGTCCAGAGTATAAAATAAAGTTAAAAGAAAATGCAGTAGGGAAAATAGAACATTGTCGAAAAGTGCCTATGTCATTGCATGAGAATTTAAAAAGAGAATTAGATAAAATGAAAAAATTAGATGTTATTGCAAAAATTACTGAACCAACTGAATTTGTGAGCAACATAGTTATTGTTAAAAAACCAAATGGAAAAATAAGAGTTTGTCTGGACCCAGGTAATTTAAATAGTTGTATCATGCGAGAACATTTTAAGTTGCCTACTTTTGAAGAAGTGTCAAGTAGAATGGCGGGTGCTAAAGTTTTCAGTAAATTAGATGCATCTACAGCATTCTTTCAAATAATGCTTCATGAGGATAGTGCTAAACTGTGCACATTCTCATCACCTTTTGGAAGGTATTTCTTTAAGAGGCTACCTTATGGTTTGTGCTCCGCTGCTGAAGTCTTTCGTCGTAGATATAAGGAAATATTCCAAAATGTGAATGGGATGTGAAGTATTTGTAGATGATTTAGTGGTGTATGGTAAAAATAAAACTGAACATGATGAACGTTTACGGAAAGTGTTTCAAATGGCCAAAGAAAATGGAGTACAATTTAATTTAAGTAAATGTGTCTTTGGAAGGTTTGAAATAGAATACTTAGGGCACATGTTGACTAAGGATGGTATAAAACAAGATCCTACAAAAATAGAATCAATAGTAAAAATGGAAAAACCACAAAATGTAAAAGAACTACAACGACTACTAGGAATGATTACATATGTAGCAAAGTTTATACCATCCTTGGCTCAGGTTTGTAGTCCACTGAGAAATTTAATTAAAAAAGAAGTAGATTGGCTATGGTCAAAAGAACAGGTTCTTTTAGTGAACTTAAAAATATATTAGTTTCAGAACCTGTGTTACAGTATTATGATGTTAATAAACCTGTACAATTGACAGTTGATGCATCAAAGGATGCGCTGGGAGCAGTATTGCTTCAAAATGATCTGCCTGTAGCTTATGCCTCAAAGTCCATGACTTGTACTCAAAAAATGTATGCTCAAATCGAGAAGGAAATGTTAGGAATTGTTTTTGGCTGTTCCCGTTACCATCAGTATATTTATGGTAAACAAATTGAAGTTGAGACTGACCATAGACCTCTAGAGGCAATTTTTAGAAAACCTATGTGTGATATACCATTGAGACTACAACGTATGCGTTTACATTTACAAAAATGACATAATTGTAAAATACAAACCGGGTAAAGATCTTTTAATTGCTGACACTTTGTCCCGGCACAATATTAAAACTAATGATAACCTTTTGGAACAAGAAATAGAAGCACAGGTAGGTATGGTTGTAACAACCTTACCAGTATCAGATAAAAAACTAAGAATATTAAAAGATGAAACAGACAAAGACAGTGAACTACACCAGCTAAAATATTACATTTTAAATGGATGGCCAAATATCAAAGACATTCCAAGTACGAGGCTTGCACTGAAAGTGGCGGGAATCGAATACTTATTAATTTATTTTTAACGTGTATTATACCTTTTTATAATCTCTGAAGTTTCCTTATCTCAACACACTGGCCACTTAGAAAAAAAAAAGTATGGTTCGGTTTCAATTGTTTATTGAAGTCGTCGAGTCACTGCTTAAAATGGAATTGTGCCGTGAAAATTTCAGAGCTATGATTTATTATGACTTTAAAAGTGGACTAACACAAAAACAATGTGAAGAGCGGATGGTTGCTGCTTTTAATATTGAAGCTCCTTCAAAGACTACAATATACAGGTGGTATTCAGAATTTCAACGTGGCCGTGTATCCCTCACCGACGAAGTGCGTGAAGGTCGACCAAAATCGGCAGTCACGCAAGAAAACGTCGATGTTGTGCGTCGTCTGATAAATGAAGACCGACATGTGACATATCGGGAAATTCAAGAACACCTGGGTATTGGAATGAGTCAAATACAAATTATTTTAAAAGAAGAATTAGGCGTGAAAAAGTTATTTTCCCGTTGGATACCTCACCTATTGTCTGACGAGCAGAAAATAGTCCGTGTCAATTGGTGCCGCAAAACTTTGAAAAGATTTAACAAGGGACGCTCAAATGCTGTTTTTAGCATAGTATCAGGTGACGAGTCGTGGATATACGCTTATGAGCCTGAAACTAAAAACCAATCCCGAGTATGGGTCTTCGAAGACGAGCTCAAACCCACAAAAGTTGTTCGTTCTCGCAGTACGGCTAAGAAGATGGTGGCTACGTTTATCTCTAAATCTGGTCACGTAGCTACTGTGGCACTTGAGGATCGTAGAACAGTCAATGCTGATTGGTACACCACTATTTGTTTGCCGAACGTCTTTGCTGAACTCCGAAAAACAAACCCTAGTCGTCGCATCATCCTTCACCACGACAACGCCAGCCCACACACCGCTCGGACAACAACTGAGTACCTGGACGGTGAAAAAGTCGAAATATTGGACCACCCTCCATATAGCCCTGACTTAAGTCCCAACGACTTTTTTACATTCCCCAGAATCAAGGACAAACTGCGTGGTCAGCGGTTTCAGACGCCAGAAGAAGCAGTGGAGGCCTATAAAATAGCCATTTTGTCGACCCCTACTTCAGAGTTCAAAAAGTGCTTTATGGACTGGTTTGATCGCATGCATAAGTGCATGAAATACAAAGGAGAATATTTTGAAAAACAATAAAAATAAATAAACTCACTTATACTGCATATTTTCTTCTATTCCCGAAACTTTCAGTTTTACCCTCGTAGCTTGTAACGGAACACAATTAGGCTACAAAAACACGTGTTATTAAAATACCTATATGAAGGAAAAGTAGTTTAAATAAGCTGGATGAGCATAGTAACGTTTACCTTACTAGCTTCGGCCTCATATGTCGTGGATTTGTCGTGTATTTGTCCGACATATGTCGTAGATTTGTCGTGCATTTGTCGGGGATTTGTCCGACATATGTCGTGGATTTGTCGTAGATGTGTCGGGGATTTGTCCGATATTTGTCGGACATGTGTCGTGCATTTGTCTGAGATATTAGAGTATATAAAGGGGCGCGAAGTTTTATTGACGGCACTTAGAATTCGACATTCAGACTGACAAGGTCTCTGGTCTTCGCAATAATATATACTTGGTGGGTTATTCTATTGATTTAAAAGTGGTTCTTCTTCGTGAGGGGACTCTCTTCATGTTGAGGAATCAGTTTTTAAGTAAAATATTGAATATTTCCTCGGGGTTTAAGAGTTTATTTAATTTGATTTAAATGACCAGAATCTTGTCCAGGCACCAGTTTTGCCTGAGGGGTCTTGCTCGCCTAACGGTGCCAATGAGCAGGGTTCAGAGTCTTTAGTTACCAGATCTAAGGGTGGTCTGGCGTCTACCTTTTACCTACATGGAGACGAATCAAATCCCTTACGTTCCTTCAATGCCCAGCTGACAACGTAGACATGGCTGCCAATATGGGGTCTCAGCATAGAGGTGTATACCTCGCTTGTCGAAATTGTTCAGTATTTGAGGAACGGTCTTGTTAAATATATTTATATATAAACCTTATATACACAATAGGGCGTCTTACTCACTGTATCCTAGCCTGCGGGCGCAGTGGGGGGAGACAACCAACACAGGCCTTTAGCATTGCAATTCTCAGTTTAGCCGACTGAACTTTCGCTGCATAGGTTAGGGATTCGCAGTCAAAAGAGCTGGTTCTGGTAAGGGATTTATGCTCTTTCAGTTTAGCGAGTTTCCTGGGGAACAGTAGGGTAGCTTCACACACAATTATTTGGGAAGTAGGGTTTAGTAATTTATTTTAGGTTTGCCGTTAATTTGGGGTTTTGGGAATATTTCGCTGTGGTAAAGTTATCATTTATGGTATAAATAATGATGGTTTCTGTTAGAGTTGAGATTTCTAGATAAATGATTAACATTTACTCAGCATAAGCTAATTTAGTGACTAACTGAGCAGATCACTAAAGTTAGCTTTTACAAAGTGACAAGCAGAGCAGTTCACTGGGATAAGCTAATTTAGTGACAAGCTGAGCAGATCATTGAATTTAGCTTTCCATTGAGACAAGCTGAGCAGTTCTCTGTGTTAATTTATATTAATGACTAGCTGAGCAGTTCGTTGAATTAAGCTCTTCATGTGAATAGCAGAGCAGTTTACATGATAGGCTATTCGGAGACAAGCTGAGCAGTTCATTGAATCAGGCATCTTAAGTGACGAGCCGAGCAATTCACTTCTTTTAGCTTATTTAAAGGTCTGGTAGAGCAGTTCATAAGTATTAGGGAACGAGGAGTAGGGAGGGTAGGTTATTCAGGGTCAGGGCCAGATTCTGGCGAGGAATCACCAGGATTTCGCCCGCTTCCGATGATGAGGCCTTGCGGCGATTCTCCTCATCATACGGCGCGTCTTCCGAAGCGCTAGTAGATGCATTTGCTAGGTAGAACCATATTCTTATGGTTTAGTCTCTTTTACAAACTGATTTTATCCCGAGCGCTCCTAAAGGCCATCCGAACGAATTGATCGGATAAGCCTAGCAGAGTACTCCTGTTAAAGTAACTTAGGTCATTTGGACGAAATTGTCTTACACTCCGCATAGTGAAATAAAAAGATTGGCGGGGGCTTGTCCATGTCTAAGGTCGAGAGCCACGGGTCTCTGGTCAGTACCGGAGGGGCATAGCAATCCCTAGGGCGGCTGGAGGAGCCCTACCTTACACCAATCAATAAAATTGATTATTTTTATACGAACCTGTAAATAAGCAATACATAACAGGATATGAGCTATTCGGAAGCTAGGTACATAGAGCTTGTAGGGATGGCAAATCTCTTAAGGATCTTATATAATTGGTTACTATTTTATCATTAATAATTCCTATAAATTTATATTTCTCTTAACTTCAGTATTAACGTAATTTCATTGAGGTATAGGCTAAGTAAGGTACTAGGTAACGATAGTAGTGTATCAGCAAAGGGGAGAGGAGTTCAATACCTGACAAATATTCGCATTAAAGATTCAGGGTTTCTTACGGTTCACAACTCTTCGGGGTCCTACCTAGACGATTCACTTTGGCCAATACGTAATTTTATCCTGGGTTTTAACAGCCATTAGTTTAAATATTTCATTTATTAATTAATATAAAGAAGGTATTGGGGGTTTATTTATATTAAGAGAGAGGGGGGATCGTTACAAGCTTGAAACCATATTTTACATTCACTGATCAACTGTATGTCTGTGAGGAACTAATTTTTAAAAACAATTGTATTGTAGTACCAAAGTCCTTAAGATCTGACATGTTAGAACGCATACATTATAATCATATGGGTTTGGATAAGTGTAAATCTAGAGCGAGATCATGCATGTTCTGGCCATTCATGACAAGAGACATAGAGAATAAAGTATTAAATTGTAGTACATGTGACAGATTAAAAAAAAAATAACACTAAAGAGCCAATGCACATTAGAGAAATGCCAAATAAGCCTTGGTGGCATTTGGGTACAGATGTATTTCACTACAAAGGCAGAAATTATATAATAGTTGTGGATTACTATAGTAAATATTTTGAAGTATCAGAATTAAAATACTTAAGACCTGAAACTACAATAGAGATATTAAAGGCTATTTTTAGTAGATTTGGAATTCCTGAATATTTATACAGTGATGGGGCTACCAATTATACCAGTTTTAAAATGAAAGAATTTGCTCAGAATTGGGGTTTTATACACAAAACTAGTAGTCCTACTTATGCTCAATCTAATGGCTTAGCGGAAAGGTACATTCAGATAGCCAAAAATTTGTTTAAAAAAGCAGATCATCAAGGAAAAGACAGATACTTAGCTCTTTTAGAGTACAGAAATACCCCAATCTCAAAAGAATTCAATTATAAAACTCCTTCAGAGTTATTGTTAGGGAGAAAAATCAAGAGTTTATTGCCTAATTTTGAGATACCTAGTAAAGAAAACTGGAATATTCAAAAAACCTTGTATGACAATGCATGGAAACATGGACCATTGAATATAATCTTCGGATCCAGGTTGGTTTTCTAAAGCTGTTATTATGGTTTTAATGTCTTCGTCTTTTCCCTGTTCTTCACGTATCTTTGCTTCACTACGTTGAGGTAAGTCTATTTCAATTTGGCATATTAAGCAATCTTTGTTGTGTTCATTACACGGTGGACGGGACAAACTATCAGCTAGAATATTTGTTTTACCAGGACTATATTTTATTTCGAAGTCATATGGTTGAAGCTGTAAGGCCCATCTTGCGAGGCGGCCTGTCGGTGATTTGAGATTCAATAGCCATTTCAATGGTTGGTGATTTGTGATTGTGAGGAATTTAGAACCTTCTATATAACCTCTAAAGCGTGTGACTGCCCATACAATAGCGAGAGCTTCTTTTTCAGTCACAGTGTAATTCTGCTCTGCCGGCGTCATTAAACGGCTCGCGTATTCTATTGGGTGTTCATCGGTACCCTCCCCCTGGAGTAAAGCTGCTCCAATCGCATATTTACTTGCATCGGTTTTTATTGTAAATGGGGATTCGAAATCGGCTTGTTTCAATATTGGTGAGGTTGTTAGTGCGATTTTCAGTGCTTCATATGAATCTTGCTGTTCTTTTCCCCAATTCCACTGAGCCTTCTTTTTCGTTAAGCTGGTTAGTGGTTTTGCCACATCTGCAAAATTTTTAATTAATCGCCTGTACCATGAAGCAGTCTGTAAGAACGAAATGAGCTGTTTCAAGTTTTTAGGCTCTGGTCTATATATAATTGCGCTAATCTTGTCTGGATTCGCTTTTATCCCTTCTGGGACAATCAAGTGGCCCAAATATTTTATCTCTGTACATCCAAACCTGCATTTATTTCTATTGGCTCTTAAATTATATAGCCTTAACTTCTCAAATACTTCACGAAGATCTTGTAAGTGTTGTGTAAATGTATTTGATCTTATTATTAAGTCATCGAGGTAACATAATACGCATTTCGCTTGTAGGCCACGAATGAATCTGTCCATTAGCCTCTGAAATGTTGCTGGGGCGTTGCGTAGGCCAAAAGCCATCCTCTTAAATTTATACATTCCAAATGGCGTGACAAATGCTGTCTTGCATTGGTCAGACTCGTGTACCTTTATTTGCCAGTAACCTGATTGTAGGTCGATAGTAGTCATGTATGGCCTCGCCTTGGCTTGGTGCAGTAATTCATCGATGCGTGGCATTGGATATCTATCTGCTGTTGTTATTTCATTTAGTTTTCTATAGTCTACGCATACCCGTACATCATTATCTCCTTTTGGGACGAGAATGACCGGTGCTGACCATGGTGAGTCGCATTCTTCTATAATGTCAGCGCTAATCATTTCATCTAGTTTTGTTTTAAGTTGTTGCTGTCTCCTTGGAGACAGTCTATATGGTTTTACTGATATCGGTTGACTACCCCCTGTTTCTATCTTATGCTCCGTGAAAGTTGTTGGATTTCCCTCTTTTGAAAAAACGTCGCTATATTCAGATAACAGATTGTTTAATTGGGTTTTTTCTTTGTGTGACAAGGAGTGGCCTTCGTGAGGTTGCAATAAAATATCAATGGAATAAAGTGAGGTAGGATTTATTGTTATGTAATCAACACGTGGATCAAGTTGCGATTCGTTGTCCGCTGGTTCACGGGGGCGCGCCGGCCGAGGCGGTGTGTCGAGCTTGGTTAGCTGCCAACGCGGTTTTTTCGGTGGTGAACTCTCGTTGTTGTCCCGTAGTGGTGATGGTGTTTGTGGCAAAGGCGATACTAAGTGAAGATCGCGTGCCCAAGATAAAAAATCTGTAAGTGTTTCGTCCTTGTTCTTATCGTCGAAAGTTAATTCTCTCGCAGCCTTCAGTAACGGTATTTTCCTCTGATTTCTTAGTTGGAGGAATGAGAATTGTTCTTCTGGCTTATCGATAAAGTGCCAGGTTCTTTGTGGCAGGATCAAATTTACGCCCGCTGATTCTAGAAAATCAATTCCTAGGAGTGTGCGGTTATCTATGGCATCTGGGATAATTGTGAATGTTATTGGTTTTAGCCGATTGCCGATTAATATTTCTGTCGTGGTTGAAAGGAGTTTTCGGTTGCCACTTGTCCCATCTGCTAAGCCAATCATAGCTACGCGCTCCGTAAAGAATGCACCATTTTCCTTCAATAGGTTGTACAAATGTTCACCAGCGATGCTTGTACGTGCCCCTGGGTCTAAGTGTGCGTAGCCAGTGTAGTTCTTAATTTTTACCTCAATAGTAGGTATTTTAACATGATCTTCCCTCGGGGTCTGCATAATGTAGAACTCTACTGGTTTAGGCGGGCTTTCCTTTGTGTTGCAAGTGGAGCAATTGCTCCTGAAAACACCCGGTGCTCCACAGCCATAACAGGTTACCACAGGTTTCACCACACTATTGCTCACTTCGGCCTCATTGGTACTTAATTTTGCTAGACGCTTACGGCAAATGTCGAAGGTATGACCCCTCTTTGAGCAAAACGTACATCTAATAATATTTTTAGAGATGGTTCTAGCGGTTTGCGGGATCGTGGATGTAGTTGGCTTCGGATCATCTAGAGCTTCCTGATGTCGTGCTTTCTCCAATAGTTCGGCAAATGTTTTAATGTCGGAACGTGCAATGGATTTCTTAAGCTCCAATTTTAATAACCCATACACGAAATCCAGTTGTTCCTCTTCCTTGTGTCTTTTCGCGGGCAGTGCTCCAAGTAAAAGTCGCTTACGGCACAGAAAGTCGTCTATGTTCTCGTTCTTCCCTTGAGGTGTTGCAAAGAACTCGATGTAAATGTCATGAGGCTCCCTTTGCGGCGCAAACGCGGCATTGATGGCTTTTAATGCTGCTGACCAAGTCTTGCAGTCTGCTCGCACGCCTTGCCACCAGTCACTTGCTCTGTCCTTTAGCAACAATGGTAGACCGGCTAGGGCGTCTTCGTTCGTTATACGCTCCATTTCCTTATATAATGTAATGGAATTGATAAATTCGTCCACTTTGTTTCTATTATATTCACCATGGAATCGTATAGTACACGGCACAAAGTTTTTAGGAGCCATTGTTGCCGATGAAGATGATATACGACTCAATAACTCTCCGAATTGCTCTTGTGTTAACTGTATTGATGTCCCAGATTGTACTACCTCTTGTTTAGAAGTCGATGGTGTTGTGCTCATTTTGTAGGGTAGATGAAAAAAGTAGGGTACTTCTACCACAAAATAGCGGGTAGTTCTTCTTTACGTTGGGCGCCAATTGTAGGTAGTATTGAAACGCCAATCTCGTCGTTACCTTTATTTACCACAAAAGCGTATTTTACAGAGTCAGCGCAAACACGTATCTTACGGTATGGATTATTTCCTAGCTAAAGTATCGGAAGATGACCGCTTGCTGCTATCGATCTTCCTCAACTATACTAACACTGTGGAGCAGACTGCAGTGTGCGCTTTCGTACTCCAGGCTAAAGAACAACGCATAGGGCTGCAGTGTGCGCTACCGCTATGGCTGTCGCTAGCTATTGAGTGGTCCGGATAAAAAGTAGCAGGTCAATTATGTGAAGATTGAATGAAACTAAAGGTATTTTTGTAAATATTCATTTTATATGAAAAACGGTAAAATGTAACTTACACATTATGTACAGAAATATTTATTTTACTTTAGCCATGCCAAAATTTGCGTACTTTAGCTTTTGCTGATTTCATTAGTGTTTGAACATGGACCTTGTCGATGTTCTTGGCTTGATTTTTCCACTTTTTTTTTAAAATCTTGGATATTTCCGGCTACGGATTTTGTTTTTTTAAGTTTTTTTTTCATATGAGCCCAATAACGCTCAATTGGGCGAAGTTCTGGGCAATTAGGTGGATTTGCCTCCTTTGGGACGATGTGGACATTATTTGCAGTGTAAAAAGCTTTAGCTTTTTTTCCATAATGACATGAAGCCAAATCAGGCCAAAAGAACACAGACGTATTGTGTTTGCGTATAAGTGGTAATAATCGCTTCTCCAGACATTCCTTTACATAAATATCGCCATTAACTGTACCCGTTGTAATAAATTCGTCACTTTTTAGTCCACATGTGCATATGGCTTGCCAAATCATATATTTTCGGGGGTATTTGCTGGCCATCTTACATTTATGATTCGGCTGGACATTACCCTTTTGACTTGCAACATAAAACTCTTGGCCCGGGATTTGTTTGAAGTCGGCAACCACATACGTCTCGTCATCCATCACGCAGCAGTCGTACTTTGTAAAGAATTCCGTGTATAACTTCCTTGCCCGTGATCTAGCCGCTCTCTCCTTTTCAGGCGTCCTGTCGGGAACTTTTTGAACTTTAAATGTCTTCAATCCACTATTTTGTTTAACACGATGAACCATAGACTTAGTAGTTCCTAACTTGTCGGCAAGTTTTCGCTCAGATATGTTAGGGTTAGTCTTATAAGCAGTTTTAATTTTTTTTTCGAGATTTTTGTCCAAAAAACCTTTTTTTCTACCTGATCCTGGCTTTCTTTCTAAAGTCAATCTCTCCCAGTAACATCTTAAAACCTTTCCGACAGAAGATCTAGGCAGATTTAGATGTTTTGCAACTCTAACCTGACTCCAACTCGGATTTGCAAGGTGCGTGTTCACTATCAGTTTACGACGACTTATTTCTGACGACGACATTATAGTAACTAAGAAGAATAATCACAAACTTGCAGCTAGAATATATTCTTGGACTACCTATTTGACGTTTACTAAACCGACAGTCATTTATTTTATTAGGTTTTTTTTTTCTGATAAGTTTGTATAGCTACATTTTTTCCGAACCACTCTTTAAGTGACTTGATGTGCCGCGGGCTGTGGCTTTTATTCCGTCCGGTCGTGCAGCTTCGGATCCGCTCGGCGAGTCTCGGCTGTCGGTTGATGCGGCGTAGTAGTGTGCGAGCGGGAAAGTATTCGAGCCCGCGCGCAAATGGATTTGTGTCGTTATAGACATACTTTCCGTTTCACCCACCGGTTTGACTTGAAAAGGTCGAAGGTCGAAAGACTAATATTAAATTCTAATTTCAACCAGAACAGTAACGAAACCTAGCAGCAAGAATATAAAGTTGGTAAATTTGGTTTATAAAGACTAAATTTGTATGCAAAGCCCATAAACTAGTTACGAGTTTGTCAAGTCTACCAAACGACAACAACGAGTAACGAAACGTAACCAGGAGATGGTCACACCAATTGCAAAAACAAACTATCACGAGAGAACGAATTCATAGTTTTTTTAATATTTGGTATTAAAGTAGTTTATTCTTCAAATTAGGCATATTACATGCACCTATGAACGTCAATAAACTACCTTATTAAAAGCTATTAAATAAATTAATGTGTTTTAATAAATTTATTAATTAATAATTTGTAAGAAGATTTGACACATCGCTCGATAATAGCGCGCTGGTCGAACAAACGCATCGGTTATTCGTTTATCTGTGGAACGCAAATGTCAACATAAACAATTGACCGTACAAAGAAAGATTTCCTAGTTTGTTCACTATTTTCGTCAAATTGTGGACTAATAGTTATTACTGAAGAAAAAGTGGTTGTATAAAATGAAAATAGAGTACGTGCCGATAGCCACAAGGTGCACACAGGCAGCCGTATTACGCGAAATGGCAGTGTAAAGACCAAATCAAAATGAATACTTGTATGCTAACAGGCTAGTAAGTATGATTCTATACTTTTTAACTACATACTACCTTTGAATGAGCTAGCATGATAGTCTCCATGATTATCTAAATCCAAAGTAACCAATAAACAAACAGGTAGCTCTGCAATAATGAAAATTAAGTTCTCAAACTACACTTGAGCATACTACAAAATGTTACAGTATGATACTACGCGACAATACAGTGGACTTGTCTACGCGGGGTTCAGTGCCTAACGGGACCTCGCCCCAGGGAAGAGCGGGGGCCGCGTTGTCCTGCTGCGGCTCATATCACGAAGCACATGCACTTGCATCTTGCATATGAGCTGACTTTGCTAAGTACATATATGTGTCCCTATAGTATGAGTGTAGACGACAGATTCTACCCGCCCCTAATGTACCTAGCACGTAATTTAGAAACAAATAAAGATAAGACGTTAGCTAGGTAAATTTAAGAGTAACCCTGTTATTTAAAATGGAATATTTAAGAAATATTGTCATATTTACGTAAACATTAGAACCTTGTCGCACTAAGCGGAAGGAATAACTTTTTAGGGCGAGTTAATTCATTTCAGCAAGTATTATGACACAATCCTAGTGATTGCGCAATAATGCTTGGAAATTTCCATACGCAATAAAATGAAAGATGGCGTAATAGTGTAAAATGTATCGATCGTAGATCGAAATTACGTTATGAAAATGGCATGTTTTGTGAGCTAACTCACAAACAGTTGACTCTGAGACAATGAGGTTTTTATTATATAAAGTAGGCGCTGAGGCGCATATTACTAGCCCTGTTTGAATTACAGGCACTAAGAAATGGTCGCGCAGCGAATTTCTTAAGATTGAATTAATTCAGAATAGTCGTTTTTACACAACGTTTTTCCCTCTCAGAGCCAATATTAGGAAGACGCTGTCCAAGTATAAAGGGTCACGTGTGACCACACCGAACGCCGACTCGATGAGTCTTAGTACAGGCCAGTGAGATAATCACAGCCTCCGCAATCCGCGGAAAACCGCGAGATTTGTAAATTACAGTATTTGTAATTGTAATTTCATACTTAATTGTAGTGCTCATAATATAGTCTCTGAGTAAATCGACTGTGACATACAGACGGACGGACAGACATGACGGATCTATAAGGGCTCCGTTTTCTCCATTTTTGCTACGGAACCCTAAAAATCAGACGTGTATATGTTATTAAATTTTCTGCAATGGATACGGAATGATTAGTGCCTACGTCAATTCTTGGGATTAGGTAGCGGACCCCGGGCATCCTTCAGGATGCCACTGTACTGGGAATAACGCTAGGAGGATGATGGATACGGAATGATTAGAACTGAAAATTAAGACCTAACTTGAGTAATATTTACTCTTACATAATTCACGGTTGGATCTCCGATACAATCTGCTGCTTTTTCTGACTCGACTTGCTACTTACTAAACCTCTTTACAAGAAAATCAACTCACCGATTGTCAATTTTGACAGCAAATGCCTAAAGCGGTACCATAGATGTAGGAAATACTAAAAAAAGGAGAGACTTATTTATATTATTTTGATCCAAATTTACGTATATAACTTGACAGATATATTACAAATAAAATTGGATTATGTATTAAATCACAATATTATTTTAGGGTTAGTGACCACGAGCAATGTAGATTACGTGTTTAAGGTAAAATATCACTCGACAAGTTTTACGTAAGTTGTAACAAATAAATTTAATTGTTATTACGTGTACCGTAGCGACATCTATTGGAGCGCTCGGATATGTCTTCGCCTAAGCACGGACAGCTTATTGAATCGATCAATAAAGCAGGTTAACTTGTTTCTAGTTCCAAAATTCGTCACCGCAAGGTAAGAAGGCGCGCGCTGGTGTGTCTTTTCCCGACAACTCTGATACCGTCCGGTCGACGTCCTGCTTGAATTGGAAAATAAAGTATTCCAAAATGGCGAAGTCAGCCACGTGCGAGTCTAAAATTAATTTAGGGCCATAACGCCCAAGTATATTTTAAAAACATTAGAAATGGCAGTGTAACGAGTTAAAACGCAGTAAATCCCAATTATGTAAGTATTGCTTAAATCTACTTTGTCTAAAAATAGGCTTGGAACCTTAGGTCAGTACCATTTGTAACCAGGTCATCATTTTGTCTTAGGGGTCCTTAGTTTTGGTCTATCAACATCTTCACTTCCGTCCCGGTCTTCGGAGAGGTGGCATAAGTAAATGCAACCTTAAATTACGTGTCACATATGCTGCGAGTGGTTCCTCACGCTGATGAAGCCCACCTGAACCTGCTTCCTTACTGCAACCGCTGAGGAATACCAGTGTGTGTGTAAATGTGTAAGATTACGACAAAAGGTCAGTGTACCCATATTTTGTGATCTAAAGGGCCATAAGCTCATTGGAACTAAGTGGACTTCTGTATTAACGTTGTTTAGTGCTTTACTCTCCATTGAACCTGAACTGTTATTTATTAAATAAGTTGCACTGCCGAATTGATTGTATTTTTATTTGAAATAATTCCCAGCAGCAAGGCGCCCTGAGGTTTATTTTTAATTAATATATAAGAGTTTCATGCCAACCGAATTGGGTGGCTGGTGGTGACCTCATCTTAAGAGGTTACAAAGTGTACCCTAGTAACGCTAATAAATAATACTGTATTTTACTGATAGTCAAATCAGCAACTTATTACGAAGCGTCTAAAACGCTCGCTTAGTATTGTTTATAAGGAAATATACCTAATGACACACAATTTTCTATGGTCAAACTGCGCCCTAATTTGAAATATTATTAAAATTTTATATGGATAGCTCCCGTGAGTTTCAGACATATTAAAATATGATGAAACTGGCCATTCACGTCGTTAAGGTCACCCACGCTCGACATGTTTCAGACCGGTTCGCAGACCTTAATCATGAGATTCATGAGTACTTATCGCAGTGGCAGATCTTTTAGCACCTATTTTACCCTTTTAATGCTAAAAGAAACGCCGCCGCGATAAGTACTCATGATTAGGGACTGCAAACCGGTCTGAAACATGTCGAGCGATAGTTGACCTTAAATATGTGAATGACCCGTTGACCTCGGTGACAGAATTAGTGATCAAAAATGTAAACACACAACTCTCAAAACAGAAATGGCTTTCAAGATCCATGCAGGTTTCCTCTCGATGTTTTTCTTCACCCGATGGTAAATATGAAATTAAACTCCGTACATAAGTTCCAAAAAAATAATTAATACGAGGCAGATTTCGAACCCACGACCGCCACTTGACAGCAGCAGCATTGATAACTTCAACCACTAGCACTACATCTGTGAATAATTAAAAAACAGTCTTGTGACTTTAGACATAAAGTTTAATTTTAACTGTAAAGGTTTTAAAAGCTAGCGGTCTAGTATAGTTCTATAGAATATCTTTGATGAGAATACCTTCTCGGCTTACACAGCGCTCGGTTGCATAGCAACCACAAAAGTACAATATAACGAAATCACAAGCGATGAAAAGGCCGGTTATGTTTGTGTAATGTTATATAATTTAAATTCTTAGTTTGTACATGATATTATGGTAATCATATACAGCCACAAGTGCACAGCATACGCACCAACAAACACGACCTGCAAAGGAAGATACGAAGCATAGGTCCAGGTACTGTTATGGCTGTTATGCTGCAGCTGTCATGATGGAGTAACGGCTTCCGATCACCGAGAAACCGAGAACTGAATGAAAAATTAAAACAAGTGGCAGCATGATAAGATGTCGTATATGACTGATCGAGAACGCATAACGCAAAATAACAAATATAAAAATTATCGTTATGCTGCATTGTCATACTTGTTCATTATATTTTAGAGAAATTGGCCACCTGTACCATAATTAAAGAGGTTACATAATTACTTGTATTTTATTTACATTTATTCTCTTACTTATAAACTAAAGGAGATCTAGTACCCAGGGCCCACACAAGGGCCACAAGTGTTGGAGCCATCACGATCAGGGGATGATATATGTGTATGTAAGTGTGTATGTCTAAAATTGTTTATATAACAATTATATAATGGGAACAAAAAGAACAAGAAATAACATACAAGCCTGTTTTTATTCAAAAAATCTAAAAGCGAGACAAATATTCAGCCCTTCTGAATAATTACTACTTTGTACCGCTTGCGTTCGAGACGACAGGGTGCTGGGAGTCTTGAGGCTTTAGCCTTCATAAATGGAGGGCGACGAAACTAGGAGAGGGTTTGATGCTCTGATTCTTGTCTGGTGCAAAGGTTGTCCATCGCCATCCAACTGATCCAGCTTGGTAAGGCAGCAATTGTGATGGGTACCTTTTCGCCCAGTACAACTCGGGGGGGAGCTTGTTTGACTAGGCTCTCTTTTTTGTGTTGGTGTTTTTATAATGTATGAATGAAAAATATAATAAAATATTCTTAATTTTGTTCTAAAATATAATACCAATAATAACATTCATTTGTAACAAATGCTATGCTATGAAGAAAGAGTAAATAATGAATAAGCATTGAAAGAGTCCTTATACTGTCATTAACTTCTGGTTCTTCATTTTACTAATTTACTAAGCCGATTAATATTACTATAATAATAAATATATTCTTTTATTTATTTTTCGTCTTAGGTTAGGTTTGTACAATGGATTTACAAAAGGTAAAATATAAAAATACACTTACAAAATATAAAAACATTATAAAAACCTAACCTAGGGTGCCGCCGGCAGCGAGGCAGGGCCTAAGCCACCGGTGGTTAGGGCGACAGAGAGAGGAACCTCCGGACTATCCGCGCCGTGTCCAGGAGTACCGCCTTCTGTATTTGACCCTTGACCCAGCCATCTAGCGAGAGTCTCTTGAGATGTTGGTCGAGACTCTTCGCTATTAGACCGTTCGCAGAAACGACTATCGGGACAATGATCGTCGAATCAACATCCCACATGGCGGTTACCTCGTGTGCCAAGTCTAGGTACTTGCTGACTTTGTCCTTCTCGGCCTTCACGAGGTTCTCGTCATGGGGGATGGTGATGTCGACGAGCACTGCCTGGCGCTTCGATCGATCTATCAGCACGATGTCGGGCTTATTGGCTACAATAGTCCGATCCGTGATGATAGATCGATCCCAATAGAGCGTAGCACGACCATTTTCGAGAACTGGCGCAGGTAAGTATTTATAGTACGGCACTTCGAAGTCCACAAGACCGTATGAAAGAGCAAGTTGCTGGTGAATAATTCTGGCTACCAAGTTATGCCTGTGCAAGTACTCGCCGTTAGCAAGATGACTACAACCGGAAATGATATGCCTGAGTGACTCTCCGGGACGGCGGCATGCCCGACAAATGTCGACCGTACCGTCCTTCAGGATATATTTCCGGTAGTTGTTCGTCATGATAACTTCGTCCGCAATTGCACAGACAAAACCTTCGGTTTCCCCGAAGAGATCCCCGAAACGTAGCCAGTTCACCGACGCGAGCAGGTCTACGTCGGGCCCCGTAAGGGCCCTGTAGAATCGCCCGTGTAGCTCCTTACTCTTCCATTCCGCCTTGCGGTCCTCGGCGCTCAGTACTTTAAATCTGCGCCAGTTCTCGTTTGCCATGGAGAGCGGGGTGAAAGATGCGTCTACTGCCACTACGTCTCGATGCATCCCACATTCGCTGTTTAGGAAATAATCCCTGAGACTGCACACCTCGCGGTTGTGGAGGTCTTTGGCATTTAAAAAGCCACGACCTCCACACTTCCGCGGGATGTACAGTCTCATAACAGACGAACGTGGGTGCAACATGCGGTGTGCAGTGAGCAGTACACGCACCCTTCGATCCAGGGCATCCAGCTCAGTCTGAGTCCACCTTAGTATGCCAAAGGAGTATGTGAGCAAGGGCATAACCCAGGCGTTGAAGGCGCGCGCCTTATTGCCACCCGACAAAAAACTATTAAGTACTTTTGTCCTGCGACAGAAAAAGCGCTCCTTCACCGCCTGCTTTATGCCCTCACCCTCAATACCCAAAGCCTGTGACATGCCAAGATATTTATAGGTTTCTGCTTCGGAGAGAGATCTGAGCGACATTGTCTCAGAAAGTTGTAAATTTGTTGAATTTACAACTTTCCCCCGCTGTACATGCATGACCGCACACTTATCTACACCAAATTCCATTTTGATGGCGCTACTGAAAACTTCTGTCGTTTTCAGTAGCTCCAACAGGTCCTGTCTATTTGGTGCAAATAGCTTAAGGTCATCCATGTATAGCAGATGAGAAATGACCTCACCCCCTCTCCGAAGCTGGCAACCTAGCCCCGAATCCTGCAGCAGAGTGCTGAGCGGATTCAGCGCTAGGCAGAACCACAAGGGACTCAGACTGTCACCCTGGAAAATGCCTCGCTCAATCCTGATGGAGTCTTGCGGGCCAGAAGGGCCATCTCCTCCACCCGGTTGACGAAGGACTGTGGTCCACTGCCCCATGCAAGCACTTAAGAAGGATCTTAAAGCTGCATCAACTTTATACAGCTCTAAGATCCTCCTCAGCCATGAATGAGGCACCGAATCATAGGCCTTCTTATAGTCAATCCAGGAGGCCGAGAGGGTCCCTCTGTTCCGCCGTACTCGTTGGCAAATGGTCATGTCTATGAGGAGGAGCTCTTTAGTACCACGCGACCCAACCCTACATCCATTTTGAGCGGGGGCCAAAATGTTGTTCGTAACAATGTGCGTGTTAATTTTTGCCCTCAAAATGGATGTAAGGAGCTTGTACAGCGTAGACAAGCACGTGATGGGTCTGTAGTTCTTCGCTTCCGTGGTACTACCGGACTTGTAGAGCAGGGAGGTAACACCAGTTGTTAAGGGAGGAGGTAGGGAACCGAGCTCGAGGGCTTGCTGGAACTGTGCTGCCAAACGTTCGTGTGAACATCGAAACCACTTCAGCCAGAAGTTGTGCAATCCATCCGGTCCCGGACTTTTCCAGTTCGGAGCCGTACGGATGGCACAACTTACGTCTTCGGGGCTGATGGTAACAGACCCCATGGGTTCGATGGATTCACAGTCACGTTCGACAACACCGATCCAGGCACCCTCAGTGTGTTCGACAGGCACCGACCAGATACTACGCCAAAAGTTAACCATGGCAGTAGCATCCGGTCGCTGAGCGTCGCACACACGATGGTCGGTTCCCTCCCACTTCCGGTATACCTTCCTTTGGTCACTCTGGAAAAGGCGATTCTGCTGGTATCGGTCCACACGCTCTCTGTAGCGGCGAATACGGCTTGCCCATGCATAGACTTTCTGCTTCAGAAAGTCAATGCGTTCCGTGACACAGGCCATGTAGTCACGGGGTCTGACACCAGTCCCCGCGAAGGCCTGGTTCACGAAACGCATGACTCGGGGGCGGTTATTGCCCCCCCTGAAGCAGATCAGCTTTGCGATGAGAGTCCTAAACGTATTGATACGCCGCTCAATTCGTACTTGCCAGGCAGGGACACCCCCGGCGGTCCTAGTTGCACGGTCAGCGTCCGGAAACTTGACGCGAGCAACACGGCACGCCGCGATGGCCCCGCAGTACATAATTGAGTGTGTATCAATCAAATCATCGCTAGCCCGCAAATACGGGTCTAGGAGATCGTTTAGGGCTCCCATTAGCGCTAGATTGCGTCTATTTACGGGCAAGCGTGGTAGTCGCGGCCTAGAATTGGGTGTGGAGCGATACCGCGTAATCGCCTCATCCAGAGCCCTCCTCAGTTGCTCATGGGCCTGGGTACTCACACTCTGATCCGCGCAGTCCCCGTCGGCACTGGGATCGACCCGCGGCGCCCTCGGTGCCGTGTTGGGAGCGGGCACCGGAGCCGGCGACGTGGCGGGTAGGTCCCGCGCCGAAGTGGGGGCTGCACGAGCAGAGAGTGCTTCCAGGCGGAGCCGATCAAGCGTCAAGTCATCCAACCGCTTATTTCGTTGAATGACTCGCACCTGATCCGATAGGCGTTGTGCAGACACGGTGATGGTCGGTTCAAGAGCCTGGAACAGAGGAAGCATCCGGACACGATACGCGGATAGGTTAGTTTCCCCCTCTGTCGCCCCAAAGTACGCTCGCATGCAGTTCTCGTTCATTTCTTGAGTCCATCGCATGCGGCGCACTACACCACCGGCAGCGGGAGCCGTGGGTGGAGCGGAATGCCCCGTAGGCCCCAAGCGTGCCGGCAGCGGTCGCCTTCCTCGTCGCGCTGATGTTTGTGGCGGCGGTGGCGACGGCCCGCGCTCGTCACTGCTCGACTCGCTGCTGTCAGGTGCCGTGGCAAACTCGTCATCTGACGACGAGGGCGAGGAGCTGGACGGCGCAGGCGGAGATGGTAGACGTGCGCGTTGTTCCGCTCTTGATCGTAGTCTCGTATTCATTTTTCATTGTAATTTATATTCATTTTATAGCTTACGCTGTTTGACATTTTCATTGACAGTTAAGCTTTTCCTTTTGTGCGTACTGAAAGTGTATTTCATCGTATTATTTTGATAATACGGTATTGCAGAGTTGTTATTTTACACAAAAACTGTCGAAAACTGTAATTACAGCATAAAAAGGGCTAAAAATAAAAATATACAAATAAAATAAAGAAACGAGGCACCCGTCAGTGTCAGCGGTTTTTTTTTTTTTTTTTTTTTAATATTCTTATTATTATGAATGGTTGAAATATTTTTCCTTCTACTGCTTACAGCTGTATTTGTTGCATTTTGCAGCTTACATTGCATGATCACCAAGTAGAATTTCTCCCAAATCCTGCAATAAAAAACACTTAACATGCTTTCGGCAACTAGTACTTGGTACTTAAATCATCGACGAATCTCTCCCAACTGACAGGAAATAAATATTTAGGTAGGTGGATACTAGATTCATCAAAGTGTTAGGCAGATTTTCTTTCCAATTTACATGTTAATTTTCATATACACTCGGCAAAACAAATTTACATAATAGGTTACCTGTACGTCACATCACTGGAATTTACAATAGAAGACATCTATGTAGACAACCAAAGGCATGATTATATAATGATCCCCAACAAAAGGAAATTATTTTTTCAGTCGAAATACTGATTTCTTGTTACATTTGCACTTACATTGTACATTTCTATTTTAAACATCTTAGCACATGAAATATACTGCTGACACCAAATGTCAACTGCCTTAGCAACTACCATAGCAACTACACCCGTGGCGGCCATGTACACCTACATTGCTAGGGGTGTAAGGTGGGGACAACATTTATGACATTAACGTGTCGTGGCGTACGTCCCCACCTTTTCAAAAATACTTTGTGAATACGTGTAACTGTCAAACCATCTCACCTCTAGTAATGTTTTAGTTATCGATGTACTAATCGATTGGGTTTATGCGTTAAAACTATCTTGATTGAAGTAATATAAACCGCTTATTGATTAAAAAAACTCTACGAACGAAAGAGAAAATGATTTTTACAAAATTTGTGTATGAAATATCAAGTGCAAAGCCTAAATTTTATCAAATTAAAACCATGTTACGTATATAGGGAGTTAGACTGTACTGGCTGACAAATGACAGGTGGAGCGAGCGTTTAAGGTGGGGCGAGAGTTGAGGTGATAACTACAGGTGGAGACGTACGTCTTTACGCCACAAGCCAATACTTTTACAAGAATACCACTTCTGTGCCGTGGAAGCTGCGGTGCGGACGCGACGCGTTCAAGCGGATCCGGTATAGGCACGCATTGTTGGTATTCACCGTTCGTGCGTATGAAAGGTATTTTAATTTAGTGTTAAGTTTTTTTTTTAAATTATGAGCTTGGTTTTGAGCAGAGGCGTTTTTTATTTTCTAGTTATGTCTAGATGCTGGGAGGATGGAATATTAAATTAGAGCGTTAACGTTGTACGTAACTGTAGCGGTGTACAATTACATATCCATATTAAAAGCATACGAAAACAGCTCGATTAGTCTGCTGACGGCTGTTGTGCGAGCACGTTGTTGGGCGAAGAAAAATAATAATTTCAGTGTTTTTTTGTGCTAAAATCATTTGTTATTGTGTTGTGTCGGTTCTGTGTTGTTGTAGTTGTGCCAGTCTTATTCTTTCTAACCCTTGGTGAGTAGGCGAACTCGGGGAGGGTGGCAACTATCTCCATGTGAGATACTTGCCACCTTGTCAGGGACGAGTCATGTCGTCCAATGATATTTTTGACCCTGGGACGGACCCAGGGGGTCAGTGTATTGTTACAAATCCGCCATCCCCCGCTTTACATGTGGAGGTTGGGATTGCCTCAGAGCCTTCAAGTCTTAAGAGAAATCACGGTAATCTAAATAGCCCTGATGGTATTCCCAGCCCCACTGAATTAGCAGCCCCAAGCAAAATTCCCCGAGCGGATGGAGATTGCCCCCCAGTGTTGTCCCAGGCTATCGCAGAGGTTGAGATGAACCCTATTGAGGCCCCACACCCTGACATGCTTGCCAAGCATTCCGTTAACAAGAATCAAGTGGCCCCTCACCTACCGGAAGAGTGCGATACACTGCCCCAGAAGGTCGCCTCGGAGACCCAAGACTTACTACCTCTGACTCAGGAGTCTGCCTCGCAGGCTCAACCGGCGCTAACTCAATTAACTTCTCCCCCCCACCGGAATGAATATCTAAAATCAGACTTGGGACCCTATGTTGTCCATGTCACAAAGGTAGCACAGGACTCTTTCCTTAATCAAATCAAATTTGGTCAGTACCTACATAACAAAGGCACAGTGGGAATTAAAGAAGGAGGTGTGAAGAAAGTGGGCAGAAATAGACTGGCTGTAGAATTTAATTCAGCTGAGGCAGCGAACAGATTTCTTTCCTCCCCGCCCGCAGAGGACCTCAAGGTATTCATTCCCTCATTCCACATTACAAGGACAGGCTTTGTTAAATACATACCAAAAGATTTCTCGAATGAGGAACTTCCCTCACTCTTCTTGTCCCCCCAAGGCTTTGGAAAAGTTATAAAGGCGCGTCGAATCAACTTTAAGCAGAGAGATTCATGTGACGGGACTATCCAATGGGTTCCCTCTGAGAAAGTCGTAGTTACATTTGATGGACAGGCGCTGCCACCCAGAATATTCTTATTTAATTGCTCCGTGGAGGTAGAGCCCTATAATTTCCCTACCATTCAGTGTTTCAGATGCTGTAGGTTCGGTCACGTCAAGGCCCACTGCCGGTCTCGCCCAAGGTGTGCAAAATGTGCACAGCCTCATGAATCTTCAGAATGCTCTGTGGATGAAAACTCTGTGTCTTGTCTTCACTGCTCCGGCAGCCACTCAGCCACTGACAAAAAATGCCCCGAGTATAGCAGACAAAAATTGATTAAAGTTACAATGTCCGATGAAGGCATTTCATATTCGGAGGCCGAAAAGCGTCACGCTGCCTCTAGACGCCCTTACAGTGAGGCTGCCCTAAACTCCTATAAAAAAACAGTCTTCATCCAAAGAAAGGAACGAGCTCCCTTGTCTCCTGGCTATGACCGCAAGGCACACAACGATCTCATCGCAGGTTTCAACACCCCTTCTCCCGGAAACGGGACAGCTTACCCCAAGGACTCATCTCAAGCGAGAAATCCCCCCCAAGATTGTCACTCCCCAACCTTGCCTGCCCCCTCCTTCGACCTTCCATCTTTTGTCTCTTCGATGGTGTCATTGTTCATCGATTTCATCTTTAACAACCCATCCTACCTACCGTCCAACGTTGCCGAAATTTTGAAACTGGTCTCCCCCTTTTTAGGGAGGGGGCCTCGCCCCGCTTTCAGTCCTCAGGACGGCAGTAACAATTCTCCAATGGAACATTAGAAGCATTAATAGTAATAAATCTGATCTCCTCTATTTATGCAGTAAACATAACCCTTCTACTATAGCTTTATCTGAAACTTGGCTAAAACCTGACTCCACCTTTAGGCTTTCAGGGTATACATGTCTCCGGCATGATAGCTTGGATGGCTACGGTGGCTGTGGTCTTTTCATTAAGAATGGTCTTGAATACACTCGTTTCTTTTTCCCTCCTACCCCATCATTATTTATCGCAGCTGCTCGAGTCATGGATATCAGTGTAATTTCTGTCTACATTCCGCACCCCTCCCCTAGAATTATATCTTCTTTCTGGTCCCTTTTATCTAATATCCCTCCGCCCCTTTTAATTTTAGGTGATTTCAACTCACACAGCCCTCTGTGGGGTTCGGTCAACTCTGACCCCTCTGGCCTCAAAATGGTCGAATTTCTTGACTCCCAAGATCTTTGCATCTTAAACGATGGACGTCCTACTCGTCGCGTTTCTCCCTTACTAAACCCTTCTGCAGTTGATCTCTCAGTGTGTTCTCCTTCCCTTGCTTCTGTTTGCTCTTGGGATATCTCGCTCTGTGCTTTAGGTAGCGACCACCTACCTATAACTATAACTCTCTCAGCTAATTCTCCCCTGCCATCTCCCTGCCCCCCTTTACAGAAATTTAATCTCATTAAAGCCGACTGGCCCCTTTTTGCCTCTTCTTTAGATGTTAAAATTACCGATCTCCCACCAGTTTCCTCGGACAACTGCCTAGATATATACTCCCGTTTTGAAGCATGTATAACAGCCTGCGCTGAGGAATCTATTCCTCTCAAAAATGCTATGGTCAATAAACGGCCCTCGTTGCCCTGGTGGGACCCTGATTGTACGGACCTAGTTAGGAAACGTAAGGAGGCGGAAAAATTATACTGCGCTCAAATGACAACGGAGAATTTTATAGCTTATAAAAGGATTCAGGCTAAATGCAAACGAGGCCTGGCCTCCAAGAAAAAAAATGGTTGGAACAAATTCTGTGAATCTGTATCTCCTTCGACTCACCCTTCAATCGTCTGGAAAAAAATCAAAATTTTTCGGTGCTCCAGCGTTGCTTCCCCATCCCCCTCCTCGTTTTCTTCTAACCCCAAATGGATCGATGACTTTTTAGATAGATTAGCCCCCCCTTACGTTCCGGATTTATCGGAGTTACCCCCAGCCTACTCGTCTCCCTCTCTCAATTCAGCTAACTTCCTTCAAACCCCTTTCTTAATGTCTGAACTCCGGTGTGTATTGGAATCTCTCTCGGACTCAGCCCCTGGCCCTGACGGTATAATTTATTCCTTCCTGACCAAAGCCGGGTCTAGGACGGTGGCATACTTGCTAGACATTATCAATAACTTCTTCGACTCGGGGTTAGTCCCTGACTCCTGGAAGGAGCAATTTGTCATTCCTATATTAAAACCGGGCAAGGACCCGAATCAAGCATCTTCTTACCGTCCCATCGCCCTTTCATCTACTGTTTGCAAAATAACGGAACATCTCCTTAAAAACCGTCTGGATTGGTTCTTGGAGAACCATAATTGTCTGTCTCGTTTTCAGTTCGGCTTTCGTAAGGGTAGAGGTGTCTCGGACAGCCATTGCATCCTTTCGACAGATATTCGCCTGGCCTTCTCTAGAAATGAGTCTGTTGCCGCTGCGTTTTTAGATATAAGCTCAGCTTACGATAACGTCATCCTTTCGGTACTCAGGACTAAAATGTCAATGCTGAGTATTCCCCTGAAAGTTATTGACTTTATATCCAGCCTGCTCATGGCTAGAAAGATCAAGGTGAGATGGCAGGGTGGAATTGTCGGCGAGAGGTCCTTATGGAAAGGCCTGCCGCAAGGCTCGGTTCTTAGCCCTCTTCTTTATAACTTATACACTTTGGATCTGGATAAGTCAGTCAATTTGCACTGTAAAATCCTGCAATATGCGGACGACATTGCCATCTACTGCAATGATAGGTCCCCACAAGTAGCCTCCGAAAAAATTAATTCCTCTCTCGAGTCCTTACAATCTTGGCTTTCCTCGCATGGTCTCACTCTCTCTCCATCCAAAAGTTCGGCGATAATTTTCTCCAGGAGCAGACAATCCCCTCAGTGCATCATCCGACTTGGCAATGAATCTATTCCCATCAAAGAATCTACAAAATTTTTAGGTGTTGTTTTCGACAGGCGTCTTCAAGGCGTCCCCCATCTCTCCTACGTCGTTAAAAAGTGCGAAAAAAATATTAACATGCTAAGAGCCCTTTCAGGAGCATGGTGGGGCGCCCATCCATACTCTCAAAAACTCCTCTACAATGCTTTTATTAGATGCCACTTGGACTTTGGCACTTTTATCTTCGAGCCTTGCAATAAGGGAGCCCTTAAAACCTTGGAGACGATCCAAATGAAGGCCCTTAGAATAGTCTCTGGAAGTATGAAGTCTTCTCCCAATAGAGCCATTCAGGTGGAGTGCGGTGATCCTCCTCTCGACCTCAGGCGCAAATTCTTGTCAGATCGGTTCTTATTTCGTTCTGTCACTTTATCTTCCCATCCCCTGATCCCCAAACTGAAACTATTGCAAAGATTCTGCTCTACTAAGCCTTATTGGCGGAATAAATCTAAGCCTAATCTAGTCCTCAGCCTCGAAAATATCACCTCCCTCAGAGCTCCGGTGCAAAGATCTCCCTCCCTCCCTTTATACTCGATCCCTTATGATGCCATCCCTCTTTTCCCAAATGTTTTCTTTAATACTGGCATATCCAAAAAAACCGTAGATTGTAATTCAGCTTTTAATGAATTTGCCCACTCAAATTTTCCCAACCATCTTTATATATTCACGGACGCTTCTAAACTTTCTGACCTCGGGTGCGTGGGATGTGCAGTAGTCTCTCCCAGCATTAAACTCTGCCTCAAATACAAGCTCCCCCCTGAATCTTCAGTTTTTTCTGGCGAGGCCCTAGCTCTTTTCATCGCTGTAAACTATGCCCTTGGAAACAAAATTCCTAAATCTGTTGTCTTCACTGATTGTCTGAGTGTTCTTCAAGCTATTTCCACTCACCCTTTCAAAAACTGTTCCCGTAATTACATAATTTCCCAAATTAAAAATTCCATCCTATCTTGTCAGTTAGCAAATCTCGAGATTTCTTTTGTCTGGATTCCCAGTCACTGTGGCATATCAGGCAATGAAATTGCTGACCAGGCTGCTAAAGAAGCAGTCCTGCATGGAAATGACTCCTTTTTCAAAATATACTCCTCTGATTTAGTAAATATTCCAGCCAAAATTTTGTCCCACAAATGGTCTTCTCGGTGGAAATCGTCGAAGAAATGCTTCTACTCATATATTCAACCTAATATTCCTGGCCGTCCGTGGTTTTTTAAATATCGTTCTCTCACAAAAAGACACACCAGCATCATCATTAGACTGCGCCTTGGTCGGGTTTGTTCGCCTGAGCTTCTTTACAAGTTTAAACTTAGAGACTCTCCTTTGTGTGAGTGCGGAGGAGAGGTTGGTTCTGTTGACCACATATTTTTTAACTGCCCGCGTAACTCCCCCTCCTTTAATCTCTACTCAATGCTGCCAAAATTAAATATCCCCCTTCCCACTAATGTAGCATCACTAATTTGTTTAACGGACAATAAGAAACTTTTTCGCTTACTTGCCAAGTTTATGGAAAAGAATAATATTAGACTTTAACCCTTTCTGTCTTAAATCTCTTGTGTATGTCATTTGTGTCGTTCTGAGCTTCACTAACTATAGACATTTTAATATATTTTGTAGTATCTAATTGCGGTGGGGTCAGTTTGTATGTTTGTGTTGTCCGTTTGATTGCAGATCTCGAACAGAGCAGTCTTATCAACTTGATATTGGCAAATTTGTGCCAACCCTGTTGGCCAGAACGCCATTAAAAAAGAGAAGAAGAAGTAAAAGCATATTGATGATTGATGCCGTGTCAATGGCGTGATTCAGTTGGCACTCACAAGATGTGTCATGATGAACCGCGCTAATCATTTTGGAATCCATTTCAACTTGTTAAACAGTTCTTCTGTAAATTTGATCAGTGCCGTCTTGCTGCAATTCTGTATGATTTTTTTATTGGTACTCTGATGGTATGCTGATGTATTCTGAAGATACTCCCCAAGCCATTTGTTTATTTTCAGTACAATATACATTTTGTATTGAAAATAAACAAAATCATACATATAAGCATGTTTCCAAACTTTTGGCCTGGGGTGAATTTGATGAAAGAAATCAGGTTAACATTGCGCCTTTCATTGATTTCTTTAACAAGATGTTAAATCGTTTTCTATTGATTATAATTAATTGACCAATAAAATTGCCTCGGATATCAGTATCGTTGCGTCTTTGCCTCGAGAAATAACAGGATGTAAGATGCTAAGCAATGAAGCTAAAATTACGTTATCATCATTCCACATTGAGTATAGGTACATATCGATGGCAAAAAGCGAGAACGTAGTAACCGCCAAAATGCAAACTTTACACCTCCGCCAAAAAACTTTTCGATTTCGAGAAAAAAAATCATAACTCTTTCATTTATGAAGGAAAATGCTTGATATTTGGATCTAATTCATAACTTATGGTTATCTTTCAACTGGCATATTTAATATTTAACAAAAAAGACTGGTTTACGACTTAGTGGCGGTTACGACAATTTAACTCTTTTTTTCGTTACGTGAAAACGCTGTAAACGCCAGAAGTAAATGTACTAAAATGGTGAAACGAGTATTATTTCCATAAAGCATAAATGCTGTAACCAGATGCATATTTATTTTAAGATTCAATCATTTTGACGTAAATGTCATTACGTTCTTTATAGGACTAACTGAAATGTGGTAAGTGTCCACCGGCAAAAAGAAACTGTGAAAATAAAACGACTTAAGTATCAATCAACTTTTATCAACATACTTTTTTAAAATGTTTCCAAATTTTAAATGCAGGTTTCTTACAAATTAAAAGCTCAGAAGCAACAATTACCGTCTTAACATATCAAATACTATCTAGTCTCAATTTCTCTGTATAAAAACATTACGAAAATTACTTAAAACCTCCGTTGCTTATAACATTTCAAAAGGCTAATAAAATCTCTCATATTATAAAATCACAACCTTGTACTTATCGTGCTAAAAACAAACATAAATATTCTTAGGGTTAATCAGACTATAATATTGTTATCCGCTAAAACTAAATATTATAGGTAATGAGGTTTAATATTCCCGTGAAAACTTTAAAACTCTCTACATTTTATCTTCAGTTTTGGCATTAAATTGTCTTTTAAGTAACTTTTATCGATATAAAACTCACTACCTATTAAACTCAGTAACTATAAAAGATGTTTTGAATGTATGTATTACTTATTATATAAGTTTTTTAACATAATTCTTAAACAATCACACACAACTACACACACAACACAACTATCACCTCAATTATAAAAATATTTCTTTGAACTAATCTCACTGAACCATTAATATTTAACTTAAATAACTAGACGTTATATTACTATGGTACCGTACAAATTAAAATTGTTATTATTTATTTAAATAAAAACTCGGAGTCATTTTTCTTAGGCAGAATATCAATTGACATTAAAATAGGAACCTAAAAATTGCATTCCAATGGAATTCGTTTTCATAATAACATAATTAAAATTCCACTCTAAAATGCATTGTTTTATAATAACACTCTTCAAAATGTTTGTCATAATTAACTCAAAAATCGCCCCTCTAAAGTAATGAAAATTAGTGCAATAGTGACTGAAAAATAATAAGCATAAATAAGTAAACTTTAACTTTATAATGGTACCGTATAGAATAAGTTTTAAAAACTAAAAAAGTAATTTTTCTTAGGCATAATCTAACTTCAAATTAAAATTGGATCTTAACGATTCCATTCCCATGGAATTATTCTTCATAAAAACATCAATCTCCTTTCTAAATTAACGCTTAAAGAGTGCAACAATACGATCAAAAATACTTTTTCATCAGATTAGACCGTTATAATTTCACTAAGTTTCTTCATACACTCAACAACTACTCATAGATAGTCTGAAAAAATGTCAGTATTTAAATAGTATATTATACAACTACGGCGGTAAAACTAAGACAGACCGAGATCGCATATTATGTTTGTGACTTAAGCTGCAAGCGAGACCCATGCGATCAAGGGTTTCTTTGTTACCTCCCGTGTTGTGTCTTTTATGGCTACATTTGGCCAGAAAGCTACTTTTTCCGTACGCACATATCGGGCGGTAAACGTTACTCTACGCCCATGCGTGGCATAAAATTCTTACTGATTATTCGTCGCCTGCATCATCAATCGTATCTTCTTCATCAGTTTCTACCAATTGATCTTTAACTTTCGTATTTATTTTGAAAGTTTTATATTCTGAGGCAAATCTTGCGGAAATTATACCTTTGTCGACGAGTTTTCTTAAGTCCTTATGTTTTGCAGAGGATATCCCCAAGGATTTTGGGTATAAATTTTCTTTTGGTCGCATACAATCTGTCAGTGGCAGCAACAGAACATCTCTAGCTTCTGCGTCCGGCAGCATAGACTGTTTAATGCTTATAACATCGGGTTTTTCTTTTTTAAATGTAGCAGTATTTAGTTTAGAAACTGCTATTTTGTGATCTTTGTCAAATGAGGACTCAAGCACATCAAAAAATCCGATGAAATCTTTCCCATTTAATACTGATACAATGTACGGTTCTGGATCTTGACGCGAAACTTCCATAATAGTTGGCCACTGTGATGGTGCCCACACAATTGTTTTTTTTAATTTTCTTCTCAATTGTTGCATGAACACTATCTACTAACATATATGTATGGCCCGGAATCAAATAGTTGATTTGAATAGTGGTTAAGTTTTCACATTTAGACAATACATATCTTATCATGCTCAAAACAGTTTTATTTTTATTTTGCCCGTAGCAAGAGTCACAGTACAACAGCAAAGTTTTAACATAACCACGTGCATCCACATCTTTGATGTATTCGTACAAGCATGAACTAATCTCATCAGCACCTCGCTTAGCATCGCCTTCAGACCAAAATTTGCAGTATGCTTTTCTAGTCGAACTTTCATACAGGATGTCCCAAGAAGTAGTGATATATTGTAAAATTGTATATTGCGAGTTTGCGACTATAGTACAAATTCATCGATTCGCCATGCGGGGTATTGAGCACCTTTTGCATATCAAAACTTGCACAAATTGTACTTTTGTCGGTATTATTTATATTTTGATGGTATTTAAATCTGTTGTATGACGCATCTTTTTCTTGGATATGCTTCATCAATTTTTCTTTTTCTTTTTCAGCTTTCAGATCATCTTTGTTTTTTAAGCTGTCTGCTTCCTTATTTACGTCTTTCTCCTTTTCTGTCTCCTGTTCATCGTGCGTGTCTTTTTCATTTTCTTTTATGGTGCATAAAGTACATTTATCCTTTTTTGGAATATGAAACCCAATGTTAAATAATTCATGGAACCAGTTCCTAAACACCTGAAATGACATTGCTTTAACATTGGATTGTTGGCAGTCGTTTCTGTAAATACGATGCAAATTGGTTATGTTCTTGAATTCAGCTGGAAAGTACAAACGTTTCGAGTCACCTCGACAGTAGCGAGATGGCAGCTTTGGTAATGATTCAATAAATTTCTGAGCATAATCACGTACTGCTTCTTTAGTTTTGTTGTAACCACCATTATTACCCCGCTGATCAGTTTTCGCAAAACCACAAACCATAGTATCCAATGTGTACAAAATAAATCGTTGAGTTATATCTAACGTATTTATGAGAAACTTTTGGCATACTCTCCTTCTTCTTTCTCCTTCATTTATAAAGTACTGGTAACTGTTATGTCTTGTAGGAGAGTTCTTCGTCCTTGATCTCTTAATAGACGATTTGATTGCACATTGTGCTATCCAGTCTTTTCTTCTTTGATGACAGTTTAAGCCCATAAAATACGAAAACAAAGTTTGTCTTCTTTCTTCCGAAACATTTCAACATCTTCAGCTTCAACATTTTCTCCTTTGGTATGTACGTAACAGTCATCTTTATTCTTGTTGCTTAAATTTTCTTTTTGAAGTGCAGCTTTAGATTTTTTCTTAAAGGCTGAAATATCATGATCATTTTGCGAGCTGCATTGAACTTTAAGTTTGGTCTTCTTACTTTTTTTATTTTTCTTTTTAAGCCGCGTATCTATCAACAAAATTAAAGAATTTCAATATGAAAATAAAAACCTTTATGGGTTCAATTAATTCTCAATTTAAATCCTTAAAAGTTATAAAAAAAGTTAGGTTATAAAAATTAAAAATTTAGATCTCTAGTAACAAATATTAAAAATGTATTTAAGTATTTCAGAACGAGTAATAACTAGGAAACTTGTAGTAAAATTACCTTCTTCATCAGTAGTCGGTTCAGAGTTAGATACTTCTTCACTGTAATTTTCCTGATCAGAAGCTTCTGACGGAAATGCTTCGTCCAACAAAAGTTGGTCCCGATCTTCTTCAGTCATAAAATCTAGATAGGATTTATCACACAGCACGGACATATTCTTTTTGCGTAACCCGGATCGATTTCTTAAATTTATTTCTATGCTCTCCTTTTTGTTGCTTTTAGTACACTGTTCCGCGACAACACCTATAACAAACATTATTACCAAAATTAAGCAACTTGACATTTTTATACATTTGAACAACTTTTATGACATTTACGGCTAACCATCTGACGTAAATATATAAGACAAGTAATATAATTATTTTGACTAAACGTGATTAAGTGCCGTAATGTTAAAATTATGGGTTAAAATTGCGAGATGAAATTTAATCATAAGAATAACATGTCATCATTAAAATAACGTAATATTATTTAAATCAATCAACGACTTCTTGAATTCAGTTAGAAGAATCGTTCAATCATTATCACCATGGAGTTACATTTTGTGCGAACATCCAACAACAAAGCCAATTCCTTGCCAAACTCTTCCTTGACGTGTTTCTGCAGCGGAATATTCTTTAATGGACTTTTTAAACAAACCAAGGCTCGTGTATCTTGTAATACTTTGTCAATATTTTGAGCATAATTGGTCGAATTTGTTTTTAATACACTGTCTACTCTCTTCCCAGAAAAGATGTTCTGTTTGCAAAAATAGTTAAAATCAAATAAAAAAACAGCATGATTTAAGCACAGTACCATTTAATTTTTTAAGGGTTCCGTACCTAAAGGGTAAAAACGGGACCTCGGATTAATAAGACTTCGCTGTCTGTCCGTCCGTCTGTCTGTCAACTGGCTGTATCTCAAGAACCGGGATAGCTAGACAGTTGAAAAATATTTAAGGGGGCTCCCATAAAACGAACGTGATTTTTTTGCCGTTTTTATAGATAATGGGTATAATGGGGCCCTTCGTGGGCGAGTCCGACTCACACTTGGCCTGTATTTTTATGACATAGGAATCAAACGAGCGGACGAATCGTCTGATGGTAAGCGATTAGCGTGGACACTCGCAACACCAGAGGGGTTGTAAGTGCGTTGCCGGCCATTAAGATGGGAGTACGCTCTTTCCTCGTTTCGGTCCGGAAATACCGCAGGCGACAGTTCATTCCACAGTTTAGCTGTGCGAGGCAGGAAAAACGCACAGTTCAGGATTGTCAACCATCTAAGTGGTGAGGATGGAAATGTTGTCGCGTTGGGCGACGGCGGAAAGAAGGGGCAGGGATTAATCCGAACAATTCCTCGGAGCACTCCCCGTAATACATGCGGTAGAAAATGCAGAGCGAGGCTACATTTCCACGCAGCGCCAAGGAGTCAAGCCGATTCGAAATACGCTGGCTTCAGACATAGACCGTAAACAAAAGTATTTGAAATAAATTTAATACCTCAGAGATGTATATGATCTCTGAGCGTCCAAATGCGATTAATAATAATTATTCGAAGTCTCCAGTATCTAACTTAGTACTCTCTAGTTGCAAAGGCGTTGTCAACAATTAAATATTTTGCAATTCAGGGCGTAAAGGGGACACAATTTTAAGAAGGCTATTTAACACATTGAACGCCATCGTGGATACCATGTGGCCGGCTCTTTGTCTTAAAGCGTCAAACGCACAGAGCGCGGCGCAGCGTCGTTGCGGGGCGGATGCGGTTTTATGGTGAATCGAACGCGGTCCGGCGGGGGATGTCGCACCAAAAAACCGCGCGGTAGAGCGGACGTGTCGTGTGTGACATATGAAGCAGTAATGACAGTCGACAAAAACTAGTGCCTACGCCAATTCTTGGTATTAGGAAGCGGATCCCAGGCATACTTCAGGATGCAACTGTACTGGGAATAGCGCTAGGAGGAGGATGATGACGACAATGACAGTCGACAGTTACGAAAAGATTAAAAATGCAAAACCGCCTCAACCCCGCATCGCGCCGCGCCTGCTCTGTGCGTTTCGAGCAATTAGTAAGCCATTTGAAGTTATACAGTTTGTGCATTTTTCACATGCTGTTTTTTTGACAAGCCCTGGACCCGGGTATGTCCAAAAACTACGACCAAGACCACCGACCAAGACGACCAAGATGGGCAGCAGCATCCCTGGAGTGCGGTGGAGATACTGCGATCGCCAACCCGCATGCCATGCGTGGCGATTATGGCATATACCCCCGTGAATTTGGGGGAGGCCTATGTCCAGCAGTGGACGTCCTTTGGCTGATATGGTGTTTTTTTTTAAATTTTTTTTTGATCATGCATTTTATTTATCATGCAAAATACTTTAAGAAATCAACGCAGGTCACAGAAGACCACTGTACGCACTGAGGCCGCGCGGATCATAATGCCGTTCTCGCCAGTTCTTTCCTTCTTAAGAAAACTTTTTAGATTATTGCAGTATTCAGTACCATTGTATGCTTCTCAACCATATTTTTGAAATTAATAAAATGGAAACTTCCTTCACTTGAAGAGTGAGGAAGACTAAAAACTTCATGAGGTATCCAAAGGTGTTCCTCGTACAGTCATCAGTAAAAAATAAATTTTGAGACAGGGTAGACAAAAAAAATCAAAGTAACTAACTTACCAAAAATGCTGCTTCATGCTTGTTGATTTTATTGTCAAGCCGGTTAATTATGACGTTAGTGATTATTAACCACCTCAAATATCCGAAAACAGATTGATTTTATGAAAATATCAATTTGCGGATAATCGAAGTGGCCTTTTGTCACTTTTTTTGGCTTATACTGGTTTTATATTATATTAGTCGGTAAACTAGGTTTTTTAAGAAGAGTGTGTGTGTGTACAGTCCGCATATTGGACTAGGGTTTTTTTACGAGTATATACAATTTAGGTTGGGGTTATGTACATTTTAAATTAATGAGCTAATCTGAAAACTGTATCTAATGAGAGTAGTTATAACTTAAGTTAATTATTTTATTTGTATATTTTATCTACTCGCCTGTCTTTCTGTAAATATATTTGTAAGATAGAGTCGTAAAAAATAGGAAGGTGTTACATTTCAGTTAGGAAGGATTTTTCTATGGATATTTTAGACAGATCGGTGAGTCGTTCCTGGCCTTGCGTAACTGGGTGGGACTTGGGATGGTGGAATTAAACAGCCCAGTAGATTCAAAAGGTTTAATACCAACTGTCACAGTCCGCACCGCTGTTCATAACAGTCTCTTAAATGTATGCCTCGGCTAAGGCGGTAGAAACAAAGGGGATATGTGGGGTGCTAGTTAACCGGCCTGTTACTGTCGCTTTCTGTTTCAATAACTTTTAAGTATACGAGGGGCGTTCAATAAATTCTCGGTATTAGAATGAAAACAAAAGAATATTATAGGTGGATTTATTTTTATTTTTCAATATACTCCTCTCCTATGTTTATGCACTTATAAGACCGGTCAAATAGTTTTATTACCCCTCATAAAAATATTTTTTGTCTTTGTTGTCAAAATGCTCCTACACTACTGTCTTCAATGCTTCATCGTTAGAAAATTAATTTCCACGTAGATTCTTTTTGAGATTGGGAAACAAATATAAGTCACTCGGGGTCAAGTCTTGACTATACGGTGGGTATGTAATAGTTTCGAGTCCAGATTCAAGAGCAACAGCCTTGGCAATATGAGCACTATGCACAGGGGCGTTGTTGTGAAGAAGGAGAACACCTTTGGCTTATTTTCCCCTTCTGTTATGTTTGATTGCTTCCCTTATTTGGCATAAAATATTAGCGTAGTGCTCTCCTTTAATACTTACACCCTTTTCTTTATAATCGATCAGCAATATTCCATCACAATACCAGAATATTGTGACCATGACCTTGCTAGCTGAAGGCACGACCTTGAACTTCTTGGGATAAGGAGTTCCTTTATTGTGCCACTGCATGGACTCTTGTTTGCTCTCAGGATCATAATGATGAACCCACGTTTCATCTCTACTAACAAAATTTTGCAGTATCTTATCAGGAATTTCACCGCACACCTCAAGAAATTCGGAACAACGAGCAACACGCGTATTCTTCTGAAGCGGTGTCAGGATTTGCGGTACCCATCTCGCACTGACTTTTGACATATTAAGATGGTCATGAATTATATCGTGTCTAGTATCAATAGAAAGGTTGGTTCTTTGAGCTATTGCTTTCACCTTTACCAACTATCTTCAGATATAATTTTATCCATCTTTTATAAATTTTCTGATGAAGAAGCTTCGACGGGCCGACCAGCTCTATGGTCGTCTTCGATACTCGGAGAGAGCAGGCTTAAATTGACTTGACCACTTCTGAATTGTTGATAATGAAGGAGCAGACTCACGATAAACATAATCCATTTCTTTTAGCTTATTGATTTTTTACCTGCTTGGTCAAGAATTTTATTACCGCTCGGTGCTCTAATTTAACAAACATTGAAATAACGCTCATAGTGATCACGTTTGCTCGGTACTTGCAAAAAAACAAAAGAACATCGCCGAATTTTACTTTATTTTAATATTAATGAATGACTTTTACCGGCCAGTATTAAAAAGTTTACCAAAGAGGTTTAAAAGATGTCAATACCGAGAATTTATTGAACACCCCTCGTACTAAGAGAGCTTGGGCGCCGTGAATAAAATAAAGCACTCTACCGACCTCCAACGTCAGCGAGTTACCGGTCGATGCCTGGCTACGTAGCGAATCGCTGAGGCGGTCTTCAATGAGTAACAGGGAACAAACGCTTCGTTCGCCTCGCCACCAACAGGGCAGCGACCCGTCAACAGTCAACCGCGTTCTTAACGGGAAATAGAAGACCCTGGAATGAATATTTTATGTTGCCTGAATCAGGGTCGGATGGCCCACAAAACTCTAAATAAGTTTGGAGCGATATCAAAGGATTTCCAAAAGTACATTCCCAAAATCAGGGGTGTGGTCACTTCCGGTACGATAAAGAACTTAATTGACCGAGTCACGTTTCGCGCCGTGACTGGCAAGTACAAACAACCGCGGACCTCGGCTTGGGAATCGTTAGCGGTGGCGATGTGACTAAAATCATCGCAACCGTCCAACGTAGCACCCCAAGACAAGAACAATTGAGATAAGTCCGGTCCTAAAATGCTGATCGTAGAGCCCGAATCAGGCAAACCACGAAACTGGGCACCAAAAATTTCAACGAAAATATGAGGACGATCGTCGCTCCTTTCAAATACTTTCTGAACTACTGAAACGGACGAAGAAACCAAATTATTAACCTTGGACGGCTCGTTGCCATAAGAAGTAGAAGTGGTTGCGTTCGAACGGGGGGAACCAGATGCGCGAGGCAAGCACGCAGGACACGTGGGGACCGTTAAGTCCGCCTTTCCACATTTAAAACACACGGTACGTCTCGAAGGGCACTGACTTAAACTATGAGTACCCACTCGGCAGCGCGGACAGAACTGGTTTGTCACGTTCACTTCGACTCGGGGCTTGGACACGGCTTTGCAACATACTCGTAAATCTAGAGCGAGCGAATTGGAAGAGGGCTTAGGAGGCTCCACATAGGCATAAGCACGCTGCTAGCTATTCTCCAACACGCGACTCACTTTCTTCTTCTTCCACCAAAGTCGAGACCGAGTACATAGCCAAAGGTACAGAATACTCCGGACGCAGGTTTATGAAGACAATATCAAACTTCTCCTGCTCCGACAACTTTCTCGTTAACCGGCTGAAGTAATTTTGCATAATACTAATGTAAGTAGAAATGTTTGTAACACTTTCAAAATGTCTAGTCCACTCAAAATGTTCACTGATGAGGACATTCCTAGTTCAAAATCACTGTTTATAAATCGTCCACTTACAACGTTTTATATGAAGAGAAACAAAGAACTGGAAAGCGACAGAAATGGCTCACTTATATTACAGTTTGTATTATAAGATACCAGCAAATTTGGCCCCACGTTGGGCGCCACTGTAACATTACTCAGTTACAGGGTGGGACTTGGGATGGTGGAATTAAACAGCCCAGTAGATACAAAAGGTTTATTACCAACTGTCACAGTCCTCACCGCTGTTCACAACAGTCTCTTAAATATATGCCTCGGCTAAGGCGGTAGAAACAAAGGGGATATGTGAGGGGTGCTGTTTAACCGGCCTGTTACTGTCGCTTTCTATTTCAATAACTTTAAAGTACACTAAGAGAGCTTGGGCGTCGTGAATAAAATAAAGACACTCTACCGACCTCCAACGTCAGCGAGTTACCGGTCGATGCCTGGCTACGTAGCGAATCGCTGAGGCGGTCTTCAATGAGTAACAATGGGGAACAAACGCCTCGTTCGCCTCACGCAGTAGAACCAACAGGGCAGCGACCCGTCCACAGTCAACCACGTTCTTAACGGGTAAATAAAAGACCCTGGAATGAATATTTTATGGTTAGAAATCAACAAGTTCTGATTCTTTTCTACATGAATGCGACGCAGAAAGTCGGTTACTTACATCCGGAAATCCGGAAGGCCTTAAAAGCAGTAACAGGGTTGCCAATTCCGGTGACTTCCCAGAACTCCTGGAAATTCGACGGAAATCTTATAGCAGAGACAAAAGCGATTAAATTTAACTCACAATCCAGCAGAAATACTTACAGATTCCTACAATGGAACCTGGTTTAAAAATAAGAACATCCGTTCTATAAAAGAATATACTGAGAAGTGACAGTTCCAGCCGTCGACTTTGACAGCAGTGAAACCTTGCCAGATGCAAGTTTGCGAAAAACCCAATACGACCAACACGATCCCACCATTAATTAAAAGGGCCATTGCGGAACGGAAATAAAAAAATTAATCACCTTCCTGAAACGATTTAAAAGGGTACCGAACTTTAAATAACTACCAAATGCTTAATAAAACTAAAATAAGGGTGAGACAACTTTGAATAGGGGCAACCCTGTGACTTATTATTTTTAAACTGGGATAACTTGCCTAACGTTTTGATTACATTTAAAAAACGTTTAGTTTCTGGGATGAGTTAAGTACATGGGTAGAACACCAAACATAGAGAGCAAGAGGACATTGCTCACGAACTAAGGATTGAACGTGAACGCCATTAAGTTCAGATGACAACACAGCGGCACCATCATATATCTGAGCTATTAATTTCGACAAACAGTTAAATTCAGATAAAATCTGTAGTATGATATCAAAGTCAAAGTCAAAATATTCTTTGGCCTAGCAACAAGCACTTTCGAATCGTCAGTTATAACATGTATTAACATATATATTAATTAGTTATTTAGAGCAATTTATTGATGCTATTATTATTCTTTAAAATAAATATTGTATTAGACATGTCAAAGTAAGAAATTATTTTGTAGTAAAATTCACAATAGGATCGTCAAAACATAAATAATAATAATAATAAAAAGTATATAAAAAATAGAAATCTAGACAGTTTCTAGAATAAAATCAAAATATAAAAAAAAAAGATATTAATATCTAATGCCATAATGATTAATTCATTAATATTTCAGTCACAATTAATCCCACGGTGTTTTATCATTCATGTAGTCATGTGTGCTATAATATGCTTTCGATATGAGTTGACGCTATACATAATTTTTAAATTTATTAATAGATAATCAGTTACGTTTCTTGGAAGCTTATTATAAAACTTCACACCATTACCCATGAATGATTTTCTAATTTTCTGGAGGCGAGTGGTGGGCACCGCGAGTTTGTGTTTATTTCGAGTATTAATATTATGTATGTCACAGTTCTTCCTAAAGTTTACAATGTTTTTATGTACATACACAATAATATCATAGATGTATTGACAATGCAATGTCATTACATTAATGTTCTTGAACTTATCTCTAAGTGAGTCTCTATGGTTCATTTTATATATTGCTCGAATAGCCCTCTTCTGCAGAACAAAAATGGTATTAATATCTGAAGCACTGCCCCATAGTAAAATACCATACGACATAATACTGTGGAAGTAACTAAAATATACTAATCGAGCTGTCTTCACGTCTGTCAGTTGGCGGATCTTGCTTACGGCAAAAGCTGCAGAACTCAGTCTATTCGAGAGATTAGCAATATGGGGACCCCATTGGAGTTTGGAATCTAATGTTAATCCAAGAAAAACTGTACTATCCACTAGTTCCAATTCCTCATCTTTCACAATGACACTTGTTTGATTGTGCTTAACGTTAGTCGTGACAAACTTGATACATTTGGTCTTTTTCTCATTTAACAATAAATTGTTGACATTGAACCAATTAACTACTTTAGAAATAGCATTGTTTATATCATTATTAGCTTGTTGCTGTCGTTTGACTTTGAATATAAGAGAGGTATCGTCTGCAAACAATACTATATCATGGTGGGTCTTTACGAGGTATGGCAAGTCATTTATGTAGATAAGGAATAGGAAAGGTCCCAATATTGATCCCTGCGGTACACCCATCGAGACCACTGATCCCGGTGATCGCTGTCCATTCACATCGACCCTTTGTATTCTACCATATAGATAAGATTTTAGCAAATTCAGTGCCGATCCTCTAACTCCATAGTAGTGCAGTTTCCTGATTCATGTTTCATGACATACGCAGTCGAAGGCCTTGGACAAATCGCAAAAAATACCTAAGGCATCCTGTGACTCTTCCCAGGCATCGAATATATGTTTAGTTAGCTCAACAGCCGCGTCGGTTGTCGAGCGACCCCGCGTAAAACCAAATTGCTTATTATGCATTAAATTGTTTGTATTAAAATGTCTTATTAATTGGGACAAAACTAATTTTTCAAAAATTTTACTAAATGTTGGTAGCACAGATATTGGTCTAAAATTAGTGGGGTCAGAAGTGCTACCTGATTTAAATAAAGGAGTTATTTTACTATGTTTCATTAGATCAGGAAACTCACCGCAGTCAATACTGTTATTAAATACAACTACCAAGTCAGGCGCTATGACTTCTATTAGAGATTTGACAGCATGGACAGAGACTCCCCAGAGATCACTAGTTTTTTGACATTAATTGATTTAAACGCCTTTATTACATCTGGGGTACTAACATATTCAAAATGAAGATTTCCACTACATTCTGAGGCGTTATCTTTTAACAATGTAACGGCAGACGAAGGTGAAGAATTTAATGTCTTTGTTATGGATACTGGTATCTCAGTGAAATTTTTTTCAAATTCTGTTGCTACTTCTAAACTTGAATCTATAATTATGCCATCAATTATTAGTTTAAGATCATTCATTTTGTGCTTTTAATCTACCAGTTTCCACATTAATTAATTTCCATGTTGTTTTGATAATGTCCGAACTATTTGTAATTTTCTGGCTTATAAAATTACGTTTAGCTATATGACAATCTATTTTAAATTTCTTAGAATATTGTTTGACATGTTCCTTAAATTCATCACTCATATTAAACCGGCGTTCCTCATATAAAGCATACAGTGCTTGTCTACGTTTATGTAAGTCCTCATAGCCCACTCACTAAAAACTGATGTCCCACCAACCACGACCGATTTGGATGTTTTAATGTTTATTTGGGCAAACAACGGTACAAATAATACTTTAAATTATAAATAACTATAGCTAATACATCGACCAGCAAAGCTGCCACCACCAAGTGATACATCTAAATATTGACATGAGTTATGAAGGTAACCAAAAACTAAATTCAGAGCTGCCTGAAGACCTAGTGAATATGCAGGCAATGAATAAACTTAAACTACAGGTAAACTTTTAGAAAACATTACATTATCTTATACATCTTAACTATTATATTTTACTTTGCAGAGCAATCTACGTTTATATTGGCTTTCCGACATATGAAACATATCTGCTTCACTAAATTTATCATTATATGTTTTACAAGCTCTGCTGAGGAAAGAATTAGCCTTATATTTCTTATGTGTTAGGGGGACATTGAACAAACAGTTAATACGTCTAGCGTTATTGCGTGGAACCTTGAAACGTATAGCATTTATAAAATAAAGGGAGTCTATTGCATTATTTAAAATTTTATACAAAAACATTTGATCTCTCAACGTGCGCCGGTCTTCGAGCGAAACGATTTTAGCAAAGTCAAATTGGGAATCAGACTTACTAGCTTTGTAAGTTAAGTATTTTACAAGCTTTTTTTGTATCCTCTCTATGGCGTTAATGTATATATTGTATCGCGGGTTCCATATGATTGATGCGTACTCTAGTACAGGTCTAACTAATGAGTTGAAGAGCATCAATAATGTGTCAGCCTCTTTAAATTCTTTACCTGTCCTTAGGACAAATCCTAGTAAACGGAAGGCACGCTGTGTTATATTGTCAATATGATTGTTAAACATCAATTTACTGTCCAGATATACACCCAGGTCTTTAACAGTGAAAACTCGTTGCAGACGTTCGTTTCCAAGATGATAATTGTAATTTATTATTTGCTTTTTTCTCGTAAAGGTTATAACATTACATTTCTTGATATTTAGATATAAGTGATTTGTTTGGCAGTAATTATAAAATCGGTTAAGATCGTCTTGCAACTCTTGGCAATTGTTGATGCCTTTTATAACCTTGAAATTTTTTTTGCCAAAATCACATTATAATGTTTCATAAAAGTGTGAATAAATGAATTGTACATTTCGTTTGGACTCATATCGGAAGACAGAAAGGGTAGCGCCTGGACTAGACTTTGCTTCATTCGTTCCATACGGCCCGTGGTTACTGGTACAATAGTTATTTGTTTCCTCAGGGTATTTCTTCTTAATGTCTCAAATACCATTAATTGACCTAAGTGATCTGATTCTAATTTACTGATTACACTTTTAGTGATTGGAATAATATTAGTGAAAATGTTATCTATACAGGTGGCGCTTGTAGCAGTGACTCTAGTAGGCTCCGTAAATATATGACTCAAATTAAAAGATTTGAAAAGATTCAACAATCTGATACTTGTTGTTGAATTTTCTAAAATGTTTACATTGAAGTCTCCGCATATAAGTAATTTCTTACTAGAGAGTGATATTTTAAGTAGCACGGATTCCATTATGCTTTCAAAAAGGTCAAAATTACTTAATGGCGGCCTATACACACAGACAACAATAAATTGCTCTAATTCTACTGCACTTATTTCTATGGTCCGTTCAACAGACAAGGATACAATGTCCTTACGTTCCTTAAATTTTAATTTATTATGTAATATTATTAATGACCCACCATGAATGGAACTAAGTCTGGTGAACGAACTTCCCACCTGGTGGTTATTAAATTGAGGCATTAATTCATTATTTTTTAACCAATGTTCAGTTACACACAATATTTCAATATTATAATCATTCAAAAAGAGTTCAATCTGTAAGTCTTTTCCTCTAATAGACTGAATATTTTGGTGAACCAGGTGCATATATTTTCCATGATGGCAGTATCTTTCATTAAATTTATTAATAACTAAATTGCCAGAGATTGAGTACTCCTTTGTCTTAAAATCTAATTTAAATGATTGGTTAAAACTGGAACCAATTCCAACTGTATATTGAACTGCTCAATAGGAGCAGAGTTATGTGCCAAATTCTTGGCAGAAATGTCAAATAAATAGGATAGTGACAAAGCTATTTGTCTTTTATAATAATTACAAAGGTAAAACTTACCTTTAGTCAATAAATTGTGTTTACCAACATATTTGTTAGTGTCAATTATGCTAAACTTACTACTATATGTACAGAGATTATGCAGAGCTATATTCAAATTATATCTAGTGTCATTTTCTGCCTTTGAAATCTGATGACAATAGGGGAATGTGAACATAATAATTTCTTTTACAGTTAATGTGTCCAATTTTTAAAAAAAAATAATTAAATTATGTTTGTTCACATTTCCTCTGTTACCCATAAGAATAAGCAGTGTTGTTTTAGAATGAATACTATTATCACTCATAATTTGATTTGACATATTATCAAGGCTACTATAAGGCAGACAATTGCTTATTGCGCTAAGCCCTGTTAAGTGATCGCTTAGATATGTGCCCATATTACTTCCAAACTCATCACAGTACATAATTACGACGACCTGTTTAGCCTAGTTGGTAGTGACTCTGCCTCCGAAGCTAGAGGTCCCGGGTTCGAATCCCGGCCAGGGCATTTATTTGTGCATTTTTCACGGATATTTGTTCTTGGGTCTTGGATGTTTTCTATGTATTTAAGTATGTATTTATCTATATAAGTATGTATATCGTCGTCTAGTACCCATAGTACAAGCTTTGCTTAGTTTGGGACTAGGTCGATTTGTGTAAGATTGTCCCCCAATATTATTATTATTATTATTATTAATTACATTAGGTGTGTTCGTTTCTGAAGTGTGGAAGGAGCTATTATTATTTTGTTCTTGTGGAGGTACACTGGCACAAAGGTTTGGGTTCGATGGACCATCTAATAAATGACCACTCATTTGTTTACATAAACATGACTGGCCATTGGTCAGTGACTCAAACCGTTCCGAGTTATAATTAATTTGTGTTATTAAATCATCCATGGCTAATAGTGGAAACCCCCCATAGTGGAAACAATAGATTTAACCAATTCTGTGTATGTAGAGAGTAATTCTGATCACAGAGTCATAGTAAGAGGATCAAACAAATTAAAAAAATATTTAAAATTGAATAGATTTATTAAAAAATCTAAACTTTTATTGCAACGTCACAAGACAATTTTCAAAGCAGTTTTGTCTAAGTACAGCCATGTGTCACTGAGCGACCAGCTTCTTAACTGTCAGCAACAATTAGACCGGGCAGTAATAGAGCTGAAAAATCGCTCCGATGAGGTCATCATGCTGCAGTCAAAACTAAAAGATATCACTAGCAAGCATGACCTTTCAAGCAAACCTTTGCACGAATACATAGCCTTTATGAATAATGTTCTAGAACCGGGGAGCGGCGTCCCACTACACTTCGAGTCGCCCCGGATGCCGGGGCGCTGCCCCGGGCCGAGCCGCGACCACTCGCCGGCCGCCCGCGTGCCCGCCGCCCCCGCGCCCGCCTCCCTCGTGCTCCACCGCGCCGCCGCCGGCGCTGCCACACCGCGCCAGGGGGCGCCCGCCCTGCCGCCGCCGTGCCGAGCCGAGCCGGCGCCGCCGCTACCGGTCAGTGTAGACCAGCCACCGAGCCGAGAAGAACCGCCGTTCCTGATGATCGAGTCGCCGCCGCTGTCGCTGAGCCAAGCCGAGCCGGCATCGCCGCCGGTGCCTGTCCCCGCCCGCGCGCCCGCGCCCGCCCGGCCGCGCCGCACCGTCGTGTACTCGGACCGGGCGGGCGTCGGCCTCGGCGCGCTGCTAGCGGGCCGCTTGACTCAGAGGGTGACCAACAACTGTCTCCCGGGAGCCTCCGTCGATCGTCTGGCCTCGTGCATCGCCGCTGACCACTTCGACTGCGACTCTACGCTAGTGGTGTTCGTCGGTGATATTTTAGACTGTACCGAGCGAGACATTATTAGACTATCGGAGACCCTCACTGAAATAGACCAGCGAGGTATAGGTAAAATCATAATATGTGCGTTGCCTTTTTCGGATACTTTGTCGGCAAAGCAATATATAAACTTACATTATTTAAATTCCATTTTGTATAGGTTGTCTCTATACAGCTGTACGATTTCGTATTTCGATACGAACAAATTTGTTAAGAATTTAGTTTTGACTGAAAAGCGTCCATATATACCGAAAAGGTACTTACGTGAGTGTGCTAAATTGTTAGCATATAATATTGTAGACCCCGTCGTGACTAGCACGACGTTTGATAATGTTAAGGCGGTTCCTGTGTTACGTTTTAGTAGCGTGGGCTTCGAAACGGGGTCGGTGCCGGCGAGTAATTTAAACTGACCGATAAGACAACGCGTGTTACCACCGGCCCCGAACCCGTTGATAGATGTAACACTAGTATTAATATGGTTCATCAAAATATACAGGGATTTACTAGTAAGGAACTTGAAATTGATTTGTTCATACAATGTTCAAATATTCATATTCTATGTATAACGGAGCACTGGCTTAAAGATCATGAACTTATGTTTAATTTTAGCAATCATAGTATAGTAAGTTCATACTCTAGAAAGTCATGTAGGCGTGGAGGATCCTTGATTATGGTGAAACATAATTTGAAATGTAAAGAGCGTAAAGATATTGTTGACATGTCTGTCGAGCGTCACATAGAACTCTCTTGTGTGGAGTTAGACCAATTTATAATTATATGCGTATACAGGCCCCCATCGGCGGATTACAGTCTATTTGAGACAGTGATGGAAGAAGTGCTCAGCAGTATTTTTAAGAGTACAAAATGCGTTATTGTTTGCGGTGATTTTAACGTTAACTTACTTGAGAAATCGCCCATGAGTGTGAGTCTAGTGAATACTTTTAAATCTTTTAACCTGGTGAACTTGTTTTGTGAGCCAACTCGCATTACAGCAACCAGCGCGACATGTATAGATAACATTTTCAGTAACAAGGATGCGATTAGTAAATTTATTATATAACAACTTAAGTTCTGACCACTGTGGACAACAAGTCGCCTTCAGCGGGAAAACTGATAAAGTTCCACGACACACTATGTGCAGACTTATTTCTGAAAAGAGCTTAGATTTATTCAATCGTAATATAATGAAACGATTATGTTATCTTCCACTCACTCAGGAAAGCCCTGACCGTTTGTGTACTCGATTGTTTAATTGTATCAAAACGGAATTCGATGTCTGTTTTAATTTGAAGAAGATTCAAAGCAAGTTCAAGACTAAATTTAGCGACTGGGCCACGCCAGACATTCACGAGAAGAGGCGCCGACTCTATGACTTGTATGATTCAAGAACTACTGATAAAAGGCCGGAATTTCTTGAGTATGTTAAGAACTATTCAAAATCTTTTAAGTTAATGTGTGTCGCTGCTAAAGCCGATTACTTGTCAAAAAAGATCCAGAACTCCAGTGATAAGATTAAAACTGTATGGCAAGTTATCAACAATGAAACTGGGAAAAGTAAGTTAAAAGATGCGCACTTCAGCCTGCGAGTCGATGACACTCTTAGTGAGTTCTGACCACGAAGTAGCAGATCATTTTGAGCGGTTTTTTACTAATGTACCCTTCGAGACCACGAAATCTTTGAATTCATCACCAGATGTCGCTGAATCGCTATTGAAAGAAAATGTAACAGAATGTACAGAAATCTTTAGCTTCACTGATGTGACCCCCCATATTATAATTAAAGCATTTAAATCATTAAACTTAAAAAAGACTGAAGATCTTTGGGGCCTTTCAGTAAAAGTATTACATTCCATTGTAGAATCAATCGCACCTTTCTTAGCTGATACTCGTATTTTCAATAAATGTATTGAAACTGGAGTTTTTCCTAACCTGATGAAACACAGTAAAATCATCCCGTTGTTTAAATCAGGATCAAAAACTGACCCTACCAACTTCAGACCAATCTCAATACTACCGGCATTAAGCAAAGTTTTTGAGAAACTTATTCTTAATCAGCTGATGTCCCATTTTAATCGCAATAAACTACTCAATAGCAATCAGTTCGGGTTCACTAGAGGTCGCTCTACCACTGATGCCGGTGTGGTACTAATTAAACATATTTTTGATGCCTGGGAAGAGGCTCAAGATGCTATTGGAGTGTTCTGTGATCTATCAAAGGCATTCGATTGCGTTAATCACGAGAATTTAATTAGAAAGTTAAGCCATTATGGGATAAGAAACGGTTCCCTTGACCTTGTTACATCGTATCTGTCGGAGAGAACTCAACGGGTAGTCATCAACGGGACTCAATCTGCAGGGACAACGGTTGCTCTTGGAGTTCCTCAAGGATCAATTCTGGGCCCATTTCTTTTTCTAGTTTATATTAATGATTTACCAAACCTTGTAAAAGATAAACATGATATAGTGCTATTCGCAGATGATACGTCGCTTATCTTCAAGGTAGGCCGCAAAGACAAAAACTTTGACGGTATTAATGAGGCACTAGGTACTGTTGTGAACTGGTTTACAGCAAATAATTTGCTTTTAAATTCCAAGAAAACAAAGTGTATCAAATTCACTATGCCTAATGTCAAGCAGGCAAACAATTCTAAGATCAAATTAAAGTCTGATGAAATGGAATTTGTAGATAGAACAGTGTTTTTAGGTGTCACCTTAGATTCAAAACTGCAATGGCATGCGCATATTGCCACTCTGGCCGGCAAACTTAGTTCTGCGGCCTATGCTGTAAGACGTATTAGACAGTTAACTGACGTTGAGACAGCCAGGCTGGTATATAACAGTTACTTTCATAGTGTTATGTCCTATGGAATCCTGTTGTGGGGAAAAGCGGCTGACATCCAGACCGTCTTCGTGCTACAGAAACGAGCTGTACGCTCCATCTACAAACTTAAGGCAAGAGAATCTCTCAGAGAAAAATTTAAGGAGGCAAATATTCTTACTGTGGCATGTCAATACATTCTTGAAAATATTTTTTATGTTCGAAAAAATATTCAAGAATTCAAACTTAACAGTGATATCCACGACTACAACACTAGAAGTAAACACAAGATTGCAGTGAAGGCCAGTCGTCTCCGGAAGGTTAGCACGTCGTTTGTGGGGAACTGTATACGATTTTATAATAAAATACCCATCGATATAGTTAATTTTCCATTCAGTAAATTTAAGTCTCATATTAAACGTTATTTGTTAAGCCAGGCCTATTATACTGTCAACGATTTCTTAAATGACAAAAATGCTTTTAAGCCAGTGATAGTTAAATCCTGTTAGTTTTAGAATACATATGCTTCACTTAGCATATTTCCTTGTACAAATAGCTCTGTCGTTGCATTTTATGAAACATGATGCTGTTTCTCGCCGAAGAGTCATTTTAATCTTTGATATTATTAATGTCCGGCAGCCTGAATATGTCATGCTCGCTTAAAGGGCTTTGCTTACGGCGGCGTCGTTGATCGGGTCCCCACCTTCCCTAACAGATGGTCGAGGGAGGCGATGGCTGAGATACGCGTCATACTCGTGATCGGGTGCTGTTTGTGGAGTCCGGTCTGTTCATGCTTGCAAGGGCAAAGTAAATACCTTAATACTAGTGTTATTTTATTGTATGTAGATTGACGAGAGACATAATCCTGTTCTGGATTAGTTTTATTGTTATTGACGCTTAGAGACCTTATACATCTCTAACAATATTAAGATTAATTATTTTAATTTTAGCGCTTAGAGATCATTTACATCTCTAAGGACTTTTAAATAATTGTTATTAATCGTATTTGGACGCTCAGAGACCATATACATCTCTGAGATATTAAATTAATTTTATGTACTTTTTGTTTATTCGGACAGATCGTATTCAATACGTCCTTAATATTTGTAAATTTATTTTTATATAATTGTTAATCAGTATATTTTTTTAATCATTATTATTTAGTAAGATTGTCAGTTTTTTTTTTAAATTGTATAAATTCACGCTTTGACTTGTAAAAGTGCCCTTGTGGCCTATTTGCAGAATAAATATTTGATTTTGATTTTTGATTTTAATGAATATTCATTAATAACTTTTTTTGAATTTTCATTCATCCTATCTAAAGATTTTATTGAGTCCTCCAACTTATGAATTTTTAATTTCAATATCTGTGTGTCAGTTTCATATTTTGATCTACTATTTTTCAACTGAGCAGAATATATATCCAATTTATCCACTAAATTTACATTAATTTTGCTAAATCTCAAGTTCTTGAAAAACAATTTATTCCGTTTTGACAACTTTTGTGTTTTTTTTATGAATCTGTTCAGTCTAAGATATTTCTTTAGTTTACTACCGCTGCAATGTTCTAATCATTTGTTTAATCATTAATTAAATAATTAGAATCATTGGTTAAATCTATAGTAACCACAGGATTATCAATTGCAGAGGTAGCCAACTTTGAGTCGGGCCCGACCAGTTCCTCGAATAAACTCTGAGTGTGAGCCTCTGCAGCTTTAGTTTGGGCTTCCTGTAGGTCGTAGATTTTTTCGTGGGCATCATGTAGCGCTCTCTCCAGTGAGTTAATGTCCTTCAAAGCCTCTTCATATGCAGCACCACACTCAGTAAACCGGTCTACCGTCTCCTGAAGCCGGGCCCGCTCAGAATTTACATCATTGTAATCACTTTCTAAGGAACATAAATCTTTTTTTAACTTATCTCTGCTATCAAGTACTAATAATAGTTCCTTCTCACTGTCCTCTCTCTCACCAAGCAATTCAGCACACAATTCCTTGGATGTTTTTAGTTCAAGCAAGGTAAGTTGAAGTTTATCAGTTTCCTGCTGGCGAGCCGCAGCAGCTGCTCTGCGAGTTAGCATTATTGTTTTTCTTTAGTTAAGCACAAAAACAAAACAAGGAATTGCTTACTCAAACTAAGCGAAATTACAGTTAGGTACTTACATGAAATTCTGGCGTCTCACTACTTTTCAATACAATTCTGTACAATGATTTACGCCTTGTTATACACACAATTAGACAAATAATTAATAAAGCAAGCACATAGGACTGCGAAACGAACACAGATCACTCATTATCACTTAAAGTTGTCGCGGTATGGTCGAAGCTTACGTCGACATACTTTATGAATCGATCACATACATACTTCGGATTCGTGTAAATATCTTAAAATCACTACCAGCTGCTCCCTGCCCCTCACGTCAGGAGTTTAATCGACCATCACAGCAACAACATCAGTGGCAGCTATTTGCCTTTTTATGGTTTCATCCAACACAAACGCCACACTAGAAATTTGATCATTTTGAATACGATTTGATAAGCCGGTAAATGCGCTCGTACAATTTTCTAAATGCTTTTCTAACACTCCCATCGTATTTTGCTAACAATTTAACCATTTCCAAATAATTGCCCTTATTAACAGGTGATGCTGATTTACCATGTCCGCGAAAAGAAAGTTCTTGTTTGCCCAATAAGCAAACAATGTCTTTTTTTTTATTCCATCTCAAAAAAGTTACAAATATACATAATAATTATCTGCCAAACTGCATAGCAGTTTGTTGGCAGAAACCCAAATTGTCCCTCCACCACTTAAAATTACTCAGTAATACCTACTTATCCACCACTTAAAATTACTAATATATATATGTTAATATGTATATATATATACATATGTAATACACCTATTATACCCCAGAGAAATGCTTTATAATATTATTATTTTTATGTGTAAACCTTTTATTTATGATACGACAGCTGCCTATTTAAATTACACTTTATGTTCTTTATATTCTTAAACCACAACACATATTTTAGGGGAAAATCCTCACCAAAATATGTATTTTAAGGGTTCTGTATGATTCTGTCCAGCAGCGACTTCATTAACCTTTTTTTATATACCATTTTTGTCACATCATGGCAGGATCTCATTAGATCAGTTACACTGTTTAAAATCTTAGGTATTAAGTACCTTCTGGTACGTTTTCCGTAGTAGCTTCATACATTAGGTACAATTAATTTTCTCAGATATAGGTATTATCTTTGGTAACGCTTCTCGTGCGGTGCGGGTGGCTTAGCGGTTTTTTATATTCATATCGTCTATATTGTTCCAACGCCATTAGCAGCGAGCACCTTTCCTGCACCGGGAGTACGTTGCAAATCTATAAGCCGTTGAAAAAGATTTCGGTTCCGATCGACTTTCGCGTTGTCTGTCGATGTCAATTTGAATCTGAGAGTTCAATCGCGTCTCTATACAGTTTTTCCAAAGGTGTAAAATTTTAATGATGCTTCCAAATGATCTGATTGGTCGTGTTGTTTTGCTGCTGTGGGGAAATTATGAACGTCAATGTACCCGGCATCATTCCATACAGATTTAATGTTTGAAAACAATTATGCAAGGGCAACAGTACAATCTATTGCTATGGACGCAACCCGTAAGGCAATAATATGTCTCGTATTATTTTGTATTGAATTTGCGATTTACTTTACCACTTGTTTGTGTTAGCTGCAACTCCGGTGTACATCGGCCCTTTTATATTAGGTATTTCTCTTTTTTATTGAAAGAAAGCTTTGAAAAAGCATCGTTTTTTAATTTCTGTACACACACACCCACATTACAACTTCCACAGCTTAAATCATCCATTATGTTGTGAATAATTCACTTTAAAACACTTTTTTTATTCACCGGCACACGTTATCACTCAATCTCACGTCAATGGCGGATGCATATGAAATGAAATGAAATCATTTATTTGCTTTAAACATGGTATACAAAAGGTGGTAAGTATGTGATTGTTTAGTCGCGATTACATGTTTAACCATAATGTGGCATGCAAAATCTGTTTAAAATAATAATAATAAAAAGCAAAATTACATCATTATGGATCATATTGTGTGTGGAACATTCGTTGTCTGAATAAATTAATTCCTTATTAATCACCTTATTTATTTCTTTTTTATTTCTTTTTCTTAGGTTAGATTTTTTACAATAAATTTATACAAGTAAAATATAAAAATATACATACAAATTATAAAAGCATTATAAAAAACTTAACCTAGGGTGCCGCCGGCAGCGAGGCGAGCCTAAGCTACCGGTGGTTAGGGCGACAGAGAGAGGAACCTCCGGACTATCCGCGCCGTGTCCAGGAGTACCGCCTTCTGTATTTGACCCTTGACCCAGCCATCTAACGAGAGTCTCTTGAGATGTTGGTCGAGACTCTTCGCTATTAGACCGTTCACAGAGACGACTATCGGGACAATAATCGTTGAATCAAATCCTTATTATTATTATTAAAATATCAATAATTTAAAAAGTCCTTAATTGAGTAAAATGTCTTTTCTTTTAACCATTGAAATAATTTAATCTTTAATTTATCTAACCTTAATTCTTTTATTTCTTCCGGTAACTTATTATAAATTCGTATGGCCATTGCAAAACAATTCCTACGACACAGCTGTTTTTATTTTTGGACAGTATAGTCTGTTCGGGTGTCTCATATTAAAATTGCAAATCTTGTCTTTTGCACAAAAGTAATGCGGATAAGTTTTGACAAAAATACATATTTCAAGGATATACAGAGAGGGTACCTACAGTTAAAATATTTAATTTATTGAATAAGGGTCTACACGATGTTAACGAATTAACATCGCATATACCACGTATACATTGTTTTTGACCTAGAAATACCCTACTAATTTCTTTTGAGTTACCCCAGAGTAATATCCCGTACCTTAAAATAGATCCAACATAACCATGACAGGCTTTAAGTGCAGTTTGTTGATTTGTAATTTTTGTTAGCTTCCGGAGTGCATATGCAAATCTATTTATCTTCCCGGATATACGAGGGGCGGCTGGTAAGTCTATGGTAGAAAAAAACAATATATAAAAAAACTTTTGTTTATTTTTCAATATAATCTCCCTCTAATTCAATGCATTTTTTAAAATTTTTATACAATGCTTTTAGACCGTTAAAAAATATTCTTTAGATTGGCCTTCAAAATGCTCCTGTACAGCCGCCTTCATCTCTTCATCACTGCCAAATCGCTTTCCCCGTAACTCTCTCTTTAAGTTACTGAACAGAAAATAATCGCTAGGGGCTAGGTCTGGACTGTAGGGTGGGTGGTCGATTTCATCGAAGCCAATTTCCTTCAGAGCCTGCCTCGCAACCCGGGCGGTGTGAACGTGTGCATTGTCTTGCAAAAATAAAATGCCTTTCCTTAATTTACCCCTCCTTTTCTCAACTATCGCTTTTCGCACCTGTCTCAATATATTGGCATAATAAAGTGCATTTATGGTAGAACCTTTGGCCAAATAATCTATTAAGAGAAAGCCATCACAATCCCAAAACACAGTGGCCATTAACTTAGAAGCCGATTTTGCACTTTAAACTTCTACGGTGGTCTTTCACCCTTCTCAATCCACTGCATGGATTCAGACTTACACTCCGGATCATACTGCCTGATCCATGTTTCATCAACAGTTACTATTCGTGAACAAACTTCATCTATACCATATCCGCACAGATCTAAAAACGCCTGGGAAGTTTCAACACGACGTTCTTTATCGAACGCCGTCAGCATTTTCGGTACCCAGCGAGCACAGACCTTAGTCATGTTCAAATGTTCATGTAAAATCTCCCCAACCCGTTCTTTACTAATGCCTACGGTATCAGCTATTTGCCAAACCTTAACTCTCCGGTCTTCTAATACCAATTTCCTGGCTTTTCTTATATTTTCTTCAGTCACCACCGATATTGGCCTCCCTGAACGGGGATCGTCTTCAATCGACTCCCTACCCAGTTTAAATAAGCGACTCCACTTTTTGACCGTAGAATAAGAAGGTCCATTAGCACCATAAATACTAGCCATTTCTTCAAAAATACATTGCGGTGATTTAGCACTTTTTGTAAGGAACTTAATTACAGCACGGTGCTCAATTTTCGTAATATTTGTTGATATTTCAGACATGGTGAACTTTGCCTTTGAATATCTCAAGAAAAATTCAAACAAATATGACGTGATTTTGTTTTTATTAATTTGTTTTTAAATGGCCTTTCTAGTGGCCAGTACCATGAACGCGCATACGACCTCTAAATACCATAGGCTTAGGACTTATCAGCCGCCCCTCGTATATTGGATCTGTTTTTCCCAGGAACATTTACTATCGACTATTATACCTAAGTATTTAATTTCGTCCGATTCGGTTATAATGTTGTTTTCATATGTGTTTGTCAGATTTTCTTTGTTGCCATATCTGTTTAGGAATTGTACATAAGTTGTTTTACTCAGGTTTATGAATTAGATTAGATAATTGTCTTTTAACAAATTTACAATGTCATGAATAGTCTGATTAATGTTGTTATTATTTTGATCTTTATCTGTACATTTAATCACAACTGAGATGTCGTCAGCAAAAAGAGTGCAGGGATAGTGTGTCACCAAAGGCAGATTATTAACGTATATTAAGAAGAGTAAAGGGTCCATGATACTTCCTTGCGGGAACTTCATTTGGTCTTGCGCTTGAATGACAGATCGATTCTTCGCCATATGTGTCTATATTCATTAACTGTACCTGTTGTCTATTACTGAGATAGCTTTCTATCCATTTTTTTGTTATTCCCCGTAAACCTTATATCTCACATTTTTTTAGTAATATGTCATGAGATATAAAATCAAAAGCTTTGCTTAGGTCGAAAAATACTGCCGTAATTGGAATTTTGTTATCTATATTTGATGTTATTTCTTTGATTACAGCACGGTGCTCAATTTTTAACACAATTAGAGCTATATTTACGCAATAATAAAAAAATTGTTCTATCATATGTGGAGACTTCAACATTGATTTAAAAAGCGAAACAATGTGGCTGAAGAATTTTTGTTATTACTTAGGGAGCATAACATGATGCCTACTGTAAAAGACTATACTCGGGTAACGGAAACGTCTCAAAGCTTAGTAGACAATATATTTTCTGACATGTACGATAGCTTCAGTGCGCATGTTATTCCCTGTGACTTTTCGGATCATGATGCTCAAATTGTTTTCTTTTTTGATCAATTAATAGTGCCAGTGAAACAAATAAAATTTCAGGTCAAAAGAAAGTATTCCCAAGTTGGTTTAAAGAATTTTAAAGATTATCTAAGAGAGGTTTGCTGGAATAATGTATTTGAACAAAAATCATGCCAGGGATAATTGCAGTTGTTCTACACGATAAGCATTTGCCTTTGAAATAGTTAAATTACGAAACAATCATAAGACATGGATAACACGAGAAATTAGAATATTGTGTAGGAGAAAAAGGTTCCTATTGTTAGAAACTCGTAAACTCAGACATGATAGAAGTCTTAAGGATTACTATAAAACTTGTAACAGTACACTAATAAAACTCATATTTACAGCTAAAAACATACATGTTAAAAGTGCAATACTAAAATCAAAAGCTAGTGGATGATAATGAAGTGATTGATGATCCTGTAAGCATAAGCAACCGTTTTAATGATTATTTTATTAGAGCGGGACAGGTATTTGAAAGAAATGTGGAACATAGCGGTCAGCATATGTACCTTTTACAAAACAATCACATTAATAACGCAAAATCTATGTTCATGGCTCCTATTGATGAAATAGAATTAATAAATATAGTCAAATCCCTAAAAAATACAAGTTCATGTGGTCCGGATGATATAAGTACCACTTTAATCAAATACAGCATTGAAGTTTTATGTGTACCGCTGTGTGATATATTTAATGCATGCATATGTGATGGAATTTTCCCCGCCCAATTGAAAACAGTAAAAGTAGTCCCCTTACACAAAAAGCACTCTAAGACAGACATAAATAACTACCGCCCTATTTCACTGCTATCACTTCTATCAAAACTTTTTGAAAAGGCAATTGCAACTAGAATTATTGAGCATTTTGAAAAAAATAATTATTTTTGTTCTCAGCAATTTGGGTTTAGACGAAATCAGAATGCTGTTACAGCTATTACTAAATTAGTCCGACAAGTAATGGCCAATCTTAACCAAAACCTCAAATGTGCTGGTATATTCTGCGACCTTAGTAAGGCGTTTGATAGTGTGAATCATAGAATATTATTGGACCAATTACATTATTATGGAATACGGGGGTCTATATTAAAACTTCTTACATCTTACCTCACTGATAGAGTCCAATTTGTCCAAATATCTGATGTAGATAGGTTGGGGTGTATTGAATTTATCAATTCTGCTCAAAAATCGGTTACCTGCGGGGTCCCCCAAGGATCTGTCCTTGGTCCCTTGCTGTTAATTTTTTTATTAATGATTTACAGTGTAATATTACTCATGGAACAGTTTACCTCTATGCAGACGACACAAGCATTATATTTGAAAATCAAAATGATGTGGAATTTAAGGCTCAAGTTAGCCAGACATGGGCGGACCTGACATACTGGTTTGAGTGTAATGGTCTGAAGGTTAACATGGAAAAACGCTGTATCTCCCTTTTCTAAGACATACAAACAGCGTAACGTACGATTTGCCTTTACCCATAGTAAAAGTCACTAATGTCAAGTTTCTAGGCGTAGAATTAGATACACAGTTGCGTTTGTCAAGCCATATAAGCCTACTAAGGAAAAGACTAGCCAGCGCCTGTTACGCTTTAAAAAATCTCTCAAAAATGTTGAACTCTTTGGTACTTAAGACAGTCTATTCTGCATATTTTGAAAGCTTACTAAGGTATGGTCTTGAGGTTTGGGGTAATGGTGTTCATGTGAACCGTGTTCTCATACTACAAAAAAGGCTCTTAGGTATGTCGAAAAAGCGAAGCCTCTTGAACATTGCCGTCCACTTTTTGTAAAAAGAATACTAACCGTGATATCGCTTTACATATATTTGGTCTGCATTTTTGTTTACAAAAATAAGTCCAGTTTTGCATGTAATAGTTACAGTAGACCACGTAGATTATGCAGAGACAATTTTGACATTCTGTTACCTAAATCTAATAATTATGTGCATTTCAAAAGACGTATTGAATATAATGGTATAAAAATTTATAATAATTTAAACGACGACATAAAGCAATGCGATTATATAAGTGAATTTTCTAGAAAATTAAAATCGTACTTGTTAACTCGACCATTTTATAACTTAAATGAATATTTTGATAAATTGTATAAATAGATAATAGTATTATGACGTTTTTAAATTAGATTTTAGATTTTGCAAGCCAAATTATGGCGGAACATGCATGAACATGTAATTTAATTCTACTAACAAGTAAATTTATAACATCTGTGTATGTTTTTGCAAAATAAACATTTCATTAGGTTAAATGTTGCCAGAGTGGTTGATTTGCCTTTTTGAAACCCATTCTGCTGTGGTGCTAATATACTATATTTGTCCAAATATTTCCTTATCCTCAAATTCATTAACTTGTCTATATCTTTAGATAACACTGGTATTAAAGAAATAGGTCTGTAGTTACTATTTCACTGTCTCCTTTTTTGAATAATTTTTGAATAAAATAATCAAATAAATATTTGACTTTACCATAACTCGACGTAACAACTTCATTGATTTGTGTATTTAATATTATGAAAATCAGTAAGAACCGATTTCGTGACATACATTTGGAAGAAATTGTTTGATGTAAATATATATAATTTTTTCCAATAATCGCTAAGATTGGGTAATTTTACGAATCCCATGTGAAAAAGTAGACCGAAAAACAGTTTTACTCTCGAAAGTCTCAGTGGCTTCAACGCTTTTTTCCGACTTTTATTAGTACTATTTATCTCTTCTTTATTCCCATAGTTATTTGTGCAGTTCATAACCGTTGATAAAAAATCATTATCAAAAATCGGTTCAAAGTACGCTATTGGTGTAGGTGCTAATTGTTGCATGATACAGGGGTTACCAGAAAATATACCTACTTCTTCATTGCGTGTGTACCGTATTGGTTACGGTTTGTAATCGAGGTGAGGTTACGGCCCAACCCAGCAATCGTTAACTAGGTGGCTGGCAAGGGGCCGCCACTAAATAATCAAATATACACCAGGCGGCGACCTATATAGCCCCTGGTGTCGAGACTGACTACCAAAAAAATAAAAGGTAACTATATTTATTAGAATTAGAAGAAAATTCAGGCGCCAGGAGTCAGTCTTAAAAGTTCCGGACATAACAGTCAAATGTAGGGCACTGGCACTTTTAATCTCAAGCCCAGTTCATATATTTAATCTAGATCAGGGTGGATATTGCTCGAATAAAATAAAGGAGCTTTCATATCGGAAATATAAAATTTATAAACATACGTTCTAAAGGCTGTGACACACCACCTGTCACACCGGCACATAGTTGGTTGATCGCGGGCCCACGCGGGTTGTAATGCTTGGAAGGGTATTAATAATGTGCTACACCGAACACGGAGCAGTTTGAGCGAGAGGCCGCGCACCGCACCAAAATTTTCGAACGCGTTCAGTGTGGCGTAGGCGCTGCCACGCGCCGCCGCTGCCGGTCGGTCTCGCTGCCACGGGCAGTGTGGCCCGGCCTTTAGACCGTATAATTTAAGTACATGCATTTTTTTCTTTTATACTTTAGTTCTTTGTTACAAAGTGTATCAATTATGTACCTACGTGTATGAACGACTTTAAGCCTTCGCCACACAAATGCGCGATGCCGGCTGGACGCGCTGGCGTCCATTTAAAGATTCACAGTTAATTAAATTAAATTAAATATTATTTATTTCAGACACGGAATCCATAATTTGTTAGTAACAATTACAAACTTAAATCTAATGTTAGCAAAAATAGACTTAATAGCTAATATCGGCGGGCGGGGGCACGCACCGGAGCATGTACCTCATCCCAATACCGCATTATCGGGCAGTCCAGCACCCGTTCAACAAGGGCACACATGATGCTGTTAGGGCTACCCCTCACCCTACGCATGAGCGAAGCCACTCTACTGCGCATTATTGCGCGGAATCCCGGCACGCCCGCCGCCGCGAACATGCCGAACGCACTGCAATATCGGGGCAGACCCATCAGCACCCTGAACGCGTTGTTATATTGCACTCTCAATGCATTGACGGCTCGCTGCGTATAGTTAGTCCATAGCGCACACGAGTATAAGGATTGGCAAAATGCCTTAAATAAGGTAACCTTGACACCCTCACTACACCGCGCGAACCTACGAGCCAACATATTACACCGAACCGCCAATGCTCGGCGCTCCCTCTCTCGTCATCGCATAGTTTCCACTAACCAGTGCCCTAAGTACTTAAATTGTGAGACTCTTTTTAACGGTGTGCCCTCAAGTACAAGTGGCGTAATTATCAAAGGCAATCTTACCAAAATGCATTGCTCCGCCATTTCTTCAAAGTTGCTGCACGGTGTATTGATCTTACAGCGGCGTGAGTACTGTTCATCGGTTTCAGTGTCGCTCTTCATCCGCATTTGAGATAGCTCAAATTGGGCTTTGTCATAGGACAAGCCTGTCCTCTTCACTGAACACAAAGAGCTTGTCCAGTCGTCTTCTGGTTTTGAATTACCATCTTTTTGGAGTTTCCTCGGTTTCTTTGTTTTTACACTGGGCCAAAATAAATAATTATCTTTTTCCCACGCCTCTGGGACACAGGCCAAGTATGGCTTCCCTTTTTCCACCGTCTGAACTATCTTGAATGACATCTAAAAAAACAAACACACATAGATTTATAACAAAGGTAAACAGAGTATTCTATAGCGCTGATGCCGCCGATAGTAGGTACCTATTCATCAGGCACAATAACGATTTGCTTGCGCGATTCTACAGAAATACTAGTCGTAAAACTCAGGAAAGGTGGCTTCCTTTCGGGTGTCCGGAGATTTTCTATTTTTTTTTTGTCTAACCAGTAGACTTATCACAATTGCATTGACAACTGGCGTACACTAACTATAGCCGGCAGTAATTGTTTTACGGATAATTAAACAATATATAAGTAGTAACCTTTGTTTGAAGCGTGGCGTTAAACAGCGAACATAGATTATTTATCGACTACAAACCTAATCACGACGTCTATCATTTAGCCCGGTACCAGGGTACACTGCCGGTACGGCGCGAACTAACTCCCTATTCGCGTTCGCCGTCACCGAGTCGGGCAAGCACCGGGCAAGTGACGAGCGGCGCGGCGGGGCGCGGCCGGGCAGCCTATTCGGCGAATACCCGACAGTCCCGACACGGCATCGGCAGGCGCAACTCAAAAGTCTTTAAAAAGCATTATTTGACGTTCAATTACAAAAAAATAGTTCAGTGGCATGACAAGTTTTAAAATGTTTTGAACTCAAATTATGACAAAAGTATTGGTATTTCTAATAAACTATAATTTATTCAACAGAGAAATAATATGTGTACAACACTAGATAACATAAACAACTTTATAATACGGCTCTAACAACTGTTCTTAAAACCATTAATTAAGTACATAAAATATAATAAACGACTTATTATTGATTATTACAAGAATGACAATAATTGCATTCATCATGGGTGTAGTGATCATAAATTGCCATGACACTGCAACCTAAACACCAAAAAAAATTTAAATATAACAATACAACGACGTCGTTTTTTTTTACTATTATGTGACTTGGTAAACGTGAATTGGTATGTAATCCACACGCAACACAGTTTGTACGCAATATAAACTGAGTTGATTCCCATGGCCATTTCGCTATTAAAAGCAGCTGCAAATCATCTCGTTCGAGATATTTGTCGATATCCATTAAGAAGCTCATCTTTCTTAAAATCACGCCCTGAAACCAATAAATATACAAAACTGTCAACCTATCATTAAGTCAAAGTACTAGTATTTCGATTGATTAACACTGACTTCAAATTTGAGTGACTATTTTATGTCATCGAAGGAACCCTAATTTGAACCATAATGGCGGCGAAAGATTTGTCATGGGTACTATAGTTAGCCAATAAGAGCGTCGCAGTTACTTCTTGGGTTATGAGCAATGTCAATGGTACATTTCATTATTAATTTATTAAAATTATTAATTAAATACTCAATAAAACGATGGCGCATTGAAAATCCTTCATAAAACGAATATTAGTCTAACAGTAAAATTGCGTGCGCATGTCGTTATGTAAATAAATTATTACTTACCGCGATAACATTCCTAAGTCCTTTTTATTTAGTACACACACAACTCTTTTTTTAAACAAGCTAAGGGTAACACGAACTTTACTTCAGTACAAAAAAGCACAATAGTTGCGTCACGGTGTCCGGTATATCATCAAAGTGACCGCTGGACACTGCTATAGTTTCACTATGTCACTGAATGGAGATATAACTGCGAACCCGAAGTCTACTACAGTACAAAAAAGTACTATAGAAGCGTCACGATATCCCATATATCAACAAATTGACATACGCTTCACCATTATATCCATTTTATAGACCCAAATCGTTCCGCTTGGCACTGTTATAGTTCTACTATATCACAGAATGGAAATATAATTGCGCCACTTCGGGGATATGTAATAGTTCTTATGCCTCTTATAGCACTGATGACTGACACCAAATGGAGTTTACGAAATGTTCTATGGACCTTTCTTTATACAACCATAAATACTTTAATTTATTAATAACTAATTATTACAAAATCCGCAACAGGCTTCGTCAACACCGTCAACCTAATCTAATCTAATCTAAAGGACCGCGCCGGATCGTAGATGGCTCAAAAGTTCCCATGATGCTGGCGGCGTTGCCACGCTGAATGGCCAACGAAATATGTTGAGCCAAAAACGATCCGGAACGAGGATACAACTAGTTTTTGCTGGTTGGGCAATACCTCCATGCCTGATAAGTAGAGTGGCTTGAGTCCACTGAGCACTTTTTAAATTGAATATTGATGACGGATGATATGGTGGTTTTGATTAAATTATCAAGCTTAGCTAAAAGGTTGGGGTGATTCCAAAGATGGCTGCAGCGGAGTGAATAATAAAGGAGGAAACAATATTGTATGACAGTAAATGCCATGTGAGCATTAATTTTGAGTAACCGGTCAGAAAATGTGTTGAAAAATTTCATGCTTTTGATTGATATAGTTTACAAACGATTCTTCTAAAATCGGTGACCCTAGGTGGTGAAGAGATGTACTATCAATTTCTTTGATGTTTAATGCTATTGTATGAAAATTGGATAAAGCGATGTCTTTTTGGCTGGAACCGGATGGATAGGATATTTCACATTTTGAAAAAGCCAAAACTAAAAGCTATAAAAACAAATACCTTATAAAAATATACTACTACATAATTAAACATAAATACAGTCCAGGATATAAGTTCCGTCAGCAGACGCACCAGAAACCAGAACAAATTGTTTAGAAAATTCACTAATCATAGAAGTATTGTAATAGAGTTTGAACGAACCTTAACAATATAATACTGTGTACACACAGCACCTCTTAAAAATATCTATGTTTTTAAATGTCACTTTTTGACATTTCTCTTAGCTCGGATCCTTCGGACGAGTAACACATATCGCTGTACAAATCATATTGTTAAATATTATTATATTATGAAATACAACACTGAAGACCTCAAGACATCTTTTATTTGAGAATACTACATGGCGCAGTCGTAAAAGAACCAAGATCACGAAGATCCGCGAAGATTTAAAAAAAGGTACCTCCTGAACAAGTTTTGCACCGACCCGGCATTGCATCGATTGTAATTATTTCTAATACTAAATACTAAGAAGAACCTTGTATGAACGAAGAACGCATATTATGACTGGATTGGAGAACAACGCGGAAGTAAAAATAACATGTGTGCCGTAGAGTACAAAATGCCGCAAAGTCTTATTTGGACGACATTGAAAATTGCTGGCCACAATGGCAGCGATTTAAACTATCATTCAGGGATTTTGTCCTGGCGGCGGGCTTGGAAAAGCTGTCTGATGTGAGGAAAGCAGCAATATTAATGAACTGCATCGGACAACAAGCGCAAAAATTGTATTTTAATGTTCTCAAGACCGAAGACAAAGACAAGTTAGAAGATGTGATTACGATATTCGACGACTATTTCAAGCCGAAATAAAATGAAGTTATTAACAGCTATAATCTTAACAAACGCCATCAACAAGACGGAGAAACGTTCGATGCATACTACACTGAAATCAGAAAGCTAGCGGAGAACTGCAATTTCGGAGACCTAAAGAACCGGATGATCAGGGACAAAATTGTCATGGGGGTTCGGGATCAAAGGGTGCAGCAGAAGCTCCTGGAAGTGAAGGACCTGACACTGGAGAGGGCTGTCGGCATTTGCCGGTCTGCAGAGCTCTCAAGAGAATTTGTCAAGACGCTGATCAACCCGGAGGTCCATGTGGTGCAGTCGAGGAGGCCAATGCAGCGTGGGCAGACATCTAGTAAAGCTAAGTATTATGATAATAAGGACCTATCCATGTTTATTACATGGATAGGTCCTCAAGTGGTAAACATAATAATGTAAATTATAATAAAACTTTTTATAATTGCAAAAAATGTAACACTGGGCACGGACCAAGGCAGTGTCCCGCCTATGGTAAAATATGCTCCACGTGTAACCGATACAACCATTTCAGTGTGGGATGTACTGTTAGGAAAGGCCAGGTTCATTGCATGAATAATAATGGGGACAGTGATGAGACCTGCAATAATGTACAGGACTTGTGACTAGTCTATTCTATTTATCTTGGCAATAATGAGTGGACTGAGTCATTACAGGTACAGAATAAGAGCGTTCAGTTCAAATGTGATACAGGAGCCCAAATTAATGTGATCAGTTTAAGTACTCTGAAGATGATTGTCAATGATGATAAAAATATTAAAATGACTTGAGACAAAAACATTAATTGAGGTCTTCGGAGGGGGTAAATTAATCCCAGTGGGTAAGGTCACATTAACGCTGTATGGTAATATTAATACTAAAAACTGTGAAGGAATTAATACTGAGTTTTTAATTATTAAAGAAAAAGTCAGACCAATTTTGGGGCTGGCTTCATTAATGAAACTTAAATTGTTAAATAATACTAAGATTGAGACAGTAACAATGAAACCCATAGCAGATAAAATGGAAACTAAGAGTAAAAATAAAGACTGTATTATTAATAAGAACATAGAACTATTCCAGGGTGTCGGGAGTTCAGTAACCCACTGCAGCTGCGCATTCGACCTGGTGTGGAGCCGGTAGTGAGACCCCACGCAGAGTGCCAAACGCGCTCCTGAACCGCCTCGCGGACAAGCTGGAGGCTCTGGTGAAGCATGAAGTCATAGCTAAGGTAGATCACCCCGATAGTTTTGTTAGTAATCTTGTAATAATTGAAAAGAAAAAAGGTTCTTTAAGCATTTGCCTTGATCCTAAAGATCTTAATCAAGCACTGATAAGAGAACATCATTTAATACCCACGTTAGATGAAATAGTGACAAAATTATGTAATAAAAAATATTTTTCTGTTCTTGACTTGTCAGATGGATTTTATAATATCAAGTTAAATGAAGACTCGAGCAACTTATGTACATTTAATAGCCCCTTAGGTTGCTATAAGTTCTTAAGATTGCCTTTCGGATTGTCCATAGCACCAGAAATCTTTCAGAAATACAGTGAGAGAGCCTTCGGAGACATTCCTGGTGTTATTGTGTATTGTGACGACTTAATGATATGTGCTGACACTGAGCAGGAACACGATGCAATTTTAGACAAGGCCTTTAGTAGAGCCAGAGAGCATAATGTGCGCTTCAATAAAGATAAATTTCAATATAAATTAAGGCAAGTAAAGTATTTTGGCCATAGAAAAAGGCATGCAAATTGATCCCGATAGAGTCACTGCCATTGTTAATATGAAAAGTCCTAATAGTAAAAAAGAATTGCAAATCTTCCTAGGAATGGTTAATTATTTAAGAAAATTCATACCACACTTGGCTGACATTGCATCGCCCCTGCAATTATTGTTAAAAAAAATGTGGATTGGCTTTGGACGGAAGTTCATTAAAATGTTTATACTAATATTAAAAATAAAATTAGTCAAGCCCCGGTATTACAGAACTTTGATGTTAATCTGCCCATTACCATCCAATGTGACGCATCAAAAGATGGCCTTGGTTGTTGTTTACTCTTCTCACAAAAGAAAAAGAATTATTAAGTGTTGTCTGGTCAACGCGAAAATTTCACTATTACATCTATGGGCGTCCAGTCACAGTTTTGAATGACCACAAACCTCTAGAAAGTCTGTTAAAAAAACATCTTCATGAAGTTCCATCACCTAGATTACAAAGACTAAAACTAAAATTATTAAAATATGATCTAGATTTCAAGTATTTGCAAGGAAAATTAATGTTTATTGCTGATCTATTGTCACGCTCTTATCAAACTGACAACAATGACATTGATGAGTCATATATGTATGAGGTAATTCATTGCATAGGTTTAGCACAGAGTGTACAGAAGAGCAAAAAAATATGCTAATAACAGAAAGCTCAGTAGACAATGAGTTACAACAATTACGAAATTTCATAAAAGATGGGTGGCCTACTAATAATAAGAATATTCCTAATGGCTTGCATGATTACCACAAACTAAGAACTGAACTTTGAGTAGATAACAGCTTAGTCTTTTTTAATGACAGATTAATAGTACCTAAAAACTTAAGATCATCATTCATTAAATTCATCTGTCGTTAAATTCATCCTGTTTAGCCTAGTTGGTAGTGTCATTGCCTCCGAAGCTAGAGGTCCCGGGTTCGATTCCCGGTAAGGGCATTTGTTTCTGTGGTGAGCAGAGACATTTGTTCCTGAGACTTGGATGTTTTCTATGTATTTAAGTATATATCTATTAAATATATCGTCGTCTAGTACCCATAACACAAGCCTTATTGAGCTTACTGTGGGACTAGTTCGATTTGTGTAAAAAATGTCCCCTAATATTTATTTATTTATTTTATTTATTTATTTTTTATTATTTATTAAAACATTTACATGATGGCCACATAGGTATGTCAAAAATAAAACAACTAGCTAGAAAATTACATTATTGGCCCCATACTCATATTGAAGAATATGTCAAGCGATGTTTCCCATGTCAGACTTATCAGAATAATAATATTAAAGAGCCATTGATGCCCCATAGCGTACCAAACTTGCCCTTTGCAAAAATTGCTACTGACATCATGGATTTTAAAGGGAAAAGTTACCTTGTGGTCTATGACTATACTATTCCAAATGGCTAGATATTAGACTGATACGCAATAAAAGTGATAAAGCTATTATTGAGATATTAACTGTCATTTTTTCCATTCTTGTCTTTCCAAAAGAAATAGTATCTGATCATGTTCCATTTCATTCCACAAAGAATGTCGAGATTTCGCTCGTGACAATGGATTCATTTTTAACTACACAAGCGCCAGGTATGCTCAATCTAACGGAATGGCTGAAAGAGGGGTACAGGTAGCTAAGAAAATATTACTCAAGTGTAATGAAGATAAGACTGATTTTAGATTAGCACTCTTGCAGTACAGGGCCTCGCCAGTCTCAGGCACTAATTTGTCACCTAGTCAATTAATGTTTAACAGAAACCTGAAAACAAAATTACTTGTCAACACACAGTACCTGCAGCCAAAAATCAATGCTAATTTAAAAGAGCAATTTAATAAGATAAGAAGTAGAAATATTAATAATTATAATAAAAATAAGCGAGTCAAAGCACCATTTTATGTCGGTCAGAATATTTGGTTTAAAAAGATCCTAATAAAAATGTTTGGGTACAAGGTAAAATTGTTAGTTACAATGGCAATAGAGCATACAGCGTAGCTGACATGTGTCGTCCAATTCAATATTGCACTGATTTATTTATGTTATGATAGAAAGCTGTTCATAAATATCCTCTTTAGATAACACGCACTAAGACTGGCCACTTACTATTTGTCATCATTGTCGTTTGATTACATCTTGTCAAACAGCTATCAACAAATCAAGTAAAGATTGCCGATTAGTACTAGAGTAAAAATGAAAGAGAATGATGACCATCATTCCAGTGCAAAATTTACCTTCTCAACCAACCAAAAGGGTAAACCAACACTATTGTACGACAAATATCGGTACAACCTAAATGTTACCAATAAAGGTGGTGGTAGTACATTATGGCGGTGTACTCAACGTAACCAATGTGCGGCATCTATCACCATAAACCGGGATAAGAATAAAATATTAAGGAAAAGTGACCACATGTGTGACCCATTTGAAGTGGAAAATGAATTGTTTGCGAAATATCAAGAATGCAAAAAGGAGGTGTCAGAAAAATATTCATCAGCACAAAAAATTTTTGAGAACAAATTTGAACATTTGAGTCGTCCGGATTCCGAATATTTCAACAAGCTACCATCATTTGAGTCCAAGAAACGCTCACTATACAGAGCCAGAAAACGTGAAATGAACGGTAATTCGACGTTTACACAAATAGAAGTTTTTGGTGTGTGAGGATGGTGGTAAAAACAAAATTTTAATTTTTTCAACACCTACATCACAAAATGTGTTAAAGTCTATATCAAATAATACTGTTTTCTTTGGAGACGGTACTTTTCGAAGTGTACCAAAACCGTTTTATCAACTGTACACTATTTCAGTGGACATGAAAAGTTTAATTGACACGACAAGAATAGTGCCAGTCATATACGCATTATTACCGGATAAGACATCGAAAACTTACGTGCGACTTTTCAGACTGATAAAAGAGAAATTTGGAGTTGAAATAAATAAGTACAAGTGCGACTTCGAAAAAGCTCAAATTAAAGGGTTTCAAAATAATTTTCCAGGCGCCAATGTTTCAGGTTGTTTTTACCATTATCACAAAGCGAGCAAGAAAGCAGGAGACCTTAAATTGGATCTTAATAAAGGAACTAGAGAAATCTGTCGAATGTGCTCATATTTACCGCTTTTGCCTAAAGTGCAAATATTGGGGGCTTGGAGTTGAATTGAAAAAAAAAAATGCCAGAGGATGATGCGATGAAGCTTTTTGCTAAATATTTTAGAGATGAGTGGCTCACAAGCAAAACCCTAATGTACCTTAGTTGTGCAGGCCAGAGACATCGCACGAACAATGCTCTAGAAGGGTGGCACGCTCGTTTAAATAAAAGGATGAAAAATAGGCCAAACCTATTCTTATTCATAAATAAACTACGAAAAGAAGCTAAATTCCAAGGCAAAATACTTAGCGATTGTTACTTTGAAGGTAGACGCCAAAGACGGAAACAAGATATTTTGTTCGATAAAAGATACGCAGAACAATTGACAAAACTACAAGATGAAGATATCACTGCTCTGGAATTTATCAAATCCGTGATTAAATTGAAAAACAGTTTGTTCAGAAAGATAGACATGATTTAATGTATAAGGAAGTTGGAGTTAGTTAGTTTAATTAGTTTTTAAGACAGGAAACTATTCTAAGTACCTATTTATATGGGGTGTTATTGTCATTACACTTACACCAACATGTAATACCTAGGAAACTGTTTAATTAACAAGTCTTACTAAATAAATAGTGTTTATTTTAAATTGTTATATTATTTTGACGCTGTCTTGTATTATGATCCTTTGCCTTCCGTCGCTTAAGATCATATTCGCACATGCTATATGCTAACCATGCTCATGGCAAAACATGATGCGTGTGTGCGTCCATGTGTGTGTGTGTGTGCGTGTGCGTATGCTTGTGCGGGTGTGTGTGTGTGTGTGCGTGTGTGTGTGTGTTTGTGTGTGTGTGTGTGTGTGTGTGACCAGGGATGATGCGGATGCGGATATTTCATTTGCGGATGTTTTGCGATAAGCATGTTTAGCGAATATTATTATGATCTTTAGCAACGGAAGGTTCCGTAGCTATGTAGGTCACCAGTTTAAGGAGTCCCATTTATGGAGGATTTAAGGAGACTTCATTTCTTTTCTAAATTACCTTAGAATTAGCTTTCTAGTGCTAACCGTTACTGAACCTAGCCTTAAACGCATCCTGGATGCATAAATATGGTGAAACTATAAGGGAAGGTAACTAGTTTTCAATATTTACTCTTTGGACGTTTTACCCCTTGGACATTTTGACCCTTAGACATTTTGACTTTTTGGACGTTTTGACCCTTGGACATGTTGACTCTATGAACATATCGACTTCTTGGACATTTTGACACTTAGACATATTGACTACTTGGACGGCTTTACCCCCGTACATTTTGACTCCTTGGGCACATTGACTCCATAGACCTTGTGACCCTTGGACATATTGTCTCCATGGACATTTTGTCACTTGGACCTAGTGCCCCGGAAGGACTGAGTCAATGCGATGAGCAATTGAATGGCGTCCGAAGGCTCGGGTTCGAGGCGGCCGCAGGTTGCTTGGTCAGCGCCTCGTGCGCTGTGACGCACGAAGTCCACACGTTCCCGCTGTTGGCGTTTACGTCTGTGATGCCAACGCCAGCGATCTCCTTGTAGCGTTACCGTATAATCACGTCAGGTCGTCGTTGACGTTTGTCAACACAGCTCGGACTCGCACAGCAGCACCTAGCGGCCCGGGGGCTGCGGTCTCCCTGAAGGAAAGGTGTTACACTAGCATGCTGTCTCTAAATTCAGGCTTTTACAACGGAAGATCGGCAAAATAGTTTCATGAAATAATTATTTCATAAAAATATATTTTTCATGATGAATGTTTATCCGTTGCTAGGTTGAATTTTTTACTTAACGATTTCGGTAAGAAAACGGTTTAATTCATAATATACATCAGAATACAGTTTTATTTGCTACGCCATTTATATACAAAATAATTAACACGTATGCACGCATTGGTTTCTTTAATCTACGGAAAGTATGGAAAGTCTAGATCCAAATATTAGAATCGCTAAAATTGCTTACGTTTTCTTAATTATTGCTTAACAATATTATTCCATCAGGATCCATGTCCTCTGCGGTAGACTGCTTATGCGAGAAGAAGTTAAGTGCAAGATTTTCTTCCTTTCATTCTAAATAAAACAAAAAAACTTGAATACTTACCGAAACAAACTGGATCCCCTTTCTAAGTAGCACAAATAGATGTGTCACCAAATTGCACTTTACTAACAATCACAAATACATCACGTTAACTCAGTAGCTCAACACAGTCAGTACTCAGTACCAACTATTTACACATGAAAAACGGCACGTCTTATTACTTCTACAGCAAAATATCAATCAGGTAAATATTATTTCCTTAAAGTCGGCAAATAATTTAGTAATGTACTTAGCCGCTAACAAACTCTGAACAATAGAATCCCTTTTGACAAACCTCAGTTTTAGTTGTAAGGTACAGCATATAAAATCATCTACCCTCCTTTATATTTTGACTGTGACCGTTCCAATACGGAGCAAGGATTTTAAAGCGTGTCCCTAGATATAAATAAAAGCAATTTTATCAACGTATAAAAAATATGGTTTTGTTTTATGTAGTTATTTATAATTTTATTCTTTTGGATAGAGTGGGCTTTTTGTTGTAAACAAAGCAACATATTACGCCTTCTAATGAGCACCATTGACTTGAAAAGAACGGAATCGTAATAACAAACGCTTACACCATCATTATAGATCATTGTAACGTTTTATTTTCAAACTCTATTTCTGAAACTGACTATAATTTAGGATCACGAATAACCATTGCATTGAAGGCAATTAATAAAAAAAAGTAAAATTTTATTTTCTAAATCATAAGTTGAGAATCTCTGAAGTGTATCAAAAAATGACACGGTTGCGTGCCATCGCCACTATATAAGTGTCATTTTTGGTAACATTTCAAAAACTTACAGATTTTGAAACCAAAGCGGAACTCAATTCATATTCGGATAATTACACTAAACAAATAATTTTAGATTTTATTATTACGAATTCGCTGAGAAAAGGGCACTAACATAAAATCACGCAAGCGTGTCACTGGCATAGGACTAAGATTTTTTTGATCACATACGTTGTGTCACTGGCGCCGAACGTGTTAGGCCCCTTGTCCACGACACGGTTGTTCAACTGTACGGTGTGTTAGCCGTACGGTTGAAAAAACGTGCTAGCTTGTACATGACACGGCAAAATCACCGGGCGAGACATTGGCTAAGTACTGGCTAGTAGCGCTTTTTACCCCGGGCTGTGTAGGACGTGCTGCATCATGAATTTTCTTACGAAAAAAAAGATTATCGTTGCTTATTACATATACAAGTATAGGAAACAGAAAATAGAAAAAAAAGAGAAAGAAGGTTTGGATACATCCGATTTTAGAAAAAAGGGAGGAATATGGCGCGTTTCATACACTTGTCAAGAATCAATTGAGAGAAGATGAAGACAAGTTTTACAATTATTTTAGAATGCAGAAAACTACATTCGACAACTTGCTCCAAAAAATATCCCAGAAACTAAAACATCAAGATACTTTTATGCGACAGAGTATATCGCAGAAAGATTGGCTGTAACTCTGAGGTAAGTACAAAATTAAATGACATATTTTAATTTAAAATTATTTATTGCACACTATAATAACAAGTCTCGGTGGTATGTTATTATCAGTATTTATTAATATCTTTTGTAATTTGTGATTACATTGCAACACATGTACAGTAAGGTTACGACATAATGCGAGAGGACATTGTCATGACAGGCATAGACAACCTAGCGGGAAACCAATGACAATTAAGATGCGTTCGGATGATTCGGATACAGCCTCATATAATATAATATAATAATAATATTTGGGGGACAATCTTACACAAATCGACCTAGTCCCAAACTAAGCAAAGCTTAGACGACGATATACATACTTATATAGATAAATACATAGAAAACATCCAAGACCCAAGAACAAATATCTGTGAAAAATGCACAAATAAACGCCCTGGCCGGGATTCGAACCCGGGACCTCTAGCTTCGGAGGCAGAGTCACTACCAACTAGGCTAAACAGGTCGTCTAATATATGACACACACAAACAAAATATTATTACTTATTATTATTAAGTTTTACTTATTATTAAATATTATTAATTATTACTTTAAGAACAAGTAAATAAAAAATACACTACGCTGAATATCCTACTCGAATGCGGTACTAAAATCGAATTCGTCATCTATAGAACCTTGAGAATCTGCCGAGATACTTTGCGCATTTACACTATGTGCAGATAATTGCGATTCGGGTCGGTAGTGTATTGGCTCGAAACCAGAACCGTGTCCAAAATCATGAGAAGACGTCTGTGGACGACTTATTCCAAAGCCCGATCTAGCAGCTGTAGAATATCCATATGTTGACGATTGCGCATTTGAGGATGCTGTACCACTTAGATATCCTTGATGGCCTTGATCCTATTGGTTCCTTGATGTAGGTATATACTGAGTACACTGTCTTTGTTGAATCATTTTAATTATTGAAATGACTTGAAACTGAAAGTCTATCATATTTTCATCACTGAACTTGTCAACTGTATCAGCGATTCCCTTAAAAAAAGTTCATACTACGGCTTTTCTCTTTCTCATCTCGTTCTGCTGAATCCATAAACTTCATAAACTTAATGTCAACTTCACAGTTCATTTTTTCTTTTTTTTAGCCCTTTGCGTCTCACTCCTTTCAGTGTTTCCCGAGCTTGATTGATTCGGGACTGCACTATCAATATTGTCATTATTGAGGCTAGAATCATTAACATGTTCAGTCATGTTAGAATCGGTCTTGCGATGCTCAACAATTTTTTTTTAGGAACATCATTTCATCATAGAACATGATAATTTTTTTTATTTTTTGCTGCAGAACCAGACTTACATTCATTAACTTTTTTGACATATTTTATCCAACTATCTTTCATTTTGGTCCTCTTCTTCATCACCATTTGCCCCAGAAATAAATAATATATTATTGGAATAAAAACCATAAGTTGCATCGTACGTGAAGTATGCCACTACATTTGGTTAGAACTCTATAAAGAATATATGAAAATGCCATCTAAAGAAGACTGGCTACAAATTGCAAGCAAATTTCAAGAATCTTCATACTTCCCGCTGTGCTTAGGGGCGGTCGATGGAAAACACGTCAGACTTATTAAGCCAATCGACAGTGGCTCGATGTTTTTAAATTACAAACATTTTTTTCTATAGTTTTGATGGCAGTAGTAGATAGCGATTACAACTCTATATTTGTTGACGTTGGCGCCTACGGAAAGGAGTGTGATTCCAGTGTTTTTAAAGAGACCCCATTTTGGAAAAAATTAACAAACAACGGATTAAATAGAAATAGAAATCATTTATTCGTAGCACATCAGTCACATCACACAAATATATAAGTACAAACAGTAATACGATACACATAAAAACAAAGACATTAAAAATATAAATGTATGTGAGGTGGTTTTTACTAATTAATAGTAACATGGGTTTTTTTAGAGTTAATTACAGACAGTTAATACATTACTAGACAGTACTTTGCACATTGACCCTGATCTTATATTGTTAAAATTTGTTCTATTAGACCGTAAAAAATATTATTCATTTTCCGAAACCAATAAAAGCCCCAAAGTATAATTTAAAATTTCACTGAATAGTGAAAACGCTTTCCACCATGATGGTCTAGTTAGAACATGACGTCACGCATGGCGTAAACAAACACAGAAAAAATCGTAGACAATGTTTCACGTTTAAAAGAGCAGTCGTATAGGTGGTATATTCGCAGGGAACAAATCTATATTTCTAGGAATCAGTCTATTCTCTGTCTATTTACGACCATAATTGACATGACGTGAAAAACTATTTGCTTAGAACTTGTATTGTATGACACCACGGCATCCACGCTTATGAAGGTTACCCTTTTGACTTTTGAAAATATATGTAAAATTTACTCTCAATCTAATTTTTAGAGAAACATTCTACTTTCATGCGTAAAGATTGAAATGTATGTACGTATTTCTAAAGATATATAAAAATTAATAAAATAAAGATTCTTCCAGTAAAGTTTGATGTATCTGCAACGTTTTATCAAAGATTCTTCCAGTGAAGTTTGTTGTATCTGCAACGTGTAGTGATTTATTCCTACAAAAGCGACCTGCCGCACGGCTGCTTTCACTACTACTAATTTTCTTAAAAACAGACATATTACCGACACTGCAATTATAGGAGATTGTTACAGACCTTATGCCATATCCATCCAATGTCATACAGATAGCCGTGATTGCCTGGGAGCATAAAGCAAACCCATAATATCCCATGGTACATTGGCGATTCCTGGCGACATTGCCACTCACAATTTTCACACTTCGCATGAACCGAACTAGGCTTAATGCGCATCAATCTAGTCCTTGGGACACCCGGAATCCAATCATAACACTAGTTTATCACAAACAATGAATTTAGATAGGAATATTCGTATTAGATGAAAACATAACCTGGAGTTGACATAACAAACGGACGAGCGTTCCGAACCCATACTAGCGAAATTAGTAATGTATTTGTGCAAACTTAGAAAATAAATAAAAAGTATAGAATAACGACTTCCGAATATTTTAGAATTCGCCTTTCCTTGCGAAAGTAATTATTGTAGCATTAGTTGTTTTAATACAAGTAGAAGTGATTTGTAAAATTATATTTTCGTAGCGCGTCAGTTCATTCGCGTGTGTTTTCGGAACGTATGACAGTGTGGGACAGTGGACTAACGGAGGTCGACAGAAGGACAGGAGACGGCCGCGCGCCGGTATGTTGGCTTTTTAACAAAATCTTGGAGTTTTTGAAGATGAGTGTGTAAACGTCCAGCATGTTCTAGAGGCGAGCCCTCGTCTCGCGTTTTTACTGATAAGTGGTGAAATCGGTCAGTGTGGTGTTTAGCACGGCGCCTCGCGCGCTGTGACCACGCCATGAGCGTGTGCTAGAACGTTCGTTCACCCAAGCCGCAGGCCGCGAGTTTCGACCGACGGCTCGTGTCCCAGTCTACGCCTCGGGACGAGAGCGCTGGGCGATTTCGCGCCCCCGTCGTGACAGCGTAGCTGGGAATGCCAAGGCTTCATCACGTCGGTCCTCTTTGTCTGCGGACTTCACCACCGTAGGTCGCGGGGTACACACCCGTCCCGCCCCGCGGGCCATCGGAGCGCCGGCGTCCCGCCGCGCTATCGTCACCGCGACGGGGCACCGCCGCCCCGGTCGCCATACCAAGGTGGCTAACCAAGGGACCACAGAGCCATCGCGACGACCTTCGAGTCCTTGATCTCCTCGCGGTTGCTTAACCGTTGAGTGACGACTGGGATCTCGACCAGCTCTGGAGCTTATCGTTGCTTAGCCCGTACTGGCGGATTCAGGATGAGCGTAATGTTACATCTCGTCGTGATTGAACTGTTGCCGTAAGTGTTTGACTTTTCACTATTTATTTGGCCAAATAAAATTAGCGTCTCGCGTTCGCGTCCGTATCGTGTTGCGTCAGGAGGCCTCCACCCAACCGTCGTTTAGATATAGTATAACGAATGGTACTGGTGGAATTCACCCATGTAATTAGTTAAGTGTCGACTGAATCGCTTTTCCCATGTGTAATAAATGCATGTACTTGACTCTGGCCTTATATATTATTAATTTCCCATGATTGAACCAGCCCAAGTTCCGATAGCACCAGACGGTCCTTGAACCAAAGGTTTGATGAGCACTCTTCGCTGACTATCTGTGCAACTTAAGCAACCTGTCACGGGGTAAGTAGGTGAGTATACCATCACTATTGGTCTGTAGCATTATAATTACTCACCCGCATATAATTTAAACCCTACTTTCAAACTTAAAAACACCCCGTTACAAACGTTTTATCGTGCTCATATTTTCACTAATTTTAAAACCAAAATCAGTTTCGTAAAATCCCAGTTAGACTGGTGAAGTTAAATAATTATGCAATAATTAAGATAAAAGTAGAAACAATTTGAGACAGACACCCTTTCAGAAATTGATTTGCCTAAGTGCCTGGACCTGAATTTCCTGGAATAAAATTACTTCTAAAAAGCTATGCAGCTACAAAAAATATAATAATCCCCTTAAAATTCGGTTCCGATTTCGTACCTTGATAGTGTTATTCAATAAATATCTTTTACACCACACCTTGCAAAAAAGCGCGTTTTTCCGCACGCTACGCGTCCGGAAAAACCTACTTTTTGGCCAAGTGGTGACGTAAAATTGTGTACAAAACACGGGTCGTAAAACAGAAAACCCTCTGTCGCATATTTATGACCCTCGCCTGCGGCTCGGGCCTCAAACATCTGTAATGTCGGCCTTTCTTTGTTTTACAACCCTTGTATCGTAAATAGCTATTTTTAAATTCAAATTAATAACCACTGACCGGTATGACCGTAGCAGAAATCTTAGTCAATTACTGACAACATTAAACGACTCCGTCCAGACCATACCCACTGAATAAAAAACTTGAGACTAAAATTAAAAACACAATAGCTATTTACGAAACAAGGGTTTTAAAACAAAGAAAGGCCGATATCGCAGATGTTTGAGGCCCGAGCCGCAGGCGAGGGTCATAAATGTGCGAGAGAGGGCTTTCTGTTTTACGACCCAAGTTTTGTATACAATTTTACGTCACCACTTGGCCAAAAACGCGCTTTTTGACAAGGTGTGGTGTAAAAGAATATTTTCGCTATGTGCTTGGAGACCATGCATGGTGCCCGCTCCAATAGCATGGTTTCCCGGGTGGTAAAACAGTGATTTATTTCTTAAAGGATTTGTACAAAGTACACAGTGTACTGTAGTCACAGCGTAGCAGTGACTGCTATGCAACAGTGCTGATTATTGCAAAGTGCGACAAAAAGTAATGCGAGTGAAATGGTGTAGTTTTACATGGAACTTACCATTAATCAGCTGTACTGATGACTTGAAGGCTGCTTCACATATTTCAGCTTCTGACACTTGCATACTGTTGACATCTGGCGGCTGGCTTGCTTCCTTCTTCATTACCGGTGGCAATGTCTCAGCCTCCCAAAACCTTTCCATTAAGTCCATGAGACTGTCTTCTTGGTTATGCGGCATGCAATGCATAACAGTGCTTATACTAGGGTTAGTGGACAAATATGAGGACATCACACATGCATTGGCACAAATTTCTCCAGCCACCACATATCCAAATTTTGTATTATAGTGAGGAGTCCGCTTATAAACTTATGGTACTCTTCCGACGGCATTTTATTGGCCAGATGACTCATTTCATCTAAGTAAAGTGACGCCCATTTTGCGTAATGAAAATGCCCACTTGCATAAAAATAAGGTAACATTTCTTTTAAACTAACTTTTAAAATGAACTTTTTAACTAAAGTTGTCATTTCAATGTACTGAACCCAAAGCTGAGCTGTTGGTCCATTTTCTGTAGTTCGGGATAAAACTTCCTCAAATTTATTGGGAAGGACAGAACAAATCCCAGGCATTTCTTCAAAATCACACTAACACTTATCATTGAATGATTCAAGATAACTGTCAATTTCGAGTTTTTCCTCCAAAGAATCTCATTTATTATCAAACGAGATAAAACTAGTTGGTCAATATATGATCTTTAACGGCTCTGGCATATGAATGACCAATTTTATCTATGGAATAGGCGGCATAAATGCATATACTCAATTTCTGTTAGCCGCTACCGTTCATTATAAAACCTATAGCTCCGATGAATGACATCAACATATGAAGCCCACCGAGCCGCAAAACTATTTTTTTTAATTTGGGATCTGGAGTTGAGTGCATTATTTCCTGGTCTTTGGCGTACAGTGGTTGATCGAACGTTATTAGACATGTTTTCATACCAGAAGAACCTTGTTTGTTTTATCGGCAGCAGTTCTTAACGCCGTATAAATTGTGTCATAGTCTGTAAACTGGAGCATTATATAAACGGAAGATACACTACATCCTAAAACAAGTAATTTTGTTTTTTCGTTGCATCTTCCATGAACCCACTCCACCCTTTAACATCTAAAAAATCTACTGACTTCCCATAAAGCCATAAACAATCGGCAACACTTCGTTTTGGAGCTTCGGTCAAGTGATCTTGCATTGTTTTTAGTTTCAATCCTGTACTTTTCTGTCTTTAAAAATGTTTAAGGGTGTGTGTTCAAAATTTGCAAGGACAATAACTTTGGACAGTCCAAAAACATAAATTTAACATTCCTTAATTTTATTTAAGCGATTTATCATCAGTAATACAAAGCAAATAATAATTTAACAAAATAAAAGTATCTCAACATCATAACTAGAATTATGATATATCCGTTACGCAGGAAAACTTAGCTATTATGAATTATTTCCATTTCGCCATAGTAACGGACCGTAAAATGACTAGACTAACAGTGGGATGATGGAAGGCTGTCCCACCGTGTGCAGCAGTACGCGTCCTACAAAAATAATTAGCGGCGGTATACCCAAATGTTCGCACTCGCTCAATTCCACTTCTGCTGCACCAAATTTCGGTTAATGCAAGTACATCGGGGTTTTCAGTGCTGCAAAGTAGTTCCAACAATGATGTTTTGGCACAAATGGATCGTACATTTTGGTGTATTATAACTAATTAATCGTCACTTGTAATATGAATTAACGTAACCGCCAAATGACGACTTTTCAGGAGAGCCTAAAAACTAATTTGCAAATTAGAAAAAGTGTTGTAACCTTTTTATACACTTATCGTATAGAAAATACGTTTATATCAATTATCTTATATTTGTGAGATCTTTTAACCAATAGATTTCTTAAAAAGGCCGCTATTGTAGTTAAAAAAAATACATGGTTAACATTTTTTCAAAAATGACGTGTTATTTTAAGATTTATTTCAAAAAATTAAGAGCTGTTTAGGGTCGTTCCGTCATTTCGTGCCATTTAGACGCATTCCATGAAATAAAAAAAAGTACATAATTCGATGAAGAAATTTTATAATTATGATAAGATACTTAAATACTATTTATTTAAAACATAGGCACCTCACACGTATTCCTGGTTTTCTTAAAACATCAAAGATGGTAATGCTGCTCAGGACGGTAAGGAAATTCGACAAGTTGGTAATGAACATCATAGGATGGTAATGAAATTATTCTAGATGGTAATTTATGATAAGGAAGGTAATGAAACAATTTATTAACCAAGTTACTTTAATCAGTCTATTTATTGTAAGCAGTCTTTAATTTGACATCCTACAAAATAAAACAATCATTCTAATTAAAAAAAAGAACAAAAATATAAAACTTTTCAGAGATCAGTAATTAAATAAGTAAGAACTTCACTGATGATCACGACGTAAACGTTCCTTATAACTTATGGTAACATTATTTGTACTCGTATTTGGGAAGGTTTTTAAACTCCATCTGCCCCCTTCTGTTAATACTCGGATCTGAGACTAATTTTAAAATTCGATTGTCAGAGACACAGTCTTCGTCTTTTACGTCCGGCCAAGAAAATTTAAGTGACTTTCCTTGAACTTTTTTCAAGAAGTTGATTTTATACTCATCATTATTGGATTCTGTGATTTTTCCAATGTAAGAGTATATTTTAGATTTTATTTGGTATTGAACAATAACCCAATTGTTTAATCCAAATTTAGTTTGTACTTCCATTAGGGGTTCTTCATGGGGCTGATCGCTGTTAGGATAATTTTCTTTTGAATTGTCATCTTCCTCAATGTTCGAATTATAATCTTGGTCAATAGTGGGTTGGTCTGTATCAGACTCTTCTGCCCTTGCTTGAATAAATTTCATAAAATCACCTTGATCAAAAGGATTGAAAGCACTGGATGGTTTGCTATAAAAGCTAGTATTTTGCCAATCAAATTTTACATTGGATAGGATCTTAACTGGAGGAGATTTAGGCTGATCATTTAAATCATGCCCTGCCGATGAAGAAATTGGAAGATCACGTAAATTAATTTCATCCTCAACTGAAGCCAGATTTTGTATGTTATTAACCAAAGTTGGAGTGTCAATACGCAAACTGTCAACATCATTTGTAGCATCTGCAAGTGGTACAGCATAATGTAAAGCCCCGAGATGGTAATGGCTGCATGGTACATCGTCTTGGCAAGTAAAACAACTAAGGCTTCGTAGTGCTACTCTGTCTGGTACTGACAAACTCCAAACAACCTGCAATAAAATAATATTATTAATGATTAAAATACAAAAATAACCCCTCATCTGGCAAAATAAAAAACCCTAATTCTAGCCTCAGTGAATTTGAGTAGGTTTCAAAATGAGGGTTTAAATAAAAATGACCAAAAATGACAATGACAATGACAATTCCGGTTGAAAATGACAAGTAAAACGTCATTGTCAACCGGAAAGCAAATGAAATGTTATAAATGCAAGAAACTTGGTCATTATAAAAACCAATGTACAGAAACGAAAATAAAGAACGCTGGTGCATTTAGTGTTGCATTTTTGAATGGAAAATTCAGCCCGGAAGATTGGTATATATACTCTGGTGCCAGTACACATATGACGGCTATTCAAGAAAGTCTATCGCATGTTAGACAAGTGCAGAAAATTAAGGAAATAATTGTTGCAAATAAAATGTCCATGCCAGTTTTGTGTTGCGGTGATACACGAATCACAACATTAGTTAAAGATACTCAGTTTGACATCCCAGTACGAAATATTTTGTGCATACCTAACCTCACAACAAATTCGTTATCAGTTAGCCAGTTGATAGCAAACGGAAACATAGTTTCATTTGAGAAGAATGCGTGCTACATCCGTAGTCAACAGAATGTGCTAATAGGAGTTGCAAATTTACAAAATGGAGTTTACAAATTAAATACTGTGAAGCAAGAGAAGGTGTTAGCAGCAGCAGCCATACACACGACAGATTCAAGGCACTGGCATAGAAGACTCGGACACATTAATAGTAGTGACCTTGAAAAAATGAAAATGGTGCAGTAGAGGGCGTGACTTATAGAGATAAGGCTGATATCCAGAAATCCAACTGTGAAATATGTTGTGAAGGGAAGCAAGCCAGATTACCCTTTCCATCGGCTAACCGTAGAAGCAAAACCTTGCTAGAAGTGGTACACTCTGATCTTTGTGGCCCAATGGAGACCAAGTCAATTGGTCAGACAAAGTATTTCCTACTTTTTGTGGATGATGCTAGTCGCATATTTATGTGTATTTCTTGAAAGAGAAGAACCAAGTGCTACAGTGCTTCAAGGAGTATCGAAATATGGCCGAGACCCAGACTGGAAACAAAATCAAAATACTGAGAACTGACAACGGGGGAGAATATTGTTCTCAGCAGATGGAGAGCTATTTAAAAGCAGCGGGATGTGATGTATGATAATACATCAGAAGACAAACCCATACACCCCCGAGCAGCATGGTCTATGTGAGCGTTTTAACAGAACAATTGTTGAACGTGCAAGATGCCTACTATTTGAGGCTAAATTGGAAAAGCATTTTTGGGCAGAGGCAGTAAATACGGCAGTTTACCTAAAAAATAGGTCGCCGGCCTCAGGTCTAGGACATGAGACACCATTCCAGAAATGGACAGGTAAGAAACCTGACTTGAGTCATATCAGAGTATTTGGTAGTGATGCATTGATGGTGCATGTACCCAAAAATAGAAGGCTGAAGTGGGACAAAAAGGCGCTCAAATATATTTTAGTAGGGTATCCAGAACACACTAAAGGGTATCGAGTATATAACCCAAAGACAAGGCAGATCACTACTAGCAGAGATGTCATTATCATGGAGAAGAAAGGGACAGATGCAGATATTGCAGATATATCTCAGGTTGTAGTTCAAGAAAAAGTGCAAAAACAAGAGTGTCAGCCAGTGGAGGAAGAATTTGAAGAAGAAAGCTCCTATTTAGACCCAAATGATTGCACCTATGTTAATGATACTTTGAACTCGGGTGTAATATCTGATGGCTCAGAATATACAGTGTGTCAAGAAGATATTGATACAACAACTGAGAGTGAAAGTGATACACAGTTGGCGGAGACATCACCAGAAAATAGCAAGCGTGTCAGAAAACCAGTTGATAGGTATGGTTTCTCAAACCTGTGTCTGGTGGAGGACCTAGAGTCTTGCGGTGAAGAAATCTCATATGAAGAAGCAATGAATGGAGCGGAGAAAGATATTTGGCAACAGGCAATGCTGGAAGAACTACAGGCTTTTGAGGAGAACCAAGCATGGGAAGTTGTTGACCAGAAGGAGGCAGATAGAGTGGTACAGTGTAAGTGGGTTTTTAAGAAAAAATATGAGAGTGATGAAAAAGTGAGATTTAGAGCTCGTTTAGTGGCTAAGGGTTTTACCCAGAAGGAGGGTGTGGACTATAAAGAAACATCCTCGCCGGTCCTTAGATATTCAACTTTAAGACTATTGTTTGCATTAAGTGTAAAGTTAAAGTTTGAAATTACCCATCTTGATGTAACCACAGCTTTTTTAAATGGCTACCTTGATGAAAATGTATACATGCAAGTGCCATCAAATTTTAGTTGTAAAAGTAATAGTGTACTTAAATTAGAACGTGCAATATATGGTTTAAAGCAATCTGCTAGAGCATGGAATAAAAGAGTAGATGATTGTTTGCTAGGCTTGGGTTATGTTAAGTCAAAAGTGGAACCATGTTTATATAGTAAATGTGTAAAGAATGAGCAGATAATAATAACTGTATTTGTAGATGATTTTTTCATCTTCTCCAAATAGTAAAGCTATGACTGATGACTTAAAGAAGAGCTTAATGTCAAATTTTAAAACAAAAGATTTAGGGCAGTTAAAAAAATGTTTAGGTATGAGGGTAAGAATGTACAAAGATGGCAGTATGTCTTTGGATCAAGAACAATTTGTTGAACATATCTTAAAAAAGTTTAATATGTTAAATTGTAAAGGTGTAGATACCCCAATTGAAAGTAATTTAAAGTTGGAAAAATCCGAGCAGGTTTGTAAACAATACCCTTATCAACAGCTGATGAGGGAGCCTTATGTATTTGTCTGTACTTACACGCCCAGATATCAGTTATAGTGTCAGTTATTTGAGCCAATTCAATAATTGTTTTACATCAGTACATTGGGCACATGCAAAAAGAATACTAAAATATTTACAGAAGACTAAGTCATATGGACTAATGTTTATAAATGACAATAGTAATTTAGAAGGTTTTGTAGATGCAGACTGGGCCTCAAATACTATTGATAGGAAATCTTATACTGGATTCTGCTTTAAATTGTCAGGCACAGTGATTTCTTATGAATGTAAAAGCAGCAAACATTAGCTTTATCAAGCACAGAGGCCGAATACATGGCAATATCCGAGGCGGTCAAAGAGGCAATTTATTTGAAGAACTTGCTATCAGAACTTGTTAGCTGTAACTACAAGATTGTCCTGTACAATGATAATCAAGGTGCTCAGAAATTAACAGAAAACCCTTTGTTCCATAAACGAACAAAGCACATAGATGTTCGTCACCATTTTGTTAGAGAAGCTGTCGCTAACAATCTTGTAAAAATTGTTTATTTGCAAACTTCTGAAATGCCCGCTGATCTTTTAACAAAAGGATTGTGTAGTATCAAACATAATTACTTTGTAAATAAATTGGGCATTCAGAGCATTTTGTAATATTTTTAATAACTTTAGATTTTTAATTTCTGCAATGGTATTTGGATTGTTTTGATAAGTGGAGGTGTTAAAATACTATATCAAAAGTAGTCCATTTTAATACTACTAGCGCTACCTAGTGTTTACGCGTGTCAACTATCAACTGTATTTTATCTGTACTTTAAAAAATAAATCAGTCTTATTGCAACGGCTATTGTGTTTCTATTTCTTATTTTGTAATGTATATGCCGTTCTCATCGATGTGAGCCATAGATAACCCCCTCTAGATAGCCCCTATGAACGATTTAGTTCGAATCAAAAGTCACCAAGGTTAGCGGTATGTGCGGGTCGCGGGGAGGTCGGTAACGTCGCTGCCATTGGCTGTTTCATAGAGCGCGCGCTTGGGTTCAACATGGCGCGCGTGGCGTAGGGATGAGACGCGTTGTTTATTACCGGCTTTTACCGGTAATGTCATTTATTTTAGGGTAACAATTTTAAATAGCGTATATGCTCATCTATTAACTTAGTATCTAGAATAATATTTTAGGCATGTTTATACATAGTGTAATGTAGTGTAGGTCGATTCACAAGAACTGGCGCGGAAAATGTATGAAACTGTCATTAATTTCATAGACATTCCGCGCCAGCTCTTGTGAATCGACTTACACTGCTAAATCATTGGTGAATGTAAAAATTGCGGAATATTTTGACGACCACTTTGGCTTAGTTGGTAGTGGCCCTGCCTACGAAGGCGGAGGTCCCGGGTTCGAATCCCGACCAAAGAATTTATTTGTGAGATGAACTAACACGAATATTTGTTCCTGAGTCTTGGAAGTTTTCTATTTAAGTTTTGCTATATAAATAAATTTGTTTATCTATATAAATAAATACAGTAGAACCACAAATATAAGTTACATCGGCAATCTTCGTTAACGCCGACGAGTGCAGACAAGTACCGAATGAAATCGAGTGTACGACCAATTCAATAAAGACCTTGTTGCATTATACGTAAGGTCAAGGCAGAATATGCAATGACAGTTGAACTAGTGCTCTCGTGCTTCGCGCAGCCAGACAAAATGGCGATCGCCGGAGTTGCCGGCGTCGCGCGTAAATTGTTGGCCAATGGCTGTTGAGGATTTTACCCACGCAAACGCACTGCCTTGTGATTGGCTAAAATGTTTTCAAAAAACGCTTTTTGCGCAGGTACATCTATGTAACTTATATTCGTGGTACTACTGTATCTATATAAGTGTGTATATTACCTAGCCGTGATTAGAATTAGTCCTAATTGCTCACCAAGACGAAACGAAAAACCGAATTGCAATAGCTCTATCTCCAACCGATTCCGAGATCCCTTATACTTCTTCGAGGTCCAGCATAGGGTCCTCGTGACACTAGTCCTAACTGCTCACCAAGACGATTCGAAAAAACCCAATTGCAATGGCTCCACCTCTAACCACTTCCGAGATCCCTTATACTTCTTCGAAGTCCAGCATAGGGTCCACCTCGTGATACCAGTCCTAATTGCTCACCAAAACGATTCGAAAAAACCCAATTGCAATGGCTCCTTCTCTAACCGATTCCGTGATCCTTTATAATTCTTCGAAGTCCAGCATAGGGTCCACCTCGTGATACCAGTCCTAATTGCTAGGGAAATCTATGTCCTAGTTAGTGGTAATACTGTTACTAATTTGTTATTTCATTAGATATACATACTCGATTTTACATAGCAATAAATATGATACAACCGGTTAATAAACTTTAAAATAAAATAAAACTCCACAGTAACTACTTCCAAACTAAATATTCCATTCAACTACACTGATATGTACCCGTATCGTACCTATAGCGTATAAATAAAATAGAACGAGGCACTAATTACTACTTATACATTACTACTTTAATTAAAAGAACACTAGCAACACTGACAATTTAATGTAAAATAACTAATAACCTTTTCCAATAGAATTTCAATATTAATAAAACGGTGCAACAAAACACGGACGAATACATAATTAATTGAAATCGAGACTTATACGGTAATGTCGAAAGCGTCACTGGCACATCACTAACCCGAGCATGTACTTTCGTCAGAAGGGAGAGTATATTGACATTTGAATTGATTGGAAAGGGACAAGAATACTTCTGTACTTCTTACTGGCTAATGTAAAATGAACTCCGCCTGGCAGAATAAAATATGCCTTTTGTAATTAATTTAACTCACCTGTGAAATGTTATTCCATCAATCTTGTAGTTTGCTGTTCGAGAGCTTTTCCGACATTACTTTACACAGCAAAACACCATTTCTAATGGATAAAATCGATTTTCAATGCTCGTTTATTTAACGTACGTATAGATCGCGAACCTGGACGAGTCTGACTGAGAGCGCAACGCGTTGCTGCTTACATGTACGAGTGGTTAGAGGTGAGACGTATTTACTGGAATAGGTTTTTACTTGGACGCGTTCCTGCCCGCGCGACCTTTAGCGTATCGAGTATTTAGAAGTACGGCGACTCATGACATAAAACGTAATATCTTTCCCCGCAACTCAAACACTCGTATTACATTCGGAAGACGTCGGAATCTTTCGTGAGGCGCGTGCCGCCGGGGGAACGGGGGGAAACGTTCGGATTCGGAACTAGTCGGGAAACTTCGGGGGCTATCGGGTCGCCCGAGCCGCCGCGCGATGAACTTCGGGAATAAGACTGGAGTTATTGCTTGTTCAAATAATAATTTTAGTGCAAATGCAATAAGGTTCCGTTTTCTCTGATAAAATTCTTTATTATGATGTGATGGAATTTGGCAATTTTAAAACAAACTTAGTCAGTTGCAACCCAAAAAAGCAATAATAAAGTGCGGTACTTTGCAATAATTTAATTTAGCAACGATTACAGATAGTATTGCTGTTAAGTAATGAGTTTATTGTAAGTGATAAATGGATACTTTCGTGAAATATATTTTTTTGCGTGAAAACTGTTGTGCGTGAAAACTAATTGTGTAGGGATAATTAAATTAAGTAATGACTTGTATTTAAAGTTCGAACAACGGCACCGAAGAGAAGTGTAGCATGGGACCATTTTGAGGACAGAGGAGAATATAAAGCGGAGTGCAAATTATGCAAGGTACAAATTTCATTTAAAGCGTCAGTATCAAATCTGACGAAACATCTTAAAAGACGTCATGGAACTGTTAGTCTAGTTTCTAGAGAATCCGAAGCCGCCGTCGTTGCTGTCGAAGCTCCAGAGCCACAACCTGGCACATCCTCCGCTTCCGACCCAGAGGCACCGCGGGAACCTCAAGTCTCGGGTGGTCAAAGTAGACCGGTCGAAAATAAAATTACATCGTATATGCGTAGAGATTGCACTAAGATTAAAAAAGATATAGATCGCTTTATAATGAATTTATTCATAATAGACCTCCAACCGTTTTCGATGGTCGAAGACGAAGGATTTCGCGACCTTATACACTTTGCATTTCCGATGTATGTAATACCGTCACGCAAATATTTTGCAAATATGTTGCCCGCTTTGTATGAGGCGTCAAGGAACGACATAAAAAGAATTATGGACACCGAAGTGGAGTCCATATGCTTAACCACGGACATGTGGACTTCTCCTATTGGTGATTGGTTTATGGCTGTCACCGGTCATTTTATTGATAGCAAAATGGAAGTTCAATCCGTTTTACTCGAATGATGCGCCCTCAGCTGTGCACATTCCGGTGTTAATTTAGCAAAAGAATTGAGAAAAATTACTCGAGAATGGGGATAGGACGACAAAATTTTGCTCGCGGTATCTGACAATGGCTCCAATATAAAATATACCATCGAAAAGTGTCTCGGGTGGCGGCATTTCAGTTGCTATGCACATACCTTAAACTTAGCAGTCCAAAAGGCATTAAAGAATGATACCGTAACTGAAATCATATCTAAAGTCAAGGCCGCCGTGTCTCTCTTTAAAAGAAGTGCACCCGCGTGGGAAAAATTAAAAAGTACATGGAACAAGCAGGAAAACCCGTCAAACGGCCCCTTCAAGACGTACCCACACGTTGGAACTCCACATTTTATATGTTAGAGAGATTTGTGGATATAAAGAAGAGATAAATAGCTCCCTGTCAAATTTACCACCGACAACGACGACAGATGTAACCCCGTTAACACCGAATGAATGGGAAATCGTTGAAAAACGAATTTACGTTCTAAGACCTTGTGAAGAGGTCACTAAGGAAATGAGTGGACAGCAGTATGTCACGGGAAGCTCGGTGATACCTATCACAACCGCTTTGAATGCTGAGTTATCGGATCTGCCAGAAAATGTTGAGCAAGTACCCTATGAAGTAGAGTGTGTCAGGCAAGATTTATTATCGGAGCTTATGACAAGATTCTCACAGCTGGAAAATAGCCGCACACTCACTACATGTATGTTTTTGGACCCCAGGTACAAATTATATTTTGAAAGTGAAGTGACCGCCGACAACACTAAGAAAACTGTTATATCTATGGTGACCACCACCACCACCATATCAGCCTTAGAACGTCCACTGCTGGACATAGGCCTCCCCCAATTTCATGGGGGGTAAATGCCATAATCTATGGTGACGAATATAATAAATGAAGAAAATCGTAATGAAGCGCCAGCCCAAGAACCCACTGAAAATAATAACACCGAAACCTCAAACCGTAATAAGAAAAATTCTATATGGAAACATTATCATAGCAAAATGAACAATATTAGACCTGCGGGTACGGCCTATTCAAGAGCTGTAGTGGAAGTACAGCGTTACCTAGATGATAAAGTCATCGATATTCATGAGTCACCGTTAGCATGGTGGGCAAGTCACCAGAACTCATACCCTAACCTGGCAAAGTTGGCGCGGCGTAAATTGAACGCACTCGCCACAAGTGTGCCTTGCGAGAGATTGTTTTCTACTGCTGGTAACATTATGAATGAAAGGCGGTCACGCTTGGGCGTCCGTAAATTGCAACAGTTTCTGTTTCTGAAGCAAAACAGACGTTTAAAGTCCTTATCCTCAAACAAGTAACAAAAAAAAACATAAAATAACAAGAAAAAAAAACAAAAAACAAATAATAGGAAAAAAAACAAAAAACAAATAAAAGGAAAAAAAAACGAAAAAGTCATCAATGTACATAAAAATAAATAATGTATATAAAGAGTTTATTAATTTAAACATTTAATGTATAATATATAAAATCAATGTACATAAAAATAATCATTGTATATAAAATCGATTGAAAACTTCTAAATACGCCAGCTTATTCATAAATATATATTCTAAATACATTTCCTAATTAAAGTTTTCACAGAAACAGCTGACAGTCCTAAGCCTGTTTAAAGTATGAAGGGAAGTTTTTAGTCGTTATTTCATTTATATAGGACGTATTTTAACCGTATATCAAAACTCAGGGATGTAATCAGTCGTACTGATGAATTTTTATTTTTTTATCATGGGACCAACATCCAAATCTCTAAAAAACCGACCATTCCGTTACATTTTGGCAACTTACCCGTCGAAGTTTGTATGGAATAGCATTTTTTTGGGATTTGGATAGAATTTAACAAACGAAGTGTCAATATTTATATACCTATCTACGCAAACCTAAATTTTTTCACATATCAATATTTAGACATGCTTGTTTTGGAACACTCACTACATAAAACATTAGCGTCATACGAATTCCGGAAATCGCTACTCGTAAAATTACTAAAACTAATACGTATTTCGCAAAACGCGCCCTTACGGAACTTTCATCTATGTGTTGAGTCCCGTACTCGTAAATACTCGTGGACCTAGTCTTTGGATCTAGTCTTTTTGTGGACGCGTACTCGCAAGATCAAGTACGCGTTTTGCCTAGTACGTCTCATGCCTACTAGTGGTACATAGGTGAGGTGACCGCACGTCGCCCTATAATCTCCATCTGGAGGGGGTTATCTATGATGTGAGCTTTCATAATATTTTCAGGGTTTAAGCAAACATTGAACATACTTTCTGTAGGGTAACACAAGCCGTCCATGTCTTTAATGGGTATTAATTTGTAAAACCACATTTATTCGAACGTAAATAAAGAATTTACACACGTTTCACATTTCAGAACATTAACTAATTTCCTTGCAACCTTGCCTGCAATATATCCCACTATCTGTTTGAAATGATCAGGTAACGATTCATTGTTTAGCATTTGAGCAAATATATCAACATTTTCCTGTGATATCCTGTTACTCTTCATTTCGGGAGCAGTTTCAGTTTCTTCTAAAGAATTTGATTCCTCATCATCAATTGACACTCGCTTGCCAGAGGACCAATTGATATTTGAGATTAAAGAAGAAGAATTCAATATTGGGACACATTCTAATGGTACGCAATTACCACTGAAACTATGATTAGCCTTTGTAGTCGCCTTTCTTGGCCTTCCTCTTTTCCATATAAGCTGTAGGGGTTCCGGTAAGATTTGGTCATCTCGACTGTATTCTCGGGTTCACTAGGCTTGGTAAGTTTGTAAGTTGTCGCGCCTTGCTTGGATTGCACAATGTAAGGTCCATCTCGGCGTGGCATTAACTTGTTACTCACTCCTTGAGTGGAACGGCTGACCATGTGCGTATCAGCAAGCACTAAGTCTCCTGCTCTATATCCTGGATCAGGTCGTCTTGCTTTGTCAGCTTGTTTTCGGGTTTCTTCCTTGTCAGTTGGGAGTTGTCTGGTTCGTTTCAGTGTTTCAGCCAGTAACAAGAGTTTCGGTGTTATCTCTGGTACAAAGTTTTCGGATAGTACTATTTGTTTCAGATCATGTTTGACGTCTTATAGCAAGCTTATAAGATTTGCAATTTTTTCAGACCATTCCCTGTGATTGTCCTGTACTAGGATGCCCAACTGAGTCTTTATGTCTCTGTTTTTGCTCTACGGGGTTTGCGGCTGGATGGTATACAGGGGTAAACGTATGGTGAATACCAAGACAAAATACCATCTTCTGCATGACAGCACTAACAAACTGCGGTCCGTTGTCCCTATGAATCCGCCTAGGGACACCATATCGAAGAAAAACTTCATTTATCATGGTCATCGCGCATGTTTCGGCGTTGGCTGTCTCTAGGGCAAACAGTTCTATCCAACCTGTTGCTATATCCTCCACCACTAGGATCCATCATCTAGTTTTTATTTGTTACTGAAGTTGGCAGGGGTCCGAACAGGTCGAATGCTAGACACTCGAATCTTCGGTTAACTGCTGTTGTTTGTAAGAGGTTTAAGGTTGGTCGGTTTATAGCGTTGACACATTAAGCAGTTTTTCACGTATGACTCAATGAATCGTCTCATACCCTTCCAGTAGTACCGGCATGATATCCTTTGGTGAGTCTTGTCGGCACCATAGTGTCCTGTCAATGGATCATCGTGATATACCGCTAAAATGTTTTTCCATTCGTGCTCAGGAACCAAGAGTTGAGCGTCATCGCCATTCCCATCTGGATCGTACTTATAGAGCACATCGCAGTTCAACACATATCCTTTACCGCCCCAATACATAGCATCTTCACCTCCTGTCTCTAGTGCCTTGATGATTGTAGCTATTAGTTTATCTTTTAATTGTTCGCTGCGTATTTCAGAAGGTTTGCGTGTGGACATGTCTACGACTACGGTACATAGTTCGCAATCATTAGTGTGATTGGAGTCACATTGGGGTCTGGATAGGGTATTGGCGACCACATTCGTCTTTCCTGATGCATACTTAATCGTAACGTTGTACGCTTGGACGATCAGAGCCCAACGTGCCAGTCTTCCTGTGGGCGATTTAATCGTCAGTAGCCATTTGAGCGCTTGATTGTCAGTAACTATGGTAACTTGCCCGCCTTCAACATATCCGCTGAATTTATTAAGTGCCCACACTAACGCCAGCGCTTCCCGCTCTGTGGTGCTGTAGTTCTTTTCGGCGGGATTTAACAGTCTACTAGCGAACTCAACCGGGTGCTCATCTTCGCCCTCCCCCTGGACTAATACAGCTCCAATTGTGTAGTTGCTCGCGTCAGCCTTGATAATGTAGGGCTTGGTCTCATCCGCTTGCCTCAGAACTGGTGCAGTGGTTAGGTGCGTCTTCAAGTCATTGAAAGCTTTCTCTTGAGCTTCCTTCCATTCCCATTGAGCATTTCTCTTGGTTAATTTCGTTCGGCTCGCTGACTTTGGAAAAGCTCGGGATGAAGCGCCTGTACCACGAGCATGTTTGTATAAAGGATAGCAAGTGTTTTAGGTTTTTCGGCTGTGGTAGACTAGTAATTGCTTCCACCTTGGAGGGGTCCACTCGTAAGCCGTTCGAGGTGATCAAATGCCCCAAATACTTGATAGAATCGCAACAAAAGTGACATTTGGAGAGGTTAATAGTCAGATTGTTCTCTTTCAGAACCTTCAACACTTTATCCAGATCCTCAAGACGCTGCTCAAACGATAAGGACAGTATGATTAGGTCATCCAAGTACGCCAGCATTTTCACATCTCCCACCAATACCTTGACACGGTCATAAGGCGCTGAAAGGTGGCGGGGACATTTCGTAACCCGAAAGGCATACGGATGAATTTGAAAATCCCAAAAGGCGTTATGAAGTTTGTTTTGTTCTGATCTTCCTCACGCACCTTTACTTGCCAGTAGCCAGAGCGTAAGTCAAGGGTGGACATATATGGTGTTGGCTTAGCGTCACGCAACAGGTCATCAATTCGTGGCATCGGGTAAGTGTCAGGTACGGTGATGGAGTTCAACCTTCTGTAATCGATGCAAGGGCGTAAACTTCCGTCTTTCTTTGGTACTAACACAGCAGCAGAAGCAGACCATGGCGAAGAGGAAGGCTCGATAATACCTTCGTTGAACATCTTGTCGATCTCGTTCTTCAGCTGCTCCCTTCGTACTGGAGATAATCGGTAAGGTGGTACAGCGATCGGTGGGTGGTCGCATGTGTTGATAGTATGTTCAATCAACGTTGTTGGGTATCTACTGGGTAGGCAAACTTCCTCACCCTTCTTTATAACCCCTTCTATCTGGTTTTTCTGTTCATTGTTCACAGATCCCATTTGGACATTCCCGATCTCCAACGCACACAAGTCAATGTCTTCAGCAGTGTAGCCCGTGAACAGCGCTTGAGAATTTGGTGACAGGGCAACCTCCGTCTCTTCAACTGACCGTACCGCATCAACGAACATGTAATCCATGTGGTGTGGCTTTGGTGAGTAGCCTTCAAATGTCAGGCGAGGCCGTTTGGCTGGAACAGGGTTGTGCCGGGGAGCAACGGCTGCAACTTTGTGTTCAGATTCGTACACCGGCTTGGTATTCCTGGGCGCAGCTCCTGGGTGTAGGTCGGGCTCAAACTATGCCATCGATACACCATCTGGTTCTTCCAGGGTCAAGTCGTAATAAGTATGTGGGCGATCCACGAAATTCCAAGAACGTTGAGGTATGTTGATTACCATGCCTGCATCTTCTATGAAGCCCATGCCAAGCAACGTTTTATTTTCTTTAGTATGGGGAAGTACTACAAACGTTGTAGGTATCGTCCGATCGCAAATTTTAACGGGTACTGTAATCGACAAGACTTCTTCCCTTCGTTTCAAGCCGTCTGCCATCGATACGTTAGCAGTTTGCTTAGCAAAACTGCATTGCCTTTGCTTCAAGCATTTGTATAGTTGATACGAAGCGACACTGGATTTAGCACCAGGGTCGATAAACGCTGTACCGATGACGTCGTAGATGGCAATCCCTACCATTACTTTCGGGCGGGCGTCCAAGTTGATGTCCAGGGCGCAGAACCCAGTTCTCTCTGTCTTGATAGGTTGAGCGTCTTTACACTTGGGGCATTTTCTTCTCGTGTAACCGGGCATCCCACATCCGTAGCAGTAAAGAGTTGTTGTACTTGGTGAAGGCGCCTGGGTAGACTCGGGTTTAATTTCTTTAGGAGGACGGTAAACTTCACCCATTTGCTTCAATTTTTTACGGCATTCATCAAAGGTGTGGCCCGTGCCACGACAGTAGTCGCAGCGCTGTTTCTTCTTAAATTGTCCGGCCTGCTTTCCAGAGTTGCCGATAGATAGCGCTGATGAAGACTTCTCACGAAACATCTGTTCAACATTCCTAGCAGCCATTAGCAATTGATCAAATGTCGTCACCGAATCACGTGGTACTCTCTCGCGTATATCAATGTGCAGTTGGCCATGAATTGCATCTATCTGTAGCTCTTCGGTCATATCCGGTGAACGTAACTGGGATAGTAGGGCTCTGTTCTTCGCGATAAATGTTTCCGTCAGCATGTCTGGTGATTGCTTGCGTGAGAACACTTCCTGGAACACTTGAACGCCGGATATCTTCGGTGCAAAGACGTGGCGCAACCTTGCCTCAAAGTCAGTCCAGTTTGAATAAAACCGCCGATAGTTACAAAATGTTATTAGAGTCCTTCGAATAAATTCAATTTGTTTCTTTTTTGCCTTTTAAATATTTTTTTCAAATCAGGGTTATTTTTATGTTCAGAGTATAGGCGCACCTTAACGTATTTTTCTATAATAGCTTTCATTAAAAGCATCCTGTGGTTAAAAGTGGGCGGTTGTGTCATAGAATGGTCATTCAATTCATTGAATATATTAGACCTAATAAATGATTTTAAAATACGGTTTTTGAGAGCATCTATTTCATATTTTGTAAAGTATATGCCATTCTCTTCGATGTGAGCTTTCATAATATTTTCAGATTTTAAGCAAACATTGAACATACTTTCTGTAGGGTAACACAAGCCGCCCATGTCTTTAATGGGTATTAATTTGTGAAACCACATTTTTTCGAACGTAAATAAAGAATTTACACACGTTTCACATTTCAAAACATTAACTAATTTCCTTGCAACCTAGCCTGGAATATATCCCATCAGCTAACGATTCATTGTTTAGCATTTGAGCAAATACATTTTCCTGTGATATCCTGTTACTCTTCATTTCGGGAGCAGTTTCAGTTTCTTCTAAAGAATTTGATTCCTCATCATCAATTGACACTCGCTTGCCAGAGGACCAATTGATATTTGAGATTACAGAAGAAGAATTCAATATTAGGACACATTCTAATGGTACGCAATTACCACTGAAACTATGATTAGCCTTTGTAGTCGCCTTTCTTGGCCTTCCTCTTTTCCGTATAGGCTGTAGGGGTTCCGGTAAGATTTGGTCATCTCGACTGATGACTTAAAATCTGGGGGGGGGGGGGGGGGGCGTGAATAAAACCGCCGAGTAGAAGTTAAAAGGATACCTTTTATTTATAATAAGTATTGTTGCACGCACATTTACTGAATGGATGGTCCGGGAGCCGTCCGCATCACTCAGTAAACGGTCAGGAATGTATTTGGTGAGCCGGGAGACCGTCAGCACTAAACACTTCCGATCGAAGGAAGATGCATAATAAAAGTCTGTAGGCTACTTAAGGATTCTATGTCGACCAAACGTTAGCGCGTTCTAATTCGGCGCCAGCGCCATCTACGGGATAATTGAGTCCCTAGCGGTGTAGTTATGCTACTCGTTCTTGGATGGCGTTAGTAGTAGTCAAAATCTGCTTCGCCAATCGATTGGTGTTATACCCTTGAATTGGGGCACGTTTGGATTATTATTATAGCCCCCATGCTTCCGAATTGTGCCAAATAGGATTTCTATTTTCTATATGATCCTGACTCTGTATGTTGAAATGTACCTTAGTGAACACTGATTCTCAACGAGTGAAGAGTGAAGGTATTTCAAAGACTCTATACATATTAAGAATTCCAGAAACCCAGGCATGCATGACTGCATTTGCAGTCAACCAACCGTTGTTTGGTAATTTTGAGTACAATTCGACGTTTAACCACCCTCTTTGTTTTGTTGTAAATTTTCAGTGGCAATATGTACTGTTTTGCTTTATCGAGAAAGTTAATAATTTCTGTGGCATCCTCTGGGCATATAGGCTTCTTATAATCAAATTTGTCAACTATTCTTGAATTGAAAATATCAAAGAGGTCATTAAATATTTTAATGACCTCTTTGATAGCAACGGTAGAGTTGCTGCATGATGATGATGATGATGAATATTATCGTGGTTTTTAAAATTGTATAGATTTTACTTCAATATTCATCATTATTCACGTGATACGATTCGTGATATGAGTGCATCGCATAATAATAATAACCGTGTAAAAGGTCCCAAACGAAAATACGAAAACTTAAAACTCGATGAATCGTAGTCGAAAAAACAAGATTCAATGAACAATATGTCGACAAAACACTAGTTGGTCTTGAGACAATAACCATGCTATACTGTTTTTCACGTAAGAAGAGTCCGGTGACAGCTGTCAACCCAGTACAAATTATGTCATTATACGTCAAAAATGACATAATTTGTACTGGGTTGACAGCTGTCACCGGACTCTTCTTACGTGAAAAACAGTATAATAGATCGCGTATATCAGTAACATTATGCAAAAAAATATTTGCTTCATCGTAATTCTTTTGGGGATAATTTCCTCGCACTTGGCAACACTGCAGTACTGACGCCCGCCGCGCCCCGCGCCCGCCAGCGGCATTACGGTGACGCACCTACCATCAGCCCGCCATTTTCTTCTGTCGAGTAGTTCAGTTGCTTGTGTCGAATATTATTAATAACTAGCATTTGCCCGCGGCTTCGCCCGCGTACTAAGCGAAATTTTTAACCGTCTACAAAAAACAGGTTCGTATGTTTGTCCACGATTATCTCGCGTTTGGCTGAACTGATTTAGATGCGGTCTCCAGAAAAGTAGTTGTTACATTCTGGGGTTTCGCTCTACGAAGTTTGGTGATTGTGATTCATTAACAGATGAACAGATAAAAAGTCAGTATACATTCTGAGAACCGGCAAACTGTTGAATTTCTATTGATTTTGGCAAAAATAAGGATCTAAAACTATTATCATACATTTCCGAGAGGCCGAAGGGGAAAGGGCCGATGAAATAAAAGCATGTCTTAAATGGCTCTTAGTAAAAGTATCTGTGTACTACAGTAACACCAATAGATCTGTAAACGACCTAACAGCCCGCAGCGGCCATAAACTCTGGTCCTTTGAAGTACAGAAATACGGCTAATTCAATATCATGTGTAACATTTATTTTTCCTACAATTAAATTTATTAGGTAGGTTTTGCCAGTTACCATTGGAGCATCCAAAAAGAAAATTTGGCCTAACTTCCATTCGCACTCCTTACTGTCAGTCCGTCTGTTACAACCAAGTTGCTTTTACTGGACCTATTGAATTGCAATTTGGCACAAACTATCAAGAATTTAGAGCGCTCGTGGCCCAACGGCACCCGCCTACCGCGTGCGGTGTGCGAGGTTAAGCAATGTGGGCGCAGGTCAGTTCTTGGATGGGTGACCGCTTTGAGTGGTTACTAACTGACTCTCGTGCTTTGAAAGGCACGCTAAGCCATTGATCCCGGCTGCAATCGTTAAGCCAAGTTAGAGGCCTTCGAGCGGCTTGCGAACTTCTAACAGTCAAGTTGCCCACTCAGTTGACAAAGGGGGGTCGAAGTTGCACCGCGTCCGTAGGGAGTACCCACCGTTACCATACACAGAACCCCTGGGTGGTGCTAAAAGTGCAACAAAAACTGGCAACCGTACTAGTCTTCTCGAAAATCTCACGGATCGTAAATAAATGCCATACGATTAAAAAAGAATTGAAGGTTGATTTAAATGGAAAAAAATATCGAAACCTCTATGTCGTTTTTAAAAGCAAATCCATAGATACCCCACACGCCTATATAGTAACATTAAACTTTTTTGCATATAGGTATGAATGGAGTGCCAAATTTTACCTCAGATTCGCATTAAGAGACCTCTCGGATGCTCAGATATCGATTTTGAACGAAATCGGGACGAAAAAAAAAGAAAATCAATATGGCTGCCACTTTTTCCAAATTTTACCTCGGATTCATATTAAGAGACCTCTCGGACGCTCAGATATCGATTTTGAACGAAATCAGGACGGAAATGAAGAAAATCAATATGCCGCCACTTTTTCCAAATTTTACCTCGGATTCGTATTAGGAATTCTCTCTCAGATATCGATTTTGAACGAAATCTGGACGGAAATGATAAAAATCATATGGCCGCCACTTTTTCTAAATTATACCTCGGATTCGTATTACGAAACCTCTCGGACGCTCAGATATCGATTTTGAACGAAATCGGGACGAAGAAAAAGAAAATCAATATGGCCGCCACTTTCACAAATTTTACCTCGGATTCGTATTAAGAGACCTCTCGGACACTCAGATATCGATTTTGAACGAAATCGGGACGAAAATGAAGAAAATCAATATGGCCGCCACTTTCACAAATTTTACCTCGGATTTGTATTAAGAGACCTCTCGGACGCTCAGATATCGATTTTGATCGAAAACGGGACGAGAAAATAAGAAAATTAATGACTGCGACTTTTTCCACATTTTACCTCGGAGTCGTATTAGGGACCTCTCGGACGCTCAGATATCGATTTTGAACGAAATCGGGACGGAAATTAAGAAAATCAATATGGCCGTTACTTTATTCAAAGTTTAGGTACCTCGGATTCCTATTAAGAGTCCTCTCGGAGGCTCAAATATCGATTTATGTCGAAATCGTATCGGACGGCACTGATCAATAAAACCATCTACAATACATTGAATCAAAAAAGGTCGTATCTTCATAGGGAACTCACAGCACTTCATGCACCTTTAGACTTTATAAGGAACTTACATGCCAAATTTGGTATCTCTCGAACCACCAGTTTGCGCTGTGCGGTGATATGTCAGTCTCTCAGTCAGTCAGTTATTTCTTGATATTTGGCACAATTTTTCAAAAGTTTTAATGACCACTATATTAAATTTCAAAACCGATGCCATTTTCGTAATTAACGTCCCAAAAAACCATAAAAACGACACCCATATTAATATTTAGACATTTCATCCCCCTCGGACCCCATCAGAGGGGATGGTATTTCACGTCCTCCACGTGGGATTTTAAAATCATTGTTGTTTTCGTAATCAGCGACCCAATAAACCATGGAAACAACACCCATATCGATTTTCAGAATTTGTCACCAGATTTCCCCCTTTTAGGGGTTGATTTCTCAAAAAACCTGAATCACATGTTTACTCATTTATCGTTAGAAATACTCCTGTGAAGTTTAGAATAAAATAATCCCGCTAATCTTGATTCCCCATACAATCTTCGGACCCCCATTTCACCCCCTTAGGCATTGAATTTTGAAAAATCCTTTCTTAATGCACCTCAAGACCTTATATGGAACCTACATACTAAATTTGGAATCTCTAGAACCACCAGTTTGCGCTGTGCGGTGATATGTCAGTCTCTCAGTCAGTCAGTTATTTCTTGAAATTTGGCACAATTTTTCAAAATTTTTCATGTCCACAATATTAAATTACAAAACCGATGCCATTTTCGTAATTAACGTCCCAAAAAACCATAAAAACGACACCCATATTAATATTTAGACATTTCATCCCCCTCGCACCCCAACAGAGGGGATGGTATTTCACGTCCTCCGCGTGAGATTTTAAAATCATTGTTGTTTTCGTTATCAGCCACCCGGTATATCATAAAAACAATACCCATGTCGATTTTCAGAATTTGTCACCAGATTTCCCCCTTTTAGGGGTTGATTTCTCAAAAAACCTGAAACACGTATTTACTCATTTATCGTTAGAAATACTCCTGTGAAGTTTCGAATAAAATAGTCCAACTAATCTTGTTTCCCCATACAAACTTCGGAACCCCATTTCACCCCCTTAGGGGTTGAATTTTAAAAAATCCTTTCTTAGTGCACCCCTAGACATTATAAGGAACCTACGTGCCAAATTTGGAATCTCTAGGACCAGCGGTTTGGGCTGTGCGTTGATATGTCAGTCAGTCAGTCAGTCAGTCAGTCAGTCAGTCAGTTTCTTCTTTTATATATTTAGATGAGAAGAACTGCCTTTCCCTGGTTATTTGTCACGCTGGTGTGGTGAATCCCGCCAACATGGAAGAGTTACTGGAATCTTGGGAGGTTTCCGGGGACACGAAGTATTCTCTGGTAAGTACCTAAAAAGAGTGTTATCAGCCCCCGCTGGGTGTTAATTCGTTCATCGCGGCAAACATGTTAGGTTTGAGTGTTTTTGCGCATAATAACCGCTAAGTCACGCGTCTTTTGTTAGGGAAACATGTTAGAAGCTAAAAAATGACGCACGCGCAGCGAACCCCGCCTACATATTTTAATCTCTCAAAATAACACGTTAATATTGTTATACCGATATTATTATATTAAGTTGTAATCAAATGGTTCTTTTACAGTTACTTATTACTTTATCTTGATCAGTACTCAACGATAATTTATTCACATTTGGAATCTTACTTTAAAGTTTGGTTGATTTTACCTATTTACTTAGTTATACCAAAACATGAGAATTTTACAAGTTCAAACTAGTCCGTTTCAACTCTACTGAACACGAGACTAATCGCGTGGCGCGATTCGCGTCGCATTCGTTATTAAGTTATTATATTAGTGTTAATTCACGGTAATAAAGTTCAAAATAATTGGTGAACGAAACTAAAGCGTATTAGTTATTTTTACCAAAGTTGGAAAAGCGGCAGCGAGAGCGGCGCGGTTTTGCAGTGGGAAACTGTATAAGTACATACATATACGCCGCCACCGCGAAATCTGCGCGTTTATAGCTTAAAGTTATACCACGTTCAGTCTTAACCTAATCAGCTTCTTGCAACTTTTAGATAACAACATTGATATAACATGTCTTGAGGGCCTCGAAGAAGAAGAGTTGAAGATTCTGATTCCCGAAACCAAATTGAGGGACCGTATCAAATTTAAGCAAGGTTTTAAAAAATACAAAAATGAAATGGAGACAGTACATTCTGTAAGTAGAGGTGCAGCAATGCAAATTTTATAAAGATTATTGAGTAATGTGCTTTTAAAGGAGCCAGCCAAAAGTTTGGTCATTGTACAGGTGACCGAAGTGCTGGAAGCTTCCTCGTTCAGAGCATAAGTATTGCAATTCAGTGTAGGAATGCTGGGCTATGCCGAAGTACAACAAAGTATATATATAGTGTGAATAATAATGGGTGAAAATAGCGCCGGGGGCGAGCCCCCCGGCGACAAAGAACCCAAGAAGCGAAAATTGGACGCTAGTGCTTCGGACTATAAAATGTACACAAAACCGAATTATAAACGACAATTTCCCGAAAATCACAGTGCGGAGTGTGTAGTTTATTGTGAATCCCAGGACAGTGATAAGTTGGGTAACAGAAACCCTATTACACTAACAAAACTCTTCACGGAACAAGTAAAGGGCATTGTAGGCGTTCACAGGGTGAATGCATACAAAATTGGCATCACATTCAAGAAGCCTGCGCCAGCTAACAGTTTTTTGAAAATGGATCACTTTTTGGGCAGAAATAAGCTCAAAGCCTTCGTGCCAGCAAACTTGACAGAAACTATGGGAGTACTTCGTTACGTACCTAAAGAATTAAAGAACGAGAAAATTTATAAAAACATAACATGTGACGCTGAGATAATCTCAAATAAGCGATTTATGCGAAAAGTCGATGGAAAGCTCGTCCCTTTGGGAACAGTAGCTATAACATTTGCAACAACAGCATTGCCGCAATATGCATATTTGAATATGTTCAGATATAAGGTACACGCGTATATTCCACCCCTGCTGCAGTGTTACAAATGCCTTAAATTCAACCATTCGGCCAGGGTCTGCAGAGGCGAGCAAATGTGTTCGTCCTGTGCCGGCCGACACTCATATAAGGAATGCTCTATAAGTACGATCCAGATGGGAATGGCGATGACGCTCAACTCTTGGTTCCTGAGCACGAATGGAAAAACATTTTAGCGGTATATCACGATGATCCATTGACAGGACACTATGGTGCCGACAAGACTCACCAAAGGATATCATGCCGGTACTACTGGAAGGGTATGAGACGATTCATTGAGTTATACGTGAAAAACTGCTTAATGTGTCAACGCTATAAACCGACCAACCTTAAACCCGCCGGACTCTTACAAACCACAGCAGTTAACCAAAGATTCGAGTGTCTAGCATTCGACCTGTTCGGACCCCTGCCAACTTCAGTAACAAATAAAAACTAGATGATCGATCCTAGTGGTGGAGGATATAGCAACAGGTTGGATAGAACTGTTTGCCCTAGAGACAGCCAACGCCGAAGCATGCGCGATGACCATGATAAATGAAGTTTTTCTTCGATATGGTGTCCCTAGGCGGATTCATAGCGACAACGGACCGCAGTTTGTTAGTGCTGTCATGCAGAAGATGGTATTTTGTCTTGGTATTCACCATACGTTTACCCCTGTATACCATCCAGCCGCAAACCCCGTAGAGCAAAAACAGAGACATAAAGACTCAATTAGGTATCCTAGTACAGGACAATCACAGGGAATGGTCTGAAAAATTTGCAAATCTTATAGGCTTGCTATAAGACGTCAAACATGATCTGAAACAAATAGTACTATCCGAAAACTTTGTACCAGAGATAACACCGAAACTCTTGTTACTGGCTGAAACACTGAAACGAACCAGACAACTCCGAACTGACAAGGAAGAAACACGAAAACAAGCTGACAAAGCAAGACGACCTGATCCAGGATATAGAGCAGGAGACTTAGTGCTTGCTGATACGCACATGGTCAGCCGTTCCACTCAAGGAGTGAGTAACAAGTTAATGCCACGCCGAGATGGACCTTACATTGTGCAATCCAAGCAAGGCGCGACAACTGACAAACTTGCCAAGCCTAGTAAACCCGAGAATACAGTCGAGATGACCAAATCTTACCGGAACCCCTACAGCCTATACGGAAAAGAGGAAGGCCAAGAAAGGCGACTACAAAGGCTAATCATAGTTTCAGTGGTAATTGCGTACCATTAGAATGTGTCCCAATATTGAGTTCTTCTTCTGTAATCTCAAATATCAATTGGTCCTCTGGCAAGCGAGTGTCAATTGATGATGAGGAATCAAATTCTTTAGAAGAAACTGAAACTGCTCCCGAAATGAAGAGTAACAGGATATCACAGGAAAATGTTGATATATTTGCTCAAATGCTAAACAATGAATCGTTAGCTGATCATTTCAAACAGATAGTGGGATATATTGCAGGCTAGGTTGCAAGGAAATTAGTTAATGTTCTGAAATGTGAAACGTGTGTAAATTCTTTATTTACGTTCGAAAAAATGTGGTTTTACAAATTAATACCCATTAAAGACATGGACGGCTTGTGTTACCCTACAGAAAGTATGTTCAATGTTTGCTTAAACCCTGAAAATATTATGAAAGCTCACATCATAGATAACCCCCTCCAGATGGATATTATAGGGCGACGTGCGGTCACCTCACCTATGTACCACTAGTAGGCATGAGACGTACTAGGCAAAACGCGTACTTGATCTTGCGAGTACGCGTCCACAAAAAGACTAGATCCAAAGACTAGGTCCACGAGTATTTAGGAGTACGGGACTCAACACATAGATGAAATTTCCGTAAGGGCGCGTTTTGCGAAATACGTATTAGTTTTAGTAATTTTACGAGTAGCGATTTCCGGAATTCGTATGACGCTAATGTTTTATGTAGTGAGTGTTCCAAAACAAGCATGTCTAAATATTGATATGTGAAAAAATTTAGGTCTGCGTAGATAGGTATATAAATATTGACACTTCGTTTGTTAAATTCTATCCAAATCCCAAAAAAAATGCTATTCCATACAAACTTCGACGGGAAAGTTGCCAAAATGTAACAGAATGGTCGGTTTTTTAGAGATTTGGATGTTGGTCCCATGATAAAAAAATAAAAATTCATCAGTACGACTGATTACATCCCTGAGTTTTGATATACGGTTAAAATACGTCCTATATAAATGAAATAACGACTAAAAACTTCCCTTCATACTTTAAACAGGCTTAGGACTGTCAGCTGTTTCTGTGAAAACTTTAATTAGGAAATGTATTTAGAATATATATTTATGAATGAGCTGGCGTATTTAGAAGTTTTCAATCGATTTTATATACAATGATTATTTTTATGTACATTGATTTTATATATTATACATTAAATGTTTAAATTAATAAACTCTCTATATACATTATTTATTTTTATGTACATTGATTCATTACTTTTTTCTTTTTTTTTCCTTTTATTTGTTTTCTGTTTTATTTTCTTGTTATTTTATGTTTTTTTTTGTTACTTTTTTGAGAATAAGGACTTTAAACGTCTGTTTTGCTTCAGAAACAGAAGCTGTTGCAATTTACGGACGCCCAAGCGTGTCCGCCTTTCATTCATAATGTTACCAGCAGTAGAAAACAATCTCTCGCAAGGCACACTTGTGGCGAGTGCGTTCAATTTACGCCGCGCCAACTTTGCCAGGTTAGGGTATGAGTTCTGGTGACTTGCCCACCATGCTAACGGTGACTCATGAATATCGATGACTTTATCATCTAGGTAACGCTGTACTTCCACTACAGCTCTTGAATAGGCCGTACCCGCAGGTCTAATATTGTTCATTTTGCTATGATAATGTTTCCATATAGAATTTTTCTTATTACGGTTTGAGGTTTCGGTGTTATTATTTTCAGTGGGTTCTTAGGCTTGCGCTTCATTACGATTTTCTTCATTTATTATATTCGTCACCATAGATCTGTTCAAGTCTCGGTCTAGCGAGCGGCTTCGTAAAAATATCCGCCAGCTGCAACTTGGTGCTGATTCTCTTCACTATGAGGCGTCCATTCGCCACTAATTCACGTACAAAGAAATGACGAATTCGTGTGTGCTTAGTTCTCCTGTGGAACTCAGGGTTCTCCGCTAAGCGTACAGCTGCCTCATTATCTACGTATAATACTGGTAGATCTTGTGTCTTTATCGATCCACCAATAAGGCGAGTTAGCCAAACGATTTTTCTTCCAGCTTCACTGGCTGCGACTATCTCAGCCTCCGTTGTTGAGATTGCAACGCTTTGCTGTCTCTGACTGAGCCATGATATTGTAATAAGATTAAAACCACTCTTCAAGATAATATGATTTTATTGTATTCACTTCTTCGCCTCAATATTCATTTCTTCACAATAACATTCACTTGTTCACAATAATAAAACTTATTAGCTACTCTCCGCTAACACGACCTCCGATCAACTGCCGTCCGCAGAGTTTTCCCCCCTTTTATACCCTGATAGTTGGGTAGACAAACGACCTTTTAGAAATAAAAACTACCTTACATTCAAAATGTTATAAATTAGTACTATTAATCAGTGTTAATTATCAAAAAACCCTATACTCGTCCGTGCTGACGCCGTGTATGCCCTCATACATGTGCTAGGTGGCAACCCTACGCTTGGCCGACCGACTGTACAAATAAAGTAACAAAATAACATTTTATAGACAGTATAAAATCTTTTAAAAATTCTAAAATAAGTGAATATGTAGATCGATACATTTTATTATATACTGCTTATTTATATCAAATCTTTAAAGTAACAAAATAACATTTTATAGACCCTATAAAATCTTTTTACAATTCAAAAATAAGTGAATATGTAGATCGATACATTTTATTTTAAACTGCTTATTTACATCGTATCTTTAATATTACTTTAAGTTTTAATAATAATAATAATAAATATTGGGGGACAATCTTACACAAACACATCTTTAACGAGCCAGTCAAGAACATCTAACTATGATAAAAGTGAACCATTCAACTGTCATGGTCAGTAAATAAATCACTAAGAGGAAAATTTATGTAAGTAGCTTTATTTGCTGTAACAGTAGGTACTCGTAGGTACATGAACAAATTATTCTCGTGACTGAAACAAGGATCAATCTTTCTTAATTGAATCAACCTTACGTAAATCACAAACTAATTAAAATCTGATACATCTTTGACGAGCCAATCAAGAACATCTAATTATGATAACAGTAAATCATTCAATTGTCTTGGTCAGTAAATAAATCACTTACAGTATAATGTATGTATCTTTTACTGCTGTAACAGTACACGAACCAAATCAATTCTCGTTACTGAAGACAGCTTGAATCTCTCTTATCATTCAATAATGCATACTGATCAGTCTCTGCAAAAACAATGTCACAAACACAATAAACAGAACAGCCTGAGAAGTATCTACGTTCCTTATATTGTAATCCAATATTCATTAAAATAACAGATCCACCACCCCCTGCCGTAGTTCTGTCGAACGCGCTCGCCAATACGTAACGTAATTATTTCCATTAAGTTAAACTTGTGGTTCTTTAACCAAGTTTCTGTTAAGCAAACTACATTTAACTTTAAAAATATTTTGTTTCAACGGGTCTAAAGCGATATTTAATTTTTTTTGCCTTTATTCAGTACCGGGATTTCGACACAGCTTGCATGCAGCAGTCATGTTCGCGGCAAAAATTCAGTCTTAATAACTGTTCTGTTAATAATTCTTTATCTAGTATTCTGCCAGCGAAGTGATTTATATTTTGGTGTAATAATGTTACACTAATTAGTGTGCTTCTCAGTTGTCCCAACAGACAGTAAAAGTTAAAACCGCGGTTGAAGATGTCATCCTATCCATGGTGGAAAAGAAGCTTCGTTTTCCAACAAAGGAATTAAGCTAAAGTTTTAGCAAATTTGTCAGTGCTAATACTGTAATCATTAATAGCATTATAAGTGTCAAAAACGTGTAACGTCAGCTTGTACACAAATAAGCTTATGTGAGATTACACTGTTAGAAGCGCATGGAGAATAATATCAGGGTATACTGATAATATGGCAACGCGCCTATACAGAATATTTAGCACCAAGCTTAGACAGGCAGTCGAATCTGCTTTTTTTTTTAACGTAAAGTGTGGACACGAAAAAATTTGGTCGTACATATTTTTTTGTAATTTCTTCAATAAAACGAAATTTAATGTAACATTTTTTTAATAATAATACATGTCAGAGGCTATAAAAATACAATACAAAAGTTACTCAAGTTTATGCGTGTGTATGACATTACGTACTTTAGACTTCACCTTCATCATCATTCGCTGAACAACATAATCAGAAACTTCTTTACTAGCTTTTTGCCACTTTGCCTTAAAAGTTTTAACGTCTTTACAATCCGTTTTATACTTTTTTAGATTTTTTTTCACTATGGCCCAATATTTCTCAATGGGCCTCAGTTCTGGGCAATTGGGGGGATTTGCTTGTTTTGGTACTACGGTTACATTATTATTTCTGTACCACTCCATGACAACCGCACTGTAATGGCATGTCGCCAAATCCGGCCAAAACAGTACAGAACCCGTATGTTGTTGGATGAAAGGCAACAATCTCTTTTGAAGACACTCCTTCTTGTAAACTTCTCCATTGATTGTCCCAGAAGCCACGAAAGCTTTGCTCCTCTTACCGCAGGAGCATATCGCTTGCCAAATCATGTGACGTTTTGGGAATTTTGATAATTTAATTTTTTTATATTCATCAGGAATAGTTGCCTTATTTTTTGCCACATAAAACTGTTGCCCAGGTAACTGATTAAAATCAGCCTTGACGTATGTTTCGTCATCCATGACTAGGCAATCATATTTTGTCAGAAACTGGTCGTACAATTTTCTACAGCGTGATTTGACAGAATTTTCTTGTTTTTCTGACCTATTAGGTCTGACTACAGCTTTATATGTCTTTAAGCCTTCGCAACGTTTAATTTTCTGCACATACGATTTGGACACTTTCAACTTTTTTGCAACATCTCGGATAGATATGCCCGGATTTCTCGTAAAACACTCGACTACCTTCTTTGCCTTTTTTTTGTCCACAGGTCCACTTTTTCTACCGCTTCCTTGCTTCCGTTCCACAGTCAAGTCCTTTTTGAACTTAGAAAGTACCGATTGTACCGTCGATTTATTGATTTTCAGACACTTAGCAATGTCGTTTTGTGAAATGCCTAGATTTTCTTGAAACATGTTCATGATTTTTTTTCGTATTGCAAGTTCTTTGGACGGCATTTTTTTAATTACATCAAATATTATAAAAATACCGGAACAGAATGATAGAATCAAGTATTGACAGTAAGGTTTGACATAAAATTTATTGTTTTTAAAACAAATGAAAGCCGACAGATCGCATTCAAACCGACCAGATTTTTTCATGTCCACACTTTAGCTTCGGGCATACTGTTATTTATAATACAGCATGAAACCGTCTTCCTATCCTATCAGATAAAATCAATTTTCTACGATTATATATTCATAACAGTTTTTTCTTTTCCGCTCACGGGACAATGGTGTCCCGGACCTTTGGAAGGCGTGCGCGGAGCCAAAGTACCAAACGAGTACCACATAGCCAACACGTAGAGGCCCTTTAGACAATTTAACGAAATAGCATTCCATAATAATAATATTATAGGCAGGAGTTATTTTATTCAATGACACCGGCAAGCTACTGTCCGATACAGACAAGTAATTTTAAAAATACTCAATTAATACTGTGTTTTGTTTTTATTTTCTTATAAACTTTTCTATATAGTCCTGAGCCTTATCTTACTGGCGCTTTGTGCCAAATTACTAAGACATATACTATTAGGTCAAATAATCATCATGCTTACCAAACGAATGGTCAGTGTGTTCATCAATGTCTGGCAACTGTATCGTTAACCGTCTGACAAACCATTTCTTCCTTGCTAGTCACACAATTATTTGTTTAGTATACAATAGCTAGTCACACAATTATTTGTTTAGTATACAATATGGAACACAGATAAATAAATGGGAGTGTCTAAATATCCATTCTTAACATGGTAAACACCACTCGATATTATACATAGCTTCTCTACCTGGACTACCGATCACGTGATTCCAACACCACCCACCATTGGTATCGGATTATATGCGAGCACGACGGATTGATACACAACAATATCAGCTGCTGTACTCACTACTTTCGAATTCAGGCAGGGCAGAATCGATGTTTGGATCATAACGTATGACAATCTTTAATTACCTAAATAGTTTGGTCGCTCTATGTATGACTGACTATGTAGACTATCTATTATTATGTAGTTTACGTCAACAACTCTACACGCTACTCAGGTACTAACGCAGTCAACTTCCACATTCAATAATGTTACTAAACATTATATGTCCCTTCCTTAATATCGGCTACCTATAGTTTTTTTTTTGTTCGGTTATATTTTATCTTTATTATCAATTATGTTATGTCTTGTTTCATATTAACTCTGCACCACCTACTGCATATATATTTTCTTTTTTTTTCGCTACCCAAGGGTTGTTTGGAAGAAATCGCTCTTTAGCGATAATACCGCCTGTTGTCTACCTCTACCTACATATTACTGTTATTATTTTCTGTTTGTAACGTTTTATTTGTGTGAGGTATGCAATAAAGAGTATTCGTATCGTTACTAAGAAAAACTGCACCGTACTTCTTTGATCTGTGACCGTACCATTACCAAAACCTCTTTTTATCACGATCTTTATTTTGATCGTGCTCTATCCCTAGTTTTGAAACGAATTAGCGTTTTACTAATGTCACCTTACCCTTGAAATTGATAAATCATCATGTCAGCCGAAAGACGTCCACTGCTGGACATAGGCCTCTCGGTGGAAATTTCAACTAATATACTTTTAATAGGGGCAAGAAGTCTGACGTATTTTTTTTAGATTTTGTAGTACTTATTACATTTTACTGTTCGGAGCAAAGCATGTAAAGATGACTCCTTATAGTTAAAACAAATTATTGTACCCTGTTAAGACCTTAGGTTGAGACCTAATCATTTTACTTAGAGCCGCCTTCTGAGTTGCTTTGGCCGTAGTGACTGTTATTACTTCAATTTTTGTATTTATTGCGGTCTGATTGTGGTATTTCCCGGTTGCTTATTGAAAATTGCGTAAGTTAATCAGGCTGAAAACAATACAGTGCCAAAACGCCCGACTTCATTGTCCTGTCCATTATCCCGTGAACGATACAATCTACTACTCGGTTTGCCGTAATATCATGCCAATATTTCATAGTAATAGTTTTCTTATGGGCTCGCCAAATATGCTTGTTCTGTTCAAAATAATGAGTTTGACCATAGTTTTGCTTACAAGGGAAGGCACTAGTCAGCTGTTGTTGCCACTCAGACCACAAGTATATAGTATAGTGCGTAAACCCTCATAGCAAACCTTTGCCAATCCTTGAAATTTCTGCATCTCAAAATGTATTTTTATTTTATGTTTTTCCATCTCAATCATAAGCGCTGGTACATTTATTCATTTTTGGTAACAAGGTATTTATTATTTGATTTTTATCTGATGGATCAAAACCAGGCACACTATTCTTTTGACCTATGTTTTTAATTGTGCCGGACGTCGATGGCTGAGATGAAATACCAGTTTTTAATAGAATTCACAATATCCATCACAACTTTGATAGTAAAAGGGGGTGTACATGACCTTTTGTCCGGTGACGCGCAGTCCTCGCATGGGCTGGTGAAGTGGAGCCGCTCCTGCCGCCCCACAGCTTCGCTTCGCTCTCGATCCTCTTCACTGCCATTGCGTTCCCGTCGTCGTGATGCGCTGATGCTCCGGCTATGCCGACGACTCGATGCCTCAGCTGTGGTCTCCTGATTCTATCGCGGTACTCTTGCAGCTTTCAAAACGGTATTCTTCTGGTGTCTGCAGGCGCCGTTGATCGCCAATCTGACTATGACGGACATCGTCCGCCAGTTTAGAATCCCCAGCATGAAAAGAAAGTGTCTAGTGTTATACGTATATTCAACATACTTTATAACTAACAGAAATTAAAAGGAAATATCCAATACATAAGAATTGAATTTCATCCAGAAAAGAAACCCTCTAGTAACGATAAGTAGCTAATATGGCTCACTCACGTAATGACACATATTGCCAATTTAGTGCAACACATGTGGGTAGTTGAAAGTTAAAAGAAAGGAAATCACAGTTATCATGCAACCAAGGAGTAAATTGACTATTAAAGCATGTAACCAATAAATCCTCACGCAATCTAGAACAGAATATGTAGGCCCAACTTATGGGTGCATGCATAGACAGTGAGCAACTTAGGCTGGCTATACAAATACCTTCAGCCGTCGCCACAGTTATAATTACATTTTGTAAGAATTAAATCTATTGACAAGTTCTGTGTGTATTCAGATTAGTAACAGTATACTAATACGTATTACGATCATGGAACATTCAACTCATTGAATGAATGGACTAAAAATAAAATTTAAAATTAAATTAAGGAAAGAGTAACTAACCCGTATAAATTCCAGACTTACATCATTAATGGCACGTGGCCTGCTACTGAAATGTTGAGTATACCTTATTCACTTGCTTGCATGAGAAAAGCAGGTATACCGGATCATTTTTATTTCTTATACATATTCTAATCCAACGAAATAACGGTTTTCATCAATCATATAACGAAATAGTAGTAGTAGTAGGCGTGTACTTACGTTCTGCGCACTTCTGATGTGTAATAAGATTAAAACCACTCTTCAAGATAATATGATTTTATTGTATTCACTTCTTCGCCTCAATATTCATTTCTTCACAATAACATTCACTTGTTCACAATAATAAAACTTATTAGCTACTCTCCGCTAACACGACCTCCGATCAACTGCCGTCCGCAGAGTGTTCCCCCCTTTTATACCCTGATAGTTGGGTAGACAAACGATCTTTTAGAAATAAAAACTACCTTAGATTCAAAATGTTATAAATTAGTACTATTAATCAGTGTTAATTATCAAAAAACCCTACAATATAGCTCCACCAGCATATAGGCATAAAACCCCAGAAGTTGACCTTCCTGTAGTAATATCTCCCCCGTGGTTGGCGTCACTGTAACATTCTATGTGACCCTTCCTAGAATTCCTTTTGTACAGGATTCCCATATCTGGAGCATACTGTAAATAGCGTAGAATACGCTTTAGTCTCACACAATCTGCTTGGCTGGGCAGCGTTCGGGAAGCTACGGCACATCTTTTCGTCCAATATTCCGCAGTGTCTCAAGACGAAAGTCTTTGACCAGTGTGTGTTGCCAGTGATGACATATGGTACTGAAACGTGGTCGCTTACTATGGGCCTCATAAGAAGGCTCAAAGTCACCCAAAGAGCAATGGAGAGAGCTATGTTAGGAGTTTCTCTGCGTGATCGCATCAGGAATGAGGCCATCCGCAGCAGAACCAAAGTGACCGATATAGCCCTCCGAATTGCTAAACTTAAGTGGCAGTGGGCGGGGCACATAGCACGTAGAACCGATGGCCGTTGGGGCGGAAAGGTTCTCGAGTGGCGACCACGTACTGGAAGGCGTAGCGTGGGCAGGCCCCCCACACGGTGGACCGATGACCTGGTGAAGGTCGCGGGTGTCCGCTGGATGCGGGTGGCGTAGGACCGGTCATTGTGGAAGTCTTTGGGGGAGGCCTATGTCCAGCAGTGGACGTCTTTCGGCTGACATGATGATGATGATGAATCTGCTTGAGTTGGATTCTCTAGGCTTCTGGAGATATCCGCGCGGTATCCAGTCTAGTGCCAACCATCAGATATGCAAGCGCTTCAACCACTTGTCTATAGTTAGTAAGAAAGTAGTCTTGCACTTCAACCTTCTCTGGTCTTTGGACAACATCTTCTTTCACTATTGGAGTCGTCACCGGTCTGCACTCTTGCATTCCAAATTGTTTCAAAATCTTCTTCGCATAGGCTGTCTGGTGAATTCTAACATCACCACCTTCTCTGGTTTCAATCTCTATTCCTAAAAAATACGAAACAGCTTTCGTAGTAATTTTGAACCTTGCTTCAATCTGCTTAAGGAACTCCTCAACTACTTCCTTGCTTGAACCAGCAACCAGGCCATCATCGACATAGAGAGCCACAATCAACTTTTCATTAGCCTTCTCTCTTTTGAATAGGCATGGGTCAGCCTTACTGACTTCAAATCCAATTGCCTTGAAGAAATCCAGAATAGTCTTGTTCCAGCAACGAGGAGCTTGCTTTAAACCGTAAAGGCTTTTCTTTAGCAGACAAACTCGACCCGTCCCGTCATCATACCCTTCCGGTTGCTTCATATAAATTTCTTCATCAGATAGAGAGCCATACAGGAAAGCTGTTGCTACGTCGAACTGACTTAGCTTCATCCCTTCAGAAGCTGCTATACTCAACACAGCTCTGACTGTTGCCATCTTGGCTACAGGGCTAAAAGTCTGGTCGTAGGCTTCTCTCTTTCTTTGTTGAAAGCCTTTTACTAACAACCGAGCCTTATACTTCTGACCGTTCCGTCTGGGTTAAGCTTCACCTTATAAACCCACTTGCATGGAATTGCTTTTCGATTCTTAGGTAGCTTCTCTAAAATCCATGTTTTATTCTCCTTCAAGGATTCAATCTCGCTATCCATAGCTTTATTCCACTATTCCTTATCAGGGCAGGCTATTGCTTCCTTATAAGTGTTCGGTTCTAAGTACGAATCTGTGCCGACATAAGAAACGTAATCATTGAATTTTCCCTGGCGTCTGAGGAGAGAGCGGTCTCTTAAATGCATACCTTGCCTTGCTAACTGCTCAATGATCTCACCTTCATTATCATTATTCTCAATGACGTGCTGTTAATCGCAGTTCTCCTCATTTTCCCCCTCTAATTCAATAGATTCGTCTTGCTCTGGCATTTCTGGCAACGCATCCTCAAACTCTGCCTCATCGCTAGTGAGAGGAGGCTCAACAGCGTCTTGGTTCTCTGCCAATTCATGACCGCTGCGCCTTTCCATCGAAACATCCTCATTCACTTCGGCAACAGGAGTAAGTGTCTCCTTTCTGACATATAAAGGAACTTCCATCTCAGTCACTTCTTTCCTGACTTCAGAATCCTCGACATCAATCCTTGATTTTATAGGTCTTTCATCGAATGTGACATCCCGAGACCTTACTAGAGAGTTCGACTGCTTGTTCCAAAGCCTGTACCCATCGTCATTATCATAGTTGATTAGGATGCACTTCTGTGCCTTCTTCTGCATTTTCTTCCTTTTCTGTTTCGGAATATGCACATAGCATGTAGAGCCGATGATCCTCAAATGTTTTATTTGTGGTAACTTTCCAAACCACAACTCGAATGGAGACTTTCCTTCTACAGAGGTTGGTCCTGTTCTGTTCAATATGTAAGCTGCAGTCTTCACCAACTCTGCCCATAAAACTTGAGGAAGCTCTTCGTGTGCATACATCAAAGATCTGACCATTTCAACGATTGTACGATTTTCCCTTTCGCTAGTGCCGTTCTGCTCCGACGTATAGGGCATAATTAGGCGTTGGTTTATTCCATGTTTGTCCAATTCTTTGCGTACTTTATCATTGTCCAAGTCACCCCCGTTATCACTCAGAAATTCCTTAATTCGGTGACCTGCTACCTTCGCTTCTTCCAACATTAAACGCAATAACTCAGGTACTTCCGATTTATTTTTCATAATGTAGACGTAACGATACTTGGAGAATTCGTCTTTGAATAGGACAAAGTACCGAGCCTTCGAGCAACTAGGTGGAAACGGACCACAGACATCTGAATGTATGCGTTCACCTGGCCTGACAGCTTTTTCTCGGACACCAAAATTCCGTCTATGGGTCTTTTCAAAAATACATCCTTCGCATAGACTCCCGCTGTCCTTCGACTTCACATCAAGTTCTCGTTCTATGACTCGCTTCACGTGGCGTTTGTCTTGATGACCCATGCGTTCATGGTAAAGTTGTAAGGTGTCAACTGCATTTACCTTCACGCTTTCCTTGGGTTGAACCGGTCTACAGTTCAGCTTGTGCAAACCGCCGTGTTGTTGCCTGCTTCCGGTCACGCACAATTCTCCGTTGATGGTGAATGAACACGTTGTGCCTCGTGACTCAAACAAGCTTTCTGTGTTGAGAGTACAGAAAAAAGATTCTTTGTGACCTTCGGAACATGCCATACATCTCTCAACATTAATGTCCTTTTCTTCGTCTTCATCACAATCGAACCTTATCCTAACGCTTCAATTGTTTTGCCATCAGCAGTTGTCACCATGTGCGGTTCTTGGAAATGCTCAAAATCCTGGTACCAGTCACTTCTCATTGTAACGTGGTGCGTGGCGCCATTATCAACGTACCACTCGTTCCGATCCGTATTACAATCTGTGACATTTACTAACACAGCCATCATGTTGGTCATGCCAGGTTTTCCATTTCGTTCTTTCTTAGGGCAGTCCTTCTTGAAATGACCCACTTCTCCGCACCCATGGCATTTGAAGGTTTTAGTTTTCTTCTTGATGGTCTTTTTAATGCTGTTCACCACCAGTGCTTCACCCGAAGATCTTGACACGCATCCATTATCTTCCTTGGAGGTTGTCGTCAAGGCCCTTTCGTGCGCACACAGCTGACTGGTCAAATTATCAACCGTTCTGTCCTTCTTTGACATCATAAGCCAACTGGACTTAAAAGAAAAGTATTCCTCTGGCAATGTATCCAAAATCTTGTATATCAAAAGTAACTCGGGAAGTTCTTTTCCTTCGTTCTCTTTAATAAGCTCTTGATTTAATTTATGCCACAAATTCTTTGCTTTTGAAATGTGAGTTGCCATGTCGCCATTGATGTCCATCTTTAGTTGAAACAATTCCATGCATGCATGATATAGGCGGTCGTCGTTCACGCCATCATATAACCGATGCAGTTCATTCCAGACATCACTTGGACTTGTGAACCTAATTACCTTGTCTAGTGCATCATCCGTAATATTGTTCGTAATCAGTAAGAGAGCAGTACTCTGCAACTTAAGGTACTCTCCTAGACTCTTGTTATAGGCAGCCATTGCCGCTGTAGCAGCCGCATCTCCAATGCTACCACTCACCGCTGGCTTCTCAGGCTTACTTATTTTCCCTTGAACAATATCCATAAGTCCATCCATCCCTTGTAGCAGTGCAGTCATTCTGTATCGCCACTGCACCCAGTTGGTACCATCCAACTTGGAGATTTGGATTTTACTTAGTTCCATTATGGTAAGTTATTACTTCGTGCGTGTGGTTACCACAACCTATTAAGGTGGTATGATTTTACCGTGCGAGCAGGGGGCAGTGTTGAAGTATGGTACAAACCAATCATTCATCGGAGCACTAATAAAATACGTTTTTTAACAAGATAAAAACATTGGTATAATTCAGACCATTTCTATGACACAATCAGTTGACTGACATTCAACAACAACAACTTCTAAAATATAACAGCTAGGTTATTCATCGGTATGAAAGAGGTTTCACCTCAACAGTTGTGTGGATGAAGATGTAGTTGTCAGATAATGTAGATGTCGTAGTGTGTTTGCAAGGCCTGTGTCATTCTCATTTAGAACAGTGCATAGTGGTGAAGGTGAAGAAGGATCTGGTAGAGATTCTAGTTGTGAAGAACATGGAGACAATGGTTGTTGTGGTGACGGTGACTGAGCTGGTCTGGTTGGTTCTGTAATATTACTGTCTGTAGCTCGTAGCTCAAGTGATCCATCTAAAAATGACATCTGAGAGCTCCATGTAGATGGATAAGGCCGTAGATTTTGCCACTTTTTGAAAAACAAAAGTGTAACCAAGTTAGAAATTTTATTAGAAAAAAAACTAACCAGTATTTTGAAGTACAATAACATTCTATATGTTTCGTAGCTTAGCTTAGCTTTCTATATGTTATTAGCTTTCTAGCTAATGCATGTTCATCTTAAAGTTAAAATACACAGCATGGTTTATTAACTAGAGTGACTTTAGTTCGCCCAGTCCCGCAAATTTAGCAAAAAAACCGCTGTTTTTTTGATGTCCGTAAACACTCTGACCTACAAAATTTGTATTTTTTTCTATTGAAAGTCAAAGTCACCAGAACTACCAAAATTTACACAAAATTATGCAACTAATTCGTAATTATGACTAGCAAAAATAAGCTGATTTCATGAATTTATAGCAAGTTTAATTTTTGAAGCCGTAATTTCGGTTCAACGTTACTTTTTTTCTAACGTTACCAAAATTCCACTTCTAAATAATGTTTAGTTCTTATGGTACTATTTTATATTCTCGCTGGCAACACCATGAATCCGACGCAAAGTTTTAAAAAAAAAGACGCCATTTTGTAGTCTGTGGACTCGCACAAAGGTGCACACACGTGTTGGGTTGGAGAAATTTTCGGCGAATTTGGACGATTACAAAGGTAAATAACAGTTTTTATTACACCTATTTCATATCAAACTATAGATCAGTTAATAAGCAATGCACAAGGTGTGTATTTGTGTCTAATTTAGCTCAAACTAACGATTTATGATAAATTATAACCTAAACAATCTCGCTTTAACGTTACTTCCACGCTACTTCATCGTTACCGGCAACGTTGACTGTATTTTAAGGTAACGATGAAGTATTGTAAGGATTCGTTCATATCGTGCAGTGTGGCAAACAAGCGCACGGTCCACTTGATGGGTGGGTGGGCGTCATGGTGGTGAGCGGTTGTGATACCAACTGATAACTGACGATTACGATCACAATAAATTGACTAAATGTAATTTGATTTGCAAATGTGTTTTGTGCAATAAATAAATCATATCATATAATCACTATCACTACATAGTATAAAACGAAGTCTGTCTGTCCCTATTGTATGCTTAGATCTTTAAAAATAAGTAACGGATTTTGATGCGGTTTTTAGGGTTCCGTAGCTAGAATGGCTAAAACAGAACCCTTATAGTTTCGTCATGTCTGTCTGTCTGTCCGTATGTCACAGCCGATTTTCTCGGAGACTATAAGTGCTACAATTACGAAATTTGGTAGGAAGATGTATTCTTTGAACCGCTACATAAATGTGATGTGAAATTAGGGAAAAAAGATATTTTAGGGGGGATACAGTATGCAACCGGCGGATGAAAAAAATTTTTCAACGCAAGTGTGGAGGTTAGATAGGCCTTTAAAAATAATATAGTGGTTACAAAAAAGTTTTTCATTTAAGTCAATCGCTGGCGAGTTATTAGCTTCCAAAGTCGTACAAAATGTGTCCCCCCCCCCCCCCTCTAATTTCCAAACTATGCAGATAAAAATTCTGAAAAAAAATCAGGTGGTGTACATTAATAAATACTTTCAACGATTTTTGGTTTGAATAAGATAGAATTACGCGTTTCTGAATTATCACCAAAAAACCGTATTTCCAAAACAAAAGTGCCGTGACTTCCCTATGTAGATACGACCTTTTTTGATTCAAGGTTTTAAATAGTGTTTTTAATAGTGGATTGCTAGGTGCCGGAACGGAACCCTTCGTTGTGCTTGATCCGACATGCACTTGGGCGGTTTTATTTAAATACATAGTGATTCAAGAGGAAGGAAAACAGACACAACCTAACACCTTTTTTAATTTAAAATTAATAGGATTGGATTTAGAAATTATTTTTTCCTTTGATTATAGGGCTCAAATAGTATTTATTAACTTGAAATCTCGGCACTCATTTTGCTGATAAAATTCAAAATATTTATTTATTTATTTAAACTTTATTGTACAAAACATGATACAATGTACAAATGGCGGACTTAATGCCAAATGACATTCTCTACCCGTCAACCATAGGGCCAAACAGAGACACTCAAAACGGTGCAGGAAAATATAGAAACGTTGAAAGTGTAGTCAATGAAATTAAGGTATACACATTAAATACATACATAAAATAAACTAATATATATATATATCCTGAAGTCCAATTGGCGTCCATTATTGGTTCAAATGCATTTAAAGTGGCGTCCTCCTGCTTTTGGCGTCCGATATGCGGACGTCAGATTAACATTTCATTGCAAACCATTGCTTTCGACGGTCAGACAAGGTTTTAATTTTTTTTTTTTTTGATGTGGGCGTCTGTTTGTAACAAATTTGCATGAACTTGTATTTTGATTAGTTCACGATGTCCTCGTTGCGTTACGTGACGCTAGTGTCGCGGCCAATATACTCGTGTGTATATACTTCGTACAGTCTGCAGAGCTTTTTACTTCCGCGCGACGTTGCCACTATGGCGCATTCTTTCCAAGTAGTACCTATATATGTACCTGTGATTATGCTTCTAATTTTATTTCGTGTCGCGGCAGTATACTCTCCGTACGTGTTGAGTATTATTGGCCGTCCGATAAACAAAAATCTAGTGTGAAACAAACATGGGCAGAAAGCGAATTCGAGGTAAGCTTATTTTATATATAATAATATCATTATAAATATAGTATCCATCAATGAATACAATTTCCATATATAAAATATAATTATAATATTTGACTGAGTATAGGTACACATTTACGAACTAAATTTTGCAGTCGTTAGATTTACGTTATTTTATGAAAATAATTATTGTATGGGAGTTGTTTATATTGATGGCTATCTTTCGCAAATACACATTAAGTAGTTTTTTTTAAGTTGGTTGTTGTGGCCTATAAACGCCTGTAACACTAAGGGTACCACTCCCGGGTTACCGATCCGGAAGATACGTTTTCAGGCCCTTTTTTTCAGTTTTACCCTTTAAATCCCCCTACTGAAATGCATCCGTTGTTTTAACCTACACTATGTATTTTCATTTTATGGTGCCAAAAAATTTGCAAGTCTGTTCTATTTTAGGTTAATTAGAAGGTATGTTTCAAATTAAAGGAAAACGTTTAAAATATACATTGGTTTAGGTAGATAATTATTAAAAACGTACTTAATTAGTTTTTTATTAGGTACTGGAGAATGTTTAGTAAATGTCGTGTAACGAAATCGTAGTAATCTCATGATTGAAGTGTAAATCGTCAAAATAGAGAAAACAGAATCCTTATAGTTTCGTCATGTCCGTCCGTCCGTCCGTCCGTATGTCACAGCCTGTTTACTCGGAGACTATACGCCAAACTATAAATTTTGGTAGAAAGGTGTTTTCTATGAACTGCTACAGAAAAATTATGTGAAATTAAGAAAAAAGTTAAGGGGCAACCATAGGCGTGTGGGTATCCACGGATAGGCCCTTAAACATTATATAGAGGTTTCTGAAAAACTTTTCCATTTATGTCAACCGTTAGTGAGATGTTAGCTGACAGTCGTGAAAATTGTGTCCTCCTCCCCTGTAATTTCCAAACTATGAAGATTAAAATTCTGAAAAAAACTTGAGTTAGTGTACGATAGTAAATACTATCAACCATTTTTTGTTTAAACAAGATAGGTCTACGGGTTTTTGAGTTATCGCTGAAAAATGTCTTGCCCAAACAAAAGGACTTGAGGGCCACGAGTTGCCTATGAAGATACGACCTTTTTTGATTCAATGTATTGTATAGTGGTTTTAAATGTGGACTAGTAGGTGTCGGTACGGCAACCCTTCTTTGTGCGTGATCCGACATGCACTTGGCCGGTTATTTTAATTAATTCTTTGCTGTTTTAATTAATCGATTGTATTTAAGGTCGCCAATGCGTGAAAACTGTATACCAAAGCAGAGTCGAAGAAAAGATGCGACAACTCAGCGAAAAAATAAAAAAGAATACTTTGCAAGTTCAGGTAAGTTATATTTTTATCCCATTCGTTGTTCCTAGTTATCACGATAGCTTATAACATCACGTTATGAGACGTGTTAGTATATTTCGGCCATATAACTTGTCAGTTATCGTCACGTTTTCTGGCGTCGTTTTATATGGCAGGCAAGTCATAATAGGACAATGCAGCAACGCACTTAACATTACATGTCATTTTAGGTTTTTAAATGTAGTTTATATCAGTTTCACCGATAGAGCGCTCGTGGCCCAGCGGCACCCGCCTACCGCGTGCGGTATGCGAGGTTAAGCAATGTGGGCGCAGGTCAGTTCTTGGATGGGTGACCGCTTTGAGTGGTTACTAACTGAGCGCTCTCGTGCTTTGGAAGGCACGTTAAGCCGTTGATCCCGGCTGCTGTCTACGACAGCAGTCGTTAAGCCAAGTTAGAGGCCTTCGGGCAGCTTGAGAACTTCTAACAGTCAAGTTGCCCACTCACTTGACAAAGGGGGGTCGAAGTTGCACCACGTCCGTAGGGAGTACCCACCGTTACCCTACACGTGACCCCTGGGTGGTGCTAAAAGTGTAACAAAACTGGCAACCGTACTTGTCTTCTCGAAGATCTCACGGTTCGTAAATAAATGCCATACGATTAAATAAATAAATCAGTTTCACCCTATAGCCTAGAACATTTAGATTCTATACGATTACGAATACTTGAGTCTTATTATGATTTACGGTATCTATTGATTTTTAGGATATTATAACTGAGAGTCTCCAGTCTGACGAAATTTCCAAGTCAAGAGTTCCAGAGGATACGGATACGAATGTTGGTATCAAGGACCCAAACTTCATTCCAGAGTCAAGCGACGATGACTATTGTTCCGAATCAGACAATGATAAGGACCATTCTTATGTGCCAGAAACCGAAGAAGATGAAGATGATGCATCTGAAGATTCTGTGTCTGATACAGATAGATACGTAAGTTCTGTTGATAGACATGTTTAAGGGTTGTAATTGATACATTTACCCTCATAGGGTCAACAAAACTTATAATTTAAAAAAGTATAGTGCTGTGTTTGTGTCGTCGATACTATAAATGACACAATTTTAGGGATCCGTAGCCAAATGGCGAAAATGGAACCTAATAGTTTCGTCATATCTGTCCGTCTGTCCGTCCGTCCGTAATAAGACGTAATTACCATGAAGATACGCTGTTTTACTGTTGCACTTTTTTTACAACCTATTTTTCATAAGTATGCGTGACCGTACCCGTTTGAAAAGATGACACCTCGCCGAGTTTCTTACGCCGGTTCTTTTCGTGGCAGAGGTTTATTTTTCCGAACCGGTGGTAGTTTATTGACGTTCATAGGGGCATGTAATATGCCTAATTTGAAGAATAAATTACTTTTACTTAACACTAAGCGTGGCCCGACATGTTCTTGGTCGGGTGTTTTTAGGGTTCCGTAGTTAACTAGGAACCCTTATAGTTTCGCCATGTCCGTCTGTCTGTCCTAGGCTTTGCTTTGTGACTGTTAGTGCTAAAAAGCTGCAATTAGGATTTTTTTCTGTTATATAAAGCAATAAAATTGACAAATTGGTAATGTAAAAAAAATTTAGGGTACCTACCCAACACGTAAAGTAGGGAGGATTTTTTTTTCTTCAACCCTATGGTGTGGGGTGTTCTTGGATAGGTCTTTCAAAATGAATAGAAATCTTCTTCAACGATTGTTTTATAAAGTGAATATTTTCTAAAATAATCACTCCAAAACAAAAAAGGGGCCTTCTAACTTTTGAACAAAAAGTATAAAAAAATCATTAAAGTAAAACTTAATAAAGACTTTCAACGAAAACTGTAACTTATATGATCAGTTAAGCTGTTTTGAGTTATCGTAAAAAGTCTTCTTTTCGTAATAAAAGTCGTACGTATAAAACGCTGTGAAAATATTCCCTTTTGTTTGTTATTGATTTTTTTAACCGACTTCAAGATTTCAAAAGAGGAGGTTCTCAATTCGTTTGTATGTTTTTTTTTTAATGTTAGTTACTCCAGAACTGTCATTTCTGAACCGATTTTAAAAATTATTTTTTTGATTGTAAGTATATATATCCAAGTTGCTCCCGTTTTTGTCACAACGCAGTTCTGATGATGGGATCTATGAGGAATCGAGGGTCCTCCTCAAATCTTGGAGGCAAACATAGTGATTTTTGTGTTTTTGTCAACAAATCGAGCATTTTCATGCAAAAATGTGACATTTGTCGAAGTGGAACTGCTGTTCATGATGATCAGAATAGAACTCTTCAACGACAAAAAAATCACGTTTGGCGATTTGTACTCCTAGCTGTGTTTGTTAAGCAAGTTCTATTTCCACGATTATTTTTTATCATGCTAAAGTTCTAATGATGAGATCCATGAGGAATCGAGGGAAATTCTCGAATGTGAAAGGCACACATAAAGTGATTTTAGTATTTTCATGAACTAATGAAGCATTTTCATACAAAAAAGTGACATTTGATGAAGTGGAACTGCTGATGATGATCAGAATAGAACTCTTCAACGACAAAAAAATCACGTTTGGCGATTGGTCCTCCTAGCTGTGTTTGTTAAGAAAGTTCAATTTTCACGATTATTTTTTGTCATACTCGAGTTCTGTTGATGGGATCCATAAGGAATCGAGGGAACTCCTCAAATGTGAAAAGCACACATATAGTGATTTTAGTATTTTCATGAACTAATCAACCATTTTCATTCAAAAAAGTGACATTTGATGAAGTTGAACTGATGATGATGATCAGAACGGAACTCTGCAACGACGCATAGTTCACGTTGGGCGAATTGACCTCTTTGCTGTGTTTGTTAAGAAAGTTAGATTTGCAACCCAATCATTTGTCAAGCTCTAGTTCTGATGATGGGATCCATGAAGAATCGAGGGAACTCCTTAAATGTAAAAGGCATACATATAGTGATTTTACTATTTGCATAAAGAAATCAAGCATTTTCATTTAAATAAGAGACATTTGATGAAGTGGAACTGCTAATGATTATCAGAATGGAACTCTTCAACGACGCATAGTTCATGTTTGGCGATTTGTTCCCTTCGTTATGTTTGTCAAGCAAGCTAGGTTTTCAAGACACATTTTTGTCAAGCTTAAGTTCTAATGGAGGATCCCATGAGGAATTGAGGGTACTCAGTCTTCTACCATTATAAACATACCTAAAGCCATTTTTATTTCATAGTATGGAATCTAAGAGTGCACCATCTAAGAATAATAATCTTTCACCGGCCTCCCCCATTGAAGTCGGTTTTTTTTCTTAAAAAATATTTAAATTAAGTTCATTGGGCAACTACGGAACCCTACACTGAGCGTGGCCCGACATGCTCTTGGCCAATTTTTATATAATGCTTACAATTTTCATTTTACCTAGATTGTTTTTGTCGTGATAAACCAAGTATAATTTATTTCAGATTAATTTACTTGGCACCAAAGACGAATCAGTATTTGATGATTTCTCTCGAGAAAAAGAAGATGGGTTCGTAAGTTTTTAAAATATAATTATAATGTGCAGATTTCAAGTTTATATTGTAGTAAACATTTACGATACATCTTTGCCAAATTCTTGAATGTCGGGGAGAGTATCATAGCGAACGAAGTCGCTCAACGTCATATCGGTGGCGTGAAGAAGTTCATTGCTGAAAATAGGCCTCCCCGAAGGCCTAACCTCTATATGTCCACCGCTGGCATACCTTTCGCGCCAGTCAGTTCCTCACTGTTAGCCCTCATCAGATTATCAGTCCATTCAGTAGGGGTCGTCGTCCCATCATCCGTGCATCCACGCCTTCCGTTGTGAGGTCTTCATTCGAGAACTTTCCATTATTTATCATCATCATCATCATCCTAGCTTTATCCCAGTACAGTTGCATCCTGAAGGATGCTTGGGGTCCGCTACCTAATACCAAGAATTGATGTAGGCACTAGTTTTTACGGAAGCATCTGCCATCTGACCTTTCAACCCAAGGGGGAAACTAGACCTTATCTTATTGGGATTAGGCTTGTCAAGTGAGTGGGCAACTTGACTGTTAGAAGTTCTCAAGCCGCCTGAAGGAACTTGGCTTAACGACTGCTGACTTTCCATTATTTATATCGTTATTAAATAATTCTGAAACGGTTTTAATGCTAGATTACAGCCTACATGATGACTTCAAATTGATAATACAAAACACTAGATTCAGGCTCAGTTAACGAAGAATAGTATGTTACATTAACTCAGTTGTTAAAATTAATGTTCTTTAAATATCGTTATTTTTTGAATAAAACAAAAAATTAAAAACCCAAAGTGTACATTCAATATGTACCTGTTACTTTGATAAATGACAATAGGTACTAATTATAATACATTGTCTTCATAAATAGCGTGTCATTACTGCCAGATAACCACAGAGAAAAGTGTGTTTTTTTATTAAACCTCTTTATTTTTACATTATTATTGGTAGACGGGACTTAATCGCGATCAAATGAAATTTATTCACCTTTTTTTTTAGGATTGCCCGACGTTTCGAATGTATCACAACATCCGTGGTCATGATCTGACTAGCTTGAGCATTGGTTTTTATTATTCACATTTTCACTAGGGCACCCCTCCTCTCCTCTTTATTTTTAAACTTGTTGATACCATATTTAACCTAAAGAATTATGAATAACAGCTAGCCACTTAGTTGTAGGGTTTTAGTATCAGGAATATACGTTTAAATAACGTATTTGAAGTCAACCTGTAGAAATAGATACCTACTTATTTCTATGTCTTGGCACCAACTTCAAACAGTTTTTTAGTATAAATAATTATTTTGTGTGTAAATATTACTTTATGGTGGTCATGATGACGGTTTGATTAAAAATATATATAATAAAATGCATTGATCTTGATAAAACAACCCGTACAATTTATTTCAGGTTGAACTCATTGAATCTAACCCTGTGGTTGCTGTTACTGACACCCCAGCATTGGTAAGAAGTCCAAAGGGTGAAAAAAGAAAGCGTCAAAGGGATTTTTGTTTTTTTTGTGAATCTTTTGTTTTAAATTTTGCAAGGCATGTCTTCAGAAACCATTCTGTGGAGAGCGAAGTTCAGAGAGCGCTGTCAGTTCCTAAAAATAGTAAGCTTCGTAAAAATATTTTGAGATTTGCGCAAAAAGGGTAATTTTATTACTAATAGTCAAAATCACTCATTCAAACCAATGAAAAAAAATAAGTATTCAAAACTTGAGGACTATTTACCATGTAATAAGTGCTTAGGATTGTATGCCAGAAAACAACTCTGGAAGCACAAAAAAAAATGTGACGAATCATCTTCTAACTCAAAAGTTCAAATTGAAGCACAAAACTTTTTATTGCGCAATATTAAAGTTAATCAGAAGTTAAAGGATGATGTTTTCCCACGCATGCGAGCAGATAGGATATCGCTAGAAGCAAAAAAGGATGCCTTGATTTGTGCTTTTGGGTTACAATATTTAAGGACCCATCGTGAGGAACATTTTATTAATGTTACCTCTAGAAAAATGAGAGAGCTTGGTAAATTATTAATAGAAATTAAAAAAATAAACGCCACGATAAAAAATCTTTTAGACGCATTGAAGCCCGAAAATTATGACACACTAGTGTTAGCGACAAAAAATGCAGCCAGTTTTGACAGTTCTAAAGACCGGTATAATTCACCAACGTACGCTATGAATATTGCCACTTCGATTAAACAATGTTGCAGTATAGCCTTATATGAATCTTACAAGTCAGAAGTCAGTGTCAGTAGTGCAAAAACTCAAGTAGACCTTAACACTCTAATCAATTTAATTAAGAATCACTGGAAATTTGATGTGTCCAGTCAGGCAGCTGATGATTTGAATATGAAAAAATATAATAAAACAACAATTGTTCCCTTGGCAAACGATTTAAAACTTCTAAAAGATCATCTATGTACCACAGCTGCACATTCATCAGCTATGCTGACTCAGTCTGACAAATCACTTAATTGTCTTGCTTATGATCAGTTAATAGAAACAGTGTTCTGTCGCGTTCTTCTTTTAAATCGGAGAAGGCCAGGAGAACTGCAAAGACTACAATTAAGTTTTTACCAACAGTTGGATAAAAAAGATGACGAAAATGGCAAATACCAAGAATTTGACAAAATTCTTTCAGCAACTGAGAGGGTACTTGTCAATAATCTTAAACGAATCGTAATTCGCGGTAAAAGGGGGCGAGGAGTCCCCGTTTTATTCAGCAATGATGTGCAAAAAGACATTGGTGTTTTAATTTCTTTACGTCATAAATATGTGAATGAAAACAATGACTATATGTTCGCTAAAAGTGGTGGTTCACTTTTATGCGGTTACAAAACCATCGAAAAATACTCTAAATTGTGCGGAGCAAAAAATCCTAAGGCCTTAACTTCCACTCGGCTTCGGAAACATTTGGCAACATTAACTCAATTGTTCAACATGTCAGAAAACGAAATGGAACAATTAGCCTCATTTATGGGACACACTTTATCGGTTCACAAACAAAATTATCGCCTGCCAGATGATGTTTTTCAGACGGCAAAAATTTCTAAACTTTTGATTCTCATGGAAAGCGGTAAAGCAGATATTTACAAAGGGCGCTCGTTAGATGAAATAGATCTGGATTTGGAAGAAGATATAACGGAAAACGATGTACAAAATGAAGAAATTCTGGATTTTACTGTGAATGAACCTATAACTGAAACAGGATCTTCCACAGTAAAACCTATTGAGACAATAACAGAACATATTCCATCCTGTTCAACTGCCATAAGTGAACCAAAAGTTACTAAAAAAAAAGGGTTCTGATCCCATGGACGTCAGAACAAAAGAATGTGGTGTTAAAGTTTTTTGCAAAACATATAAAAACCAAAAAGCCTCCAAAACGAAATGAATGCGACATCTTAAAAAATCAATTTCCGGATCTATTGAAAAACAAAGATTGGTTAAAGATTAAGGTTTTTGTTCAAAACACATATACAAAAAGTACATAGGTGCTTATTGCTAATTCTCCGCCAAGTCCGCCCTGCTATTGCGTTCCTGTTGTAGGGCAAGATAACAGTGAAAGGCTGTAACCGTGTTTCTGTATACAAAATTAGCCTTCCTATCAAATGTTCTAGTTATTTTATTTTTAGATACTCCTTGTAGGCAAAGCTCTGTCCACAAAAGAAGAACCATGTACACTTGTCAGTTTTCGTAATATGGCGGTTTTTATTTTTCACTTTTTAATTATTTTCTTGAATTTGGTCTACGCGATTTATTTGATTTTTTAGTAGGGACACTGTACACTACATATTAAAACTCATCACTACAAAAATATTGTCTGAAACTTTAGTTCAAATATATGTCAAAATAATGGAAACCATAATTTGACAATTTTTTTTGGTGTACTTGCCGTTAGGCAAGTACAGTTTTTATTTCATGAATTGCCCATCTATAGATCTACTACATATATTAAATTCAAAATATTAGCTTTGGTACCTCATGCCAAAAACTAACTACAAATAAAATTATTCCTTTCTTGTTTCAATGTTTTTACATGATTGCTTTATTTACTTGTATGAATGAAATCCTACTATATCCTATTTTTTTATTATTACTACTGCTTAGTTAATTAATTCATTAATCCTTAGATAGCACGTTTAAAAGTAATGTGGGTTTTCTTTACCCCCCGCCAGCTAAACAGTTGCTAGGTGATACTAATAAGGCGTAATGAATTTAAAAGGAAATCAATACCAGCTAAGTAGATTTAGATATTATATGTATAACACGTAAAAAAAAAAACTTATCGAATTTACCAGGAAAAGCCATAGCGAATATAAGTTTGTGAACTTTTAAGTCCTCATAATGTAGGTAACGGATAACTAGGGATCCCTTACATTGCGCGTGGCCCGCAATTGGCCGGTTTTTTAAGCTTTTATCGCGTTCAAGGTTTGTATTTGCAAGATATGACTGGGTAAGCCTAATAATTCGGCGAATGAAACTAGAGACCGGGCTTACTTATCTCATGTAGTATGTCAAGGATGTTTTAAGGATGCCGGCGTGCCTTAGTACAGGTTCTTATTTCAGTAGCTTCCTAAAGCTAATGTTTATCTTCTAAGCTTGGTTCAGTTCTGCCTTGACTGATCTCTGGTGTAGTCGGATATATATAGATCCATTTTATTTAGTTTCAATCAAGTGTTTGCTATGGCATCTGGTCGGAATTCACCAGAAGATGATGGCTATGTAGACATGCAAACGCTTGCATTTCGATTGCCGTCCTACGGTACGTAGTTTTTCTGTAAGTAAGCCGATTTTAGTGTAAATATAAAAGTATTATTTAATTAAATAATTAACTGTAGTTTCAGAAATGAGTCTTTCTACTTTAAATGTATCTACGCCAAGTGACTCGATCCGACGTGAAGTTGTAAGGCCGGTACCGTTAGCCGCGCTGTTGGCGCCAGTCGAGCCGGCAGAAACAAATACTTCTTCTTACGTTTCTTCGCCATGTGAGATGATCCCAGAAGAAGTTGTGTGGTCGGTACCACAGACACCAGCAGTGTCACAAGGAGTAACGACAATTACAAATAGCGAACTAATGAGATTAAAAATTGCGATTATTATAGGTGTTGCCTATGCAGCTATATCACTTTTGCTAAATTTATGGATTTTATTAATCGTATGTAAAATGTAAAACGCTCAAAAGATTGTAACAAACCCGGAGACATTTAGGTCGAAGCGAAACTAAACTTTTCGCAACGAAGGGTAAAAAAATATGTAAAAATACTTCGCGTACAAACTGCGATCTCAGCTTGATGCACATTAATTTGTAGGAGTCCATATTTTTTCTTAATATTTCCATGAAGAAAGTTATTATACTGTTATCCAGGTTTCACGGTATGCTGCTCCTCCGAATGGTTTCATTCATGCCACATTTTTATACGCCTTTTTACTAAGTAACGTGTCTTACATATTATTTTTGTTAATTTGAATATTATTTTGTATTTAGTTTTAAGTTTTCGAAAACATTATGAATACGAGTAGTAGGGTAAGTGCTCGAATGAATGAAAAAATCCAGTGAAAAACAAAATACTCCTTTTCTCTTAACTTAAGAGAAAAGTTTATATCTAGCAAACCTGGTATTGTGTTCTCGATTAGAAGCGATATTTGTAAGGTTTTTGCAATATTAACTAGAATCCAAAACCTTCTTAATCCAGTGAACAACTGGCCGATAATCCACCACCACCACCATCATATCAGCCCTAGGCCTTCATGGGGGGTAAATGCCATAATCGCCACGCTCGATAATGAACTAGTTTATTTATTGGTTTCACTACTAATTTTCTAACCAGTTATAAGCGAACATCTCTTACAGTATTACTGTAGTTTAACAAAAAGTATCTCGATAAACTGTTCTCGCATACCTACCTATAAAGATCGGGATAACTGCAAACAAAATCGCTAAACAGTAAATAGAAGCAAAGATTTTAAGAATCATTTACTGGTTTCCGTTGTTCCTCTACTAGAAAGTTTGTCTAAAACGTATTTTACTCGTAACTTAAACTTATGGAAAGCTACTGCAGAAGTAATGTAATGTAACGTAAGCCAACTAGAATACTTACTTGTCCAATAAACAGTCATGGTCGATACAAAGTATAGCTATCATACATAAAATGTTTTTGAGTTAAAAAAAATCCTTAAGGGTTCATTCACTGGAGCACTTACCCTAGGTTCTACGCCTTGTTATTAAGTACACCTTTTCTTTTACGGCTGATAAACGGGTCTTAGGTACATATATATAGTCGACTCTAGTTAATTCGAAACTCGAAGGACTTTTAAAATATTACGAATTAATATTTCAAACTCTCGGAAATATCAAACGGTACGAAATTTTTGAAGGAAAAATATGAAAGTTCGAATTATTTAGTAATAATCAATTATTATTTTAACTGCCATTATTTTAACAATATCAATAGATTAGAGGTACATACACGTGCATTAATTATTAGTCTTTTCGTCAAGTATTTATACTTTTTGGGACTCTTAACTAACACAAACTATTAATCTGTATATAATCAACGAAAGAGTAACTGAAACTTAACTAAACAAATTAGTGTGGAAGTGTGTGGCAAACTAATCATTACAATAACAAATGCTCGTGCAACCATGAACTTGAACTTGTCTCAAAAATGTACTTACCTCTGCAATCTGATAACTTTGAATTGTCGAGTGTTTGACGTCTATGAGTTTGAATCGCATCGTTTTATTACGTAGCGATATTTTATTGTGTTCGAATTATCAAATGCTTAAAAATGTATTGATTTTTTTTGAAATATAAAGAGATGTTCTAGGGACTCGTGATAATTTCGAATTACAGAGGGGTTCGAATTATCTCTGGTTTTAATGTAACTCGAACATTTTGTATTAAGTTCAAGTTTGTAAGGAGATTATAAATACTAACAAGGAAACATGCCCAACTGTCCGGCGCCGATTTCATGGATTATTATATATGTTATAGAATAGTCTAAAATAACCGACACGTAATTTTTTTTAGCTGTCCAATCTCAAGCTATCGGTAGAAATTGTCCTCCAAACTACTGCAAAAAGGCGAAACCCTCTAACTTTGGAAGAGAGTTTTGTTCAAGCAAACTGCTAGTTAATTATTAGTTTTAATATATGTTGGACAAAATGAAAAAATAATGGACACGTGTTTTGCTATTTTGGCTCAAAACTAATATTTTACAAAAAAAAACACTTAAAAGTTGCATACTTTTCACCGTTTCACTCACTCACTTTAGTTGTTTTGCAAGTATTTTTTATCATAAAACTAAAATACACGGTCCTTAATCTCTATTCAAAAAAACATTTGACGGCGCTTTTAATAAAAAATCTAATGTATTTTTACTAGCTGTGAACTTTATAAAATTTTCCATACATAATAGTTGAATATTTGCACGATGGTAAAATTATGCAAAGTTCACAGCTTTAAAACTGAAATATATTTTTTTTTAAAGAGCCGTCAAATGTTGTTTTTAAGACTAGAGAATAAGGACTGTGTAGTTTACAGTTTTATGATTAAAAAAAACTAGCTAAACAACCAAAGTGAGTGAGTGAAACGGTGAAAAGGATGAAACTTTTAAGTAATAATAGCCATAATAGCAAAACACGTGTCCATTATTTTTTCATGTTCTCCAACATATATTAAAACTAGTAATTAACCAGCAGTTTGCTTGAACAAACTTTTTTCAGTACTTTGGAGGACAATATCTGGTAGGAGGTATAGGAGGTAGAGTTTGGGCAGCTAAAAAAATTACGTGTTGGTTATTTTAGACTACTCTATAACATGTATAAAAAAATCATTGAAATCGGTGCCGGACAGTTGGGTATGTTTCCTTGTAAATAAAACGCATCAAACATTGTCATTAAGTAAAGAAAAAAAGAAAAAAAAATTTTTAGTATATAATAATATATAATGTAATGATCCTATTGAAATAATCTACAAATGAATGTACAATTGTAACCATTGACTTGTTTTGTTGTTTTACCTAATTAATTACCAATAAAATATGTCTATGTCTATGTCCAAGACCCTATATGATGACGCCAACATCAGTAAAAAAAATTAACACTAAGTTTTAAGTTTTTAGTGATATAAATAGTAAATAAAACCCATCAAACGGGTTCTACACATTGTTATTAAGTTAAGACCCTATATGATGCTAAGTGACACCACCACCAGTAAAATGATGTAGCTACAGTAATTTTCACGTAAAATACAATATTTTAAATAAATAAAAATTTAAGCATTTTTCTTATTGTTTTATTGTATATTCAGCACCAAACACACCCATAAGCGTTACGCATGATTATGTACTTACGAATATAACTAAATGGACGAATCCGACCCAGAGTATTAGGATCCATTAAGTAATAATGAGTAGTATAACTAAATCAACGTTGTCCATTTTGTTATATTGTCCAAGTAATAGTCCTGTCCTTAACCATGAACGGTACCGAGTAGGTAGGTAACCAGCCTCCGTCGATATGAGGGGTGCGGGGGGTGTAACCCTGGATGAAAGAAACTGATACTCATAGTTTTTCTGGGCCACTTCGTACCTTGTAGCAGTGAAAATCAATATGAAAGCTGCTAGAGATCTCATATTCTTGTGACTGGACTATACGCAAAACTTAGAAACATTATCTATCGACCACGTGAGAGACCCGTTTCATTATATTTATTATATTTCGATTTATTTATTTATTTATTTCATCGTATGGCATTTATTTACGAACCGAGTTGTCCTTGGCTTGGCCCTAAAACTTCAGGTCAACGTTGCCATGTTATGCAATATCATTGAAGTAATATCAAATTTCTAACGAAGTTGGTCATATCCCGTCATCTAGAAAAGAGATGTTGATCCTCAAAAGTATTTATAGATTTACTTAAATCATGGCAAATCAAGTCACCTTTCAAACACCAACAAAAAACTAAATAAAAATCGCTTCATTCGTTTAGGAGCTACGTTGCTGCAGACATTTATACAGTTGTGTGCAATATAATAGCAGTTGTTTTAAATTAAATAACTTTACGTTCACTCAAGTAAATCTATTTAGCATAAAACATTTCTAAAATAGGATATAAGACAGCCATGACTTGCCATAGGCGGTACATTTACCAGAGCCTCAACCAAAGAAATTAAAAGTAGTAGGCCGGAAATGAATAATATTTGCTGAGAATGGGTTGTTATTTTTTATTTTACAATTTAAATGGACCACCAAACTCTAGCATGCAAATGTTGTCTAAGTCGTTGACTAAATCGGCAAAATTAGAATTACCTACCCTAATTTTGTCGATTTGCATTATTATAGATCAGACAAAATAAAGGTATTTTCCTTATATCAGTTAATTATAATGCATTTATTTATTAATAGTTTTGAATTTAAAATAATCATTAACAGTATAAAAACGCAGCAACCCTGAATACAGTTTCTTTTTAACCCCCGACGCAAAAAGAGGGGTATTATACGTTTAACGTGTCTGTCTGTGTATCTGTCTGTGGTATCGTAGCTCCCAAACGAATGGACCGATTTTCATTTAGTTTTTTTTGTGTCATTGATAATTATATCCCGAGTATTTTTAGCCATGTTTCATGAAAATCTGTTCAGCCGGTTTTGAAATATGGGGCTTTCATTATACTTAATCAGACGAAGATTTTTTATATCACTTGGCAGCTTATTATAAATTTTTAAGTACATAAAATCCCATCAAAAACATAAATGTGAAAATGGCAGCCAAGTTCACCGACAAAAGAATTGAGATCTAAATGGGCGCCAAGTTCCATAGATTATCTGAAAAGTTGGCAAGTTTGGCACTAGATCGTTTACAGTAAAACTAATTTACTGCGGCTTAATGCATTTTGAGCCTTAACTTGGCAGTTTTCTATGCAGTATGTTGTAATACCATAAAAGCTGTTGGATATTTAAGAAAACTGCCAAGTTAAAGCTCAAAATGCATTAAGCCGCAGTAAGTTCGTTTTACTGTAAACAATTTATTTAGATCTCAATTCTTTTGTCGGTGAACTTGGCTGCCATTTTCACATTTAAGTTTTTGATGGGATATCATTACTTTTTGTCAAACTTGATCTAATGGTGCTTTCCCAGAGCGAATGCACGAGTTACTATACCAAATACCCAAACCGCTATAGGTGCACCTAAAATATTTGAAGAGTTCCCTCGATTTCTCCAGGACTCTATAATCAGATTCTGACCCGATGACAATGGGATCACCCTGGAAGTATACCGTTTCAAGCAAAAAAATAATTTTCCAAATCGGTTAATAAATGACGGAGTTCTGAGGTAACTAGCATAAATAATAATAATAATAAAACTTGTAATAAAATCACTGTTTTATGTTTTTTTCTGGTGTATACACATAATTACCAAGCTGCATGCCAAATTTCAGCTTTCTAGGTCACCTGGAAGTGGGTTAGGTTTTTGATTACTAGTCAGTCAGTCAGTGGTAAAAATGCCGTTTTTTGGAATTTAAAATCTTAATAACTATAAAACCTATATTCATGAAATTTGGCGTTCTAGTTGTTCTAAAGGATCTTAATATATGTACCAAATTTCATGTTTTTATGTTAGATAGATTTGGAGTTATTGGGGGGTCAAAAGTGTCTCCAAGTGGCACCGGCTGCTGTCCGCCAGTTCCTGGGATGAACTTGGCTGGACACGCTGTCGCGTGTCTAGATATGGACTCCGAAGTGTTGCCCTCAAGCGGGTTTTAGTCCCAATGATGGACCGTCAGTACGTTCGCTAGGCAAGGTCCACGAACATCTATTTAATGGAAAAGTTCCATATTTTCTGGATGTGATCAGTAACGATGTGAGGCATTGATTGAATAATGAATAATATACTGAATTGAAATAATTGTAAACAAATTTTGGTTTTTGATTGATTTTTCAGTTTTATGAGCATTGCTGCTATGACGTAGCCAAGCCGATTTTCATATTTATTTTTAGTCCAAAAACCTACTTATATTAGTGCTAGCGGTACACCCCGAAATTCAGTAAAAAGCTGCAACTGGTGCAAGCAGCAAAACCAGAGCGATTGATATTTAGGACAACCGAACTAATTTAACCCGAAAAAAATAAACAAAAAGGAGAGAAATTATGACGTCATCTTTTTTGTATCCTCATACCCAACCCCAAGAAAGTAATTTTGAAAATATTTACATTAAGTATTTTTTTATTTTTTAATATTACAAAATGTAATAAAATCACAATTCGTAATATTAATCTGATAAAATAAAAATTCGTGCTACGGATCAAATTGATTCGTATGGCCTACGGATCAATCGTTCCGATTTTTATGCTTTTAACTCCATTTGCAGGTTTTTTTGGCGTACCGCTAGGACTATATAAGTAAAATTTCGAATCAGTGTTGACAGATACAGAAGAATAGTAAAAGAAACGAAAATAATATAGTATCTAAAATTATCCCTATGTTTATCCCTTAATTGTCATTTTCTCATTGACTCAAGCACGTAGATATAGAAGTTCTAAGAGGGGGATGGGCGAACGGGCCATCAGGACATCACACAATAAATGAATGCGCGAGCGTAGCGAGCGCGAAATTTTCCTTTAGCAAAATAATCGGCCAAGTGCGTGTCGGATCACGAATGAAGGGCTCCATTCCCACCACTACCACTCCACATGTGAAACCACTATCCTTTACTTCGAATCAAAACAGTCGCATCTTCATAGTAAATTCACATGATATCGATATCTCAAAAACTATTAAACCTAGACTTTTCAGGTTTTCCTGTAAAAAGGACTGTTTTGTGTATTCATTTTCAAAATTGTAGTTAAGGCTTGTAGTTTCGGAGATCAATTTTTGTCTATTTCCTCAAATCACTTCAAAATTATTTATCAAATATTTATAAAAAGAAATGAGTTTCTCACATTAAGACCTTTTATTTGATAGGTATATCACACGATATAGTTTAAAAACTTGTTTTTAATTTCTAAGTTATCCCTTCCACGAGTGATCCTTTTTTATACCACGCCTGTGAGAAACAAGCGTGATAAGGGTTCCATTTTTTTTCTTTTTGAGGTACCTACGGAACCCAAAAAACGCAAAAACGTAAATTGAAAGACAATGAGGTACCTCCATACATTTTGATAGAAGTGCGGAAAATATGTTCTTCATAAGTCCTGAGAGATCTTGCCACGAGCAATACGAGTAGTAGCCCTACTAATCGACACTTAGAGTTTTACATCCTAAAGCACGATGTAGTTCTAGTCTCGTCATGTCCGTCTGTCAGTCCGTACGTAATTGTAGGCATTTTAATCAAAAACTACACACAGCAAACAAAAAAATAAAATTTGGGTTAAAGATGTTTTGTAAGACGCTACGTAGTAAAATAATCAACAAATAAAATAAATGGGGGCACTCCATACAAGTAACTGACAATAAAAAAAAACTAGGTATACATGTGGTACATCAATCGATCGGTCTTTAAAAATAAATATGAGGTTTCTTAGCAGTTTTATTGATTAAGTTAATATAATCGGAAATAATCGCTCCAAAAGTCATAATAATTGTGTTCCTTCCCGTAACTTTGGAACCGTGAAATAAAAAAAATACGAAAAAAAAATTTCATGGGCACTATGTCCATGATTTTTTTGTTATTAAATAAATACTGACACCGAAAAATGTTTTTTTTGTTTGTTGCTTTGATGATGCGCACTTCTAAGGTTTGGAATTCTCTGCCAGCGGTGTCTGTATTTCAGAGTTCATATAACCTAGACCTTTTTAAGGCACGAGTGAATAGGCATCTTCGGGGTGAGCTCGCTTAATCTTTGGCATCATCTTTGCGCCCTGGCTAGATGCTGGCCAAGAGCAGTCGCATTTATAATAAAAAAAAGATAGTTTCTAAGTTGACTACCTGTTGAGCCTAGTTGGTAGTGACTCTGCCTCCGAAGCTAGAGGTCCCGGGTTCGAATACCGGCCAGGGCATTTATTTGTGCATTTTTCACGGATATTTGTTCTTGGGTCTTGGATGTTTTCTATGTATTTAAGTATGTATTTATCTATATAAGTATGTATATCGTCGTCTAGTACCCATAGTGCAAGCTTTGCTTAGTTTGGGACTAGGTCGATTTGTGTAAGATTGTCCCCCAATATTATTATGAAAAATTGGCTCGCCCTAAAAGTACCATGAGTTTACTATAAAAATACGACCGCTCCTACTCACAGTACAGGATAGTGGTTCTAAACTAGGACCAGTAGCAGTAGGTACAGAACCCCCCACTGCGCGCCGTCCAAACCGCACTTGGCCGCTTTTATTTAGTATGATATATGGATCATCCATATCAGTGATCATCCATTCTTGCAACATCGTAAAACTTGAGCTTGTTGTGCACCACGCGAAAAACTGCGAAACTTTTTCACTTATTCGTGATCTAAAAGCTAAAAGTCATAAACTGTAAGTTTGTCGATCGCAAAATGTAGTACTTTTTTTAAGTTCATTAAATTTACATCAATTCAAGCCCCAACTATGCAGCTAAGCTTTTTAGCCCTTTTAGGGAAAAAGCTATGGCCCTTCCAAGATGGTCAGATTTTGCTGTCGAAAAACGCACGGTTTTGTTATGACTTTTAGAACAAGTTGCGAAATTTCGCAGTTTCTCGCGTGGCCGCGGACTCAATAAATTATTCGATGCTGCCAATCTAGACTGTTAACATTTTGCCCCTTGCCCCCCCCCCCCCCCCTTATATAAGTCCCTGCATTGACTGCTATTATTACGCACATAAGTAGGTAAAATCTCAAGTTATATTAAGTATTATTCCATACCTTATACGCTAAGTGCTCTATTACTAACCGACAAACCACTCTGTCCACCTGATGGAATGCTTTTTTTTATCGAACAACCTGGTTGGTATGTTGTTTGTTTTTGTCTTAATATATCTACCGACCAACCAGGTAGTGGTTGGTTGGTAGATATATTTCACTTAAATAGACAATATTAAAAACTTACAAAACATCCGATAAAAACTTAACCGAATCATTTGAATAAAAATGTATAGATTTTTTTATGCCACGTCTGTGGCAAACAAGCATACAGCCCACCTGATGGTAAGCGGTCACCGCAGTTTATTGACGCCTGCAACTCCAGTGGTGTCACATGCGCGCGACTGACTCTTTAAATGTGTATACACTCGTTTCTGGAAGAACCCCATACTGAAGTCTTTCGGGATAACCTAGCAGGGAGCTCTTTCCAAAACCAGAGCGTACGAGAGAGGAAATTCCTCTGAAACCGTACCGTACGCGACCATTTAAGTTCTAAGGTGTGAGGTTGCATACCCTGCCGACGGCAAGCGGTGCATTGGTAGAAACCTGCCTGGGAATGTCTCTGAAGCGAGTCAAAAGGCCCAAGCCGGTATCCAGGTGCCCAGAGGTGACTGCAATAGATACTCTATGTGGGAACGGATTTGTGACTTGTATAAAAGAAGTCTCTGTCCGAGGGTGAAGTATCTCTTCGCTCTATTGAGCTCACCTAGCTTTTGAATGCCAGCTTGGCTTTGCCTTCTTAAAGATTTTTAAAGGGTACCTACTTAAAAAAAATGAATATAATCCAAATTTTATTTACATCAGATTGTTACAATATATAATAATTTAATCTAGAACACTTGTAACCAAAAACTTCACAATCTCCATTGGCGATTTCATAATTTTTACAATATCTTGTACGTGATACAAGTTAAAGTCTGTCAAATTATCCTCCGCTTCTGCTACTCCTTGCCAATTTTGTTCTGGGCGAAGATGATACACACATGCACGCGTTTCAGGCGATATATACAAGTTGTGCTTATAAAGCATTTTAGCTTTAAATAGGTTGTTTGATATGGTTTCAGTTTGATTCGGACACCCGCCAAAAATACAGGAATCATTTGCAGGCGTTCTTTTTATAGTCATTTCAAAAGATGAGTTAGTTTCCTGGATGTTCAGATAGTCCATATCGAGTTGCACCCAAATTCTGATAAATGACAGAGCTTGATTTTATTCAAAATGTAAGTGACTCTTACGCCCAGTACGTAGCCAGCATCACTATATAACTATTTTTTCATTAAGAGCGGCCTTGTTGAGGGTTAAGGTATGCGATTAATGAACGCGAAGTTTGGCAACGTCGCATCACATGAGATGAGATATGGAACGCGGAAGGCATATAGGTGTTAGAATCGAGTGAACAGTAAACAATATACATGGACGCCTTATGGTGATAAGCATGAAAGGGAGCTCAGATGAGTACAAGAATGCGGTTAAATTGTATATTAAAATCTTTTAATATTTCCTATTATGGATCATGACATTACATTTGCTATATTAGTAACAAGTAATGTATGTGAAAATATTACTATATTCATAAGCGCAACAGGGGGACGCCATAATAATGCGAAACGGGAAGACGCCAGAAGTGTATCGGGATTTATATATATATATGATGGACACTATCTAAACTCCTCTGTCAACAGATTTTTTGGAGCATACGCTTGAAAGTTAATTTACTTATCAACTATTAATTTTTTTTAATGAATTACATTTTGGTTTTAATTTTGAAATTGACCAAATTATAGAGATAAAAAATTGAGTATTCCACGGTTTTTAATGTATGAATAACTAGCTTTTGCCCCCGACTTTGTCTGCGTAGAACTCGGTCATCGCGTTAGAATAATATTGCTATTCTTTTATTTTTAGGATTAGGATTGTATTCATTTATTTTATTTTCATTTCAAGTTTCTTTGTACTTTATATTTCAATTATTGTTTTTTACATGAATATAAGTGTTATACATACATACACAATATATTATGTGAGCATGTCAAAATCTGGAAAAAACCCGGCCAAGTGCGTGTCGTATCACGCACAACGAAGGGTTCCGTAGCAACACCTAGCAGACCACTTTTAAAAACACTATTTAATACCTTGTATCAAAAAAGGTCCTATCTTCATAGAGAAGTCACGGCACTTACGTTGTTTTGTTTGGGCAAGACAGTTCTTTAGTGATAATCCAAAAACCCTAATCATTTATAATTTATATTTATAATTGTATTTATAAATATATTAACCATGTCACAGATGCCGATGACTGCAGCTGAAAAGCAAAAAAAATATCGGGAAAAGTTAAAAACGGAAAACCCCGAGAAGTATGAAGAAGCTAGAAAAAAGACCAAAGAAAGATGTGCACGATACTATCAGAAAAAAAAGAGTTCTTATACCGAAGAGGACAGACAAAAATTGCGCCAAAAATGGAAAGAAGATAGAAAAAGGGCAGAAGCTGAAAAAAAAACATCCTAAAATGAGCCATCAACATCACAAGTATCACAACTATCACAAGCTTCGAGTCAGCTAGAAGGTAAATGCATCGACCAGAGGCTGAGACAAGAAAATGCAGAATTGCGTTCACTGATAAATCGATTGGCTAAAGGATTCAAAAAACTGCAGCAAAAAATCCGCAGGCAACAGAACAAAATTAATGAGATGGAGAAAGAATTTGATACCTTCTTAGTTGTATTAGCCATGCAACAGAAGACAGAAGATGTAACGCAAGAAATAGAAGAATGTACACCGAGAAAAAATGTTGCTGAATTCATAAATAAAACTATTCCTGACATTGAAACGCCCAAAAAGGAAGCAATCAAGAAAAGACTTTTAGAGCATAATGTATTGAAAGAATCATTAAAACTGCAGTTTGAAATCGCGAATAATACTGAAAAAAACGTTCTGAAAAAAGTGGTAAACAGTGATATCGTAAAAAAATATAAACACGTATCAAAAATTAGGAAATGTCTGGGATTAAAAAGCAATATGAAAAAATACAGTAGTAAGAAAGTTAAAAGCAGCTTATTAAGATACAAAATTGAGAGGTTTTTTAACAGAGATGACGTTAGCCGCGCCACTGCAGGCAAGAAAGAATACAGGACTTACAAAAAAAATAAGCGTCAGAAGAGATATTTAGTAGATAAACTTATTGTACTACATAAAAAAAATATTTCGGTAGAGGGCCCGATCAGCTTTAGTACATTTAAAAAGTACCGTCCATTGTATGTACTTTCTCCTAAAGTCAAAGATTGCGAGAGTTGTGCCTGTATTAAGCATTCGAACTTACAATTCGTGGTTGATAAACTTAAGTGTTTAAATGTCCTGAAATCGAGCAACCTTAACGAAGTAGTGGCAGATTTTGTTTGCGATTGCACCTCAAAAGATTGCATGTACAACAAGTGTGACGCGTGTCTAGAAAATAAATTATGTGTTGACAATGCGCAACTATCTGAAGAAACAAGCTGGTTTACATGGACGTTAAAAGAACATGAATATGAAAAACACGGAGAGAAAAAGAAAATGGTAAAAATAAGAAAAGAAGGGACTTTAAAAGACCTGGTTGAGACATTTTATTCAGAACTGAAAAAATTTGAAACCCACATATTTAACTTTTACTACCAGTACAAGCAATACAAAGACTGCATTAATAATTTGAAAGACGATGAGGCATGCATCCATATAGATTTTTCGGAGAATTTCACCTGTAAATATCACAAAGAAATACAAGCAATGCATTTCATAAAAGAACAAATTGCTTTACATACGGGAGTAATTTACATCAAAGGAGAGCAAAAATCCATTTCTTTTTGCTCTATTTCTCCGGATAACCAACATAACCCGGAAGCAATATGGACACACCTCGACCCCGTTTTAAAACACATTAAAATTAATTATCCCGAAATCACCACCCTGCACTTCTTCTCAGATGGCCCCAATATAGCCAAAAAAAGAATTTTTACTTTTTTAGTCAAAAAATTTACGAATACGGGTTTAGTTACGGTACTTGGTCGTTTTTCGAGGCCGCACATGGAAAGGGTGCTGCGGACGGTATAGGAGGAGTTATAAAACGAACTTTAGATGCTAAAATCGCCCAGGGAAAAGATATCCCGAATGCTGAAACAGCATTTGAAGTTCTGGATACAGAGAACACAAGTATAAAAATATTTTATATTCCGTCTGTGGATATCTTACCTATTCATACTAAACTTATTCCTCTGCAACAAACGATGAAAATTCACCAGCTTATAACAAAGGAAAAGTTCCAACTCAAGCACAGAGATCTCAGCTGTTTCTGCGGAGATCCCAGAGCTAACTGTGAATGTCACTCACCAGTCCATCATAGCTTTTTAAACGAACGAAATGATCTAAAAAGAGGTAATAAAAGAAGGAATGTCGGAAGATCTACAAAAAGCAAGAAAACTAAGAAAAACAGTTTATCGAGTGAGGAAAGCGACAGTGAAATTGATATCGAATATGCGGACAGTGATGAGACTGAGATATTTTCCGATGATCCAATGAATCTAGATAATGACAACGATTCCACCCCTGCGCACAATGTACTGCACGAAAAAACTGGCACTCTCCTTGAAATTAACCCAAATAAGAAAGTGACCGTGCTATCCGAAATTATTATAAAAAAAAGCGATAATCACATGAAAATAAAACAAGCCGAAAAAAGGAGAGAACTTTGTGAAAATGAAGACTTCGTACCAAAAAGATCTCGCGAATCTACAGAACATCTTCCTAAGTACGATGTGACAATGTTGTCAAAAATTAGAAACATCCCCGAAAATACTGTATGTGGTGATTTGAAAGACAGCAATTTATTAAGGAAATGTGACTCCTTAAGTGTAATAAAAGACAAAGACAGTGATCAATTTAATGCTGATAATGAAAGAAGAGATACTAACAAGGAAAATGAAAATCACGCCAAAGAAAATATTTTAAAGACAAATGAGCAGATTGACGAAGAACGGGAAATAAAGGCTATAGATAATGCACAAACTGAGCATAAGGATCAAGATGAAAAACAAAATGTGAAAGATAGTAAAGAAAGAGTCCGGAACGATCAAGACAAAGATAGGGAAGAAACTGAGCAGATCTATGAAGAGAAAGGAATAGAGGCAAATGAAGAGATTGAATCCAGTGAGCAGGATGATAAGGGAAGAGGAAATAAAATGATAGAGAGTGAAAAAAGTGAACTAAATTTGGACATTAAAGATACTGTAATAGTAAGATATTTTGAAAGAAAAACTTGGAGATATTATGTGGGATTTGTTGAGAAGATAGAATTAATTAATGAAGAAAATAATTTCAAAGTAAGATTCTTGAAAACTGTTAAGGGGTCTAATAATTCTTTGAAATTTTTAGTACAAAGAAAGGTAGATATAGATATTGTGACTGCAATTTCTATCGTCAAAAAGGTACATTTGATTAAGCGAGAGAAAATGTATTATCTGCAAAACGATGAAGATACCGTGTTTTTTACTTAAGATTTTTTTTTATTTGTTGTAAGTAAAGGAGGTGGATAGTTTTTGTGATGTTGCTGAATACACCTTGTTAAATTATTTTATGTTGTGAGCTTTCCGTCCCGCGCTGCGGTAGCTTTATGTTGATGTTATAATTAGGCTGGTCATCGTACATACAAAAAAAACGCTGAAATTGCAATAACTGCGGTGAACTTGCTTTTTTGGTATTTTATACAGATTTGCAGCAGTCTAAAATAAACACGCGTAAATTTTTAAGTTTTGTGCAAAAAAGGCCCTGCCAAGAAAGTTCACTATTTTTTAAGTGTACAAAATGCCTGACAGTTTCAGGATTTATTCAGTTTTCTAGATCTAATAGCTCCCAAGATACTGGGAAAAAATAGATAATATTAGGAACCCTTTGTCTTGGGAACTATTAGACCTAGGAAATTAGATCAGGGCTCAGTCAGGAATTTTGTACACTATAAAAAAAAATATAGCGACCCTTCTCGTCAGATCCTTCTTCTATATATTTTTTGCATGGAACTAAAATAAAGTAGTGCGTTTACCGCAATTATTGCAATTTCGAATATGACATATGACTGGCCTAAATACATGTTTTCTTTGTCTACTTTGTTACTACAAGTTAAAGAGCAATAATAACAATTTTTGTGTTATGTTTACTTAGTTTTGAAAAAAGACTGACACTGACTGAGACTGGCACTGTGTGATTTTGATTGTTTTTTTTTGTGTAATTTATCGTACAGCGTTACGTTTTTGTTTACTTAGTGTTGGTAAAAGACTGATTTTAATTATTTTTGTGCAATTTATCGTACCAAATTGCTTTTATAATAGTTTAATTAAGTAGTCAACTTATTTTTGATACAGAATTTTTAAATAAAAGATTTAGTATTAGATTAAGGTGGTTCGTTTTCCATACAAAGCGTCTTTTGACATTCGCAGGCTAGCGGCGTGATATTTTGGAAAACTCGTGTAACAAACTTTCATAAATTGGCTTTCCATTTGCGCCAATTTCCCCTCCTAGAATAAACTTGTACGAACTAGAATAATTTGAGAAATTAGTTGAAATTAGATACGTGACATAATTTTTTTCAAATTATTCTAGTTTAAACAAGTTTTTTCTAGGAAAGGGGGAATTTCGCGCAAATGGAATGCCGATTTATGAAGGTTTGTTGCATGGGTTTCTTAAAATATAACGCCGCTGGCCTGCGGATGTCGAGGGACGTTTTGTATGGAAAACGAACCACCTTAACAATTTTTTTTTCACTTAGTTTATACAAATAAAAGACATTACGGACAGACATGACATTAAATATGTTTTTTTTTGTTTTCTGTGTATTTTATTACTAGAAATTTTAGAGAAAGATTTTCTATGTATAATTTTGTTAAGATAGTTTTTATAAAAAATAATCTCGATTGTTTTTTCTGTAGTTGTTACTAGAAGTTTTTGAGGAACAATAATAATTTTGTGTTTTTACTTACCCCGTTTTGATTAAAGACAAAATGCGATTGTTTTAAATTTGTGTACTACATCGTACAGCGTTGTGTCTTATAATTACTTAATTTTGATTATAGACTATTTTTTGTCAAATTGTGTACCTTTGATTACTAAAAGATTTAGAAGAATATTAACAATTTTGGTTTGCGCTATCTTCACACAAATAAAACAAATTAGAAAGAGAACTGGTTTTATTTTGTTGCTGCTAACAGTGCTAACACTCACTATTTTATAAATAAGACAGTTTGTTATCCATGCAAAGTAGCATGTCTGTGCGTCTTCTACAGATTGTACTTTGGTGAGTGCGCTCAGGAGCTCCATGAGTTCATACCGCCTTCCCCCTTCTTCCATCGGAAATCCAGACGTACGGCAGGCTACTATCCTTGCCTGGTCAAAATTCCTCTTATTCGAACGCTGCGCTTTGCATCATCTTTTATAATGCGCACTTCTAAGGTTTGGAATTCTCTGCCGTTGTCGTGTTTCCGAGGTCATATAACCTAGACCTTTTTAAGGCGCGAGTGAATAGGCATCTTCTGGGTGAGCTCGCTTCATCGTCGGCCTCATCTTTGCCCCCTGGCTAGATGATGGCCAAAAGCGATCCCATTAAAAAAAATGCGCATTATACATATAAAGGTCCAGTATGAAATCGGCCTTACATGCTTTACTCGTTACTTTCGTGTTACTTCAACGTTACCGTAACGTTGAAGTATAAATGTTACTCAACGTTACTTAGTGGGAAAATCTACGGCCTTACCCAGATGTTGAATATTTCCTTCCTGAACCTGTTTTCCCCTTCACTATTTTTTTGTGTCTTATGTAACCATCTCGCAGTGTTCTCCATGTGTTCTTGGCCATGGATCCTTAAACAAAGAAAACTTTACAATAATTAAGGAATTAAAATAAACATAACAAGAAAAATAGTACATTTAAGCCTATAGTCAAACATAGAAAGTGGGCAATTTTGTGAACAAAAAAGGCATTTTTTTTTCATTTATCTATTGAAATATACGGCTATACCTGCGCGAATAATAATAAATCTGTTCAGCTGTTTTGAGCTGCAATGGCTATGGCTCACACTTACATTCAAACACAAGGCAAAAAAACTGGAGACTAATATTTTAGACTTGATTAATATCAAATAACCTATTTCATTTACTTTCTATAAACTATTTCTTAAGTACAATTGACTACAAAGAGATGTATACACTTTTGCACATTATTACAATGCAGTAAGGTGTAAAAGTGTAAGTATACATCTCTTTGTAGTCGACTGTATATAGCACAACTCATTTAATTATAATTTGATAATTTTTTTAAGTTAGTTAATTAAAAATAAAGTTTGCTTTTTCAGATACATAAGAACGGGTGATTCTTTTCTCACAATCTCTTTTTCGTTTCGCATTGGGAGAAGCACTGTTTCAATGATAGTAGAACAAGTATCAAAAGCCATCTGGGAATGTTTACAACCTGTATATTTGCCAACACCCACTGATGACATTTGGAAACAATCGGAGCTAGGCTACAGAGAGATTTGGAAGTTCCCAAACTGTGTTGGTAGTGCAGATGGAAAGCATGTTAGGCTAGAATGCCCTCGTAATAGTGGCCCCAGTATTACTGCTATAAAAACTATTTTTCAATAGTTTTATTTGCAGTTGCCGACCCATTTTATAAATTCACAGTGGTATACGTTGGGAGCTATGGCAGCCACAGCGATAGTGCTATTTTTGAAAATTCTGCATTTTATCGCCAATATTTACACAATAAACTGTTATTGCCACCAAAGCCCTTGCCTGGCACTAATGATCCAGTACCTCATGTATTGATTGGTGATGAAGGTTTCGCACTACAAACTTACTTAATGCGACCATTTCCTAGATCTCAAACTATACATGATACAAGGAAACAAAGATATAATTACAGATTATGTCGCGCACGTCGTATTGTTGAAAACACTTTTGGTATATTAGCAGAAAAATGCAGAATATTCCAAAGACATTGGCCATGTTGAAAAAGCTATTCATGTTATAAAAGCCGCATGTTATTTACATAACTTCGTTAGAATTAAACACGGCGATATGATGCAAATGATAAATGAAAGGACTTCAAACCAAGAACTGCCCGAAAATAGTGAAGTAGGTATGAACCAAAACGAAAACAGTGCATTAGCACCATTGCGTCGTACTAACATAAGGTCACCTAATGCTGCAATTGCAGTTAGAGAAAAGTTTGTCTCTTATTTTAATCAAGAATAAAACTATCAATCAACGTAACAATTATACTATACCATAACCTATATCTTGAAAATAAAAAAACAAACGGCTGCAATCACTACAGGACTTTTCTCACGAGTGACTAATTACAAGTGAGTGCAGCCGATTATTTTTATATTATTATCATGTCTCACGAAAGTTTACTTTACATACCTTGAACTCCAATTGTTGCACCGATTTTCTCCCAAAGCATGTTTTTGTAAATAACATTCTTGTACTCCTTATTTTTTAAATCATAAATACATGGATATTGTCTAACCATTTCAATGAGTTTTTCTTTACTTTCACTGTTCATGTTTATTAATATAATAACAACTGAACAACAAACAATCACAGTAGATAATTTTTTTTTCGTTATTGATGGCGTCTTGCTGCTAAGGCACTTTGCCAGTAGATAATTAAACAACTGACAATAGTGACAATCTTGAAATGTCAAGTCAGTGTGTCTAGACACACAAGTAGTGATGCGGGGACAAGTAGTGATGTTTCCACACCGAATTGTTCCCATAACAAGCTTTTATACGACGAATTTTTATAATCTTTGCGTTTTTGGTTATAAATACATTCGTATATTGCGCACAGGTTCAATATTTTTTCCTTTTATTTGGCAATCCATTACAAAAACCTCCATGCGCCCCGGCCAAGTTGTAAATAAATACAAGAGAGCTGTGCAGCTGCTGCGCAGCACCGAGCAGTGCGTGTCCCAACCTGTTCGGTTTGCCGTCTCATAGGGAACGCCGGTAAATACAACGTCATCACTGCAATCAACGAAGCGACGTTGCCGCTCCGCTGCGTGAGCGCGTGCTCGCAGCACGCAGCCGGTTTGTCTCGACGGAGCTGCGTTGCGTGCACGTGCACGCGTACGTGCACGCCACGCAAGCGGTGTGTCATCTACTATGACATTTCATACGATACAACGCGCACGCCACGCACACGCGCACGCACACGCGCACGCGCACGCGCACGCGCACGCGCACGCGCACGTGCTGCGCACGCATTCGGTGTGGCTCGGCCTTAAGATAATGTATTTATATTATTTGTCTTAAAACATTTAAAAGCATGAATTAAGCAGTTTTTAGAAGAGTATTCTTAACTGTTGTCTCGATGTAACACCCGAAACGAAAAAGAGATAATAGTTTGTGTAAGTTATCGCTTAATAAACTGTAGCCTAGCATGTTTGGTCAAAGTAAGGTTGTTACGTGGGCCTATTCAAATGTGTGATAATTTTTGTTTTAGCGTATGCTTTAGTTGCATGTTTGAAGTTGTGTAACACCCGAACCGTTTCGGGCGTTACATTGATGTAAGCTGTACCTAAAACTGATTTCACATACTAACTTGAGTTTATACCGTCCTTTTCATAATGCAATGGTGTGTTATTATGGTAATTGTATTTTTAGGGCATATCATCATGGTATCGTCAACAAAAGATCGGTTATCAAAGCTAAGGGAAAACAGAAAGAAAGATCCAGTCAAATATGCTGAATATTTATGCAAAGAGAGGGAAAGGGATGCTATCAGACGGAAAAGAAAGAAAGAAGAACTATGTACATCATCATCATAAATTTAAGAGCCTTGCTCTTGTCGGTGGAGTAAGCGCCATTTCGTTCTTCTCTGTGCTACATGTTTGAGTTCCTGATACGACACAACATTAACTAGAACTATGTACAGAAGATCTTAAAATGAAACATCGTTTAAAAGTGCGTGAAAAGAGTACGAGCACATAGAGAAAGGAAAAAAAATAATGCAGTTGTAAGTGATTCTCCAATAGGGTCTTACAACTGCTTGCAAACGTTTTCAAAAGCTGTCAGAAAGGTAAAGAAATCTCTCCCCGTTTCACCAACAAAGAAGGCTGCTATTATCCAGAAAGTGATAACTGACGTGTTAGGAGGATCTTATGAAATAAAATCTTCTGAGTTTTTCAAAAATAAGGGCCCTATACTTTCTATGGAGACACAGAGAGCAGTAAAAGATTTTTTTACAGGGATGATGTTAGTCGTCAAGCCCCCGGGAGGAAAGACTAAAACGGTAAGAGACCCTGAAACTGATGTAAAAGTGAAAAAACAGAAACGAACTATGATTACCACTATTAGCGAAACGAATACTTCAAAGATCTCAACCTTGACATAAAAATTGGAAAATCATCCTTTTATAATATAAGACCGACTGAGGTTCTTCCGATATCAGACACGCCCCACAATGTCTGCGTCTGCACGCTACACGCAAATTTCATAAACTTATTCGAATCTCTGAAAAAAGAAATACCTTTACCAGAAAGCCATAAAAAACTTATTATAATGATATCATGTGACATAACAAACGAGACTTGTATGGCAGGATCTTGTGATAAATGTCCAAAAAACTTTTGGAGTAGTTTTGATACGACTCTCGTAGGTGCGAAACAAGTATCATGGAACCAATGGTCTTCTCTCAATAACCGCCCTGAAATTATCAAAAAACAACTATATATCATTTTCAGTTGTGCTGCCCAATTCAATAATAAATATACCTTGTCATCACTCCATGAACTCAAGAACGGCGGAAACGCTAAACAGCTGCAATGGCACTTTTTCGCTGCATCTCACGGAAAAGGAGCTGTTGACGGCATTAGGGGCACAATAAAGAGATTGGCATGGTTGGGTGTTAAGTTAAATCAAGACAGATTATCCTGGATTCCGCTGCAGATTTTTATGCTTACGTCAAAACCCAGACCCAAGCCATACACGTTATGCACATCAAAAAAGAGGATATTGAAACAGATACACAGTTTTTAAAAGAGCTCTGGGATGATGTTCAAGCTATACCTGACCTTCGGAAGCAGCATTATTTTGAAGTGCTGGACTACAGGCGACTGATCGTAGCCAAAACATCCAAATCCAGTTCTGTTCAAGTTGTTGTTACAAAGCAAGAAATATGGGAGGATGAATACCTGGTACCGCTAGCTGCACTGAAAACAACCCACGAAGACGAACTGGAGGTATCTGACGTCACAAGCGACTCTAATCCTGCCCTGACATCTGCATCGGTCCCTGATTTTCAGGTTGCTGAATGTTCGAAAAGAGGGCTTCGGTATAGTGAAGTTTATACCGATTCAGAAGGGGATGAACCTCATCCCGATGGATCTGTGCAGAATATAAAACGTGGGACATTTGTTCTCGTTAAATTTCAAGTAAAAGGCAAAGTTCGATTAGAGATGATGATGGTGAGATAAAAATTATGTTTTTAAAAGTAGTTGGCGATAACGCATCTACGTTCAGACAGACCTGACAATAAGGACGTGAGTTATGTGCGTTATGAGGACATAATTTCCGTATTACCTCGTCCTACTTCACACGTCGAAAATGATAGCACCTACTACGAATTCTCAACGAAAATTGATGTCTTCGAGAAATAGTTATTTTATTGTTCAATATTTATTTAGTTACATTTACTGCTATATTTCTTAAAATGTAGTATTATAAATACGATAATTTTAATAAAAAAGTTCAAAATTTTGTATTAATCGGTTTTACTTTTGTACTCGTAACACCCGAAACGAACCATTAGTAACACCCGAAACAGGTACTTAAATTCATTAAAAAATATTGTAAAGCGATATTGAGGGTTATTTAAGCATTTTAGTAGACTAAAAAAACTAATCTATGACTTGTTATGAATAATGTTCGCTGAATTATGCACTTTAGTACTAATGGTCAGAAGGTATAGGGGAGAAGTGGCATGAAAGAGCCAGTTTTCTTTACGGAAGAAAAAATACTACTTGTAATGAAAAAGATGTAATTTTTTATTTTTAAAATTATTCTTTATTTATTTTAGTACGTAATCTCGTACAAAAAAATCTTAAATAATAAATAAAAATCAACGAAATATGCATTTCAAAAAAATGTGTCATTCGGCTCTTTCATCACAGCTCGGTATTGAAAGAGCTGCCATAAGTTTTGAAAGAGCCAGTAAGTATAACAACGCGTAATTATGAAAATTATCAAAAAAAAAATAACTGCGACATAAAAAAAACTTATTATATAATACAATTCTAACAATATTTTTAAATAATTGCTAACATTTCTTAACAAAAAAAAAACAATATTATCAGTCATTTTAAGTACTCGTTTTTAACGCTTTCTTAATCTTAACATATTAATCAGTCAGAGGTACATATACGTTCTACAGAACTTAACATATAGGCGGTTTTTTTATTAATAAGTCGCTAAATAAAATAAAAATCTTCTATCAAAACCAACATCATTAAATCTCCAAGAACTTCAAAAATAATATTGCTTTCTTTGAGCCTAAATACTTATCTATCTATTCATTAAATATAATTATCAGACTGTTAGGAACATCAAATATATGTTTTTTAAGCTTAAAAACATTTCTTACAAAAAAAATTCAATTGCCCCCTAATGGCACAAGACTCATGAGCCCAACCAAAACAAATTTTGCATTGAAACCAATCTTGATCACTGTTTCCATATGACTTGCTACAAACTGAGCAATCATCACTGTTTGTGTTTGTTTTGGAGTTTTTTTTGCTTGGAACAACCTTTTTCTTTACTTCAGCTAATACGATAGAGTCGGACGAATCAGATGAGTCACTTTGAAAAGAAGAATTTTCCGGATTTTTTCTTTTTTTTCTATTAAGAGTTTTTATGGATTGTTTTGTAGTCATTTTCTTAACATTTTTTTTTGTTTTTTTCGCATTACCTTCTTTCTCTTCTAATCTATTTTTTCTGGAGTTTCAGTTACTATGGCAGATGCCATTTTTCTACTCTTTCGTGTAGTGTTTAGTCTTGGGCCCGCTTTGGAGAATGGCCTTATTGTTACCGGTGATATTATTTGTTGCCCAGAAGAACTCGGAATCGCATCAACTATAGGAGTAGATGTTACACGGGGAGATGGTATGATATTCTGGTCAGGTATATCATTTTCTTTGCCAGCTATACGTGTGTTTGTAGAAGGCGGAGGTGTTGCTCTTAAATTACCTTCAATATTTTCTTCCTCCACGTTCAACTCGTTAGCTTCATTTGACTGTAATGGATCCGGTCTATCAGTAACATAAGAAGTTAAAAATTCTTCCTCATTAAATATATTCGAATTCAAGGGGTAAACTCCTGTTTTTAAAAATCCTTGTGTTATATTCTGAGGGCTAAAAGCTGACAGATATGCTTCCCTTACGAATTGGCCAACTTCATAAATAGTCACCGTTTTACCAGGGTTCGATAACATCCATTCGTTCATGGAAATGCGATATCTAGTTTTGAAAGGCCCATATACTGTGACATCTAGTGGTTGCAGTTTATGGCTGCAGTGCGGTGAAAATGTGACTATGATGATTGAGTTTTGTCTGGCAAATTCGACCACTCTGAGATTCACATGAGAGCTGTGATTGTCCATTAATATCAATGCTGGATTCTCCTTTGATGGCTTTATGTGCAACACAAAGTGCTCAAGTGCTTTAACAAAACAGTCCTATGTCATCCATCCAGAAGCTTGAGCCAAACCTAGAGCTCCAGGCGGACCACGACTTAACATAATATCCTTGTAGTTTACTCTAGGAAACACAAAAATGGGCGGTAAAAAACCACCAGCAGCATTAATAAAGAACTGAGTTGTCACCAACGTTCCTCGTTCGGCTGAAGTTACTTGTCCAATTTGTTTGGAACCTTTTTCAGCTATGATTTTAGGGGGATTGGTGACTGTACTGCAGCCTGTTTCGTCGGCGTTAAAAATCATATGGGGAGGAAAATTGTGTTTGCGTAAAACAATGCTTAATTTCTCAAAAAACATTCCTACATTTGTTTTGTTAAAGGATGTTGCACGGGATAGAGAAGTGCTTTCAGGTTTTCTCACACTTAAATCTTTGTGTCTGCTCATAAATCCTTTGAGCCAATCATCACTAGCAGTTTCGGCTTCTTTCCATTTATCTGGGCAAATATCATTGGCTTTGGCATAATCAAATGCCAGTTTCTTAGTTTGATGCCTTGTTAAGCCATAGCACATTTTAGAAGCAGTCTTTAAATAATCCGCAAGCATGTTTTCCTGCTCCGATGTGAAAATACGCTTGTTCCCTATATTAGGACAGTGTTTATATGGTAATTCACCAGTATTCTTTGCTTTTTTAACTATTTTTGCTAAATAAGCCCGCGATATATTTAAGGCAAGTGCAGTTTTATTTATAGACTGGCGTTTTTCTAAAACTTCAGCAACTGCCTCTTCAATTACCGATTTATCGGGTCTTTTTCGTTTTTTTGGACCAACTTTCGCCATAATGAAATATCTGAAGCAAAAAATGTAAAAATATTATGAAAAAATGTACGTATATAGTATTATTTTATATTATTTACAAAAAACAAATTTGGAGGTTATGAAGGAGCCAGTTATGAAGGAGCCGGCTTTTTCAATGCCCACTGACCCGGCTCTTTCACGACTTGTTCAAAAAATATATAACCTTCAAAATAACAACAATATCAGACCTTTTGCAGATAAGTTTTTATGCAGCTGCAAAGTCAAATATATGCACCAACTGAGTCTATAACCCATTTGCCTATAATTGTTAGCAAAAAAATACCAAAAAACAACTAAAATGAAACAAAAAACTTACTTTTGAGTGCCTAAAACTTCGACTCGATGCACCGATGGCGGTTGGTTTCGGCGAACTGTCAAATGTTTGTGGGGGACGGGAAATCAGTGTTGCCACCTAAAAATAATATTGCCAACCAAATCTGTTCTAAAACTACCGAAATAACGCAAGTGGCTCTTTCAAAACCTGGCTCTTTCATGCCACTTCTCCCTAGGCCAATTCGTGTAACACCCGTAACAGCTACTTTTCAGTGATTTTCTCGTTATTGTCCTTACACTTAATTATTGTTATTGAGGAAAAGAAAATATTATCAAAATAGTAGATGATTCAAAGTTATAACCTCTAGGTCTTTATAAATACAAAATTGAATAAAACCTTATTTTATGAGTTCAAGTGTGACACCCGAAACGATGGAATGACCCGGATGTTTTTGGTATTTTTTCAATTTTATTGAATTTTTAAAATAAATTGACATTAATATCACTTAAAACGAGTAATAAAAATACACATAAGCTATCTATTAAGACAATACACTTTTTTCAACTGAAACCACTTAGAAATAATTGCTGGCCCTCTAAATAAAAAAATAGTCTATCGTTTAATTTTTTGCTCCTGTTAAAGGGCCCATCCTGTGTATGTTGTCCATAAATATGTAGTATTTTTTTTTTAATTCTTTCAATGTGTTTCAGTATTGGCTGAAAACCCTGTGAAGTCACTTCGAAGGCAGTTAGCCTCTGTGGAGTCTATGCCTTCCACAAGCAAAGAACCTATTTCAATATCCATGACTGAAAACATAAATGGTAATAATATTTTAAAAGTATTTTTTGAGCTTTAATTTAATGTCACATATTATTGAAATTATACCTGTACCACGTGCGGTCCGACCGAAATGACTTCCATCTGACCTTCCAACCCAAGGGGAAAACTATACCTTCTTATTAATAATCATATGGCAATAATTTTGAACCGTGAGTTCTTCGAGAAGACAGTACAGTACAATATTGGGATTAGGCTTGTCAAGTGAGTGGGCAACTTGACTGTTAGGAGTTGTCAAGCCGCCTGAAGTTAAGCCTAACTTGGCTTAACGACTGATGTCCCAGACAGCAGCTGGAATTGACGGGTTAACGTGCCTTCTAAAGCACGGGACCGCTCAGTCAGTAACCTCTCAAAGCGGTCACCCATCCAAGAACTAACGCTGGCCAATCTTGCTTAACCTCGAATACCGCACGCGGTACGCGGGCGCCGCAGGGCCACGATCGCCCCTATATTACAAAAAAATACCCAAGGAGTTAAACTACTTCCAGCCTATGGAACGGGCCCCTGATAGCTCCAACTTAAATGTATTAAAAAGTTAACAGTGAAAAATGAGTTTATTTAATCTTCATATTTCGGGTTCCGTACCTCAAAAAAAATGGTTCCATTATGAGATTACTCGTGCGTCTGTCTGTCTGTCTGGCCGTCCGATACCACTGGTCCGATTGAGTTGAAATTTGGTACATACACACACATACGTATTTCGGTGACCCAAGTACGGACGTGTAACGTATATAAATGAATTTTATTTAAACATGGAGGCCACTTTTGGTAGGTTTAAACTAGAAAATTAAAAATGTTTTCGAACTGTATCATGTGATAAGTCAAATTAAAGGTCTAATTGTGAGCATCCCGAATACATATATATTTTTAAGGAACCCTTATTGTTTCTCAATGTCCGTGTGTCTGTCTGTTCGCGGCTTAGGTCAGTAACCGTTACTAATGAATGATTTTTTTTTTAGATTTAGCCATTCGTTTGCGTGATATTAACCCTTAATCAAATACCGGGAATATAATTCCCACATTATTCTAATTTACGAAATATTTTTTATCTTTTTTATGGCAGAACTCACCGATACCAACTATACAGATTTAAAATCTTAGTAACATTTTGAATTTGAAAAATGGCAACACTTTTGTAATTGCCGCCATTTGTGACTATACGTCAAAGTCAACTTCAGTTATTTATTTATATATTTATTTATTCGGAGATAAAACAGAAACATACAGATGAAGAACAACATAGGTAAGTAGTACAGTACAATATAGACTAAGATGTTTCCCTAAACATATCTCACTGAGAACATATTTGTTATTAGACTATAGAAACCTAGCAACATGCCAACAATTAACTAAAGTTTCAAGTATGGACAGTCACAGACGGAACAAAAATTAAAACAGTTCGTTTCAATTTCAATCCAGTCTCCCCCCCCCCTCCCCATTCCTGAAAAAAGCACTATAACTATACTATAAACTTGCATATTACACATATCACTAATTTATCTACTTATTTTTATATAGTTTTGTAACAGCAGCCTTGAATGAGGCGCGGGAGCATGAGAATAAATCTAAATTAGAAAGTAATTTGTTGTGGTGGTCGCAAATTCTATGTATCGGAGCCCTTTTGCCTGCATTGGTCCGAGTTTTTTGTAGCCCGAATAAATGCTTGGATCTGGTCGATTTCTGTGGAGTGCGGAACGGTATAGACGCAAGAAGCTGCGGGCAGTCTATATCGGCTACGCAGATGTTGCGTAGCATCACAGCGCCAGCGACAGTTCGTCGGTCTTCCAGAGACAACATATTATACTTGGCCAAGAGATCAGAGTAAGAACAACGTGGGGACCTCTTTTTATAATTTAAAAACCGGAGAAATTTCTTCTGCACCATCTCCAATTTGTAGACGTAAATATCATAATTTGGATTCCAAGCTACTGAAGCATACTCAAGATATGATCTCACCAATGCCTGATAGAGTAGTATAAAAGAGCTTTGCTTTTTGAAGTGTTTAGTAGTGCGTATTATAAAGCCAAGCAATTGGTATGCTTTCCTGATGACATTATCTACGTGCACATCAAGAGTAAGTTTAGAATCAAGGTGCAACCCTAGATCACGTATACTGTCAGTAGTCTCCAGATGATGTTGATTTATGTTATATGAGTTATGAATTGTATGTTTTTTTCTTGTGAACACTATATGTTTACATTTGTTATAAGCTAGATATAATTTATTTTTTAGGCAGTACTCATTAAGCCTATCCAGGTCAGCCTGTAGTAAGGCGACATCCTGAAGACAATTCACTCTTCTATAGATTTTGAGATCATCAGCATATAACAATATGTTACTATGCTTGAAACAGGATGAAATATCATTTATAAATATAATAAATAGCAAAATCTGAAAAGTGACAGTAAAGTGTCAACATGGGAATTTAAAATTAAAATCCTATTTAATTATTAATTGATATATTAACGGTTAAAACTGTACAAAAATAGTGTGCAGAACATATATAAAAAGCTCGATCATTTTATCCTGCACACAAAAACATATCACCTGTCAACTCAAGTAATTTCACAGACCGTTTCGACCAAACCTTTTTGTCAGAGCGTATGGAAAGCGTATACTCGTTCGTACCTACAGCGCCAGCTGTCTTCTGTCGCCCGGCCTTAAACAGCTAACGAAATCCAAGGAAGGAGTTTTTATATGCTTGCGCCCAGGGGCTGCGCCCCAGTTTGACATTACAGTGCATCGTTGCACGTTTGACATTTATTTTAGTTTTGATTATTTATTTTGTAAATATTGTAAATAGTGTACTTTCGCCGTAAGTTTTACTTTATATAGTCTTTTTGAGTGTATGCATACCTCTACGCCATCCGCAGACAGTACGTTTCCCCAAAATCACCCCTGTGCCCACTGCAACAGGGCTTTCCTATCGGTCCGCGGTTTGCATATTCATGTTGCAAAATGTCACAAACCTGCAAACCCTTCAATCGCCCTCACATGTCCGGTAGCTGGTTCGCAACCAAGTACTTCGAAAACGCCGGAAATCCCCATTGGAAATAACTTCCATCTCCATCTTAGTCATCTAAAAAATTCCGTTACTGTACTTAAAAGAATACCCCGCGGAGCTCGAATCGCCGTAGCAACACGCCTTTCTCATGTCATCAACACTTGTGTAGATGCCAATAGCTCAGATTCTTGGCAAAACCTTCTCAGTTTTTCATATTCAACGCTTCATGCTAAATTAGACAACCATGCATCATTAACTCGAAAGATAAAAAACAATTGTACCGACCCCCTCATCAATCTTCATTCTTCACAAAATCATAATTTTCTTCCCAACAAATTCAACCTGAAAACAAATGTAGAGTGTAAGATCAGTGATGGAGATTTGAAAGGCGCCGCACGAATGCTCTTTTCTAGTGATGTACTGCCTGCGGACTCGACCGAAACACTTTCGGCCTTACGGTCCAAACATCCCCCGGCTCCTGCAACACCTTACTTTTTAGATCCGCCAACAGGGCCTGACGTTTGCCTACATGTTCAGGAGAAAGATATTTTGAATGCGATCCTCTCTTTCAAAACGGGTTCCGCAGCTGGCCTTGATGGATTATCTCCTCAGCATCTCAAGGACTTAACCTCACACTGTGTCGGAGATGCAGGTAAACGCCTTCTTGTTTCCCTTACTAAATTGATAAACCTTATGCTTTCTGGTAACGTAAACCCTCTTTTTGTACCTATCCTTTACGGAGCGAATCTGATTGCACTGACTAAAAAAGACGGAGGAATTAGACCCATAGCCGTTGGCTCAACTTTTCGGCGCCTAGCTTCAAAAATCTCTGTTCGACACATTTCCTCAAAACTTCAGAAGCTTTTTGAACCCGTGCAACTTGGTTTCGGTACCAGAGGGGGTACATGCTTAGTCAATGATCAGTGAGGTACTACATGTGAGGTACTCCTCAAAATTGATGTAAAAAACGCCTTTAATTCGATAAATAGAGACACCCTACTTTCAGAAGTGCGAAATCATATTCCGGAACTATATAATTATTTACTACACTGTTACGCCGATCCTTCAAAATTAATGTACAAAAACCACGAAATTTCCTCAGAAGTTGGTTGTCAACAGGGAGATCCTCTCGGTCCAGCCATCTTCAGTCTAGCAATAAACCCGGTTATTCAAACTTTAAATTCTAAATTCAACGTATGGTACTTAGATGACGGGACCCTCGGAGGAGATGCAAAAACAGTACTCACAGACCTTTTGGACATTAAAAACAAATTTACTTCAATCGGTTTGAAACTAAATTTTGACAAGTGCGAGATATTTCTAAATGGCAATCAATCCGATATTATCCAGCAATTCAGAGCTGTGACTCCTCACATAAAAATTGTCGATAAGGAGTTCCTAAGCCTTCTAGGGTCACAAATTTTTGACCAAGCCATCCCCAATAACATCACAAACGCTATATCAAAATTCAAAAATTGCGTCGAACGTCTACTCGAAATTAATTCTCACTACGCTTTAACAATTTTAAAATTTTGCCTATTCGTACCTAAATTCACCTACCTGCTTCGCTGCGCTCCTTTTTTAAACACACAAATACTTTATTACCAATTGATGACATCATTAAGTCTTCCCTGGAGTCCATTCTTAATATACAGCTCAGTGAGCAATGTTGGAACCATGCTTCCTTACCTATTAGGTTTGGTGGGTTAGGCACTCGCAAAATTTCCAGCGTAGCTTTACCAGCCTTTCTATCATCCGTCCACAGCACTTCCGTTCTCGTAGGAAAAATTCTGAGGGCTTGTCCTTTAAACTACGAGACGGCGTGCCTAACGGAGGCTAGAAATGCTTGGCAGGCGGCTTGTCCCGGGCAAATTCCGCCTGCAAAATTAAATGTTCAACGGAGCTGGGACGATATGTTATGCAAAGTTGAATTTACTCAATGTTTGAACTCGAGCACGGGTCATACACGCGCGCGGCTACTGGCAGCGGCTGAGCGGGAATCCGGCCAGTGGCTACACGCGTTTCCTTGCCCACCAACCGGAACCTTCCTTGATCCGAATACCTTAAGGCTGGCTGTAAGTCTGAGACTGGGCGTAAAGGTATGTGCCCCCCACAAGTGTCCCTGTGGCACGTTCGTCGACGAGCTGGGCCACCACGGCCTATCATGCCAACTGAGCGCGGGCCGGCTCTCCCGTCATGCCGCCTTAAATGACATTATCCGCCGCACTCTTGCAACTGTCAGCACGCCTGCAATTCTCGAACCGAACGGCGTGTTGAGAGACGATGGCAAGAAGCCGGATGGTATGACCCTGGTCCCGTGGAAGATGGGACGAGTGCTGGTGTGGGATGCCACATGCGTTGATACGCTAGCACCGTCCCATCTACCACGAACTTCGTCCAGGGCTGGCGGGGCAGCGGAGGCAGCCGAAACAAAAAAGGCCACAAAATACCGGGGTCTCAGCACTCAATACCATTTCATGGCTTTCGGTGTCGAGACCCTCGGGCCGTGGGGTCCAAGCGCTCGGGAACTATTTAAAGAGCTCAGCAAAAGACTTGTCGACACCACTGGGAATTTTAGGTTTTGTTTTAGTTTTTTTTTTTAGTATTCTGTCATATTATGTTTTAAGTTATGTTATTGTTATATAAATTTAAAGCATGCATTCGAATTCAATTAAAAATTAAATCTAAAAAAAATAATTGCAATGTTACAATTGTGGGTGATGACGTAAAACCATTCACTACAACGGATTGGGTGCGGTTGTATAACTACGAGGCAAATCATCTGAGTAGATTTCCTTATATTCCATTATAGGAGAGCTTTTTCAGAAGCATCAGATGATCAACTTTATTAAATGCTTTCTGAAAGTCTGTATATATTGTATCAACTTGTTGTGATTCGTCTAAGGATCGAAATATGTAATCAGTAAAAAGAATGAGATTAGTAGCTGTGGATTTACCTTTAACGAAGCCGTGCTGTTCAACCATAATAAAAATTTTAACAGACTCATAAACAAGGGCATGTACTAGCTTTTCTAAAACTTTGGGTATACTAGATAAGATCGATATAGGGCGATAGTTCTGAACATTATTTTTCGGGCCAGATTTATGTATAGGAGTAATGTTTGCCACTTTTCATCTTCGAGGAAATATTCCTTCATTTAAACATTTATTGAATATGAGCTGGAGCGGTAAAGCTAAAGCAGGACCAGCTCGTTTCACGAAAACTGGGCTGAGTAAGTCGGGGCCTGATCCTTTGTTTGCATCAATTTTTTTAAGGGCTGAGAGCACTTCGTCTTTTGTGAATGAAATACAGAACATATTATTTATCAAGTTACTATCATCTGACTGCTTGATGACGTCTATGTCATAATGATTTTGAGAATTTGATTCAAATACTGATTGAAAGTAGCTTGCGAACATGTTACATATCTCTTCTGGACAGTTAGAAGAAGTATTTTCTAATTTCATTGTCTGGGGATAGCCTGTGTTTGTTTGTCGTAGATTGGTGGAATATTTCCAAAACTGTTCAATGTTTTTGCCTATTGAACTTTCTACGTTGTGAGTATACTTAGTCGGCTCATAAGTTCTGTCATATACATAGTATCAAATAAAAACAAAAGTTTAAGTTTATTCCGTATAATTTGTACAGCGTTTGAAAGCTTATAAACTAGAGAATCTAAATGTATAACATTTATTCAAAATGACCGCCATAATTATCTACACAGGCTTGAAGTCTGCGTGGCCAGTCGTCAATGGATTCACGCACCACTTTCATGTCGATATTGGCCACTGCCGTAGCAAGGGATTTTTTCAGCGAGTCTATATTTGCATGAGGTTTTGAGCACACCTTTTCCTCTAAATACTGCCATATTTTATAGTCTAACGGATTAAGATCTGGGCTAGAGGAGGGCCAATCTTCATGCCGTATAAAGTCGATTTTATTGGAGGCGAGCCAGGCTTGTGTAGACTTTGCCTTATGGGCTGGAGCAGAGTCCTGCTGGAAAACCCAATGCTGGTTTAGAAACATCGTATGGGATAGTGGTTTCACAATATTAGTCAACACCGTGTCTTGGTACACTTTGGCACTAGTTTTTACCCCTTTCTCACAAAAATGCATACTAGTGACGCCCGCATAAGAAACTCCCAGCCAAACCATCACAGATGAAGGGTGATGACCTCTTTGAATACGGAGAATGCTATTAGACGCTTCTTTACTATTGCGAGCGTACACTCTATCATTTTGTTTATTACAGTTTTCTTCTATGTCAAAAATGTCTCGTCCGAAAACAGTATACAACGATGCTTATTTTTAGCGTACTTCTTCAATAAAGCTTTAGATCTTTTACGCCTTAAAGCTTTAAGCCGACCATTGAGAAGATGGCCAGTTTTTCGTTTATAAGCACGAAGTCTCAGGTCTTGAATAAGCACTCTTTTCACCATGTTTCTGCTCAAACCCATCTGGAGGGGCATAACTTTTTGTTTCCTAGCGGGATTTCTGGCAATGCGTGCCCTAATTGCTTGTACAACCGCTGGAGTCCTAGCTGTACGCGGACGACCGCTTCTTTTCTTGTCATTTAAACTAGAGACCTCACTGTATCTTTCTATGGTACGATACACAAATCTTAGAGAGAATTTTAAATTTTCAAGTAGCTTAAAAATTTTAGTCGGCGAGTCTCCACAACGATATAGTGCAATTATTGCGGTACGGCTATCTTTAAGCGTCCACTCCATGTTAAAGAAAACAGAAAATTGCAAAATTATACTACTCAAATATTTAAAAAAGATTCGAAATTCAAATGCACAACGGTTTTTGTTTTAGGAGTTCCAAATTTAAATTTTAAAGGCCAGTGACAGAACTTATGAGCCGACTAAGTAGTTATTAAAGCAGTTTTGTATCTGATTTTTAGCTCTGGCACGCAGCAATGAGAATTCTTGATAGTCACGCTGAGACCCATATGTAGTCCAGCGTCGCTGAACTTTATGTTTGCGTCTCAGCGTGCTAATTAAGCTTTATACACGCACGTATACTGTCAGTAGTCTCCAGATGATGTTGATTTATGTTATATGAGTTATGAATTGTATGTTTTTTTCTTGTGAACACTATATGTTTACATTTGTTATAAGCTAGATATAATTTATTTTTTAGGCAGTACTCATTAAGCCTATCCAGGTCAGCCTGTAGTAAGGCGACATCCTGAAGACAATTCACTCTTCTATAGATTTTGAGATCATCAGCATATAACAATATGTTACTATGCTTGAAACAGGATGAAATATCATTTATAAATATAATAAATAGCAAAATCTGAAAAGTGACAGTAAAGTGTCAACATGGGAATTTAAAATTAAAATCCTATTTAATTATTAATTGATATATTAACGGTTAAAACTGTACAAAAATAGTGTGCAGAACATATATAAAAAGCTCGATCATTTTATCCTGCACACAAAAACATATCACCTGTCAACTCAAGTAATTTCACAGACCGTTTCGACCAAACCTTTTTGTCAGAGCGTATGGAAAGCGTATACTCGTTCGTACCTACAGCGCCAGCTGTCTTCTGTCGCCCGGCCTTAAACAGCTAACGAAATCCAAGGAAGGAGTTTTTATATGCTTGCGCCCAGGGGCTGCGCCCCAGTTTGACATTACAGTGCATCGTTGCACGTTTGACATTTATTTTAGTTTTGATTATTTATTTTGTAAATATTGTAAATAGTGTACTTTCGCCGTAAGTTTTACTTTATATAGTCTTTTTGAGTGTATGCATACCTCTACGCCATCCGCAGACAGTACGTTTCCCCAAAATCACCCCTGTGCCCACTGCAACAGGGCTTTCCTATCGGTCCGCGGTTTGCATATTCATGTTGCAAAATGTCACAAACCTGCAAACCCTTCAATCGCCCTCACATGTCCGGTAGCTGGTTCGCAACCAAGTACTTCGAAAACGCCGGAAATCCCCATTGGAAATAACTTCCATCTCCATCTTAGTCATCTAAAAAATTCCGTTACTGTACTTAAAAGAATACCCCGCGGAGCTCGAATCGCCGTAGCAACACGCCTTTCTCATGTCATCAACACTTGTGTAGATGCCAATAGCTCAGATTCTTGGCAAAACCTTCTCAGTTTTTCATATTCAACGCTTCATGCTAAATTAGACAACCATGCATCATTAACTCGAAAGATAAAAAACAATTGTACCGACCCCCTCATCAATCTTCATTCTTCACAAAATCATAATTTTCTTCCCAACAAATTCAACCTGAAAACAAATGTAGAGTGTAAGATCAGTGATGGAGATTTGAAAGGCGCCGCACGAATGCTCTTTTCTAGTGATGTACTGCCTGCGGACTCGACCGAAACACTTTCGGCCTTACGGTCCAAACATCCCCCGGCTCCTGCAACACCTTACTTTTTAGATCCGCCAACAGGGCCTGACGTTTGCCTACATGTTCAGGAGAAAGATATTTTGAATGCGATCCTCTCTTTCAAAACGGGTTCCGCAGCTGGCCTTGATGGATTATCTCCTCAGCATCTCAAGGACTTAACCTCACACTGTGTCGGAGATGCAGGTAAACGCCTTCTTGTTTCCCTTACTAAATTGATAAACCTTATGCTTTCTGGTAACGTAAACCCTCTTTTTGTACCTATCCTTTACGGAGCGAATCTGATTGCACTGACTAAAAAAGACGGAGGAATTAGACCCATAGCCGTTGGCTCAACTTTTCGGCGCCTAGCTTCAAAAATCTCTGTTCGACACATTTCCTCAAAACTTCAGAAGCTTTTTGAACCCGTGCAACTTGGTTTCGGTACCAGAGGGGGTACATGCTTAGTCAATGATCAGTGAGGTACTACATGTGAGGTACTCCTCAAAATTGATGTAAAAAACGCCTTTAATTCGATAAATAGAGACACCCTACTTTCAGAAGTGCGAAATCATATTCCGGAACTATATAATTATTTACTACACTGTTACGCCGATCCTTCAAAATTAATGTACAAAAACCACGAAATTTCCTCAGAAGTTGGTTGTCAACAGGGAGATCCTCTCGGTCCAGCCATCTTCAGTCTAGCAATAAACCCGGTTATTCAAACTTTAAATTCTAAATTCAACGTATGGTACTTAGATGACGGGACCCTCGGAGGAGATGCAAAAACAGTACTCACAGACCTTTTGGACATTAAAAACAAATTTACTTCAATCGGTTTGAAACTAAATTTTGACAAGTGCGAGATATTTCTAAATGGCAATCAATCCGATATTATCCAGCAATTCAGAGCTGTGACTCCTCACATAAAAATTGTCGATAAGGAGTTCCTAAGCCTTCTAGGGTCACAAATTTTTGACCAAGCCATCCCCAATAACATCACAAACGCTATATCAAAATTCAAAAATTGCGTCGAACGTCTACTCGAAATTAATTCTCACTACGCTTTAACAATTTTAAAATTTTGCCTATTCGTACCTAAATTCACCTACCTGCTTCGCTGCGCTCCTTTTTTAAACACACAAATACTTTATTACCAATTGATGACATCATTAAGTCTTCCCTGGAGTCCATTCTTAATATACAGCTCAGTGAGCAATGTTGGAACCATGCTTCCTTACCTATTAGGTTTGGTGGGTTAGGCACTCGCAAAATTTCCAGCGTAGCTTTACCAGCCTTTCTATCATCCGTCCACAGCACTTCCGTTCTCGTAGGAAAAATTCTGAGGGCTTGTCCTTTAAACTACGAGACGGCGTGCCTAACGGAGGCTAGAAATGCTTGGCAGGCGGCTTGTCCCGGGCAAATTCCGCCTGCAAAATTAAATGTTCAACGGAGCTGGGACGATATGTTATGCAAAGTTGAATTTACTCAATGTTTGAACTCGAGCACGGGTCATACACGCGCGCGGCTACTGGCAGCGGCTGAGCGGGAATCCGGCCAGTGGCTACACGCGTTTCCTTGCCCACCAACCGGAACCTTCCTTGATCCGAATACCTTAAGGCTGGCTGTAAGTCTGAGACTGGGCGTAAAGGTATGTGCCCCCCACAAGTGTCCCTGTGGCACGTTCGTCGACGAGCTGGGCCACCACGGCCTATCATGCCAACTGAGCGCGGGCCGGCTCTCCCGTCATGCCGCCTTAAATGACATTATCCGCCGCACTCTTGCAACTGTCAGCACGCCTGCAATTCTCGAACCGAACGGCGTGTTGAGAGACGATGGCAAGAAGCCGGATGGTATGACCCTGGTCCCGTGGAAGATGGGACGAGTGCTGGTGTGGGATGCCACATGCGTTGATACGCTAGCACCGTCCCATCTACCACGAACTTCGTCCAGGGCTGGCGGGGCAGCGGAGGCAGCCGAAACAAAAAAGGCCACAAAATACCGGGGTCTCAGCACTCAATACCATTTCATGGCTTTCGGTGTCGAGACCCTCGGGCCGTGGGGTCCAAGCGCTCGGGAACTATTTAAAGAGCTCAGCAAAAGACTTGTCGACACCACTGGGAATTTTAGGTTTTGTTTTAGTTTTTTTTTTTAGTATTCTGTCATATTATGTTTTAAGTTATGTTATTGTTATATAAATTTAAAGCATGCATTCGAATTCAATTAAAAATTAAATCTAAAAAAAATAATTGCAATGTTACAATTGTGGGTGATGACGTAAAACCATTCACTACAACGGATTGGGTGCGGTTGTATAACTACGAGGCAAATCATCTGAGTAGATTTCCTTATATTCCATTATAGGAGAGCTTTTTCAGAAGCATCAGATGATCAACTTTATTAAATGCTTTCTGAAAGTCTGTATATATTGTATCAACTTGTTGTGATTCGTCTAAGGATCGAAATATGTAATCAGTAAAAAGAATGAGATTAGTAGCTGTGGATTTACCTTTAACGAAGCCGTGCTGTTCAACCATAATAAAAATTTTAACAGACTCATAAACAAGGGCATGTACTAGCTTTTCTAAAACTTTGGGTATACTAGATAAGATCGATATAGGGCGATAGTTCTGAACATTATTTTTCGGGCCAGATTTATGTATAGGAGTAATGTTTGCCACTTTTCATCTTCGAGGAAATATTCCTTCATTTAAACATTTATTGAATATGAGCTGGAGCGGTAAAGCTAAAGCAGGACCAGCTCGTTTCACGAAAACTGGGCTGAGTAAGTCGGGGCCTGATCCTTTGTTTGCATCAATTTTTTTAAGGGCTGAGAGCACTTCGTCTTTTGTGAATGAAATACAGAACATATTATTTATCAAGTTACTATCATCTGACTGCTTGATGACGTCTATGTCATAATGATTTTGAGAATTTGATTCAAATACTGATTGAAAGTAGCTTGCGAACATGTTACATATCTCTTCTGGACAGTTAGAAGAAGTATTTTCTAATTTCATTGTCTGGGGATAGCCTGTGTTTGTTTGTCGTAGATTGGTGGAATATTTCCAAAACTGTTCAATGTTTTTGCCTATTGAACTTTCTACGTTGTGAGTATACTTAGTCGGCTCATAAGTTCTGTCATATACATAGTATCAAATAAAAACAAAAGTTTAAGTTTATTCCGTATAATTTGTACAGCGTTTGAAAGCTTATAAACTAGAGAATCTAAATGTATAACATTTATTCAAAATGACCGCCATAATTATCTACACAGGCTTGAAGTCTGCGTGGCCAGTCGTCAATGGATTCACGCACCACTTTCATGTCGATATTGGCCACTGCCGTAGCAAGGGATTTTTTCAGCGAGTCTATATTTGCATGAGGTTTTGAGCACACCTTTTCCTCTAAATACTGCCATATTTTATAGTCTAACGGATTAAGATCTGGGCTAGAGGAGGGCCAATCTTCATGCCGTATAAAGTCGATTTTATTGGAGGCGAGCCAGGCTTGTGTAGACTTTGCCTTATGGGCTGGAGCAGAGTCCTGCTGGAAAACCCAATGCTGGTTTAGAAACATCGTATGGGATAGTGGTTTCACAATATTAGTCAACACCGTGTCTTGGTACACTTTGGCACTAGTTTTTACCCCTTTCTCACAAAAATGCATACTAGTGACGCCCGCATAAGAAACTCCCAGCCAAACCATCACAGATGAAGGGTGATGACCTCTTTGAATACGGAGAATGCTATTAGACGCTTCTTTACTATTGCGAGCGTACACTCTATCATTTTGTTTATTACAGTTTTCTTCTATGTCAAAAATGTCTCGTCCGAAAACAGTATACAACGATGCTTATTTTTAGCGTACTTCTTCAATAAAGCTTTAGATCTTTTACGCCTTAAAGCTTTAAGCCGACCATTGAGAAGATGGCCAGTTTTTCGTTTATAAGCACGAAGTCTCAGGTCTTGAATAAGCACTCTTTTCACCATGTTTCTGCTCAAACCCATCTGGAGGGGCATAACTTTTTGTTTCCTAGCGGGATTTCTGGCAATGCGTGCCCTAATTGCTTGTACAACCGCTGGAGTCCTAGCTGTACGCGGACGACCGCTTCTTTTCTTGTCATTTAAACTAGAGACCTCACTGTATCTTTCTATGGTACGATACACAAATCTTAGAGAGAATTTTAAATTTTCAAGTAGCTTAAAAATTTTAGTCGGCGAGTCTCCACAACGATATAGTGCAATTATTGCGGTACGGCTATCTTTAAGCGTCCACTCCATGTTAAAGAAAACAGAAAATTGCAAAATTATACTACTCAAATATTTAAAAAAGATTCGAAATTCAAATGCACAACGGTTTTTGTTTTAGGAGTTCCAAATTTAAATTTTAAAGGCCAGTGACAGAACTTATGAGCCGACTAAGTAGTTATTAAAGCAGTTTTGTATCTGATTTTTAGCTCTGGCACGCAGCAATGAGAATTCTTGATAGTCACGCTGAGACCCATATGTAGTCCAGCGTCGCTGAACTTTATGTTTGCGTCTCAGCGTGCTAATTAAGCTTTTGGAGAACCATACGGGATAGCGCGTGCTTTTAGTTTTTGATATGGGTACAAAGATATCGATGATTTTATAAATATCTTTATAAAATTTAGAGACACAGATTTCAGAGTCTAACTGAGCAAATTCCGACATCCAGTCAATAGAGTTAAGTTCGGACATTATTTTATCATAGTCAGCTTTATGAAAGTTGTGTTTCGGCCTAACAGCCGTACCCAGCGATTTAGATTGTGAAAGGTCACATGTGATGTTTAATGAAGGATGATGAGGTACATTGTTTAGCAAGGGATCAACGGATTTTGACAAGCTACATTCAACATTGCTAAGCACCAGATCCAAAGTTCTACTATTTTCGTTCAAGACATGATTGAACTGTTTAAGATCGGTAAATGCTATTGTGTAGGAAAGCAATTTGATTATTTCACTCTCGCTATTAGGAGGTGAACTAGGAGGCGTTTTATCGATAAATAACCATGCGATGCCAGGTAGGTTGTAATCGCCTACTAAAAGTAATTAGCAAGGACACATGGTGGAAAAAACATCTTGTACTTTTAAGAGATGTTTTTCGTCAGTTTCTTTTCTAGATGAGGGTGGTAAGTAACAGGCACACATGATAAAGTTTCCCGCATATATGGGAAACTGAAGTTCAACATCGTGCGCCTCTAGGTCTGGACGTCTTGTGACATTAATATGTTTCCTAACTGCAATTAGAACACCGCCGCCACTCTTTTTAAGAGAGGATTGCAGATTACGATCGTGGCGAAAGAGATTGTAATCACCTGTGGTGATTTCCGCATCCTGTATAGAGTCATTGAGCCAGGTCTCGACCAGAACCATAACATCATAAGTGGAAGATAGTAAACTTAGTCGTAAATCGCTCAGTTTTGATTTGATACCACCACAGTTTTGATAGTAAATAGAAATTTTGTTATTTATCGTGTGATGGACTAAGAAACGAGATGTAAAAATAGAATAATTAAAACATTGCTCCCGGCCGTAGTAAATACATAATAGCTACAATAATATCTATATAACATATTAAAAATTTTGGTACACCGCCGCACACGGCCACATAGTCATATCTTTAATAAATCCGTTTCACTACGAATATGGATAACGCGAGAGTCATCAAACAAGGTTTTTGGTTTTCGGAAAGAGCTCAGCGGTGGAAAGCTCACGTCGAGCGCGCGCTGCCGCGATGACGGTATCACGCAGTCTCCTGCTGTTGAGCTGGATGACGATGTTCTTCGGCCGGTCGCTGGGTGTGTTGTGGGCTGTACGGTGAATAGATTTTATTTTATCATTCGACAGTTCTATTACAATAAGTCTACCAATATCACCGGCCAACTGTAAGAGATTTTCGCCTTTCTTTTCAGGGATATTTTGTATTTCGATATTACAAATACGCGCTGACTGGTCCAAATCATCGAATTTTGTATGCAAGACGTCCAAGTCTTTCCGAAGTTGCTGATTCTCGAGTCTCAGCGCGCTGTCATCTTGTGCTCCTACGGATTCCAGCTTTTGATCTATTCGCTGTACATTTTCCTCGCATTTACAAAGTCGGCTGTCGAGATTTTCTAAGTCACCTTTTAAGGACATTGTTGCTTCTCTAATGGCCTCACAGATATCGACTCGCCACAGCTCACGTAGTGCTTCAAATTTGGAGTCCAAATACGCAGTGAGAGCATCAGTGTCAACATTCAAAATTGACGTGTTTGCATCCAAGGGCTGTTTCGGGGATCCGATATTTGCGGTAGTGGATGATTGATTTTTTTTTAATTTGCATGCAGGACATCTCTATTTAATTCTGTTCATAGGAAGTATCTTTTTAAATTCAACTTCTGACAATTGCGCACAGGCAAAGTGCATATGCAGTGAACAAATTGAAGTTGTCGTGATTTTTTTGCAATAACAACAGTTTTTGTTAGTGTTTTGAGGTTAAGTGCGAAAAAAATCTGGTAAGTGCATACACTGACTACTATCATAAACTTATTTTCACAAGACTTATTTTCCCTGTGTTTTGCTTGAAAATAATTGTGATAACTATATGATTTAGCCAAGATTTTAAGGTTTTAGTAAGTGGGAAATTATTTCCCAGTGTCTGCCCTGAACTTACGATTACGACACAAAAAAAAGTGGTAGGTTTTATAAAGTGGGAAATTATTTCCCAGTGTTTGTTCTCCACCTAAATTTCAATTTGTTTCCATATATAAAAACATTGTTCGTTTGTCTGTTACGCAAAAAAATCTGTGCCTTCTTTTAATTTAAATTTTTCTTTTATTTATCTTTGAATTTATTTTTATTTATTTCTTAGGTTTTCTTTTTATTCGTTTCATTTAATTTATTTTTAGTAAAGAGAAATGGATAAAAAAAACCACTAACTCAAAAGAAAATAGAAGAAACTTGAAATCTTAGCTGACCTGTCTGATTTAACCGATCATGATTGTGATGTCATTCTGATGATGACCCCCTTGCTATGCCGACAGTATATATTCTCCATCTTCAAGTTACTTAAATCAACCCGAGGAATGTGTAATAGAACATCGTCTTGAAGAAATTTTTGGCCTCGTAGACAATTTAGATGAAGTCAACGTTGATGAGGAACCTATTTTGCAAAGAACACGATCGGATTTACTGTCAATATTGGGTGAAAACTCTCAGAATTCTACGACACAAAATAAAATCGGCAAAGGTCAGCAAGACTCTTCAAGTAGTCCACTCCATTTTCAAAATACATTAGGCAATAATTTCAAGCAAGAGACTTCAAATAGTCCACCCCATGTTCAACGCAGTCCCTCATTTGATAACGCTCAAACAGAATACCTTGATATACTCGAAGAGTTTTCGAGCACACCACCTCTCGAACAAGTGGCGGCAGCTCAAAGCCCAAGTAATATATGTTTAGAGGACGTTGATATTTATGAATTACTTGATCAACCAAGAGTCTCCAACTCACAACATACCATATAGGGACCGGACTCAACCTAGGGAATGGAAGACAGCTGATTTAACACACAATATACCAAATTTCGATAAGCGTTTTAAACCTAAGGTCAAAAACAATCACAAAACTCAGCCCTTGGATATTTTTGAAAGGTTTTTTCCAGATAAATTAGTACTGATAATAACAGAACAGACTAACCGATATGCCCGTCAAAAAGAAAGCGCTAATTGGAAACTAGTCACTGAACAAGATATCAAGGCTTATCTAGGAGTTTTGATCATGATGGGCTTAAATCCTCTTCCAGATTGGTCGTCAGATCCTTTCTATAATAACAAAGAAATCGCAGAAGTTTTTCCAATCGTACGATTTAAAAAAGATTACTGAAAACCTGCACCTTAATGACAATGAAATGGAACCACCAAGGGGCTCTGCTGACTACGATAAATTATACAAAGTGAGTCCTCTTATCACAGAACTAAACAAGGTATATCAGAGACAAGCATATAACTCAAGTGTGCAATCAATCGACGAGTGTATGGTGAAGTTTAAAGTGCAATGGTTTACCAAGAAATACGTTAGTTGCCTTCGACAATTTCTTCACGAGTGTTATACTTATGGAAGATCTTTTTGACAAAAATATTTATGCAGTAGGAACAGTTCGAAAAACAAAAAATATCTCCCTGATGTCATAAAGAACCAAAAGCAGCCAAAACAGATGAAATTGGAAAAACATCAATTCACCGCTGTTACAACAGGGCCCGTAACAGCCGTCAAGTGGATGGACACTAAAGAAGTAAATGTGCTTTCAACTGCACATCAACCACGTGACGTAATGTTCGTAAAAAGAACGCAAAAAGATGGCACTAGAAGAGAGGTTCTTTGCCCGAAAGCAATAGCCCATTATACTCTAAGTATGGGTGGAGTAGACTTATTTGACCATTTTAGGTCCTCATACCCAATCGACCGAAAATCTCGAAAATATTCGATGAGACTCCTATTCTTCATGTTTGATGCTTCAATTATAAACGCATATATTACCTACAATGACTCGCATATTTCAACGTTGCATGCCACCGAGATTTCAGATTGCGTTTGGCACATGCATTGGTAGCCAATTACACAGCAAGAAAACTACCACTACAAGTCGTACAGTTTAAAAATAAAAAGAGTGGTTTCTTTGGAGTGCCAAATGAAATCCGTTTATTGAAGGTGGGCATTCACTTTCCAGAAGAACTCGGTACTTACAGGAGATGTAAGTTTTGTAGTTTGAAAAAGCACGAACAGAGAACCAAAATACAATGTTCCACATGCAATGAAGCTTTGTGTGCCAAAACATGCTTTAAAACTTTTCATACTGTTTCATCTGAAGAAGCACTGTAATATTTTTAGATGATAAGCTGATTGCATTGATGATTCCGCATTGTTTAATGAATACTATTCCAAAGATGTTCTTCCAAAGTTTTAGTAATAAGATAATAAATAAATAATAATAATAATCTTTCATTTGTATTCCCAACTTCTTGTAATAAGATAATAGAAATCTTTCATTTTAGGCCTGCATGTTATTTTTTTTTACTGTTACTAAAAATCATGCTTGAATTCCAAGCAAAGCCGGGGGGAGCTACCGCTAAGTTCGTAACCGTATCGGACAATGGGAAACTATTTCCCACTTCATTCAAAATTTTTGTATTCCGTAACGGATAACGGGAAATTATTTCCCACCGCAAAACCCCCCTTTCTTCCCCCCCCCTTATTCTTTTTTAAATATATTTTTTCGTAATCTACGCACCCAAATTACCTAAAAACCATTCTTAGTTTTCAAAAATCTCATAAAAAGTGTTCCGTTTGATTAAGGGTTAATTTGTAAAGTGCAAATTTTTGTTGAAGTTAAGTGTCCCCTGTAGTCCGTTTTCTATTGGGATACAGTAAGGCATTTTGGAGTGCAACAATGCCATTTGGTAAGAATGTTAAACACGTCCACCTAAACCCAAAACACCCGGTAGCCAGTTTGAACACCGTGACAAGTGGGGGGGAGTGGGGATCAAAATACAGAGCTCCCGCCGCTCAGAAAAAAAATCTGGCGCATTAGTTTTTGAGGTAACTAGATGATGCCCAATTCATATCTCATACCCATTTTTAGGGATCCGTAGAAAAATATGACGCAATAATTATAATAATAAAATTTTAGTAGTAACGAAATACAAACAAGCCCACATATTTTTGTATGTTTTGTATAACACTTGGTTTTAAAATATTTTCCGAAAGTCCCATTTAATGCAGATTCTAAAAACATTAACAGTAAATATAAATTTGACTATATTCAATGTCAAATAAAATATTGAAAGTACTGCGACGTTCGTCAGCGCAGCGTAGGGGGCGGCAAAAAGAACCGAAAAAACAAATACTACTAACAAAAAACCAGACAAGTGAGATTCTGTCTCGCGCACTGAGCGTTCCGTACAATTTTTACTTATCCCATCCCATCTTCACTGGTAGGGCCCAGTGAAGTTAAGTTTGCCTCTAGTATGTACGGCGCTGCATACAAATCAGGGGCAAACTTAACGCAACCAGGTTGTCCTCATATAATTTTTAAAAACACTATTTTTATGATTTTATTACAAATGTATAATGGGAAGTACCCTATAAACTTTGATTCTCTTCAGCGTGGCAAAATATATATAGACGGCCGTATCTTTTTTTTCCGTTAACTCAGAAGTTTGATTTTATCACAGCTATAAGGGACTGTAGATTTGAGTAAACTCGATACCTCCACGCGTTCCCGAGATAAAGCGTCAAACAGAACTTGTTGAAAGACAGACAAACCGACGGACAACAAAGTGATCATATAAAGGTTCCGTTGTTGTCCATTGAGGTACGGGACCCTAAAAATAAGATATCCATAGCGTTCATAATATATATATGTAAATATATATGAATTAAAGTGCTTACAATAATATCATAACTGTAATATATATTCTTTTCTTTATTATTACGTAAAACAATATTTTCTCTCTTTACCTATGTCTTTCTTCTTTTTAACATCATACTAGCTACGCCCCGTGGTGTTACCCGCAGATAAAAAGTAGCCTATGTTTTAATACAGGGTGTCAGCTACCTCAACACCAAATTTAATCAAAATTGGTTACGCTGCTTGAGCGTGAAGAAGTAACAAACACACAGTCACAAACTTTCGCCTTTGTAATACTAGTGTGATTTTTAATCATCTTCAATTTGTAAACGAAGTCAGGTAACATAGTTAAAAATAAAGACAAATAATAATAGGACTTATGTAACTTTAACTAAAAACATTTGAGCTGGTGTTTGAAACAATTGCACCTGGAACTACAAGATTTCACGCACCGACATCTTATTAACAACAGATATATGTATATAGAAAATAGAAAATCATTTATTCGTGACAATTACACACATATGTGTGTGTATTCAATTCAAATCTATTCATTAATTTGCGTAGATATCAGACTATTGTTTTAATATTGTATGTTCATAGTCAATTTAATTTTCAGCTGCAAACCCTATTATTCCCGAAGATAAACTTTCAGAGCAGTTAGGCCCTACGGAGCCTATGCCTTCTACCAGCAGACCATCAACATCCATCGCTCGAAATCGTAATGGTAAATAACCACTAGTCTACTGTCAGATCAATCTTATGTATTAAATAATCCCGTAATAAATGTTTCATGAAAAAATTGACCATATCAAAATACTTTCACCTTCAAATTTGTAAGATTTTTGTTAAATCAAATATTGCGGCCTGAAAACTACACCGCTTACAAGAATATATATTATATTGATGCAGGGACAAAAATAGCAAGGTTGTGATTGCAAAGTCACAATTTTTCTAATTACTTTGTTAACCAATCATCATCATCAAAAATATATTATCCAATAATATTATAAAAATAAATTTAAGAAAAAACTAGCACATGCACTTTGTTGTTATATATTATATGTATTCAGTTCAAATTTATTCATACATATACGTATTCATCGGACTGTTGTTTTAAGTTATATGTTTACAAATAATTTCAGTTTCAGCTGCAAAACCGATTATTCCTGTGGAGAAGCTCCCAGTGAAGTTAGCCCGTATGGAGAATAATGCAAGAGACTCCTCTACATTTGTTTCTAAAGCAACATCCGCAGAAACACTAACTCCAAAATTGGCATTCTGTGGTTGCTCTTGATCTTGTTGTGTCTCATCGGTTGCTCCTGTTGCATTTTGTGAAGAACATTCCAATACATTTGTGGTGTTGTCCACTTCAACATCAGTTATTGCTGATGGGTCGAATGGGTCCAAAATAGATGCAGCTATGTGTTCCGGGGTCGTGCCACGTTCAGCTGTTGCCAAATCAGCGTTGGCAGGTTCAGGCTCAATACCGGCAACATCCTCCTGAATCAAGGGAATGTTAGTGGTCTCTGCAGGTTCAAACATGTAGTCTGGAAAAATGTCAGGATCTACTGGCCATAGACCTGTGCTTTTAGGGCCATTGCTTGCATTTTGATCTGTTGCAGCCTTCCCATATGCTTGATTAAACACACACCCGATTTGTAAGTGGGTGACTACGCGCCCTGGATGATCTTTTAACCACTTAAACATATTTCAATTTTGGCGTAAGTCAAGCATTCAATGCTTTTACGACTTGAGTGACCATCACAAATAAGTAGGACCGGATCCTCTTTACTAGATTTTGTGTGTGCTTGAAAATGTTTTAACCATTTTACAAACACCTCTGTGTTCATTCATCCTGATTCTTGTGCTAGTCCTAGAGTGCCGGTTGGAGCTTCATCAATTAGTTCATTTTCATGTTCTTTCTGGGAAATATTGTATTCTTATAAATCTTTCTGGGTAACATTTGTACAACACACCACTGTCACATTTGAACCTCTTTCAGCACTGGTGAGACAGGCAATTTGTCTTCTACCTTTAGTGGTCAATTTTTTTTGTGGTTTTTGGACTGTAGTTAGCCCGGTCTCGTCCATATTGTAAATTCGGTGAGGCCCTAAATGGTGAGATGAAATATTCTCTCCGAAAAGAAACAGAGTGTACGAAAGATATCGCTTTAACACAAGAAAGCAAAGTGAAGATGAAAGATTTGACACATTTATTACGGATTTATTCAAGTTAACAGAAACCTGTGACTATGGATCACTCAAGGAAGAGTTAATAAGGGACCGCATTATAGTGGAGATGAGAGATAAAACAACGAGTGAGCGGTTGCTGCTGAAACAAAATTTGAGCTTGAATGAGGTGATACAATCTAAACAAGCGGAGTTGCAAGCGGAAGACAATAAAACATTATATGAAAGGGACATCAACAGAATGTAGTACAAAGAGCACATCGGAAAAAACAGGATAATTGTTGGTTTTGTGGTTACGAAAGACATCCAAGAGAAGAATGCCTGGCAGTCAGGGCTGCGGTAGAATAGGACATTTTGCAAAAATGTGTCGCTCAAAGTCAATGACTACTTCTAGTCTCTACTAGAAGAGGAAGTAAACAAAGAAGTCGAAGAGGAAGTATTGTTTAAGGTGAGTTTAAGTGAGAATAAGGACAAGTATATGGTGCAAGTAAAAATGTTTCATAATGACTCATATATTGATCAAAGGGCTTTTCTTATCGATACAAGAGCGGATGTGACTGCAGTTCCAGAGTGTAGGGCAACAATGAATCTACCTCTGATGAAATTTGGGGCATCGATCTGTGGACCAGACGGCAACAAATTAAATGTGAGAGGAATTGTTAATTTGAAATTATCCTATAAAGGCAGAACTTATCATGGTGATGTGTATGCTATTAGGGATCTTAAAAGTGCTATATTGGGTCGCCCATCATTAGAAAGTATGAAAATTGTTTAAATAAATTCAATGGTATTGCAGGATTAATCTATAAAATCAGAGGTACAAGTAGAGAAAGAATTTCCAACCATATTTAATGAGCTGGGGTTTTTCAAAGATGAGTATAGTATTAAATTGCGAGATGATTCACAGACATTCATTCAAGCTGCTCCTAGACACATTTCTATTCCATTGATGCCAAAAGTTAAGGCAGAACTAGATAGGCTAGAAAGTGTAGGTATTGTACAGAATTATTTGGACTTTCTGCGTGGTGAGCTAACCGACAGGTTCGATGAGGAATTGCCCGTCGCCTTACTCCGGGACATGTGGTTTATGCACGACGGGGCGCCGCCCCACTTCGCCCGCGCCGTAGAAAATCATTTGGACGAAGAGTATGGCGAGCGCTAGATCGGCCGTGGACGACCCGTGGCTTGGCCTCCGCGGTCACCTAACCTGACCCCTTTGGATTTTTACTTATGGGGTGCCGTGAATGAACACGTTTTTCGGAATGTCTGCCAGACGGAACAGGAGATGCGGGTCAGGATCGTTCAAGCGTTTGACAAAGTCAGATCTGAAGTCGACAGAGTTTTTCCCACGGTCCGCGAAAACCTGCGCAAACGGTGTTCATATCGAGCATTAAATTAATTAGATTCACATGAACTTAGTTAGTTTATTATTGCTCAGTTACAATTTGGTTCATCTAGGCACATCATTATCATTTTAAAGCCCTTTTTTTAAGGGCTGAACCATATCATGTTTCGCATGACGTTGATCAATTCCAAAAATAAAACCATAGCGTACTATTCTTATTTGACAGCAGCATTAAAACGGCGGTGGTGCGAGGGGCGGGTTGACAGGTCAATGGCCCCGCCCTTGCGCATGCAGCGACGTAGTACCTGGTAGTACGGAGGGGCGAATTTACGCTACCAGGGGTAAGCAACTTTTTTCGAAAAGTTTTCATTGTATTATTTTTTTATGCATGGCGGTTTTTTAATTTATCAAAAAAAAATAAGGAAGTGATTTTCGGATTCGCAATTCGATAACGATGATTACCTTAAATTCTTTCGTATTTTCGTGACATCCTGTATTTGGAGTCAATGCCTAGACGTACCATATTCGTCACTAAGTGGATGTTGTAGTGACGTCAATTTAGTGTTAGTATCTGGACGTACCATATTTATGGCAAAGTGGACGTTTTACTGACGTCTATTTGGGGGTCAATATCTGGACGTACCATATTTGACACAAAGTGGATGTTGTAGTGACGTCAATTTAGGGTTAGTATTTAGACATACCATATTTATCGCAAAGTGGACGTTTTACTGACTTTTATTTGAGGTCAATACCAGGACGTACCATATTAATCGCAAAGTGGACGTTTTACTCACGGCTATTTGGGGTTAGTATCTGGACGTACCATATTCGTCGCAAAGTGGTTATTGTAGTGACGTCAATTTAGGGTTAGTATCTGGACGTACCATATTAGTCTTAAAGTGTACGTTTTACTGACGTCTATTTGGGGTCAATGTCGAAACGTACCATATTCGTCACAAAGTGGATGTTGTAGTGACGTCAATTTAGGGTTAGTATTTAGACATACCATATTTATCGCAAAGTGGACGTTTTACTGACTTTTATTTGAGGTTAATACCAGGACGTACCATATTAATCGCAAAGTGGACGTTTTACTCACGGCTATTTGGGGTTAGTATCTGGACGTACCATATTCGTCGCAAAGTGGATATTGTAGTGACGTCAATTTAGGGTTAGTATCTGGACGTACCATATTAGTCTTAAAGTGTACGTTTTACTGACGTCTATTTGGGGTCAATGTCGAAACGTACCATATTCGTCACAAAGTGGATGTTGTAGTGACGTCAATTTAGTGTTAGTATCTGGACGTACCATATTCATGGCAAAGTGGACGTTTTCTGATGTCTATTTGGGGGTCTATATCTGGACGTACCATATTCGACACAAAGTTGATGTTGTAGTGACGTCAATTTAGGGTTAGTATTTTGACATACCATATTAGTCTTACAGTGTACGTTTACTGACGTCTATAACATATATGGACAAAATTACATAGTGGGCTTATTTCGAAATTGCCGGGTTGTAGCACGGTCAAGGACACTAAGTAATGAGTGTGAACGTGTTTCGTGGCTACAAAAGTTTATTTAATACATGGCTTTCTTCAGTGTTTTAGTGAGTTAGTTGTTGTAACTTGTGATGACTGTTACTAAAATCGAAGACCTAATAGAATATGAGCTAATTAATGATTTGAATTAAGTTAAATACGACCTGTTTAGCCTAGTTGGTAGTGACTCTGCCTCCGAAGCTAGAGGTCCCGGGTTCGAATCCCGGCCAGGGCATTTATTTGTGCATTTTTCACGGATATTTGTTCTTGGGTCTTGGATGTTTTCTATGTATATAAGTATGTATATCGTCGTCTAGTACCCATAGTACAAGCTTTGCTTAGTTTGGGACTAGGTCGATTTGTGTACGATTGTCCCCCAATATTATTATATTATTATTATTATTTTCGGTTGGTTGAATAAAATATGATTTTTTAATGCTTCTTGTTTACATTTGGGCAAAATGGCACCTATACTGCACTGGACAAAACGACATAGTTGTGTGTATATTGTAATAATCATATGTGGGTACGTACAGATTTAAATAAAACAGTCTTAGTCTCGACCTCTTGTTTGACTTACGTGTCCCGATACCTATACTTTAACATGGCGCAGCCGGAGTGGTGCTAGAACGGTGAAAACCAAGAACTATTACGATTAATAGACTGTTGAGAGTGCATTCGCGAATAAGTAATACTTATCAGTTACGTTCAAGCGTAGTAGTTGTTGTGCGGTGACAAAATGGAGTGAGCGTTACCTCCCCCGCCGCCATTTAAGTTTATCAACAATTTAGAAAATATAACGGCCGGAAACATTTCAAAAGACTGGGAGAAGTGGATAAAATCATTTGAAATCTATTTCGCCGCGTGTGAGTTGGAAAAAAAGGACCCAAAAGTGAAAATAAACATTCTACTACATTTAATTGGTGAACAAGGGCGTGAGGTGTATGAACAGTTCAATGACACGTTTACGGACTTAACAAGTCTATTAGATAAATTTGATTCCTTCTTTTTGTCACGAAAAAATATAACAGTACAGAGGCATTGTTTTTTTTACACGGGACCAGAAAGATAGTGAGTCAATAGAACAATACTCATTTGAATTAAAGAAATTAGCTAGCAAGTGTGAGTTCAAGGACTTGTGTGATGATTTGGTGCGAGACAGACTAATTTGTCGCATTAGAGACAGTGCAATGAGAGAAAGGCTTTTACGAGAACCAAATTTGACGTTGTTTTGACCCTTTAGTCTCTGTGTACCTAAAACGCAGTCGGCCTGTTTCGCTTTATGCCTAAATGTCATTTAAAATACGCGTTTTGACTAACTAGGTTTTGGTCTATGTCGTAATAGCTCTACCTCTTATATAGTCAATTTTGTAAGATGACTGTATCGCATTAAAACTATTTCTCTTAATGTGAATTTAGTTATAGGACTAATTGCATGAACTCTATTTCGCATAGTGGGCATTTATCAATATGATTATGTCGCATTAAGTCTATTTCTCTGTGTACCTAAAACGCAGTCCGCCTGTTTCGCGTTATGCCTAAATTTCATTCAAAATACGCGTTTTGTCTAAGTCGGTTTTGGTCTATGTCGTAATAGCTCTACTTCTTAAATAGTCCATTTTGTAATATGACTGTATCGCATTAAAACTATTTCTCATAATGGGCATGAAGCAATACGACTAGGCCTCTATTTTTTTTTAATATCCCGCAATTCGTGATTAAATACAACTCGTTCACGAGAGCCGAATCTTCGATACAAACTCCTTTGTATTTTCTGTTTTGCATACTTACTGGCCACTTCAAAGTGAAGTATTTAATCTGATATTCTATTGATGATAAATAACAAAACCTTTGTGTCATTCTTATATCATTCTAACATTAATCGAGTTGCGAATTTAATTTTACTAAACGCCATTCATGTAAGCCCAAGAAAGTATTAAATTACAATGCAAGATAACGCAAACATTGTTTTCGCCAAAAATATAAAAGGAACGAATAATGTATTGCTGAATGGTTATGCATATACGAAAAACAAGTCAAATAATGCCGGGTCCTCGCTCTGGCGGCGTGCTAACAGGAACATATGCAGTGCTTCATTGAAATTGAGCAGTGAGAACTTGGTTTTAAAAGTAAGTGACCATGATTGCAGACAAAATTATGCTAAGAATAAAATGTCAATAATTATTGACAAATGTAAGCAGGCGGTGTGTCAAACATTTGGATCTGTACCAGAAATAATGGAAGATGTGATATTAAACGAACCAGATTCTTTTATAGACGAAAATATAGACGTGGCCGCCCTATTTAGGTCAAAAAAGGATTCTCTATATCGTGCCAGGAACAAGTTTTTAGAAGTCAAGAAAACAAATGATTCTCTAAGCGAAATACAGGTGCCTAATATTATTGCACAGAATTTTCTTGTCTGCAATGACTGTTATAATAATAAGAAAATATTAATATTTTCAAGTCCATTGGCACAAAAAATATTGAAAACGTTGGAAAACTAAATATAGTGCCAGTTATATATTGCTTGTTGCCAGACAAGACCCAAGACACATACATAAGGCTTTTTCAATTAATTAAAAACGAAATGCAGATAGATTTCAAAAAATTTAAAAGTGACTACGAAGTGGCACAAATACAGGCCTTGAAGGCTGTATTTCCGGGCATAGAAATTACCGGATGTTATTATCACTATTCACGAGCGGTGTGGAAAAAAGCAGAGAAGTTTGGTATTTTAACCACTACCGCAGGAAATACATTTACTGAACTTTGTGCCCACCTGCCACTTGTACCCACAGACTACATTCCGGAAGTTTGGCAAAACATTAAAGAGTTGCCGGAAATCATGACTAGGTTTGTATGTTACATGGAAAAGCAGTGGATGGGCCAACTTCACAATATTATAAGTTGTGCCCACGAAATCCACAGAACAAATAACAGTTTGGAGGGATGGCACAGGCGTTTAAATAATCGCATGAAGGGCAAGCCGTCATTCATAAACTTTATATTCAAATTGAAAAAGGAGTCGCAGTGGCAGAGCTTGAAGTTGAAGCAATATCTATTTGAAGGTAATGCCAGAAGAAAGATTGATATTAATTTTAATTCTAAGCACAAAAAAGAGCTCCAAAAGTTGCAAGAGGGTGACATTTCCGCTTTGTATTTCTTGAAAAGCATGATTAAAACTAAGAAAGAACTCATGAGTCAATATAATGACTAAATTTACAAAGTTGATATAAATAAACAAGTGCACTTTAATTTTAGAAGAATAGTGAAGTAATGTATTTTATTTCTTATTATTGTTATGTCGAAGTAAGAAAATTGTTTAATTTTAATGTGTGTCAGTAATAAATAGACTTGACTAATGTTGTATTTTCTGCTTATTTTTTGTAGTAAAAATAGTTTATTTCCCATATTATTGTCTGGTCCAAATCTTGCAGGTAAGGGGGTCATAAAAACATGCAGGTAGGACAATAGACAGAGCTGTCGATAGCAATGAGGAATAAAGGAAGTGCGGCTAATTAGTTTATTACCCCACCGGAACAAAGACTTGGACCGGGGCCGCAACCGCGAGGTGCAAAATTCGAAGATTAAGTGTCGCCATCCCTGTCACTCGAATATTGCGAAGACGATAGGGACGCAGATACTTAGGGCCTACGCTAGCTGACGCGGACGCACGGAGCGGGTCCATACTGAACTCGCCCGCCGCGGACGAATTTTGTATGGGTCCGCTCCGTGCGTCCGCGTCAGCTAGCGTAGGCCTTTAATCTTCGATCTTCGGATTTCGCGTTGCCCGCCCAGAAAATAGCGAGAAAATCACAAAAATATCATCGCTATTTACCTAAAAAACACACCTACCTCGCCCATAGACTAAAGCTTAATAAACCTACTTCTCCCTTGTAATAATACGCACTAAACCTAATATCAATTCGCCTACTTCGTCCATGAACTAAAACTTGATAAACCTACCTGGCTCTTTAACTAATACGCATTAAGCCTAAACCTAAAACTTAACACACCTACCTCGCCCACAGACTAAAGCTTAATAAACCTACCTCGCCCTTGTACTAATACGCACTAAACCTAATATCAATTCTTCTACTTCGTCCATGAACTAAAACTTGATAAGCCTACCTGGCTCTTTAACTAATACGTATTAAGTCTAGATCAAGGTTCGTCTACTTCGCTCATGAACTAGTCCGTAATGGGTCGAAATATCAATATGCCGATCTCTTAATACGTCTAGTCATAACGTGAAACAGGCCGACTGCGTTTTAGGTACACAGAGACTAAAGGGTCAAAATCTATCGAAATTTGTAATATTGCACAAATGTCGAGAATGCAGGCTGGGGCAATAAAAAAAGAGTTGACGGAGCAACACACTTACTACTTAGGCCACGACAGAACTCAAGGAAGTGGTGAAGATGTCGACGATGTCCATTTTATGTCCCGTCGTGGGGCAGCCAGCGGAGGTCGCGCCCGTGGCGGTTGGCACGGGGCGCGCTCCGCCGGACCGCCGTCTGGGCGTCCTGGGCCCGCCCCAGGATCACCTTTTAGAAGAGCATACGGGCAGCGGAACAATAGACATGACTCGCGTCCTGCTTGTCAAATGTGTGGAGGGGTTCACGGTAGTCAAAGATGTCCGGCTTACGGCAAGAGATGTTTGCGATGCAATCGTTTCAACCATTTTTCGCGCATGTGTCGCGTGTTTGAACTTTGTACCGAGGAACAGAACCCCGATCAGGTAATTTACTACTTTAATAAAAATAATAGTGACTGGTCAGTGTTAGTTAAAATAAATAATGCCGAAATTTCGTTTAAAATTGACACTGGCTCAGATACAAACGTTTTACCTCGTAGTTATCTTAAAGAAATAGGTGTGACCGAACAAGACCTTTTACCTACCTCAACAAGGCTGCGTGGGTACTCTGGGGGCGATATCAGGGTAGTACCCGTGTATATCTTACTCCGTGAAGATTCACGGAGGAGGCACACTAACTCGTAACCGTCGACATTTAATTATAGATAATTCTGAGGAATGCGAAAAGTTAAATAGTTCACATTGCTACACCAATCCTTACGTTGATATCGTCATCCCGAGTGCTCCCGCAGCAAATCGTAGTCTCGAAGTAGTAGTAGTAGTAGAATCGAAGACCTAACCCTTATGTAACTTCTTCCGGCAGGGTGGTGATTAAACCTGATCGGTGGGGCTTCGACTCTTCGTGATAAGATCACAGCATCTAAAGTGCATGTACCTGTTGTCATCGAACCTAGTCACCTTTTAATTTTAATATTTTTAAAGCATGTAGGTATTTTTACACATTTTATATAATTATGAATTTGTTAATTTCGAATATCAAATATATCTATAATTTTAAATAGTATACAATAAATGTCAATTATAATCACTGGATAAAAATGTCACCTACTAGCATTTATGTCAAGTTAAATGAAAATCTATTGTGATCGTCTAAATTAAATTTAATGTTTCAAGTAATAATTTGAATCATTATTAAATAATTCTACATACTTATTAAATATTTTATGAAGCTATACTTCAACAAATAAACTTAAAAAACATTATTTTTTTTAAATTGTTATTGAATTAAACACATTGAATTATACTTAATATACCTTGTGAAATATTAACTTATTATTAATCTACCAACAATGTATATGAAATGAAATAACTATACTAAATATTAAAAAAAAACACAATGTGAAAATTGTATTTTAGTTATAGCCTATTGAATAAATAAAATAGGTACTTACATAAAGAATTGTCAACATTATTCAAATTGAGTGTTTTTGATTTGATTTAATATGTGTGCCTGTGCCTGCCATATCTATTTTTTTTTGAAAAGGGGGAATTGTGGTTATATTGTAATAATCATATGTGGGTACGTACAGATTTAAATAAAACAGTCTTAGTCTCGACCTCTTGTTTGACTTACGTGTCCCGATACCTATACTTTAACAATAGTGTATGTCATTTTGTCCGTGGTGTATGTCATTTTGCCCGTAGTTATTCTGATGTTTAATTTTTTCAGGTGATATGCCGCAAAACTATGAAAGAAAAACAAATCGGCAGTCATGGAGCCAAGAATCTAAAGAAGAAAACAGAATGGGTTGGGAACTAGCCACAAAGACATTTGGAGTTCCTCAGGCGACATTAAGAAGGCATGCTCTCAATACAAACAAAACCTTACAACCAAGCAACAAGGGATTAGGCAGGTTCAAGCCAACATTTACCCCTGTGATAGAGAGGCAATTAGTAGACCACATAAAATTTTTAGAAACGCCACTATTTGGGTTGACGCGGGCATCAGTCCAGGAACGTGCCTATGAGCTAGCTGAAAAAAATGGTTTTTCTCATCCTTTCAACAAGGACAAGAAACGTGCTGGACAAGAGTGGCTTGAAAGTTTCCTGAAAAGAAATAATGATATTTCTCTGCGCACCCCAGAACCAACTTCTGCTGCAAGAGCCCAGCCCAGGCGTTTAATAAACCGCAAGTATCCAAGTTTTTCCGGATTTATGAAGAATTCTTGATATCCAGCCCCTTAAGCACCTCTTGGTAACTTTGCGTTGCAGGAAATCTCTTGACCACATCCTCCGCGCGCTCCCCCATGCAATACAATATGTTAATTTTGTCTGCGTCCGATCCTGCTTAATTTCCAGATAAAGTCATGAAACTTTCGAAACTATTCCGCCATTTTACCAGAATTTAAGTCCAAACTACTGAAGTGGTGTATGAACAAACAGTACTACAGAATTTGCGAACATTTTGAACCAAAATAAACAATATTTCACATCATTTATTGATATAATTATTCTAATTTTTTATTTTAGTTTCAATTATTTCATTTAAATCATTAATTTATTTTCAACTATTATTATCATTCACACAACATAAGGAATAGACAAGTTGTAGCTTGTGACATAAAATGACAATCTTGACATAAAAATCCTCTAATAATAATGACCATCGCACATTTTGAAATTCTCCGAATATGTTGTATACTGCATAGACATTTTTATTCTTTGTTCATGACTATTTTGTTTAATTTTAAATTCATTAAAGTTAATATTGAGTTTGCATGCCACCAGATGGCTGAATGTAGGTACATGGCTCCTACTATAAAAACTGTTACCATTTATTTCTAGCAAATAAATGTATTTCATTTCATTTTCCCAATCCTCCGGTTTAAATGAGAATTCGCCCGGCGGCTTGATGCTTAGCGGCCTCCGCACCATATCTGGTTTGTTTTCTCCTACTTCTCCTAGCTGACCTGGCTCTACTTCCTGCGATTCTGTCCCCATTAACCCTGTGATTTTTTACACCGCTGTCACCATGTAGTAACGGGCCTCTTTAATAATACGAGTTAAAACACTCCATTAGCTTTGATAAGTTTTATTGGAATGACCTGACATCTGTCATTTTACAAAAAGCGGGAAGACAACGTCTTGTTACTCTGCAATGACACAACGTTTAGTTACTCTCTTACAACAGTACTTAAAACCTCCATGGTCTCAGCCAAGACTACTATATCGTCAGCAAACCGGCCTTCTCCAGTCCAGAGTCTTGAAAACATCCTCCAGTGCAGCGGAGAACAGTTTAGGAGAAATAACATGTCGTTGCCTGACTCCCCGCTGCAACGGAACAGGTTTCGAGTTCCGGTCGTGGAGTCGGACTGACATAGTGGCGTTATCGTACAAACACTAACATCTCATTACTCATAGCGAAAATCTGGAAAACCCCACACCATTGGTGAACAGTTAATTTTACCCGCTGTTGAAGAAGTTTTAAAAACTGTTCTGCACAAACCTCCATTTGACATACTCAAAAAAATTCCTTTGAGTAACAACACTGTACAAAGACGTATTAAATGAGCTCTGATATTGAAAGTTTCTTGTGTAATTATCTGCAAACAACTCATTTTTCTATTCAACTGGACGAGTCAACTTTACCTGATAATGAGGCATTATTATTAGCATTTGTGCGATTTGTTATGGACGAAGAAATTCATGAAGAGCTATTATTCGCCAAAACTTTGAAGACTGACACTAAAGGTGAATCGATATTTAACATCCTGAGCGATTTTTAAAAAGAAAAATCAATTCCGTTCACAAACGTTACATCGGCGGCAACAGATGGAGCTCCTGCAATGGTCGGGAAATATCGTGGGTTCATAAGCCATCTAAAAAAAATGATACCAGATTTAACTGCAATTCACTGTGTCATCCACCGACAACACTTAGTAGCAAAAAATTTGAGTGCTAGACTGCACCAATCGCTCCAATTTGTGATTAACGCGGTTAATAAAATAAAAAGCAATGCTTTGAATACGCGTTTATTTGCCCAATTGTGCGATGAAAATGATGAAGACTTCCGACGATTGCTCTTACACACTGAAGTACGCTGGTTGTCGAAAGGTGCATGTTTAACAAGATTTTACTCACTTTTTGAGTCTGTCTTGGAGTTTCTGGATAGTAAAGCTCCAGATTTAAAAGAAAACCTGATCAAGTTCAAAGCAGATATCGCGTATTTGACAGATTTGTTCAAAAAGTTTAATGATATTAACTTACAACTGCAAGGGGACAACCTCAATTTAATTAAAACAAAGAGTGTGATTTCCGCTTTTCTTGGAAAATTGAAGTTAATGAAGCAAAACATTAGTCGACGCGAATTTTCCCAATTCTCAAGCTTGTCACAGATAGAATGCGAGGATGATGATATTCAGACATATGTTCAACATTTGATTGCCCTGCATGATGATTTCAAAACCAGATTTGAAGACATTCTCACGATGGAAATACCACCATGGATTATAAATCCATTTGATGAAATGGAAGTGGAGAACGTGATATTGCAAGAGGAGCTACTTGAGCTTAGCACTAATGAGGAGCTGAAGGTGAAATATAAAAAAGGGTATCAAACTTTTTGGCTGCAAGCAGAAATACCCGAAAAATATCCTGGACTGTGGAAAATTGCGAGAAAGCTTTTGATATCATTTCCCTCGTCATATCTTGTGGAAAAAAGTTTCAGCACCGTTACAAACCTTTTAACGAAAAATAGGAACAGACTGAATATCACAGAACGAGGAGATTTGCGATTATTCCTGACAAAACTGAACCCAAATATTGTCAATTTGTTGTCAATTCATCAAGCTCATCCCTCCCATTAATTTTGAGTGTCATTGTACTTAGAAGTTACGTAACAATGTTTAATTTTAATTATTTTACGACTGTTATTATCATCATAAATATTATAAAGTACTCGAATAAACACAACACAAGCAAAATATACTATATTTAATTTTATTTCACCACTCCGAGATTTAGATTTGATTGATTTTATTTTATTTGATGCTGGAATAGATAGGTTGTGAGTAGATGTCAAAAAAGTAAAGTATTTATTATTGACAGCATATTAACCAATCATTTTTCACTTTTTTTTCTAAACCTGTAAAGAACATTTATGTCACACCTGGCTAAAAGTGGATTTTTTCGCCCGATACATGTGCGGAAATAGCCGCTTTTTCGCCAAATGTTGACATAAAATGATGTATACAACACGGGAGATAATAAAGAAAGCCTTGATCGCACATTTGCGTCCTTCGCTTGCAGCTCGGGCCGTAAATATCTGCGATCTCGGCCTTTCTTTATATTATCTCCCTAGGTGTACATATAATATACTATACTATTTCATAGTTATATCGTCACCAGAGTTAGGTAATAGTCACATTTTTGTAATTTTTTGGGAATATGGTGTAGGCTGTAGAGTAGGGGGTCCACCAGAACCAGCAAATTTTTTAAAGTGGTCTATGAGAAAAAAAAGTTTGGGAACCCAAATTGCAAGACCTGCAAAGCATACTCCTGATTATACGCGAAATCGAATAAGTGCAATTGTCGACACCTGCAAAAAACAGGTCTGCGAAAATTTTGACTCGGTGCAAAAAAATTATGAGACGAATATTCACAGTCATAACTTAGAAGACCACGAAATTCCAAAAGGCCATAGGCGGATTTCCATAGTAAGTCGGCCCTTAAATCAGTTTGACTCGAGGTAGGAGGTTTTTTGTGAGTAGGTACCTCTTATGGTGAAGAATATTTATGCTGAGTATCAACATCCTACTAGTGACGGTTTTTGACTTATCATTATTTGAAGCTTTCTCTTTAATGTATCTTTTGTCGGGATGTATTAAAGCGATTTGTTTCAAATTTAGAAATGATGTTCTTTATATATGCATCGAGACTAAAAAAACTAATACTAATTGTCATATAAAATAAAGAAAAAAACACAAAAAAAAATTAACAATGTTTTTGTGTGTCTGTGAAGTAGTGACACCTCAAATTTTTTTTCTAGTAATACACCATACATTGGCCTGCTACTTGTATAAATATCAAAATTTTCCAGGCCGTACTTCCTACCAAAAATCAGCAAAATGTGTGGTCAAATACTGTATTTAATCGGAGTTTCTCAATGTAGTATACAAACTCTTCGATGAAATTAAGTTGACATTAGCATTTTACTCTTAAATACTACAAAATGATAAGAAAACTCAAACATAATCGAAGAGTTTGTATACTACATAGAGAAACGCCGATTGAATACAGAACTTGACCACATATTTGCCAATATTTGGTAGGAAGTACCGCCTGAAAAAAGTTGATATTTATGCAAGTAGCAGGCCAATGTACGGTTTATTACTAAGGAAAAAAATTTGAGGTGTCACTACTTCACAGCCACATAAAATAAATGTTTATTTTTTTGTCTTTGTTTTCTTTATTTTTATATGGTAACTAGTATTCGTTTTTTGGGTCTCGATGCATATCTAAATAAAGAACATCATTTCCAAATTAGAAACAAATCGCTTTAATACATCCGGAAAAAAGCTACATTAAAGAAAAAACTTCAAAAAATGATAAGTCAAAAACCGTCACTAGTAGGATGTTGATACTCAGCATAAATATTCTTCACCATAAGAGGTATTCACAAAAAAAACCCCGAGTCAAATTGATTTAAGGGCAGACTTACGACGGAAACCCGGCCAAATGGCCTTTGAATCGGTAAAAGACTGTCTTCATAGAGCCCGAAACAGATATTTAAAAATTGTATATGTTAAATATGTTTTGTTTCGAGGGACAGCCCTTTGATATTTACAATTTTTAAATATCTGTTTCGGGCTATACTTTAATTTTTTTGTCTTTTTATAAATATAATTTCACTATTATCCATTTATTACATCACAACTATCACAAGCAAATAATGACAGAGCAAATAATGACAGTACCAAGAGCTGACATTTCCTTGTATTTATTATTTCATAATTAGAAAGAAGTATAGCCGGCCTGTTTAATACTTAGCTTAGAATTGAAGAGGAAATATTTTAATATGATTTAGTGTAATTGCGACAATTGTTGCTGTGGTGTGGTGGGGCCCTTCCGTCGCTAAAGATCATATTCATTTGAGATTATAATATTTTGCGATTATCATGTTTTGCGAATATGATCTTTAGAGATTATCATGTTTTGCGATTGTCATGTTTTGAGATTGTCATGTTTTGCGATTGTCATGTTTTGAGATTATGATGTTTTGCGATTGTCATGTTTTGCGATTGTCATGTTTTGAGATTATCATGTTTTGCGATTGTCATGTTTTGAGATTATCATGTTTTGAGATTATCATGTTTTGCGAATATGATGTTTTGCGACGGAAGGGCCCGGCCCGGCGGCGCCGGCGCGTGTAGTTCTTGGCCTTCTTTCAACCAGGTTTCACATATGGCCATAATATCCACATCAGAGCGCGCCATGGCCACAAGGAATTCATTGTGACGCGTACCAAGAGAACCAGGGTTTAAGAACCCAAGGGTTAATTTTTTATCTTTAATAAATTGCACAACAAAGGAAAATAATATTTCACAGTATTTGCAGTGAAGTTGGTACAGTCGTAGGTATGAGGCATGCCTCCAGTCAATGATGGTAGAACCAAAGCATTTTACTGGCGTATAATATGTGTATATCCTCTTACTAATTATTGGAATACGATTATAAAGTAAAATTGAGTTGGGCACGTTTAAGTAGTAACAAATAACATATAATAACGTTACACGGACTGCCAGGTCCACAATACATGTTATATGAGTTATAAGTGAATAAATAAAACATGGATGTAAATACCATATTAGAATTGTTATTAAATAAATATACGTTTCAACAAGCATGCTATTGTAGTATGAGAAATAAATATAGTTAAATAAATAGCAGGTCGCACAATACACCGCCCACAGACACAATGCATGTAATGCCTCAGACACAAAGTTATGTTTACAAAGTAGATGCGAGCATTTTTTACTACTTAATCTATAACAATACGATTTTACAAGTTTGGCGTATTTAAAAATATAAATGTATAGTGTATTTGTATGTACAATTAAATAGAAAATAAACAATGAGTAAGCATAATAAACATTATGTAGTATTATTTTATCTGTATTAAAAAATATAATCGACTTTGAATATTTGACCTTACTTATATATAAAAAAAAATCAAAACACAAACTATAGTCATTTATCAGTCGACGTAGTAGGGTCAACACCGAAAACCTGCCGAATATCTTTTTCACACCGAATCCGGGCTGTTTTGCTGTCCTTACCATCCGTTTTCTTAGCGTAGATACAGCCCTCTTTGGTCCATACGAACCTCCATCCAGCAGCACTGCCCGCCTGCCGAGCTTGCCAAAATAGTTTACGGATGGTTTTTGTTAGCCTTTCATTGATGTAAACACGGCACGGGATGTGATCTGGTAATCCTATGTTGCCCGAGTCGAGACCTCGGCGAACCCGCGCATTCCGGAGCAAATCATCCCTTAACGACCTTCTTGCGAGGCGCAGGACCAGCGAACTGTATGTGGTCTAGTGTTATTTTCGGAATTCGTCGATCTCTGGGGTCCTACGCGCTCCACGCTTACAAGTTCTCGGTCATCTAAGTTTAATCCTACCTTCGACGAGATAGCTTTAACAATATGCAGGGTTGATTCGCCAGGATGTTCCGACACTCCTGTGATTTCCACGTCGTTTATTATAAAAAAAAATAAAAAAATAAAAAAATGAAAATAAAAAATGATTTATTGCCACATCAAAAAATACACAGCAGTACCACACATCTAGACATATTTAAAGATTATTGATTCTGCGACAACGGGCTCAGGTCTCAGCATATGCTGCGAGCTGGGTCAGCTGCGCAGCGCTGGTTTTCAGCCTGCACCCATCTCTCAGTTACATTTTTGCGAGTTACAAGGAAAACATTTCACGCTGCTGTGCCTATCTTTATAGCTAATAAAAACAGAACCAAGTTTTACTTTCAATAGACACATGCTTATTAAATAGACAAAATATATGTATTTAAATATTAACATAACACTTCACTAAATCTAAATGTCAATGTACGGAAAAGGAACAAAACCAAGTTTATTTTTGCAGTTTAGTAAAAGTATCTAACAAAACAAAAGGGTAGCCGTTTTATTGTGACGTCATTACGGTATTTTCCATACAACTTCATACTAGCAGATCGCTTTTGACGTTTCAATAAGTTTCTGGTTTGACATGAGGAAAGTACCGTAAATATACAACAAGTGAGACAAACAAAACAAGCGAGCAAGCAAGCGACAAGCTTTCCATACAAGCGAGTAATGTAATATTGTAAGAAGAGACTATACCTATATATAGCCGTATAGGTCACGTCGTGCAACAGAGCATTCTGCGGGTGAGGGTTTCTATTTATCATTCATTTTGCTGTTTGTTTAATAAAACTTTTCGATAGCTAATTTTGAAGGTTGGTATTAGTACGTAGGGGGGGTGGCAAATCGTTCCAAATTTTCGATGCCCGATAACGAAAGCTTCCTCGGAAGCCCATGGATCTATGTTTAGGCATAATAAGTTTATTGACATGCATACTTCTAACGCCTCGGTCTTGTTGTGTTTTATGTCTAGGCAAAAGGGTAGCCGTTTTATTGTGACGTCATTACGGTATTTTCCATACAACTTCATACTAGCAGATCGCTTTTGACGTTTCAATAAGTTTCTGGTTTGACATGAGGAAAGTACCGTAAATATACAACAAGTGAGACAAACAAAACAAGCGAGCAAGCAAGCGACAAGCTTTCCATACAAGCGAGTAATGTAATATTGTAAGAAGAGACTATACCTATATATAGCCGTATAGGTCACGTCGTGCAACAGAGCATTCTGCGGGTGAGGGTTTCTATTTATCATTCATTTTGCTGTTTGTTTAATAAAACTTTTCGATAGCTAATTTTGAAGGTTGGTATTAGTACGTAGGGGGGGTGGCAAATCGTTCCAAATTTTCGATGCCCGATAACGAAAGCTTCCTCGGAAGCCCATGGATCTATGTTTAGGCATAATAAGTTTATTGACATGCATACTTCTAACGCCTCGGTCTTGTTGTGTTTTATGTCTAGGCCACTTAAGTTTCTCGAACAAGTACTGAGGTATTTGGGTTCGCACTATTTTGTAGACTTGTGCCGCTAGGTGGAGCTCCCTCCGCGCCGCCATCTTTAGTGTCTGTTTTTCGTTAAGAAAAGGTGTTATGTGCGCGCGCTTCGGGACAGTATAACAAAATCGGGCACACGCATTCTGCACCCGTTGTATTTTCCGAGCGGTCTTTGCGTATAACCTTGGTCCGTAGACAGTATCGCAGTAGTTAAAGTGAGACAACACCAACGCTTCCACGAGCAGCTTACGTACTTTCTCTGATAAGTGCTCCCTAATGCTATAAAGGGTCTTTAGTCTAAAAAACGCATTTCTCACTTTAATACTTACATGTTCTGAAAAACGTAACTCGCTATCCATCAACATACCTAAGTTTTTTGCTATGTCTACTTGGTTAATTATTTGGTGATGCAACTTAATAATTGGGTTTTTTCCTTTAATACTTATACACTGTGCGGTAGTCCCGAGAATCATATATTTGGTTTTTAAAGGGTTCAAAACAAGCGCATTCTTACTCGACCACTGAGATATTGCACTTAAATCTTCATTTATCAAATATTCCGCCGCTTTAGTCTCATTACTTTTGAAGGAGTAGTAGATTTGGGTGTCATCCGCGTAAAAATGTATTTTACAGTGATTAACACTATTTAGAAGGTCGGCCGTAAACAGAATAAACAATATAGGACTCAATATTGACCCCTGGGGTGTACCCCTTTCTATTGTTTTAACATGTGATTTTTTAATTTCTCCCTCTTCATTTTCAATTTCAACATATTGAGTCCTATTTTGAAGATACGACATAAACCACTCACATGCCGCGGCAGAAATACCATAGTAGCTCATTTTGGCCAACAATAAGGAAGAATCAAGACATTCGAAGGCCCGCGAGAAATCTAGCAAAACCAAAATGGTGCCACAGCCTTCGTCGGAGGCGGCCAGCACGTCATCGGTGACGTGCGCCAGCGCAGTCGCGGTGCCGTGCCCGCTGCGGAAGCCAGACTGAGTGACGGGTAGGATTCGGTTATTTTCTAAGTATCTCGTGAGTTGCGTACATATAACTCTTTCCACTATTTTAGACAATACAGGTAGTATGCTAATCGGCCGCAGATCCTTCAAATCCTCCACGACAGAGCCCTTGGGGATAGGTGTCACGCGAGCGCACTTCCAAACGTCCGGACAGACGCCCGCTTCGATTGACTTGTTTACCATATATGTAATAGGGTGTGTCACTCTAGTATGGACAAAAAAAAATCGTCTTTTATCGACTTCCAATAGTTGTCAAAAGTTGCATTCAGGTCTAAAATAAACATATATGTCAAAAAATATACGATTGCAATATACTTTTGGCTCGCTCAAACGACCTAAAGTTCAAGAAAAAGTGGCAATTTAGTCATTAGTTTAGGACCCGCTTAAGCCATTAATGATAGTTTTATATATTGACAAATCATGTTATATTACACAAAACATTGCAGATTATGAAATAAAACACAAAAAAGAATTATATTACAAACTTATTTATTTATACATCTATACCAATAATAGGTTATATCTTAATTTTTCTTATTTAATGGACCTACTTAAAATCTTTTTTTGAATTAAATTTCGGCATGAGTTTTCTGGAATTTATTTTAGATAAAATAAAGCCTTCTCTAGCTTTCCTTCCGGCCACACTTCCAGCAGCCTCAGTAGTCAATTTGACACACCTCTCCACGGATTGTGTGTGACATGGAAACTTAGGGAAATCAATCAATTTCGAATTTCCCATGTTAACTATTTCTTCGAGTTGGCCAGTTTCTACCTGATGCAATAACGGCGGTTGAGTTACTACAAGTTTTTTGTCCTGCCAGTTAATCATGTCATAATACTCTGCGGCATCAAAGTTGATCTTTGGTATGTTAAAACATCTTACAGTCTTTGTCTTTATTCTTCGACAAGCGAGTTCTCTAATGTGCTTTTTTTTATCTGTTAACATGGATAAAAGTACGTTCTCGGGGTGTGCAAAATATGCATTACGTTGTATCACTGGATAAATTACAGCCTTAATGTCCTCGGGAAAATCTCTTGTGCTTTCAATCAAAAACCATAAATTTCTAGCACCGTCCTTACACGAGCTGTTTACTTTTATTTGAAACCAGGAAGGACTATAAGTTTGACAAATATATTTTGCCAGTAACGTTAGTTCAGCAGTTGGACGTTTTGTAGCGACATAAAGACGCAATATTCTGTTAGCAGTCGTGAGCCATCGGGCGTGCGACATTTTCCCCGGATTACGTTTAGCTAAATCAGGACTTACAATTCCAGCTGACACAGCGACACATATGTCATATAAATACTGTTGGTCGGTACTTAATTTCACATTTAATAGCATTGGTAGTTCAACAGGAATAGGTTCGAATTCCGTTACAGGCTTATTTTCACAGTTCGACAGCTTTGTTCCTATCGGCCCTGAAAAAGTTTTCGGGCCAGTAGTTTTCCCATCTAAATGTCCAATTAAGTGACGCAAAGGCAATTCATTAGCATGCAATTGACATACAAGCCATTGAACAGGACGAGAAAGACGTTTTTCTAATGCAACTATAACACCGTTCTTCCTTCCAGTATTAACGTTCGTTCCATCACATCCCACCGCCATCAGCGAAGTCATATCTATTTTTTTTCAGCCAAATACAAACACATACACTTCTCAATATCTTTAGATGTTCCGGAGGGTGGGGTCACATGTCCGACATATTCCGAACCAGGTTCTTTTACTATAGTTATGTGTTCTTCAACTCGCATACGACGATATAACTTATTTCCATCTTTGACGTAATACAATGTTTGATCTTTTCGACCATCAAAAAATAGAGCCTCTAAAGAAGATATGTCTTGCTTTTCTAACAGTGTTTGTCTTTGCTTAATCCTTTTTCGCCTCAATTTACTGTGATCAATTATTGTAGAATGTGTATCATTCCCCCGGACATCACTGAGAGTCGCCGATGCTATAGCAGCACCCGCTCTATACGATATTCCGTAACGGTCACATACTTCAGCAAGCTTTTCTAAATTATTGTGATGAATCTTTCTCTTATTACATTCGTTTACCGAAATCATTTGAAGCTTATTTCTGTATTCTCCATCTGCAGACGTTTGTTCAGATTCTGATTCAGAATCTGTTAAGGAGACATTGCCAGAAGTTGAAGGTAGGGAATCTGTCGATTTTGTTATATTTTTTCTTTCGAGCCTTTTATTTTTTTGCGTAAGTTTCTTTGTTGTTTTAATGTCGACTGATCCAATGACCATGCTTCTTAGCGTCCTTTGATCTTCAAGAAAAATGCGTTCTTTAATCGGAACCGCCTTCAACTTGCCACATTTGCAGGTAGAATAGTCGGTACATTTGCAGGCGGCTATATCAAAAACTTGGGATGACTTTATTGTGAAATTGTGTATTTTATCTAAGTACGATTTCCCTTTTGGATGCCTGTTGAAATTTTTTGACAACTGTCTATACAGATCTCGATAAGCCGTCAGTAATTGTCCAACTCTTTCCTCTGTAACAGTTGGTATCGAGGCAATTTTCCACACTTCCATAACGGCTTGAGCTACTTCGCGGATGATAAGTTTTGCTGGAGGTTCCTGTTGACTTGACTGTTTTTTTTCGCGACGCAACCACTCATAATGTCGCAATACATCTTCAAATGTCGGGAGCATATTTTTTATTATTTTATCAGGATGTTTGTCTAAAATGAGCATTTTAGTCTGAACCCTAGTTCCTACACTACTTTTTGCCGCCATTTTGAGAAATCACTGAATATTTAACTGTAGTTTCCGTTTATTAGAAGGTTTTTATCGCAATCCAAATGTAATATAAGAATACACGAACATAACTAGCAGCTAGTATTAATATAGTAGCTGTACTACAGTACAGTACGACATGCAGGTATTACATGTAAGAGCGTGAAAATGCCGTGCGAAGGCGTCTTAGAGCAGTAGGTACATTAGGTATAAAATGAAATGTGGAGTAAAACTATAGTAATTTTATAGTTTTTTGAGCGTTGCTGATCTATTTTTATTAATCTATGAGAGTTTAGAGGTCTTTAAAGATGTCAGATTAAATAAAAAACGGACTTAAAAAATTACAAAAAAAATGATTTTTTCAAAACTTCAACGCCAATGAGCAAGCCAAAAATGATATCCCAGATAGATTTTGTTAATTCAAATCGTAATTGTACTTGATAAGGCAACTTTTGAGAGGTATTGCGTTTGGAATTTCAAAATTCTAAAAAAATGACACACCCTAATATGTAATAACTGGTAACGTAATTGGCAAAGTCATCCGTATCATATGGATGGTAATGCCATCAAAACCCGCTGCCCCAGTACTTATATTATTAATTATTTTGGAGACATCATTTTCCGTGCACAATTGAATATCAAACTGACTGTTTGTGAATTTATTAGTGTTGTAAAAATCTATAATAACGGGGTCTACGTCCGCTCGTCCCGGTACATCGAGGAAAAAATTGTTTATAATATCAGGGCAGCTAAGATGTTGCGGTATACCAGGCAAGGGTGCGTTTCCCACAACTGTATGACGTTTGAGGTGGTGCCACATAGATCTAGGTTTATGAATATTTTTATTAACATAAAATTCAAAATATGCGTATTTTTCTCTTCTAACCGATCCATTTACAAAATTGCGCAAACTTTTGTAGTACTCCCGTTGAGCCTCCGCTCCAGTACTACGAGCGCTTACTAACGCGGAGTCCCTGAGTGACATCATCAGTTTTATATTGTCCGTAATCCATGGGTTTATATTATCCTGAATACGTTTTTTTTTTGTATGGCGCATGCCTATCGAATAGTTTACTAATGAGCTGATTAAAATGTTGGACCATGTTGTTTACGTTATCTATATTCGTGACGTCGGTCCACGGCAGACTCTGCAAATCCCTCATAAATGTTTCGTGATCGATACTAGAGAGCGAGCGTTTATAGCAATATCTAGGTAACCGCCGCGGGCTCGAAATATTAAACTCTGCAACGACCAGCGCGTGATCACTCAGCGACGGATTGTGATATACATTTATTTCAGTGCATAATTGTGGCGAATCTGTTATTACTAAGTCGAGAAGTGTCCCGGACGTATCTCCAATGCGCGTCGGTTCCTTTACCAACTGCTCCAAGTTTTGCTCAGTTAAAAAAATTAAAAGATCGCGAGCGGCCGTTTTATCTATATGAATGAGGTCAACATTAAAATCTGTCAAGAGAAATACATGGTTACAGTAACCGAATACGCTGATGGACTCGCTCAGCGCGTCGATGGCTTGGGGCACAGCGACGGCCCCGGGACGATAAGCCGTGCCGACGGCGACGCGGCAGCCGCCGGGCAGGCTCACCTCCAGCCACAGCTGCTCCAGCGCGGCCGGCGGGTGCGCGCGCACGCGGTTAACGCTTGGTCTCTTTCATTAAGTTCTTGGTGAATTTGGTCGATCACAGACGCGAGATCCACAGTGTTCGGCTGCTGTTTGTAGATGTTTTTTGCGGATAGTAATTCTGAGTTTAGACGCGAGTTCTCCGATTCTAATGTTTGTATTTTGTTGTTCATAGATAAAACGTCAGATTGAACGGCTTTTATCTGTTCGCTAAGGAAGTCCGTGGTATCCGTAAATTATTTTTTTATTCAGTCGATGGCGGCTGTCATTTCTTTGTTAATTTGCCTTAAAAATTGATCTCTTGTTGTACTTAATTTAGAGTCTAACCCTTGAATTTCACTTTTTACGTCGCCTAGTTTCACATCCAGCAGTCTTGATAGCGCTTCCAAATTCAGCTCACTTGAGTAGTTAACATTTTGAGAGATGTTTGGGTTTATGTAACTATGGTTAATTGTGCTGCAATCGACCTCGCCCTGACGCGGCTCATCACATATTGACATGTCGGCTTCTGTTGCCATAGGTGCTGAACGCTCAAAATGTTTTCGCACAGGTGTGTCGTCGCCTCTGCGACGCCTCGAAACATTGTTGCAAGACTGACATTACCATCCGCTGCTCTCGATATGCTGGATCAGTTCTCTCTAACGAACTCATCAAACAGAAACTTAGATACAAATATTAAACTTAATGGTCAAACATTAGAATTTGTTACTTCTACTGTATTCTTAGGTATTACATTGGACTCAAAATTGCAGTGGGATTCCCATATAACAGCGATAGGAAGTAGGTTGAGCTCTGCTGCATTTGCAGTCAGGAGAATAAGGCAGCTTACCAATGTGGCAACGGCACGGTTAGTTTACTTTGCTTATTTTAATAGTATAATTACTTATGGTCTTATCTTATGGGGATCAGCTGCAGATATTGAAACTGTTTTTATTTTGCAAAAAAGGGCTATCCGAGCAATTTATAACTTGGGGTCGCGTGATTCATTAAGAGAATTTTTAAAAGAAATAGATATTCTAACCCTGCCGTCCCTATACATATTTGAAATAATAATGTATGTTAGGAAGAATTTGGGCAATTTTCCAACGAACGCTGATAAACCAATAGCCACGAGAAATACTGGGAAACTCAAAATAACCTTATATAGACTAGTAAAGGCGAAAAAGTCGTTCTTGGGAAATTGTATCAAATTCTACAATAAAATTCCTAAACACATTACTGAACTTAGCAATTCTAAATTCAAATCTGTAGTAAAACAAACACTTATTTCAAGAGCATATTATAAGATAAACGATTACATCATGGATAGGGATGTTTGGCAGTGATAGCGTCCTGCACGGGTAATCTATCGCCAAAATATATTTTCTACTGTAGCATTGTTATTTAAGTTATTTTGTAGTAATGTAATTTTATATTTAACTATATAATGTATATTGTTTTGAAAAAATGACACCTCGCCGAGTTTCTTACGCCGGTTCTTCTCGTGGCAGAGGTATATTTTTCCGAACCGGTGGTAGTTTATTGACGTTCATAGGTGCATGTAATATGCCTAATTTGAAGAATAAACTACTTTTACTTTTACATTTTTTACTTAAGTTGATTATAGTAGTCAATAGGTATCCCTAGACATGCATAGTGGTAAGTTCCCAGACAACTACGGCATTTCAGAAGATCTTCACTGGAGACTGGATGCGGGCATGCCAAGCAACTATTTTTATTATTCATATTGAATACTTGCGATGTAAGGTCCGTATTTCCGTGCGCGCTATTGCAGTTAAACCGGCGAGTGACCGCTAGACCGGTTGTTAACGTCAACGCGCGGCAAAGATCGGTTAAAGTAAATTGTATCACCGCAAATTCACACACTAATTGCAGTTAACTCCGCAGATGAATTATCAAATTAACTTTACAGTCACTTTGTTGGTTCTTCAGGCAAACTTTTGGTACCGAAATGAACTTCGTACGTAACTATTTAATACCGTTTTCGAATTTAAAAATACAAGCAATGGCGCGTGCACTGTTTACACCGCGCCGTCCCGCGCGTACCCCTCCTCCGTTTGGTAGCTTGTTCGCTTGTTTTGCAGATAGTTATTGCTTTTGTCAAGTCTAGTTTGTCTTCTGTTAATAATTTCTCTCGTACTTGATTCGATCTAATTCCAAACACTATCTTGTCTTTCAAGATTTCGTCAAGTAAACACTCAAATTCGCATTTACTTGCTTGGGTTTTTACTCTCGTCAAAAACTCGTGAAAATGTTCATCTTCATTTTGTTCGATCTTGAAAAATATATATCTCTCGAAAGATATGTTTGTCTTTGGCGCAAAATACTCTTTAAATCTATCTTGGATGATTTGCAGGTTATTTTTGTCGGTATCGCTTAGATTGAAACTGTTGTAGATTTCAATCGCATCTGGGCCTATTACAGCCACAAATGTCGCTGCCTGGACCTCGGCTGGCTTTTTATCAAGTTGGATAGCAGTCGCATCTTACCACTCAAATTGTTGTAACCATTTTTTCCAGCTCATCGATTTGTCCGAATCAATTTGTAGGTTAGCTGGCGGCTTTATTCCAGATACGGCGTCGTTTGTAGCCATTTTGCAATTTTCTCACTTATTTCCTTTTCTTTAACATATTATTATCACTTCTGACACCATGTAACGTTGGGTTTCTTTATATTAAAACAATAGTTAGGAATCATAACTTAAGCGGCGTGTATTTCAGACTATCAAGATAATGACAAGTGGATATGGCGGTGTTGCCAAAGCAGTAAATAGACACTAGATGTCTATACATACATTACACCTGAATATAATTTTTCGTTGATAGATACTCATTGTTGGAACTATTTTGATAGTATATATTGTATATGTACCATCACAAATGAGTGTCAAAATTCTACATTGAAGAGATTTTTTGATAGTTCTGAAATGTGTTCTTCCATTCTCTTTCGAAGGCATCAATAACATTCGACACATATTCTGATACTATTTGGTACCTTGAATTAGTCTGTTACCAATGCCAGTACGTAGTTTGATTAAAAAACCACAACAGCTTGTATAATGTCGCATTTTATTTGTAAAGAGTGCATTCGTTTTGAATTATATGAAAATGTTCCCAAATAAATTCGGTTAAAATAACATAGGATTTCGTGCGGCAAGATGAACAATTAATATCACTAATTTGAAAAGTTTGTAGCAAAGTATCCGCAAAGATTTTTATATCGGCAGAAGTCTATAAAGTTTTTTTACACCTTTTATTTTACAAAATTGTCTTTTCCAGTGGAAACATTTCATTTTTTTAGTGGGCTTTTTCCCGATGAAATCAAAAAGAGGTTAAAAAAATAATTACTTTTTTATTGAAGACTGGAATCGAATTTATGTACTTTTTTTCAATGCTTAGCACAGAAACTGCATTGAGTCTATCCTGAGACATAGTATTTCTAAGAAGTGTTTTCACTATTTAAAGGGCCGAAAAAATCTCTCACTTTCGACTGATGTCATTGGAATCGTGCAAAGTATTTTTATAAGTTTCGTGCACTCTGAACACGCTTCAGTGACATCGGCTTTGTAAAATAGTTGCAGTATTGCTAGGCACTGCTTGCGTGCGTGGATGAAATCGGTACGGTTGTAGATAGCTGAGAGTTCTTTTTGTAACTTGGATTTGTTTAGCATGATGTAAGTTGATACAGTTGTCTTGAAATCAGTATCGGGAAAACTATTGCGATGTATCATGAAATTCTCACAATATAATAATTTGGCTGCTATCAGATGGACACAGGAATTAAACCGGTCTTTAACTTGATTAATTTTTAGTATTAATTATGTATTATATACAGTGAGTAAGACGTTCTATTATGTATATAAAGTTGACCGTTCTTGAGCGACGAGCAAGGATACACCTCTATACTGACCCAAATGCGCACGGAAAAAAATATTTTTTACTATACTACCAGAATGTGTAGTAAACGAAATTTTGTTCTCCTAACAAATTTTACAGTGCAACCAAATATTTTTTACGTGATTTTTACAATTTATTTAGTTATGGATAATATTTAATTCTAGTAAGTGGAAAAGTGGTTACTATCTAAATGTTATCAGAACAACAATTAAGTAACAGTTACAATTACAATAGTATCGTTGTGTTGACAAAACTTATTGTTACCATGCTACCAGAATGTGTAGTAAACGAAATGTTACTCTCCTAACAAATTTTATTGTACCGGCAAACAATGAATATGTTATAATTACTATTTATTTAATTATGGATAATATTTAATTCTAGTAATAACAACAATAAAATATAACACAGGTACCTTTGTGTTAACAAAACGCATAGTTGGTTCTAATAAACGGGTAAGTGGCGGCCGGCGCAGTGTTGCCAACTCAGCATACTTTGAGCTAAATTTCACATTTTTTCTACTTAATTAGCACTAAATTTGTATCTGTTTAAAATAAAATCCTATCTTTGAAAATCCAATCCAAATTTAATTTTTGGTGTGCATTATGGAATGTCTTGTCTAAAGTTATGTCTTAATTATGTCCTAAAACTACGACCAAGACCACCGTGGGATGGGCAGCAGCATTCCTGGAGTGCGGTGGAGATACTGCGATCGCCAACCCGCATGCCAAGCGTGGCGATTATGGCATTTACCTCCCAGGAAATTGGGGGAGGCCTATGTCCAGCAGTGGACGTCTTTGGCACAGAATAAGGAATAGTACAAGTACAGAAATTTCACTTCCTAACAAAAACGGCGTTTAGGCATAAGAAACGTGCCTATTCTCTGCATCTCTGTCTATCGCATAACTTGTATTCATTCACGCGTGGCACGTGTAGCCCTAGGGTTGTCACGCCAAAAATACTTCAATGATGCAAAAAAATGTTCTACCTCACTAGATGTCGCTTAAGTACAGTGAACCGATATTAATTAAGTACATGTTACTTCACAAAAATAATAAATCTCATATTTTTTTAACGAACCATCTAACGATACCCTACACAGTGGGTTTTGCAAGAAAAAACATGCATCCCCATTTTACGTGTAGGGGAAGTAGTACCTTCAAACTACATATATCGTGTTACATTTAAAATGAAAGAGCTCATTGTGTGGATCTTAAATATATTTTTTGTAATTTTAAAATAATTATTTTAGAAATTATTTAAGATAATAGTCAAAAAATTACCAATCCCCCCCTCATCTCCGAAACCCAGTAGTCGAAAATATAAAAAAAATACATTTCAAATCATCAACCAACCGGTTTTGTCGGACAAACAAATCAACCACAAACACGTCACAACTGCATACAACAGGACAGGTCATCTTCTTATGTTTTTCAGCTATTTATACCTACACTTTGTCCGTGTTTCAAATGCTATGGCCACAATAAAGTACAACTACCTAAATAGGACAACTATTATGTAGCTAATCAAGTAAAATAAAACTAATAACGCGTTTAATTTTGAATAAAATTACAGTTAGTTACTTAATAAGTAAATCGTCAGAAATGGTGAGTTTAAACCAGGGGTTCCCAAACTTTTTTTTCTCATAGACCACTTTAAAAAATTTGCTGGTTCTGGTGGACCCCCTACTCTACAGCCTACACCATATTCCCAAAAAATTACAAAAATGTGACTATTACCTAACTCTGGTGACGATATAACTATGAAATAGTATAGTATATTATATGTACACCTAGGGAGATAATATAAAGAAAGGCCGAGATCGCAGATATTTACGGCCCGAGCTGCAAGCGAAGGACGCAAATGTGCGATCAAGGCTTTCTTTATTATCTCCCGTGTTGTATACATCATTTTATGTCAACATTTGGCGAAAAAGCGGCTATTTCCGCACATGTATCGGGCGAAAAAATCCACTTTTAGCCAGGTGTGACATAAATGTTCTTTACAGGTTTAGAAAAAAAAGTGAAAAATGATTGGTTAATATGCTGTCAATAATAAATACTTTACTTTTTTGACATCTACTCACAACCTATCTATTCCAGCATCAAATAAAATAAAATCAATCAAATCTAAATCTCGGAGTGGTGAAATAAAATTAAATATAGTATATTTTGCTTGTGTTGTGTTTATTCGAGTACTTTATAATATTTATGATGATAATAACAGTCGTAAAATAATTAAAATTAAACATTGTTACGTAACTTCTAAGTACAATGACACTCAAAATTAATGGGAGGGATGAGCTTGATGAATTGACAACAAATTGAGAATATTTGGGTTCAGTTTTGTCAGGAATAATCGCAAATCTCCTCGTTCTGTGATATTCAGTCTGTTCCTATTTTTCGTTAAAAGGTTTGTAACGGTATGGTTTTGGCAGATCGAAGATTGAAGTTATCAGAAATAACGGACTCTATAGGGATCTCAAAGAAACGGAAACATCATATTCTAAGTGAAGAATTAAATATGAAAAAGTTATCCGCCCGTTGGGAGCCGCGTTTGATTACGCAAGATCAAAAAAGAATCCGCGTGCAAAACTCGAAGGAATGTATCGATTTCATTAAAAATAAAGCAGATTTTTTGCGTCGATTTGTAACAACAGATGAAACATGGGTTGACCACTACACTCAGAATCAAAAATTCTGTCAAAACAGTGGACTGAATCTGGATGTCCGGGCCTCAAAAAAGCTATGGCTGTAAAGTCAGCTGGAAAAGTTATGGCTTCCGTCTTTTGAGATGCTAGTGGAGTTTTGATGATCGACTACCTTCCTAAAGGTGAAACCATTAATGGAGAATACTATGCTAACCTTTTAGATAAGCTTCATCGATGCATTCAGCAAAAACGACTAGGCTTAGCAAAAAAAAAAAAAACATATTCCATCAAGACAATGCTAGGGTTCACACATGTGTTAAAGCCATGGCAAAAATCGACGAATTAAAGTATGATTTACTGCCCCATCCACCGTATTCGCCTGATTTGGCACCATCCGACTTTCACCTGTTCCCGAAGCTTAAAACTTTTTTGGGTGGACAAAAATTTACCACTAATGATGCCGTCATAGCCGCTGTAGAGGAGTATTTTGGAGACCTCGAAAAGAATCATTTTACGGAAGGCATCGCAGCTTTAGAGCGAAGATGAAATAAGTGCATAGAACTAGATGGAAACTATGTCGAAAAATAAAATTAGTTTTAACACCGAAATTCCAGTATTTTATACTTAGGCTAGTTAGTTTTCATCCCACCCTCGTATTTATTAAAGTAACAATGTCTATAGACACTTGCATTCTTCTAAAATTAGTGCTGAAACTACTTGCCCTATAGACATTGTTACTCAATATTATTTTTCGATGCGCAGCTATATACCGCGCCTTACCAGACATGAACTTGTCAATCATTTAATACGATAATTGATAGCCACTTCGGGTCTAGTCGTATTCCGAGTTTTTCCGATGGAAATCGTTATGCACTACATTGTACTAAATTTTCTTAAATAAAACGAAACAATTTCGAACTTTTCGCTTCCGAATGTGTCCATCTGCTTGTATGTAAGTGTAATTTCGTTTTTTAAACTACCAAAGCCTCTTCAATTCATATAATTTTATTGTACCTATTTTTCATTATTTAGATGTACAATAGCTCATAACCTGGCTTCGGAACTCGATTGAACCAAGGCAAATGGTGGAGACCAGTGGCGGTACGGCCTTAAAAGCCCAAAAGCCAGGCTTGCGTTACTAAAATTAGCAAATACCAAATATATGTACGACTAATTCTTTTTTCCATTTCAAACTAACTTAAAATCCGCGCGACGACGCCTGATCTTTATATTTAAGCCGGCTACTCACACACCTGCTGCAGGGGCAATATGGGAATTGGACCCTTGATTGCCTCCTTAATTGTGATGTGTGTAGGCAAGCAGGAGCAATTTTTAGATTGGGCCTGCGGCAGGGCGGCAGGGGCGCAAGACCTTCCTAGCTCCCTAGATTGTGTCTACCGCCCTGCAAGGTTGCTGCGTGTGTAGTAGGATTGGGGCAATTCCAGTCAGTTCATTGGTGACAACCGAGCGGAGTGGACAAAAATGGAAAAAGAGCGTGAAATATGGACGCGGGTTATAGACGTCTATAAAGACCGGCCCCACATGTGGGATAAAAAACATAAACAATACTTTAATAGAGATTTGCGAAACCAAACATTCGAACTAATGTTCGAAATTTATCGCGAACTCGCGAACAATGTAGACATTGCAAATTTCAAAAAAAAGTTTGAAAACATGCGGACGTCTTACTCACGTGAGTTGAAAAAGGTCAGTACCTATTTCCTTTGCAAATACCTATATTTTAAGTGTAATAATATATTTTCCTTTTACAATAGTATTGCTAACAATCATTCTAAATAACTACATATTATTTTTTCATAACCTCTTTGCCACCGGCATCTGTCAGAGCGTTATTTTTTAATCCTACCTACTCAGCGTACCTGATAATCTCAAGGGCAAAGGGGAATTTTATACTGCCAATAAAGAGGTTTTAATATTCTGCTGTTGGCATTGTAAACCTGAAAATAAATGAATAATTAATGTTTATCTTTATAATAGAATCAGGACACTACTAGACCAATAGAGAGTACGATTCAAACTTAAAAATGTAGGTAGGTAGTGATCATTTTCTCTGAATTTAAATAAATTATGGCAGGTTATGAATGTATTACGTATAATTATGTTTTTAGGTAAATTCTTCAAAACAAACGGGATCCGGCATTGATGACGTGTACAAGCCATCACTATGGTACTATACCTTGTTTTCTTTTTATGAAGAGACTACTGAACCTACTCGAAAGGGAATAGATACTTTAGATGCTGGGGAGGTAAGTAACTAAAATAAAACAATTATTATTATAATTTTATTACATATTTGACATTATATTTCTTAAGTATGTAGGTACCTAGTTTATTAGAACGTAAGGATAAACCATATTTTAATAGAGTTATATTTGTATACTGAATCCTTATGATATTACTTGTAACATGTTTTCTTGAAAAGGGACACTACCTTGTCCGTTAAAATAAGCCATAAATTTATTACGAACATTATTTCCTTCATCGTTGCGCTGTTTTTCATTTCTGTGCATAAGTGATACTAATTCACATGATTCTGACCTCCAATCACCGGGCCGAAAAGTCAGATCATTTGTATTTTCGGAGTCCACACATGAATCTGTAATATAGGTATTTGATTTCGTTCTTAAATAATTATGTAAAGCACAGCATGCGAGGACAATAGCATCGACGTTTTCAATATTTACACTTATTAGTCGGCAAAAAATCCGAAAACGTGCTGCCATTATTCTAAAAGCATTTTCAACGACTCTTCTTGCCCTCGATAACCGATAATTAAATATTCTTTTTTCATGGTTTATGTTCCTAAATGGGTAAGGCTTCATAACATGTCTGTTGAGAGCGAATGCGCTGTCTCCTACAAATGTGTAGGGTACTATAATATTCATATCTGGTAACGGAGACGCTCTTGGTAGGTTTAATTGACCTGTCATTAGTTTTTCATAAAATCGAGCATGCTGTATAACACCACCATCAGACACGCTTCCGTTGGTGCCAGTGTGCACGTAAATAAATTCATAATTTGCATTAACGACAGCAAAAAGTACAACACTGAAAAAATCTTTATAATTATAAAAACTGGAGCCACTTCCAGGGGGTTTTTCTACAGTTACGTGCTTTCCGTCCATGGCCCCAAGACAGTGACTGAAATTTCATTTATCTTCAAACATGTTTGCTGTATTTTTCCATTCGGCTTCCGATGAGGGCATCTGAAACAAAAGTTATATGAAATTTATTATTTCAGGTCTTACAGGATTCCGAATCGAATGAAACCTCAAGGGTGATCAATCAAACGACCAGGATACAGGTAGTACTCTGAGCAGCCAACCATCTATTAGCCAGCCAATTAAGCAAAAACTTTCAAATAGGCGAAACAAAACTGATGAAGAAACCATCACACCGAAAAAACAGCGAATGAGCTTAGAAAAAAAGCAAGAAAAACTATTTGATACTGCTCAACAACTTATGACCACTACTTCAAAGACGGACGTTTGGGAAGTTATAGGAAAGGGCATTGGTCTTCAATTAAGAGATTTGAACAAACTTCAGCAAAATGTTGCTCAAAAACTAATTTCAGACGCCATCTTCTATGGTAAACTTGAGAAACTTACAGAAGAATCGTCAATCACTTTGACAAACCAAAATACATACCTTCAACCTACTTATCCCAACATCAATTCCGCAAATCACACCCAAATGCGTCCTCCTATACCATCCCCTCAATACTATGCCCAGACGCCAATCCCTACATGATCCCCTCAATATTATGCCCGGACTCCTATTCCTACACCATCACCTCAATATAATTCCCAGACGCCTATTCCTACACCATCCCCTGAATACTATACCCAGACGCCTACACCTTCGCCATCCTCTCAACATTGCACCCAATCCTCTATGCTTGTGCGATCACCTGAACCCCAAAACCCACTTAGTACGGATAGCAATTCAACTATTGTAGAAGGAAGCTTTTCCGAATTAAAAGAATTCTTACTATTTAAAAACAAATAAATTTCCAAGACGATAATTTAAACATTTTTTTTTACATGTGTAACTTCTCCTCATCGCATGTCGTCTTCTCATGTGTAACTAAATATAATTAAATATTTTCTAAAAAAAAATGTTTTTCATTTTATTGTAGCCGAAAGTGAAAGAATACATAACGTTTGACATAAGTGGCAGGTGCTTACCTTTATATAATGTTTGAGACATTCGTAAATGGCCCGACATGTCTCAGAAATCATTGTGGACATCAATTGTGGTGATATAATGGTACTAAATTTTAAATCCTCGTAACTTTGCCCGCTAACCAAAAACCTTATTGTGTAGCAGGTGGTCGTTCTCTAGCACTTATGGCATTCCGCATTAATGTGTCTTGCTTTTCTATTAATGGTGTTACCATAGCCAGGAGCTCTTCAAAAGAATCAATATCCATTCGCAAAAAGTTTCTAAGATCATCTACTTCCATTTCTTTCATAATATTCATGTGGCACAATTTGCTTCGTTTCTGCAACCAATTCTTCATCCAATATCTTTTCTTCCTTTTTTTTTGGTAGCACCACCGAAAGTACCAAGGCGATACCAATCCTCTGGTGTTTCGACAATACAGGAGGCATTCTCGTAGACGTGCGTTCAGCGGGACTATCAGTTACACACTGAACGGCAGGCTAGTGTGTAGAGAACAGCCTAAAATTGGTCCAACCGCCGTGCGACCGGTATTGCCCCTGCAGCAGGTGTGTGAGTAGCCGGCTTTATCCTATTCACCTTGGTCGGGGTAGTAGTACAAAATTCGACCGTAGCAAGTAAGTGGCGCTACTGCCGCGCGAAACGAGCGGTCTTCAGACGATAGAGTTGAGACACGGGCTAGTCATCTCGCTCGCACACGAGGGCTTGCAAGCGGGCTTTAATGCTGATATCTTTTTTCTCTTTCTTATCTATGAAAACTGCTACAAAACGAGAGATACGTATCTATAGCTAGATCTAGCAAATAGTTTGTGACTAGAAGCCCGGCTTTCGACGTGAAGTTATCAACAGATGTTAGTCAAATGCGAATTTAGCGCGTGCGCGTTCATGACTGGATCGATTGTGATGCTAACTTCATTGATTACAATTATGTACATTACTTGAAACTGAACAATTTGTTTGAGCGGATAGTGTTTTGTATTAAAAAGTTTATTAAAGTGGAAAGTGACGATGGATGAAGTCGTTCCGTGTGACGATTTAAAATGTGCACAAGTTATCGGCGCAGAAAAGGTAGGCACGCTAAACTTTGCACAAAAAAGCAACTTATTTTTTCACCGAAACCTACGCCTGACTTGAGTATTTCTCAGATAAGCAAGTCACATAAACGACAATTTCAAAGATCGGTGCGATTGATGAGATGTCTGTACAATTTATCTAGTAATAGCATGCCTTCAGTGTGTTTTGTTGGTCTGTCCTGTCTACGCCACACCAGTTAGTGATAATGAAGAGTGAAGATTTACTAGTATGGTAATATGGCAAGGTATCAAGGTAGGAGATAAATTTAATGATATTGTGTGTGAAGAAAAATACAAAAATGTATCCCTCGGCTTGCCCTTCTCTGCAACCCTAGGCACGCCACTGGTGGAGACAAAATGGCGCGAATCAGCCCCATAAAGATTAAAGTTTCTAAGCACTGGTGACAAAACAAGAGAGCAATATATGAATGAATTTCCCGCCTTAAAGGGTCCAGTAGGTTAGTCTTTGTTGACAGAGGATTTTAAAATCCTATATCCTGGCAAAGAAAATTTATTGCATGAAAAATTTCATGTATACAACGTTATAATTTTAAGCTTAGCAAAAGGCGTCACGTGATGAATTGGTGAAAAACAACCATTCAAGAACTACAAGATACTGACTCAGGTGAGAGTATGTTACATACTGCATTGTAGTGTTCTTGTTTTATTTTTTATTATTACGTAGTAGTAATATATTGCCACTCAATTTTTCTCCTCAAAGGGATCTACTTTTGTTTTTCAACTACAAAATATTTCTTGTTGTTTACTCTTAAATTCAATTATTTCAAACAAATTAAATAAGTAGTATTTTCAATGTACGCGATACAACAGCTTTAAAAGTTATAGAATAAAATGTAGGTATACAGTTCCTTTTGTGGAGTACAATATATATAAGTATATATATTTAATATTTTTACGTTACGTACTCAACTAGGGTGGTCCTTATTTCGTAGATTTTTTCGTTTTCCAACGGGGCACCCACTCATTATATTCAATGGCATTAAAAAAAGTTGCTTTATTTTTTCAGTTTTTTTTTTTTATATTTAGGGGTCGCTACCAGTCGAATCCGGTTTCTGATAGAAAACTAACTAAAACTCTTTTTTTACTGACAACAATAGCGTTATTGTATTGAACGAATGCATGGTTAGGCAGTATTTATATATTTTGTACTAAAATATTAAAATTATTTTTCAAGAATTTTATTAAATGTTATTAATTTGTCTTTAATTTGTTTATAAAAACAGATTAAATATTGTCTATTTACAGATACAAAAAAAAACATTTATAGATTTCCTAAAAAAAACGATTTCCTTTAACAACAACAAAAAAATTGATCTAACAAAATTTAATTATGCCGTCATAACTCATTGTACCATCGAGGAATTAGAATGATTAGCAACTGCTACCAGATTAAGTTTGTCATTATACGATGTTTCTAGTAATCATCATCAGCCTATATACGTCCCTCTTCTGGGCACGGGCCTCCTCATAGATGAGAGGGATTGGGCAGTAGCCCCCACGCTTCTAATAATAAAGGCGTGACAATTTGGTATCCTAATATTTACTATATGGATTGCTATTCTCACTAATTGCATATTTGTCAATACTATTTTTTTAACAATAAGTGAACCGTTTCGTTAACTATTTTAATAGTTGTCACATATGCAACTAAAAATTCTGGTAACCGAAACTAAATTCTGGTTTCGGTAACCAGATTTTTTTCCGTGCGGCAGCCTCGTTTACGTTGCCAGTTGGGCATTGAGAGAACGTAAGGGATTTAATCGTCTCCTATGAAGGTAAAAAGGTAGACGCCAAAGCACCCTTAGATCTGGTAGCCAAATACTCTGAATCCTGCTCATTGAGACCGTTATGCAGGCAAGGCAAACTGAAGCCTGTACAAAGATCTGACCTTCAAAATACTTGAAAATTCACAAATCCCCATAAAATATTAAATGCATTGTCTAAGAATGATTCCTCATCATGAAGAATAACTCCTCATAACGGCGAACCATCCCTAAGTCAATAATTTCACCCACCAAATATTCTCTACTATTTTGGCCAGCCAGACCTTGCCAGTCTGAATGATGAATTTTAAGTGATTTCAATAGAACTTAGCGCTTCTTTTATAGCCAAAATTGGCAGCGTCACTGTCGCATTAGCGACAAGTCCGCGCGCTAGTGCCTAGCCATTTGCTACATATAAATGAAAATGGTTGGACAGATTGCCGAGAGTTGGCGTAATGCGAGTTCTGCTTGACTGACAGCTCTGTCGGTAAGGTGGGAGATACAGCCTCTTTGCAAGATGGCTACCAACACGATTAGGTGCGAGTATTTCTGTCTGTGTACGATTAATAAAACTATAAAGAATTCCACTCTTTCATTAGAAAAGTTACTTTTTCCTTCATGGTGGCACCGTACGAAGTCGGGCACGATAAGGAATCGAAGATACTCGACCTTGCGGAATACTACTACGACTTTCGAAGACGTGTGCGCGATGAGGCGAAAGAAAAAAAGAAATAAAAACCTACATATCGACTACGAAGCTTGCGTTTTGCGAAAATACAACTACCAAAATATCGAGAAAACAAAACGGCATTAAAAACTTTTACGAAAATTGGAAAACTTCACCTACCAAGGATACAGATGCCGTCAAACTTCTTGAACATTTGACCTTGCATGCGCAGATGCGATTTTTAGGTGTCGTTGGGAGGGGGCGGGCGGTGGCGGCGTGGCGGGCGGCAGGGGTGTCTCGTCGCGTCCGCACGATTGGTCAATCAGTTGACGTTTGCGTTCCGCGCCACGTTCACGTTCCTTTGCCTCCCGCGTACACTTGCGTGCAGTGATAAAGGCAATGGTTATTGTTGGGTTTCTTATTAAAAAAAATTGTTGAGTTTTTGTTAAAGTATTGTTATAGGTATTGAACATTATTGTTGAGTTTCTTGTTAATTTTTTTGTTGAGTTTATTTATTGTTATAGTTATTGCTTGACTTTGACGTTATAATGCCACGTCAAAATAATACAGTTTTAAAAAGACAAGCGCGGAAGATGGTGTACGATGTGTACTGTTTTTTTAAGAAGGACGGAAAGGGTTTTATTGAAACTGTAAAAAACACTGCCAACGCCACAAAAACGTCTGTGAGCACATTAATAATATGTGATTTGTTAGGAGAGGGAGACTCTTGCTAATCAAGTAATCACATTGTCGGGCCAACAACAAAAATTTATTGTTAATGAACACACATCGCATTATGCAACGCAAAAACGTAGTAGGTGTTCTCATACTCATGACTTCAATAGCAAGAGTCTCCCTCTCCTTCCTAATCAATAGTGAGAGTATTGCATTCTCTAATGTGGTCATCAACTGGGAGGTGCAAGAAGCGACGATAGGGAACAATGGATTTAAGGTGATGGAGAGCGCCTCAGAGAATGTTCATCTTGCTGTGCAAAATCACAACCAAAACATCCTGAGAGAACTGGTGGATGATCAACCAAGGGTCAGGCCCGGTTGTGGGAAACCAGTTCTGTCAAGCTGGTCTAAGTTGACAGTCGTTCAGATGTACTCTTTGAGTAATAAGAAAGTTAATAATACACATGGTCCTAGATCGAAACCGGATGTGGAACTAATCGAGGAATTATGGAAAATAAACAGAGGAACAATTATATATTTATCTAAATACCGGAGTCAAAGTCAAGTGAAGAAGAACAAAGGATTTACCTGGGCAAGCTCAAGAATCTCAAGGAAAATACAAATTAGTTAATATTTATGGATTTCTCGATAGTGAACCCACCACTCTTTAAATAAATTTGTAAGTAATTGGTAGTTCAAAGCAGAAACAAGGTTAGTACAGAATTTCCATTGTTTAATTTACAGTTAGGTTAACGCCGTTTGAACAAAGAATTCATTACAAATTGAATTATAGATGAACACTAATGAAATTAATGAATTAATGTTAACATTGTATGACTTTGTTTGTCATTAAATTTCTTTGTTCACCACTTAAATTGCAACGGCATACCGTTATAAATGACAGAGTTAACTTGAGTATGAGGTCAAATTTGTAACTGTTTATAAAATAAAGGAAGGATTTACTCATTTTAGATTTAATGTATTGAACATTGTATAAATATTATAGTTGAAACCAATTAGATGAGATTTTTACACGAATTTGTTATATGTTTTATGAAATAAAATTTATTACATTTGACACAGTTAACTTATTTATATTTTAGTATAAATTAAGTAATAATGGTCGTTAAATGTGTACTTTAATGAATAATTATTGAAAAATCCATTGCAATATAATCGACTTTAAGCAAATATCTAGTCTCATTGTGATTTGTTAAGTCAAATTGAATGTTACCTTTATACTTGTAATTATTTAATGTACAATTTTAATTCTATTTTAATAATCATTAAACCTGCATTTGATTAATTTATTTATAGTATTATTTACAATTTATAGAATATAATTTAATGATTTCATGTCAAGCAGAAGGATTTCATAAGCAACTTATTATTGCAGATATATCTCACAAATTTGTACCTAATTAATTAAATATAACGTTATATACATTAAAGCTAACTACATCTTAAGGTTAATTTGTAATTTTTTACATTCAAGGTCGATATATTAGTGACACAGCTTCCCAAATGGCCGAAGACAAGGAGTTAATTAGGAAAAGGGCTAGTTACAAGGGCCAGCTGACCAATTTCAATGCATTTGTGAGTACATTGGATATATCTTCGGCAACTGAAGCTCAGGCCAATCAATTGCAATTGCGAATTGGTAAGTTGGAGTCGTTGTATCAACAATATGATGAGGTACAATTAAGGTTAGAGTGTACTACCGATAACATTGATTCACAGATGGCAGAGCGTAAAGAGTTCGAGGCATTATATTACACATCGCTTTCTAATGCCCAGCTCATGCTAAACGATATGAATAAAAAGCGTGAGGATTTTGCATCCTGCAGTGACCGCCAGTCACATACAAGTAGTCACAATCGGAAGCTTGTTAAACTCCCAACCATTAATTTACCTAAGTACAGCGGCTCATATGACAATTGGTTAGAATTTCACGACACTTTTACCAGTTTGATACATTCCAACGATGAAATTGATAATATTAATAAGTTTCATTATCTTAGGGCGTCGTTGGAGGGCTCAGCAGCAGTGGTCATTAAGTCACTTGAATTTTCAGCAAGCAATTATAACGACGCTTGGAACCTTTTGTGTGAGAGATTTAACAACAAGCGATTGCTTCTACAGAATCACGTATCAGCGTTGTTTAACATCGAGCCTATCACACGAGAGTCTTCTGCCCAACTCAAGCGTGTTATCGACCAAGTTAATAAAAACCTTAGATCATTAAAATCATTAAATGAACCCGTTGAACACTGGGGCACCCTTCTTATACACATCATCTCTCACAAATTAGACAATAAGACTTTCCGCGAATGGGAAACTCATAAGGGCACATTTGATAAAAACACTGCAACTTCATTCGAATCATTTCTCAGTTTTATGCGTAATCGTGCTGACTTAATTGAAACTCTGGAGTTATCGAGCGCACCAGCCGCCGGTCATGTTAGTCAGACGACTCATAAACCCACGCATCAAAAACACCGAACGATGATAGTTGCACAGGAAAATAAATCGGTTAAACCGTGCCCTAAGTGTAATGGAGACCATAATCTAAGTAATTGTTCACTTTTTCTCGCATTAAGCAATGTTGAACGGCTCCAATCACTCCCTGAGTATAAAGTATGCTATAATTGCTTCCGCACTGGGCATTACGCGAACCGTTGTAAAAAAGCGGGGTGCAAAACATGCAAGCGTAAGCACAATTCATTAATTCATATCTCGGAGCCGCACCGCAAGGCTGATCACAATGAGTTCACGTCCGCACGCAGTGCCGACCGCGCGGCGACTGGAGCGGCGCCCGCGCCGCCGCCGCCAGGAACTCGTTCTGTGACGTTATCAGCTCGGGCCGGCGCTCCTGCCACCTCGCCACAACGAGAAGTATTGCTTTCTACAGCTTTAATCAAATTGTACGATGTTGATAACTGTGAGCATATCGCACGTGCTATTCTTGATAGCGGTAGCACTTCATGTATCATGACTGAAAAAATGTGCGAACTCCTAAAATTAAGCACTGGCCGTGTTGATAAATCTATCATAGGTATTAATAATATCGCGTCGCACGTAGGCAAAATGTGTAGGGTATCAATGAAATCATTGAATGAAAATTACACCGCTACGTTAAACTGTTTCGTTTTGCCATCTATCACGGACGACGTACCCAGCCAACAATTAGATTTATCAAGTTTGATTATACCAGACGACCTGTGTCTGGCTGATCCTCATTTCCAAACGCCTGCTGCTGTCGATATTATAATAGGCGCTGATCTGTTCTGGGACCTGTTAGGGTCACATAAAATCAAGCTCGGAGAGGGACAACCGATCTTATATGAAACCAGGCTGGGCTGGTTGGTTTCCGGTCCAATTAACAGTTGTTATGAATCAGCCCTGTCTTGTAACATTAAATGTAATTTCACGACTGTTTTAAATGCTAAATGCAATGAGTCGCTTAATGATGACGTTCAGAACTTGCTTCCGCGGTTCTGGCAACTCGAAGAGGTTCGCACTCAGTCATCGGATTATTCATTGGAGGAGAAGCTCTGTGAGGAGCACTTCACAAAAAATACGTCACGACTTCAAAATGGTCGGTTTTGTGTGCGACTGCCACTAAAGGAGGACCCAAGTGTATTAGGGGATTCCATCACTCGTGCGAAACAGTGTTTCTTATCATTAGAGCGCAGGATTGCACGTCAACCTGAATACAAACAATTGTACAAGGACTTCATGGCAGAGTACCAGTCACTGGGTCACATGACTGAGAGCGAACGTCTTGATCCCAGCAGCTATTTTATCCCGCACCACGGCATAATGCGCGACAGCACGACTACGAAATTACGTGTCGTGTTCAACGCTAGCAGCCTGTCAAGCTCGGGACGCTCGTTGAATGAAATTCAAATGGTGGGACCCACGGTGCAGGATGACCAATTCTGACAAGATTCTGTCAATACTGCTTCGATTTAGGCAGCATAAATACGTAATCGCGGCTGACGTGGAAAAAATGTACCGCCAAATAGCTGTCCATCCTGACGACCGATATTTGCAACAGATCATTTGGCGAGATGACCCATCCGCCCGCCTAAAGGCATTTACCCTAAACTGTGTTACTTATGGGACAGCAAGTGCTCCGTACCTTGCAACGCGATGTCTCAAGCAAATAGGTATTGAGTGTGATGATGACGCCATCCGTGAAGTCATCATTCACGACTTTTATGTCGATGACTTATTGACTGGTGGAGATGATTTTACTAAGGTTTTATTCATACAAGAGCAGGTAACAGCAGCCCTTTCCTCAGCATGTATGAATCTCCGTAAGTGGAAGTCAAATGACCCTCGGTTATTACCAGATTCGCATCACGAATCCTTGAACCTAAACATGGGAACTACTGAACCCTGTAAAACATTGGGTCTTGGTTGGCAGCCCAGCTCAGATGAGCTATGGTTCAAAGTAGGTAGGTTATCATCGGGTACTACCAAACGTGACGTGCTCTCAGTAATAGCACAAATTTTCGATCCGTTAGGCGTATTGGCTCCCTGTGTGATCCTGATGAAAATGCTCCTACAAAGCTTGTGGTTATGCAATATGGCGTGGGATGAACAGTTACCACCTGAAATCATTTCCCGATGGGCGAGCATTCTTCATGGGTTACCCGCTCTCAATACATTACGGGTCCCGCGGCACGTCATGTGCGACTCACACCAAGAGGTTGACTGTCATATTTTCTGTGACGCCTCGGAGCGAGCTTATGGCGCGTGTGTGTATTTGCGTAGTACAAATCCGAATGGCGAAGTTAACGTTAGCTTGCTGTTCGCAAAAAGTCGCGTAGCGCCAATCAAACCTACTACAATACCTAGGCTCGAGCTTTGTGGTGCACTGGTTGCAGCTCGTCTTTATGAGAAGGCTATTAGTTCATTACGGATTAAAATTAAAAGTACCACCTTTTGGACGGACTCAACCATCGTTTTGGGATGGTTAAAAATGTTACCCAACAAACTTCAGCCGTTTGTCCGCAATCGAACCGCTGAGATTCTGGAAAAAACTGCTAACTGCACATGGAGACACGTTCCTACAGATCAGAATCCAGCAGATCATATCTCACGCGGAGTAGCTGCAGATCTTCTCCCTACTCTTGCTATATGGTGGTCCGGACCAACATTTCTTCAGTTTGATAAATCTAACTGGCCTTCAAATCCAACATTGTCGCATCCATTGCCTGAAACGAAACCCGAGATCTCGCTGCAGGTTGTCACTCAGAATGTAAGGGATGAAGTATTGATTGAGTTAAACCGGTTCTCAAATTTCTCGCGTTTAAAGCGTGCTGTTGCTTACGTTCTACGTTTTATAAAGGCATGCAAGAAGCAGCAGCCACTACCAAGCTACCTAACTGATACAGAGCTACAGGATGCGACGACCGTACTCGTTAGGTTGTCTCAACAAGATTCATTCCCAGAGTACCAGTTATTGCTCACTGGCAAATCACTACCCAAAAATAATCATTTGCTAAAATTTAATATATTTTTGGACGACAAAGCTTTGTTACGTGTCGGAGGTCGCCTCGTAAACTCTGAGTTTCCCTATGAGAAAAAACACCCGGCTCTAATACATTCCACACACCGGTTCACACAGTTACTCTTTCAACACGAGCACAAAAAACTGATGCATGCTCCGCCAAAATTATTGCTCACAGCTATTAGGGACACCTATTGGCCCATAGGAGGCAACAATTTAGCTAAACACTGCTTCCAGCAATGCGTGCTTTGCACCCGCTTTAAGGGTCAAATAGTGAAATCTATTATGGGCAATTTGCCAAAGGCTCGTCTATCACCAAGCTTCGTATTTGATAATGTAGATGTCGATTATGCTGGCCCTCTAAACGCAGCTAGCCGTCAGGGGCGCGGTAGCAAACTGGTAAAAGTGTACATTGCGATTTTCATATGCTTTACGACAAAGGCCATCCACTTGGAATTGGTTGGGGATCTGACAAGTAACTGTTTCTTATCAGCACTCAGACGTTTTGTATCTCGTAGGGGAAAACCGAGCAACATATACTCTGACAACGGTACCTCATTTGTTGATGCGTGCAACGACCTATCCAAATTTCTCAAGAGTAATTGTAGTTCATTGGCTGAGAGCGCAGCCAACGAGGAAATAAATTTTCATTTTATTCCCGCCTACTCACCTCATTTTGGAGGTCTTTGGGAAGCTGGGGTCAAATCATGCAAATACCATCTACAAAGAGTGCTGGGACATTGTCATTTAAATTACGAGGAATTCATTACTGTACTTGCGCAAATAGAAGCCATTCTCAACTCTCGACCTCTCACACCACTTTCTACGAGTCCCGAAGACTTTCTACCCTTGACTCCTGGTCATTTTCTTATCGGCCGTCCTCTGAAGTCGTTGCCAGGACCAGCAGATTTAACAACTAAATCCTATCCACATCTAACGCGCTATCAACGCATCGAGCAACTCCGTCAACATTTTTGGACCAGATGGAGCAAAGAATATGTGTCTGAGCTTCAAGTCAGAACAAAGTGGCGGAAATCTGAAGGAAGCTTAAAAATGAATTCCCTAGTTCTGCTCAAGGAGGACCATCTGCCCCCAATGAAATGGAGACTCGGCCGAATCATCGCCATACATCCTGGTTCCGACGGCATCTCCAGAGTTGCAGATGTGAAGACCACTGGTGGCACCGTTCGACGGTCATTCAGCAGAATCTGTCCACTCCCGGAATCCTATAATGTCGGTTGAAACCAATGCTTTCAACACCCGGGGGCATGTTTAAGCGCCTACATATTTGCACGAGCAATCACTCCAGCGCCGCGTGTATCGTCACATATTCGATTAGGGACTTATTTTTTATTCAATTTATGCATGTCATGTGTGTTCACTTCAACTCTCGTTACTCTAAACGATTACACGTTTTTTATTAGAAATTCTGATCTTTCCGTTGTTTATCCCGCCGAAAACTTAGACATGGAACCGGATATGAACCAGTGACCTATGGGTCAAGGGACAATTATTATTAATGAAGCGAAGGGCTCTGACTTGCTCACTGTCTTTCGAACCCCAGGAAAAAAAAGATCTGGCAAAAAGAAAGTAACGGGCATTGATAGTTTTGATCAAGCGGTTATTCGGAGGTGCATTCACAATTACCATAAAACAAATAACGAATTCCCCACCGTAGAAAAACTCAGAAAAAAATTAAAAGACGATATAAGTTTTGATGGCTCGCAAGCAAGTTTGCGTCGAATTTTAAAACAGTTACGCTTCAGGTGGAAAAAAACTGAAAACAACAGAAAACTTTTAATAGAAAAAAGTAACATACGATTGTTACGAATTGAGTATCTACAGAAAATTTGTAAATATAGGCAAGAAGGAAGACCTATAATATACACTGACGAGTCATATGTCGACTCGTCACATGCAAGCAGCAAGGCGTGGACCGACGAGTCTACGCAAGGTTTAAAAAACCTATTTCGAAAGGACAGCGCGTGGTAATAGTTCACGCTGGCTCCGAAAACGGATTTGTGCCAAATGCACTATTCGTGTTTAAAGCGGGCACAAAAAGTGGAGATTATCATGACAACATGAATTTCATTAATTATGAAAAATGGCTGCGCAATCAGTTGATACCAAACCTGCCTCCAAATTCAGTAATCGTGGTCGATAATGCGTCGTACCATAACAAGCAATTCGAAACTGCCCCAACCTCAAACTCAAACAAAGCTGTAATGCGTCAATGGTTGAAAGATAAAGGAGTACAGTATGATGAAAAAATGTACAAGCCACAGCTATACAAACTCGTACTAGCGCACAAACAACAAAACAAGAATTACAGCATTGACAGAATTTTAGCCGAACACAACCACTCAGTGGTTCGCTTACCACCTTACCACCCTGACCTAAACCCGATCGAGATGGCTTGGGCAGCAATTAAGGGTTATGTTGGCAGCAAAAATGTTAACTGGAACATAACCAATGTAATCGACCTCGTGAAAGAAAAAGTTGCGTCAATGGGTCCCATCGAATGGGAAAAATTGTGCCACAAGGTTAAAGACATCGAACAAGAGTACATAAAAAATGACCACGTGATAGATTTGGTCACTGACGAATTTGTAATTTATGCCGATGACGAAAGTGACTCCGACGAAGGGTCCGATAGTGATTCCGATGATGAAGATAATGATAGTCAAGATACACAAACTAGCTCCAACTCCCTTGAACCAAGACCTAGTACCAGCGCTGGAACTAACTTAATGGAAGGAATTTCCTTTTTAGAAGAAGACTGAATACCGCAAACATGACATTTTTAGACTTTTCAATAACAGCCATTTGAAACATATATCTTATGTTTTATTTCTCAACTTGTGTTCCATACAACTATCAATATAATTAAATAAATAAATAAATATAAAACTATAAAATAACTGATCAGGATGTATGAAGAGGGTTATGAGAGTATGTGAAGCGAAGGAAGTATGTCAGGATCGTAGTATATGGAAATCCGTAATCTATGCCTATCCCTGCGGGAAAAAGGCGTGATTATACACGGATCGACCTAGTCCCACAATAAGCTCACTAAGACTTGTGTTGTGGGCTCAATAATTATACCGAGATTTGAAATAAAAATTAGGTACTTTTTTTGCACGTATGTGTACGATGCGCAAACTCTCCCCCACCACCGCGCCTAGTGTTCAAGAAGTTTGACGGCATCTGTACTTATTCTTACAAGATCCCGGCTCACACCTAAGAAGAAAAAGAACACGAAGCAAGAAAAATCAACCTCAAGAAACGAAAATCAAACCAATCTCCGAACTAGCTCCAAATTTAACCCAGACGAACACATCAAATTCATCGAGAAAAAAGAAGACCCGAAGCTTAAAAATACCAACCTGCATCTAGAAAACAAAACACCAGTAATCACGACCCTTCCCATACAACAAACTAAGGTAAACCATTTTAACGTAATAACCAACGTAATAATTGTTGCAAAAACATTATCTATGGTCTAGTATTCACTTTAATATAAGTATTAACTTTGCGTGCTGGTCACAATTTAACATTATGTTTAATTACATAAGTGTTGCGTACGAGTTTAGAAAAATCTACAGTGGCTGTATCGAGCTGAGGGCGGCCGTGTGGCAAAAATATCAGAATCGGAAGAAGAATTAGGAAGAAAGGTTAAGGCATGTGGTTATTGCAAAACATCCATAACCAAGGCGAAGTTATTTGTCGAGAAACCATTGCAAGAGCATACGGTAGAATACCTCGAGAACAAGCGTAAGAAGCTGACCGATTCATTCAATGAGTCCGAACAGCTTTGCAAAGAAATCATGTATTTGGACGAAGACGACCAAGAAGATCACGAGGCAATGGAGGAGAATTACCTCACTGCCCTGTCAGTGATTGATCAAGAATTGAATTCAAGAAGAATATTCTCCGTTGCGCCCGCGCAATCTAACAGCCATTTAACAGCCACTGCTGGCAATAATAATAGGAAATCCAGCCCATACAACTCCAAAATACAGTCGACCGCGCTTCAAGCAACCAAAAAGAAGGCTTTACACATGGAAAATGCCAGGGGATATAGCAAGGCACCAGATCGAATACATTATAACGAAACGTAAATTCCGTAATCAAATATGTGCATGTAAGACCTTACCAGGAGCCGATGTAAACAGTGGCCATAATCTCCTTGTAAGCTCACATAATTTTGAAGAGAGGAAAAGAAAAAGACTGCACAAACTTTTGAAGTTTTAAATGAAGAAGAAGAGGCTTGACTTGGTTAATTATTTTATTTGTTCAACTTTACACACACAATTATATTCTCACAACTCTCAGCCATATTGCTTTTTTTATACAGTACACCAACCTTACAGGTATAACAGCACAAGGCTACCAACATATTATACAATATAATTGTTGCCAAACTCAAAACACCCCCTCAACAATTGAATTTTATGACTTAATTATTTATGCTACTGGCTCCTGTACTACATTTGCCATAAAAACAATATTAAAATTTTAAGACAAAATTAAATCCCTAAACTTAACAAATAACTGTTTGCCTAATGGCTTTGTGAATAAGTCTGCAACATTATTGTTAGAATTTATATATTTAAGATTTACATTATCATTAGGCACCTGTTCAACTATATACTTATATTTTATGTCTATGTGCTTTAGTCTTTTATTACTATCAGTATTTCCAACAATTTTCAAAACACTTTCTTTGGTTGTCTTCCAAGACTTCTATTAATACATTTGGATAACCAAAATCTTTTAAAAGTTTTTGTAAGTAACAACCTTCCATAATAGTCAGACTTAGTGCTTCGCAAGATGATAAAGTCACGCAAGACTGTTTTTTGGTACTCCAAGAAATTGGACAGTTAAAAATGTAGAAAATCTGACCAGATGTCGATTTTCGGTCTTGAGTATCACCGGCCCAGTCTGCGTCACTGTAACCCTGCAATTTTACAATATTACCAACCTTATATGTTAATGACAGATCAATTGAGCTTTTTATATATCTAAGTATTCGTTTAAGACATTTGTATAATGCCATACTGGCACAATGTACATATCTGCTTAAGAACCCTACTGTAACTGCCAAGTCAGGTCTAGTACAAGTAGCATAAAGCAAACTCCCTATTAGGCTTCTACATATTTTCTCAATATATACGTTTTCAGGTTTTTCTCTTTGTAACAGATCAAAGTTAAAGTTTTGTTCCATTGGGGTAGCCACTGCTTTACAATTTGACATTCCATATTTATCAAGCAATTTTTCTAAGTACTTTTTCTGATTTATTTTAGTAACATTGTTTTTAAGGTCTTGATGGATATTTATCCCTAAGTAGCAGCTAGCAAGACCTAAATCTTTCATTTGAAAATTACTATTTAAGGCATTTTTAAGGTCATTTACTAGCTTTTCATTTTGACCAAAATAAATCAAATCGTCTACAAATAGCAAAACATAAATGTATTCATCTTTATCTTTTTTGAAATACAAGCATGAATCATTTTGAGACCTTTCAAAATTTTCTTTCAATATGAAGTCATTAAATTTGGAATTCCAGGACTTAGGTGATTTTTTTAAACCATAGATTGATTTTTTTAGCTTACAAATTTTATTATTAGGTAACTTCATATAAACAGTCTCATTGATTTCTCCATAAAGAAAGGCTCCTGTTACATCCATTTGGTAAACTGGTCTACCTTTCTGATTTGCTACTGCCATCAATGTCCTGAAAGTAGTTAGCTTTGCAACGGGTGCATATGTTTGATCATCACAATTTTTCTGTTCAAAGCCTCGAGCCACTAAGCGAGCTTTGTAAATAGTTTTCCCTTCCGTTTCCTTAACTTTAAACACCCATTTGCTACTTACAAGATTTTCTCCTTCTGGAACTTCCTTTACTTCTTCCCACGTGTTATTTTCCTCTAAAGTCTTCAGTTGCTTCTTGATGGCTTCTTCCCACATGCACCTGTCAGGTCTTCTTATCGCCTCCTCATAAGTGATTGGATCATCGCAACTGTAGGTAGTAAAACCATAGTCTGCTTCACCAGAATCTGTGTCAAGAATGTGATCTTCCTTGAAATGATTGCACTGACTCTTGATCAGTCGCACTTGTAAAAGTGTCATTCAATTCAGGGTTTCACTCTTCATAATTTTCTTCGTAAGGTTCTTGAGAAACTCTATCTTCTTTATCAAATCCCGTAAATATGTCACTGTCTGTCTTTTCAGGATTTTGTTTGCCAGATACTCCTTTCAAGAAAATTAAATCTCTTTTTATTTCTACTTCATTTTTATCAGGTAAGTAAACTCGATATCCTTTTGTATTCTCTCCGTACCCAACCAAGTATCCCAATTCAGCTTTGCTTTCAAATTTTAGCCGTTTCTGATCAGGCACATGAACGGAAATTGGTGCTCCGAAGGGTCTTAGGTTGTTTATATCATATTCTTGTCCAAACCAGAGCTCAAATGGCGTTCTGTTCTCTATACGACTTGGTCTCGTTCTATTTATTATAAAACAGCTGTGTTTAATGCTTCTGCCCACAAATTTTTCTTTAGGCCACTCTCTAAAAGCATTGTTCTAGACGATTCAACAACCGTCCTCATCTCTCTTTCAATGCACCCATTTTGTTGCGGTGAGTAGACAACACTTCTTTGATGCTGAATACCGTGAGCATTTAATAAGTTTTGCATTTCTTTTCCAATAAATTCTCTAGCATTGTCGCTTCTTATATATTTTATTCTATGACCAGGGTTTACTTCTGTTTGCTTAATAAATTGCTTAAGATAGGTTATGCTTTCGGATTTATGCTTAAAAAAATAAACTTTTCTAAATTTTGTAAAGTCATCCTTTAATAATAGGAAAAATTTTGCTCCACCAAGCGAAACTTCTTCAACGGGACCTCCTACGGGATATCCAGATGAATTATTTCTCCGGGTGCTGTCGATCACTTTTAGGAAAAGGAAGTTTATGTTGCTTTCCTCTTAAGCAGGGTATGCAGGTTTCTTCATTTCCTTTTTCAAACATTATATTATTCTTCTCAAGAATCATTTTAACTTGAAAAATTGTATCACTGTTTCAAGATACAAAGGTATTTAAGATGAAATTATCTATATTTTTGCTATACAATTGTATTGACATGTACTTATATGAAAAAGTGCCATAATAATACATACATAACGCCCCACATACACCAACCATTCACAGTGCATACATATATAAAAGAGTTATCATTTTTTTTTCTTCTAATAAAATGTTACCTATATATAAATACTAATCATATTATAAGGAATATGTAATAGATACTTACACTTGGGTACTCATATTGTATATTAAACATATTTATTTTTAATTGCAGGCCAACAGCGGTCATCTGATGAATGTCGCTGCATCAGTTCCGGTGAGTTTCAAACTATATATTTTATATAGCAATATGTCACAATAATCAAATGTGTATATAAACTGGTCCTATTGGACACACAATCACTAATAAAAACAGTGTGCTAAAAATATAACTAATTTTAATTAAAAATACTTATTAAATATTAATTGACTTATTATCAGATTGATTGCATACATTTCAAATTAAACATATACTTGTTCCATATTGAAATTAAACATATTTAATCTTTAATTATGATCTCTATTCATTAAAAAGAGTCACTAAACCATTAAAATTGTTTATAAATAATTCATATATTAATTAGAATATTGAGTAATTAATTACATGGGAGTTACCAACCCATTAAAAATAATAAATTTATTTCTTTTTCTAATCCAATTGCCAATACAGAGTAAATATCTAATATTAACCTTAATGCATTGTACATAAAGTTCAATTTATATTGGCATTGTACACATTGCGACTGTATGTACCTACTGCATGATAATTTTGGGGTCATGATCTTGAATCAATTTTTTTGACTTGGTATTGTATAAATCATGTACATTTGTTGTGGTCGTCGATCCTTTAAAAACTTATTCACGTATTTTATTGCTAAACTTTGCTGTGTATTTAATTAAATTCAGTTGTGGTGCTTTACAATTAATATTAACGAACTGCTGTGTGATGTATATTTAAAGTGATTAAACAAAAATATGGTGTAGTGTCGAATTAATCATGTGCTTAATGAAGTGCTGCAATTAATTTATGGCTGTAAATGCAAGAATACGGTATCTGCCTGATGTTGAGCGGCGTGTCACGGTAGTTGATAAAGATTGCAATTTTGCAATATTAAAAATTGTATGAAAGATATCTTAGTAAAAATAGAGCTGAAGAATAAACGTGGCGGCAGTCGAACAAATCGATTGTTCAGATCAATTTAGTGGACACGGAACAAAACGCAGGGCACGGCACGGAAGCGAAGTAACCACACATTGATGACGGAACGGGAAGACGGCGCGACTTGATTGTTGTTACATATATGTAAATAAATAAAAAAACCATTCCACTTCATTTTCATTTATATGTAGGTAATTATTTGTACAATGTTTATTTTAATTGTAAGCAAAATAAATGATTATGTATACAATAAAAGATTAATTAACTTAATGCGTTCCTTATTTAAACATATTAAATAATATTGAATAGAATTATTGTTTAATTTAATAGGTAATGCTAAAAAAACTTTTTTTCAGTAATTCCCTTTTTTATTATATTAAAATTAGGTACATATCAGAATTTTAATAAAAAAATAACATTATTAATAGATACTGCGATCGCCAACCCGCATGCCAAGCGTGGCGATTATGGCATTTACTTCCCATGAAATTGGGAGAGGCCTATGTCTAGCAGTGGACGTCCTACGACTGATATGGTGGTGGTGGTGGTGGTGATTAATAGAATTATTACATTTTATAAAACTGTCTTTCTATTTTGAATCTTGATAGCTTATAGATGCCTACAACTCTAGGCGTGTCACATGCGCGTTGCCGACCCTTTTAAAATATATATACACTCCTTTCTTGAAGAACCAGCATACAAAACCGCGGCAGGGAGTTCATTCCACAGTAATGTTGCTTATAAGCTTATTCAGGACATGCTTTAAATAGAGAAGATGTATGAGTTCGCCGCTTCAGTTTTAAAAGCTTTATATGTTGGAAATAAAGTTAATAATGATTTTTTTTTAATACTTTCATCACGTCTCTTTGTTAACTTAAATAAGCTTTATTAATGCTTCTACTAACTCAATCGATCGTAATCATTTAAAGGCACCACGCACCAAGGTGACGCACGCCGGTTTTTAGGTAATAACGCGCAGTGTGTGGCAATGTCGGCATGTGCTTGTGTACATTCTTGCATTAGTGGTCGCGATGTATTTAGTACCGCGGATATTGATATGATTTTAAAGTTTGGAGATCTCACCTATCTCCGTTTGCACCCATTGGGCATGCGTCATGATAGCCCGCATTGCTTTCCAGGTGAGTTGTTGCGGCTTACTGACGGAATACAAGTAGGGAACCATTTGGCCAAAATATCCGTCGATTGGAAAATGAACGGCTTGTATCCAAATTCTCCAAACATTGACGCGGAAATTAATATATTAGAGTCAACTCTTAGAACGGACATATTTAATGCTGACCATTCTGACGCGACGGATTCTTATTTATTCACGGGGCTCGCGAACACTACGTCGTTTTGGTGTTATAATGATGTGTATTATTATTTCAACAGTCATCGAGTTGACGAATATAATAATAATATATTTCACTCTGATTGGCGTGGCGAAGGTTTAGCGCGTTTGTTCCGGTGTTATTCAAGCCTTATTGAGCTTACTATGGGACTAGTTCGGTTTGTGTAAAAAATGTCCCCTAATATTTATTTATTTATTTATTTAAAGCTCTTGCTAAGCTATTGTTTAGTTTGTTACCAGCAGGGCATGTAGAGTCCATTGATAGAATGCGATACCTCAATATTCGATTGAGAGAATCAAATTAGTGACTTCAGAAATTAAGTTGCCAAATCGCCAACCGATAGATTAGAGAGACTTTCGGCTTCAAAATTGAACGAGCTCATCAGCAAAGACCACACTTTGGATCCAAAATTTACTACTCTGAAACCGGTAGTAGTTTTAAAGAAATTACCGATTGCAGAATTGTCAGCCAAAGATATCGCGCAATATTCATCAGATATAAAATTATCGTATTTAAAACCTACCGTTGTTTTGGCTCCACTAATTGGCACTCCGACGATGGATAACGAAATTGTAGTTGGGAAATCGCGCGGACGACCCAGGAAAGTAAAGAGGGGACGCGTAGCTACCGTTACTAATGCCAGCTTTAAAGCGGCAAAAAAATACGCGACAAATAATCCGCATGTGCTTAGGGCAGCCGTGAAAAAACATTATGAGAAAAACCGAGAAGAAAAAATCGCCGCAGTAACACGATACACACAAGAAAACCCTGTAATTCACACCGCTGCAACAAAACGTTATGAAGAAAACAGTAGGAACGTCCCCGTTAATTTACGCGGTTCGACTATTGTTGCTGGGAAGGGTATAAAGCAGGTTGGGGCGGTGACATCCGCTGAAAGAGGCGTTTTGGTTACATTGGCTGTAGCGATAAATGCAATCGGTAATGCGATTCCCTGTATGTTCGTGTTTCCCCGGATGCGTTACAGCGACGCGTTTATTAGAAATGGACCCCCAGAATGCATAGGAGCAGGAAATAAATCAGGGTGGATGACTCAAAATGAGTTCTTGAAGTTTCTTGATAACTTCATTCATCATGTGAAGCCATCAGAACGGGATCCAGTTTTGCTTTTGCTGGATAACCACAATTCGCATGTGAATATTGAAGTGATCGAGAAGGCCAAGAAAAACCATGTTGTGCTACTGTCGTTTCCGCCGCATTGCTCGCACAACTTGCAACCTCTCGATGTGGGGGTATAAGGTCCCTTAAAGAACTACGTAAGCAGACAACAGACCAACTGGATGACTAATAACCCAGGAAGAACCATGACGATTCATGATATCCCCGGGATTGTCAGAGATTCGCTCCCGCTGGCAATAAGTCCCATGAATATAACAAATGCGTTCAAAAAAGCTGGTATCTGGCCGTGCAATGAAGAGGTTTTTCAAGAATCTGATTATGCACCATCTTTTGTTACGGATCGACCAGATCCTACACCAGGCAACCCTAACGTATCAAATGTATCTGCACACCCCGTTGAAACCGACAATACGCTTGATGAATTGTCATTAAATCTAGAAGATCCGGAGATACTAAATGATATGCCTATGTTGGATATTAACGTATCTGACGTGATAGCACAAATGTCTATTGAACCAGTGGCTGGACCATCAGGCCTCCAAAATGAAAATAATTTGAATTTGGCTAATATAAACATAGACGTGTCTGAAGTACGACCACAAACGCCTATGCAACCGGTTGTTGCCCCTTCGTGTACTCAAGTGAATAAACCTTTTGTGATCGAAACCGTAAGACCTCTACCAAAAGCTCAGCCACGGATTCAATTGAATCGTAAAAGGACTAGAAAATCTGCCATACTTACTGACACCCCCGAAAAACAGGCACTAGAAGAAGAAGAGGCAGCCAGGAATTTAAAAAGAACAAAACCTTCACTTGCTCTTCAGAACAAAAATAACAAGAAAGAAAAACAAGTGAAAGACAAGGGAAAAGGTAAAGGAAAAACGTCAGATAAAGGGAAACAAAAGATGGTGGATAAGGAAAAGAAAAGGATTTTGGAAGAAAGCAGCGACAGTACAGGAGACGAATATTTCTGCATTATGTGTGGCGTCCCTTACAATGAGGATACATCCGGTGGAGATTGGGTGCAATGCATCGTATGTAAGCAATGGGCCCAATCTGGATGTATTAAAGGTGACACTATATCATACACTTGCCTAAACTGCGATTCTGACGATGAATATTAAAAAAGATTCTAAATTACCTATAAGATTGCCTTAGGTCGATTATTTGAAAATTATTCCAAGTAGATTTGGTAATTTTATTTTTGTCTGAAAGATATTGATTATTTATTAACACACTAGCATTCACCAAACGTACACACGAACACACACATGCACAAACACACACACACACACACACAAACACAAACACACGCACACTACACTAAGACATGCACAAAAACATACACACACACATACCAAGAATTGGTTTTTGATTTTTGTTTGAAATATGTTGATTTATATAAAACTACGCTTTATTGAGGCTGTTTTAGAGTATTATATTATATAGGTATTATATCTTAAATTATCAAGACTGCTATGTTAAAATGTTTAGGAAGTATTACCTCCTTGAAATAAAGACTGCTAGGTTTAAAAATAAACTACTTGCCTACTACCTTTAAGGTAATTCTTTGTGATATTATCTGTAACTGATTATTCGTATGTTAATGAAACATATATCTCGTTCTAGCTAGATATATATTGACTTATATGTTACTTTCAAGACTGATAAGTAAGTTTGACACTGAAAGTTGTTAATTATTAATAGTGATTTAAATATAATTACATTTTTTGTTTCTGTGAAACAAGGTATTGTTTGAGTTTTTTGTTTCTTGACATTTGATATGATTAGACATTGTTGTATAACAAATTCTTTCAAGTTTTCAAGCCTGATGTTATTTTTATACGTAAATAATTAAAAAATACAAATATATTATTGTTTTCTTTAATAATAATAAGACAAAAACAAAGATGTTAATTCTGGCCCCTTTTGTTAATACTTACCCCAGACACGTTAATTCTTGCCCCGTTCACGGGGTAAGTATTAATTTCTGTCTTTTCCCAGAAAAACTGTTTTGTTGAAAAAAGTATCTACTTCTTGTCAAATTTATACCGAGTACACGATAGCTGAATAGTTTAAACATCATTTAAAAAAAGAATTATGTGAAAATATTAAGTCGTTTTGAAGTTATGGACGAAAATAAAAATTTTGTTAATTGTGGCCTCGTCCTCCCCTATAACCCAGCGATGCGACGATGAGCTTAACCGCATAGAAATATTTTCACTTCGGAAGACTTCTTTGTTTGCTTCCAATATATATAAATGCGATCACTGCAAAGCACCTTTTTTCGAAGAAGAACGGCGCCGAAAGAAATGGTGCTGTGGCGGAGGCGGTATAAATAAAATAAAAGAGTACGCTCCGCTCACCGAGGACTTTTATAGTGATCCGTCTTTCCTTCAAAAGTCGCGAGCCTATAATAATTTGTTCGCGTTTAGTGCTCTAGGCATTTCTTTCGTAAAAGTATAGGGCCGTATTGATCATCGCGTTTTCGATTTAAGTTATACCGAGACAATTAATCCGATCGGCCTGTACATTGAAGATAGTAGCGAACGCGAAAGAATCGCTTCCGGACGAAATCTCGATATGGACGTAGTTAGATCGATCACTCACTTTTTACACGAAAGAAATCCATATATCGATTGTTTCAAACGATTAAGTCAGGAGACATCTGAACAGGCTCCTTTGATTTTCGACTCTCGCGCGTCGCGTTCTCGTGACGGTAACCTTTTGGGTGATCGTCCCGTCGGTAATGAAATAGCCGCCATAATCAGTACCGAAACCGAACGATACATACCGCGTTGCATAGTGATTTGGAAAATCGGTGGCAGTAAACCTCATACAGTGGATTTAATGAGCAAACTGTACGAGAGTTTACAATATCCATTATTGTATCCCAACGGTGAACCGGGATGGGAGCCGCGCGTTATGGATAAAAGTGGACGTAAATTAACGCAACTCCTGTACGTGAAATGCCTTCTGCTCTCTGAACCGCGTTTTTCGCAACTGGGTCGTTTGTCAGAAGAGTGGCTGGTCGATATGCAGTGCAGAATTTTAGAAGAACGGTTGCGATACTTTTACAATATGCAAACTGCAGCACGAAAGGATAGCGGAGGACTCAGGGTAGCTCCGCTGGAAGAGCTTATCGTGGACGAAACCGTACAAGGCGAAGGTGGTGTTGTACCCGGTCGCATATATTTACCGTACACTTTCACTGGCTGCGAGCGTTACATGAAATGTAAATACATGGACGCAATCAGTATTCTAAATAGATTGGGCGCCCCTTCCTTTTTCCTCACGATGACATGTAACCCGAAATGGCCGGAAATACAACAATCAACACGACCGGCTGGCCAGAATCCATCTCCAACTATATGTGCTCGGGTATTTCAATTAAAACTAGCCCAACTTTTAAGAGACCTCAACACCAACGCATACTTTGGAGGGTTAGTGTACCGCCTACACGTAATTGAATTTCAGAAAAGAGGTCTTCCTCATGCGCATATAGCGTTCAGAGTAAAGGGCGGCGGTCCCGTACAAAGTGTCGACATCGATACATTTATACGGGCCGATATTCCCAGCCCGACAGAGGCGGAAGGTAGACTCCGCGCAGCGGTTCTAAAACACATGATACACGGACCGCATTTATATTAAATACCGCAACAGGGATGTTGTGGTTAATGATTTGTGGGTAGCTCCGTACAATGCGGCTCTATTGCTGAGGTATGACTGCCATATAAATTTAGAAGCAACTTCGGCACGCTCAATGATTAAATACCTCTTTAAGTACATAACAAAAGGCGTGGACGCGGCTCGAGTTGCATTGGTGCCGGACAAGTTGAAAAATAACGATATTGAAACATACGTTACGAAACGTTATGTAGGTTCGTGCGACGCCGCGTGGAGAGTGTACGATTTCAATATTATTGGTCGCAAGCCGACAGTCGAAATGCTCCCTGTACACTTGAGTGACCGACAGTCGGTCTTCTTCCACCCGCAAAACGTAGCCGAGGCTGCGGAGCGATCAGGTTCACTCCTGCTCTCTTATTTCGCGAGACCGCCGGGTGAGGAGTTTGATCGACTGACATATATAGAATTTAACGAAAAGTACATAGTTCACCCGAACCGCCCAACAATAGTGTCCGTGCCAATATATGAACTATCAAATGGAAAATTCGTTACGATTAGACAGAATGGAATAGTTGTAGCACGCATGTTCTGGGTCGCTCCGAATCGAGGTAAACAATTTTATCTGCGCTTACTCTTGTCCGCGTATCCGTGCCGTAGTTATGATGACCTCATCAGTCTCGGCGGTGCAGATTGCACCACACTCCAAGAAGCAGCGCAAGCGGTCGGATTGGCTGATGACGAATCAGAGTAACAAAAAGCAATGCAGGAAGCTTCCACTTTTATGACTGCCGCGCGTTTACGCCACTTTTTTGTAATGTTGGCTGCGAACGGTATCGCAGTCGCGTCATTGCGGGAGAGATTCAAAGATCAACTGAGCGAAGATTTCATCAAAAGGATGGGATCCGAATTAACGGATAAGGCCCACGAGGAAAGTCTCGTAGTGATCAATAGGTTATTGCGCAAGCATGGTAGCAGCTTGCGTGAACAGGGACTGCCGGAGGTACACGACGGTACGACGGAATTGGGCCGCGAATACGTCGAGTACGATCAGGAACTCCTGAACGGATTCGTTCAAGAATGGCTACCGAGATTGTCGGTTGGTCAACGGGCCGTGTACGATTACGTACACGAGTTCGCAGCCGATAATGAATTCCGCGCTCAAAACAACAACGCAATTTTCGTCGATGGTCCGGCGGGTACGGGTAAAACGTTGTTGTTAAATTTAATAACATCGCACGTGCGCGGCGAATTGAAAGGTGTCGTCATATGTACGGCTAGCTCGGGCATTGCCGCACAAAACTATCCTAACGGCATGACGGCACACAGCATGTTCAAGTTCCCCATCGACCTGGTGGACGATCTTGGATACTGGACCGTCACAAGGCTCTCTCAGCGGGGGGAACTCATTCGCAATGCGGACGTCATCATCTACGACGAGGCCCCTATGGCTCACAAGTACTTGATCCACATGTTGGAGAGATCTCTCCGAGACCTCATGGACTCGGAAAAGATTTTCGGCGGTAAACTCATCATATTCGCTGGTGATTTCCGTCAGATTCCACCGGTGGTGATTAATGCGAAAACTAATTCAGACGTGATCAACTGTTCGGTGAAATCATCACAGGTATGGGAAAAATTGAAAACCTTCTCACTGACGACGTCCCAACGTCAGACGGAAGATCCCGGATTTGGTGAATTCCTGTTGAAATTGGGATCGAATCAGCTTCCTTCGGAGAGGGTGAAAGTAGGGCGCAATTTCCAAAATTTAATAGACCTTTCCACCATTTCGTACGTGACGAGTTTGAGCGATCTTATAGATTTCGTATTCCCGTTTACCGTATTGGAGGAACCTGACATTTGCGCAGGTAGAGCAATCCTTTCCACCCACAATGCTGGCGTGAAAGAGATTAACAACGAGATGATGCAAAGATTGCCGGGTGACGAAATGCATTTCTTCGCCGTTGACAAGGTGGTCAGTGAAGGCTCCGATGAGCTGTATTTCGGTGCGGAGGCGTTAAATCGACTACAACCAAACGGTGTCCCGGAGTACGATTTAGTGCTCAAACCTGGATGTGTATGTATGGTTACACGTAATCTCAGTTTTGCGGATGGGTTAGTGAACGGGACCAAAGTCATAGTAGTCACGGCCACACCTCGCCTCATCACAGTCCGCAAACCCAATAAAGCAGAGGACTATTTGATTCCGCGCATCTCTTTCAAAGCCCCGATCGATCGCCGCAGTCCAATCGAGATGATGAGGCAACAGTTCCCGTTGCAGGTGTGCTACGCAATGTCGATTCACAAGAGTCAGGGCCAGACCATCAACCGCGTAGGTGTCGACTTGAAATCTGACGTCTTTAGTCACGGTCAACTGTATGTAGCGTTAGGTCGCGTTCAAAACAGAGATGACATCAAAATATTGACTCACACAAGTAGGACATCTAATAACAGGTCCATGGTAAATAATGTCGTTTATCCGCAGTTACTGTAAAACTAAAAAGGGGGGGTTGTGTAAAGAAATTTTGTAAATTGTAAATATAAATCATATAATGTATAATTTAATCGTGTCTACGTCGCCATACACAGTGCGTTTTCTATTTATTTTATCCATTAATTTTCATCATCATCAGTCATACTACTCGTACATTCATTCTCATCATCACCATAATTCACGAATGATATAGGAGAATTGCACACAGATATAGAGTTTAAAACTTTGTTTTTATCAGTACCAACATAATTGTACATACACTCGTGCAATGGTTTCCGTATATACCATTCATTATAGACATTTGCTTTTTTCATTTTTAGCTGTTTCCACATAATCACCTTCATTCATATCATACCCCGGGAGAAGTGGTCTCCCATTTTGGGCGGAGGCGAGTCCAAGGCAATACAAATTTGCAACCGGTTGCAAATTGCGTAGGGTTTGCATCTATTTTAACTACTAAGGCTGGATTGCACCGACTTACGATCACAGATTGATCAACATTAAATATGTCGCCGGCAGCTGTCATCCCATAGAAACTTGTCAAACTTTCCATACATTCAAATTTTAACGAACACAGCTTGCGATTACAGACGGTTTGGTGCAACCCAGCCTAAGACTTTAGCTGGGTTGCACCAAACCGCCTGTAATCGTAAGCGGTGTTCGTTAAAATTTGAATGTATGGAAAGTTTGACAAGTTTCTATGGGATGACAGCTGCCGGCGCCATATTTAACGTTGATCGGTCTGTGATCGTAAGTCGGTGCAACCGAGCCTTTATCTAGTAGTTAATCTGGCGAATGGTTTTGAGGAGTAGCTCACAGTTGCAATGATCCCTCAAGCAAGACTGATTGATTTACCTTCCCGCGGTTGCCGCCTGTTATCTACATGTTTCTATGTCGAATTGAAAACATGTAGAACTAAAACAATCAGGCGTTCTAAATGTTTCACAATAAAATGTTTCAGTTTTTAGATGAACTCTGTTAATTTTAGATCGATGACGACATAGTTGTCAACTCGCACACGCTTACAAGGTATAACGTTCATTTTAATTATAATTTTTATTTAAAATAATCAGATTATTTCATTTTATAACACCACGTTTATTGTGCGCTCGCGCCCCGCGCACCGCGCAAAAAACTAGTTAAAGCAAATATAGTTATGCCAGCAGACCTGCAGTGCAATCAAGCGTTATTAATTTCGATGCCATGGCACATAATTTGGTAAGTGAAATTTTTAAAATTAAGATTTTGAAAGAATTGAAATACTCTTTTGTAGGCAGTAAAAATGTTTTCGAAATAAACAAAAATAAATAATATTAATCATGATGCCTACCTATACAAGGTATATTTCCACATATTGCCATTTTTAGAAAACTTTTGCGCCCATAGTAAGTTTTCTAGCTTGTCGTGTCCCCTGAGACAGGAGACAATATCCAATTTTTTTTCAGGTTTCAACAGTGATGATAAATATTTTAGGCCCTAGAATGGTCGGTAGTATTATAAAAATTACCAACTGAAATTCTAGTGAGTATCAATTTTTCAGCAAATAAATCTTGATTAATAATGTATTTTAATTGCATTGTATCATTTTTAATAAATTGTAACATATTTTATACTAGTGTTGTAATAATGTACTAATTATCAATAAATGGCTATTCTATTCTATTCTATTCTCAATATTTCAGAGTGCTTTAGTGTTAAAACCCGAAAAAATATTGAAGAGGTATTGTCTCCTTTCTCAAGGGACACGACTCGCTTGACAAACTCCATAAAACTTGGCGTAATGTTTATCACCACCACCATATCAGCCCTAGGACGTCCTCTGCTGGACATAGGCCTCCCCCAATTTCATGGGGGGTAAATGCCATAATCGCCACGCTTGGCATGCGGGTTGGCGATCGCAGTAATGTTTATATTTTTCAAAATTCAATGTTATAAATTTAGTCCCAGTTTTGATCAATAAAAGATAATACTATTTAGTTGGAGCGTTCGTGGCCCAGCTGCGCCCGCGTACCGCGTTCGGTATGCGAAGTTAAGCAATGTGGGCCCAGGTCAGTTCTTGGATGGGTGACCGCTTTGAGTGGTTACTAACTGAGCGCTCCCGTGCTTTGGAAGGCACGCTAAGCCGTTGATCCCAGCTGCTGTCTACGACAGCAGTCGTTAAGCCAAGTTAGAGGCCTTCGGGCGGCTTGAAAACTTCTAACAGTCAAGTTGCCCACTCACTTGGCAAAGGGGGGTCGAAGTTGCACCACGTCCGTAGGGAGTACCGAACGTTACAGTACACGTGACCCCTGGGTGGTGCTAAAAGTGCAACAAAAACTGGCAACCGTACTTGTCTTCTCGAAGATCTCACGGTTCGTAAATAAATGCCATACGATTAAAAATTTTGTGATGCAGTTATTATACAAATAAAGAAAAAATTAACAAGGAAAATGAAGGCCAAGTAAATTAAAAACAGTGGCATTGCATACGCCAAGGCAGAATAACTGGTTCAAAAATATATCAAATTGCTCATTGCAAGACGCCCAATGGCAGTCTAGTTGAAGAGATACTAGGCGGATAAAAAGCACCAAAGACAAAGGCAATGAATCTAGAAAAAAGAGTTCTAAACAAACTTCAAACAGATATAAATGAAAAAAAAAGAATGTGGTTTTTAAGATATAAGGGTAGTTCTACAAAGTAGGGAATTTTCGACAGCTCTGCTAAAATGTCATGAAAAAATGGTTACAACAAAGTTTATTTTCATAACATTATGTTTACCATACCTATATCTACCTGGTCTCTAAAAATAATTTAGATGCCAATATATTATCTTAGGAAAAAAATACTCAAAGCGTCAAATTCCCAGGATCCTAAAGCGTCCCACGAGCAAAATTGAATCTAATGTGCAATATCATTTATTTTCTACTACATTGAGACCATAAGTTAAACCAATATAAATGACATCCTATTATTATTATTACCTAGGTGACATATTATTACTACTTTATTGTAGCAAGAACATTACAAAAACTTTGTTCAGAAGTTGTCCCAACAGTTTTATTTATATCAGGATCCTTCCCAATGTTAAATAAGCGAATATTATGCAACGTATCTAGGTGCTGATATCCCTTTCCAAATTATTGACTCTTCACCCTCTTCGTACTCCAGTTCAATGGAATATTTAGTGGTTGAGGTGAAAACAAATCCGTCATAGAGTCATAGAGTCACCACCTTTTTCCTTAAATCAACTGAATATCCATTTTTCCTATACATCCTCTCTAAATCCTTTTTATCAAATCTAAAACATTAACTTTCATTGCGTCCCTTCCCTCTCCTGACATTGCTCCATTCTCCTTTACCCCGGTTTCTGATGATGAGATCCGTAAGATAATCATGTCTGAGAGGTCTAAAGCCGTAGGTCATGATAATGTTAGTAGAGTCATGATTACCCTCATTCTAGACTGCATTTTACCTATCATCACCCATATTGTTAATACGTCCTTGCTCACTGGGGTTTTTCCTTCGTGTTGGCGTAAGGCCTATGTTATCCCACTTTTTTTTCTCATCCCTTTCATTTCTAACCCCAGTGCCCTCAATCACTTTCGACCTATCTCTCTTCTTCCATTTCTGTCCAAAATTCTTGAAGCAGTCGCTCACAAACAAATTTCTAACTTCATACATTCGAATAATCTTCTCTCCGATTTTCAGTCGGGATTTAGGCCTGGACACAGCACCACCACAGCACTTCTTAATGTTATTGAAGATATACGTTCTGGTATGGAGTCTTCTAAAGTGACTGTGCTGGTGCTTATCGATTTCTCAAATGCCTTCAATGCGGTTGACCATGACCTACTTCTTGCCGGTCTTGAACATCTAAAGGTCTCCCCAAAGGCAATCGAATGGTTTTCATCGTACCTTTCTCAGCGTGCTCAAGCTGTACGGGCCAGTCGCTCGTTATCGGACTGGTGCGATTTAAACACTGGTGTTCCACAAGGTGGGATTCTATCTCCTCTCCTTTTTTCCGTTTTTATCAATCTTATTACGTCCAATATTCGTAGCTCTTACCATCTGTATGCAGACGATTTGCAACTGTATGCCCAAACTGCAGTTGAAGACGTAGATTGTGCCATCTCTCTGATAAACAGGGACCTAGATCGCATTGCAGAATGGTCTAGCAGCTTTGGCATATGTGTCAACCCAGAAAAGTGCCAAGCTATTATTCTGGGAAGCCAACGGCAACTTACTAAGTTAGGGAGTGTCGTACCGATTCTGTTTAATGGCACGGTCATTCCAATTTCCAATCACGTTAAAGATCTCGGCCTAGTATTGGATCCAACCCTCTCCTGGAACAAACAGCTCTCAGAAATAAGTCGAAAGGTCTCTGGAACGTTGCGTACTCTCTACAGGTTTAAGAGTTTTCTCCCAGTAAGTACCAAAAAACTACTTGTGCAAGCTTTGGTACTGCCTGTTATAGATTACGCGGATGTGTGCTTTACCAATATCTCTCAGGAATATCTCAATAAGTTGGACCGCCTTCTTAACAATGGCATACGTTTCATTTTTGGCCTTCGTAAGTACGACCATGTGTCGTTCTATCGCCGCCAGCTTAATTGGCTCTCAATACGTCGTCGTAGATCTCTACGAATCCTCTGTACCTTATTCTCTGTCCTGTTTGAGCCTTCTGCTCCAGGTTATCTAAAAAGTAAATTTGTTTTCGAATGTCCTCGTCCCGGGTGTGAATTGCGTTCCTCGCGCATACTTAAACTCTCAGGTCTTTCTCACCGTACAGGTTTTATGTCAAATTCTTTCGCCGTACAGGCAATCCGACTCTGGAATAAGCTTCCTCTCCCCATAAGGCAAGCCCCAAGCAAATTAGCTTTCAAGCGAATGCTCCGTAAACATCTGTTAGCAGAAGAATTTGCATAGCGTCCATTATCCAGTATATTATATAAGATATATGTTTATGTATGTATATATATATATATATATATTTATATATATTGTATATATGTGTATATATATTTGTATCAATGATTATTAGGTCTATGTACGTTTATATTTTATTTTAACGTCTGTGTTATATTCTCAACGTTTCTACATTTACCCAGCACTAATTTTATGTGTCTCTGTTTGGCCCAGTGGTTGACTGGTAGAGAATGCCCTTTGGCATTAAGTCCGCCATTTGTACATTTGTTTTTTGTGCAATAAAGCTTAAATAAATAAATTAAATATTCAATATTCTATTAGCCGCGCGACCTTGAGGTTTAGCTGAGTTCGTTGCCGGTACGAAAGATACAAAGAATACCACCTATCGCTTTGCACCCAGTGTGTTGCTTAGTATGCCCGGCACATTTGATGGAGGATGTCGCGTCGTAATCAGTCGAGCTCACAGGATCCTGGTAAGATATTTAATTACGAAATTTATGTGGTAATATGGTAATTGTAGCATTTTGATGTATAAATTGCTTACACGAAGGCTTAATGCTGCTTGATTTTGGTTGAATGTTATAAATAAACGTTATTTTAAAATATTATTCAAAAATTCTTAGGAACCTGGTCTCAGGATCCTGTCAAATAAATAGCCAGGATACTGAGAAAAATGCAGGATCCTGAGTGTTTATATTGAAATATCATTTTTGTGGACCTGTAACTGTAAGTCAGTACCGGAACAAAATTATGTTCTTCGCGCTAGCATGTAAAATGACAAATCTGTGCCCTGGACTTGGAATTATCACGAAGCAGGCCACGGAAAAGGAGCGCCAGATGGCGTAGGCGCAGTATGCAAAAGAACTACAAATGATGTCGTGGCACGTGGAGATGATGTTACTAATCTGACGGAGTTCTGCGGCGTCATTCAAATTCGTTGTCCTGGTGTGACTCTTTATACAGTTACTGAAAGTGAAATTAACGACATGGCAAATTTGATTTCAGATAATGAAGAGAACTTGATCGCTTTTAATGGCACACTCAAAGTCCATCAAGTACAGGGCAGTGCCTTCATGCCACATAAGCTGCATGTGAAATCTCTTAGCTGTTTTTGTGATGAAGGCATTATGTGTGGACATCATCGACTGGGTCTATTGGAATATCCTGCAGAATCTAAAAAAAGTGTCAATGACATTTTCGAAAGTGATGTTGACTCAGACCAGAATGAAAATAGAAATCCGAGATGTATCACCACGGTTGCACAAGAATTACAAAATGAGACTGATGACATCAGCATTACAAGCGACCTTAAATTTAGAAAATCCAGAAGTTTTGGCTGCTATGACTGATTTGGAAATTGACCCAAGTACTCTCTTTCCTAAGCCGCCAGAACAGCAAATAAGTGATGAACGGAAAGCTAGAACTCGAAAAAGAAAATTTGAAGGTACTATTAATGTGCAAACAAAAAAGAAAAATGAAAGGATATTAAGGAAAGAAAAAGTTCAAAAGGACATAAAATATACTAGACAGAATTTAAGGCAGAAGAAACATAAAGGTAAAGAAAATAATTCAAAAATAAGAACAAAGAGAAATCACGAATCTAGTGATTCTGAGTGCCTAATCTGTGGTACTCTTTATAGTGAAGATACGACAGGAAAGGATTGGGTCCAGTGTCTTGCATGCAACAAATTGGGAACAGGTTGACTGCATTAATCTATATCATTTATATGCCCTGACTGCTCTGCGGACTGATAATAATTGATAGCTTAAAAAGCAATACAATTTGACTGCCAAAAGTTTTCTCATAGATCTAAGAATAGTTTAAACTAAGATTTTAGCACCTTATTTTGTTAACTACCACAAAAGAGTTTACGCAATGTGTCTTTGAATAATAAATGAATGCTCAAAAATCATTTAACTATTAGTGTTTGAATTAGAAAATACATGCCAAGGAAAAGCAAAATTAATAAGACTGCTAAATGTTTTTGGTTTCCGTCATACTATTGTTTATGATAAGTGTTGTTCATATTTAAATTATTACCAATAATTTTGTTACTTTGTTATAAAGAGTTTTTATTACATAATGTTTGTTAAAATTATTATTTTATGAAAGCTCTAATATTGTAGATTTAATGATAAAAGTTCCTGTTCAAGACTGGTTTAGTTAGATAATTAGTATAAGTCAAGAATAGACTTAATTATCACCATAGTTGAAGATATTTGGACTATTACAAACTAAATGGTTAGAAGCATAGTTTTTATTTGTGAATTTATTATTAAATAAACGTTGATTTTGATTGATATTTGTTTAAATCCTCAGTCTCCTGTTTACAATCTCAGTTTCCTGCTGCTTGATTTCTTAAAATTGCCATAAATCTAATATTTTTGAATATTTTGACCGTTTCACTTAACATAGGCTAAAAGACGGTGTAATCTTTATGATATATCTATATGATATTTTGTAACCATAATAAAAAAAAAACGTCGGGCCGGAATCAGACTCATTTTTGTCCTTAGTTTATAGAACAGCCCATAAATGGAATTTTTGGAGCATCAGCTGTTGGCATTGGAGACGGGTTTGTAGTTGAAATTAAGTGTCCCATTTTAGAAAAAAACTACATAAAGAATAAGCAAATATGTAACAAGTATATGGGCCAACTACAGTTGGAGAGGCTTGCGGTTGGCAAAATAAGTGTTTATTATATGTGGCAGACCCAAAGTTTGAAAGCAATGGAAAATTCAAAATAAATAAGAGTACAGTAGACTGATCAAAATTACATACAAAATTTGATTACAGACCTAGAAAAATTGTGGCACCTGAATGTGTAGTGTACCCTACCATTTTGAGAAGTGACTTCTTTTAAACCTATACTGCATGATATATGAAATAAAAAAACATTTCTGTGCAAAATCCTCAATGAATGTACCCAACAAAACCAGAATAATAAAAAAAAAATGCTTTTACTATATTTACTGAATTACTGAAAATAACCATATATGGCTTCGTATGTAAAGAAACTTAAAATACCAACACCATATTTGGCTTCGTATGTATTAAAGGTAGGTATATTTTAATTGACGCTTTATTAGACATAATTCTTGATTGTAGTCCGACAATATAGAGTAAAAACCGGCCAAGTGCGAGTCAGACTCGCGCACGAAGGGTTCCGTACCAGAAAAGAACGCCCCCTTAATTATTATTATTATTTTAATTTTAGTATTTGTTGTTGTAGCCACAATAAAAATACATAATCTGTGCAAATTTCAACTGTCTAGCTATTACGGTTCTTGAGATCTAGCTCGGCGAGTGGTAGCCATGAAAAAGGGCTAAAATATCACGTTTTTTGTATGGGAGCCCCCCTTAATAATTATTATTATTATTTTGTTTTTAGTATTTGTGGTTATAGCGGCAACAGAAATGCACAATCTGTGAAAATTTCAACTGTCTAGCTATTACGGTCTTGAGATACAGCCTGGTGACAGACGGACGGAGGGACAGCGAAGTCTTAGTAATAGGGTCCCGTTTTTACCCTTTGGGTACGGAACCCTAAAAATTAAATAAAATGGAACTGACATAGAACCATACATGGCAGCACCAGGTGTCTTGTGTAAGTTGTCAAATATTGGTCCGTAAACTCAAAGTAGGGATTTTTAAAATATTCCTCTCTGTCGCTCTTATTCAATTTAGCATACGACCGTCTCGGTCACTAGCAGTATTACGAGTATTATTTGATTTCTTCTCTGGGGTACTCCGAATCCGTAAATATACTTTGAATTACGGAAATTACATTTTGATGTAATTTCGCTAGCGTAAATGTTTTGATGATGTTCGATGTTGACAAGTCAGATAGCGTAAATGCCACTTTTAGATTTTTTACTACTTGACCAAACAAAAGAAGCATGATATTATTAAATTAATTTAAGACACGAGTGAATACTAATAGGCATCTTCTGGGTGAGCTCACTTCATCGTCGGCCTCATCTTTGCCCCCTGACTAGATGCTGAAAATGAGCAATCTTATTTTCATTTAAAAAAAATTGTATGATTTAAAATACTAAATAGTTACACTTGTACATATATACATAACATACTTGTACATATGTACATATATACATACGGCCGTACGCAGAGCGTACGTGTTTTTATTCAATGGGAGTTATTAAATTAAATAAAAATAGTTAAAGATTGTACTTAAGTTTAAATATAATGTCGCCACGATGTGGTGGCTGTGACGACCTAATTTCTGATATTTTCTATATGGCATGTTCAAAGGAATCATGTAAAAGATTGTTTCATCTTAGTGTTTGGCGTTGTCGACGGATACGTTTGAAACGCTCACGGAGGAGTACAAAAACCGGTGGTTGTGCCCAGGATGTGCCTGCTCGAGGCCAAAGCGCGACGATACACCGGTAAGAGGAAAAATCATGGACCAGACCTTCACTCCTACGAGTAATGTTAATACTATAAGCGGCAATCGCCATCAAATGGATGTTTCTCTGAACGAAGAGGCTAAAATATTAGATGTACGAGTACTTAGTGGCTTCCGGACCGAGATTTTGTTTCAGTTAAATAATCAAGTGGAAGCATTTAAGCAGTTAGAAAATCTGTTTAATAAAAATCAGTCAGAGTTGAAAGAATTACGCGAGCAAATGAAGGTAGCGTAAGAAAAAATAAGTTACGATAGCGAACTAGAACACAAAGTAAAACAATTGAAAAAAAGAAATGAACAACTAAAGGCTTATATTAGTGGCATGGAAATTAAAGAAAAAAGTTCAATTTCATCTGCTAGTACACCAACACCAATACAATCTTATGCAAAGGTGACCATGAAAAATCTACCCGCGGTGTCAGAAAAGTTGCGCCCAAGCAACCCACCCGCAGCAGTTACGAAACATGCCACTACGACAACACAACCAAGTGGGGCCACTAAACAAGTGAATTCACGTGCGGATAAGAAACAGCCAGCGGGCTACTGTTGTAGATTTATCAACTATAAATAATAATAGTGAAATTGAAGAAAATATTGAAAGCAATGGAGGTAAATGGGAAGAGCCAAAGAGAAAAAAAAAGAGAAGTAGGTTTCCCAATAACGAAGTAAAAACAGTTGCAAAATTGAACGTGGGAGATATTTAAGGGACAGAACGTAGAAAATATCTGCATGTGTGGCGGTTAAAAAAAGGAGTAACGGTAGAAAAACTATAATAGAAACTTATGTAAAAGGAATATGTGGAAATGAATGAATGTGTAGTAAAGGTGGAGCAAATAAAACATAAGACCGAAAGAGACTATGCATCTTTCATAATAAGTGTTCCAGAAAGTTATTACGAACAATTGTGTGACCCGACTGTTTGGCCAACTAGCGTCGATTTCAGCGAGTGGGTGTTGTTTCGAAAACCCAGAGATCCTAAATATACCCCAAAATAAAACATTTCACGTCTATTACCAAAACTTTCGAGGACTTCGGACAAAGTTGGAAGAATTTTATTTAGCGTTGGCGTCCTCAAGTGCAGATTTATTTGCAATTACAGAATCAGGATGCAATCAGTCTATTACCTATGCCGAAATAGTTCCGCGAAGCTATAACATTATTAGATGTGACCGCGCAGATGGACGGAAACAAGGCGGCGTGATCCTTTATATTTATTTTCGCGTTTATTTTTATAACTAGCGTGTACAGTCGAGGAATTTGATTTCTATCTGGGCCACTTCGTACCTTGTCACCCTGAAAATCAATATACAATTAAGAAGTGTCTATATACGTTTGTTCAGGCGGTTATATCGTTAAAACCCGATTACGTCTTGGCTTTTGTCCGCTCCGAAAGGCAGCTGCAGCGTTGGTTTGGAAAAAAATCGCCAATAAAGTAAAGAATAAATTCACGGCTCGGTATATTTAGCAGTCTGTAAAACAAGATAGACACCAAACCCGCAATAAATTAAATATCCAGCCATCACCAACAAATGGAGTCATACATACTTGATCCATTCATTCCTGTAAACGATGGTTCGACATCAACCGTAGAGCTGGACAAGAAAAGCATTGATTGTACCATTGAATTGGCGGTTGAGCAACCAAAAAAAAACATTTCAAGTTAGATTTACTGCCGAGGAGAAGCAGCAAATGAAACCGAAACGAGTCAGGTCAGGTGTGCGCATGCGTGATGTCTTACCAACACGGATGGGCGAAGGTGCTTGTGGCGAAATTAGGGGAGGACCACAAATTGCAGTGTCTTTATAGTGTCACCCGAGGGTAGGTGTCAAACAGTGAAGGGACGGACACAATCATAATCGCACGATGTCGTAAATTTTATGTAATTTCGCTAGCGTAAAGGTTTTGATGATGTTCGATGTTGACTAGTCATATAGCATAAATGCCACTTTATGATATTTTACTACAATTACTACTCGATCAAACAAAAGAAGCAAGTGAGACGAAGAAAATAATCTGTACATTATTTGTTTAGGTTGCAACGATACAGTGTATATCTTGTTTAGATTGTGGGAGTGCCGGTGCCACAGGGGTGATACTCTGTATGCCCATAGAAGGCAAGAATCTAACGCTCCTGTGGCATTCGGGTGACGAGCGCAAAAATGTGGCACATTTAATCCAGCGCAACTGTGCTACAAAAAACACTCCACTTTTTCCACTTTTCTTGGCACTTTTTGCCAAATATAATGGACCATGGGGAATCTCAAGCCTTCGCACTTGTGTTCCACCGAGGTTCTAAGGAAAGCCAAGCAAGCAGGACGGACGGAGAGACTGGGAAGTAAGAGCCAACACACCCAGTGTTAAATCTTCAATGTATGAAATACTCCAAATACGCCGGGGCTATTCATGACATTGGTATGGTCAAATTTTTTATTCTGCGGCTTTTATATAAAAAGTATTGTGCCATTCTCTATACCAAACTTAGCATTGATGCGACTGGCAGTGTGGTAAAAAAAATACAAGGGCCTCTTAAACGTAGGTCGCGGCATATATTTCGGTACGAGGGTGTCACGATTACAGTGTCGGAAAATGGAAACACTAACCTACCGGCGTGTCAAATTTTGCCAGAAAAACACGACACCAACTCTATAGTATACTGGCTGAATGAGTGGAGGTCAGCCGGCGCACCAGTACAACAGATAATGTCTACAATTCGGCAGCACTAAAAATTGCAGTCACAAAGATGTTTGAGGGGGTTGACCTGAAGACATATAAATTGTGTGCCTCCAATACTTAAAGAGCACTGGGTGCCCTGTGCCCTTTGCCCCAGTGCTAAGTGAGGCTTGACGTCGCCCACTATACAGGGTGTCCCAAGAAGTAGTGATATACTGAAGCTGGGAGGTAGAGGACCTAGAGGGCTATCTGAATCACCCCCATGTATGTTCCGCGATTTTTAGTATTTTCGGAGTTATGAATTTTTTTTTAATTTTTCACCTATCGCCGCGTACGATGAGATTTTTATTTATGATGACGTGAATTATTGCGGTAGATGCTTGATTTTTTTTGTGTGCTAAGCTGATAGATAGGCCAATTCAGTATGGTAACATTAACTATCGTTAGATCTTTGAATGGCAAAAAAAAAATTAAATGCCAAGAAAGATAAAATTACCCAGTATGTTCACAATTTCAAGGGCCCTTAAAAAAATAAAATCACATAAAAAATAATTACCGATTGGCTTTTAAAAACTTGCTCTATCTATCAGGTAGCTACCCTGAAAATTTCATTTTATTATTAATAAGGCTTCAATCAAAAAATTGAAATCTAACTGTGGTGAGTGCACAATTTTAATTTACATAATGATTAATGCGAGCAAAGTAAAACCAATTACAAGGTGTTTAATTACAATAAATTTTCAAAACGGCCCCCCTGTTGCTCAATGCAAGTGCGACATCGCCGGAAAAAGTTGTCTTTTAAACGTCTGAATGCACTTCTATTATTTTTAATGGTTTCTTCTGCTACTCTCAATTTCCGGGTTAACTCGTCCAAATTGCGGCATTCTCTCGAGTAGACGAGGTCTTTGTAATATCCCCATAGAAAAAAATCTATGGGGTTTAGGTCGGGGGAACGTGGAGGCCAGGCTATAAGGCAGGCGTCACCCCGGCCGCAACGACCAATCCATCTTTCAGGGTATCTTTGATTTAAATAGTTTCTCACGTCCAAGGCAAAATGGCATGGTGCACCATCACACTGCAGTACTATGTTTCTGCGTGTCTCCAAATCCACATCTTCTAACAGCAGGGGCAGATCGACGCGTAGAAAATTTAAAAAGTGATTGCCGCCCAAGCGGTCTGGCAGCTGAAAGGGCCCGATTAACTTACCGTTAAGTATGCCAGACCAAAGGTTAACACTAAAGTGTTCTTGGAATGTCGATTCCCTTTTTAAATTCGGATTTTCAATTGCCCATGAGTGAGAATTGTGCATATTAAAAATCCCATTGCGTCTAAAGTGGGATTCATCCGTCCACAAAATTTGGTTAAAAAAAATTTCGTTTTCAGCTTGTCTCCTCAGCATTTCCTGACAGAATTCAATTCGCCGATTGTAATCTTCCGGTTTCAACTGTTGCACTTTTCTAATGTGAAACGGATGATATCCTGCGGTCTGTAGTGTACGGTGTACCTGAGATTTAGAAAGTCCGGTACGACGTTCCGTAACTCTCACACTGGTCGACGGGTCTCTTTCTACTTCTTCAACAACTGCATCTACTACATCAGGATCCGGCATAGTGGCCATACGGCCTGATTTCGTACCCGGTATGTGACCTTCCAAATACGCATTATGTACTCTTAAGATCATGCGATAGTCAGGAAACGTTTCAGGTTGAGGCCCGCCTCTTCGTTCCACATGTTCCCGGTACAGCCTTGAAGCTTCCGCCGCATTCCCCCTAGCATAACCGTAATACTAATACATTTCTGCGTAATCACGTGAAGTAAACATGATCACTTACACGCAAACTCAAGTCCAGTTAAATGATGCCAACTCGTCGATTCCAGGTAATAACACTAATCCAAATCGTAATGCAAGTCAAAGTCCATATGAATAGCCAAAATGATTAGGGAAACGAACAATTAGCAGTATTAAATCGACTTCCAAAAGATATACCTTTAACCGACAAAAAACAAATGCTGAAAAATGATCGTGGTTTCTGCCACTTTATGATATTTTACTACAATTACTACTCGATCAAACAAAAGAAGCAAGTGAGACGAAGAAAATAATCTGTACATTATTTGTTTAGGTTGCAACGATACAGTGTATATCTTGTTTAGATTGTGGGAGTGCCGGTGCCACAGGGGTGATACTCTGTATGCCCATAGAAGGCAAGAATCTAACGCTCCTGTGGCATTCGGGTGACGAGCGCAAAAATGTGGCACATTTAATCCAGCGCAACTGTGCTACAAAAAACACTCCACTTTTTCCACTTTTCTTGGCACTTTTTGCCAAATATAATGGACCATGGGGAATCTCAAGCCTTCGCACTTGTGTTCCACCGAGGTTCTAAGGAAAGCCAAGCAAGCAGGACGGACGGAGAGACTGGGAAGTAAGAGCCAACACACCCAGTGTTAAATCTTCAATGTATGAAATACTCCAAATACGCCGGGGCTATTCATGACATTGGTATGGTCAAATTTTTTATTCTGCGGCTTTTATATAAAAAGTATTGTGCCATTCTCTATACCAAACTTAGCATTGATGCGACTGGCAGTGTGGTAAAAAAAATACAAGGGCCTCTTAAACGTAGGTCGCGGCACATATTTCGGTACGAGGGTGTCACGATTACAGTGTCGGAAAATGGAAACACTAACCTACCGGCGTGTCAAATTTTGCCAGAAAAACACGACACCAACTCTATAGTATACTGGCTGAATGAGTGGAGGTCAGCCGGCGCACCAGTACAACAGATAATGTCTACAATTCGGCAGCACTAAAAATTGCAGTCACAAAGATGTTTGAGGGGGTTGACCTGAAGACATATAAATTGTGTGCCTCCAATACTTAAAGAGCACTGGGTGCCCTGTGCCCTTTGCCCCAGTGCTAAGTGAGGCTTGACGTCGCCCACTATACAGGGTGTCCCAAGAAGTAGTGATATACTGAAGCTGGGAGGTAGAGGACCTAGAGGGCTATCTGAATCACCCCCATGTATGTTCCGCGATTTTTAGTATTTTCGGAGTTATGAATTTTTTTTTAATTTTTCACCTATCGCCGCGTACGATGAGATTTTTATTTATGATGACGTGAATTATTGCGGTAGATGCTTGATTTTTTTTGTGTGCTAAGCTGATAGATAGGCCAATTCAGTATGGTAACATTAACTATCGTTAGATCTTTGAATGGCAAAAAAAAAATTAAATGCCAAGAAAGATAAAATTACCCAGTATGTTCACAATTTCAAGGGCCCTTAAAAAAATAAAATCACATAAAAAATAATTACCGATTGGCTTTTAAAAACTTGCTCTATCTATCAGGTAGCTACCCTGAAAATTTCATTTTATTATTAATAAGGCTTCAATCAAAAAATTGAAATCTAACTGTGGTGAGTGCACAATTTTAATTTACATAATGATTAATGCGAGCAAAGTAAAACCAATTACAAGGTGTTTAATTACAATAAATTTTCAAAATGGCCCCCCTGTTGCTCAATGCAAGTGCGACATCGCCGGAAAAAGTTGTCTTTTAAACGTCTGAATGCACTTCTATTATTTTTAATGGTTTCTTCTGCTACTCTCAATTTCCGGGTTAACTCGTCCAAATTGCGGCATTCTCTCGAGTAGACGAGGTCTTTGTAATATCCCCATAGAAAAAAATCTATGGGGTTTAGGTCGGGGGAACGTGGAGGCCAGGCTATAAGGCAGGCGTCACCCCGGCCGCAACGACCAATCCATCTTTCAGGGTATCTTTGATTTAAATAGTTTCTCACGTCCAAGGCAAAATGGCATGGTGCACCATCACACTGCAGTACTATGTTTCTGCGTGTCTCCAAATCCACATCTTCTAACAGCAGGGGCAGATCGACGCGTAGAAAATTTAAAAAGTGATTGCCGCCCAAGCGGTCTGGCAGCTGAAAGGGCCCGATTAACTTACCGTTAAGTATGCCAGACCAAAGGTTAACACTAAAGTGTTCTTGGAATGTCGATTCCCTTTTTAAATTCGGATTTTCAATTGCCCATGAGTGAGAATTGTGCATATTAAAAATCCCATTGCGTCTAAAGTGGGATTCATCCGTCCACAAAATTTGGTTAAAAAAAATTTCGTTTTCAGCTTGTCTCCTCAGCATTTCCTGACAGAATTCAATTCGCCGATTGTAATCTTCCGGTTTCAACTGTTGCACTTTTCTAATGTGAAACGGATGATATCCTGCGGTCTGTAGTGTACGGTGTACCTGAGATTTAGAAAGTCCGGTACGACGTTCCGTAACTCTCACACTGGTCGACGGGTCTCTTTCTACTTCTTCAACAACTGCATCTACTACATCAGGATCCGGCATAGTGGCCATACGGCCTGATTTCGTACCCGGTATGTGACCTTCCAAATACGCATTATGTACTCTTAAGATCATGCGATAGTCAGGAAACGTTTCAGGTTGAGGCCCGCCTCTTCGTTCCACATGTTCCCGGTACAGCCTTGAAGCTTCCGCCGCATTCCCCCTAGCATAACCGTAATACTAATACATTTCTGCGTAATCACGTGAAGTAAACATGATCACTTACACGCAAACTCAAGTCCAGTTAAATGATGCCAACTCGTCGATTCCAGGTAATAACACTAATCCAAATCGTAATGCAAGTCAAAGTCCATATGAATAGCCAAAATGATTAGGGAAACGAACAATTAGCAGTATTAAATCGACTTCCAAAAGATATACCTTTAACCGACAAAAAACAAATGCTGAAAAATGATCGTGGTTTCTGCCACTTTATGATATTTTACTACAATTACTACTCGATCAAACAAAAGAAGCAAGTGAGACGAAGAAAATAATCTGTACATTATTTGTTTAGGTTGCAACGATACAGTGTATATCTTGTTTAGATTGTGGGAGTGCCGGTGCCACAGGGGTGATACTCTGTATGCCCATAGAAGGCAAGAATCTAACGCTCCTGTGGCATTCGGGTGACGAGCGCAAAAATGTGGCACATTTAATCCAGCGCAACTGTGCTACAAAAAACACTCCACTTTTTCCACTTTTCTTGGCACTTTTTGCCAAATATAATGGACCATGGGGAATCTCAAGCCTTCGCACTTGTGTTCCACCGAGGTTCTAAGGAAAGCCAAGCAAGCAGGACGGACGGAGAGACTGGGAAGTAAGAGCCAACACACCCAGTGTTAAATCTTCAATGTATGAAATACTCCAAATACGCCGGGGCTATTCATGACATTGGTATGGTCAAATTTTTTATTCTGCGGCTTTTATATAAAAAGTATTGTGCCATTCTCTATACCAAACTTAGCATTGATGCGACTGGCAGTGTGGTAAAAAAAATACAAGGGCCTCTTAAACGTAGGTCGCGGCACATATTTCGGTACGAGGGTGTCACGATTACAGTGTCGGAAAATGGAAACACTAACCTACCGGCGTGTCAAATTTTGCCAGAAAAACACGACACCAACTCTATAGTATACTGGCTGAATGAGTGGAGGTCAGCCGGCGCACCAGTACAACAGATAATGTCTACAATTCGGCAGCACTAAAAATTGCAGTCACAAAGATGTTTGAGGGGGTTGACCTGAAGACATATAAATTGTGTGCCTCCAATACTTAAAGAGCACTGGGTGCCCTGTGCCCTTTGCCCCAGTGCTAAGTGAGGCTTGACGTCGCCCACTATACAGGGTGTCCCAAGAAGTAGTGATATACTGAAGCTGGGAGGTAGAGGACCTAGAGGGCTATCTGAATCACCCCCATGTATGTTCCGCGATTTTTAGTATTTTCGGAGTTATGAATTTTTTTTTAATTTTTCACCTATCGCCGCGTACGATGAGATTTTTATTTATGATGACGTGAATTATTGCGGTAGATGCTTGATTTTTTTTGTGTGCTAAGCTGATAGATAGGCCAATTCAGTATGGTAACATTAACTATCGTTAGATCTTTGAATGGCAAAAAAAAAATTAAATGCCAAGAAAGATAAAATTACCCAGTATGTTCACAATTTCAAGGGCCCTTAAAAAAATAAAATCACATAAAAAATAATTACCGATTGGCTTTTAAAAACTTGCTCTATCTATCAGGTAGCTACCCTGAAAATTTCATTTTATTATTAATAAGGCTTCAATCAAAAAATTGAAATCTAACTGTGGTGAGTGCACAATTTTAATTTACATAATGATTAATGCGAGCAAAGTAAAACCAATTACAAGGTGTTTAATTACAATAAATTTTCAAAACGGCCCCCCTGTTGCTCAATGCAAGTGCGACATCGCCGGAAAAAGTTGTCTTTTAAACGTCTGAATGCACTTCTATTATTTTTAATGGTTTCTTCTGCTACTCTCAATTTCCGGGTTAACTCGTCCAAATTGCGGCATTCTCTCGAGTAGACGAGGTCTTTGTAATATCCCCATAGAAAAAAATCTATGGGGTTTAGGTCGGGGGAACGTGGAGGCCAGGCTATAAGGCAGGCGTCACCCCGGCCGCAACGACCAATCCATCTTTCAGGGTATCTTTGATTTAAATAGTTTCTCACGTCCAAGGCAAAATGGCATGGTGCACCATCACACTGCAGTACTATGTTTCTGCGTGTCTCCAAATCCACATCTTCTAACAGCAGGGGCAGATCGACGCGTAGAAAATTTAAAAAGTGATTGCCGCCCAAGCGGTCTGGCAGCTGAAAGGGCCCGATTAACTTACCGTTAAGTATGCCAGACCAAAGGTTAACACTAAAGTGTTCTTGGAATGTCGATTCCCTTTTTAAATTCGGATTTTCAATTGCCCATGAGTGAGAATTGTGCATATTAAAAATCCCATTGCGTCTAAAGTGGGATTCATCCGTCCACAAAATTTGGTTAAAAAAAATTTCGTTTTCAGCTTGTCTCCTCAGCATTTCCTGACAGAATTCAATTCGCCGATTGTAATCTTCCGGTTTCAACTGTTGCACTTTTCTAATGTGAAACGGATGATATCCTGCGGTCTGTAGTGTACGGTGTACCTGAGATTTAGAAAGTCCGGTACGACGTTCCGTAACTCTCACACTGGTCGACGGGTCTCTTTCTACTTCTTCAACAACTGCATCTACTACATCAGGATCCGGCATAGTGGCCATACGGCCTGATTTCGTACCCGGTATGTGACCTTCCAAATACGCATTATGTACTCTTAAGATCATGCGATAGTCAGGAAACGTTTCAGGTTGAGGCCCGCCTCTTCGTTCCACATGTTCCCGGTACAGCCTTGAAGCTTCCGCCGCATTCCCCCTAGCATAACCGTAATACTAATACATTTCTGCGTAATCACGTGAAGTAAACATGATCACTTACACGCAAACTCAAGTCCAGTTAAATGATGCCAACTCGTCGATTCCAGGTAATAACACTAATCCAAATCGTAATGCAAGTCAAAGTCCATATGAATAGCCAAAATGATTAGGGAAACGAACAATTAGCAGTATTAAATCGACTTCCAAAAGATATACCTTTAACCGACAAAAAACAAATGCTGAAAAATGATCGTGGTTTCTACGACTTTGCAAAGTGCTCTAAAGATGACATCGTTGTTCGTTGGAAGGATAACTCGGTCGTGACTGCGATGTCTACTGTCCATGGCGTAGCTCCTGTATCTAACGTAGGCAGATACAGTGCAGCAGAGAAAAAAAGATCAGCGTATCACGCCCAGCCATATTTAGCGAATACAATCGACACATGGGCGGCACAGATCTCATGGACCAAAATATCAACACATATCGCGTTGGGATCAGAGGTAAAAAGTGGTGGTGGTCCATTTTTACTTACTTTTTAGATGCCTGTATTTGTAATGCTTGGGTCTTATCAAGAAAAGCAGGAAATACAGCTGGTCAATTGGATTTTCGTCGGCAAATAACACAAACGTATCTAACCAGATATCAAAACCTACCTCTTACTGGTGGACGTCCTCCAACGTCTAAATATTCCCGTACTGACAACCGTGTCAGTGATACCATAAGGTACGACGGTCAAAACCACCTTCTCATTCCTTCTCAGAAGCGACGAAGATGTGCGTACGAGAACTGTCAGGCTCGGTCGCGATTGGAATGCTCGAAATGTGATGTAGGATTATGTGCTGCATGCAACTACAAATTTCATGTTAAGTAAACAATTTTTTTGTAACGTCTCCGAAGCTCATTTATAAATAAGTACTATTATATAAATATATTAAAATATACGTACGTGTACTATTAAGTAGCAACTAAACATATTTGTAGTACTCTTATTAATTTCATAGTATTTCCGAATCTTTACCTCAGTACGAGCCTAGCGGTCCCATATGGTACCAGCTTTTTTTTTTCAAAACCAAAAGTCGCACAAAATTTTTATTGCTCAAATTTGGTTACATAAGCTCTAATAAGGAACATATAAAAAAATTACAAAAATTGGACACCTCCAAAAAACTCAGTCTATAATGGGTGTCAAAAATGTAAAATAACAAATAACCTTTTCCAATAGAAATTCAATATTAAAATGGTGGAACAAAACACGGACGAATATATAATTAATTGAAATCGGGACTAATACGGTAATGTCGAAAGCGTCACTGGCACATCACTAGCCCGAGCATGTACTTTCGTCAGAAGGGAGAGTATATTGACATTTGAATTGGTTTGAAAGGGACAAGAATACTTCAGTACTTCTTAATGGCTAGTGTAAAATGAACTCCGCCTGGCAAAATAAAATATGCCTTTTATAATTAATTTTACTTCCTGTGAAATGTTATTCCGTCATTCTTGTATTTTGCTTTTCCTACACAACTTTACACATCAAAAAACCATTTCTAATGGATGAAATAGATTATTAATGCTCGTTTATTTGCCGTACGTATAGATCGCGAACCTGGACGAGTCTGACTGAGAGCGCGAGGCATTTCTGCTCACATGTACTAGTGGTACATAGGTGAGGTGACCGCACGTCGCCCTATAATATCCATCTAGAGGGGGTTATCTATGGTCAGGGCCTAAACTAAGTATGATCTCAGTAATAAAGGGAATTAGGCTAAAATCTCACTAATATTATAAATGTGAAAGTTTGAGAAGATGGATCAAATCAAATATTTATTTTACAAATGTTTGTTACTCATTCCAATAACTACTGTATGGACTTTGATGAGTGAGTTAAGTTACTTATATATTTTTTTAATAATTATTGGACTTATACCTACTACATATAGTAATAGTATCACTGTCGTTACGCGCTTCGTTACATAGGGACAGACAGACAGGGGGAAGCGACTTCGTTTTACTATGTAGTGATTGTACCTACTATACTTTGGCTCCGCGTACTTTATAATATACAAAGCACGTAAAGTAAGCTAAAATACTATATTTTTATCATGCATTCCAAATTCATAAATTACAACTAAAATATGGTTTACGAAAATTACAAAATAGTTTCCGAACGCAACTGTAACAAGAAAACATGACAGTGACAGTGACACTGACACATGATACAATTATATTTTGTCTGTAAACCCCTTATATACATATAATCTTATGGCATTTATTTCGAACCGTGAGGTCTTCGAGAAGACAAGTACGGTTGCCAAATGTCTGTTTCATGACGTTTGATTTGGCGGTTAACACGTTAAACGCCAGACCAAATTATTCATTTTTAAAAAAAATAACTTTTTGTAAATTCAATTATTACTTTGATATGTATATAGATATATATATTTTATTTTGTTATTGGTAGTTTAGTTAAAAAGTTATTTAAAAAAAAAACTCGCTGTCACCGATGACCACCGTGGCGCTGTGAAGTTCATATTTCAAAAACCGTTACCATGACGCCACGCCGGTCCCCCCGCCGGCCACTCCTCTCGCCGCGTCCTTGCCAGTGCGCTTGCGACAGTCGAACGAAGTGGTACCGCGTGATTTTTTGTATTGAGCTAGTTGAGTTGACAATTTATGTTGTATGTTTGTGTAAAATGGAGAGCAACTTAGATAATTTAGACTTTGAAGTGGATTTTAGTGAGTTGGAATTAACAGAAGAGGATATGCAGAAAATTTGTTTATTACAATCGAATGCGGTCCCCGAAGACGTTGAGCCACTCGAAGATGATTATGATCTACCGATGCCAAGCAAACGAAGGCGGGTGATGGTTATTGACTCCGAAAGTGACACAGACTCCGTCCAAAATTTTGTTACTGAACAATGTAACAACAATAACAATTATGTTAAAAAATGGAACGACGCAACTGGTCGCACGGCGCGAGTTATACCCTTTACCGAACCGATAGGTATGAAAGTTTTATATGCTGCTGCAACGTGCCAAGCCAATCCGGAGGAATTTTATAGTTTATTAATCCTTGACGACCTATTTGAAATAATAGCCGAAGAATCAAACTTATTTGCCACGCAGAGTTTAACGGAAAATGATTTTAAGCCATGTTAACAGTCACACAAATGGGAACCTACCAATAAAAATGAGATGAAGCGATTTTTTGGTCTGATTATGTTCATGGGATTGGTAAGACTACCTAAGCTAAGTGACTATTGGTCAACTAATGATATTTTGAGCCAATCGTTTCCGCGAACTGTTATGACAAGAAACAGATTCGAGTTAGGGTACATCGCCAATTACTAGCCACCCCCCAATTACTGGCCACATTATACTAAAATGATTAAGTTAAGAATTCTATAATATATCCCCACACTTCAAGTAAACCACCTGATAACAGCACTATCTCAAGTAATTAATCAAGTATTATATCCTTCGACTAACGTAAGAGTTCACAATAAAATGTGTTTGACTTTGACGAGCAATCGAACTGGCTAGTTGCTTATTTTCTCTATTAGCGTACATGCTTTTCAAATTACGAATATCTGTTATAAATTTGACTAATGGCGTTACCTATGTCATTGTAGTAAATGTGATCACAAAAGGTAAGAGAATAATCTTTTCATTGTTAATTTACTTAACTTCAAATCCTATAACTTATTTGGATGGCTAGTTTCTGAAATTAAATTTGACACTATTTTAAATACTAGCCACCTATGTTGGATATTAAAATTACTAGATTAAATTAATTAAGTATGAGAAATAGTGATCTCAGCGAGTCATCTAGAAAGTAGGGGAGAATGGGCAATAGTGGATCACTTTTTTTCAAGCCTGTAACTCAACAATTTTTAAATTTTATTGAGTTTTTTAAGCAGAAATGCCTGATGCCACAGTGCTTAGAAATAAAGAAAAACTGAAAATAAGTGGAAAAAGTCACTGCCTCAGGTGAGACTCGAACTAACAATCATGGATCTTTTCCGTTTCATCCTTTTTGGTTCGAAAATTATATTTTTTCTATAAAACTTTTAAGCATTTTTCTGACTTAAAGACTACATTTTAATTGGAAAAATCAACCGACATTTGAATGATGTCAAAAAAATCAGTTTTCGGCGTAATCCACTCTTACCCGCTCTCCCTTAATTACGCTCTGTTTTAAATTTCATGTCAATGTTTAGTAATTTGCTAGAAACTGTAAATAAAATTGATGTTTTTTCTTGTATTGCAGTTCGTTTACAATGTCTAAAATACGAAAGTATTCAAAAGACGCTATGGACAAAGCTATAAATTATGTTGCTAATAATGAAGGTTCAATAAGATCTGCGAGTACATTGTTCGATGTTCCAAGAGCTAGTATACAATTTAAAATTAAATACCCTCACACAAAATTTCAGGCAGGCCCAAACACTATTCTAACTGACACCGAAGAAAGGGCATTAGCAGATTTTATTATAAAATATGCTAAACTTGGTTTCCCTTTGAATAAAGACAATGTTTTATCATGCGTTGCCGAGTTCCTTAGGGCGAATCCTAGAAATAATCCATTTACAAAAGATCGTCCAGGAGACTCGTGGTTTCGTTGTTTTTTAAGACGACATCCTGATGTGGTAGAAAGAAAATCAGAAGGTGTAACCAATTCTAGTGCTTGCGTGTCTGAACAAAATATAAAAAAATGGTTTGAGAGTGTTAAAAAATACATATTAGAAGAAAATTTAACTCATGTGATTGAAGATCCAAGCCGCATTTTTAACGCTGATGAGACAGGTTTCAATTTGTGCCCGAAAAAAGTGTTAGCACAGAGAGGTAGCAAAAACGTTTACCAGATTGAGAAAGCACCCGCAAAAAAGAAATCGATAACTGTTATGTTTTCGTTTTCAGCGAATGGTTCGACAGGCAATCCGTTAATAATTTATCCCTATAAGAAAATTCCTGGAAAAATAGCTGAGTGTTCCAACAGGTTGGGGCATTGGAAAAAATGACAATGGTTGGATGACAGCTTGCACATTTTATGAATACATAGCAAATGTCTTTTACCCACAACTGGTGCAAGAAAAAGTAGCATTTCCGGTTATACTTTTTGTTGATGGGCACAAGTCTCATCTTACTCTTGAAGTGGCTAAACTATGTAAATAATTGCAAATACATTTAATCGCCCTTTACCCTAATGCAACTAGAATTTTGCAGCCTGCCGATGTAGCAGCATTTCGGCCCATTAAAAACGCGTGGCAGAAGGGTCTACGAGAATGGTATGATAAAAATAATTATCAAAAAAGCCTAAACAAACTGACTTTTGCCCCATTGCTAAAAACAATATTAGACAACACGATACATCCAGAGTCCTTGATAAATGGATTTCGTGTCTGTGGATTATATCCGTTTGATGATAGTAATGTTGATTATTCGAAGTGTTTGGCCAAAAATAAGGAAGAAGATGAAAACACATCAACAACTCTGAGAAATGCTGAGTATAAAATGAGTTACACAGATTTTTGTGAAGTAGTAGGGGAAGAAATAATAAACAAATGTTATTCATACGAGGGAGATTGTAATAAAGATTTATTTCTAGTTCATAAACTATGGATAAAGTTTCATTCATCTGAAAATTATGATATGAACAAGCCAAATTTGGATGACAGTAACTATACAGCTGAAGACCTTGAATCTGGGCAAAATTTAGCAGAAGGGAAAAAAGCATGCGAAAAAGAGAATGGAAATAAAATACCCGAACTGATACTTGATGAAACTACAGGAAATTTATTGGATGTGAACAATGAAGAGTCTAATATTGTACTTGATGAAACTACAGGAAATTTATTGGATATGAATAATGAAGAGACTAATATTGTACTTGATGAAACTACAGGAAATTTATTGTATGTGAATAATGAAGAGTCTAATATATTACTTGATGAAACAACAGGATTAATATGCAACAGATTGCATGTAAAGAATGGTGAATCAAAATGTATGTCTGAAGAAACTTTGAAAGATGTTATTACGGATACCGTACAGGACAAAAAGACAAGTCAATCTGGGTCACATCACCTGGAAAGTTCTTTAGCATACCTCTCGGCAGTGGAAAGGAATGTGCACATAGTATCTAATGATTTATTAGTTGATTATTTGTCATTAAGAAAAAGTAAAAGTAAAAAAGTAAAAGTAGTTTATTCTTCAAATTAGGCATATTACATGCACCTATGAACGTCAATAAACTACCACCGGTTCGGAAAAATATACCTCTACCACGAGAAGAACCAAGAAAGAAAATGGCCAGGTAAAATAGAACGGACTGGGAAAAGACAAATTGAACGACTACCATATGCTATAACCTCCAATGCTTTTATCAATTTAATGTACGAGAAAAAGCAAAAGCTAGAAGAAAAAGAAAATAGAAAAAGGGCACGAGAAGAAAAAAAGGCAATAAAAGAAAATGAAACAATATCTAAAAAACGAAAAGTAAATCTAAATAAAAACTTTAAACAAGAAACAGAAGTAAATGCAGATATCCTAAGTACTACAATTGAAGCTAAAGCTAAGACAATAAAGGCAAATACAAAAAAAGTTGAGAAAAAAGAACCAAAAGTAAATGTAGATATCCTAAGTACTGCAACTGAAGCTAAAGCTAAGAAAGTAAAAGCAAATACAAAAAAAGTTGTTAAAGAAGAATCAAAAGTAAATGCAGATATCCGAAGTACTATAATCGAATCAAAATCTAAGAAAACGAAAGTAAATTTAAAAAAAATGTTATCCAAACCAAACCTAAGCAAGTGAAAATAAATACGAAAAATCGAGGTTCAGATGAAAATACAAGCATTAAAAAGTCCACAGATAACTCGATATTAAATGTTGGAGAACCATCCGTATCTTCAGAAGTTGTACACAAAAGAGACAAATGTGAAATTTGTACACTTAATATTGTCGGACATAATAATGAGCTTCTTTGTTTACGATGCAGTAAATACTTCCATGAAGAATGTGTTCCCCTGTTTCATGAAAATAGGATACCTCTGGTTGGACCATATATATGTCATATTTGTTATCATCTTCAGGCAAGTTCCTCATCAGATAGTGAGAATTGATCAATTCCTAAAGAGTATATTGTTTTTTATTAAGTGAAGAAGCTTTTATTACCTATGTTAATATTTTATTTTGTTGGATACCTACGTGTCTATTATAATTAAAATTAAAAACATAGTGGCCAGTAATTGAAAAAAAGTGGCTAGTATTGTAAATAGTGGCTAGTAACTAGGTTAAAAGTAAAGTCCGATAAAAAAAATACATGTTTCAGGAAATAAATAAATTATCGTCTAGTAAACACTTGTTATAATTATTCAACATTCACTTCTTCCCTTTAAAATCATAATATGAGCGATATCACTTTACAGGGAATCACAATACACATTCTAAGCAAGCCAGGTAATAAAATGGCCAGTAATTAGCAATTTACCCTACTTCTGCAATATCTGCATTTTGCTGATAATGACAACATAAACCCCAAAGACCGTATAGGAAAAATCAGATACCTCGTCAATATACTGAACAGGAACTTTGCCACATATTACTTACCCAAAGAAGAGGTTTGCGTGGACGAAAGCATGATCCCGTTCAGAGGGCGTATTATATTTCGTCAATACAATAAATCTAAAAAGCATAAGTATGGCATAAAATTGTATAAATTATGCACAACTCCTGGATATACTTACAGATTACCCTTTATGTGAACTTTAGTAAGCTGAGGGCTGTTGTAAAACTTTACGGCTTAAGCGGCGTTTAAACGGCGCGCAAACACGCGAGCCGAGCCCGGCTCCGCTCGTGGTTCGCCGCGCCACGCGCTGTGTAAACAACTGCGCTCGGCGCGGCTCGGCAAAGTTCGCACGATCCATCACTTGTCGGTTTTTTGGACACAGATCAAAGGCGCGCGCGCCATCTGCGGCTCGGCTTGTGTTAATACGCGCCGTCTAAACAGATGTCACAGAGCGCGCGACGAAGGAAGACCTATTTTCTTTTTTTAGCGAAGTTTTTAATTGGGGATTGGTTTTGTACGAGATGGAGTGGAGCAACGAGAAGATTCAACTCTTCATTGAATTGTACGAAGAGGAACCGGCCATATGGAACCCAAAAGACCCAGGTCACAAAAGCCGCAACAATGTGCACGATGCTTGGACAAAAATAAAAACTAAGTTCTGTGAGGGGACCGGGGAAAGTATATCAGTGGAAGAATTAAAGAAAAAGAAGGAAAATTTAATGGCCACTTACAGAAAATTAAATGCGAAAGTGAAGTCAAGTTCAACAAGCGGGAGTGGTACGGATGATATGTTTAAACCTAATTGGCCATTTTACGAACAAATGGCCAAGTTCCTGCATGGTGTATACAAACCAACAAAAACGAAGAGTTCAGAGGTGAGGAAATATCTTTTTAATCATTATTTAATTTTTTTATGTCCGGTTAAGGGCCGGATAGGCTGGATACCGGATAGTAATGCCTTGATCACTCGTACCGAGTAGAGTGGCGAGACAGTAAATAAATGTAGGTGTGATTGGGGTCTTACCGAATATTCGGTATATCTCTAGTTTTTTACTATTAAAACATGAGTAAATATCAAGACCAATTTAATATTCATTTTGCCAGCTTACTGCGCCATTTGTTGTGAAATATTCAGCAAATTTATCTCGCACAGTTTTAGCCGCTAATGTTGCTCTTCTAGGTATTCTCCTAATCGATACTAGTGATGTGATTCCGTTTTGATCACTTCGCCACAAACCAGGTTGAACCTCACCGTTAATTTCGGTATCAAAAGTTCCATGCGGCGTATAATTCTGTTTTGAATTGTTACTCCTCCTCAAAAAGTTATGTAGCAAAACACATGTCATAACTATAACTGACACTTTTTCTGGTGCCAGTAAAATTGGAGACCTAAGTATTCGAAATACAGCAGACATTATTCCAAACACATTTTCGACGATTCTGCGGGCGCGTGATAGACGGTAGTTGAATACTCTCTCCTTTGTCCCTTTATCATGAATCCCGGGGTACGGTTTCATCATGTTTTCCGTCAATGCAAATGCACTATCTGCTACTATCACGTAGGGCAGAGGATCATTTTTAAGTGGGAGAGGTTTATCCGGCGGGAAATTTAGTGCACGTTCTTCAATTTTTTGGTACATGCTGGAGTTTCGGTAGACTCCACCATCACTTATTCTACCTTGGCACCCTATGTCTACATATGTAAAGTTATAGTTTGCATCAACTAATGCTAATAGCACCACACTAAATGTTCCGTGGAAATTGAAATATTCTGTGCCGCTGTGCGTGGGGCACTGAATTAATATATGTTTTCCATCAAGCGCACCAATGCAATGTAGAAAATTCCACCTTTTGTCAAATCATTTTGTAAATAAATTGCGCTTCTATTTTTAACCATTCATCTGCAGTTCGAGGCAACTGTAACAAATTTTGAAATATTTTATTCAAAATCAAAATCAAAATCAAAAATTTTATTCTGCAAATAGGCCACAAGGGCACTTTTACAAGTCAACACATGAATTATACAATTAAATAAATTGACAATGATAATTATAATGTTTTCAAAACAGAATTGCAGAACTAAAAAAAAGTAGACAATAATAATAATGATTTTAAAACTATAGTGATAAACAAACTCACAATATTCAATTAAAATTAACTTATTAAGACATTATATAAAAAAAAATTTTTAGTGACCTATATATACGGTCTCTGTCCGAATACACAAAAGTATATACAATAAATTTAATATCTCAGAGATGTATATGGTCTCTGAGCGTCCATTATTCCTAAGTCCTTAGAGATGTACATGGTCTCTAAGCGTCTAAATTAAAATAAGTAGTAAATGAAAATAGCACTTAAGTAATTTAATATTCTCAGAGATGTATAAGGTCTCTAAGCGTCAATAACAATAAAATTAATCCAAAACAGGATGATGTCTCTCGTCAATCTCCAATAAAATAACACTAGTATTAAGGTATTAATCATGCCCTTGCAAGCATGAACAGACCGGACTCCACAAACAGCACCCGATCACGAGTATGACGCGTATCTCAGCCATCGCCTCCCTCGACCATTTGTTAGGGAAGGTGGCGACCCGATCAACGACGCCACCGTAAGCAAAGCCTTTTAAGCGAGCATGACATATTCAGGCTGCCGGACATTAATAAATAATATAAAAGATTAAAACAACTGTTCGGCAAGAAACAGCATCATGTTTCATAAAACGCAACGAAAGAGCTGTACAAGGAAATAGGCTAAGTGAAGCATAGGTATATATATATTTTTTAACTAACAAGATTATACTATCACTGGCTTAAAAGCATTTTTATCATTTAAGAAATCGTTGACAGCATAATAGGCCTGGCTTAGCAAATAACGTTTAATATGAGACTTAAATTTACTCAGTGGCAGATTAACTATTTCGGTGGGTATTTTATTATAAAATCGTATACAGTTCCCCACGAACGACGTGCTAACCTTCCGGAGACGACTGGCTTTCACTGCAATCTTGTGTTTACTTCTAGTGTTGTAGTCGTGGATATCACTGTTAAGTTTGAACTCATGAAGATTTTTCCGAACATACATAATATTTTCAAGAATATATTGAGATGCTACAGTAAGAATATTTGCCTCCTTAAATTTTTCTCTGAGGGATTCCCTGGCCTTTAGTTCGTAAATGGAGCGTACAGCTCGTTTCTGTAGCACGAAGATGGTCTGGATGTCTGCCGCTTTTCCCCACAAAAGGATTCCATAGGACATAACACTATGAAAGTAACTATAATACACCAGCCTGGCCGTCTCAACGTTAGTCAAATGTCTAATACGTCTTACTGCATAGGCCGCAGAACTAAGTTTGCCAGCCAGAGTGGCAATATGCGCGTGCCATTGCAGTTTTGAATCTAAGGTGACTCCTAAAAACACTGTTCTCTCTTCAAATTCCAGTTCATCAGACTTCAATTTGATCTTGGAATTGTTTGCCTCCTTGACATTAGGCAGAGTGAATTTGATGCACTTTGTTTTCTTGGAATTTAAGAGTAGATTATTTGCTGTAAACCAGTTCACAACAGTACTTAGTGTCTCATTAATACCGTCAAAGTTTTTCTCTTTGCGGCCTACTTTGAAGATAAGCGACGTATCATCTGCGAATAGCACTATATCATGTTTATCTTTCACAAGGTTTGGTAAATCATTGATATAAACAAGAAACAGAAATGGTCCCAGAATAGATCCTTGAGGAACTCCAAGAGCAACCGTTGTCCCTGCTGATTGAGTCCCGTTGATCACTACCCGTTGTGTTCTCTCCGACAGATACGATGTAACAAGGTCAAGAGCACCGTTTTTGATCCCATAGTGACTTAACTTTCTAATTAAATTCTCGTGATTAACGCAATCAAATGCCTTTGACAGATCACAAAACACCCCAATAGCATCTTGAGCCTCTTCCCAGGCATCAAAAATATGTTTAATTAGTACCACACCGGCATCAGTGGTAGAACGACCTCTAGTGAATCCGAACTGATTGCTATTGAGCAGGTTATTGCGATTAAAGTGGGACACAAGCTGATTAAGAATAAGTTTCTCAAAAACTTTGCTTAATGCCGGTAGTATTGAGATTGGTCTGAAGTTGGTAGGGTCAGTTTTGGTTCCTGATTTAAACAACGGGATAATTTTACTGTGCTTCATTAGGTTAGGAAAAACTCCAGTATCAATACATTTATTGAAAATATCAGCTAAGAAAGGTGCGATTGATTCTACAACGGAATGTAATACTTTCACTGAAAGGCCCCAGAGATCTTCAGTCTTCTTTAAGTTTAATGATCTAAATGCTTTAATTAGAATATGGGGGGTTACGTAAGTGAAGCTAAAGATTTCTGTACATTCCGTAACATTTTCTTTCAATAAGGATTCAGCGACATTTGGTGATGACTTCAAAGACTTCGTGGTCTCGATGGGTACGTTAGAAAAGAACCGCTCAAAATGATTTGCTACTTCGTGGTCAGAACTTACTAGAGTATCATCGACTCGTAGGCTGAAGTGCGGATCTTTTATCTTACGTTTCCCAGTTTCGTTGTTGATAACTTGCCATACAGTTTTAATCTTGTCACTGGAGTTCTGGATCTTTTTTGACAAGTAATTGGCTTTAGCAGCGACACACATTATCTTAAAAGATTTTGAATAGTTTTTGACGTACTCTAGAAATTCCGGCCTTTTATCAGTAGTTCGCGAATCATACAAGTCATAGAGTCGGCGTCTCTTCTCGTGAATGTCTGGCGTAGCCCAGTCGCTAAATTTAGCTTTGACCTTGCTTTGAATCTTCTTCAAATTAAAACAGACATCAAATTCCGTTTTGATACAATTAAACAATCGAGTACACAAACGGTCAGGGCTTTCCTCAGTAAGTGGAAGATAATGTAATCTTTTCGTAATATTACGATTAAATAAATCTAAGCTCTTTTCAGAAATAGGTCTGCACATAGTGTCTCGTGGAGCGTTGTCGGTTTTCCCGCTAAAGGAGACCTGTTGTCCACAGTGGTCAGAACTTAAGGTATTTATAATAAATTTACTAATCGCATCCTTATTACTGAAAACGTTATCTATACATGTCGCGCTGGTGGCTGTAATTCGAGTAGGCTCACAAAACAAGTTCACTAAGTTAAAAGATTTAAAGGTATTCACTAGACTCACACTCGTGGGCGATTTCTCAAGTAGGTTAACGTTAAAATCACCGCAAACAATAACGCATTTTGTACTCTTAAAAATACTACTTAGCACTTCTTCCATCACTGACTCAAATAGACTGTAATCCGCCGATGGGGGCCTGTATACGCATATAATTATAAATTGGTCTAACTCTACACAAGAGAGTTCTATGTGACGCTCGACGGACATGTCAACAATATCTTGACGTTCTTTACATTTCAAATTATGTTTTACCATAATAAAGGACCCTCCACGCCTACATGACTTTCTAGAATATGAACTTACTATGCTATGATTGCTAAAGTTAAACATAAATTCATGATCTTTAAGCCAGTGCTCCGTTATACAGAGAATATGAATATTTGAACATTGTATGAATAAATCAATTTCAAGTTCCTTACTAGAAAATCCCTGTATATTTTGATGAACCATATTAATACTAGTGTTACATCTATCAACGGGTTCGGGGCCGGTGGTAGCACGCGTTGTCTTATCGGTCAGTTTAAATTGCTCGCCGGCACCGACGCCGTTTCGGAGCCCGCGCTACTAAAACGTAACACAGGAACCGCCTTAACATTATCAAACGTCGTGATAGCCACGACGGGGTCTACAATATTATATGCTAACAATTTAGCACACTCACGTAAGTACCTCCTCGGTAGATATGGACGCTTTTGAGTCAAAACGAAATTCTTAACAAATTTGTTAGTGTCGAAATATGTAATCCTACAGCTGTATAGAGTCAATCTATACAAAATTGAATTTAAATAATATAACTTTTTGTTTTCCTTTGCTAACAAAGTATCCGAAAAAGGCAACGCACAGATTATGATTTTACCTACTCCTCGCTGGTCTATTTCAGTAAGGGTCTCCGATAGCCTAATAATGTCCCGCTCGGTACAGCCTAAACTATCACCGATGAACACTATCAGCGTTGAGTCGCAGTCGAAGTGGTCAGCGGCGATGCACGAGGCCAAACGATCGACGGAGGCTCCCGGGAGACAGTTGTTGGTCACCTTCTGCATCAAGCGGCCCGCCAGCAGCGCCCCGAGGCCGACGCCCACCCGGTCTGTGTACACGACGGTGCGGCGCAGCCGGGCGGGCGCGGCGGCCGCGGGCGGGCGGGCGGAGAAAGGCACCGGCGGCGATGCCGGCTCCGCTTGGCTCAGCGACAGCGGCGACTCGACTATGCTCAGGAACGGCGATTCTTCTCGGCTCGGCGGCGGGTCTACACTGACCAGCAGCGGCGGCGCCGGCTCGGCTCGGCACGGCGGCGGCGGGGCGGGCGCCCCCCGGCGCGGGGTGGCGGCGCTGGCGGCGGCGCGTCTGAGCGCGGGGGAGGCGGGCGCGGGGGCGGCGGGCGCGCGGCCGGCGGGCGAGTGGTCGCGGCTCGGGCCAGGGCAGCGCCCCGGCACCCGGGGCGACTCGAAGTGTAGTGGGATGCCGCTGCCCGGTTCTAGAACATTATTCATAAACGCTATGTATTCATGCAAAGTTTTGCTTGACAGGTCATGCTTGCTAGTGATATCCTTTAATTTTGATTGCAGCATCTTAACCTCTTCGGAGCGATTTTTCAACTCTATTACTGCCCGGTCTAATTGTTGCTGACAGTTATGAAGCTGGTCGCTCAGTGACACATGACTGTACTTAGACAAAACTGCTTTGAAAATTTTCTTGTGGCGTTGCAATAAAACTTTTGATTTTTTAATAAATCTAGTCAATTTTAAATATTTTTTTACTTTGTTTGATCCTCTCACTATGACTCTTTGATCAAAATCACTCTCTACATACACAGAATTGGTCAAATCTATTGTTTCCATTATGGGGGCGTTTACTATACTATCATGCATCATGTCTACTTCACAAGTACTAAATTCGGCAAAGATACTTAAATTGTTTTCACCCAACTCCGAGCAATACTTGCAAATAGTGGTCTGCTTTGCCTGAAGTTCTTCCAGTTGTTGCTCCAGATCCCGAATACGCCGCAAAGCTTGCTCATGTACCTCCTGGCACTGCTGGAACCGGTCCACGGTGAGTTGAAGTTCTGTCCGCTGGCTTAGCATGTCTTCATATTGCAGGTCTTGTTCAGCGAGCTGAGCTTTGAGGGTTGTGTTCATCCTAACAACCCGCATGACCTCCTCCTCACTGTCATCTCGTTCCTGCAGGAGCTTTTCATTAAGCTCTATGGCCCCTTTGAGGTCTTTTTGAGTTTGTTGCAGTTTGCTAATTAAAGCATCTCTGCGTGTAATTGGTTTAGTGATTTGGGCTGAAAACATATTGAAAATGTAAATACCTGGGTCTAAAAACTTTATACTAAGGGCTTATAACTCTTACAAGCAAAATACCTTATAGTAATAATTATAACAACCAATAATGTTGACTAAAATTGACTATATCCTGAATTTAACTGGACTATAAGCACACTAAGTGCAGTAAAATACAGTTATACTCTCTAAACAATATATTATGCACTAATTTGGACTAGTTCTGCTTTGTTTGACTTTGAAAGTATTTATTTTTGACTAGTCATAGAATATACAAGGTACTTACAAAAGTAACAATTAGGTTAGGTACCTATATTATTGTGACCAATTATTCACTTAGACAAAACTTAAGGTAATAATAATGTAAAAAACAATACTCCCCTGCTTTGAAAATCCGTTGTAATGCACAGTACTCGGTATACTTTTAAGTCATTTCAAAATTTGAACGGTGACAATCTGTCAAATATTAACTTGACGATTTGTGACTTTTATCGTTAATCTAATTCCCGGATAACATTATCACAGCTAAATTATTCACTCTAGATCACTTTAACGAACAATACAAGACCAATTTTGGATAATTTACTTTAATTTTACAATTTCTAAATACGCTACTCGTTTTTGACGTCTAGTTCCGAGTGCGTTCGGATACTCATCATTAATGTCAAATTCACTTTTTCAGGACACCGTTGATCCTGACGTTGAATTAAACGAAGAGGAAGCAGTTATTCGCGAAGGTAACGAAGATAATGTAGTTGATCGAGAAAACGAATCTTCTACTAATACAGACACAGTGAATCCAGTTATTTTCAAAAGGCCGAGGCCGGCAATAAAAAGGAAGTAAACAGAAAGCGGAAAATTGAACATCAAATGGAACAAGCGTACGATGTCCTTAAAAAAATAAGTACAGAGCCAGACCCGGTTGAAGACGAATGCACTTTCTACACAAAATTATTATGTGCAAAGTTAACATCCATGGACGTATTGACTCGTGACATCGCCATGCACGAGATTGATAATGTAATGTTTCGCCTAAAACAACAGCAAGCGTTTCCACGATTTCAGAGTCCACCTAATCAACCATATGCAGGACTTCACTTGCCTCAAAATCCATTAGCTCCTAGTTATTATCAAAACATGCAATCGTCAGTGGGTTATCAAACGTCATCTTATCAGCCATCGCCACAGTCCCATTCTCAACACAAAACAAACTTTCAACCATCTCCACAGTCTCATTCTCAACGGCGACCAATCTTTCAGCCATCTCCACAGTCTCATTCTCAACAATCTGCGTACTTCCAGCCGTCTCCACAGTCACATTCTCAAGTATCTGCATACTTCCAGCCGTCTCCACAGTCACATTCTCAACAATCTGCAGACTTCCAGCCGTCACCACAGTCACATTCTCAAGAATCTGCAGACTTCCAGCCGTCACCGCAGTCACATTCTCAAGAATCTGCAGACTTCCAGCCGTCACCGCAGTCACATTCTCAAGAATCTGCAGACTTCCAGCCATCTCCACACTCAAATTCGCAACAATCTTCTGATATGGAAGAGTATTCTCATTCTCAACCATTTCCTGGGTTTGAGTCTCTTTCTAAAGAGCAATCAATTGATCAATTGTATGCAGATGCAGTTTCTAAAATATTTGAAAAATCTGAATAAATTATAAACGCTCACCTTGACTTCTTCTCGCAACTCTTGAATCAAAGCCTGGCAAACTTCCATTATGCATGTAGCTATTGTAGATTTTGAAAACTTGAATAGGTAGGCCAAGCTGCTAAATTTATCACCCGTCGCAAGAAACCTGAGAGTTACAGCCATCTTTCTTGAAACGGAATACATTTTCTCATGTTAGTGTCTTGTTTTGCGATGAATGGTCCGATTTTGTTGAGCAGATATTCGAAATCAGCTGCGGACATCCGACAAAAATTTTCGAAATATCCAGAGGGTTCTCGAGTTAGGTCATATAGCAGATCTGTAGCATTGTACCTAAAATATTGAAAATAATATTATATTGTACCTAAGATTATTAGAGTAATTGTTAAGATTTAAAGCAGTAATTGTTAAGATTTTTATGTTTTATGTTTTTATGTTCCTATCTGTCTAATTCTTGAATAAATGATTGAAAAATAATTGTTATGATCTTTATTCATTTCAAGACTAAAAGGCTAGGTTTGTTTACAATACGTTTATATGTAGGTAACTAAGTATGAGGTATGGAAGTTAGACTTTCTACCGCTATCAGGATCCTGGTCATATATGTAAATATTATAGATTCGGACATCAGATATAATAAATATATACTGACTTTATATAAAAAAATAAACTTACGTTTTGCGACTCTTATACAATGACACCATCCACCACCGTCTTTTTCGTCTTTCTTTTGTTTTTAAATATTCACCACCGAGCAAAATAACAGTAGCTGCTGCTGCAGCAAGGCGTTTTCTTTTATCCATATTGAAGAACGAACAAGCGGACAGCTCGGTTCAACAGCGCGATGTGTAGCCGCCACGGACGGCTCGGCTGGCGTAGGATCGTGCTACCCCGCGTCGTTTAAACGAGCAGGCTTGCGTCCGTATTTAGCCGAGCCGCATCTCCACGGACGGCTCGGCTCGCGTAGGATCGTGCTACCCCGCGTCGTTTAAACGAGCAGGCTTGCGTCCGTATTTAGCCGAGCCGCATCTCCACGGACGGCTCGGCTGGCGTAGGATCGGGCTAGCCCGCGTCGTTTAATCGCGCCTTTACGAGGACTACATAAGCCGAATCCAGAGCAGAATAGCTGACAACCCACGGGCGTTCTGGCAACATGTCAGCAGTCTAAATAGTCTGGAGGTAATCGGCCAGTTTTAAAAAAGTGGTCGACATCTCTTCTATATACCTAAAACAGGTATGGATGTGTTCCTTGTTGTCTCTAGAATACGAATCTACCTGTTTTAGTTCATGGAGGGGGGAACACACATAGCTGTGACGTCATAAAGATGGCGGCCGACCGTCGTTGATTTTTGTCCAAATCTCGGGTTCTATTGTACCAATCGGTTCGTGTGAGGTGTCGTTTGAAAGCTTATTAAACGTACTATGATTGTATTATTGACGCCTATAACGTATAATGAACGGTTTTAAAAATATTTATGAAAGTGTGTTTTTTGTACTTTTTACGTTTGCTTACTTACCAGAATAATTCAAGAAAATGGAACTTTAGTGTAAATGATGTTATTATAAAAATGATAGAATATTTTATTAGCTTCCTAAAAATATAGATTTCATCGTCATACAGTAATAAATACTTATGTTAGGGCCAATTCCGTAACGCGAGTACCAACGTCGTACAGAGCGACGCGGTAAATCGGCTAAATTGGCATGATGTTAATCTTTGAAAGTGCATTTGTTACGTTCCCAAATAAAAGGTGTTTTTGACAAATATCCATGAAATAAGGTTTAATTGCATCGTTGTACTCATAATTTAATATTTACAACCCACAAATTGATACTTTTAACCTAAAAGCGACATATTTCGGAGTGTCCATGTCGGAGAGGTCTAAACCCGACTCAGAATCGGATTCTAACGATTTAACTACCTTAACAAATGACTACAGCCATTACCTTAATACAACTTTATCGATATTAATAGTTAACTTACGTGCGTTAAAATAAGTGTGACCAAAAACAAATTCTGAAGAAATAAATAATTTCAACTGCTGGGTATCTAAGTCGGAAGGATCAAAATTCGAGTTGTAATTTGGAATCGGATGCTAAAGATTTAATAACCTGAACAAACGTTAATAAACACTACCTAGTCGACCTAGATACGTAACTGGCGGACGTACAAATAAGCTTGACAAGTAAAAAATCGAAAGAAAAAAACAAATTACTCAAAAGGAATATCTAAGTCGCAGGGGTCAAAAGTCGAGTTGGAATTGGATCCTAACGATTAAACTAGCTGAACAAATGTCTATCAACACTACCTAATTGATTTAGATAGGTAACTTGCGGGCGTTCAAATAAGTTTGACAAGTAAAAAAATTCTGAAGAAATAAATAGGTAATAATTCAAGTGGAGTATCTAAGTTGAAGGGGGGAAAAGTCGAGTTGTAATCTGATCCTAACGATTTGACTACCTGAACATACGTCTATCAACACTACCTAGTCGATCTAGATAGGTAACTTACGGGAATTTAAATAAGTTTGACAAGTAAAAAAAAAACTGAAGAAAACAACAGTTATTCAAGTGGAGTATCTAAGTCGGAGGGGTCAAAAGTCGAGTTGGAATCGGATCCTAACAATTTAACTACCTGAACTAATGTCTGTTAATACTACTTAATCGATCTAGATATGCAACTTGCGGGTGTTCAAATAATTTTGACAAGTAAAATAATCTAAAGAAAAAATAATTTATTCAAGAGGAGCATTGACATAAGATATAGAAATAGACACACAATGCCGAAAATAAATAACTAAAAATGTGGCGCAAGATGACACTGACAGTTACATTCCAATAGCCGATAATAACGCTTCTTTATAGTCCGAGTCGAGATAAAAACTTCATACAAAAAAGAACTTACAGACATTAGCGTCAAGTGTCAAATTTTCAAACATAAGAACCAACATGGTAAAAACTTTTTAGTAAAATGCCACTGTCGTATACTGGCTACCAATGTTTACTTTATAAATGTCAAAAGTGAACAGTGAAAGTATCTAATGGAGTCGCTTTGGTTATTTAAATTATTTTTATATTAATAATTTTTTGAACAAAAAAAATATGAATGAAACATTCCATTACAACATTCACACACATTCGATTGTTCTTTTTCTGTGTTAGACATTAAGATATTTACCTTCATGAAACTCTTGAGCAAGACTATAGGTAGTTATTTCAAAAGTACTGACTTCTGCCATTGGAGCAGCATTTGTAGTTTTACAACTTTTGCTTTGCAAGTCATCGTCATCTATCTCTGACATCTATAAAACAAAGATACCGACTATGAACTTGAAAGATAAATTATTTAAATATATTAAAGTTAAATAGATTTTTATTACATCAATTCATATAACTATATGAAAATGTTTTCCTCTGCATGATTTTAATATAGACTAAAAATCCAAGGGAGGTTTTGAGTTCCAGGTCACTTATGAGGGAAAAACTCACGAGGGCTCGGAAGCGGCCCAAGCCTTCTCAGATTTCTTTTCGAGCGTATTTCTTCCATGCACGCCCAGCCTTGATTATATCAAAACTGTTCGGGAGGACCAGACACATACCGCTAATTACGTTCACATTGAAAAAATATGTGTAACGGATGTATATCTTGGCATTTCGCGTCTGAAGCCTCAAAGCTCCCCTGGCCCAGATTGTTTACCTGCATATATTTTGAAGGGCTGTAAGGAATGGCTAGTTTGGCCGCTCCTCCACATCTTCAATCTTGCTCTTTCTACCGGGGAATTTCCTCGACAGTGGAAGATCACGCGAGTGCGCCCTATTCCCAAAGCGAATGATACGGCCAATGTTGAGAGTTACAGACCTATAGCCATTCTTTCCTCTATGGCGAAGCTTTTTGAAGCAATAGTGAGCAAACTACTTGTCCCTCAAGTGAAACCTTACCTCTGCGACTCTCAGCATGGGTTTAGGCCCAAGCGGTCTGTAGAGACGAACCTCCTGATCCTGGTTGACTCCATTTCCGAGCATTTGGATACGGGATTGCAAGTAGACGTGCTGTACCTTGATTTTAGGAAAGCTTTTGACCGTGTTGATAATGACATACTGTTGAGCAAGCTATGCGGCATTGGCTTTTCGCCCAAGCTACTACGGTTTTTTGCCAGCTATCTGTGTGATAGACAACAGTATGTACAACACGGATGCTTTGTCTCCAGGCCTTACCACACGCGAGCTGGGGTCAGCCAAGGTTCAATCCTGGGCCCGTTTCTCTTCGGCATAATGATTAACGACTTGGCCTCAGTACCAAGGGATGCTAGGTGCCTGCTCTATGCCGATGATCTAAAGCTGGTGTATGGCGTGCAACAGTTATCGGATTGTGAGTCTTTACAGGCAGACATTGACAGCGTTCATCAATGGAGCATGGACAATAAGCTACTTTTCAATTACGAAAAGTGCTCCGTCATGACCTTTAGCCGTGCTCATAATCCATTATTAGTGGAATACCGGCTGGGATCGGAACGCATAGTCCGGGTTCATTCTATCCGGGACTTAGGTGTTGTCTTTGATGCACAACTCAACTTCCACGATCACATGAAGGCATTAGCCGTGGACTGCTACCGGGGGTTGGGTTTTGTCATCAGGAATGCCAGAGATTTTTATGAACCCAGGGCTATCAAGTTAGTATACACAGCGCTGGTTCGTAGCAAACTTAAAGCAGCTTCAGCTGTCTGGAATCCGCACGAGGTCACTTATGTCTTACTTCTAGAGAAGATCCAAAAAGCGTTTTTGCGTTTTCTATATAAGAAGTCATACGGTTACTATCCTTTTTTGTACCCGTCTAAATTCTTGCTTGGCGTTCTGGGCTTCAACTCTCTGGAGGTAAGGCGCAACTATAGGCTACTGACAACTGCTTGTAATATCTTGAGAGGAAATTCTAACTGTCCCGAGTTAGTCACACAACTGGTACGTCTGTTTGTTCCCTCAGTGGCGAGGGCAAACTTTAATCTGCGGCCACGCACCCGTCAATTTCTAGCAGTGCCGAAAACCCGCACCGTGTCTCACGGCAAATTACCTCTTGTTCGCGTACTCCATTGCATCAATATACTGCTCGCATTAGCACCAGAATGTGATGTTTTTGATAGTAGCTGGATGTCCATATGTGACGAGTGTATGAAGTTATGCGAGGCGATGGATAAACGACAATCATCTATCTATAGTTAATCTTAAGTAGTACGAATAATTATGTCCTTATCTGTTTGCCATTTATTTTTAAACCTGTGTATACTGATGTTGTTCTAATTGTTGAGTCTAGCTGTTATTATTATTTTTTGTTAACATAGGAATTTATAAACTTCACAGTGCCTTAGTTTTGTTCTGTAATACTGTGTGTTTTTTGTCGAAATAAATAAATAAATAAAATAAATTACAAGTCTATAGTGGCAAAAACTTTGAAACGAGCGATAGCAGTAACTCGTCAACCCAGGTTGTGTTATCGCTATGCGAAGGCATTTTAAACAAGGGACATACAATTGCAACCGATAACTGGTACACAAGTTGAGACCTGGCATATGTACTGCTAAAAAAAGAAACCCATTTATTGGGAACTGTTAGGAAAAATAGACGTGGATTACCAAAAAAAGTGACAGAAAAAAACTGAAACCAGGAGAATTCATCGCTCAAGAAAATGAAGACGGAATTACTGTTCTAAAGTGGAAGGACAAAAGGGACGTGCTAATGCTTTCTACAAAGCACAGCGATAAATTTGTGAAACAACAGGTAATTTTCAATTTATTTTTATAGATATAGTATGATTAGTATATCATATGCCACGAAATCATATTTTCTTTTTTATAAATAAATGCATTGAACAATAGTTCAATTCTACTCTCACGTACTAACAAACACATAAATACACATACACGCATGCACACACACACATACACACACACACATACACATACACACTTGAACACTTACAAGCACGCACACATTCATGGGTTTTGAGAAATCATTTTCATTTAGTTCTTTGTTTTTTCTCAGGTAAAAGGTAAAACTACTGCAAAGCCTAATTTTTGTTAATTTTGGGTTTTATGATGTTTTTTTTTGGAATGCATGTATCAGGTGTGTGTCTTCATTGGGAAATTTTATTTTTTCTTATTTTTTGGTAATTGTAAGTAGTGTATAAAATGCTTATAATAAAATGCAGAGAAGGATATAGGCATCTATCCTTCTCTGCATTTTGATGGTGAGGCATCTATCCATACCAGCAAGGCAGTATCCTCAAAAACATGCTCTCGAAAAACATAAATTCTGAAAAAACCGTAATTATTCGGACAATAGCAACAAGTCACAGAAAAAGAAGAATTATTAAAAAAAAGGATTAGACTAGTTTAATTATATTTCATAAAAATGAACCTCCAGGTCTTTTTTTTATATCTGTTTAGTACACTACATGTACACATATGTATAGTTAACCTATGCAACTGTTTGTGTTCTGAATAAATAAATAAAAACAAATTTAATCATTCACAATTCGTTTTTGTGCAGTTAGGAGACAATTTCAAAAAGTGAGGCATCTATCCGGGTTTTAGCTATACTGAGCGTCACACCGCGCCAAATTTGTGCGATTTTTTGAAAATAATCATGCAAGAGTGGAATATCAGCTATAAAATCACCGCCATTGCCAGTGACAATGCAGCCAATGTCACTGCGTCAATTAAGGCTGGTGGATTGCGGCAAGTTTCCTGCTTTGCTCAATCCCTAAACTTATGCGTGCAAACAGCTTTAGGTGCTATTGCGGACAAGTTAACAAAGGTAAAATGTATCGTGGAGTATTTTAAAAGAAGCACACAAGGTCTTAGAAATTAAAAGGTGCGGACAAGCTGGAACTTCACATATGACATGTTGGACAGATTAATAAAAATAAAAGCAGCTGTATGTGACACACTTGCCATGATAAGACCAGATTTAATGCTGAGTGTCGAAGATAAGGCGACGGTGGAGGCAGCGGTGCCTATTTAAAAAAATGATCTATGACGTAACGAATGAAATTAGTGCTGAAAAAAATGTAAGCCTATCAGAAGTTGTCCCATTGTGCAATATTACAAATATAAAAAAGCACATTAATGCTCAACTCATTTCTTCAGTCAAACTACTGGTGGAAACTTTAAAAATGAACTAGCCTGACGCTTCAACTATGTACAACAACATATACTCAACACAGAAGCGTCTCTCCCAGATAAGATAAAGGTTTTTGTGTCAAACCTTTGGCCGATAAAGCTTTAGCGGCCCTAATATTAAAAGTCGGCAAAACCTTACAGCCGCATTCCCACTCACGCCCAGTACCACCACTCGCAGAAGACGAAGACCAACAGTCGCAGCAACCAACTTCGTCTTCGGTTTGGGAGGATTTCGACAAAGAAATAGCAAAGCAAACGCCCGCTAATCCGACAGCTGCTGTTATTATTGAAATGGAAAAATACATGCAAGTACCTATCAAGGACATCTGACCCCTTAATGTGGTATTTACCCTTCCATGTATGTTTATGTTCAGAGGCGTCTAAACATAGTCGCGACGTCTGTTCCCTGTAAACGATTTTTTTCTCAAGCAGGGAATACTCTGACAGAACGGAGAACAAGACTTGCATCCAAAAAGTTGCAAGAATTACTTTATACCAGTTGCAACGCGCAATAATAATGAAGAGAAGATACTGTAGAAATTGTACTGTAGATAATGTAAATATTGTATTATTTGAATCAATGTACTATCGGCAAAAGCCAGAGTCGACCAATTTCAAAACAGTATCGCTTGCAAACGTTGATTTTGAATACCCTATACCCGGTACGTAGTTATAATATTACCACAAAAGAGTTCAGTGATGTTAGTAGTGTAAATATAATTTGATCCATATTTGTTTTATTTCTCCTTGAAAAACATCAATTCTTAACCTTCAATATTAAATTTGACGTTAGCTGTCACCTGTCAGTGACAGACCGTTCGAGACAAGTTTTTTCCTACTCAATTTTAAACCGATTTAGGAGCGTTTTTGGTGGCTTAAACGTCATTTTTCCCACCTCTAGGGAGATATTTAAAAAGTTAGGTGGGATGTCCTTGATGTGTCATTCTTTGCATTTCCTGCGACGGCTGACGAAGACTTCTCTCCTGTCTGCCGAATGAGACTTTTTTTGGATGTAATATCCGTTTGGATCGGCGAAATGCCGACCCCCCGCGTCGTTCCCGAGTGGCGCGTTGCCCTTTCTTATAGAGGAGAATCATCCTGAGTAAGTATTTTTGCATTTCATGCGTCCGATAAAATTTGGCGTGATTCCAAAATGGTGTCGCTTCTAACACATTGTTTCTCACCTTTACAGTTAATCGACGGTGATATCCCAGAGATAAGCAATGTTTTGCCTTCTTCTGTTTGAGGCGTGAGTATTATTTTGTTTTCTTAAGGAACAAGTAGGACAAATCTTGTAAGAAAAACCAATCACGTTTTGACATGTATTATTTTCTATTATTACAGATCCGTCTGGGTGCCTCTTTAATCCTCTTTTTAGAGTCTTTTTGACTCATTTTGAGCCTTTTTAATCTTTTTTAATCTCTCTTTTTGAGTTTTTTGAACCTCTTTTTGAGTTCTTTTTCTGAGCCTCCTTATGGCTTCTTTTTGAACTCATTTTTTTGGAGACCCTATTCGGAGGGATTGCACCGAGTATTCAACCTGTGCTGCGCGTGAACTCCGCTACTGCCCAACCAGTCCGAAGCCTACCATTGAGGACTGTGGAAACCGATGGACAAGCCTGGAGCGACCGGAATCTCATGATAGCTAGCTCTTTGAGCGGTAACTCCGCTTAAAAAAGGTCGGTGACATCTTCCTTCATTTAATAGGTGCCTTAAAACTTAGTCCATCATCCTAGATCTTAAAACTTAGTTAAATATTGTTGAGAACTTAACTATAACTTAAACCTTTTAGTTTATTTAGAACTTTACCAAATTGTTTCCTAACCTAATTTAGCCTTGGAACGCTTAACCGAGAAAGTACAATATACAGGTTAATGATACTCGTTGTTTAATTTTGTGAACCCAGTCTAGATTAACGTTTGCTTAGCCGCAGTCCTGGGCTTGAGATTAAAAGCTCCAGCGCTCTAGTTAGGCTGGTCTATCTGGTCATTTTTGGCTGAATGCCTGGCGCCCGAATTTCTTTTTTTGTGTAATCTTAAAACTAATTTTTTATTGGCATTCGGTCTTGCTCCCAGTGGATCTCTGTCGCCGCTGGTGAAATTCTTAATATATTTACGGTGTAGCCCTCAGCGTTAACCATAATCATTACAGTAAATAGAGTTAAAAATTAGTAGAACACCGCTAGTAAATTGAGGTTATCTTCAATAGGTAAGTCATTTTGTGATTTCTTAGTTCGTTTACTTTGCTCCAATTTTAGTAGGCCCCGGACTCTAAGGCAGATAGAAATAGATGATTTGTCTGTACCGCACACGACACGTTTTAGAGAAAAAAAATTACATGTCGGAGTTGAAAGAGATAGTCTGGGAGGGAATATGTTTTGGTAAGAAACTTCCACGGCGAATTACAACACGAAGACTTCAAGGACATGCGCTCATATTTGAAAAGTTTATTAAAATTGCGAGAAATTCTATATTTAAAATGTGTTCACTTAATAAAGTTTTGAATGAACCGCAACAGTCTGAAGACGACTATTATCGTTACGGAAAAAAAATGACAAATTAACTCCGTAATTTATCAGAAACGGAAAGGCTGCAAAAGATGTATGAAATAGACGAATTATTTTTTGACGACTGAACAGTGGCTCATACACATCACCCTACTACGAAAGGCGACCATCCTCAAATTGTACTTCGTGCTCGGAACCTGCTATAGTTCAAATTCGGCAGGTTCAAACTCGGTGCTAAGGGGCATACATGACTGCTGCCGAACCTCCTACTATTCGTATTTTATCCAATTAAATTAATAACTAACCAATAGCTTCGGAAATTTCGAAATTTAATAATATTAGTGGTATTTAATGTCAGGCATTTCATGAGGTAAGGACCGTATCGAAAATTATGGAAACAAGTTTGTAAAGGTCAAAAAAAGAGATTGCAATATTTTGAATTTTCTTTCATATGTCAATGTGACAAGTATATATTCAATTATTGGAATTTAATATAAAAAATAACACAATTATTTTAATATCCAAGATGGAGGGTTTATCGGATAACAAACGACTTTCAATTGTGACCAAATACTGCAAGGGATCGGGTATGTCTATGAGAAAGATAGCTGCAGAGGAAGCAGTTAGCCTGAAAGCGGTTTATAATACCATCAAACGGTTCGGCATGAATCATACTTTAAAGTATTTGCCTGGTCGTGGCAGAAAACGAGGCCCTTCACGCCCTAATTTGGACAAGAAGATATGCAAACAGTTTTCCCGGAAAAAAGATATTTCCATTCGGGATAGTGCGAAAAAATGCCATTCGGGATTGTGCGAAAAAATGCCATACTAGGTATGGTCCAGCGTGCCAAGGAGCGGAACTTGTTGGTAACATATAAAAAACAAAAACAACCGAAACGCAGCAAAACCCAAGAGTCTTCCGTCAAAACTAAGGCTCGGAAGTTATACGACCAAATTTTAAGTAAAAATGACCAATGAATCATCATGGACGATGAAACGTATGTCAAACTTGACTACAAAACCTTGCCTGGGCCGCAATTTTATACAGTAAAGAGAGGAGCAGAGGTCCCTAAAGAAGATAAAGCAATTTTTTGCGAAAAACTTGGCAAAAAAGTGATGGTTTGGCAAGGTATTTGTCAATGCGGCATGAAAACGTCTCCGTTCTTCGTAAAGGGCAATTTAAATTCCGATATTTCCGATATTCCGAATGCCTTCAAACGAGAGTGCTGCCACTCATTCGCAAGCACAGTGGCCGTACATTGTTCTGGCCTGATTTAGCTGCGTGTCACTATTCTCGCCATGTACTGGACTGGTATAGAGAGAATAATGTTGAATTTATTGCGAAAATGCTAAATCCCCCGAATTGCCCTGAAATTAGACCAATCGAGAGATTTTGGGCTCTGATGAAGGCAAGGTTAAGAAAACAAGCCAAACCAACAGATGACATCGAGCAATCCAAAAAAGACTGGATTCGTACCCAAAAATCCTTAAGTGCAGTTGCTGTCCAGAAGTTAATAAAGAATATTAAAAGCAAAGTCAGAAAACTAGCAATAGGAGGCAATAAATAAAAAAATGACACCCTTGTTATATTGTTTGAAGATTTAAGAATCACATTATTTTAGTTTTTTTCTTGTAATAAAAGTTTTAACGCACATTACACCATAATTCTTGTTTCCATAATTAACGATATATTGAACTTATAATTATTCTGCATTGTACAATACTTCAAAAAAATGCTTAATTGAATAAAAACTTGTTAATTTTGGTATTATTTTGTTTGTATTTACCCTAATTTGATCCTTCAACACATCGTTAAAAACGCAATACATACTTCGGGTACAATTCTGGATATTATGGAGCTGAAACTTCTCCGCTCACCGCTGGCCAAAAATATCAGAGATTGCCAAGCGAACTTTGGATGGTATTGCGTCCCTTTATGAATACAGGTGTTTTAGATATTACCGGGGAAACTTTTTGCAACAAATAATCAGTCTGTTACAGACATTCTTGTAAAATTGAGAAATTAGCCAAAAGGTTCCCACTACTAGTTCAGCCAATTGATTTTCCATGGTGCTTCGGAAGAGATTTAGAAATTTGAAAAAAATATAAGTATCACGAAGTCTACAGCTTACAGAGCCACTAGTATTAACTAGACAAAAATAGTAACAGCATGAATTGTCAAGCAATAAAGCAACGTAGTCCGAAAACCATTAAGTATGAAAAGTGGACTATGATGTTTTCCTTAAATAACCTTGCTGAAACGTCCTTTATATTTTTCCAAACTAACATTGTCAATTCTATTCAAAAATTAAAAATACTTGTTACAGATACACTCAAATACTAACGGAGGAAACTTTACTTCAGATCAAGGACTGTTACCAGGCGAATGCAATGAAACAGCGAACTTCGCCCTTTTCATGTACAGCTTGTTCAATTCTTTAAATGGTAGTTAAGACAAAAGAGCGGAAAAACTTTGCTGGCTTCACAGGTGCCCTCTGTTAAAAACTGGCTTCGTACAATAGAAAATATACAATACTTGCGGGATGTATTATTAAATAAGTATAATATTGAATCTTTATGGTGCAGGCACTTTAATCAGGAACCGCTCGAATACTTTTTTTAGGAGTGTACGTTAGTCTAGTCATGGGCAAAGGAATAACTCTCCGAGCTGTGCTCGATTTGAAGTCGCTTCTCAGATACCATCTACGTTTTTAAATCCCCCGAGAAACTTTTATTCACTAGCAATGAGGCAAGTTCGTGTGAACATGTGCCTATTGATTTAAGCGCCGGGTTAACACTCTCAACGCCACGAGGTACGCCGACCGCCCACACAAGTTCGAGTCCAGCGAGCCTTTGATAATTTTGAATTTTGTTGTGGCAGGCCATGTGGGTGGCCGGCGCCGCACAATTGTCCCGCCAAATCAGCTGTCAATATTACCTCGTTTGATTTTTCAAAATTTCAATAAGCACGCCATCAACGTAATTAGGTCAGTTGGCCGCGCGCCGCCCACGTAGCCTGCTGGGAAAGGTTTTCGCGCGCTTTTTCTCTCGTGCATCAGAAAAGTACTTAAAATGTCGGACTCTGAAAGTGAACCGGACTATCAACCATCAAGTTCAACGGACTCATCGGAATCTCCATCATCCAGTGATGAAGATTTGTTATCTACCAGAGACGTTGCTCATCCAAGGGAGCCGTCGTCTTCAGATTGCAACATTCAACCAGGTATTAATATTCCCAATGATTGTGATATGGAATTAGTGATGCATGGTGCAAATGACCAATTGTTAAGCCAATAAAACCAAAATACTTACTCGCATCACACGCAACATGAGGCTCGCCAAATGGATAAACACTCCAGAAGAAATGGTAAAATTTCTAGAATTTTATAAAAATTAGAGTCGATTGTCCTCCCCAGTGACCAATTAGTAAAATGTTTCTCAGAAACACGAGATAAAATACTATTGCCTATAAAAAATAACCATGAATGAATATATAACATTAGTACTGCATGCCATATTGAACACGTCATTTATTAAATGTGATACTCACAAAGGTATTGTTATTGAAATTATCATACTTATGCAATTGCTTCTTATGTAATTGGTCTCGGAATGTTAACAAGATTTTATGTGGATCAAGAAAGGAAATTGACATTGAGGACACAATGCAGGTGTTACCGTTAAAATATTGCAATAAAAGGAGAAATAAGTACGTATTTGGTTTTAATATCCCAGAGTCAGTAAACGTTTTCATGTTTACCAAAGAGTTCAGTATATTAAGTATTATTTAAATAATTTATATTATAGAATGTTCTGTTTATCTTTTAGAATAAGTATTTGTTAATTTGCCGTAAAACGATAAAATAAATATAGATGTAATACAGGCTGACATTGAAATCTTAATCAAAAATGGTTTTTATCCAACATAGATTTTTCAAGAAGGTCACGAACACCTGCTCATAACATCTTTTTTTTACCGAGACAAGATGATCAGGTGCGATTTCCTGGATATGAAAAGCTTCATTGGGATTTTTGTTCGAAGGCGAAATATCAATTCATTGGTAGCTTGTACGAATGAGAAGCTTAATATAAAAAAAATATACCTAAATAAATATCAAATAAATAAATATCGTCAGCAGTTTTCAAAGTACGTAAAACAAGAACTAAAGGATACTAATAATTTTGATGTCCGTTCTCTGCTGGGATTACTATACTACTCATCACTATTTAAATGCTGATTCGTATTACTTATTCGCAACAGATGGAACAGGCCACGAAATATTTCGATATGTTATGTCCAACTTTTTTCTGGACTCAAAGCTAAATTGGATTCAGAAGCTAGACGCTATTGAGAACTCCATCAACTCAGCATGCTGTGCTTTAAGAAGTCTTAGAGACAACCTCGATTTAAAATAATTAAAAATTGTGTATTATGCCTAAATCGAGTCCAAACTACGTTACAGCATTATATTTTGGGGCAATAGCTTTAAATATAACATTAAGAGAGCCCTTATTGCACAAAAAAGAGCCATACGAATAATGTTTCGAACTTTCCTTCCCCACCGCACTACCAAGCCGCACTACTGGTAGTGTCGTGGGTATTTTTTGTTCCCTTCGGCACTACTGGTCCAGTAGTGTCGTAGGTATTTGTAAAATACATATATATGCATTCCCCATTACACCACCGAGATTATTTTCCCAACTAGATACGGGTATTAAAAAACCAAGTGCGAGAAGGACTCGTGCACGAAGGATTCTGTATCATTATACAAGTCATGTCTGTTGTATGGGAGCTACCTTTAAATATTTATTTTATTCTGTATTTTATTATTTGTTCTTATAGCGGCAATAGAAATACATTACATCATCTATGCAAATTTCAACAGTGCAACTATCTATCACGGTTCATGAGCTACAGCGTGGACAGTTGAGTATCAGAAATAAAGTCCCGTTTTACCCTTTCGGTACGGAAGCCTAAAAACTTGAGTGTATTTAACATAGATGTAAAGCATTTGCATGAAACCTCTTTACTTAGTTTATTTTACTTATAAATAATATCTCTCAATACTATAAACAAATGAATTAATACATCATGTAATTGTCACTTCATTTGCTCGCTTACAATAATAATTATGTAATAAGCGGTATTAAATCATTATATTACACCTATATGCCGTGGCAATTACAATATTAATAATCAATAGTTTTCTCTATACAAGTGCAGCAGAGGGTAAGTTGTTTTCATAAATCACTATCACTACATAGTATAAAATAAAGTCGCTTTCTCTGTCCCTATGTATGCTTAAATCTTTAAAACTCCGCAACTGATTTTCATGCGGATTTTTTAAATAGATAGTATAACACATCGCTAGTGAAAAATATATATTAGTTACATGGTTTATCAATAATATGCTATCTTCATAATTATTACTTAACTTCTTACAAATTAATGGAGGTGTAGCGGTTACGCCGGGAGGTAAGCGAAGAAATGATACAACGAGATTAAAACGGCAAAAATGAAAATATATTCTTCGGTTCCAACAATCTCCCGGGTATAAAAAAAATGCCACAAGTTATTTATAGACGTGGGTTCGTAAAGGCCCGTCTGGTTCCTCAACTAGTATCGGTAACGACCGTTATAACGACCGTTATTTTTAAATTTAAAGAATTGAAATAACGGTTAACGGAAAAGTTAACGCCGTTAATTTGCTGGCACGTGGGAAAAGCACTCCCCTGGCGGTTTTGGTCGGGCGGCACGCAGCTGGAAGACACGACGTAAGGTGCAGATGTTCAGCTCGGAAGGTCTGACGTCATGGAACGATGACGCGCGATTCCGGAACCTTCGATGGCCGTTCTGCAGCCGTATCCTCGCACCCCGATTAAGTCGGGCGGCGCGCAGCTGGAGGACACGGGCGTAAGGTGCAGACGTTGCAGCCGTATCCTCGCACCCCGATCTGGGGTCACGCACTGATGCTAAGCACTATCAATTTTATAAAACATAGGTACGCTACTCGCCCGACATTACTAAATTATTTTTTTTTTAAATTAATTATTAAATTCAGCACGATCGGAGCGCTGCGGCCCACGTCCAAGCGGCCTGCGCGCAAGGGGACGTGGCCTCTCCGTTGGAGGTTTGAATTCAGAGTCGCGGGGAGCAACGAGCAGCCGGCACGGCTCAGGCCTGCGCGGGCGCGGGCGGCGGGGCGAACCGCGTCTATTATGTTCGCGCGGAAACAAAGGACACGTTTAGGGTTCCGCGCGTAGCTAATTCCTTAATTCTATACTTAAATTTAGGTGTGAAAAAACGGCTACGTTACAGAGGGACTGCCTTGTTGAATGACAAATATAGATATCATGTTCTTAAAAAATATGTAAGTGGAGCGGCTGTTTGGCGATGTTCTAATTACAGAAAATTCAAATGTTTGGGGACAATCACTGTAAAGGTAAGTGTTGCTTAATGATTGAGTTTATATGCCGTGTGATATTTTACTTTATGTAATGATGGGCTTTAATAATCATGCTTTATATATTATAGGGTGAACATATAATAACCAAAAAACCTCATACTTGTAATCCGGATGTTCACAATAATCTCAAGTTGATGGAAGTAAGAAAACTTAAACAGACGGTACAGGAATCCGACCGGCCCATTCCACAGTTATATGACGAAAAATTAATGCAGCTTAAGAATAGCGGATATGATTTAGTAACAAATTTACCAACATTCAACAGTGTCAAACACTCGCTGTATGATACACGGAACAAAAGTGCAGGTGTTTCGAAAACCGTATTCACTAACGTAATGGAGGTAGTTGTTCCAATCAAATATAATGAATTCATTTTGGCCGACTATCATTGCAATGAAACGAGAGTTGTATTGTTTTGTAACAAGGATTCAAGAGAAGAAATTGAAAAAGCCAGTGAATTTTTCATGGACGGAACGTTTCAGAGTTGCCCGGCTCCTTTTAAACAACTATTTACTGTGCATGGAGATGTGAATAGTTCTGTAGAAAAGAACGGTGTAGTCCCAATGATATTTGCATTAATGTCTGACCGAAAAGCTGAGAGTTACTTAGTAGTTTTTAGTCTTATAAAATCGCAAATACCAGGATTTCATCCAGCAAAGATTCATTGCGATTTTGAGTTAGCGACAATGAATGCCATAAGGTCTATGTTTCCCGCAGCTAAAATTATAGGTTGCTATTATCATTGGTGTAGATGTGTGTGGCGAAAAGCAAAGCGTTTGGGTCTTACAAAAAGTAAGGCAGAAAGAAGAATCGTGCAACTTACTGCAGCACTGGCACTTATTCCAGACCAAAGATTGACTGAGGGTTGGACTTACATTAAGGAAGAGTGTGGCAATGAGATCCAAATGCCAAAATTTATAAACTACATACAGCGTTTTTGGTTAGATAAGCCTTACTTACACAGAATCATAAGTGTATTTGGTGAACGTTACCGAACGAACAATGTCCTAGAAGGATGGCATTCAAAGTTGAACCGGTTACTGAACAAAAATACAGTCACGGTAATGCGATTGCTTAATGTTCTGTTTCAATTACAAACGGTATCACAAACAAAATACGAAACTAATGCAAATGTCACAAAACGACGCAAATCATGCATTAACAACGATGACATCATTACACGGGTGCAAATGCAGTTAGTCACCGGGGAGATAAGTGTAGTCATGCTTTAGATAAGTTGAGATATTTTTTTTTTTTAACATATTCCCTGTCCGTCATATAAAAAGAAAATGTTGCTTTTTTAAGTCCACTTCAATATTCATTAAGTATTGTTTTTTATTATTAGTTCGTTTGTGACATGTGTTTGTGTTTTTTTCTATCCAAGTGGATCCACTAAACAGGGAGCGTGTTAAGTTTTGTGTTATGTAGGGGAAAGGGGGGGACAGTGGATCACGGGGAACAGTGAATATAACGGTCTAGCGCCATCGTCTCACGCAAACACTCAAACGCTGACGCGTGTTTGCGTACTGGTCTCGACACGCCCCGCGCCGCGCCAGTCGCCCGCGAGCTCAGGCACAGGGAGGGCGCGCTACCGCTGCCCGTCGAAAAATTCAGTACGTATTTTTTATTTTACCTACTTTTTGAAATTGTTTTTAGGCAAATATATGCGTGTAATCGAATGTGTTTTTGAAGCGTCCTACTATTTCATGATTATAAACTGTGTTGATTGGTGTTTTGAGTGTATTAATAAGATCTATTTTTTTTGGTGTATTATTCTTACTTTAACGGCTTTTGGGGTACATTGGATCATCACATTTTGGGGAACAGTGGATATTGGTCCAGTGTTCCCCTTGAGTGTCCAGTGTTCCCCTTCACTATTTACTACCTATAAACTAATATAAAAACCTATTTTTAGGTATCATCATGCCGAGGACACATGTTCGAAAGACTGGTATAGGTCTTCATACAGAAGAACAAATGAAAAATGCTCTAACGCTCATAAACCAAGGCAACAAAAAAAGGGCAGTGGCCAGATTAACAGGTATACCGTATTCTACTTTGCACCGGTATTTTAAAAAAACTGCTGACGCGCCTACCGCACAGTTAAGACTGACTCCGAATTATGCTGTAAACAAAGTATTTACTACGGAACAGGAACTGTCGTTAGTGGAATACCTTATTAAATGCAGCCAAATGTTCTACGGCTTAACGCCAAATGATGTTCGCAAACTAGCGTATGAACTAGCTTGTGCAAATAATCTAAAAATACCACAAAATTGGCATAGAGCTCAAGCTGCTGGAATCGACTGGTTTTATGGTTTCCGAAAAAGGCATACAGTGCTAAGCCTGAGAACACCAGAAGGTTGTAGCCTTAGTCGGGCAACTGCATTTAATCGTCACAATGTCAACATCTTTTTCGACAACTTAAGAGAGGCTATGTCTAGGAATGCAAACTTTGGCAACGGGACAAGGGTGTATAATTTAGATGAGACCAATACTGTCACTGTACAAAAGTCTGGAAAGGTTCTAGCCCCTAAAGGTCAAAAGCAAGTCAGCAAAGTAACGAGTGCTGAAAAAGGCACACTAGTAACAACTTGTTATATTATCAATGCCACCGGATATGCTTTGCCACCCGTGATGATATTTCCGCGAGTTCATTTTAAGAGCCACATGATAACCGGAGCCCCAGCTGGAACTGTTGGGTTAGCTAATCAGTCTGGGTGGATGAACACGGAGTTGTTCATAGCTACAATGAAACATTTCATTTCAGTGACTCAAAGTAGCAAAGAAAACCCCAGCCTTTTGATTATGGATAACTACGAAGCACATATCAGTCTTCAAGCTTTAAATTTAGCTAAAGATAACGGCGTAGCAGTGTTGACAGTTCCAGCGCATTCCACTGGAAAGCTACAGCCACTAGATGTTGCCTTATTCAAGCCATTTAAAACTGCGTATAACGCAGCAGTGGATAACTGGATGATGCGGAATGCTGGCCAAACATTTTCAATATACAACGTCGCAGAATGCGTCAAGGAAGCGCATATAAAATCCATGACCCCCGCCAATATATGCAGTTCCTTTGAAGCGACAGGCATTTTTCCATATAATAGAGATATTTTTACTGATGTCGACTTTGCCCCTAGTCAGGTGACTGATAGACCACTGGAAAACAACAACCTTACAACATCTGATGACACAAATAGACCAGCACAGGTAAATGAAAACGCAGAAGTCCAGAATCATGGCCAATCCAGATTGGAAAATGCTAGTAACAACTCTGTTCCTGTGCAACGCCGCCTATCTTCAAGCTCCTCAATATCTGAGCATGCAGTAACGGTTATTACTAACGTGCAACTTGAGATTCAAATCGAACCAGAGTCACCTCCAATTACACCCCGGAAAAATAACCAACGACCTGTAACACCACCACCACATACATCAATGACTTTAGATAAACCACGAACATCAAGCCAGTTCATCAGTCCGTTTGAAATGCGAGGATTGCCTAGAGCAGGTCCCAGAAAAACAGGAACTAGCAGAAAACCACGACGCAAAGGCAAATCAATGATTGCAACGGATACGCCAAATAAGGATGAAATAGAAGCTAGGCAATCGGCTAAAAAGACAAAGGCCATAAAAAATACAAAAAGAAAAGTCCTTCAGAGCGACTCGAGTGACGAAGAAGTGGAAAGAATGAGCCTTTATTCAGATGAAGAGGGCTCAATGGAAGAAGTCAGCTCTGATATTAATATCATTGACCCCAACAATTTTCAACCATTGGAAAATATGCCGCAAGAAGGAAAATCTGTATTAGTAATTTTCCAATTGAATAAAAATAAGAAAGTCTTTTATGTAGGAAAAGTTTTAAGACTGGTAAAAAAAGAGGTTGAAGTTAGTTTCTTACGCAAGTGTGCTAAACAAACGAATACATTTCGAATGCCAAATATACCTGACTTGGCAGTTGTAGCGACAAGTGACATAAAGCTGATATTAGCTCAGCCATCCTTTTCAGGGCAAACGAAAAGACAGCAAGGTTACGTATTTAATTACGATTTTAGTCGTATTGATGTACGCTAAAATTTTGGTATTAAATGTAGGTACCTAGACTATAGCGTACAATAATACGGCTAGGTAGCTGCTAAAGTAGTTATTTAATAATTTATGGTTAGGTTAAGCAAACCATTTTGTTTTTTTATTGTTGTTATTGATTGTAAACATACGTAACGAGCTACCTCAAATGAGACTGATTATATATTTGTATGATTATTTGTACCTTTAGATAAACATTTTTGGAAACTAAAGACTGTAAGCTAGGATAGAGTCTAAGTTAATAGATGTTTAAATAGTGAGATCTCTTTGAAACTGATTGCTGTGATTTAGTGTGTAGGAGGAAATAAGTACCTATGTTAAAGATTACAATAATTTATGTTGAATTTAAAGTTAAATTTTAATTTTACTGATGACATATGGAAGTACTGTCTTTATGTTTTGGTTTTTGAAATTATATTACATTAATAAAACAAGAAGTTTAATGATTTATGACTGTATTTTTGGTAACTTATTGCAAAAGATCCACTGTCCCCCCTACGATCCATAGTTCCCAATACCCTGGTCCAAGGTTACCTGAGCATGGGGTACAGTGGACCAATTCCCATTTTTTTAAAAAGTAACTATGTGGCCGAAACCACCACTTCTATGCCTCCTATAGTGTATGTTATTTATACCTTAATAAACCCTTATGCATATGAGTAAAAGAAAACGGACATAAAGTATGTATCTTCTGAGCTATGTGTCTCTAAACAAAAAGTGATCCACTGTCCCCCCCTTTCCCCTACGTGTTATGATTTGACGTTGGATTGGTGTTAAATAAACCGATGTAAATCTTGATTTTTACTTACCCGTATCTAGTTGCGAAAATAATCTCGGTGGTGCAATGGGGAATGCATATATATGTATTTTACGAATACCTACGACACTACTGGACCAGTAGTGCCGAAAGGTAAAAAAAATACCCACGACACTACCAGTAGTGCGGCTTGGTAGTGAGGTGGGGAAGGAGGGCGTTCCTTCCATATTTAGAAGAACTTTGTGAAGCTAGGAATATTTCCGAAGACCAAATTTTTCGGGGTTTTCCAGATATTTGAAGGTCGCGTTATCAAGGTTCAATTCCAACCGCCTTTATTTAGTTCATATAACGTTGTTAACGCCCTCAAAGAGAACTTAGATACACCTAATCTTGACCAGTTTGACCACTAGCTACCGATAAGATCAGATCCGATCGACTCAAGCGAAGACAGAAACTATCGTGCTTTAGGTCTCTACTGTCGATTGATATTTAAAATTGACCTTGTATTTTAAAATAAAATAAAAAATTAAGGTGGTGTACTTTAAATAAACTTAGTAGGTACGGAAACCTTCTTAGAGCGTGATCCGACACGCACTTGACCAGTTTTTCAAAACTGTGTAAACTTTGTAATAAATGCATCATAAAAACATCATCATCATATCAGCCGAAGGACGTCCACTGCTGGACATAGGCCTCCCACAGACTTCCACAATGACTGGTCCTGCCCCACCTGCATCCAGCGGACACCCGCAACCCTTACCAGGTCATCAGTCCACTGTGCGGGGGACCTGCCCACGCTGCGTTTTCCATTCGAGAACATTTCTTTGTGCTAAGTGCCCCGCCCACTGCCACTTAAGTAAAAACATATATTTTTTTTTTAATTAATGAGGTCATTACTAAAAATCCTGATACTTGCCAAGTCCGGTCTCAATCCTAGCAAAGAGTAAAAAATTCTGACATGTCCTGACATGGTCCTGACCCAATCCCAACAAATGGCAATCCTACTTCCAGCTATCATAGACAATACAACGTCAAATAAATCTACATTCACACTGTTGGGAAAACAGAGAGTACCCCAAGGATCTATATTTTAACAGCCTACAACAAATTTGGAAAAAAATTGTTTCATCCTGGTGAAGAAATAACAATACCAACAAAAAGCAAACAACAAAACGGTTCTCAAAATGAACATCCCATTAATAGGCCACTCTGCTGTTACGGTGTTGTCTGCCTGTTTAGCCTAGTCTAGGTTGTCACACTGCCTCCGAAGCTAGAGGTTCAGGGTTCGAATATGGGCATTTGTTTCTGTGGTGAACAGAAACATTTGTTACTGAGACTTGGATGTTTTATATGTATTTAAGTATACATACATATATATCTACTAAATATATTGTAGTAGACTAGTTTGAATTGTGTACAAAAGACCTCTAATATGTATTTTATTTATTTAAGTACTTAAACCCCCTGTCAAATTGTGATGTACTTCATTGAAAAAGACTAATTACAGACTTGGTTTAAATTTAAATTAAGAAAAAATATAATTTACCAAATGAACACTTTACTAGCAATAGGGAGCCAATTTCATCACCATATAAATTACGATTGTATGATGTTTCTCAAAACAAAATTACAAAGAATTGGTTACATTAGAAAAGGGCAATTTCACCTGACTCAAAACTACATGATAACATTACAGATAGATAGATAAATGGACAAGTCCATACCTTAAAATAAAGGCAATATAGAAGACATTCTAAAAATAGCACTAGTAGACTGATCCCAAGAGATCATACATGACGTTAATGTTGCCATAGCAAGTGTCATCACTATGTTATGTAATGTGTTCCCCGAAGTCTTCAAAAAAGGTGTGAAAAGGTTTCTCAAGGGTCGGCAACGGTGACCACTTACCATCAGGTGGGCTGTCAGCTTGTTTGTCACCAACATGGTATAAAAATATATATACAACTCACCACTTTGTTTTGTCAATTGTCCTAGTACAGAAAATCTTTGAATTTATGACAGATGAAAAGATACATAACTAAACAATCACAATCTACAGGAATTAGTAGCAGAGGGAGACAGAATCCCTGAGAGCATAAGTCACTTAACAAATGCCAATCACATGATGACAAACAATTATTCAGATTTAACAGCTTTGTATATTTGTGCCAGCAATATTTATAATGATATATCAACAAAAAAACACCAAACTATATTTCACCACCAGCAATATGAACCAATAAGTGTAATTATTACAAGGAAGATCCCTACCGATTATTCTATAATACAGCCATGGTAAAGTTGAGTAAGTTAATTTACCAAACCGCATGGTTTTATACCATTTTGCTAGCTGGATTGTGATTTTTTTTAGTACAGTCGGCGTCTTAAAGAATGTAGCAGTCAGTGGCCAAATAGTTCGGTACACCATATATTTTGTATGAAATGCCGATTGTACAATGGTACAAATGCTGCAGTGCAGGTTTTGGCATGTCAAGACCCAATGTGGCTCGGTCCTTTGTTGTTCTAGATATACGCAGCTGCAGAACACAACAAGCATTACTTAAGTGTTTTATTTTAACTGTTCCTGATAACACAAGGCCAAAAAAGTGCCGAGGTTGACAGACGGCAACAGGTAAACGAGGCCTAAACAAACACAACAATTCCAACAAACAAAATGCCAACTTTAACTTAACTACTTTCTACTAGCAGTTCTATAACTAAAAATAACGTCACGGTGACAAAGTGACTCTCGCCGTCAAAACGTATCACTGTGACTTTTCACAAAAGAGCAACGTTACAAAGTCACATATGTTCCCACTGTTCCCAGCGCAGTCTCTGTTACTCAAATCACGACAAACGCGGAGCGTGACGTGACGCTACTGTCCCTATGGAGTGCTGTGACTGTAACTCGGCTCTAATATCGGCGTAGTCCGTTGAAATAATAGTGTGACAAAAAAAATCGTTCATTACAGGACCGTAACGTGCCACAAATATCATGCAGTAACCCCAGTAACAGGCGTGACAAAGTCACGATGACTTTTCACTGTGACTTTTTGGAACGGGATCGTCAGTCACTGATATCGAAATGTAACGCTTTTCCCCATGTCTACGTTCTTGTTCTCTAATCTAATGACCGAATGTTGCAATCACAAAAAAACCGTTGGGTTAAAAAAATAAACAAAATGTGAAGCAGTATAAAGCGCACCCAGACGATTCAACAAGGCAATCTGCCGCGAGAATCTAACTATTGCATTATTATATATCATTGATGAAGTTAATAATAATATTACAGATATTGCAGGACCCAGTTTCGCATCAATGCTGAGGGCCTACTCGATATAAATACTTCGATTTTCGAAGTTCGGAGTAGGCCCTCTGGTTTCACTTAATTATAAATCACAGATTAATACTTAGTTACTCCGTAACAGATGCGACAGTCACTTTTGCCCCGTTTTCAATAGTTCCGACGTGGCGCCACTGACGTGTAAAATTGTAGTATCGCACTCTGTGGCTGTAGCTGTCAAGTTTGACATAATAGTGCTGCTAGAATTCGATAGTAGACATCGATACTGAATGGGGTGTGCTGACTTTTATCGATAACGACAATGGGGGTTTAGTAATTAGAAAAAACCAAAATTATTAAAAAAAAAAGTATTCTAACGAATGCATTTATTCATGATTTAGACAGAACTGAGAGACAAGTTATACACCAAGGAATAAATAACAACCATTACTTGATTATTTTTTGTTTATTTATTTCTTTTTGCCGCTGTTTATGAGTTTTATATTTTTTATATGCTATCTTTTGTGGTTCTTCCATTTTTGAAGCATATTTTTCTTCTATGTCGCCTTTTAAAATTTTATTAATAATATTGCACCAATTATGTATATGCAGCCTGATAATATTTTTCAAAAATATCGTTTTTATTTTATTTTTATGCAGTTTACATCCCAGCCACGAAATCTTCAAGTAGGTTGCTAATTCCCCAAATAAATTAGTACCGACATCATTTTTAAAACAATTTGTATTTAAATGAGCATGGATAAACTGACTTGATTCCCTGTTATAAATACAAGTCTGTCCTGTCTGTCACAAGTCATACGAGTACAGCCCGGCTAGTATGATAGCTTATACGTGTACCCTGCTTATACCGCCACGTTTTATGTGACGTTTCAGTACATTTTGGTCATATAACGTGACGGTATAAGCTATCACACTAGCCGGGCAGAGGAGTTTTTGTAAATATTTTATATCTGAAAATTAATTATGTTATGTTCTCATACCTATGTATTTTTTTATCTGTATAATATTGCTGATGTGTTTGTGCGTGTGTGTGTGATTGGACCTTTATACCGTCACGTTTTATGTGACATTTTAATACTTTTTGGCCATATAACGTGATGGTATAAGCTATCGTGCTTTATATTGTCACGACTAGCCCGGCTAGTATGATACGAGGGTGGTTAGATAAGTAACTTGTTTCAGATACCGATAGATGGCGTTAGTGTAATCTATGTAACTATTCACAAAGATTATTTAATCAAGATAATTTATCTGTGGCCAAATGTCATTTTTGGCGGGAATTTTAGATTTGACAGTAGTTTAAACAAAAGTGATCGGAGTAGCGCGGCAAAATGGAGAAAATAGGAATTCGTGGTGTAATTCAGTTCTTTTTTTTGGAAGGTAAAACTGCAAAAGAAATCCATGAAAGGATTTTACCTACATTGGGTAGCTCGTGTCCTTCCTATGAGACAGTTCGACTTTGGGTGAATGAGTTCAAGCGAGGCAGGACAAGCATTGATGATGCACCTCGTCCTGGAGCCCCAAAAACGGCGGTTGTACCCGAAATAGTCGATAAAATCCATGATTTGGTTTTAACCGACAGAAGATTGAAGGTACGCGAATTAGCTGAAGCCACAAACATCTCTTCTGAGCGGGTGCATTTTATTTTGCACAACGAACTGCACATGAAAAAGCTGTGTGCAAGGTGGGTGCCGCGGCTGCTCACTCCAGAACAAATGCGTGTTCGTATGCGAACATCTGCGGATAATCTCCAGGTCTTTGAAAGAAATCCAACAGACTTTATTCGCCGTTTTGTGACAATGGATGAAACCTGGATTCATCACTATATTCCGGAGACGAAACAACAGTCCAGACAATGGGTTGGTCGTGGTGAGCCAACTCCAAAGAAAGCCAAGGTCATTCCATCAGCTGGAAAAGTGATGGCATCCGTTTTTTGGGATGCAAAGGGGATTCTCTTAATTGATTACCTTGCGAAGGGAAAAACCATTACTGGGGCATACTATGCATCACTGTTGGACCAATTGCATGCGGCGATAGCCGAGAAACGGCCAGGTTTGGCAAGAAAGAAAGTAATGTTTCACCATGACAACGCACCGGTGCATTCAAGTCGTGTCGCTGCACAAAAATTGTCGGAATTACGGTTTGAACTCCTTCCTCACCCCGCTTATTCCCCGGATTTGGCCCCGTCGGACTATCACCTATTCCCCAAACTCAAAATCTTTTTATCGGGGAAAAAGTTTAACTCCAACGAAGATGTGATACAGGAGGTAAACGCGTATTTCGAGGACCTCGAAGAAACGCATTTTCGTGAAGGCATCGAGAAGTTGCAGAAACGTTGGGACAAGTGCGTCGAGCTTCGAGGGGACTATGTCGAAAAATAAAATATATACAATCGCTCAAAATTTTTTTTCATATCAAACCAAGTTACTTCTCAAACCACCCTCGTAGCTTATACCGTCACGTTTTATGTGACGTCTCAGTACATTGTGTGATATTAAAAAAAGAATTTGAAATAAACAGTTTAAAAAAAAAAAAAATTAAAATTTTTTGCCATATAACTTGACGGTATATAAGCTATCATACGGTTCGATCTCATGGTATTTAATCAAGTTGCATGAGCCACTTTGTCAGCAAATTTTTACTAGGGGGCCTTGTGATATGGTGATGTTTGCTAAATGTTTTCATAACCAGTGGGGAAATAAAAGCGTGGAATCTTTATGCAAACTGCGCAAGTGTTTTTGGAGTTTTCCAGCGCTGGCGTCGTCTTGTATCCGCCAAGAAGATCTATTCGTGCAGTTTCCCATAATTTTAAATCACATTTCTTAGGAACAACTGACGAACAGTGAGAACTTTGGCAACTTTATAAAGTTCCTTGGTTCTAAAGCGTGATGGTTTACTAAAAATAATTTTGAGAAGTGACCGCTGTGCTCTTTCTAAGCTAATTAAGTGCGACTAAAGCCGGGTCCACAGCGCCATTTTTTTCGTGTTAGCAAACATCAAACATGTTTTTCGAACACAAAATAGGCGTGGCCTCAATGTTAAGGCCGGTCCACTGCACCAAAAATCCAATAAAACATGTTTGTAAAACATGTTATGTTGTTATGTGTGGTTGCCACCACGTGAGGTGAATATCTAATATTACGCTGAGATAGCGTATTGTGCTTGAACGCTCAATATAGCTAAGCCGGTTGTCTATATAGTCTATATTAATCGTGTTAAAGGCCCCAAAGGAAAATTAAAAACCTTGTCTAATTCTCTCTTGACCAAATCACATGCTCAGACCAAGTAAACGATCCTTCTCGAAAAGTCAAGTGCGACAAAGAGGCAGAGATTTCGTTTTGTTCGCAGTTCGCAGTAGCGCCGCCTTCGTTTAAATAACAGTCGTGTCGTGCCGTACGCTTGCCGTACGCCGTACCAATACATGGCTGTACATAAATTCAAATGTCAAAACTTTGCGTTAACGTCAACACTTCTGTCACTGTCAGTGAGTGAAGTTTGAGTTGGTTTGAGACGTTTGAGTTTGTACATTTCATTCTGCATTAAATTCCGTTGCATTAACTTGTGTGAGTTGTGTTTGACACCAGCTTGTGCCGTACGATGTTTTATTCGATTTAGGCTACAATTACAAGTCATTTTTTCCTCTTGTGGATTACCCGCGGTATGGGAAGAAGCTTAGTCGTCATATCCTTCAATATCAATTTGTTTTCATAAAATGAAGTTAGTACTCTTTTTGTTTCATCGCATTAATGCAGGCATTGGGTGATTTTATTTTGGTCTCTTTTACCGCCCTACATCCAGACATTGAGTCATTGACGCCCTGTCCTAGTCGTTTTAGTCAGTGAGAAAATAGAAACCAAGATGTTATTGAGAGTGTTGTGGTTTTATGATTTATTCATATCTGCTGGTCTGGAATTTCCAATTTAAAAAGTGATTATGCATCAACAGAAAATCCTATTTATATGGATATTAGAAAGTTAAAAAATATTTAAATATCAAACCAATGTTGTATGTCTCGCCACCCAGTATATGATGTGTTAATAATATCTCCTGATCAGTGATCTTTTTGTGAATTGTGACTAGGGAAATCTGTGCACTAAGTACTAAAACAATCAATATTTCTGTCTTTATTGTTGCAAAAAGAAAATGTGTTTTCTCTGTAAACCTGTTGTTAAAATAATAAGTGAATATTTTACAACTACCTAAATTGGAAATTAAATTAATTATACAATAATTAATACAGAATATCTTGCATACTTAAATTAGTTTATAATACTTGGCTTTGGTTTGTTCTTCTGTTCTCAAATAACAGCACAATGCAGCAATGTTCTGTTCTTAGTTGTTCTGTTGTTCAATTATATATCACAAAAAGTAATATTGATTCTATAATGTTAATTATTTATTCTAATAATAAAAATCTACTATGATTGTTATTGTTACAGAATATGACTGAAGTGTGTTGATATTGTTTTAGATGCGTCCGGGACCTGTCTTAAATGGGGTTCTGTGCTTGTCAATCTTTTTTATATTCATGTTATTATTGTATATCTTACTTCTTCGCCTCCAGCAGTATTGGTATTACTGACATTCATACAATATTAATAAAGATTGTCAGGCATGCAGAGGTCCTCAGGAAGTAAATCCTGGCATTTCACTGCCCCCAACTTCCTCTCACCATTGTGTAATGTGTAGTGTCATCAATTCAGGATTGTTGCGGAAGAGTTGAAACATTGTGAATGGCATATGTCTTGTTGGAGAAAAGGCAACTTGTTTCATGAGACTGGCATTCATATACTCAAAATTTCTTCCTCATATGAGAAATCCAAAAGTTATCTGACTTAAACAAATACCCATTTGAATTGGATACAAGAATTTTACAATAACATTAAATGGATGCAAGATTATTATAAGAGCCAGTCTTTTTAAAACTAAAAAAGAGAATTTCTGTAACAAATCTGCTGCCATAGCGATATTTTCCATATTTGGTCAACATGTCTTTGTTGAAAATTGTTCTCAAAGTAGTCAGTTTAATCCTTTAACACCATAATAACTGAACCAGTTTCTGTGTTTTATTGGTCTAGTATTTTAATTGTTGTCCAATATAATTTGTTGCTTATTGCTAATCAAATCCTTAACTATGTGTTCCCATAATTTCCTTATGTTGTGGTTATGTTGGAATGTTGTCTTATATGGTTAGGTAACTACTTGTATTTTTTTTTTGTATTTTCAAATATCCCGTTACGTATGTCCAATGATCAAATTAAAATGTTCCCTAATGATTAATGGAATTGTTTTTGATCTGATCAGGAAGTAATGATTAAGTTAGTTTAGTAAATGATTATTCTAGATAAAGTAGACAGATTGCAGGGGTTCTAGCAGTTTTAATTTTCGGTAACAGGGGAATATTCGATTACTTAATTCACATCAGAACAGAGTACTTTTCAACACAAAGGATTTTAAGTTTTAACCCGATGTAGTTGGTTCCTTTTGAACGAAGTCGATTATCATTACGAAAACATCGCGCAGCACATCCTGTAAACAGCTTTTTTTTCGTCTTGTTCGCTTAATTATGTTTGGTTTCCTGTTTAGAAGCCGGCTTGATCAAAAACTCGTGTTGATAATATGGACACGTTTCAGTTAAAGATAACGCATGTGGTGTTCGATAAATATAAATCATAAAAATTTACTGCAAACAATTTTTAATAGATTAATACACATTGCTAGATATTTTACTCCTGGGGTTGCTCCGACGCACCTCTGACCCCTGCAAGCGAACTTGGTGATCCTTTTTTTCCTGAATTACCTAAATACCTAACTCGAGTTAGTAAACTTTGCAAGCATATAATATAATGTATTTTTAATTCAGTTAATGTAAAAACATTATATTTTTAATGAAAAAAAATTGGAAATGGCTTATTTTTAGTTGTTTAAACAAAATTAATATCTCCTTTGATTCCAATATAAAATCATTGACGATAACAAATACTAGGTAAAAAAACAGTAAATATGTAAATAGCAACACGAATCCTATATAATTTACATAGCAGTCATCCATGGGTTCCAGATTGTAACAAAATGTATGACGTGTATTTTGCAAGTCAATGTTTAAGTAGTTAGGCAAATCGTTTTTAGGGTTCCGTAGTCAACTAGGAACCCTTGTAGTTTCGCCATGTCCGTCTGTCTGTCCGAGGCTTTGCTCTGTGATTGTTAGTGCTAGAAAGCTGAAATTTGGAAACTGACAGTCCTGAAGTAAAATAAATAATAAAAAGGTTTTCTTAGGGATACCTCCTTTATACGTAAAGTGGGGATGCATTTTTTTTTTTTCAAACAGTCGTTCAATTTGACAGTATCTTTGTCTTTTACATGCGCATCGTCATGTTCATTAACGAAATTAAGGTTTGCACCTTATTTTTCTGGGATTAACTGAACCTCCACAGTTTTGGCCGTCGGCAGAATGACAGCTATAGTTTAGTTCATCCTGACTGGGCAGGAGCTGCGTGTGGTAACAGGGCAATAAACGGCGTGGTAGCGTATATGGGTATATAAAACGTTAGCAGGTCGTGTACGGTCTTGATGGGGCGCGGGGGCGTGGGTGTGAGGGTGTGATGAGTTTTGTATGTGGATGTATCTTGAGGGGGTCGTTGATGAGGTTGTCAGATAAGTAGGTGTTGGATTAGGAAGACATGTTAATGTCTGTTCTAATTTCATACTTATGCTTCAGGAAAATAAGTATATATTTTGTTGTTGTTCAGTTCGTTCGATTTTATATGTTACTTAGCTAATGATGTAGGTACTTACATGATGTCATCGGTTGTTATTTTATATGAAACAAGGAAAATTATTAATGTTAAGGTTACTTTATTAAAAGCTTGTTAATTTTAATCTATAGTTATTACTTATTTTATTATTGAATAATAAAATAAGTAATATGCCCAAGGTAACGTTGATATGTGATCGTTTGCAATAGACTGTTTATCATGTAAACCGAACAATGTTGTTTTCTTGGTTTCCCTGGTGAATAAACTATGTATATCACGTTGATGGTACACATGTTATCGTAAAAGAAGTAGTCCTATTAAGACACTGTTGATAGTTGTCGAGATGAATTTTTCTGACGGCTGCGGATGTGACGTGTCATTTTGGTCGTCTCCTTCTAGTGTAAAGGTCGAACACGCCAGATTTGGGGCACATAAAATAATAAATAAAAAATAATGCAAAGATTCAATAATGGGAACATTTACTGTATTGAAGCAGTATACTAATGTCAATTTCCTAAAACGCCATTCCGCGTATTTTGCGTCGAATGCGGCCCATTAAGGGTTTGCACGGCTTTATCAGAACACTTGTTTGAGGTTAACACCATAAATGATGTCCTTGGATTTGTCTACTAGTGTTAACAGTAGTTTTTTTGTTCTGGAGTTAGGAGGTTCTTTCGTTTCAAGGCCGAATGGTTAATCACTGTGAGCTTCATATAAGTATTTCGGATATTCAAGGCCAACTTCCAATATATCCATCTGAAGATTGCTGTTGTACGGAGTGAATTTTAAACATATTAATTTCCTCTTTATTAACGTCGAGATAAGTAATAAACTTGTTTTCATCGTGCGGAGTGAAATTTTTCATACATTTGTTATTTTCTTTAGATTGTCGCTTTATAACATGACTCACACCACCCCTTATGCCTCCTTTTATAAATTGGATCATCTCGTAATCTGTTAGAAGCTCGAGTTCGATGCGGTTAAAATTCAACATGGCGCTCCATGAAAGACCTGGAGCTGTGTAATAATGGCATGGATCCAATTTGTGTGTTTCCAAGCAAACTTTACGAAAATTTTCAAATACTTCGGCTAGAAGCAACACATCTGATTTTAAAAATTAATCTGAGTACTCTCCCAGGATTTTGATGTGGAATGTGCATCACACCTCTTGCGGATGTTGTTTTTTTCTTTTCTTTTTTACCTACTCAGGGAAACACTACACATGTTGATGTATAAATAAAACATTTTTGATATACACACAAAGCCAAATTTATTAAAAAAAGCATACCCTCGAAAACAGCAGCAATAGAAAAAAGAAAAATAATAATTGATACATACTAGAAAAATAGGTAACCCATTAAAATATACATGTATACAATCAAATTATTAAGTACCTGTTTTTCCTCTATCGAGTAAAGTGATAACACTTTGATAAAGTACATGCTGTGAGGTAATAACTTTAAAACAATATCATTCGCTAATTCGACAAAATTCTAGTTTTTATTGTAAAAGAAAATTTGCCTAGAGCAAACAATTAAAAAATAAGCGTATGTTTTTCCCCTTTGGAGCTAAGTGATAACACTTTGATAAAGTACATGTTGCGAGGTTATAACTTTATACAGTATCATTCACTAATTCGACAAAATTTAAGCTTATAATGTAAAAGAAAATTCGCTTAGAGCAAACAATTAAATGATTATATTTATATGTCTATCACAATAAAATCGAAAACAATAAACAGCAACAACATGACTAACTTGTCCCTGATGTTACTGTTAAATAAGGAAAATATAAAATATTCAAGCGGTAAATCGTGAAAATGTGATATAGAAGATGTGAATTTAATATTTATATCACCCACTGACTGATGGAAATGAGACGAGGCTTTGCACCACACACTCATTAATACATAATATTCACAACAAAAGTTTTTCCTGAGATTTTTAATTATTATGGCACTTCATGCACCCAGTAGCGTAATAGTTCATTATTTTCAAGATGGTTAATCATCTTTCTTCTAAAGTCATACGCATCGGAATTGGAAAGGGTCATTTTTCTGCAAAGACAAAAAACTGTACCGGTTGTTCTGGCGGTGGGTTGTCGTCTTCTACGGTATTTCGGTCCGATTCTATGTGCTCTTCTAATGGCGGATTAATTACATGTCGTAGAGTTGTATGCAACCGCCAAAGCCTCCTCAGTCGAGGTGTGACTAATCCTGGCGGATATTCCAAGTCTTCTTCAGCGGTATTAACGACCGGATCTATCGGTTCTTCTTCCGTTGAATCAGTCTCAGGGTCGAGGGACCCGTGTGATTCTTATTCATCTGAGCCCGACTAATGTGAGTAGCGAACAGCTTCGTTGAATTCTAAATCTTCTTGTTCTGGGATTAACGGTACATAAATTGGATTCTACAGTGGAGGCCCCACACTTCAAAAATGTCTCTCCACTTGAAAACGCGGTAGGTGAAGGACCAGCGGTAGAAGACCGTAGGCCGAAGACGGGGTCTATAGGTCTGTTAATGTATGAAGGAAAAAATGTGAAATGGCGACCTGCCTTACCTGTTGTTCAACTGCATACTTCTTGGCGGCCGCCACTCTTGTGAATCTGTATATCTTTAGGTCGTTATGGTAAATATTTCTCTTCTTTTTATGCTATTTTTATATTTATCACGTATTCGTAATATGTTTACGGCGACAGTTCCTTTTGCTCGATTTTAACGTCATTATTTTTGAATTTGGCAGGCAGGCCATAAAGCGGGTGCATGACATGAAAGAGGTGCGTGATAACGAATTATGGCGGGTGAAAGAGAGGGCGATAACACCACTGATCGGACTCCGACTCTTCAGGCTGCTCCTCCTCCAGGGGGTTCATCACACAAACCAGCTCGTACTTTGGTCTCGGCGCTAATGGTTTCTGCATTATGCAGCTTGTGATACTAACAACTAAGCTCACCAGCATTTTATCACATAGTGGCGTGGTAGCGAGTGGGGGCTAATTATTTTTATCAAAACGTATGAGTTATTATTTCCCTTAGAAGCATTATCAATTGTCCAATAATAAGCTACTGCCACTAATGGTGATTGTAACTGATAAAAATGAATCATGTTCAGTTCATTTGAACTTGATCAATTCCAATAATAAGCTGCTACCGCCAATCGTGCTTGTAATTGATAACATAAAAATATGTATTTTAATTGAGTTAAAAACAATGTTAGGGATATAAACGAGCTTCCTGTTTTGCAACTGCTTTCGAAACATAACTCGAGTTACCCATAATATAGGTATGTATTGTAATTGGGTTAAAAAACAATGTTAGGGATTTAAACGAGCTCCCTGTTTTGCAGCTGCTTTAGAAACATAACTCGAGTTTAACATATGATGTACGTCTTCACAAAACGTTGTCTGTCCTTTTGTTAATTTGTCTAGTTCTGAAATCGTCCAAACAACCATATTTTCCAAGGTGTGTTTATGTTAAACAATCCCTGCTCAATAGACGATCTTCCTTTTCTTCTGAACCCATATCCCCTCGGTGTCCCCCTATATGTCTTCCTAATCTTTTCCTTTTTTTTTACTACAAGTGGCGTGGGAGCGATCTCCATACTAAATCGCTAAGCGCTACCACGCCATTTATCGCTTTTTACTAACACTGGCCTAAGAGCGCACACGTGGCGTGGTAGCGATCTCCATACTAACACACACCTGGCCTGGTAGCGATCACATACTAAGGCGGTACCAGGCCACCTGGCCTGGTAGCAATCCCATACTAATGCTCTACCACGCCATTTATTACACTTTTTCCTTAAAGTGGCGTGGGAGTGACTATAAATAGCTACTTACGTCTCACCTCTTCCGATAGACGTTGCGCAGATACGGAGATGACTGGTTCAAGCGTCTGAAACAGAGGAAGCATTCTTTCTAACACGGTCGGGAGATGCATTTGTTCCTCCCTCTGTCGCCCCATAGAAGGCATGCATGCCGTTCTCGTTCATTGATTGCAGTGATTGTCGTGGCGGCGGCCCGCACTCGTCGCTCGAACTGCTGCAGAGACGCTTGTGTTTACCTCCGCGTAGTCATTATCTTACTTAGCTTTATTAACTTTATTTACCGTCTTAGATTGTAGGTACATTAGCGGTTATATTTGTACGAAAAATTGTTAAAAAAGCATGTCGAATAAGCATTTTATAATAATTTACGAAATATTAGTACAAACACATCTTACATTGACGGCGTCAGTTTTTTTAATGAACTATTATTATTATTGTACAGAACGGGTCGGGGACAGATTAAGTTGGCCTGGACAACTATAGAATCCCGCCGTTATAAGTCAATCCTACCACATGCCCCTAGGTTTGTTACACATTCGATAATGGTATCTATAATATTCGAGTCAAGCGTGAGTCGAGTTAAGGACCAGGGTATGTCCTAACACTACGACCAAGACCACCGGGGAATGGGCAGCAGCATTCCTAGAGTGCGGTGGAGATACTGCGATCGCCAACCCGCATGCCAAGCGTGGCGATTATGGCATTTACCCCCCATGAAATTGGGGGAGGCCTATGTCCAGCAGTGGACGTCCTAGGGCTGATATGGTGGTGGTGGTGCTGAGTCGAGTTAGTTCTCTACATTTGCTATAAAAAATGTTTATCAGATGTATATGACTGAAAGTGAAAAAATACAGTCATAGTCATGGCATTTATTGCAACCACTGTTTGTACAAATCTTATCAATTTGTACATTTGGATTCATATGGGCCCTGGTAGAGCGTACCAATTAAATTGCTTTTTTAATTTTAATTTATAAAACTATTAAAATTAAAATAACGCAATTAAATTCAAAAAATAAAATTTAAAATGTTAAAAGTTAAAATAAATATAATAGGACTGAGACACCTGTTTCAGGCAACATCAGTCTTAAATGGTGAGGTGTGACATATCCCATTGAACTGTAATGATAACTTTTATTTTTGATTCTATTTATTGACATTTGTGCTTCAGATCTGGTGCTCGCCTTTAACATCTGGTTTTTTGTTGCGTTTAGGTTTTCCGCCGGACGTCGTAGGTCCAATTCGGTTTCCTTTATTATTGCCTCTGAAGATCGATGTGGTAGCGAGAGAATCCCACAAGACTCCAGGGATGAGAATGGACCATCGGTAATTTAAATATAGAGCGTATCCATTAATGCAGGCTTCGATGATCATATTATTAAAAAAAAAATCCTCAAAAATCCTTTTAAACCAAAAATGCAACAACGATTATGAGTCATAACTAGATGCTTCTTCAATATCAGCAGTGACTGCCGCGCTATAATCTCGTGGTGCCAAGATCCATTACTTGGAGGTCATAACTTTAGATCAAAGTTTGTTTGATTTAGATCAAAAGTGAAAAAAGATATTTTTATTTTGGACACAATAGGTTACTGCAGATGCTATAAGGAAGCAGCCTTTAAATTTTTTGCTCCTATTACAGGCCACACCCTCTACATTTGACGTATAACCAGCCAGTTACAACCGTTCTGATTGAAACTTGACATACAACCGCTGCATAAACCAACGAAATTTTTTTCTGGGACAAGCTCTAAATCTTATTCATTTTAATTTTTGACGATGCCGCACGTCAGAGGTAATGGAACAGCCATTGGTTTTGGCTTAAAACTATACCAAGTTCCTTCCAGCTTATAGTGTTCTCGCAGTGGTGAGTCGCAACAAAGATCAGTGGCATATTTTTGTGATGACGTGGGTCAGCGGAGTTAGAAACAGGTCTTGATTTCCTTACTTGGGCGGCATTCTATTGTCCACGTGACGGATTTAAACCACCACTGGCAAGCACTGCACGATATGGATTGCCTCCCTCGACATGACAGCCATATGTCCGCGTCCTCCTATGCATCGGAAGGTGCATTGATCCGGATTATTATTTTTTTATTTTATTATTTTGTTTTCATAACTATTACGCCACACGAGTTCCAACAATGTTTAAGGTAAAACGGGTGTATTTAACATTTTCCGATTCAGACCTGGTGGCTTTTCCTCTGTACAATATAGAGTACGTACCAGCATTACAATCTGTACTTGCATTAAAAAACGTATACCCTCCTTCAAAGTCTATACAATGCCCCTCACTCAATTTGAACTGGTACTTCGATGGTAAGCTTATTTTGTCACTTTCTACCTTAGTCTGTACTGATTTTGTTTGCAAGGTGATTTTCGCTGTACCTGTCACAATCACATTAACCCAAGACCTATATCGGGCGGGAAACAGAGCCACCCCATGTCTCTGCATGTCGCCTTGCCCACGACCGTATCGATGTAGGTCCATGGCCGGCGTTGGAGATAGCGTCAGCGGAACGTATTCCATAGTTCGGTTCTTGTGGTGTAACTGAATTAGAACTGTTTCAATAAAGACTGTCATATATTTTCCTAGCTCAGTATGTACAGTAATGTAGGTTGGGGATAAAGATACGTTTAAACGGGATTTTATCCTGTAATCATAATCATCTAATTAAATTTTCATGAGGTATAAGGTATAATTTTTGCTTTCCGGTTGTATTTATAAACATCCTCATAAATTGTTTTCTGTTTACCACTACTCGTCTTCAGATAACTGTTCTTTGTGAAACGAGGCATGTTTTCACAAAACGTGAATTGTCCTTGTTTAATTCATTCAATTCAGACATTACTCGAGACTCACATATTTTCCAAAGTATTCTTATACGACTCTCAGTCTTCACTTAACCGAACCCCTTTTTTTGTTCTACAATTTGTCCCTCTTCTCCGTCTGCCCGTTTGAAAGCAAGTCTTGATCTGGTATTCTGGTCATTTGAAGTTTCGCGAACCAATCACCTCTCATAACGCTGTGCGTCATGTAAATATTTCGGATATTTCAAATCCACATCCAATATGCATCCTTGTGAAGAATCCTGTTGTATTAAGGAAAAACTGTTAAAATGCTCAATTTCCTGTTGCGTCAACCATTTTAAATTGTTTATCGGGATGTGTTGCATCATCGCCCAGCCGTAGAGGTTGTTAACGTCCAAGTATGAAATAAATATATTTTCTTCGCTTGAGTTGTAATTTTTCATAAAATTATTATTAGTAACTGATTGCCGCTTCATGACCTGGCTTACGCCACCGCTTATGCCACCTTTTATAAACTGTATCATTTCACAATCTACCAAAAGCTCAAGTACCACGCGTGTGAATTTCAGTATAGCGCTCCACGAAAGACCTGGAGCTGTGTAATAGTGACATGTTCCAACACCTCTGCCATAAGTAGCACATCCGTCTTCAAATATAGGTCGCTGTAATCACCAAGACACTGAATATGAAATGTGTCCAACACCCCTTGAGCGTGTTGATAGTCGGCATCAGTGATGCGTGAGTCGCAGAGTTTAGTGTAGATGCCTCCTTCTGGGGTAAAGCATTCTCTTCGAGTTTATACAAACAGTCGATGTACCTCTCTCTCTCTCTCTCTCTCTTAAGGAAAATCACCTGTCTTCGATAGAAGTTTAACGGCGGCCTCTCGATCATCATTCATTAGGCAGGAACGTGAGGTGCTTCGGTAGAATTTGATATTGATTTTGAGAGAGATTACTAGGCAGTTTATCGAGGCTGCTACCCAAAAAATTTAAAGAATCGAATCTCAGCGTTATGTTATTCAGTATCTTATAAAAAGAAATGTACTTTTCCTTATTGTATGGTATACACTCGATCTCGCCTTCAGCTTTCGCCAGTTCGTTGATAAACAAATGTCTGTCGTAACCACTCAGGTTATGAAATATTATTGGTAAAAAAGCGGGTATAGTATAATTCAGTTCACATTTATTATCGGCCCTGCCTCTAGAATCCGCCCCGTCAAATGGCAGTGGTCAATGACGCAATCACTCACTAGCGGTTCTTTGCAAATGTGACACGAGTCAGACCCATCACGACACCATTCGTCATTGGGAGATGTGTTGAAGTGATCATGTTAGCTATATTTTTAGCATCAGAGTACAAATCAGTAATGAATTTCTAAACGCAATCACGACCCCGATGTGTCAAATTTCGATAAGCTCTCATAGTCATAGTGAACATAATAAGGAAAGCTGCACGGAATGTGCTCGTTGATGGTATACTCGCGTCTTTCATATAGCTGCTTTTCCGATTGATGGGTGATAAGATGGGTTCAAAGTCAGCGTAAATCACAAAAGGCAACTTCATCGTATGGTGAAAGTTATACAATTTTATGGTCCTTTTACTCCCGGCAGGAAACATTGCGGCTTTTTCACCACCTCCCATTTTCAGACGGAGATTCTGTTTTTCTGCAGATGCGAAATGTAGACACCCTTCACAAAAATGCTTTTATCGTGTTTCCCCTTCCGCTCGAACATAACAACCGAGATAAGCTCCTTATCGTAATGACACTTGGTTCCGCTTTCGTGATATAGCAAATGGACTTGATGGATCGTGTTCGGCACCAGTCTTTCGTGAAATGTACAATGGCACTATCAAGTCCTTGTCAATACCGTACACATTGACTCGTAAATCATTGTTCACTTCAAATCTTTTAATATTTTTGTTGGAAACGACACACCTTCCCAGTTCACTCGATCTTTAAACTGTTCATATTCATTCTGACGTGAGGGGTTCTACGACTGCGGAAAGAGAGCCGCACGTACCGCCCACAACCACATGAAACAAGCCTCGTCATTGTTCTTCACATTGATCCACTTCGGTAATGGTTATGTAGGTTGAGCGTAACCGGGAATCGAACCCAGTTAGGTTGCGTCAGATGACGGGTGGAGCGAATGCGATCACTTGCGAATAGAAAAATGCGCAGCACAATTTAAATTGACTTTAATTTAACCTAAAGCAATGAAAACAAATGCAGCTATACAATGCAAAGCGCGCGTGTAAGCTAGGCAAGGGTACGAATCGCATTGAGCGGGCCGCGCCGGGCGAAATCCAACGTTCTTACAGGTGAGGGGCGCGGGAGCGGCGTGTGCGCAGACCGGTCGCGGAACAATAGATCAGGCGAGGTGGTGGCGCGATCTGCGGTTGCCCAAGCTCATAAGCGATAGCGATTTCATTCGCATGTTGATCCGCTACAGTTATATAAGAGCTAGCTTTCAAAGAACGATATTTGTTGACGTTTAAATTGAATATCAATACTTTCTCCAACGCCCAACCGCTGTCTCGATTTTGAAATTCCTCCATATTGCATGTTATGGATGATACCATAGCATTGAAGACAGTGTCAAAGACGAAGGTGCTGTCCAATGACATTTTTTTCGTACTGAACGATTTAACGTCACGTATAATTTCATCACAATCTTAAGCAACAGTTATTTTCATGTACTCACAAATTACGACATTAGTTCACCGATCACTTTGATCTGTCTGCGGATTTTATTTCCAATTTCATAAGTTTCTTCGCGCTTGGTGTGAGTGAAGCTAGGAAGCCATCGGGATTGTGCAGGAGGTCCGATTGGACGTTGTTTAATCTGTATGTGATTAAACTGCATTGAAATGCTGAATTGACCACTTAAGCACCACCATTGGTTTGTTCTTGCGTACATAGCAACTTGTGCTGTTTTGTTTTTAAATGATTTATGAGGCGGTTGTTATGAAAATCCTCATTACAGAATTGACAGTGGTCATGATGAATTATGTTTTAGACAATGAGCTAATTGCATAGAAACCGGGGAATTTATACAGGAGAAGTTTTCATAATGAGTCTTAAAACAACAAGGAATATTTCAAATAACAATATTATTGTTCAATTAAAAAGAGAGAGCTACTGAACAGGATATCCAACGCCTAGGCATTTAAGTTCACATTCCACTATAGAGTTTCGATCGTACACACAATCGACGATGCAGAAAGCCTGGCACACTGACGTCGCGTGTTCCATTTTCAAGTATTTGTAGAAAAAGTTAAATCGATTCTCGTATGTCGCCTTAATCTTATTCAAATAATTTACCCTGACGCTCACGCAATCCATGACTCTTTCAATGTTATACCAATCAGAGCGTTCGATGAGTAGCGCATGCCCTTCATCATCGCGAAGAATCAGTCGAGGGGTCACCGCAGTTTCTACAGTTGTCCATGGTGGTGAAATAACTGCAATCAACCGCCCGTCAGCGAACCGTTCAGCATTCGAAGCGGTGGGTTGGATGAGGAAATTTCTTATCGCTTCAATTTTCACACTGTTCGCAATGCACTCGAACCAGTCCTTATCGCTGATTGACACCTTATCATCGAAGCTCACAATCGTTTTAATATCAATCTGTGATCCAATAACTTCCAGCTTCAGGTACACGTAAATGTTAGAAAGTGTCGAAGGTCCAGTTTCACCAAAGCAACCATATTGACTCTGACCCAATCTGCAATTATTTTGAATTATCGAAGTCGTGTAGCTCGGATAATAATAATAAAAATTGTTCATTTTGCAACAGTCTTGGATGAATAGGAGGAGACGTGCGATTTCACCCGAGGGTAAAGCGAGACTGCTCAATTGGTTTTTCTCACTCTTCCAGTGAGGGCGCTATAATCGAACACTGAATCGTTTATCACCAGACAGTAGGCGGCAGTGTTGGCTGGTATATTCTTTTTAAACTCCATCTCCAGTCGTATGTCGACCGCGCCAGAATTGAAACTGTCCGACTGATGTGACGTGTCGATTACAAACAGGGGTGTTTTAGTTTTATAATGATTGATGTTAACTTGGGGGCTCACAATTTCCCTTCCATAATAGCTTCGTTGGAAATTTGTAAACGCGTCATAAACCAATGCGAAAGAACCCTTCTCAAAGTCAGCACCGAATGAGTCATAGGGGTAGCATTGTGAGTTTAGGTACACCATACAGTTTTGCAGATTGCAATGATCAAACGCACTCATATCTTTAGTTTTGTCATTTTTTCGTGCAGTCTGTAGACCGATGATGATGTAACGTGGTTTCTCAAGTTGACTGCTCGTTTTGATTGGCCACACGTGTTTTTGCGCACCAGATGGCAACATTGGGTATTCATAAAGATCCCACGTGCGAAAGGCGATTGGTAGCGGTACATCATTTTCAATATACTGCATTAATCGGAGTTTTTCCTTGTCTGACACCTTCACGATGGGCATACGCCAAACTATTCGGGTAATATTCAAATCAATATCCTTAGTGACGTCTTTGACTGTGGCGCAATTGACATTTGTATTTGAACGGTTCAGTATCAACTCGTGTTTAGCGTTCATGACCACCTTCCTATAGTCCTCCGCGAAACCCAACAGGTGCGATAGGGGTACGGTGAAGCTAAAATCACCGTCGGATATTTCTTTAATAGTACCCATGTTCCACCCGCTGCTCTCCAACGCGTGATCGCTTTCCTTTCCGTACGACACCAGTCCCTTCATCGTGGTTGTGATTCCGCAGTTTTTGGTTCTATCAATCTCGACACCGTTCAGCTCGTAGCGCACGTCTTGAAATAGAAATGCCATCGCATTGTTTACCAATGCGCAGTCTTTATTAATGGTGCCTTCGATCAGCAAATGGCTTCGGTGCGGTAGCACAATGAGGTCTTGTCGGTTAATTGAAATTCTCACCTCATCATTATTCTTAAACGAGTCATTGTAGGGGTTGTAGGGGTGGATTTCAATGCTCTCAATGCTATCGTCGAATACGACCTTATCGCCCACATTCAGGATGCTAATATCCTCCGCAGGCATACTTTATAACCCAACCCCTGTAAGAAGAGGGCGTTTTGTCTCGAAAGTTTCAAGTCTTTTACCAAACTCGCTCTGGCTGATGGTAGCGTAGTCGCTTCTGCTGCTGCTGCTGTTGGGTGTGTTGCCTCACCAAAGTATCGGTGTCGAGTAATGACTGAGCTTCTCTCACCATTCGTTTTATAGATAATCATCCCGATAATACTTTTCTAATGTGAAGTCTGAGAGAAATGTTTTCACCTCTAAAATTAACCAAATCACCACGCTCGTTTACTATTCGCACTTGTACACGTTGAATGTTGTTTTCCCGCTTCAACGGTAGATAAATGATATTAGTGGGACACTCTACAATCTGATAACCGGGCGGCACGCTGGGTGCGAATTCGTGGAGCACATGCGACGGTTTATCATTAATGAATGATCCTTCCACCATGCTGCATTCTATTCTTATAGAATTCGTTATGAGTATATCGATCGGTCGATTAGATTCATACACGACGCCCTCTACCCCCTTAAGGACGGCGGGGGAGAATCCAAACAGAGAACCGATGCTGTGCGGTTTCTCAAAGTGCACGTCCAACTTTGACGTTGCAATCATACACTTGCTCGTATTGACGTTCGCCTCGATCTCGACAACATTGCTGGGGTCACCGCCGCTCTGCTTCACCATCTGCCTCTTCAAATACCTAATGATATCCGACAGTTCGTAAGCACCTTCGGGTATCACTATAGTTTTCGCTCCATAGTGAAACTGGTTATTGCTAGCGTCCGCGTTCGGTATGGAATTGAACGTTTTGAAATAGACCAACGCGCATTCGTAAGGAGTGTCATCGAGCTCGAGTGCCGGTAAAAAGTCAGCATACAGCTCCGACTGGTCGCCATTAAGACTGATCGCGAACGAGGAAGACATTATTACCTATCCAAACTTCAAATCGATATGCTCATTTGTGAGACGAGACCCATGTATTTATAGTACAAAAACCAAACTAAAAAAAAAACACACGCATGTGACAGATGTACAATTTATTAAAACATTATTTCAACAGCGTTATACAGAAAATGGAGACACAAATGACCGCAATTCTTCGCGTTATACTTTTGCAATCTATCATAATTGTACTCGATGCGCACTGCGCCATTAGCGATGCTGCCAGCGATACCGTTAGCGATGCCGTTAGCGATGCCGCCAGCGATGCCGTTAGCGATGCCGCCAGCGATGCCGTTAGCGATGCCGCCAGCGATGCCGTTAGCGATGCCGCCAGCGATGCCGTTCCAGGGGCCGCCGCGGCCGCCGCCGCGATCGCCGCTCTTGTTCATGTATCGGATGAACTCTGCGGGCGGGCGCAGGTCGCCGTAACTGTCAAAGTACAGGCAGTTGTCACCCTTCTTGACGTACGCCGTCCAATGAGTTCCCTCCCCGTTTGCGGTGTCCAAGTTGAGGATTCCAGTTTCGTTCACGCGCGGCCCCGTCGACGGTAGAGTGTTTCGCATAAATATACCCCTAAAGTGGGGTATTTTCCTCCTTTTTAAACATTTCATGATGTCTTCGTCCGTCAGAGGGCGCTTCGGTAGATTTAGTTTTTTTTTTGATAGGGCGATAGGTACAGCCCCATGCCGGATTTGTACGGTCTCAGGTACATTCCGTTTCCGACCGCGGTGTTCATCTCCTTCTCGCCTCGGTTCTTTTTCACCATTTCGTAAATATTTTTTGCGGCCGTGGTGACACCGCCCGCCAACGTTCCCGTCGCCGCCAAGGCACCGAGCAAGGGCTACAAGGGTAAGAAACCGCCTCTCTTCGGCAACGGTATGACGCGCGGTGTCTTTACTATTTTGCCTCTGACGTGCTTTCTGGCCGCTTTGACGGCAATGTTGATGAGTGCGTGCGCTGATGGTTGCTTGCCGCTACGCCGCTTCGACTCGCGCACGTGTTTCTTGATAACATCGCGACTCGTCTTGATCACCTTCGATAGGGGCAGGCCCATGCCGCGCTTGACTTTGTGTTTCATGATTTTATTTACCGCCCAGGCGGCGAGCTGTTCTGAAATATGACGCGATTCGCGCACGCGCTTCTCGGCCGCGTCGGCTAATAGCAAGTCGGCCTTGTGCCGCTGTGCCAGAGATTCGTTTTGTTTGTAGGCAATGTCGTGTTGCTTGCAAGCTTCGTCCAATTCGTTGACGCCCTTATCGCCGCGTGTCAATCGCTTGTCCAATTTCGTACCGGGCCCGCAGTAGTTGTAGCCCGGCAAGTGGAGTTCGAAGGGTAATTTATTGATTAAATTATTGAGCAGTCCTCGACCGCTCACTTTCACAGTTTTACGATACATACTGGCTTTGATGATGCGTGACGACTTCTTAAGTAGTTTTTAGCTTAACCCGCAATCGCATTCGCAGACAAACTTATTACGTTCCTCCGCCTCCTCCTCCCCCTCCTCCTGCTCCTTTTCTTCGTCCTGTACCATCGATTGTGTTGATTGCGAGTGGCGACGGTGACGTGGGCTTTCACAGAACGGGCACTCTTTGCGGATGAAAGCGGGTAGATCGAGTTCCGAATAGTCGTCATCGGCATCATCGTCCGAGCGTGGGTTGACTGGGTGTTGTTTACAGTAAAAATATTGTTGCACTTCAGGGTCATTTCTCAAATGTTCCGGCAATAGGTGTTGCCAATGACGAAGTTCGTTTTGGAAACATTGCAAGAGGATATGGATTTTTCGATATGTTTTTTAAATCTTCTTTTGTCACGTTCATGACTGATGTTGATGTTGAGGAACTTATATAAACAAACGTCACTTCCATACCACCGTTCAGAACAGAATGGAACTCAGAAAGCAAGACATGTGTATTAAAATACACAGTTGGGACTTATACGATGCCGATAAGGATATGTGTTATACGAAACACGGTGTTTTACTTCCAAACAGTATCCGATGTCTCATCTGCGGTCCGTCCGGATGTGGAAAAACAAACGTGCTGTTATCACTATTGCTAGACCCGAACGGTTTAAAGTTTTTTAACGTATATCTGTACTCAAAATCTCTACAACAACCGAAATATGTTTTTTTGAATGAAATATTGAGCAAGGTGGATAGGGCAAAATAAAAGAGAATACGAAACGGCTTGCTGGATTGCGTGTGAGGATTGAAAACTTGGAGAAGCGGTTCACTACTCCTCTACCCCCATCCGTAGTTGGTCTTCCATCAGCACCAGCACCGGTATCAACGGCCGCATCACCGTTACCGATTTCATCAGCACCACATCCGACTGGATCAGTCCACAAAACTGCTGCTGCTCATATAGATGTGGTTGACAACAAACGCATTAAACCATCACGGGTTGAGCACAAGACTACAGAGCATAAACCGAAATGAGTAAAGCTGATGTGGTTCAGGAGATTTACAAATATGCTAGAAGGACATTTCGACGAAGACGTTTCATACAGAGAGGATTGGATGACACCTGGCAAATTGACCTTATCGATTTACAAAAATACTCTAGAGATAATGGTGGATATAAATACATTTTGACTTGTATTGATACATTCTCAAAGTATCTATGGTTGCGACCGTTAAGTCTAAAAATAAAAGTGACACTAGTGAGGCGATGCTGCGAATATTGCAAGGTCGAAGATGTCCTAAAAACTTACAATCGGATGACGGGAAGGAATTTTTCAATGGACAGTTTCGAGGGTTAATGGATAGATTTAATATTAATCACTATTCTACGTTTAGCACTCTAAAAGCATCTATCGTAGAACGGGTCATAAGGACTGTAAAACATTGGCTATGGCAATTGTTCGCCTTGAATGGTTCATATAATTGGACAAAGCATATTGAAAATCTAGCAAAACGCTACAACGCAAAGATTCACTCTACCATCGGTATGGCTCCAGCAAAGGTTAATGATTTCAACTCCAAACACCTTTTACACAAGGTTTACAATCATATAAAGGTCAAACCAAATGCCAAGTACAAAGTTGAGGATCATGTAAGGATAAGCAAGTATAAATCGATTTTTACAAAAGGATATACCGCCAATTGGTCTGCAGAAATATTTCAAATTGCCAAAGTGAAGACTACACAACCCATCACGTATTTGTTGCAAGATATGACCCGGTCGTATAACCTATAGCCGGTTGTTTTTATGAGCAAGAGCTGCAAAAGGTTAAGAATCCTGACATTTACCTTGATTAAGTTTTAAAGAAGAGAGGAAATAAAGTCTACGTAAAATGGTTGGGTTTGAATGAAAAATCGTGGATTGATAAAAATAATGTTGTTAATTAACTAATTACTATGTGGTCCTTTCGAATAAAATTTTACTATTAAATTAAATAACGTTTCATTATTGTGAACCCCTATTACAACTTAAGGCCTGTACCGAAAAGTTTTTTTACAGAGTATATTTATGATATCATTTAAACTACAATGAACAGCAAGGATATTTTATTCTAGTCATATGATGTTTAATGTCTATTTACAATAAATATACACATTTTATGGTTTGAGGGTTTTGCGGCTGAATAAGCGGATTTTTTTCTTCAAGCCTGCCATTAAGTTTTGCACAGTGGTTTCGGTGACTTTGTTGGCGTGTTTTTTCCATTTCTTTTTAAAATCCGTCTCTGATGTTGCTGGAGCACAATTTTTACGCAACTCTGCTTTAACTAATGCCCAATACCGCTCGATAGGTCGTAGCTGGGGACAATTTGGAGGGTTCATATCTTTGGGCACACATTGTACGTTGTTTGAAGCCAGACACTCTTGTGTGGCTCGGGCATAATGTGCAGTAGCCAGGTCGGGCCAAAACAACACATTCCCTTCATGCTGCCTTATAAATGGTAAAATCAAACCTTTTATACATTTCTGGACATAAATATTTGCATTTATGGTACCTTTTGTGATAAATGACCCAGTGCGTTTTCCACAGGAACATATTGCTTGCCAGATTAAATATTTTTCCCCAAACTTTTCCATAAAAATATATTTATTTTGATCGCTTATATCCGCCTTATTTTCGGTTGTATAGAATTGGTCACCTGGTAAAGTTGTAAAATCTTTTTTCACATACGTCTCATCGTCCATTAGAACGCATGTTACGTCCAAATTGCAGAGAAGCTTGTATAGTTTTCGTGACCTTGTAACAGAACTATTGTATTGCTTTACCGACTGTTTTGGGGCTTTTACTTTTTTATAGGTCTTTAAATTTTGACGCACTTTTGCTCTCTGGACCATAGACGTACTAGTTTTACATTTTTTGGCCACATCCCGCACTGATAAACTACAATTATTCTTGTAAGTAGACACTATTTTCTTTTCTATTTTTTTATTTGAAGGACCCGTCGGGCGTCCACTTCGAGCTTTGTCTTGAATTCTATATTCTTTTAAGTACCGATTAATAATATTTCGCACCGTCGCACGACTTATATTCACCATCTTTCCAACCGCTGCATAAGTTGAATTAGGATTTTCAAGGTACGTCCGCAAAACGGTTTCTCTCCGAATTATTTTATCGTCCTGCATTTTAAATAAAAACATTACCTAACCTGAATTAATTATGCCAATCGATACATCAAGATGACACAAACTGAGGCATATAATCAGAAAAAAAAATCGTTTACCAGACCGTATTTTACTGGTATGCAGACTCTGTAAAAAAACTTTTCGGTACGGGCTTTAAATAAAAATACACCATCAGTGAAGCACATGTCATTTATTAAATACACACACACACACACGTCATGTACAAATAATAAAGTATTTGTAAAATATTACACATTCGCAAAGTCAAATTTAGTTTCAAAATAAAATTCGTTGTGGCAGCATTTACATATACACATTAACATTCGCAAATTACATATTAAAAAAATTAGGCTTCGATGACAATGTAATCACTACACGCAATTGACAATAAAGACGTGAATCTATTAGCAATACTCACTGTAAATTTTGTGAGCTGAAAACAATCTATAGGACATGACTCAATTATCGACATAAAAGCTACATAGTTGACGTTTACATCACCTAGGGTATCCTCTATATACGTCGAAATTCCGTCCAAAATGCATATTAACGCGTAATATTCGTTACAAGAAAAATCACTTTTAGCATACAATGTTGTTAAATAATAGTTCATTCTTGTTACAATGACGTTAGTGGAGGCATCATTCGTCCAATAGTGTATGAATTCATTAGCATCCATATGACGAATGAGACTTTCCTTGAAGAATATCGCATCGGCTTTTGAAATCGACATGGTTATATTCTGAAAATGTAAAAAACTTTACTGAAACACTATTTCAAAAGTACGTCCAATCGGCCTTTTCACAACCATGAACACATTGCCAGTGTTGAGACTCATCAGCGCTTCGTCTGACATTGTGGCGAATCGTCCCGGGAGGGTGCAATTACCAATGTCTTTCAAAGTTACCACAATGCACCCATTCACCGAATCGTACTTGGAGTCTTGCTGCTGCAGGACTCAACCAACAAGGGTTTGTTCAATTGCAACTCCTTGATGTGGACCCAGGTAGTGTAATTATTACCGAGCTCGTTTATTTCGTCGAGAACTTGTAAGAGCAGACTGTATTCGCTAGAATGATGATACACTGTTTCATCCATCCGTTTATATACAATGACTTGGGGAAAATTAGTGTATATATATATATATATATATATATATATATATATACGTAAACATGAGTACGCGCGTGTGTGTGTGTGTGTGTGTGTGTAATTTTATATTGCTCTACCACAAATCACACATTGTGGGGTCCCGCCGCTGGCTGCATCTGATGGCGCCGCCTCCTTCGCAGTATCAAAGTCGTCCGCGGGCGGCGAGGGCGGTGGTGATGGGATGAGTCGCCCCGTTGATATTATGTAATTACGCCGCCGCTGGAACCGCAAGTTCGGTGGTGGGTACCGAGCGCCACCTCTACCGATTGTAGTTAAATTTGGAGGATGGCTCGGCACGAAGACTTCGGACCCCCGTCCAATGCCCCGTAATGGGGCGGGAACCAGAGCCTCCCCATGTCTTATGTCACCATGCCCACGACCGGATCGATGTAGGTCCATGGGTGGTGTTGGAGGTGGTGTTGGAGTCGGCGTTGGAGGTGGCGTTGGAGGTGGCGTCAGCGGAACGTACTCCATGGTTCGGTTCTTGTGGTGTAACTGAATTAGAACTGTTTTAATAAAGACCGTTATATATTTTCCTAGCTCAGTATGTACAGTACTGTAGGTGGGGATGAAGATGCGTTTAAACGGGATTTTATCCTGTAAACATCCAATTAGGATAAAGATGCATCCAATTAAATTCTAATGAGGTATAAGGTGTGATGTTTTGCATTCCGGTTCTATCTATAAACATCCTCATAAATTGCATTCACAGACATTACCCAGACTAACATATTTTCCAACGTATTCTTATACGACTCACAGTCTTCACTCAATCGCACCCCATTTTTTTGTTCTACAATCTCTCCTTCCTCTCCGTCTGCCCGTAAGGCACCAACTTTCTCCACCTTCAAGTCTTGATCTGGTACAAGATTATCACCGGTTTTCACACTCTGAGCGGGGGTGTTCACAGATTTCTTATTCACCCTAACTGAAAATTCCACTCCTACATCATCCCTCACAACTTGAGTATAACTATCCGATGACCAAGCCTGTTTAATTGACACCTCACGCCTTCCACGCTGTTGCACACGCTCACGCGATATTTCCAATCGAGTCACTATCACATCTTCATCATCAGAGCAAAGCGGCACTCTTGTGACTTCTGTTTGCTTCACCCAAATGCTCCTGTCCGACTCCGCACCCTCCCTCGGCGTCATTTGAAGTTTCACGAACCAATCACCTCTCATAACGCTTTTCGTATTATCTAATATAAGCGCCTTAGATAAGTACCACTCCTTTGCTACCTTGTAAGGTCGTGTACGACGGAAAATAAGTATCGCGCATCGATGGTGATAACGAAAAATTTCTTATTTCCCCACTGATTGATGACTCTATAGTTAAAAAAACAGATAACGGTAATAAATTTGTTATAAACATTTTTAAGCCGTTCGCAACCCGCTCGGAGAAGGAGAATAACAGACGTTTACCACCGCGCTTAGTTTTATATCTGAAACTATTGGCACACCATACCCTATCTTTTAATGTAACATGTTAAATAATTAATGGATTTGGCATGATTATCTCATTAAAATACAAAGTATGGAGCCAAAACAATGCAACATGTCAAAGACGCAATTAACTCAACCTTGGTTTATAATTGGAATTTAAATTTGAAATATTTGTTAATGGCTATTCAATATTCACACGCCCCATCTGTAGCTTTGGTAGCTCAGTGGTTCATGCATTTGATTGTGAACCAACAGTCGCAGGTTCGAATCCCCGACCTTACCATTAGCTATCGGTGAAGGAAAACATCGTGACAAAACCGGACTCATCTCAATTCACATATCCCTTAGGGTTGAAAGGTCATTAAATGCTTCCGTAAAACTAGTCGCTTTGAGATGAGTCGTCACATTTTGTTTTTATGTTGATAAGAGTACCTGATGATAAGCTCACAACTCCAACAGAGTAACGTAAGCGTTGCCGACCCTTTATATAATTTTATTTGAGGATTCACTACAATTAATTTAATAAAAGATACATGTAACCATTTTCCTGTTTATCACTTTTGCAATAACGTCTGTAATAAAACAAATACCTAACTGTTTTAGTACAGACGATTTAACACTACTGATCTCGTCGGTTGTTATTTTAAAATGAAACAAGGAAATTTATCAATGTAATGGTAACTTTATTAAAAGCTTGTTATCTATAGTTATTATTTATTTATTATGGAATAATGTCCCCAAGGTAGCGTTGATACGTGATCGTTTGTAATGTATCGTTTATCATCTAAACCGCACAATGTTTTCTTCTTGCTTTCCCTGGTGAATAAACAATGTTTATCACTGTTGATGGTGCACATGTTATCGTAAAAGGAAGTAGTCCTATTAAGACACTGTCGATAGTTGTCGAGATGAATTTTTCTAACGGCTGCGGATGTAACTCCCTTGTTTCTTTTCACATAGGTTTCTTCATTATCGGTGTCTCCTTCAAGGGTATATGCGTACATTTTCGACCTCAGTCCAATAAATTCAGTAATTATGCGTCCTTGACTCTCATCCTTCATAAGACCGACAATCTTCTTGTTCACCCTAGGGAAACCGTAAACGTTGTTCTGTGGAAAATCAGAAGTGTCGTATTTTGTGGGTAAATCCGGTTTTATATCCTCGAAGAAGTCGTGGGTTTTGATTTCATATATAAATGAATCAGTGTCTGTGTAGAGCAAGCTAGTATTGTCACCATATTTAGGCATCATATAGTTGTAGTGGAAATCGTACATCAGCGTTTTGGATAGCTCTAGAATCGTGAAACCTACATAAGTAGGTTTGTTGTAAGTTACTTTGATTGGATTCAGCTGAACGGCGACCAAGTCTTGGGAGAAAATTATGCAGCTGTGAAAGTTTGGTTTAGAAATATATCGCTCGAGTCCGTATGAAGGTTTCGTTATAGTGTCAGTGTCCTCCCAATGCTGACAAAAATGAACTGTTTTCCTTTTTTCTATGTTTTCAATACTTTTCCCAAAAATACTGTTCACAAATAGCTTGTAGAGGTTTTTTTCAAAAGCGCTGGTTGCTTGAGCTCTTTTGTTAGAGTTTAAATCGACATACGGCTTAAGCCAAGGTTGTTGGTTGAAACTTAGGATCCTATGAATTTTTTTGCAGATTAGTCCATTTTCTATACATTGTTTGAGGTTAACACCGTAAATGATGTACTTGGATTTGTCTTCTAGTGTCAACAGTAATTTTGTCGTGCTAGAGTTAGGTGGTTTTTTCGTTTCAGCGCAGAATGGATAGTCACTGTGAGCGTCGTGCAAGTATTTCGGATATTCAAGATCGACCTCTAATATACCGGGTGGCCCATTCAAATCGGTCAGTATGGGAAAGTCTAAAACTATAAGACATACGAAGATTTGTTCTTAGGAACCATGTCACCGATTTTACAAGTAGAGAGGTACAAACAACCATAGAGACAATTTTACATGCCTGAACTTGTTGAATATTGTAACGGTGGTCACTTTGAACACCTACTATGATAAATTAAAGTATGTGAAAAAAATGCATTTTATTCATTTTAGACATTATGTTTCTTAGAGACATTTACTGCTTAAGACCTACACAAACGATATCTGAATAGAAATAGTGTAAGTTTATTTTTTCAAAACAACCGGGTTCGATTCCCTAGCTGGGTACAGTGTTTTTTTCAAATGTATGAAATCAGTTTTTCTTTTTATCAAAATCGGTGACATGGTTCCTAAGAACAAATCTTCGTATGTCTTATAGTTTTAGACTTTCCCATACTGACCGATTTGAATGGGCCACCCTGTATATCCAACTGAGGATTGCTGTTGTATAGAGTCAATTTCAAACACGTTTATTTCCTCATCCGTTAACCATTTGAATCCGTTTATCGGAAGGTATTGCATCATAGCCCACCCGTAGAGATTATTAACGTCGAGATAAGCAATAAACTTGTTTTCATCATGTGGATTGAAATTTTTCATAAATTTATTATTTGCTTTAGATTGTCGCTTCATAACATGACTCACACCACCCCTTATAACTTTTATAAATTGAATCATCTCGTAATCAGTTAGAAGCTCGAGTTCGATGCGGGTAAATTTCAACATAGCGCTCCATGAAAGACCTGGAGCTGTGTAATAATGACATGGATCCAATTTGTATGTTTCCAAGCAAACTTTACGAAAGTTTTCAAATACTTCGGCAAGAAGCAATACATCTGTTTTTAAATACATATCTGAGTACTCTCCCAAGGTTTTGATGTGGAATGTGCGCCACACCTCCTGCGCATGCTGATAGTCTGCTTCGTCAATTTGTGAGTCATTCAGTTTACTGTAGAAGGCTGATGGTGGAGGTAGGCAGGTTTCATCAAGTCTCTCCCAACAGCTTACATACTCATAAGGAAAAACACCTTTACGTGACAATAGTTCGATAGCGGTTGCTATGTCATTATCAGAGTAAGATGTGAGGTGATTCGGTAGAATTTGATATTGGTCTCTCGAGAGATTGTTGGCGAGCTTGTCGAGGCTGCTGCTCATGAATTTGAAAGAGTCGATGAATCTGAGCGTTATATTATTCAGTTGTTTGTAAAATGAAATGTATTTTTCCTTATTATGCGGTATACATCCAATCTTCCCGTCAGCTTTAGCTAATTCTTTTATAAACAAATGACTGTCGTATCCACTTAGGTTGTGGAATATTACAGGTAAAAACGTTGGAATGGTATAGTTCAGATTGCAACTGTTGTGGGCTTTACCACTTACTTTTCCAGTGAGATGGCAATGATCTATAACACAATCATCTTCTAATGGTTCTTCACAAATATGACACATGTCGGAGTCTACTTCCATTACACTATTCATATCCAACGGGTGGTTAGCTGTTGTTTTCAGGATACCGCCTATCTTCTCCGCGTCACAGTATAAATTTTCAATAAATTGCATCACACAGTCCTCACCGCGATATGTAAAAAATTTCGATAGCGTTTCATCATAATCACAATGAATGTAGTACGCAAAGCTGCATGGGATGTGTTGGTTAATATTAAAAGTTTTTTTTGATGTCACTGCTTTTTCTACTGATGGGTGATAAAATACACTCAAGTCAGCGTAGATAGTAAAAGGAACCTTCATTTTGTGATTGTAGTCTACAAACTTTATTGTTTTTTCATCGTCAGTAGGAAGCAAAGACGACCTTTTCACCACACCCCATTCTGTCGTGAAGATTCAATTTTTGGTTAGATGGAAAATGCTGTAAACATCTGTGACAATTATATTTTTTTCGGTCTCCTTTGTTTAAGAGACGAGATAAATGTTTTATTGTAGAGTAATGACATGTGTTTTTATTTTCTTGAAACAACAGATTGACATGTCGAGTCTTGTTTCCCGCCACACGAGTCCACCTGGAGATGTATAGAGGGACGATCATTTTTGTTTTTCTATTTCCATCTTCGTCTATGCCATAGACATTAACGCGGATATTATTATTTTTTTCAAAGCGTTTTATTTCTTTAATTTTTGTAGGAAATGTGATTCCCTCCCAGTTCAACTGATCTTTAAATTGCTTATATTTAATGACTCGGGATGAATGTGAATCCTGTGGGAATAGTGCTGCAAGCACAGCCCACATGAAGCAAGCGTCATCATTGTTTTTAACATTAACACAAGCTTTTTTTTTCTCAATCCAAGAGGGTAAAGGAATGTACTTGGAAGCTTTCAGGGAACAAAACTTGTTGATATTTAAGTCAAAAAACAATTTTTTTTCCAACGCCCAACCGCTATCTCTCTCTTGAAACTCATCCATTTTGCATGTGATTGATGACACCATCTGATTAAAGAAGAAATTAAAGTCGAAACTTCCGTCCAGAGATATGTTTTTCGTAGTAAATGATTTCAAGTCATGTATGACTTCATCACCATTCGCACCAACTATCACCTTCATGTACATGCACATTAATTCACCAATAACTTTGATTTCTTTGTGTTGTTTCACCTCCATTTTTAAAAGTTTTTTTATCTTACGACAATTTGATGTTAAAAATTCTTCAGGGTTCAGCATGTTCTTTACCGCGTTGATTCTGTAGGAGATGATTCTACATTTGAATGCGGAACTAACCACATAAGCACCGCCGTCGGATTGATCTTGTGTACACAACATCTTGTGTCGTTTAGTCCTCGAATGTTTTATCAGCTGGTTGTTTGGTATATCTTCTTTACAGAATTGACAGTGGTAGGGCATGATGAACGATGAAATTCAACGTACGTGTGTCGTTATTAAGGTTGGAGAGAGGACTGAACGCATGAGGAAAAATGTGTCAAAAATACATATTTTTATTAATTAATGGAACAGAGATGTGTGACACATATTATCTATAGCTAAACACTTGAGCTCACAGTCCACTATAGGGTTTTCATCACACAAACAATCAATTAGGAAGTACGCTTTCGCCACTGTCGTAGGGCGTTTCATTTTCAAGTGTTTCTTAAAGAAAACGGCTCCTTCATCTTGTTTAAATTTTTTATACACGCGCTCACACAAGCGATGATCCTTTCAATGTTCCACCAATCAGAACGTCCGATGAGGGCAGCCTGCTCTGCGTCATGGATAATTAGCTGAACGTCTAACGAATATTCCGGTACTGTTGGAAGTGTTGATGATGGTGTTGCATTCGCTGTTGTGGTCGTCGTCGTCATCGTTGCTGTTGCAGATGAGGATGGGACAACAGCTCGCAGTCGTTTATTATTAACGAGCGGTTGAGCATTCACATCGTCGGGGTGAGCGAGAAAATTTCTTATCGCTTCAATTTCCTTTAAATCAGCAAAGTACTTGAACCAGTCATCATCGCTAATTGTGGTTTTATCTCCAAAACTAACGCGTCTTGAAATCAGTTTGCGAACCGAAAAGTTCTATTTTCAAATACACATGAATGTCAGAAATCGTAGACGACTCGTTCCCCTCGATATGATTCACGCTGTGTAGAGTATTGGCGGCTCCACATTAGTGCCGTGAATTCACGGCGCGAATTCACGGCATGAATTCACGGCCAAGTCGTGCCCTCCACATTCACGGGATGCTCACAATCGTTTGTGAAACCCGCCGCGAAATGGACGTAGAAGCTGCTGCTGCAATAACTTTGTTTGCTGTGGCAACATATCACTATTTAAACGTGTTAAACAAGAAAGTTAGTAGAAAGCGTTGGAAAAATAGAAGATGGTGGATGACTGAAATACATCGTAACCGATCAAGGTATGTTTGCTGGTGTAGTGAATTTTTGAATTGACTTATGATATGATTAGAACTGTCTTTATTCATTATATAAAAATCATTTCAGACTTTCTATGGAGAAGCAGTTATCAGAGTTACATTCTGAACCTAGTGGTGAATTTAAGAAATTTACTCGTATGTCAACAGTGGACTTCGAATATTTGCTTCAGAAAGTTTCTCCAATAATTTCTAAAACAGATACCCAATTTAGACTAGCAATACCAGCAAGAATTCGTTTAGCCATAACACTACGGTTTCTAGCTTCAGGAGACAGCTATGAGAGCCTGCACTTCTTGTTTAAAGTTTCACCACAGCTTATATCAGAAATTGTACCTGAAGTATGTAAAGCCCTGGTTCATATACTAAGGAATGAAATCAAGGTAAGTAAAAACGCATTAAATAGCTTTATATTTTTCTATTAATGTGCTTAGGTAATTAAATTAATTATAGTTTAATATTAAAAATATTTTTAAACACTTCAATAAAAATCAAGCACTCTCATATGCATTGGCAATTACATTGCACTCGTATTGAGATTGGGAAATGGATTCAGTTTGAGTAGGGTGAGGGGGCGAAACAACTTCATTAGACAAAATTCTGATTCTAGTTGTGTTCGCATTGGATTGCTCAGGTAGGTGTAGGACGGGATATTGCGTGATGTCAGTTCTCTTGTTAATTATTGATTCAGATTGAGCCATTTTTGAATCATGGTTTGAATCATAATATGTCCTATGTAATGATATAGGTTCAGAATAGGAAGTAAAAGAAGACCCGGGCCTACTCGTATTTTGTTGATGAGATTGCAAGATATTGGGAGAAGGTGAAGGAGACGAAGCAAATATCGGTGATGAAAGACGATTCTGATTTAAACTAAGTCGCCGTTGTATAAACATGCCATCGATTTGGTGCATAAAAATTAATCTTTCGTCTTCTGGCAATTGTCTTAGCTTATTTGCAAACATTTTTCCATAACGATCGCAATCATCTTCTTTTTCTTGAGGATTATTCCGGCGCAATGTTTGGTTCAGGTTAGCGAGACTTTCTTTAATGAAGCCTTCGGCTTGTTGTAGCTCGGGCGGATTCTTACGGCGTCGTTTTGTTGTTGTAGGATTTTCATCACTCGATGGCACATGGTCGATGTTTTCTGTTTCCTGGTTGTTTTCTTGGAAATCTTGAACATTGTTTTCCTAAAAACGAAATATGTGTTAACAAAAATATATTTTTTGTTTCAGATTCCAGACTGTGTAGAAGAATGGTTGGAAATTGTAAATGGATTCAGCAATAAATTTCCTCGTTGTCTTGGATCTTTAGATGGGAAACATATCGTTATGCAGTCACCCTTTCACTCAGGATCAACCTACTACAACTATAAGAAAAGTTTTAGTATCGTTGTCTTCGCGGACATAACGAAGCTTACTTAAACTCCAGATTTTCCAAAATTACAGCTTTTAATGATAAATAACTTGATAACAGTACAAAGGTATATCTTGCTTGTATGAGAGTTCGTATGCGAATGTATATAAAATCACGGTAGACAAAGAAAACTACTGATAACGCCTAATAAAATGATATTAGCAAATTGTTCATGTTGCTTTTACGCCACAGTCTTATCGGGCTCCTTGCTGGCCTGAACATATTCCCGCCCGTTGAAAGGCCCAGTCTTTCAACTGAGAAGTTCTTCTTCTGATGGTAGCGGGCATAAACGTGTGAGAGGGCGTCGCACACATCCTCTTATAGTGCTGACGTCTGCAACCCTGTGAATGCCATCCGGTCCAGGAAACAATCGAGTGACTCGACCCAATCTCCAACTTAGCGGTGGCACGTTGTCTTCGTGCAGCAAGACGAGATCACCAACATTCAACTTAGCGTGGTTGACGCGCCATTTCGTCCTCTGCTGGAGCTCGATAAGACTGTGGCGTAAAAGCAACATGAACAATTTGCTAATATCATTTTATTAGGCGTTATCAGTAGTTTTCTTTGTCTACCGTGATTTTATATACATTCGCATACGAACTCTCATACAAGCAAGATATACCTTTGTACTGTTATCAAGTTATTTATCATTAAAAGCTGTAATTTTGGAAAATCTGGAGTTTAAGTAAGCTTCGTTATGTCCGCGAAGACATAAAATGGAGGCCCCGACGAGATACAACTAGAAAATTGTCTACAAAGAGATTGGAATTCGCCATCAACTCCACGCAATATCTACGTGTGAACTACAAGAGTTGACGAAATCCATGGTCAAACGGAGTCAAAGGAGCATCACAGCGGCACCATTAGGATATTATTGTCAGTATTGTCACCAGCTCGGCCAGTGAAGGAACAAAACCCTCGCACCGCGCAACGGAGTCTTGCGAAAGTTAAGTGCCCTTCCTTTGTTTCCTACCCAAATTCACAAGTCATCCGTCTACTTATTTCTAAAAAGCAATCTAAAAGTAAGTCTCCACTTGAGAAACAGCTGTTTAACTTTAACGGTGCAAATTAATAACCATTTAGATATAGGTAATTTACAAAGGGAATATTTATACATCAAAATCTAAGCAAAACCCTAATACTTACCTACATAAATTCATTCCATTAAATCTTAATATTACTTATACATACATAATTAGCAATTAAAGAATTCTCACTCGATTTATTAGCTACTGTAACGTCGATATATCATCATAGCTAAGTGAAAGAATTGAATTCACCTGTTTGATTACGTAATTAAAATTATAGCTTGTTATTAGCAACTCGTTAGTTGTTATCAAGACAATATATAATTGTAAATATTCAGGTATCACCACAGTGATTAAGCTTAGGTACAAAACAAATATTGATTTAGTTTGCCGACTATTCCAGCGATACGGGATCGAACCGGAAACCTGGGGGAATCTGCGCGCTGTCACCAGCGGCACGGACTCGCGGCTGCGGGCACAACCGGTTTCTTATCATCAGTTCCAGCGATCTGAGGAGCGTGAGCTAATATTTTTATTACTTTCTGCACGGTTCGCTTGTAGTGCTGTTAACAATGGTGACCGAAGGGAAGGACCTTAAAGATTTACTTACGTCACGTAGTTCCATAAAGGGTCGGATAACTAAATTTAAAAATTACCTAACGAGTATAAGCTACAAATCAGAATTAACTAACATAGAATTAGCAGAGCTAAGCCTTAAATTGACGAGGTTTGAAGGTTTATCTGTTAAGTTTGATAACTTGCAAAACAATATTGAGATTTTATGTTCGGAGGACATTGAACGCGAGATCGATGAGCGAGAAAGCATTGAGCACGACATAATCGTTAGCATCGCGAAGGCAAAAACGTTGATAGATGATTACAATAGGCTGCAAGATCAACAAAGGCGAGAATCGGTTGCCAATGAATCTCAATGCTTACTTGACCAACAGGATATTGGTTTTAAATTGCCACAAATACAGATATCCAAATTTGACGGATCCTATTTCCGCTGGCTGGAGTTCCGCGACACTTTTGAAAGCCTAATTCATAACAATGCTCGCATCAAAGATATACATAAGTTTCATTATCTTGTCTCATATTTGGAGGGTGATGCGGCAAGGATAATATCCAATCTGGAAGTGTCATCGGCTAACTACGCTGAGGCCTGGAAGTTACTCGGTGAGCGTTATGATAACAAGCGCCTACTTATAAATCATCATTTAAACTCATTATTTAATATTCAACCGCTCACTCGAGAAACTGAACGTTCTTTGCGTTTTATAGTGGACCATGTTGTGAAAAATTTACGCGCTCTGTCCAGCTTAGGCCAACCTACAGACAAATGGGATGTGATCATTATATTCATGTTAACATCGAAATTGGACAGCAATACATTAGTCAAATGGGAGGAGTATCGTAACTCGCTTGATGACGTCCCGACTTTAGAGCAATTCTATAAGTTTTTAATTGATCGAGCGGACGTTATCGAAGCTCTAAATCGTAACCGCCATGATAGCTCTCACCCTAAACTCCCGCCATCTGCGTCGTTTCAAAATAATAGGAATAATAACAATAATAATAAATCTCAGTACACAAATAATAATAATAATAAGCCGTATAAGGCCACTGTCACAAAAACGTTTGCGAGTATGAACCAATCCCGCCAGGCGACTTACGTATGCATTATTTGCAACGATAATCATAAAATTTATGATTGCCCCACTTTCAAAAATAAAAGTCATAAGGACAAATTAGCTGACGTTGCTACATATAAGTTGTGTGCAAATTGTCTTCGACAGGGACATCCTTTGAGTGAGTGCCGAATGGGTCCTTGTCGCGAATGCAAAAGGAATCACAATAGTTTGCTGCATCCGGAATCTTCTGAAAAGGTTAATGTAGTGGCTACAAATTCAGCATCTGTGGTCAATTATTCTGAACAAAATTGTACTCAAGTTTTGTTGTCCACGGCAATCGTTGAAGTCACAAATCCGGTTACAAATGAAACCCTAAAGGTTCGATCAATGCTTGACTGTGGTAGTCAATCAACATTCATCACAAATTCTCTAAAGGAAAAGTTGTCACTAAAATCCAACAAAATTGACTCACTAAAGGTCATTGGAATTGGAAACAACTCCGTGAATAATGTTGTCGAAACTTGTACCGTTCAAATGAACTCGCTAAATAGCCCCTTTAGTGTAAGGTTGTCATGCCTAGTGCTAAAGGAACTAACTGGAGTACTTCCAAAGTCTCCTATAAATATCAGCAACATAAATATACCCAACAACATAATTTTGGCTGATCCCAATTTCCATCAGCCTGCTCCTATTGATATGCTCATTGGTGCCGATATATTCTGGGATATCTTAGGAAACGAACAAAAGTCCTTAGGCCCAGAGCGTCCTAAATTACGCAGTTCTAAACTAGGCTGGCTAGTTTCTGGTCCCACTAATACAAATACAGATTTACCACGCAACTGTTATACGCAATGCAATCATGTCACAGTTACAAAAAATACACAAGATTCGATTGATGACTTGCTGTCTAAATTCTGGGACTTAGAAGAAATGCCCGAACAAAGGCAGTTGAGTATTAAAGAAAAGTCATGCGAAAAACACTTCATAGCTAATGTGTCTAGACTTAGTACGGGTAGATTCATGGTCAAACTGCCCTTAACTGCTTCTCCCGATTCACTTGGAGATTCATATAATTTAGCTAGGCGACGATTTTTAAATTTAGAAAAGAAGTTTAAGCGCAACCCTTCACTCAAAAATGAATATTCGAGGTTTATTCAAGAATACGCCGACTTGGGACACTTGAGCGAATCTCTTGAGGCCAAGCCAAACCCAAGCTACTTTCTCTGCCATCACGCAATTTTTAAAGACAGTGAGTCAACGGCTTTACGTGTGGTATTTGATGGTTCAGCTGCGTCCTCGACCGGTTTGTCTCTGAATGACATACTTGCGGTAGGCCCAAATGTGCAGGACTCTCTTTTCTCCATCTTAGTGAGAGCGAGGCAATATAAATACATTTTAACTGGCGATCTGGAAAAAATGTATCGTCAGGTGCTTGTTCACAAAGATGATCGCAACCTTCAGCTCATATTATGGAGAGAAGATGAGTCCCAGCCTATCAAAACTCTGCAACTAAATACTCTAACTTACGGTACGGCAAGTGCGAGTTATTTAAGCACGAGGTGTCTACAACAAGTGGGAGAGGAGCAAGAGGACGAGCTGATCAAAACTATAATAAAGGGCGACTTCTACGTTGATGACCTGATCACGGGCGCTAACGACGAAGATGAGTTGCGTCATATTCAAGTATCGGTCACAGAAGCTTTAAAATCGGGCTGCTTCAATTTAAGAAAGTTTAAAACTAATTCAACAAAATTATTTCAAGGGTCTGATCTAAATACTAAAGAAAAATTAACTATAAGCGAATCTTCAAGTACTCTCGGGTTAGGTTGGGATCCGTCCAAGGACTGTTTGCATTTTCCAGTCAAAAATTTATTTCAAAACAATAGCAAAATTACAAAAAGACACATCATGTCTAATTCTTTTAAAACATTTGACCCGTTAGGTCTTCTAAGCCCTATAGTGATCCAAACAAAAATGATGCTACAAAAATTGTGGCAGCAAAAAATTGATTGGGACGACCCCGTTCCACAAGATATTGAAAAGGAATGGGTCAGGTATTGCAACAATTTACCGTCCATTTCCAAAATCCAAATAAATAGAAATGTGCTTTGTGACAACCCCAAAATAATTGAACTGCACTCTTTCAGCGACTCTTCAGAACGTGCCCTAGGTGCATGCATTTATATGAGGTCGGTTGATGCTAATGGTAAGGTCATGGTTAGATTGCTATGTTCAAAGTCAAAGGTAGCACCGCTGAAGTCAGTGACAATTCCGCGGTTAGAACTCTGCGCGGCCTTGCTGGCTGCAAAACTGTGCAAAGCTGTCACTGACTCCTTAAGGTTCGAACCGGACCGTTTAGTACACTGGTGTGATTCAAGTGTAGTTTTAGCATGGATCACTAATGATCAGTTAAGATTAAAAACATTTGCTGCAAATCGCATTAGTGAAATTCGCGAGATCACTAACCCTAATTCATGGCAATACGTTCCCACATTGGCTAATCCGGCTGATTTAATTTCCAGGGGGGTGGATGCTGGCCATTTGCGTTCCATGAATTTGTGGTGGTCTGGCCCAGAATTTTTAGCTAAAAATGAATCCGAATGGCCCATGTCAAAGAATACTCATTACCTATCAATTGATCAAATACCGGAAATTAAATCAAATTTGGTTGGCATCTGTGAGAATGTAATCAACTTTGAAAGATATTCCAAATTTACAAAACTGCAACGATGTTATGCATATGTAAAAAGATTTATTCATAATGTAAAATGCCCCATGGACAAACGTTCAGGAAATTTGACTACAGATGAGTTAAACAAGTCCTTCCATGAACTTTGCGCTCTCGCTCAAAGTCAGTCGTTTCCCGTAGAGTATGAATTGTTTACTAAAAACAAACCTCTAAGTCCTAGGTCTAGCATATTATCACTATCGCCTTTCATGGACGAGCAAAAGGTCCTTAGAGTCGGTGGACGAATTAATGCATCTAATTATACTCATGACAAAAGGCATCCAATTTTGCTCCATTCATCCCACCATCTAACAAAATTATACTTTGAATATGAGCATTTAAGGTTGTTACATGCTGGTCCTCAATTATTGTTAGCCGCTGTACGAGAAAGGATTTGGCCAGTCGGAGGTAGGCACCTAGCCAGACGCACTGCTAATAGATGTGTACGCTGCAGACGTTTGCGTGCTAAAACATTGTGCCCTAAAATGGGCAACCTACCCACGCAGCGAATAACTCCTGGCTTCCCGTTTTTGTCTGTCGGCGTGGACTTTGCTGGACCTTTTCAAATTCTAAACCGTAAAGGAAGGGGTAGCACTTTGATAAAATGTTATCTCTGCCTATTCATATGTTTACGATACAAATGCGTCCACCTGGAAGCCGTCAGCGACCTATCAAAAGACGCATTCATCATGACACTTCGTAGATTTATTGCTCGCAGGGGTGTACCAGCGGAAATATTCTGCGACAATGGTCGAAACTTTGTGGCTTCTGCTAAGGAAGTATCTAATTTTAAAAAGCAAGTCAGAGACCCTTTATGTGATGCGGTGAACCAAGAAAGTATTAAATTCATATTCACGCCAACTTACGCTCCTCATTTCGGCGGAATTTGGGAATCCGGAATAAAGTCAGCTAAATACCACCTAAAACGCATCATGGGGAATAGTCACCTGACGTTTGAAGAAATTTCGACGTTGTTTTCTCAAGTGGAGGCGGTTCTAAATAGTCGTCCACTTTATCCAATGTCTTCCTCTCCTGACGAAATTCTCCCCCTCTCCCCAGGGCACTTTCTCCTTGGAAGGCCCCTAACTGCGCTGCCTTCGCCTAATTTGGAAGCATCCACGGAGAGCAGCCTGCGCCGATATGCTCGCATAGAAAAGCTACATCAACATTTTTGGCGAAGATGGCAAAAAGAGTACACCACCATTTTATGTCTTCGCGGACATAACGAAGCTTACTTAAACTCCAGATTTTCCAAAATTACAGCTTTTAATGATAAATAACTTGATAACAGTACAAAGGTATATCTTGCTTGTATGAGAGTTCGTATGCGAATGTATATAAAATCACGGTAGACAAAGAAAACTACTGATAACGCCTAATAAAATGATATTAGCAAATTGTTCATGTTGCTTTTACGCCACAGTCTTATCGGGCTCCTTGCTGGCCTGAACAATCGTACTTATGGCACTAGTAGACAGCAACTATAATTTTGTTTATGTCAATATAGGCGGTCAGGGTAAAATAAGTGACGGTGGAATATTTCGAAACTGTGAACTATGGCGAAGGATTACATCGGATACCCTAATTCTACCACCTCCGCGTCCACTACCAGGATCTAATAAACCCGTGCCTTACGTATTTTTGGCTGATGGTGCTTTTGCACTCAGCACATCGGTAATGAAGCCTTATCCGGGAAATCATGATTTAGGCACTCCAAAACGTGAATTTAATAGAAAATTATCTGGTGCACGAGTGGTGGTAGAAAACACTTTCGGCATATTGGCTTCAAAATTTAGAGTCTTTAGAAAACCATTGATGGTATGCCCTGACAAAGTAAGTCTCATTACGATGACTTGTGTGCTACTTCACAATTTTTTAAGGAAAAGTAACACATCTGGCCCGATTTACACACCACCAGGTACGATTGACGTCTATAACGATGATGGTATTCGTATACAGGATGGTTCTTGGAGATCAGAAATTCAAGATACATGTGCTATACGCGATTTGCCTCAGATACCGCGTAGACCAAGTTTGACTGCAAATGAAATAAGAGAAGAATTCACTAAATATTTTACTCCCAATGTAGGTATATAGGTTTCCAACCTACACATATGTATATAGACATCTTCTTCGTAAATATTAATGTAACTACTATATTACTAAAAATAAATAAACTTACTTGATTTATTGTGTCAGTAGTTTTTCTTACTTCCAACCCTTCACCGAGGAAAGAATCCATATATGCATAAGCAAACCAGACGGGCTTATATATTTCTCCTGCTCCAGCCCCTGAGCGACTTGAATCTCGAACCTTCAATCAATAAATTTTCTTTATTGCACCACAAGAAAAACGGATACATTACAAAAGGATACATTTTGTAACACGTGGCCTTACTGCCAAGTAACAATTTTTATTTTATTTTATAATTTAATATATATATATATATATGCTTCAGTTAAACTTGCTTACATGAACAAAAACATGTTACATGTTGAAATCCTTTTTTGGTTATAACGCGTTTTCCCTAGTTTTAATGTAGTGAAACGCGTTTTAATGTAGTGAAAACGTGTTTTAAATAAAAATGGCTTTTAACTGTAACATACACATACATAGGTAAACAAACATACTATGATCAAATATACAAAATAACAAACCTTTTTTCGATATAAACGATAACTGGACAGCAAAGAGTCTTTTTTCTTTTTTAATTCTTTGATTTCAATATCCATTTCATTGCTAATCCGCGTCCAGGCATCATGATGCTTCTTTTTGTCCTTATGATTCAAATGTTTTGCATCCCACAGTATATTTTCAGAATGGTAATGCTCTAAAAAGAGCATTTCAATTTCGTTACTCCAAACTTTTACGCGCGACTCCATTGCGCGCGGACAGCAACTGCACACGTCCGTACGCCTTTGTAGTCCGTAGTAAACTGGTACGGCGCCGTGAATGTGGAGGTATACACGTGAACGCCGCGTGAAGGGGACGCGAACCCTTTGTCACGGGACAAAATACCGACTCTGACCGGGGAACAGGCGTGAACGCGCGTAAACCCCGCGAAAACCATCCACATTCACGTTCACGCCTGTTCACGGAGCTTCACGGCACTAATGTGGAGCCGCCTTATGACCCAATCGGCAGCTGTTATGTTTGACGGATGCGGTGTAGCTCGGATAGTAATACGAATAGTCCATTTTCGTTCCTGATACAAAAGTGCACGTGCGATCTCAACGGCCGCTGTGGTGGAGAGTTAGGTTATAGGTTATAGGTTTACGCGGGCTGGTGTTCCGCAACTCGACGTCATATGCGCCTATTTTGCGTGATGGGTTGTTGACGCTACACGTGCCAACCCAATTCTACCAGAAAGCCTAGCAGACCCTTGATGTTGCCGACGACTTCTGGCAGCGTCCTCGGGGATCCGAGGTATTTTGCCCGGTATGCTGCCACTTCAGGACATGTCAGGATGACGTGGGCGGCTGTCTCTTCGTCCTCCATGCAGGCTCTGCAGAGAGGGCTATCTGTAACACCTAAAGTGAAGAGGTGCTTGTTTAGTAAGGCATGTCCAGTTATGGCCCCTGTTAGGAGACGGAGTGCTGGCCTTTTCAGCTGCATCAGCTTCCTAGACAATCCGGGGTTGATTGTCGGGAGGGCCTCCCTGGTTTGCCTGCAGGTACCTAGGTTATGCCAATATTTTTGGTGTTCTACCTTAATGTTCTGTCGTAGTGTGCTGCGCAGCCATGCAGGAGGTAGAGGTATTATAGGCTCTGGACCCTCCATACTGGAGTCTGAACCCTCTCTAGCTAGTGCGTCCGCTGCGTCATTACCACGTGAGTTACTGTGACCTTTGATCCACTGCAGGGTAATTCCATTGTCGGTACATACCTCTGTTAGAATCTTGTGGCACTCGTATATTAGCCCTGATGTTGTTGTGTGCTTTTGCAGAGCTTGTAGCACTGATCGACTGTCAGAGAGTATACGGATGGGATATCCCCTTACCTCCCTGGAGACGATTGCGTGGGCGGCCATTATTATGCCCATACACTCTGCCTGGAAGACTGTGTTGTGGACTCCTAATGGTGTCGAGATATGTATGTTCAGGTCTTCGGAGAATACACCCGATCCTGTGCCTGACCTTGTCTTAGACCCGTCCGTGAAGATTCTTAATTCCCTAGGGTTAAGACCCTCGTGGGGGGTTTCGTACAGTTGGATTTTGTACTTTTTGTCAAAGACGAATTGTCTGGGTATCATATCGTTTGTCGCCTCTAAGAAAGGTTCCTTACCTATTGCCTCGTATAGTATTTCGGTATGTGGTACCCTAGGCAACCGCCAAAGTTGTTGTTTCTTAAGCCGTATAGCAGAGGCTAGGGCCTCTTGCCTGATAAAGAGGTGTAACGGCGGTAGGTCCGTGATGACTTCCAAGGCCGCGGTAGGCGTGGTTCTCATGCAGCCTGTGGTCGCCATGCATGCTAATCTTTGGAGGCGTTGTAGTTTAGCTTCGACTGTGGTTAGCGTGGTGCGAGGCCACCATACTATGGCGCCGTAGCTTACCATTGGTCGAATTACTGCCTGGTAGAGCCATAGGGTGATTCTGGGGTTAAGTCCCCATGTTCTACCTACCATTCTGCGACACTGCCAGAAGGCGACTGTAGCTTTTTCAATTTTGTTGTTTAGGTGGCTGCTCCAGTTCAGTCCGCTGTCGAGTATTACACCTAGATACTTCACCTCAGATGACAATTGGAGCTCTGTATTGAACAGCCTGGGTAGTCGGTAGTTACCCAGATTCCGTTTGTTAGTGAACATTACCATCTCAGTCTTCCTTGGGTTGACCGATAGTTCGTTGTCGCTGCACCAGCGTTCCACGATAGAGAGCGCAGAGCGGGTGACATCACAAACTGTACCTGCGTGGATGCCGCTGGTGAGTATCGCTATGTCATCGGCATACCCAATGGCGTAGTGACGACTGTTGTTTAGCTTGGTGATCAGGTCGTTTACCACCATGTTCCAGAGGAGTGGTGAAAGGACACCTCCTTGGGGGCAACCTTTTGCCACACGTGCTTGTCTTGTTTTGTCCTCCCCGAGTCTGATGACTCTCTGGCTCAACATGTTATTTATCCATTCTATCATGACTGCGCTCACTCCATGTCTCACCAGTGCCGCAGTTATGCTGGTAAATTTTGTTTTGTGAAAGCACCTTCAATGTCAATAAAGGTGCCTAGACACATGGTCTTGTTTTTGATCGCTACTTCAATTTTGGTAACTACCGCGTGAAGAGCAGACTCTGTTGACTTACCTGAACTGTATGCGTGTTGGTTCGGGTGTAGGGGCAGATGGACTAGCGCTTTCTCCCTCAGGTGCCTGTCACATAGCCTTTCCAAGGTCTTTAGCATAAAGGAGGTCAGGCTTATTGGTCTGAACGACTTGGGGTCCGTGTAGTCTCCCTTACCTGGTTTTGGTATGAAGATGACTTTGACTTCTCTCCATTGTCTCGGCACGTACATGTGTGCCAAACAGGCACACAGGACGGTGGTGATCCTGTGGGTCAGTCTCTCCCCACCCCACTTCATCAGTGCAGGAAATATACCGTCTGGTCCTGGTGACTTGAACGAGTCAAAGCTGTCTATGGCCCATTGTGTTCTGCAGGGTGTAATTACCTCGTTGGCCAGTCGCCATCCTTCCTCTGTTGGGATGGTTTCCTCATCCGACCACTCGATTGGACTCGTTATTTCGCAGTCCGGGAAGTGCGTCTGTACGAGTACGCATTGTGTTTCCTCAGGTGAGTTGGTGAGGGTGTTGTCTGGCTTTCGCAGGGATCCCAAAGTTATGGTTGGATTGTTGGAGAGGACTTTCCTTACCCTGTTAGCCTGTGTGGTTGTCTCAATGTTGGTGCAGAAGTTTCGCCATGAGCTAGTGCTTCTGTATCTGAGCCGTTTTTTATACCTGGTGTGGTGGAACTGATTAGTTGTTTTTTCTCACTCTTCCCGTAAGAACATAGTATTCAAACAACGAATCATTTATGATAAGACAGTAGGCAGCAGTCCCAACGGGTAATGTCTTTTTAAATTCCATTTCCACTCATATGTCTACAGCACCAGAGTTGAAGGTATCCGCCTGACGTGAGGTGTCAATGACAAATAATGGAGTCTTCGTTTTATAATGTACCATATTCACCATCGGGCTGGCGGTCTGTTTTCCATAATAATTTTGTTGAAAATTTGCAAAAGCGTTGTATATTAAGGCGTAAGAACCTTGTTCAAAGTCTGCTGGAGATGAATCGTACGGATAACATTGAGAGTTTAGGTATACCTTACAACTTTGCAAATTACAATGGTCGAACTGACTCATCCTTGGTTTCGTCATTTTTGCGAGATGTCTGCAGTCCGACAATGACAAAGCGAGGTTTCTCCAATTGGCTGCTCGTCTTGATTGGCCACACGTGTTTCAATGAACCGTGTGGCAGTAGTGGATATTCATAGAGATCCCACGTGCGAAACGCTATAGGTAGAGGTACATCATTTTCAATGTATTGCATTAATCGAAGTCTTTCTCTATCAGACACTTTAACTATCGGCATGCGCCATACAATGCGTGTAATTTCAATTTCGATATGTTTACCCGTTAACGGTATGGCGCTGTTGTTATTGGTGTTTGAACGATTCAGTATCAACTCGTGTTTAGCGTTAATTACGAGTATAACCTTTCTGTAGTCTTCAGCAAAGCCCAAGAGGTGTTTTAGCGGGACAGTGAAGCTAAAGTCCTTATCTTCGATTGGTTTAATTGGCCCCAAGTTCCAACAGGAACTTTCTAATGCATGATCGCTCTCCTTCCCATATGAAAGGATGCCTTTCATTGTTGTTGTAATCCCACAGTTTTTGGTCCTGTCAATTTCCACTCCGTTCAGTTCATAGCGAATGTCTTGAAACAAAAATGCCATTGCGTTGTTAATTAAAGTGCACTCTTTATTGATTTTACCTTCAATTAACAAATGGCTTCGATGCGGCAGCACGATGAGATGGCCTATTGATGGGGATTCGCACTTCATCGTTGTTTTTGAATGAGTCATTGTATGGGTTAAATGGGTGAATTTCTATACTTTCAATACTATCATCTATCAACACACATTGAATCTGACGAGGACATATTTTATAGCCCAGCTGTTGTAGGAAATTAACGTTAGCTCTTGTTAATTTCAACCTCGCTCGAGCAGGGGTGGTATGGTGTTGTGAATTTGTTGTTGTTGTTTTTGTTGATGATGATGATGATGATGTCGGTTGAGGTGGTAGCGGTGTTGTCCCATCAGAGAATTGACCAATACTAATGCTGTCGAATCTTTCGTCTCGGTTTTTATAGATAATCATCTCGTGGATACTTTTCTAATATGGAGTCTGAGCGAAATGTTTTCACCTTTGAAATTTACCATGTCATCGTGCTCGTTTACAATTCGCACTTCGATTCTCTGTATGGTGTTCGCCTGCTTTAGCGGTAGATAAACAATGTTGGTAGGACACTCTATAATCTGATATCGTGGCGGCACGTTTGGCGAGAATTCGTGAAGTACATGCGACGGTTTATTGTTGACGAATGAGACTTCGATGATGTTGCATTCTATTCTTATAGAGTTGGTGATGAGTATATCTATCGGTTTATCAGACACGTGTGTCTCACCAGTTCCGCCCTTAAGAACTTTATTAGAGAATCCGAAAAGCAGACCGATGCTGTTTTCCTGGTCGAATTTAACATCATGTTTTGGTGAAGTAATGAAACACTGCGCCGTGTTGGTGTTTACTTCAATCTCGACAATATTCATCGGATCATTTCCGCTTTTAGCTTTAATATGTTTTTTCAAATATCTTATTATATCACTCAGTTCGTAAGCACCCACCGATATCTTGATAACATGATCACCATAGTGAAACTTGTTGTTTGTCACATCCACGTTCGGTATTGAATTGAATGTTTTGAAATAGATCAAAGCGCATTCATAAGACGACGAGTCATCGAGCTCTATTGCGGGTAAAAAGTCAGCACACAGTTCCGCTTTATTATCATTCAAGCTGATTGTGAAAGAGGACATTATTATCGGTTCGAATGCGTAATCAGTATGCGTCAATATCGTGGGAAACTGTTTTATTTATAGCTCACGCTCGGTAATTTTTATAATTAACACGTGCTGATAACGCATGCGTTCGACAACGACGTGCTATGTCACATATGTGTGTGTGTGTGTGCGTGTGTGCGCGTGTTGGGGGAAGCCCTCAGATAAGCATTCAGAGCACGAGGAAAAACTAATAATAAATAACCATATATTTATATAAGAGTAATCGGTTTTATTCATAAAATTAAAACATGGTTTCAACGGTATCATAGAGAAAGTTGAGACACAAGTGACCACAATTCTTTGCATTGTATCTCTGCACTCTGGTGTAATTGTATTCGATGCGCACCGGTCTCGTTGGCGGGCCGCCGACGGTGTTAACAGCGTCTTTAATGCGTCCGTGTGCGTAGACGGGGTCGTTTATGTGGTTGTTGGCGTTAACAGCGTCTTTAATGCGACCTTGTACGTGGGCGGGGTCGTTGATGTGGCTGTTGGCGTTAACAGGTCTGTTGATGAGGTTGTTGGTGTTAACGGGTCCGTTAATGAGGCTGTTGGTGTTAACAGGTGCGTTGATGAGGCTGTTGGCGTTAACAGGTGTGTTGATGAGGCTGTTGGAATCACCCCTGTTCATATATTCAATAAATTCTTTAGGCGGTCTCAAGTCCCCATAACTATCAAAGTATAAGCAATTCCCACCCTTTTTGACGTACGCCGTCCAATGTGTCCCTTCACCGGTGTCTAAATTAAAAATTCCCGTTTCATTGACATGCGGCCCCGTCGACGGTAGGGTGTTCCTCATGAAGTTACCTCTGAAGTATGGTATTTTCCTTCTTGCTATACATTTCATTATGTCAATATCCGTTAGAGGATGTTTCGGTAAACCTAGTTTTTTTTTTGATAAGGAGATAGATAAAGCCCCATTCCGGCTTTGTACGGTTTCAGATACAAACCCTTTCCGACCGTTGCACAATCGCCACGATTTCTCCTAACCATCTCGTAAATATTCTTTGCTGCTGTTGTTACACCACCCGCTAGGGTACCGGTCGCAGCCAATGCACCCAACAACGGTATGAGTGGTAAAAAACCACCTCTCTTCGGTATGGGAATCACTCGCGGCGTTTTCACAATTTTTCCTTTGACATACTTTCTCGCTGCTTTGACGGCTGTGTTGATCAAAGCATTAGTCGACGGAGTTTTACCATTTTTTGAACGCTTTTTGCGTGCTCCTATGCGTTTTTTCACAACATCACGAGTCGTCTTGATGACTTTCGACAAGGGCACACCCATACCTTTCTTAACCTTGTACTTCATAATTCTGTTGACTGCAAAAGCGGCTGCTCTCTCTGGAAAATGTTGCGATTCACGCATACGCTTCTCAGCAGCTTCAGCCAAAAGCAAATCCGCTTTGTGTCGCGACTGTAATGAATCGTTTTGTTTGTATGCAATGTCGTGAAGCTTACAAGCTTCGTCCAAACCGTTGATTCCCTTATCACCACGAGCTAAACGTTTATCTAATTTAGTGCCAGGCCCACAGTAATTGTAGCCAGGCAGGTGAAGTTCGAAGGGTAATTTATTAATTATATTGTTAATCAGTCCTCGACCTCTGACTTTTCGCGGCATACTGAACCTATTCACATAACTCATCTTGTTAAGTAGTCATCTGCAATCACGTACGCGTGTGTGTATGATTATTTATAGTGACTTAGTTTATGCAGCAATCACAATCACATTTGAATCTATTACATCCCATCATATTCTCCTCCTCCTCCTCCTCCTCCCCCTCCTCCTGTTCAACAACACGACTACAAGCAGACTCTTCACTCATCATGTCGTCCTCGACTATTTCTACTTGAGCTCCCGATGATGTTTTATCCCTCTTACAATATGGACATTGCTCAACGGTCCAGGCAGGTAGATCGAATTGTGTAATGTCAGGATCATCATCAGAATTATAAACAGGATACTGCTTGCAGTAAAAAAACTGTTGCACTTGTGGATCATTTCTTAAATGTTCCGGTAATTTATCCTCTGCAAAGCGTATAATTTGCTTGAAATATTTCAAAAGGAAATCTTTAGTCATAAGATGTAAATCTTCAGAGGTACATACATGATGCATGATAGCGTTGATGATAATACTGACTCTATATATAAAATAAACGTTCGCGTTCAGATGACGATCACATCAGAATGAAGTTCAGAAAACAGAACACGTCTCTAAAAATCGACAGATGGGATTTTGATAATGAAACTATGAATCATAATTACAACAAGCACGGTCCTTTACTACCGAACAGCATCCGATGTCTTATCAGCGGACCGTCCGGATGTGGTAAAACAAACGTCTTGCTGTCATTACTGCTCGAACCCAACGGTTTAAAGTTTCTTAATGTGTATCTGTACTCAAAATCCCTCCAAAGACCGAAATATGTTTTTTTAAACGAAATACTAAGCAAGGTGGATGACTTGTCATTTTACACGTTTAACGATAAGAGTGAAGTTATACCACCGGACGAGGCTAAAGAAAATAGCGTTATTATTTTCGACGATGTAGCCCTACAAGATCAGGATACAATTCGTCAGTATTTTGCGATGGGGCGACACAGAGAGCTGGATTGTTTTTATTTATGTCAAACGTACAGTAAAATACCCAAACAGCTGGAAAGACAACGCTAATCTAATACTGCTTTTCAAGCAGGACGATTTAAATTTACGTCATGCTTACACTGATCACGTCAATACAGATATGACTTGGGAACAATTCAGAAAAGTCTGCGAGACATGTTGGGAGGATAAACACTCGTTCCTGACCATTGACAAGGAAAAAATGTTGATAAGGGGCGTTTTCGTAAGTGTTTCGATTATGTAATTATTGTTTGAAATGAACATGTATAAATAACGCTAATAGTATCTTCATCGTTTCATTTCAAAAATGGAGACTGCTGCAACCAGCCCCGTTTTCGGAGACAAACAGTTAAAAAGAAAACTTGTGAAATCAGTTGATTCAGTAAAAAAGAAGATTAAATCGCTAGGTTTCTATAAGTCCGATTCTGTTAATAAAGAGCAATTAGATGATGTGTTTATCCAATGTTTGAAAAAAAATAAAGGATAATACAAGAAATCTCAACGGCGCAATCCTACGACTTAAGGCTTTGGAGGAACGTTTTAAAGCACCGTTTGCGTCTGCATCACCCTCACGAGCGACTCTTCCACATCCACCTGCTGCAGTTGGACCCTCACCGTCTCTTAATCCACATTCAACTTCACCAATACCACCACCACCACCACCACCACCATCACCACCTCAGCCGGACAAAAAGAAACGAATAACACCCAAACCTGTAGTTGGTCGAAAGCGTATTGGTGCAATATCACTAGACGAAGTTGTAAATAAAAAAAACACGAGTAAAGCTGATGTTGTGAAAGAGATACATACTTATAAATACGCGAGAAGAAACTTTGCAAGAAGACGTTTCATACAGAAAGGATTAGATGATGCTTGGCAAATTGATCTTATAGATTTACAAAAGTACTCTCGAGATAATTCCGGCTATAAATATATCTTGGTATGCATTGACACGTTCTCAAAGTATCTATGGATGCTCCTAAAGTCTAAGAATAAAACTGATGTATGCCGCGCTATGACAGAAATATAACGCGAAACAAGACGTCCTACGAATTTACAATCTGACTCTGGTAAGGAGTTTTATAACAAAGATTTTCAAATGCTCATGAAGAGATACAATATAAATCATTATGCTACATTCACCATTATGAAAGCTTCAATCGCTGAACGTGTGATAAGAACATTAAAACATTGGCTATGGCAATTGTTCACCTTGAATGGAACATATAACTGGACCAGACAAATTGATAGCCTCGCAAAACGATACAACACGAAGATTCACTCCACCATTGGTATGCCACCTTCAGAAGTTAATAAAAACAACTCTATAGACCTACTTCGTAAGGTTTATAATCATAGAAAAGTGAAATCACCGTCTAAATATAGAGTTGGTGATTATGTGAGAATAAGCAAGTATAAATCGACTTTTGCAAAGGGTTATACTGCCAACTGGACTGCTGAAATATTTCAAATTGTAAAGGTGAAAACTACTCAACCGACCACCTACTTATTGCAAGACGAAAAGAAAGAGCCTATTTCAGGTTGCTTCTATGAGCAAGAACTGCAAAAAGTTAAGAATCCTGATATTTACCTCGTTGAGAAGATCTTAGAGCGTAAGGGAAATAAAGTATATGTGAAGTGGTTGGGATTAAACGAAAAATCATTGATTGATAAGAACAATGTCATCACATGATTATTTCAAACTGTAAACTACATATTAAAAAAAAATATTCAAGAATTCAAACTTAACAGTGATATCCACGACTACAACACTAGAAATAAACACAAGATTGCAGTGAAGGCCAGTCGTCTCCGGAAGGTTAGCACGTCGTTTGTGGGGAACTGTATACGATTTTATAATAAAATAACCATCGATATAGTTAATTTTCCATTCAGTAAATTTAAGTCTCGTATTAAACGTTATTTGTTAAGTCTAAGTAATTATACTGTCAACGATTTCTTAAATGACAAAAATGCTTTTAAGCCAGTGATAGTTAAATCCTGTTAGTTTTAATATACATATGCTTCACTTAGCATATTTCCTTGTATAAATAGCTCTGTCGTTGCATTTTATGAAACATGATGCTATTGATGCTGTTTCTCGCCGAAGAGTCATTTTAATCTTTGATATTATTAATGTCCGGCAGCCTGAATATGTCATGCTCGCTTAAAGGGCTTTGCTTACGGCGGCGTCGTTGATCGGGTCGCCACCTTCCCTAACAGATGGTCGAGGGAGGCGATGGCTGAGATACGCGTCATACTCGTGATCGGGTGCTGTTTGTGGAGTCCGGTCTGTTCATGCTTGCAATGGCAAAGTAATTACCTTAATACTAGTGTTATTTTATTGTATGTAGATTGACGAGAGACATAATCCTGTTCTGGATTAGTTTTATTGTTATTGACGCTTAGAGACCTTATACATCTCTAACAATATTAAGTTTACTTATTTTAATTTTAGCGCTTAGAGATCATTTACATCTCTAAGGACTTTTAAATAATTGTTATTAATCGTATTTGGACGCTCACAGACCATATACATCTCTGAGATATTAAATTAATTTTATGTACTTTTTGTTTATTCGGACAGATCGTATTCAATACGTCCTTAATATTTGTTAATTTATTTTTATTTAATTGTTAATCAGTATATTTTTTTAATCATTATTATTAAGTAAGATTGGCAGTTTTTTTTTAAATTGTATAAATTCACGCTTTGACTTGTAAAAGTGCCCTTGTGGCCCATTTGCAGAATAAATATTGATTTTGATTTTGATTTTTTGATTTAAAAAATAAAAAAAATGAGAGGTATTGTATTTTTTCTTTTCTTTTTTTTTACCGATTCAGGGAAAACCCTACACATGTAAATGTATAAATAAAAGATTTTTTTAATACACACAAAGCGAAATTTATTAAAAAAAAAGCAAACACTCGCAAACCACAGCATTTAGAAAAAAAGAAGAATATAATTGATACACACTAGAAAAAAAAATTGGTAAGAAACCAATTAAAATATACACGAAAACAAAAAAATTATTAAGTAGGTAAGTACATGTTTCTCCCCACCACCCTCTTTCGAGTGAAGTGATAACACTTAAAGTATATGTTAGTGAGATATTTAATAACTTTAAAACATTTCAAGTTTATAATGTAAAAGAAAATTCGCTTAGAGCAAACAATTAAAAAATAAGCATATGTTTTCCCCCCATTTCAAGCAAAGTAATAACACTTTGATAAAATACATCTTATAAGATAATTAATAACTTTAAAACAATATCATTCGCTAATTTGACAAAATTCAAGTTTATAAAGTAAAAGAAAATTCGCTTCGAGCAAAAAAAAAATTACATGATTATATGTCTATATCACAATAAAATCGTAAACAGTAAACAGCAACAACATAACAAACTTGTCCCCAATATTACTGTTAAATAAGGAAAATTTAAAACATTCAAGCGGAAAATCGTGAAAATGTGATATGAAAGATGTGAATTTAACATTTATATCACCCACCGTCTGCTGGAAATGCGACGAGGCGTTACACCACACACTCATTAATACATAATATTCAGAACAAAAGTTTTTCCTGAGATACATCGACGACAGGTAATGATGCATTTTAACTATTATAATATTCATCGGGACTTCATGCACCCAGTAGTGTAACAGTTCATTATTTTCAAGATGCTTAATCATCTTTCTTCTAAAGTCATACGCATCGGAATTGGAAAGGGTCATTTTCTGTAAAAACAAAAAAAATTAAAAAGTTCACTAAATCACTATCACTGAAACTGAATGATGAATGTACGTCCAACAGCACCCTTCACAATCATATGAACTTTTCCACTGTTCATAACATCTATGGCTGAATCATCCAGCTCGCTGAAGCGTCCTGGTAGGGATACGTGACCAATGTCTTCGATCACAACCACAATATGTCCGTTCGTGTGGTACTTCGAATCCCACCTGCCGCAGGACTCGATGAGCAGAGGCGTATTGAACGGTAGGTCCTTCACCTTCACCCAGGTGATTATTTTACTACCGGTGTCGTTTAAAGCGTCAAGCGACATTTTCGATTGAAAATTAATAAAATAAATTAGATAAATGAACTTACAAAAAATTCACACGAATGTGGTTGTTAAATTACAATATGAGTTATACATTAACCTGTACGTTACTCATCGCTTATATACCCCAACAGCATCATAGGAGGAGGTGGGGGAAAGATAACACCGTACCTATTTTGTATGTGTTAATATAACTAGTTAGGTGATTCCCACGACGCTGGATCTAATGTAGCGTTTAAACCCCTCGACATCTTATTAATTCTCCAAATCCGCCAAAGCCTACGGACGCGAGGGGTTATTAATCCCAGCGGATATACCAAGTCATCATCACCATCTTCAGGGGTATTACCGGGAGGGACTATCAGATCTTGTTGTTGCTGCGGTTGTTGTTGTTTTTTTTTATTATTATTAAAAATGGGATTGCTCTTGGCCAGCATCTAGCCAGGGGGCAAAGATGAGGCCGACGATGAAGCGAGCTCACCCAGAAGATGCCTATTCACTCGTGCCTTAAAAAGGTCCAGGTTATATGAACTCGGAAATACAGACGCCGGCAGAGAATTCCAAACCTTAGAAGTGCGCATTATAAAAGAAGATGCAAAGCGCTTGGTTCGAATTAGAGGAATTTCGACCAGGTAAGGATGGTAGCCAGCCGTACGTCTGGATGTCCGATGGAAGAAGGGGGAAGGCGGTATGAGCTCATGGAGCTCCTGAGCACACTCACCGAAGTACAGTTTGTAGAAGACGCACAGACATGCTACTTTGCGTCGATGTGCTAAGCTCAAGTGATTGTTCATCCGGTGTATACATATCATTCGCATGAGGCGGTGGGGGCCGTTCGGGCTCCGACTCTTCTGACTCATCATTACCTAATGATTGAAAAATATACTGCCACTGATCGAGTGATGAGGTGTCTGAAGAGTCCTCCTCCTTATTCTCCTCCTCCTTCTTCTCCTCCAGAGGCTTCACAATGCAAACCAGCTCGCACGCTGATCTTGGTGCTAATGGTTTCTGCATTTTGTCGCTTGTGATACTAACAGCCGAGCTCACCAGCTTTTAATAACGCAGTGGCGTGGTAGCGAGTAGGGGCTAATTATTTTTATCGAAACGTATGAGTTATTATTTCCCTTAAGAAGCTTACCACGAATGGTGTATGTAATTGATAACATAAAAACATGTATTTTATTATTGAGTTAAAAAACAATGTTACGGATATTAACGCACATCCTGTTTTTGCAACTGCTTTAGAAACATAAGTCGAGTTATCGATATGTATTTTAATTAGGTTAAAAAACAATGTTGGGGATATAAAGGAGCTTCCTGTTTTGCAGCTGCTTTAGAAACATAACTCGGGTTTAACATATGAGGAACGTCTTCACAAAACGTTGTCTGTCCTTTTGTTAATTTGTCTAGTTCTGAAATCGTCCAAACAACCATACAGGGTGTCCCAGAAATCGACGTCAAGCCGTAAAAGGGTGATAGACCAAGTTATAACAGTTCTCAGAAAAATACGAAAAAAAATCTATCTCATGTTTAAAAAAAATTATGGTCACTTTAAAAATTTACTAAAAAAATCAATCCCTGTAATGGTTCTTTAACTCCAATTGCTACAAATCCCATAATTTATCTAATTTTATTATTAAATTAATAATCTTGAATTATTAAATAAATAATCTTGAATAATGCTTGTGTAGATTTTTGCCTAAAATTCAAAGCCAACTCCTCCTACTTGGAAGAAAATTAAACTTTTTCAAAACCAAATTATTCAAATTTACTATTTCGCCCAACTTTAACTGACTGTACTGAAAAAAAATGTACTACGCTAGTTTGGCAAGTAACATGAAAAATTTGCGCATTTAATAAGGATTCAAAAATGGTGTAATACTTTCTAGATTACGTTTTCAATAATTGGTCAAGTTTTTTTTTGTAAATAGCCTCGGTTTTTACACAAAATGTCCATACTTCCTTAAAATGACTTAAGCTTACCTAAAGCTTTGCTAAACTCCGTTTTAGTTGGATAGAGACGGAGAGAGTCATTTTACGAAGTGTGAGCGAGATAAGAAATCGAAATTTCACGTAATTTAAAAGCAAGATTATGATAGTGACTCAACCTTTTTACTTTAAGTCAGGACCAGTTTTCTCATCTTAGAAAAAAAAAACAAATTATCAGATTTAATTTTTTTTTATTACAATAAATGTTCAAACTGCCTTCTTTCGACGGCAATGCACGCACGACATCTTCTTAAAAAAGATCTGGTTATTTTCCGGGCAAATCTTCCCCTATTTACAAAGTCAACGGCTTCCGTTATTGTTTCCCGCAGCTCGGCTAAATTCTCTATTGTTTTTGAGTACACTTTCTCTTTTACCGCTTCCCAGTAAAAAAAATCTAGGGGATTTAAATCAGGCGAACGGGGTGGCCACAAGATTGTCCCACCGCGCCCTATACACCTGAGCGGGTATTCTTCATCAAGATGTACTCTTACTAAACGGGCATAATGCGCTGGGCAGCCATCTTGCTGGAACCACATTTCCCTGTAAACGTTCAGTGGCACGTCTTCTAATAAATCTGGTAAAGTATTTTGAAGAAAATCCAAATAAACTGCGCCATTCAAAATCTCTGGCAGCTCAAAAGGTCCAATTATTTTGCCATTTAGTATCCCGGTCCACATGTTTACTTTAAATCGATACTGTGACTTATCTTGCCTCATCAAATTTGGATTTTCTACATGCCACTCGTGCAAATTGTGCAAATTCATGTAGCCATTTTTTTTAAATGTTGACTCATCGGTCCATAAAATCTTCTCTAAGAATCGAGGGTCTTCTCTGTGCTTTTCTAGCATCCTTTGGCAAAACGCAACTCTAGGAGCGTAATCCCGTGGCAGTAATGATTGTACTCGCTGTACATGATACGGGTGGAACTCGTTCTTTTTTAAGATTCGGTGGGCGGTACTCTTAGATACACCTGTGCTTGTTTCGATTCCACGTACAGAAGCACTTGGGTCTTCTTGGACTGCTTGTAGTACGACGTCTTCGTACGGATTACGATGTCTTCCTTCACCATGTACTTGGTTAGGGAATCGTCCCTCTGATAGTGAACGGTGCACATTAATAAAAACTCGATGATCTGGGTGACGATTGTTCGGGTACCTCTCACGATAAAGTCTAGCGGCTGCATTGGCATTGCATCTGCATTCCCCATAAACGAGGTGCATGTTCGCATATTCCAATGCAGTGTACACAGCCATGGTAGTACTACACAATCACAGGATCAGCAACAGTCCAGAGTAAAGCACAGGTCGTCAGAAAGAGGAATTAAACAGTCCAAATCACAAGCAATTAAGTCCAGAAAACAACGCAAAAAGTGGTAAGTACGGAATCAACATGAACGAATACGGAGATGCGCAGTAAACGAAGCAGCGTAACGTACTGATTTGTAATTGTGTGTGTGTCTGCGCTTACAAAACAGAACAATAACTACTGCTGTCTCATTCGCACTCATCGGTAAATTGTATCTCCGTTTCATGATAAAGGTTGTGTCACTGATAAAGGTGGCGTCACTCTCTGTCTCGCTCACACTTCGTAAAATGACTCTCTCCGTCTCTATCGAACTAGAAACGGAGTTTAGCAAAGCTTTAGGTAAGCTAAAGTCATTTTAAGGAAGTATGGACATTTTGTGTAAAAACCGAGGCTATTTACAAAAAAAACTTGACTTATTATTGAAAACGTAATCTAGCAAGTGTTACACCATTTTTGAATCCTTATTAAATGCGCCAATTTTTCATGTTACTTGCCAAACTAGCGTAGTACATTTTTTTTTCAGTACAGTCAGTTAAAGTTGGGCGAAATAGTAAATTTGAATAATTTGGTTTTGAAAAAGTTTAATTTTCTTCCAAGTAGGAGGAGTTGGCTTTGAATTTTAGGCAAAAATCTACACAAGCACTATTCAAGATTACATAATAATAAAAAAAATAGATAAATTATGGGATTTGTAGCAATTGGAGAAGAACCATTACAGGGATTGATTTTTTTAGTAAATTTTTAAAGTGACCATAATTTTTTAAAAACATGAGATAGATTTTTTTTCGTATTTTTCTGAGAACTGTTATAACTTGGTCTATCACCCATTTACGGCTTGACGTCGATTTCTGGGACACCCTGTATTTTCCAAGGTGTGTTTATATGTCGAACAATCCTTGCTCAATACACGATCTTCTTTTTCTTCAGAACCCATATCCCCCCGGTCCTCAAAAGTCATTTGGGGTTTCATCACATTTTTGTTAGTATCCCCTAAATGATCAGCAGCATTTTTCAACAACAACGTGTTGTTTACAGGCTGCTTGTTAACTCTGACAGAGAATTCCACACCAACGTCATCCCTCAAGACCTGCGAATAGGTGCCTGCTGACCATTACTGTTTAACAGTTACTTCACGTTTATTACGCTGATGAATTTCTTCACGCGAGATTTCCAATCGTAATACAACCACATCTTCTTCGTTGGATCAAATCGGCACTCTTGTCAATTCTGTTTGTTTCACCTACACAGATCTATCTGGTTCAATACCACTTCTTGAAGACATTTGAAGTTTTATAAACCAATCACCACGCATGGTACTGTCCGATTTATGTATTACATACGCTTTCGTCACGAACCACTCGTTTGCAACGGTACATGGTGGAATATAATAATCACGCAGTAACGGTGTTAGTGTTATATTATTTTTTACACCACTAATCGATGACTCGATAATCAAAAGCACTGATAACGGTAACAAATTCGTGATAAACATTTTTTACTATACACTTCAGGAGATGAGCAAATCACAACTAGAATGATAATAACGCATGTTTGAAATCGTCCATTCTTTTAACGATCACAATCTGGCGACGTATTCACTAGTATTGCTTAAGTTTTGGCGGATCAGTCACATTAATTAGCGTAGAGTTGCGGCTTGCCAACATTTTAATTAGAAATGCACACAAGTGTTTTGTAATAATTCTAACAACCAATCAACTTTTTGGGGATTCTAGCTCATTTATTATTCTTACAACTATGTAACGTTATCAGTATTGACCTGTTTTGACAGATTAACCATATTAATTAGCTTAAAATTAATGCTTGCCAAAATTTTTATTAAAACGACGCACACGTGTTTTTAATTAATTATAATACATGTAACGTTATCAGTATCGACTTCTTAATTAACATATAAAGTCATACGAACTGAACAACAAGGAAATATAGTTACTTTTCCCAAGGCATAGGTATATGCTACTAACACATAAAATTAAATGCAGTAGTGCCGAAACTAACGCAAAAAACTTGCACAACCTTTGTATGGCGAAGGGCTCGCCTTACCCACCGCCTTAACACTCACTCATTAACATGTCTTCCTAATCCGACACCTACTCATAAACCACACCGACGGCGTCGTCAACAACCTATCTAACAACCTCATCAACGACCCCCTCACGATACATCCACATACAACACTCATCACACTCTCACACCCACGGCCCCGCGCCGCGCCCCAACAAGGCCGTACACGACCTGACAACGTTTCACATACTAAAGCGCTACCACGCCACTTTATTGCTTTTTTTTTCTTTTTTTACCACAAGTGGCGTGGGAGCGCACCTGGCGTGGTAGCGATCTCCCATATTAAATCGCTTTGCGCTACCACGCCATTACACGCTTTTTTTTACTTACACTGGCCTGGGAGCGCACACCTGGCCTAGTAGCGATCTCCATACTAAGGCGCTACCACGCCACCTGGCCTGGTAGCGATCTCCATACTAAGGCGCTACCACGCCACCTGGCCTGATAGCGATCCCATACAAGGCGCTACCACGCCATTTATTACACTTTTTCCTTAAAGTGGCGTGGTAGTGACAATAAATAGCTACTAATGTATTTCGTTTGTTAGGTAACGGTAAGACTGATAATTTTACAACTGGCCTCTTCAAAATTCCGTTCTTTATTTTTAATGTGACGACACGAACGTACCCATCTTTTCCTGGGTGGACGTCTAGGATTCTACCAAGGGCCCACTTCCCCGCTGGAAAATTATCATCATGTATTATTACCATGTCGTCCTTTTCAATGTTCTTTTGCGGTGTGTTCCATTTTGGCCTGGGGGAGAGTTGATTCAGATATTCAAACCTCCATCGTTTCCAGATGTCTCTAAATATTTTTTGAGTTAAGTGCCATCTCGTTCTCGCGTCTTCTTCTGTTTCTATCACTGTTACTCCAGGTCGGCCGGTTAATAAATGAGATGGGGAGAGAAAAGCAAGGTCTTCGATATTTTCAGTTAACGGACATAGCGGGCGTGAATTCAAACATGCTTCGAGCTGGGCTAGGATAGTGGCGTACTCCTCATAAGTGAGTTTTTGCTCTACTATGACGCGTTTGATGTGATGTTTAACACTTCGCACTGCTCTTTCCCAAAGGCCCCCTGCGTGGGGCCAAGAGGGGCAATTGATATGCCATTCAATTTCCATCTCAGAGATTTCTGAGAGGAAGGTGTCGTTAAAAATGTTGCGTAGCTCTTGCCATTCTTTGATTAATATATTGTTAGCGCCTATGAAATTAGTTCCTTGGTCGCTGTAAAGGTGGCGCGGAGTTCCTTTTCGAGCTGCCATTCTTCGTAATGCAGCTAAAAATGCGGAACTTGTTAGATCGGTCACCAATTCCAAGTGGACAGCCTTGGTAACCATGCAAATGAAGACCGCTATGTACCCCTTTAATGTTTTTATACCGCGTCCTTTGTTCGCCTTAATATCGACGAATCCTGTGTAGTCAACGCCTGTGTGTTCAAACGGCTTAGCTTCATTCACCCGGGCCTCAGGTAAGGTCCCCATGATCTGGTGTTGTTTCTTGCCTTCAACTTTCTTGCATTTAACGCATCTTCCAACTTGTTTTTTCACGGTGTTCATTCCGCCCAGCACCCAATATTGTTCTCGCAGTTTAGCTATGGTAAGTCGAGCTCCACCATGTAGTGTCATGGCGTGAGCTTGCTCAATCAGTAATGTTGTAAGTCGTGTGTTTTTTGGGATGATTTTCGGATGCTTCATCTCGTACGGAGAATGTTCGCTTCGTCTAGTCTGCCTCCTACTCTCAGAATGTTGTATTCGTCAATGAAAGGTTTTAATTGGAAATAATTTCTTTTTGTTTCAACTTGTTTATGTGTACGCAAGTATTCTATATCCGTTCCCAATTATATTCGGTGTCAATGCCCGTAATATCCAAGCAACTATTCTTGTTATTTTAGCGAGTGAGCTAAATTTGTCCAATAAACCTTTTATAATATTATCTTGTTTAACCGACTGCGTCACACAAAGGAGGGTACTGTTGTTAATGTTGTTTTGGCTTGTGTTATTTGAGCGGGATTTTTTCTCTTCTTCGTTAGTGGTGTAATAATGTGGATGTTTTGAGTCCTCGGAAGTTATATCAAATGTTGATAGCCAGGACGGACCGTGCCACCATAAAGTGTGATTTTTTAACTGCGTCGCTGTTAGGCCTCTGCTTGCTGCATCGGCGGGGTTATCACATGATTTCACATACCGCCAATGGTCCTCAGGCATTATTTTATTTGTTGTTCTACTTTGTTGGCTACGAAGGGTTTCCATCGGTTCGGTTCGCCTTGCACTATCTTTGAATCCGTCCAGCCATATGTTACTATATTACGTTCGTGTAAGGAATGTTTTATTTTTTCCATCAATCTCGCTAGTAGATGGGCTCCGCTCAGTTCGAGTCTTGGTAATGTTAATGTTTTCTTGTGTGGCACAAGTTTGGTTTTAGCCGCAACGAGAACCACATTAGGTTGGTGTTTTATTCGTGCATAAACTACACAAGCGTATGCTTCAAGGGACGAGTCACTAAACCCGAGAAGTTCTATGACGTCATCCTTGTTACAAAGTAACCATCTCGGTATTTTACATTCATTCAGTGGCGGTACGGTCTTAAAAGCCCAAAAGCCTGGCTTGCGTTACTAAAATTAGCAAAAACCAAATATATGTACGACTAAATTATTTTTCCATTTCAAACTAACTTAAAATCCGCGCGGCGGCGCCTGATCTGTATATTCTATTCATCTTGGTCGGGGTAGTAGTACAAAATTCGACCGTAGCAAATAAGTGGCGCTACTGCCCCGCGAAATGAGCGGTCTACGATAGAGTTGAGACACGGGCTAGTCATCTCGCTCGCACGCACGGGCTTGCAAGCGGGCTTTAATGCTGATATCTTTTTTCTCTTTCTTATCTATGAAAACTGCTACAAAACGAGATATACGTATCTATAGCTAGATCTAGCAAATAGTTTGTGACTAGAAGCCCGGCTTTCGACGTGAAGTTATCAACAGATGTTAGTGAAATGTGAATTTCGCGCGTGCGTGTTCATGACTGGATGGATTGTGATGCTAACTTCATTGATTACAATTATGTACATTACTTGAAACTGAACAATTTGTTTGAGCGGATAGTGTTATGTATTAAAAAGTTTATTAAAGTGGAAAGTGACGATGGATGAAGTCGTTCCGTGTGACGATTTAAAATGTGCAGAAGTTATCGGCGCAGAAAAGGTAGGCGCGTTAAACTTTGCACAAAAAAGCAACTTATTTTTCACCGAAACCTACGCCTGACTTGAGTATTTCTCAGATAAGCAAGTCACATTAAACGACAATTTTATCTAGTAATAGCATGCCTTCAGTGTGTTTTGTTGGTCTGTCCTGTCTACGCCACACCAGTTAGTGATGATGAAGAGTGAAGATTTTCTAGTATGGTAATATGGCAAGGTATCAAGGTAGAAGATAGATTTATTGATATTTTGTGTGAAAAAAATACAATAATGTATCCCTCGGCTTGCCCTTCTCTGCAACCCTAGGCACGCCACTGCATTCATTCAGCTGTTCGATATCAATAATTGCTTTTGACCATTCTGCATAGATTTTATCCGACACATAATCGTCCCATTTTGTATCTTCTTTCCAAACTAGTTGAAATAAGATTTTAAGTTTTGTTGTAAATGGGGCGAGCCAGCCTAATGGATCATATAGTTTGGAGATTTCGGATAAAAGTGTTCTCTTTGTCGGTTTTCCTGTTATTTGGGTTGGTTTGCAGTTAAATGTGAAAGTATCTTCGGTGGGGTTACAGCATAATCCCAATGTTTTTGTTATGTTATCTACTTTGAAGTTGAAGACCATTTCCTCGCTACCCTGTTCTTTGTTTATGTTTTCCAAGATACCTTCATGGTTTGATGACCACTTTCGTAAATTGAAACCTCCCGTTTTCAAAAGGTTGTTTAAATCGGAAACTAACTTCTTCCCTTGTTCTAATGTGTGTGCTCCATGTAACAAGTCATCCATATAGAATGCCTCCTCCACTATTTTCGCTGTTTCTGGGAAATTTTCACGTTCGTCATCTGCCAGTCTTCTTAATGTCATCATAGCTATAAATGGTGCTGATTTGGTTCCGTACGTTAATCTTGTTAATTGAAATGTTTGTAAATGTTTTTCAGGACTATTTTGCCAAATTATTTTCTGTAAATGTTGATCAATCTCATTCACGAGTATCTGGCGGTACATTTTTTCGATATCTGCAGTAAAGGCGTATTGATACTGTCTCCACTTTAATAAAAGTACTTGCAGGTCTTGCTGTAGATTGGGTCCCGTATACATCAAATCGTTTAAGGAACGGCCTGTAGATGTTTTCAAGGATGCATTAAAAACCACCCTGTATTTAGAAGTTGCTGATTCGGCACGTTCGACAATGTGGTGGGGGAGGTATGAGTCGAGTTCCTTAAAACTTGTAGCGGGCTTCATGTGACCTAGGTCCTGGTATTCGTCCATAAAATGTTTGTAAGCTTGGGCCAATTGTTTTTGTTTTTGAAGTTTTCGCTCCATGTTCCTAAATTGTGCTACTGCTCTTGTTTTCGATTCTCCTAGTTCTTCTTGCCACTGAGGTTTCATAGGAAGACGCACTTCGTATCTCCCGTCCGAATTCCTCTTTGTATTCTTTTCATAATGTTTGATGCATTCTTGATCCTCTTGAGATAAATCTCCTTCTTCAGTAATGTCTTCTATCTCCCAAAAGCGTTTAATATCTTCTAAGTTGTTTATTACTACGTTGCATTGATATGTACGTGCATTTCCAAAAAGTAACCACCCGACCTGCGTTTGTTGCGCTATGGGCTCGGCTGCGCTGCCTCTGATAATCCCCTCGAGAAGGATATGTTGATAAATGTCTGCCCCAAGTAGTAAGTCTATAGGTCTACTCACATAAAACTCTGGGTCTGTAAGACATATGTTTTGTAAAATTGACCACGAAGGTTTAGAAAATGTTTTATTCGGCAAGTTCTTAATAAGATTATTCATAATAATAACCTCAGCGTGAAAAGTGAAGTCGTTGTAGACTGAAGAACATTCTATGTTTAGTTTTCCCTTACAGTTATTTTGTTTCTGTCCCACTCCATAAATAATACCACTGCATTTTTCTCTCTTTAAATTTAATAAGTGTGCTGTTTGCTCTGTTACGAGAGAAATCTGTGAGCCAGGATCAACCAATGCTCTTAAGGTGTGCAGAGTCCCGTCGACACCCTTTACTTTTATCTGAACTGTTGCTAACAAAATCTCAGAGTCCTCTTTATTTTCAGGTAGTTGCGAAATGCTATTCACGTTTTTGTTATTTTCAGCAATAGTTGCATTTGCCGACGACGGTGAGGTCGACGGCTCCGGTGCTGACGATAATGGTTTTACACACGCCTCATGTATCAACGTATTATGTCGGCCAGTGCATTTGTGGCATGTTTTTGTTGAGTTGCATTTATTACCGTAGTGAGTAAAATAGGCAGTTAATACATAGCGCCAGTTTTTTAACTGTTTGGTAACGCTTTTCGATAGGCATTTGTAAAAACTGGCGGCAATTGTAAATGCCATGTTGATTGTTACACATTGGGCATTGGATGACTGACACGTGTAATGTTTTTCCTACTGTTGGAGTTCCGTGACTTCGATTGAACCCGTTGTTTACGCGGGTATGGTTAGGATACTGGCGATAATTATGTTGTGTTTGATAGGGTTTATTTGTACTCGATGTACTCGCTTGGGGATGTGTTTTTTGGATGACAGATTCTTGTTTTCGGCGAGCCGTCTCAAGGCTTGTAAATTTACCTTCCATGAATTCCATGAACTCCTGTAGGACTGGTAGCGCTCGGGAATTGGTTAGCGATTCCACGTAGTCCATATGAGTTACCGCATCGAGTTTTTGCGACAAAATATGTACTATTATAGGATCCCATGTGCTTATATCGACACCTAGGTTTTTAATTGCGTGTAGACACTCATTGGTCGTATCATGCATTTTCTTTATTTGTGTCACGGATTGTTGTTGCATAGTAGGTAGACCTAATAATATGTATATTCATATGGGAAGTAAAAATTAGTTTAGTGTTGTTATATCGGTTGTTTAAAATATCCCAGCAGACTAAGTACTTATCCAAACTTATTTGTAGGTGTTGGATGAGTTTTTCCGCTTCTCCCTTCACTCTGAACTTTAAAAACTGCATCTTCTGGGCGTTGGATAAACCAGTGTTTTTATGAATGGCTTCACTAAATAAATCCTTAAATGAAACCCAAGTGTTATAGTTCCCATGAAAAGTTGGTATTTCTAACGTAGGTGTAGATTTATCGCGGTGTGCCACTGACCAAATCTTTTTGTTTATTTCTTTCTTTAAACTGTTAAATGTTTCCTCATGTGCATTAAATGAAGTCTCGTATTCCACGTTTGTTTCAGTGCCCGCACTCTCTAAATCCCAATGGACGGTATCTATCGCTGTCCATCGCGCTTGTAAGGACTTAAGCGCATCTTCTAACTCCCACTTTTCCGTTAGTGTGTTGACCTCTATACTTTTTATTGTTCTAACGAAAGCTTTCATGTTAGCTAACTGTTTTCGATACATTTCGTCGTGTTTACTAGATATTCCCGCATTTGTTTTATAATGTTGGTTGCTTGAGCGAGCATCTAGCCCTAATCCTAGAGGCTCTCGTGATGCTTCACCTTCCTTAGGGGTTGCACTTCCCTGGGCTTGTTGTTCTTCATCCGCGGTCCAAGACAGTGTTCCCGGCGGTAACTGTAGCGGCACTCCTGCCGTGAGCGCCTAATAACCCGCGTTCAAACCAGAACTAAGCACCGAATAGGATTGTTTCGCACTTTCATAAGTACGGTTAGTGAAGTACGGATGAGACTGACTCTCAACCATACCTATCTGTTCATGATTGAATATAAATTCTTGCCACAATGTATTCAATTCGTCTAAACGTTTCTTAAAATATTCGGGCTTCTTCTTCCTTTCAGCACTATCTTTCTTAAAGCTAGTAAGCATAGACTCGATGATGCGCTGAATCTCCTCTTGACGGATTACGCTCGCCATCTTGATGTTTGTTAGTAAAATAGGAAAGATCTTACTTGTAGGTCTTCAATGTACGTCGTTACCGAACACACGTTACACTCCTGCCTCGCTGCTGTTGCTGTTTGTTGGTTACGCCTCTCCTTCTTGTCACAGCTCACCCACAAATGTTCACTAGTTCAATCACCTCACTCACTATTCAAAACCGATTTTATAGCTTCGAACCGTGGACCTCGCGGGTCCACGGTTCGAAGGACCATATGTTGGGGTTGCGGGTTCGCGGTGAATGTTATAAGTCCGGAGAGGAGTAATAAAATGTTTATTGTCTTAAAATGTTAATATAAAAGTTGTATAAAAATCTTAGTAAAATGTTGAATGTTAATGTTAATAATCGAATGCACCCGGTCGCGATCGCTCCGAAAAGTACACTAAAATAGGTTAAATATAAATTGGTCGATCGCGGTGCTTTTTGCTGATGAAGCGCACGAGGCGAATCCACGTGTAAGGTGCATTGCACCGAACAATCACACTGCAGATATATCTTAATTCGTAACCTATTTATTAGAATGTAAGCACAATTCACAATAAAATCGTTAATCAGCATAAAAATTTATATATAAAAAATTGAAGTCTAAGACAGTATCTAGAATAAAATCTTAATGTCAAAAAGAAAATCATCACGAAAATTATTACGACATTATAAATTCATCAATATTTTAGTCACAATGAATACCACGGTGTTTTATCATTCACGTAGCCGTGTGTGCTATATGCTTTCGATATGAATTTAGGCTTTACATAATTCTTGAATTTACTAACAGATAATTCAGTTACGTTTCTTGGAAGCTTAATATAAAACTTTACACAACATGATTTTTTTTTTGGTGTGGTGGGCACAGCAAGCTTATGTTTATTTCTAGTGTTAATATTATGCATGTCACTGTTCTTCCTAACATTGACAATGTTTTATGTACAGTCGAGGAATTTGAATGTTTGTCACTTTTGGACTCCATTCCAATAGAAATAGAGTCTAATAGTGACAAAAAAATCAAATCCCTCGACCGTACTGTACTATTGCCATAGATGTATTGACAATGCTATGTCATAAAATTAATGATGATGAATGATGAAATAAGTAAAAAATGGGCTAGTAAACAGCGTTTTTAAATCGCTCCGCCGAATTATTGTTTTTAATTGGGTTAAAGTGTGTATCTTGCGTTGAAATTTGTACCAGTGTGTCAGTAATAAGACAGTGGTTGTGTTAAAGTACGAGTAAGAGTGAATAGTGATCATAAATCGCGGAAAACACGAACAAATACAGAAAGCGCGCGAAACTTTCCATTCTTTTCAATAAAACGCGTAAGCTGTATGAAATCCTGCGGCGTTTACGACATTTTGGGCGCGAACTACACCGCCGATAGTTCCTCAAATTATGAGCGAGTTCTCGGAAATATCGTGACCTTTAGTGAACTTTCGTTGTCGTGTGTGAAATAATGCAAATACACTAAAAATTCTGACAAGTGCAATGTGACCTAATCTGTATTAATTGAGACTTCTTATTTTTGACTCTGGTCGATGCAGTTTGAAAAAGATTTGTGTGTAAACTTGACAAAACGTAACAGTGACGGCACTTACGACCCGACCTGGGCACCTAGTGCAAACTCGTTAATTCATAATTAAGTAGCAACTTGAGTTACAGTTCTTCATTATTGTAACCGAAAGATGGCAACTCCTTGTAAAAAATGTCATTATAACATCACTAATGACGACCAACATGTGCGTTGTGTGACTTGTAAAGAATCTTACCACCTAGATTGCACGCATGTTACACAAAAACGATTTTACCTGATGGAAAAAGATAAAAAGCAATTCACATGCCAATCTTGCATGTCTAAAGTGGATATTTGCCCGCCTACCTTATCGTCACCAAGCTTTTCACGCGATAATGTCACAATTCGCAAGAAGTATAAAATAAACATCCCCACTGAAAATTCATTCTCTGGATTGTCTGATGAAGAGTATGAAGATGCTTCTCCTAGATCTTTATCAACAATAGAACTCAACCGAAGCTTAAATAATAGTCACAAGATAGATGAAATGGTAAAAATAATTAGTGAATTGACAGACAAATTACAGTCCGCGGATACGGAGATCGAACGCCTATTGTCAGTAAATGATGCTCTGACTACGAGGATTGCTGAATGTGAACTGAAAATCAAAAATATAACTCACAACTGCAATATAACTTCTAATAAAAACAAATCCCCAAACATAAAGCCCCAAGAAGTAATTAGAAATAATCAGGACTTCACATTGACTGAAAATAATGTAAATAATCATTCGAGTCGGGCCGAGATTGTCCCGGAACTTATGTCAGATGTTCAACTAGCGCCATCTGGCGAACAACTCGAGAAACAAACACCAGTCTTGACCCAAAGCGCACATATCTCGAAAACCAGCACGTTGGTGCCCCCCACACAAGAAAATAATACTGTAAATAGAAAATCCTACCAGCCATCTAACAGAACAACCTACACCAATGTATATAGCAAGCAATTTCAAGATGATTTTGACAACAGAACTAAACTGGGTTTGTCCAAACGAAAAATTGTGGTTCTAGCCGATCAGCGAGGTAAACATCTGGGGTCATCATTGGACAACATGTACGGATCTATTTTTGATATAATATGTTACTCAAACCCTGGAGCAGACACTAGGAATGTTCTACGCTCACTGACGAGTAATGCAGTTTCACTGACCAAAGATGACTTTTTGATTATAATTACTGGGACCAACGACAATAACCCGAGCAGACTATTCGCAAATTTATATTATTCAGTTCAGCAATTAAATAACGCAAACATTATCATATCTCGAATACCTTATAATAGGTACTTAAACGAACGCCCGCTGAATAGAATGCTGAAATGTATTTCGGAGCAATTTGAGTATTGCACATTCCTAACATGCGAACAGATGCCAATAAATAGCAGGAATAAACCAACAGAGTTGAAGCAATTAACTACAAGTATATTTCACCAAGTAGCCTGCTCACTCTACACCACCACATATCAGTCACAATTGCTACAACGTCACATTATCAACTCTAAAACCACAAGTCCAAAACAACAGCACAGGTCTGAGCTTTCCGACGAAGATACCGCCCTCCGCGACACTGAGCATATTGAAGAAAACAAAGTCAGCAAGCGATCAACGACCAGAAACAAGTTTTTTCGTCACCACTCCTTCTAATGATGTCAAAGCAAACAATTTCACAGGCGAGACTAGTAACCGTAGTAAAGATAAATTCATGATCCTACACCAAAATATATGCGGTCTCTTAAATAAGCTAGATATTATAGAAATTACCTTAAGTGACTTCCAAACTACTTATCAAGATATAGATGTCCTCTGTTTTAGTGAAACTTTTGTCAAAAAGGGTTCTGAACATAACATAAAATTGAATAACTTTAAATTAGCGTCATCATACTGTAGAGAGAAAAGCAGAGGTGGTACTGCGATACTAGTTAGAAAGTCACTAGAAGTTAAGTCAATCGAAATTATAGCTAAGTTAGCCTCCGATTTCTATTTTGAATGTTGCGGTATCGAAATTACTACTATTAATTTAATAATAATCACAATCTATAGGATACCACAGCAAACTCGATCGCATTTAGGTCTATTTCTACACAAACTTGAAAACTTGTTCGAATACTTAGCCTTGAAGTATAAAAATAAAAGAATAATTGTTTGCGGTGACTGGAACATTGATACCCTGAAAGAAAACCCAGTCACCAAAGATCTAGTTAGTATATTAAGAAGTCATAACCTTGCGATGCATATAAAGACACCTACAAGAATTAACGCTTGCATTGACCAAATTGCAAGTAATATGCGTAGTGTAAAACCTAACACTCACAAACTATGTCTTTCGGACCATGACATGGCTCAATCTGTTATATTAAACATTAAAAAAATAAAATCTCGCACGAGCTGGTATGAGTTAAAAAGAGACTATTGTCATGATAATGTACGAAAATTTCATAATAGCATAAAAGCTCTCTCATTTTGTGACGTTTTAAATTCCAATAATGCGTTGGAAGGGTTTAACATATTTTATGACCTACTGAAAATGTTTTACGACCTGTGTTTTCCTATACTTAAAGTCAAAGTTAGCAGTGGTTATAAAAAGGTTAATTGGCTCTCGAAAGGTATACGTAAATCATGTAAGATTAAACGTCAAATGCTTTTTGAAAGTAGAAGTAGTAAAAACAGTCAAATATATAGCACAGTTTCTCTTAAAAAATACAGCAAGCTATTAAAAAAATGTATACACAAATCTCAGCAAATTACTAATAATAAATATATATCTCTAAATAAAAACAAGTGTAAAGCAACCTGGAATGTTATAGCATCATTGACATCAAATTCTGAACAACTCACTGACATAGAATGTTTGAAAATAAATGATAATATATACAGTAATCCTGACGAAATTTGTACTTTTCTCAATAACTACTTCATTGAATTAAATAATACTAAGAGAGATATCAGTAACAGTCAGCCAAATCGTTATGTAGAAAATAGCCCATTTACAATGTTTTTAATGCCAATCGATAATAAAGAGGTCTATAAACTTATTATGTCGCTAAATAACAGCAAAACTTCTGGAATCGATGATATTTCAACTGAACTAATAAAATCAACTGGGTTATCTTTAAGCACCCCCCTAGCTCATCTAATAAATTTGTCATTTAGTCAAGCTTATTTTCCTGATCAGCTAAAACTATCTATTGTAAAACCAATATACAAAAAAGGTGATCGGAACAACCCTGGTAATTATAGACCTATTGCTATTGTCCCGATCTTGTCAAAGATATTTGAAAAAGCATTTTGTGTTAGACTAGATAACTTCCTAATAAATCATAATATCTTGCATCCGAATCAATATGGCTTTCGAAAAGGTCTCAATACTGAACTGGCTTGTTTTGAATTCATTAAATACTTAACCGAAACTATTAACGATAAAGTACCGGTCACGTCTATATTCCTTGATATGACAAAGGCGTTTGACCTGGTTGACCACTTGAAGCTTCTTGGAAAATTAGATGCATGTGGAATCAGAGGACAAGCAAACGATTGGTTGAAATCTTATTTGACCAATAGAAAACAATGCACAGAGATATCAAGATTTATAGAAGTTAAAAACCAAATCCACAAAATAACTTATAGATCGCATCTTCGTGCTATTAGTTCAGGCGTACCCCAAGGGAGTAATCTAGGCCCATTATTATTCCTAATATTTATCAATGATCTTCCTAAAGCTACAAAGCCTAGGACTATACTATTTGCCGATGATACAACTATCATAGTTAGGGGAAGTAATCGTTGTACTTATGAAGCAGATATAAACGAAGCGTTAACAGACATTAATAGCTGGATTACCACTAACAATCTTCTTATAAATCTAAATAAAACACACTACATGCAATTTCACTCTTACAGAACAAATCCTCTGAAACTAAATATCAATATTAATAACATAGAGCTAGAGGAAACCAAAAACATTAAATTCTTAGGTATAAATATCGACTCATTTTTAAACTGGAAAGAACACGTTAGCAAGATATGCTCAAGGCTGGATCGTTTTATATTTGCTCTAAGGAAACTTAGGCAATGTGTTTCCTATGAAGCAGCTCTCACGGCTTACCATGGCCACGTATCGTCCATACTTAGCTATGGCCTCATTCTTTGGGGCAACTCAGTCGATGTAGAAAGGGTATTCAAACTCCAAAAAAAATGTGTACGAGTAATTGCAAACGTTTGGATAGGGAGTAGCTGTAAACCTATTTTTAAGCAACTCAACGTTTTACCATTGCCATGTATGTATATATTAAAAATTTGTAGCTTTGTTAAGAAATTTCCAAAATATTTCGTGAAACGATCTGATATTTGTTCTGGCAATCCAAGATTTCAATATAGGGATCTCTTAATTAAACCACGCTGTGAAACTGACATTTACAAAAGAAATGCTTATAATATGAGTATCAGTATTTATAATAAGTTACCAGCACATATAAAATCATTAGAGTGCAAAGCATTCAAGCGAACCTTAAGAACGTGGCTCCTAGAACACTGTTTTTATAATATGAATGATTTTATGAACTACAACGCTGATTAAGATTAGTAATTACAAATTTTACTGTCAATACTTATATGTAACAGTGCAGCAGTAACAATTCAAAGTATATTAGTATATAAGTTAATAAAGTTTAGTGTATTATTTAATTGTACCCATAGATGATAATCCATGTTTATCTCTGTGTAACATAATATTTGCATGCTGTTAAGAAATGGCTGAAGAAGGCTGAACAATTTGTTAACCCAAGACTTGTAACACACCCTTTTTTCTGCAAATAAATTTATTATTATTATTATTATTCACTTTATTTATCTCTCGTCTTAGGTTGGTTTTTACAATATTTCTATAAAAGTAAAATATATAACTATAAATACTAAACATAAAATCATTATAAAAACCTAACCTAGGGTGCCGCCGGCAGCGAGGCAGGGCCTAAGCTACCGGTGGTTAGGGCGACAGAGAGAGGAACCTCCGGACTATCCGCGCCGTGTCCAGGAGTACCGCCTTCTGTATCTGACCCTTGACCCAGCCATCTAGCGAGAGTCTCTTGAGGTGTTGGTCGAGACTCTTCGCTATTAAACCGTTCGCAGAAACGACTATCGGGACAATGATCGTCGAATCAACATCCCACATGGCGGTTACCTCGTGTGCCAAGTCTAGGTACTTGCTGACTTTGTCCTTCTCGGCCTTCACGAGGTTCTCGTCATGGGGGATGGTGATGTCGACGAGCACTGCCTGGCGCTTCGATCGATCTATCAGCACGATGTCGGGCTTATTGGCTACAATAGTCCTGTCCGTGATGATAGATCGATCCCAATAGAGCGTAGCACGACCATTTTCGAGAACTGGCGCAGGTAAGTATTTATAGTACGGCACTTCGAAGTTCACAAGACTGTATGAAAGAGCAAGTTGCTGGTGAATAATTCTGGCTACCAAGTTATGCCTGTGCAAGTACTCGCCGTTAGCAAGATGACCACAACCGGAAATGATATGCCTGAGTGACTCTCCGGGACGGCGGCATGCCCGACAAATGTCGACCGTACCGTCCTTCAGGATATATTTCCGGTAGTTGTTCGTCATGATAACTTCGTCCGCAATTGCACAGACAAAACCTTCGGTTTCCCCGAAGAGATCCCCGAAACGTAGCCAGTTCACCGACGCGAGCAGGTCTACGTCGGGCCCCGTAAGGGCCTTGTAGAACCGCCCGTGTAGCTCCCTACTCTTCCATGCCTCCTTGCGGTCCTCGGTGCTCAGTACTTTAAATCTGCGCCAGTTCTCGTTTGCCATGGAGAGCGGGGTGAAAGATGCGTCTACTGCCACTACGTCACGATGCATCCCACACTCGCTGTTTAGGAAATAATCCCTGAGACTGCACACCTCGCGGTTGTGGAGGTCTTTGGCATTTAAAAAGCCGCGACCTCCACACTTCCGCGGGATGTACAGTCTCATAACAGACGAGCGTGGGTGCAACATGCGGTGAGCAGTGAGCAGTACACGCACCCTTCGATCCATGGCATCCAGCTCAGTCTGAGTCCACCTTAGTATGCCAAAGGAGTATGTGAGCAAGGGCATAACCCAGGCGTTGAATGCGCGCACCCTATTGCCACCCGACAAAAAACTATTAAGTACTTTTGTAAGGCGACAGAAGAAGCGCTCCTTCACCGCCTGCTTTATGCCCTCACCCTCAATACCCAAAGACTGTGACATACCAAGATATTTGTAGGTTTCTGCTTCGGAGAGAGATCTGAGTGACATTGTCTCAGAAAGCTGTAAATTTGTTGAATTTACAACTTTCCCCCGCTGTACATGCATGACCGCACACTTATCTACACCAAATTCCATTTTGATGGCGCTACTGAAAACTTCTGTTGTTTTCAGTAGCTCCAACAGGTCCTGTCTATTTGGTGCAAATAGCTTGAGGTCATCCATGTAGAGCAGATGAGAAATGACCTCACCCCCTCTCCGCAGCTGGCAACCTAGCCCCGAATCCTTCAGCAGAGTGCTGAGCGGATTCAGCGCTAGGCAGAACCACAAGGGACTCAGACTGTCACCCTGGAAAATACCTCGCTCAATCCTGATAGAGTCTTGCGGACCAGAGGAGCCGTCTCCTCCTCCCGGTTGACGAAGGACTGTGGTCCACTGCCCCATGCAAGCACTTAAGAAGGATCTTAAAGCTGCATCAACTTTATACAGCTCTAAGATCCTCCTCAGCCATGAATGAGGCACCGAATCATAGGCCTTCTTATAGTCAATCCAAGCGGCCGAGAGGGCCCCTCTGCTCCGCCGGACTCGTTGGCAAATGGTCATGTCTATGAGGAGGAGCTCTTTAGTACCACGCGACCCAACCCTACATCCATTTTGAGCAGGGGCCAAAATGTTGTTCGCAACAATGTGCGTGTTAATTTTTGCTCTTAAAATGGATGTAAGGAGCTTGTACAGCGTAGGCAAGCACGTGATGGGTCTGTAGTTCTTCGCTTCCGTGGTACTACCGGACTTGTAGAGCAGGGAGGTAACACCAGTTGTTAAGAGATGTGGCAGGGAACCGAGCTCGAGGGCTTGCTGGAACTGTGTTGCCAAACGTTCATGTGAGCATCGAAACCACTTCAGCCAGAAGTTGTGCAATCCATCCGGTCCCGGACTTTTCCAGTTCGGGGCAGTACGGATGGCACAACTTATGTCTTCGGGGCTGATGGTAACAGACCCCATGGGTTCGATGGACTCACACTCACGTTCGACAACACCGATCCAGGCACCTTCAGTATGTTCGACAGGCACCGACCAGATACTACGCCAAAAGTTACCCATGGCAGTAGCATCCGGTCGCTGACCGTCGCACACACGATGGTCGGTTCCCTCCCACTTCCGGTATACCTTCCTTTGGTCACTCTGGAAAAGGCGATTCTGCTGGTATCGGTCCACACGCTCTCTGTAGCGGCGAATACGGCTTGCCCATGCATAGACTTTCTGCTTCAGAAAGTCAATGCGTTCCGTGACACAAGTCACATAGTCGCGGGGCCTGACACCAGTCCCCGCAAAGGCTTGGTTCACGAAGCGCATAACTCGGGGGCGGTCATTGCCCCCCCTGAAGCAGATCAGCTTTGCAATGAGAGTCCTAAACGTATTGATACGCCGCTCAATTCGTACTTGCCAGGCAGGGACACCCCCGGCGGTCCTAGGTGCACGGTCAGCGTCCGGAAACTTGACGCGAGCAACACGGCACGCCGCGATGGCCCCGCAGTACAGAATTGAGTGTGTGTCAATAAGATCTTCGCTAGCCCGTAAATACGGGTCTAGGAGATCGTTTAGGGCTCCCATTAGCGCTAAATTACGTCTATTCACGGGCAAGCGCGGTAATCGTGGCCTAGAGTTGGGTGTGGAGCGATATCGCGTAATCGCCTCTTCCAAAGCCCTCCTCAGTTGCTCATTGGTCTGGGTACTCACAGTCTGATTTGCACAGTCCTTGTCGACACTGGGATCCACCCGCGGCACCCCCGGTGCCATGTCGGGTGTGGGCACTGGAGCCGGCGACGTGGCGGGCGGGTCCCGCGCCAAAGCGGAAGCTGTGCGAGCAGAAAGTGCCTCCAGGCGTAGCCGATCAAGCGTCGCGTCATCCAACCGCTTGAGCCGTTGAATGACGCGCACCTGATCCGATAGGCGTTGCGCAGTCACGGTGATGGTTGGTTCAAGGGCCTGGAATAGAGGAAGCATCCGGACACGATACGCGGACAGGTTGGTTTCCCCCTCTGTTGCCCCAAAGTACGCTCGCATGCAATTTTCGTTCATTTCTTGAGTCCATCGCATGCGGCGCACTACACCACCGGCAGCGGGAGCCGTAGGCAGGGCGGAGTGCCCCACAGGCCCCAAGCGTGCCGGCAGCGGTGGTCGTCCTCTTCGCGCAGGTGGTCGTGGCGGAGGGGACGGCGGCCCGCGCTCGTCACAGCTCGACTCGCTGGTGTCGGGCGCTGTAGCGAATTCGTCACCCGACGATGATGGCGAAGAGCTGGATGGCGCGGGCGGAGATGGTGGGCGTGCGCGTTGTGCCGCTCGTGAACGCGTCCTCGTAATCATTATTTATTTTGTTTCATTCGTTATTTAGTTCTCGCCGATATGTAACTTTGACAGCTTGTCAATTCCCATGTAAAATCCAAGTTGGCTCCATAGTAAAGTCCGTGCCGTATTTTGGGTAAAAAACACATGATGGGAGACAATAATGTACATATATAACGGTGTAAAAGTGCAATTCAGGCGTAGAAAACATAAAAAACGAATTTTCTAAATAAATATGAAAAAATGACGTGTTGATGTTGTCAGCGGGTTTATTTTTTTTTTATTTTTTTATTATTATTATTATTATAATGTCCTTGAACTTATCGCTAAGTGAGTCTCTATCATTCATTTTATATATTGCTTGAATAACCGTTTTCTACAGAACAAAAATGGTATTAATCTCTGAAGCACTGCCCCATAGTGGAAGTAACTGAAATAAACATGTTCATTAGATGTGCGCCTGCGTACAATAGGACCCTTTAAGTGTTATGAAAAAAAAAAAACTTTCACCTTTTGCCAGTGTTTTCAACTTAGTGACGAAGGAAATTTTCGCCGAATTTTTTTCAATCCTAGATATTAGCTTGACCATGAGCAGCGGGAACTTATGTTGAAAGGTCAGTTCGTTCCCTGGATACCATCTATAGAAATCTTGTAGGAGCTGGAAAAAATAGTCTTCGGCCGCGTATGTAACCGGAGTTTGGTAACCAGCTACATAAAAATAAAAAATGATCCTCATAGGATACTGGTATCCAAGTAATAGTATTTTTTCCTTTACTGATACCTGTATGATTGTTCGTAACTAGTATCCAGTAAGGAATGAATAATACTCTTATGAAACCATGAGTGATCCGGACCCATGCTTTACCTAGGACCTATACCATATATATTTTTTTTGTAATTGAAGACATGGTGTGGTAAGTGACGAATTTCGTTGTGAGAAAAGAGTGAAAAGTACCAGAGCAACAGAAAGTATTAGGAGTTAGTCTACGCTTAGTTCATTATATTTGACTCGCAAAGTTATGCCCGTTTCACACGAGGGCAGAACAGTGCGGCAGAATAGTACGCAGCACAAGCTGAGACAGAACAGTACTATGCTATTCTGTCTCAGTTTATGCGTTCAGGTTTTAGCAGCCGTGCTGCCTACTGTTCTGTCCCACTGCTCTGCCCTCGTGTGAAACTGGCATTACATGAAATAAAATACATAATTCTTCGATATTGCGTCTTCTTCGTCTTATGCCGCAGACACGATGTCACGTCCTCAAGAACTCGAACGTAATGCCACGGACGCGAATTCGCGTATTACCTATGATTTATGAGCGTTTCTACAACTGTATACTATTCCTAAGTATTTTTGTAAATATATAGCTCTTTTTCACTTGATACATATTTTCAAAAATAAATCAAAAGACTTTATAACGAATAATAATTTATTCTAATGCTGATGAAGTTGTCACCTGCACCAACAGTAAAACACTTTTATAAATATTTACAATATCAGCAGTATGGGACTGATTAAAATCCATTACGGCAGTATCGGAATCAACCACATTGCTCCAGTCCTCAGCATCCACATGCTCCCTGCAAACCCGTGCATGAAAAGGTACGTAAAAGTTAAACTTCGATAGTAGCATTGCCTTTTGTAAATAAGGTATTGGGCGTAAGTACTTCGTGGAGCACGTTGGGAATATGCATTCATCGGTGCCGCATACCGCTCTTTTTAAAGGGGGACAACTGAGATTATTACCGCCATTGAATTCAAAATAACTCGACATCGTTATTAATTTTATTAATCAGTTAGATTACAATGCATGAAGAATGAATGACGTCTCTTTGTCATAACTATGACATAAAAACAACACACATTTACTTTTTATCAATTGCTAGTTACCAGTATGTCCTAGACCGCTATTACACCATCACAGAAAAATCATCATCATCATCATCTCAGCCATAAGACGTCCACAGCTGAACATAGGCCTCCCCCTTGGACCTCCATAAGCATCGGTTTGACATTACTTTCGGTAATTTGATTTCAACGTATGTAATATAATGTATATGTGTCGTTAATGAGAATCGAGTTTTCTATCTGTGCATCTTTATTACACTTTGACAGTACGAGCGGGATGCACAGATAGAAAACTCGATACTCGTTAGCGTAAGCCGTCATTGTCAAACTCATGGTAATCGTACAGGTAATTTGAGTATTATTCAGTATATATCATTCGCGTTTCTGGTACAGTCAAGAGCATACATATCTATACACTTTGTCCATATGATTCCATATAAAGTAATGAAAAAGTTGTACATATATTTATGCCCTTGACTGTACTTTGCGTCTAAACGCACCGTTCCGTAGTGAAATAAATCAAGAAAACTAGGAATTAGTAAATTATCAGCAGTTTATTAATATCTAAAAGAATATGGTGATATTACTTCAATACAATGACCAACAGTGATTTCGTTTTGATTAAGTTCCGATATTGCGTCATTGATCTCTTCGTCAATTTCTTTGTACTCTCGGCACAGTTTTGTTTTTCTTTTGAGGATATTAATCGTTGTTTCCTTTTTTAGTACATCCAGCAGGTGAGCCAATGTCGGTCTTTTTCGTCCGATATATCGGTTCAGGCGACTATGCCAGCCTTCGATGTTGTTTGTTGTTCGTATTTTAGCTGCAGAGCAACAGCAGTTTTTTTTTGAAGTCAGTCTTTACCATCCATTGTTTACGAAAATATTTGTTGAACTTAATTATGTCATCTCCAGGCGGACTTTTCTTCATGATATATTTGTACCCCTTTTTAATGTACACTTTGGGTAGACGTGCAAGGCCAGCACACCTTGCTACATGTCTTTTTTTAACCCTTGTGTTTAATTTTAACTTCTTTGCTTTTGCAAACAAGCACCTATTTAGGTGATAATAACAACCCTTGATAGCGATGGTAGGGAAAACTTTCCGAACAGCGTTCATAGGTGCCAACTCAAAATCAAAAACAGTTATTTTTTTTGGCCGCCAATATTTAAATTGGGATTTTATTAGCCAGAAAAGTGTGTCATAAGTATGCTGTTTCTTGTCAGGCAGTAAGCTAAAAATTAAGGGTACAATAGCCGATGTAGTTTCGTCGACGCCATGTATTGTATATAATTGTTTAAATTCAGTCGGGCACGAACTAAAAGTACCATCAGCTAGAATATGCTTGTACTTTACAATCGATTTAGGGTCTTTGGAACAAAATAGTAAAATCTTCTTTTCGTCATCACAATATTCCGCCAACAAGAACTTTCTAAATTTTTCTGGTATTACGGCTTCTACGGACGATTTAGATCTCAACCTTGGTGCTCCCAAAACTTTATTTCGTTCGTTGTACAAACCAGTCTTAACATTTTGAAAATTGGGGATTTCTCGTACAATATCGAACCCTTCACCTTCCAGGCTATGAACCATGCTGTCATATTGTTTTTGTATGCTCTCGAAATTATGACTACATTGTTCCTTCAACTTGTTTAACTCCTTCAGAATTCTATTATTAGCAAAATCTTGTTTGCAGGTTTCATTATGCGTCTTCACCTTTACTACCTCATTTTTAACGTTAAGAGTGATACTGCCGTTACAACCCTTATTAATATTGTGACAAAGCCAAAAGGTTGAATCATTAGAATAGGTTTTTTTCCTATGGTACTTACGACCATCGCTCAACAGTGCTCTCCCTCCTCTCTTAGTAGAGATAAATTCAATTTCAGTCATTTGGGATATTACGCAACTGAAATTATTTTCTGTACTTAATAGAAGATAAAAATCATGAACCACTGTTTTATATCCACTGACATATATTGACATTGCCACCTAGGTGTTATGAAAACGTCAGTTATATAAAGAATGTTGAGTGCCATGATATCAAAAGAGGTTGATAGTACCATACCTATCTATCTTTCAAGTAGTTACCTACGAGGAATACAAAGTACTTTCTCGTAATCATTAGGAAGTTTTCCTAGTTTGTAACTCGGTTACGTGAAAGGAAAAATATATATCACTTGGATACCAGTATCCAATGACGATCATTTTTTCTTCTTAGGTAACTGGTTACAAAACTTCGGTTACATACGCGGCCGAAGGGAAAATATACATTGTTTTTTTTATAGTAAACAGGTTTTTATTAAATTAGATTAGCAAAAAAACCAACAGGTATTAAGTTGTTAATTTTTTATTTTATTTAAATGCGACTTCTTTATATTGGTATGGGACAATATCAAATAAATTTAAGACCTATATAAAAATACGAAAAGACTTATATGAAAATGCATGAAATAAAACATAATAAGCTGGAGATGATGAGGACGACTGTCAACAACATAAATAACTTAGCACTTACTAATTTTAGCCCTCAAGATCGTTTTAGACACGGAACGGCTAACAAATAGGTATGTAGTTCCTTCTTTGATAATACTCGCTGCAGTCGCAGTTTACGAGTGATGATCCATTATTCGGCACACAGAGTATAGTTGTCTACAGATGTCTTGAGCCACTCCAAACATTCGTTTATTTCCTCTTTATTCAATTCCTGGTCTTCTTCTTCTATGTCAATCAAGTCGTTATTCAATATGAACCTCTGATGAGAAGCTTTCTGACGAGGTTCTGGAATCAAATAATTTATTTGTGAAAGTACGGTTACGGATCGAAGTAAGTGAGTAGTATATGAGTCTTCAACCTGCTAAGTCTAAGCAACGGCGTGGTCTTGGTTGATATACACGATTCTTGCGGTATTTCGCCTTCAAATTGGAGACTGCATCATATAAACGTCCGTGAGGTCGCCCAGCTTCTTCGGGGGCTGTGTAATACACTTTAATATCCTCGGCTGGAAACACTTTTTCTGAAAATAAAAATCCCATCAAAAACATAAATCCGACCTCCGATCCATTTATGTCCAGATTTGCAATCCTTTTTCAGCCACTTGCCGGTATCTGATTGAGCTAAAATTTGGCATACTTATCTAAGTTTGGTTGTTTTCTATGCAGTATGTTATAATACCATAAAAGCTGTTGGATATTTAAGGAAACTGCCAAGTAAAAGCTCAAAATGCATTAAGCCACAGTAAATTAGTTTTACTGTAAACAATCTAGTGCCAAACTTGGCAACTTTTCAGGTTATCTACGGAACTTGGCGCCCATTTTAGATCTCAATTCTTTTGTCGGTGAACTTGGCTGCCATTTTCACATTTATGTTTTTGATGGGATATCATTACTTTTTGTCAAACTTCATCCAATGGTGCTTTCCCAGAGCGAATGCACGAGTTACTATACAAAATACCCAAACCGCTATAGGTGCACCTAAAATATTTGAAGAGTTCCCTCGATTTCTCCAGGACCCTATGATCGGATTCTGACCCGATGACAATGGGACCACCCCGGAAGTATACCCTTACAAACAAAAAAAGATTTTTTCCAAATCGGTTAATAAATGACGGAGTTCTGAGGTAACTAGCATAAATAATAATAACAATAAAACTACTTATAATAATAAAATCACTGTTTTCTGATAATTACCAAGCTGCATGCCAAATTTTAGCTTTCTAGGTCATCTGGAAGTGGGTTAGGTTTTTGATTACTAGTCAGTCAGTCAGTGTAAAAATGCCGTTTTTTGGAATTTAATATCTCAATAACTATTAAACCTATATTTATGAAATTTGGGGTTCTAGTTGTTCTAACAGATCTTATTATATGTACCAAATTTCATGTTTTATGTTACATAGTTTTGGAGTTATTGGGGGGTCAAAAGTGGCTCCAAACGGTTCGTGCAATATAACATTTGGCTGCTGTCCGCCAGTTCCTGGGGTGAACTTGGCTGGACACGCTGCCGCGTGTCTAGATCATATAGGCCATTTACCTATTTTAATCAATGCATTATGTGATTTCGGGGCCGTGCTCATGAATCAGTTTTTCCAACTTAGTATCTGTTAGCCATCAATGTTTGACATCAATGTCCGGTGCCCAATTAAGGTTTAAGGGTTTATTCACTGCTGCACTTATCTTGCTTATATGAATGTGACACTTAGATGCTGATTTTCTTAATATTAAAAATAATAGCTCACTAATCTCGGCCATCCAATCCAAGTATATGACCGCAGTCACTGGTGCCCTTTGATTTTTATTTATTATTTCTTTTGAAATTTCTCTCGTCAGTAATTTTCGCAAATTATCTCCTAAAGACTGGTAGCGATGTGTAAGAAGTAGATTACCATCCTGTGTCTTTTCGAGTAAATTTAAGAGATTTATCGGACATGATTCTATTTTAGTAACACCAGATATAGTTGAAGCTCCGGAGACAGATGCAGAAGACTGAGGTGACGCTGGTAGACTTTCTTCACACAAAGAGACAATGTTGTCCAATATGTCTAGCTCTTCATTGTTAGTCTGTCAAATTAATGAAATATTATTGCCTCTATATTAAGTTAACTATAACAGTGAACGAGATGTATCACTGTTCTTTTGACAGCTGTCATCCCAGTACAATTAATGTCATATTTGAAGTTTCACGTTCTTACCGGGAAGACAGCTGTTAAAATAACAGCGACAAATCTAATAAACCTCTGTAAATATCTACTTAGGTCTATGTTTTATAAGCCCAGAAAATATCCTGGGCTTATGAAACTCTGGTAGGTATACCAAATATGGTCTCTTATCTATTCATGTATACCATAAGGTATATCATATTACTAAAAGGAAACATTCTTTAATTTTTAAAAAGAAACAAAACTGTTTCAAAGGTTTTCTAAAATTAGCTTCTCACCCTGGAATCGAACCAGCTAAAAATTCAATAACTAAACTTCCTACAAACGTTGAAAAGTCCCTATTTTATAGCTCGTACGTCTGTCACTGACGTAACAAGCACTGTCTACGACTTTGTTTTTCACATTTTTTGATTTCACGGTTCGAAAGTTAGAGGGGGGGGGGGGGGGGTGGCTCCATTATTGTGTCACGTGTTGAATTACGTAAAGAATATTTTTTTACTTTAAGTTACGTACATGTTTGTAGTGCCACCATTTTTGGTAATTCGTATATGCCTGTGGTATCGTAGCTTCCGAACGGATGAATCCATTTTCGTTTAATTTTTTTTGTTATAGTTAATTTTATCCCGACTGTCCTTAGCTATGTTTTATCAAAATGGATTCAGCCGTTTCTGAGATATTGAACTTTGAAATAAAAATGTCGGGGGTTTTTCAATTTTCCTAAGTTGGATATTATATTTACATACACCTTATAGTTTTTAAGGGAAATGCCTGTGACATACCGACAGACAGACGGACATGACGAAATTATAAGGGTTCCGTTTTTACCATTTGGCTACGGAACCCTAAAAACCGCACACAAATCGGTTCATCCGTTAATGAGCTACGGTACCACAGACAGACACACATACACAGATGGTACACTTGTTAAACTTATAACAACACCCCTCTTTGCGTTGCATCGGGGTTTAAAAATAAACACTCGCTATTTTATTCTACTAAAATTGCTGCTGTCCTTAGATACCATTTTATGAGCTTCACTGTACATGTACATGAATAAGCCGCAGTAGTACCTGGTTGATCGAGCTCTATGAGACTTTAAGGTATATGTATTAGTTGCGTACCCAAGGCTCAGGGTCAGGGTTGGAGAAGTAAACGTCCTTGTAGCAGGTGGGTTTGTGAGGAAATCTGTTATCCGAAGTATGACCTCCTTCGGCAGCTTGGACACCACCATATCAAATTTTGCTTCGTCGCCTATGCGCTGGGGGTTGAGAACCGCTTCCGTACGTATGAACCAGATGCGCGGCTGGTCCACCCAGAAATCTGGAATCCTGCTCGACGCTGATATTGCCATGACCTCGGGAGTTTGGGGCACTGTGATACTCCCGAGTGGCAACTTCGTTGCGGCCTGCGGAACTTGACTCCCGTCTGCGTTTTGCGGTGAATCCATTTAGCTTTATCACTTTTTACGAGTATATCTGCCTTGACCCTGAGCCGCCGAAAGTCTTATTATTTTCACTCACGTCGGTGGTCACCACTTTAAGGTATATGTATTAGTTGCGTACCCAAGGCTCAGGGTCAGGGTTGGAGAAGTAAACGTCCTTGTAGCGTGATATAAATTTATTGAATGATAATAATGACAATATCAAGAACTAGTCCGCGCGGGGTTCAGTGGGTGACTGCCTGGCGGGACCGCGCCCCGGGGAGGCGGGACCGCGCCCCGGGGAGGAGCGGGGGCCGCGTTGTGCAGCGTCGGCTCATATCCCGGTGCACATGCACCTGCATATGAGCTGACTTTGCTAAGTACAAATAAATACATGTGTCCCTATAAGACCCTAGCTAGATCGATTTTTACCCCCGAAAACCCTCATATAGAAAATTCATCGAAATCGTTAGAGCCCTTTCCGAACTCCCCGAAATAAATATACAGGGTGGAAAAAACGAACGCCACATGGAGGGCAATTACCTTAAATATTGGAAATAACACATTCTATGTAAAGGCCTTCCCTTAATTAAACAATAAATTAATACTGCTTTTCTGGATATTTGAATCGCTTGTCTTAGTCGGAACTGAAACCGGTCAAATGCGACAAAAAAAAAATATATATATATATATATTCCTATATAATACATATTGCTCGTTTAAACCCATTAGATTACCTATAGATAAATATTCATTTTACATTTACTTCTTTACATATCGCTGGTTGTCGTGATGTCTTCCACTCGCATAATTTATTTTTAAATTTAGCTTGAGGCCCAATTGCTGGAATGAGAACTTTGATTTGGAGGTCATCCAGTAATTCCAATGCTTCTATGTCAACTTCATTCTCTAAAGACAAAAAAGTTTATTCCTTTTATATTATTCATCAAATTGTAATGTTTTTATTTGAAATGAAGTAAAATAAATGAAACAAAAACTGCTGCAACAAACATTTATTAATTTTATTATAACACTATTACTAACTATTATAACACAACCTTTATACACAACACTTTACCATTCACATTGTTTCGCCCAAGAGACCGCTCGTATTAGCCCCGCTGTCAATCATCAAACAGACAAAGGTCATCAGCCAAGCACCTACTCTCACATTGGTCGTCTCACAAAGAACCCGTGACGCTACACGTTACCGTGTCACTCAAAGCTGAAATAAACCAACGCCCGGTATATAAGTTTGTCAGAAAAAAACATGGTATAAGCTTTTATTGCCGGCTGTACCTTTTTGCACAGTCATCAACTACTAGCTGAGACGCTTCCAATGAGCCCAAACACGATTGGTTTATCTTTTGTATCGTTTGTTTAGGAGTTGCTGTGGCCACCTTCTGTCTCCATCATCAGATCAGCTCGGTGGTAAAATAATACAACAATACAATATTATAATAAAAATTAACCGTGGTATTGGTACAATAAAATATTATGTATGTCTTTAAGAAAAAAATATTATTATTGCATTGTCACCAAACTTAGATAAGTATGCCAAATTTTAGCTCAATCAGATACCGGCAAGTGGCTGAAAAAGGATTGCAAATCTGGACATGAAATGGATCGGAGGTCGGATGTTATGACTTATGAACAATCTCTATAGAACAACCGACCTTATGCTTTTTATGTCCAGAAACTTTGATGACTACTTAAATTAAGCAAGTTAAATAAAAGCTCATAGAAATGACGCATAAGACGAAAACCATTACAATATAATTTGAAGCAATTTTACTTACCCTTATTAATTATACCCTTTTACTATGACGAACAATTTGTTAGAGGGAGTTAATTAACCTTTGGTAATAAAATTACACAGACAAGACCCCCATCCTTTATTTTTTTAATATTCTAAAATGGGTTGGCCTCAAGCAAAAGGAGGTTGCATATTAGGTACTTAGTTGTATTTCTTTAGGCTTCTATTACTAGCCAGTTTGCACTTCAGCTGAATTCTAATATCATACTTAATTCAGCTATACAATAAAGTTTATTTCTATTTCCATATTTGGAGCGCTTCCCAGTTATAATCCCGTGCCTGCTAATAAGTTAATAGTATCACAAAATTGAAAATGCAGACCATATCTATACATATTCTAGAAACTTACGATTGCATATAGATAAAGTTATGTATGCAAATGTACATAATTAGGCATTATGTAACAGTCACATAAATAATTATTACAAATTATGTCATAATGATACCATATTGATCAAAAAAATTGCTTCAGTGTCCAAGGTCTTCAAGTCAACTTCAGTAATTTTTAATTATTGGAAGAAGTCACCCATACAAACACACTTATTTTAAGATATTCTTTACAATAAGATTATAACCAAATAATGTCATAATGATACTACATCAATCAAAATAAAAGAATGCCCGCACCTTTTTCTTAAGTCTGTCACCAATGCCTACTTAGTAACCAAAACACTTTCATGCTGGTTAGTCACAAAAATAACATGGAATAAATCTAATTGTTAATTAAAAATGTATAAAAAATAATATTACACAAACAATTTCCAAGTTGCTCATGCAATTTCCATGTACCAGTACCTGCCAATAATATTATTATATTACTTTTACATTTGAAAAAAGCTTGTGGATTCTCTGAAATAACCATATTATGAATATGCAACACCGAGTTTAGCTTTCATATTTTTTTATAATCCGTACTGATGATTAGAAAACTTTCCACAAAATTTCATGTTGCAGAAAAGTTAAAAAGAAATTGGACAGTTTCTATACTAAAATTGGTAATTAATACCACGCCATGACTGTCAAATGATTTAAGTCAGTAATTTTATGTCACTACCTAGTAGGTATATCAAAAACCGAATGAGAGCACCCCACTATCCACGTGGTCTTGTCTGCCCTACCCATAGTGTATATAAAAATAAAGAGGCGCGAAGGGAGAGCAGCCCTCGCCCGCCGTGACAAAGCGCGGGAACTTGCTCGGCTCTGCAACTTCGCCTTGCTGGTCGCCTTCGGCGACCAGGCTCAGCCGCTCCACCTTGCATGGATGAACGTGTTTTGTTACGCGAGGGCGGAAGGGCTGCTCGTTCCGCAGCGCCAGAGCGGAGGCGGAGTCGGACCGCCATGGCGTGGTATTACGAGTGCTGCCTTTTAAGTTCTGTCGTTTGAAAATTGCATAAAAAAGAACTAGTGTCATCTTAAAATATTTGAATTTAGAATTCGAAAACAAAATAATGACTCGAAATCGGCCCAACCGTTTTAGTACAGCATTCGTTCAAAGTTGACAAGTCAGTTGTAAAAATGGAAATTTCGAAGGAAAATTTACGTGCGATAAAATTTTATAACTTCAAAAGGGGCTTAACGCGACTTCAGTGCTTCGAAGAGTTGACTACGGTTTTCAATGATAAAGCATCATGCCTCCTGACTGTGGAACGCTGGTATTTAGAATTTCAACGTGGTTGAAACATTTGATTGAACCAATTTTCGAAACACTTATTCCAGTCCGAAGTCGGGGTCTCCAAAATGGCCGTTTTGTATGCCTCAACCGCTTCTTCAGGCGTCTGGTACCACCACGAAGTCGTTGCTTGATTTTTGGAAAAGTAAAAAAATCGTTAGGGCTTAAGTCTGGACTGTACGGCAGGTGTTCCAGAATTTCGTCGTTTTGCTCTTTTAAAAACGCAATTGTTTGCCGGGCGGTGTGCGAGCTCGCATTATCGTGGTGCAGTCTTATACGACGTCTTGGGTTATTTTTTCGAAACTCGCCGATGACTTCTGTTAAACAGACAGTGGTATACCAGTCAGCATTAACCGTTTTACGATCCTCGAGCACGATGGTGGCAACGTGGCCACTTTACGCCACAAACGTGGCGACCATCTTTTTCGAAGTGCTCCGTGAGCGTATTACTTTGGTCGGTTTTGGCTCATCGTGGAACACCCAAACAGTGGACTGCTGTTTAGAATCGGGATCGTAGGCATATATCCAAGATTCGTCACCACTGATAATGTCGTAAACAAGTTTTGAGTTTCCTCGGTTGAATTGCCGCAGAGTTTTGCGACACCATCGAACGCGAGCCGTTTTTTGGTTTTCACTGAGTAAATGTGGTATCCAGCGTGAGATCAACTTTTTTACGCCTAAGTGATCATGCAAAATACTGTGAACACTGGTCCCTGAAATACTTAAGGAAGCTTCTATCTCACGGTATGTCGCATCGCGATCTTCGACGATCAGTTGCCGTACAGCATCAATGTTCTCCTGGGTTACGGCTGTTTTTGGTCAACCTTCACGATGTCTATCACCAAGGCGGCAGCTGAAACAGCCAGTTGCAAGGAATGACATAAACAACGTACTAATACTAAGTGTGGGACTTCTTCTTTCAATTTATTAAAGACCCCATTATTTACGACAACCATTACAGAAGCATTGTCTGTACCATTTCCCATTAAATTTTCAAGTCTCAGATCAAATCGTTTTAGTGTCTTTTTGATAGCAGACACAATACGTTCAGCATTGCACTCAGTTAGTTCAGCAAGGTCTAAATAGGTAGATAAAATTTTTTGGTATCTAAAACTGTAATAAATTATAATGACACCAAGGTATTTTTGTATTGCAATATCTGTAGACTCATCGATCAATATACTGTAGGGTTGATCTTTAATATCTTCTATTAGGATTTGAGTAAAATGCAACGCCAATACATTTTTAATAACCGCAGTGCACTTGGTTCGGTGTAGTTGCACTTTATCGATATCTTTTTCATGACTGTGATTAATTACTTCACCCAAGTGGTCAACTACACGGATGCTGGTATGCATGGCTGTGAACAATGCAAGTCTGGCTTCTTCCTTTTTCTTTTTTCCTACAGGCTCTGGTTTGAACGGTAGCTTAGGCTGCGTAACGATAACCTGTAAAAATGTAAATAAAAATTTACAAAATTTCCTTTAAAATTATGTAAGGTAAAAGCGCGCGCTAATTCATGTCACACTATTTGCTCAAAACATATCTATTCTTCTGGACAGTTCTTTAAAATAAAAATATTTCCATGACTACCGAACGAAATAACTATGAAACATCCGGTTACCTTCTCGTGTTGTTGATGCTTTTTCGACATCCCATGTGTTTTTAAATCTCCATAATGACTCCGTAAAATCGTACCACAAAACTTGCATTTCGGTACTTGACCAGCAGTACTTTCAATTACTTGAAGCCAATCTTTTAAATGTGGGTCTTGAAGCCAAGAATTCCGAAACTTTTGTGAATATTGTGGTTTTGCCATGGTGACGAAACATGAAAACAAACAAAACAAAACTACCGACCGACTACCGACGACACTAGCTCACTGATTAAGCTCGAACGAAAATCGATATTTGAGCGAGAACAGGGATTCCCCCACGACGAGGAATCCCCAACAATTGTTTAACTGCCATTTTTTAAAGAATGTATGGCCTGGATACATGTGTTTTTGGCTGTTTTACCCACTAGATGAAAGAGTGTTGCATGCATGATGAAATTAAATTACGAGTGGACTTTTAGTTGTCGTTCCAATGTTTAAGAAAAAAACTTTTAAATTCTTAAATTCCCCTAGACAAATCCACTAGCCGCTAAAATCAATATTAGTCCGCTAAAAGGCAAGCCAAAACCACTAAATTCAAATTCGAATTAATTTTTGTTGTTAACACTGGCACTAAGTTGGCAACACTGCGCTTTTTACGAACCGCAGTGGGGGCGCTGCCGTACATGAAGTATGGGATACATAAAAACGCGCGGTTGCAAACCGCGAATCAAAATGTAGCAAGTTGCGTTTTTAAAATCAGTTACTGAAATAAATCGAAAGTGCGTGCGCGCCGTGCGCTATAAAGAATGCCGTACGTTTCATTTTTTGCGGTAGCGGAACCGCTTTTTAAAAACCGCAGTGCGTGGTAAGCCAAACTCAGTAAACAGCTCGTAAGTACTGTAAGTAGACATCTAGCAACAGCGCTCGTCCTTTGCCGCTGGACCGCGCCGCAAGCGAGCTCGCAACGTTGCTTTCGCTGGGGGCTATCCTACGTCTTGATGCAGGTACAAAAATACGAATTAAGAGTTCAAATCTCACATAATCCTATGTTATATTAATGTAACTTTTTGCCTTTTTAAAAAATAGTACACATTTTTTAATACATTTTATTTGTTTTTTTTTTATAAAAATATTCTTTGTCATGATCAAGATTGGAAGCAATTTACCATTCACGCAACAAAAATGCCTACAATTTTATAAAGAGCAAATTTTTCATGTCTGAAATTCATATTACAGTACTTTAACGAATATTAGCCATATCAGAAAATAGATAAAATCGTTATCAATAAGTGAGTTTAATATGGATACTTAGGAATACGCCCAAACGGAATATAACTTGTAGGTATAAGTTCGGTTTTTACTGTTCCTTAAGAGTGCGCTGTACGTTCGGTTCTCCATACAAACGCCATGCTAGAATAACATGAAACTTTGTATACACAATGGGATCCGGCATATCTAGGTCGAAAATTAGTTTCTGTTGCTTGAAATTATAATGGAAAAAGGTAGAAAGGTAGTCGTGCCGATCCCTGCAATTATCGACCTATCGCCATTACCTCCATACTCTGTAAGGTTATAGAGAGAGTTCTGAACAGTAAGCTGCTGACTTACCTTGAAGCTAACGACCTTCTCAGTGATCGGCAATATGGGTTTCGCCGAGGCCGTTCCACTGGGGATCTTCTTGTGTATGTTACGCACTACTGGGGCGAGCCCATCGAGAAACACGGTGAGGCTCTTGCCGTGTCTCTTGACATCTCGAAGGCTTTTGACAGGGTTTGGCATGCTAGTCTGCTTCGCAAGCTTCCTGCATACGGTATCCCTTCTGGCCTCTGTAGCTGGATATCTGATTTCCTGAGTGGGCGGTCGATCCGAGTAGTCATTGATGACTGCTCGTCGGACCTCATGGCCATTGATGCCGGTGTTCCTCAGGGATCTGTTCTCTCCGCGACCCTTTTCCTGCTTCATATTAACGACCTTCTTCTGCCAGGAGTGGTCGCATACGCAGATGACAGTACGGTCATGGAGAGATATTTGTCCAGCGCGGGGGCTGGTCGTGATGAAATTCAGTCTGAGAGAGAGAGACAATGGTAGAGCGAATTAACTCAACCTTAAGTCTTGTCTCCCAATGGGGTGATAACAATCTGGTTAGTTTCAACGCCACCAAAACGCAAGCGTGTCTGTTTACCGCAAAAAGGAGCTCATTCAATCTGGCTCCTACTTTCCGAGGATCAACCGTGTCTGTAGCCAACGATCTCGAACTGCTTGGCATGACGTTAAGCTCAAACCTTAACTTCGGCACTACCATCGAGTCCAAAGCCGGAACAGCGGCCAAAAAGCTGAGCATCTTAAATAAGGTCAAGCGATACTTCACCCCTGGGCAGCTTCTATCTTTATATAAAGCCCAAGTCCGGTCTTGCATGGAGTATTGTAGTCACCTTTGGGATGGCTCGGCTAAGTACCAACTTGCCGCACTCGACTCGGTGGACCGCAGAGCCAGGAGGCTCATTGGCGGCAGTACGGTAGTGGGAAATAAGCTGCAGAGCTTAGCACATCGACGCAAAGTAGCGTGTCTGTGCGTCTTCTACAAACTGTACTTCGGTGAGTGTGCTCAGGAGCTCCATGAGCTCATACCGCCTTCCGCCTTCTTCCACCGGACATCCAGACGTACGGCTGGCTACCATCCTTACCTGGTCGAAATTCCTCTAGTTCGAACCAAGCGCTTTTCTTCTTCTTTTATAATGCGCACTTCTAAGGTTTGGAATTCTCTGCCGGCGTCTGTATTTCCGAGTTCATATAACCTGGACCTTTTTAAGGCACGAGTGAATAGGCACCTTCTGGGTGAGCTCGCTTCATCTTTGCCCCATGGCTAGATGCTGGCCAAGAGCAATCCCATTTTTAATAAAATAAAAAAAATGAAGAAAAAATACAACGATTATTAAGGTTTTCATACAAGCCGTAATAAACTCAAAAAATCGCTGTATTTTTTTTCTTTTACAATTTGTAGCGACAGAAACTAATTTCCGACCTAGAAATGCCGGGTCCCAATGTGTCTACAAAGTTTCATGTTATTCTAGCATGGCGTTTTAAAATGAGAGCATAAATACGTTTGTAGGGAGAACCGAGCGTACTGCCACGTACTGCGCCCTCTTAAGCGTAGTTTTTAGTCGTAATTATAACGCACATGAACATACTAACTACAATAGCCAATACTCAAGGATATGTGTGTCCTAATAATGTACTTTCGAGTTCATTATCTTCTATATATTCATCAAATAACCTGCACAAAAACACCTCGATTTCACTACTTTGCCCGCCCCTTCGCCTTACATAACCTTTTGTGCAGCGTTGGTTTACTGTGAGATTTGTCTGCGGGCTGGTCGGTAACAATATTGCAGTGAACTTTAGGATTTGTTTGTGCGTTATGAGTGTATGCTTTCTTAGCCTCGTGCTGCGGATAAGTGTTACTATAACTGGACCTGCTGTGCGTAACCAACAATGTTTCTAGCATGTCGGCGCGGTCACGAATGAATTTAAGTAAGTCGTCTATTTTAAGCGCAGATTTAGAATCGCTCGACATTGGTACAAAGTGCTTTTGTATTGTTCCCATTCACGTTCGGTAGTGGGATCTAATTTGGAAACAACCAAGTAAATAATTAGCGTTCCCCAACTTTCGGTGGGCTCGTCGAGTAGTTTTAAAGCGCGTAAATTGTTTAAAACGGTGTCAATTAGCTTTCTTAGCAATGTCGGCGATTCTTTAATAAGCGACTGTATGGAAAATAAAGTCTTCACGTGATTGTGCACTAGCAATCTACTGTTATCATAGCGGTGTAGGAGCAATTCCCAAGCAATAGTGTAATTGTTAGCTGAAAATTCAAGCGAATCAATAAAAAGTTGTGAGGAAATGCACAGGAATTTAGCGAGGACTTTAAATACTGAAACTTTTGAATGTTGCTTATTTCTTGGGAATTGTGAACCAGTGATGAAAAGGTGTCGCGGAATTGCACCAATGCTCATAGGAACCGTCAAAGAAAGGCAAAGAAATGGTGGGGAGCCGAACTGACTGAGACAGGTTATTTGAAACTATTGCATTAGATTCGTTAGCTTTCTCCGCACATTTCACCATGCACTGAGTCTGAGCAAGGATGCCGTAATATTCGCTTTCGAACTCCTCTCTGGTTTCGAAAAGTGTATCCATGTCACTATCGGGAATAATGCTTTCTAGCTGATTGTGTACGTCAGTAAAATCGTCAAAAATACCCTGAGCCCCTTGCATGCGTAAATTTAGCTCGGTACGCTGGTTATCGGACAAAACTAAGCCCTCGAATGATTTCACAAACTTTTTGAAGTTTGTAAGCCTACATTTAATGGCATAGACGCGGGTCTACGGTTCAACTGTCTCACGGTCTCCTGATCTGATTCCCGATTAGGACTATAAAGCGGCATGAAATTCATTATTATTTTTGGTCACCATTTTGACGATATGAGGCGTAGGTAAATTACTCACGGTTGCAAGCACCACCACAGTCGATCACAGCAAGGCAGCTTGCGGTACGGCTGACGCAGGCTGTTTGTTGGTAGACCGTTTTACGATGGTCAACACGACGTATGATAGGGGCCACAACGAAAGCACAAGCACTGGAATTGAGAAAAGCACAGTATGACGTAGCCGTAAAGGAGGAGGTAGAGAGGTAAGATGGCTCGTCTCACCGAAGCTCTCTTGCCGATGCCGCTGCGATGGCTGTCGTCGACTCAAACTGCCGATGCGTTCTCACAGCCAATCCAAATATCCGGGGCTGGTTCTTCGTATCCGGTATCGATGGTCCAAAATTATGTCGGCGCGTGTAGACAAATTTGGTGGCTGATTGCCCAAACTGGCTTACTGATGTGGATGGCAGGTTGCGGAAATGACGAAGGCAGCGGTTCATCGAATTAAATGTATAATTCGGGCTTTTTCTACATAGTGTTTTCAATATGAAGCTAACGTTATATAAATGGTATTAAATTAGGAAAAAGTTGGTAAAAGCTGCGTAGTGCAACTATGAGGCGAAAAGTTCAAGTGCGTGTCATCTTCCGCGTTCCATATCTCCATTGGCGCTTGATAGGATGACGATCCATCGTCTCATTGGCTGTCGATCACGTCATACATGCCTCTGATTGGTCGCTGGGGATGCGTCGCGATATGTGAGTCACGAAGATGCACTGTATCAAAGGTCGCCGTCCGCCGCCAGCTGAGGTGCACGTATTGTCACATATATATAATATCACAATGTAGTATACACCGTGACCGTTAATAACCCGAAAGATTTAAGCTAACGATACTAGAGCCTAATTAGAGTATATAAAGTTATGTAACATATAGTCCAAAAACTCATAATTAACGAGATATTAATTATTTACAACAAATCAAAAGTTAAAAAATCTCCAGTGTAACACACCTTAAGGGCGTGAGCATGACGTAGCCACCTATTTCTTTTACACGTAGATACACTAACTGTATGGTTGTTAGCCAGTTTCATAAAGAAGTTTGGTATCTATCTACAAAAAGTTTTTAGTACCGAAAATATTTTCATCACGAGATAAAAGGATATAACATGCAACTAAAATACAGTGTAGTGTATTAAGCCGAATAATTATAATATCTTATCTTACACACTTCAATCTCAAGTAGCTTTTATGTTATCACTGAGAATAGAGATGTTTGTTCTGTTCTAAGTCGCGAGAGTGGTTCTTCTTATAACTGGCTAGTTTGAAATTGATTGTCACTAAAATGACACATTACAAATGATAACTAATTGTCACGCAAGATAAAATAACATTGAACATTTTATTGACTGTATTAAATAATATTCGCTATGCCGCATTATCCTTCGGCTCATTTAGCAGATATCCACTTCGTGTACGGATTTTGTGATGGGAACTCGCTCCAGGCAGTCGCCGAATACCGAAGACGATACCCAAACCGTCGTATACCTCACCATTCGACTTTTGCGGATGTCCATCGACAGTTTCGCGAAAAAGGGCTTGGAAAAGTTCACAGAGAAAGGGCTATAAATCTGGATGAACAAGCAGAGAACAGAATAATGAACATCATAACAGAAGACCCAACTTTGTCATCAAGAGCTGTAGCAATGGTGGTCAATGTTAACTATCAGCTCGTATTAAGGCTATGGAAAAGGTACGGCCTGCATCCTTTTCACTACAGGAAAGTACACGGATTAATTAACAATGACGGGCTAGCTCTCTAGCTCTTGCCTTTTGCCAAAGGATGAATCAGAAATTAGTGGAAGATCCTGGATTTCTAAATAAGATATTATGGACAGATGAATCGTTGTTCACGAGAGAGGGAGTTTTTAATTCCCATAATCAGCATATGTGGTTAGAAGAAAATCCCCATGCGAAAAGGGAAAATTCATACCAGCACAAATTTTCCGTAAACTTGTGGGCTGGCATTATTGGGAATAAAATAATAGGTCCCGTCATATTTCCAAATAGACTGAATTCTCACAACTATTTATTATTTCTAAATAATGAATTAAACGACCTGCTAGAAGATGTCGATTTGGAAACCCGACGAACTATGTGGTTCCAGCACGACGGATGCTCGGCCCACTTCGGCTTGAATGTTCGTAATTGGCTGAACCAACAATACCCCGAGAGATGGATCGGCCGTGGGAGCGAAGTTTTAGCATGGCCTGCCCGGTCGCCGGATTTAACTCCGCTAGATTTATTTCTATGGGGAACTCTGAAAGATAAGGTTTACTCAACACCTGTGAACTCCAGAGAAGAGTTGTTAATAAGAATTCAAACGGTTTCAGAAGAAATCAAGAACACTTATGTTAACTTGAATCATGAAATCCGTTCAAGATTGAATATTTGTGCTGAAAACGGCGGTACACATTTTGAAAATCTAATTCATTAAATTACTCGTAATTTAAATGCGTAACTGTTTCATGTTGTTGTTTATTTTACTGTAGGTACAGGTTAGCATGATCGCTGTTACAACAAAGTCCCTTTCCTGTATGAGGTAAGAGGTAAGTATGATGTAAAAAATAAGTAGTATGATTTCCTTCGAATATTATCATGCCTAACAATTTATGGTTGTGATTGTTAGTTAAAAAAAAGATACCTAAGACACAAAGTTTCAATAATAATGTAAGAGCACTTTAATGTCGTAGCACCTAATAAAGTTTGGATACATACATAAGTATTTGTGGTATTTTGTGGTGCCAATAAATAAAAATAATTTCAACACAAACATCGTGCTAGACATAACTTGACACTTCTTGTCATTCATGGAATACAAGTCACGCCATTCGCCTTTCGTCGCATGATTTCGGAGCGATTCGTGAAGTGTCATGCTCGCTCTCTGTTCTTCAACTTTAGGTCCCCACCTAAAGGCTTGTTTACAAAGAAGCGGGCAATTAACCAGATTTAATTCGTACTATTTATTATTTATTTATTATTATAAAAAGATACAATTTTACTGAAATAGTGATTTAATTAAGACACATAATTAGACCCATGTTGATATAACATTATTTACTCGTACAGTCGTCAAAAATATGTGGTTTAAATCTTTCGTGTTATTAACGGTAACGGTGTATTTTAATTCTGCGTAATTAAAAGAAGACATTGGTTGCAAATGATTGTTTATTTTTGATCACGTTGAACTCAATCCAGCCTTAATGGTGATCTGATCTCCGTGTCATCGTAGAATTTCACGCGACGCTACTGCGTGGTCCCCTTGTCTGCGCATCAGGGTCGGCACAATTTTGACGAGAGACTAATTCAGTTAGTACGGTATTAACTTTTGCCCAAGAAAATCCAGTCATTACAGCGAAATGGTCGTCGGATATGCTTTTAGTAAGAATTTTTTCAAGAAGCGTTAATGGTTTTTGAATCGCCAAACATCCAAATAGCTCCGTTATTTCAGTTACTTTGACTGTCGCTGTAGTCGAAAAAACTGCGATCTGGTCTAATACATCTACATAAAAGTAATTATTCATTAAATGTGAGGTGCAGCATCTATTTCCACTTCGTATGTATACAGGGTGTAACATAAATACAATGCGAAGAATTTAAGATAATCATCGCTATCGAATTGCGAATCCGAAAATCACTTCCTTATTTTTTTTAGACAAACTAAAAAACAGCCATGCATAAAAAAATAACACAATTAAAACTATTCGAAAAAGGTTGCTTACCCTGGTAGCGTAAATTCGCCCCTCCTTACTACGTCGCTGCATGCGCAAGGGCGGGGCCATTGACCTGTCGGCCCTGCCCCTCGCACCACCGCAGTTTAAATGCTGCTTTCAAATAATAAATACTACCGCTATGGTTTTATTTTTGGAATTGATCAACGTCATGCGAAACATGATATGATTCAGCCTTTAAAAGGACTTTAGCAGCCCTTAAAAGAGCTTTAAAAATGATAATGATGTGCCTAGATGAACCAAATTGTAACTGAGTCTAATGAATTAAATTCTCGAAATGGCCACCGCGTGCCTCAATGCATGCCAAACACCGTTTGCGCAGGTTTTCGCGGACCGTGGGCAAAACTCTGTCGACTTCGGATCTGACTTTGTCAAACGCTTGAACGATCCTGACGCGCATCTCCTGTTCCGTCTGGCAGACTTTCCGAAAAACGTGTTCTTTCACGGCACCCCACAAGTGTCCTCCACGTCCGGTTTTCGCGGACCGTGGGCAAAACTCTGTCGACTTCGGATCTGACTTTGTCAAACGCTTGAACGATCCTGACCCGCATCTCCTGTTCCGTCTGGCAAACTTTCCGAAAAACGTGTTCTTTCACGGCACCCCACAAGTAAAGGGGTCCAAAGGGGTCAGGTCAGGCGACCGCGGAGGCCAAGCCACGGGTCCTCCACGTCCGATCCAGCGCTCGCCATACTCTTCGTCCAAATGATTTCGTACGGCGCGGGCGAAGTGGGGCGGCGTCCCGTCGTGCATAAACCACATGTCCCGGAGTAAGGCGACGGGCAATTCGTCATCGAACCTGTCGGTTAGCTCACCAAGCAGAAAGTCCAAATAATTCTGGCCATTTAATGTTTGGTTCAGAAAAACCGGGCCTATCACCGTGTCATTTACAATACCGGCCCACACGTTAATGCGCCACCGATATTGGAAATGACTTGGTTTCATGGCATGTGGATTTTCTAATGCCCACACGTGCTCATTGTGGCTGTTAAAGACACCCGTCCTGCTCTCGTCGTGCACTCGTCGGTGAACAAGATTTTTTAAATAAAATTCGCGTCCCTCCGTACCTTGTTCATCATCCACTGGCAAAATGCCGCTCGTCCTGGATAGTCAGTCGGCTCTAAAGACTGCACCCTCTGGTAGTGGAAAGGGTGTTGGCCGTCTTCTTTCAGTGGTCTCCACACACGCATGTGATTCGTGCGGAGATCGCGCGCGACGGAGCGCGTGCTGCAAGTGGGATCCTCTTCAAACCAAGCCAAAACGACTTCCTCGATGTCGTCGTCAAGCCGCATACGCCCGGGGTCGGCGCGGTCATGTGCCGGCACGTGGACACTGCCCGTGTTGTACACACGAATGTGCAAGCGTTGAAACTCAGCCCACGAAGGCAGTGGCCTATTGTGCGGGCGAGCGTAAATTACGTCGTACTCCCTACGAGCCTCGGTATAATTACAATTTGATCTACCTAGGCACATCAACATATTGAAGTACTCTTCCGTAGAATACACCATTTCTCAAATCACTAAAACCCACAAACAATCACCAAAACACACCAGGAGGTCACGGATCGTAATTTTAGCAAACGACTTGCAACTAGATCCGGGGTTCCCGCGTGACTGATTGGATTTCCAGTGCGGCCGGAGCTAAGTCCAAACTAAGAGAAAGAAACGTTCAGTAGTTTCATACAAAAAACTACTTTATGACGTACACGCAAGAACTTAAATTTAATTTTGATACGTTTTCTAACTCAAAAGTGCCGAGAGCCAGTTCGTACTACCTAAAGCGGTGTTCGTCAAACAAGTAGCGGCGTTTACAATCGAAAGGCGGCATGTCTTTGGCGGCTGCCGAAATTACCTACGGGCTAAGTTCAAAACGCAAACCGATAACTCGCCGCGGGTAAAGCCAGACCTCTAATTACGCCTAGTTATTACGAATCTCGGGGTCATGTTAAACTAGCCATTTAAGTCAAACAAAGCAAGAAAGCATGGTCCAACTTACGTAAACTTACAGGCGACCCACCCCTACCTACAAACCAAGCACAGATATCTGCAAATCAGGTAGCAACCCAGCTCCTACTTAACGGAAAGCCTACGAGCCGCATGTCTAATATGCCACCGAGGCCCACCTACCAACAAGATTCTACCAACCTCAGCAAGCCTTTCACTCACTACGAACTCGAGACTGCCATTACGTCCTTGAAAAATGGCAAGGCCGCCGGTGTGGACGACCTGACTGTGGAGCAGATCAAACACCTTGGACCGGAAGCCAAAAACTGGCTGCTGCAGCTATACAACAACTGCCTATCGTCTCTCAAAATACCCAAACTGTGGCGAAAGTCCAAGATAATCGCCCTCCTCAAGCCTGGCAAAGACCCCTCAAATGCGAAAAGCTATCGTCCAATATCCTTGCTGTGCCACACATACAAGTTACTAGAGCGACTACTCCTAAATCGCCTTGCTCCCATAGCTGAACCATATCTAATCCCAGAACAAGCGGGATTCCGACCAGGAAAGTCATGCACGAGCCAAACCCTGAAGCTAACGCAGTACATAGAAGACGGCTACGAACTGGGCATGGTAACAGGAGTAGTATTCGTAGACCTAACGGCAGCGTATGACACGGTGAACATACAGCGACTGATCTCAAAAGTTGGTACGATGACCGGGGACACAGGGTTCATAAATATTCTCCGTGAGCTACTCCATAACCGCAGATTTCAAGTCCATATGCAATCCGGAAAAAGTCGCTGGCGCTCTCAGAAGAATGGACTTCCGCAGGGCAGTGTGCTTGCACCTATCCTATTTAATATCTACACCAACGACCAGCCAATCATGCCCAAAACCCAGAGGTTCTTATATGCCGACGATCTAGCACTCGGAGCACAAAGTGATAACTTTGAGGAAACGGAGAGGACACTATCGACAGCTTTGGATGTCCTCACAAAATACTATGAGGGGAACTGTCTGAAACCAAATCCCTCAAAAACCCAGTCATGTGCATTCCACCTGCGAAACCGGGACGCCAACAGACAGCTTAACGTCTCTTGGAATGGCGCTGCCATAGAACACTGCTCAAGCCCGAAGTACCTGGGAATTACCCTCGACAGGACGTTATCCTTCAAAAGCCACTGCGTTAAGACACGCCAAAAAGTTAACTCACGCAACAGCCTGCTCCGAAGACTCACCTCAACTCACTGGGGTGCTTCTGCACACACCCTTCGAGTCACTGGTCTGGCGCTGTGCTATTCGGCGGGTGAATATGCGTGCCCGGTGTGGCACCAGTCCACCCACACAGGACAAGTAAACACAGCACTCAATGATACCTGCCGTATAATCACTGGATGCCTCAAGCCCACTCCGCTCAACAGGCTGTATCCGCTAGCAGGGATTGCACCCCCGGAGACCCGCAGAGAGGTAGCTTGTAGCGTCGAGAAACAAAAGCAGGAAGAAGACACCAGACACCCCCTTTTCGGGCATGCGTTGCCACCGCCCCGTCTCAAGAGCCGTAAGAGTTTCATGAGGTTTACTACCGCCGTCAAGGTTCCCCCCTCGAGGAACAGACTCACGAAGTGGCAAAACACACGCGCTCCTTCTGATAACTTTGTCCGTCCCGCTGAAGAGCTTCCCGCTGGGCACAAACAACCGTGGCCTACCTGGAGATCCTTAAACAGACTGCGCTCCCAGGTCGGCCGCAGTAAGGAGAACCTTATTAAATGGGGCATCCTAAGCGGGTCGGACGCTCGGTGTGTGTGCGGGACGGCTCCACAAACTATGAGGCATATGTTGTCTTGCCCGGCATGCCCGTGCTCCTGCTCCGAACAAGACCTTCGTGACGCGACAGACAGGGCTTTGGCTGTCGCCAGCTTCTGGTCCCGTTCGATCTGAACAAGTAGTAGAAACCTTCGACACGAGAAGAAGAAGAAGCCATTTAAGTGCTGAGGCAAGTGGAAGAGTAATTGTGAATTACTTTAGCAGGAAACTATCCACGCGGCGTCTTTTATTGCGAGAGCGAGATAGAACATACGCGACACTACATTACATTTCAATGGTTCAGAGTGAGACATCATGAATGAGTTTGGGAGTTCCCCTATTTCGATAGACTAATGACCGCCGGTACAGTTGCGAAAAGTCAAGGTTATAAGGCCGGCCACAGACGACAGTTTCATTACGCAAAATAATGGATTAATGATACAATTTAAATGTTATTTACAATAATTTATTTCTATTCATGATTTGCATGCTGAGTACGAAGCCTTGTAAGTTATAACTTTGGACGATGTAATTAGATTGTATTTTTAGAAATAAACAAATTTTAATTAATTTGACCGTGGCTCACTTAGCCTATGCACGACGCGAATCGAATGTCGCTACATGGCCGTTGCTAGCCATCTAAAAGTGTAATTGTTAGACCAGTCATTGTGATACGACCGCCACGACCGGTTTATGTTTAGACCAGTGCTGTCCCTAGGTCCTGATCAGGATGGAGCGATTCATTCCACATCATCGTCACTCAGAAACCGCCTCCATTTAACAAGATTTTTATTATTTCAGACTTGCTTTGTAAGTAGGTACGAACTTAACCTTAGAATGCCAACGCCCGATAGGGTGGATAATCGCTCATGGGACCATTCCACGCCACTCAGAAACCGCCTCCATCTAACAAGTTTTTTATTATTTTCGGACTTGCTTTGTAAGTAAGCACTAATTTAACCTGAGAACGCTAGCCCCCGATCAGGGTGGAGCGATTTATTATACGCCACTCATAAATCGCCTCCATTTAACAAGATTTTATTATTTTCAGACTCGCTTTGTAAGTAGGTAAGAATTTGACCTTAGGACGCCAACCCCCGATCAGTGTGTAGCAAGACATTCCACTCCAATCAGAAATCGTCTCCTTTTAACAAGCTTTCTATTATTTTTTGACTTGCTTCGTAAGTAGGTACGAACTTAATTTTAGAATTCCAACGCCCGATAGGGTGGAGCAAATCATTCCACGCCACTCAGAAACCACCTCCATTTAACAAGATTTTTATTATTTTTGGACTTGCTTTGTAACTGACTAACTAACAACAATGGCTCACCGCCCTTAAGTCAGTCCAAATTACTGGGACGGCCGACTGGTCTTTTTCCTACTAAATGGCTCAGATATGCCCTTTTGGCGCCCCGATCTTCACCAATCCTTTCCACATGACCGAGCCAGCGGAGGCGGTGTGCTTTAGTCTTCCGATGTAAAAAGTAAAAAAGTAAAAGTAAAAGTAGTTTATTCTTCAAATTAGGCATATTACATGCACCTATGAACGTCAATAAACTACCACCGGTTCGGAAAAATATACCTCTGCCACGAGAAGAACCAGCGTAAGAAACTCGGCGAGGTGTCATTTTTTCAAAACAATATACATTGTATAGCAGATCATTTACATAAACAAGGAACAGGAACGGACCTAGAATAGACCCCTGAGGTACTCCCATCTCTACCACTGTCTCTGACGAAATGGCTTTATTTATCGCTACCTTTTGATTTCTCTGTGTTAAATATGACTTCATGAGATCTAATGCATGCCCTCTGATGCCATAAAACTTAAGTTTACAAATTAAAGTACCATGATCTACACAATCAAAAGCCTTGGAAAGGTCACAGAACACTCCGATGACGTCTCTTCCCAAGACTGCAAAATAAATTTTAGTAAACTTGCACCTGCATCAGTAGTTGACCTACCCTTCGTGAAGCCGAACTGCTGTGCGTGCAAAATATTGTGAGAATTAAAGTGAGAAACCAATTGCGTAAGCATTATTTTTTCGAATATTTTGTTAAACGCAGGTAGGATAGAAACTGGACGATAATCAGAAGGATTATCTCTATGACCTGATTTGAAAATTGGAACTTGGAACTTTGTGAATCGCCTTGTTTCTTTAAATAAATATATGTTCATCGCCAGAGCCGTTTTCTTATTATAACATGGTGTCAGAGTAAAAAGTCGAGTTCAGAAATGGGTGCAAACGAAAAATCGAAAGGACAGCCGAGTCCGAAGCAATTGTCCAGGTCGCTCTGCACGCTCGATATCCGCAACAATAATATGCCTGTGACGTGGAAAAACTGGATAACGCAGCTTAAGATATATCTACGAGCAAATAATTTAGAAAATGAATCTGATAGCAGAAAAGTCGCCATATTACTACATTTCATAGGCACAGAAGTTCTCCAATTCTCCAAGAAGAACTCCATTCACTATGCTACTGTCTATATGAGAACTGTTTAACCAAATATTATCTATAAAAGTGGCCGAGGTCGGAGTAACTCTGGTAGGTACGTAAGTACGCCACATAAGTACTCAGTGCTCTTTATTTTTAACATTTCAAAGGACTTTTTTAGTACATCTAGAGGAGAAACATGATGAAATTTGAAATAAGTTAGTGATTCTAATTTTACGTTGTCATTCAGAAGGGATTCAGCTTTTGTGGTACACGATGCTAAACTTTGAGTAGTGACTATAGAAATTTTAGAAAAGAAATTATTAAATTCATCAGCTACTTTTACTGCATCAGTTATTAAATTATCATTTACTTTCAAAGAAATTGTAAACTCTTTATTATTTGTCTTCCCAGTCTCTGTGTTTATTATTTTACAGACTGTCTTGGCTTTATTATCTGAGGACTTAATTTTAATATTCAAGTGCATTGCTTTTGCTTTTGTGCACACTGTTTTAAACAATTTGGAATAATCCCTAACATACTGATGGAAACATTCGTCAGTGGTGCAAGATCTCCTTTCATAAAGTTGATATAAGTTATCTCTACTTTTCCCAATTCCGGTAGTTGCCCACTCATTAAATCTCATTTTATTGTTTATCTTAATACGCTTTTTACTACAAGTCTTATTAAATTCGTTACACACTGTATTCAGAAGCATTTTGAATTGATCATTCGGATCATTTGATTGTACCTGGGTGTTCGGCATGGCGACTAGTAGATTAGACTTTAGTAATTCTAGTCTACTTCTACTCAGCGGTCTTATTTCTATAACGCGATTTGGATGTTTTACTTCGTAAGGTAGCTTGACCATCTGAGCTTTATGATCCGAACGAACTCCATTCACTATACTACTGTCTATATGAGAACTGTTTAACCAAATATTATCTATACAAGTGGCATAGGTCGGAGTAACTCTGGTAGGTACTTCAAACAAGTAGTCAAAATTGAAAGATTTCAAAAGAGTGATGTACTTGTCTTTTTTAACTGATTGTGATAAAATATCGATATTAAAGTCGCCGCAGACCACTACTGACTTTTTACAACTTGTTGCTTTATTGAGTACATCCTCCATAATTTCTATAAAAGATGTTAAATCACCTGATGGTGGTTTATAAATGCAAATTATCAGATACTGATCCATCTCTGCACAAGCAATCTCGCAAACACGATCAACAGAACAGCCTGAGATGTCTCTACGTTCCTTAAAAGTCAAACCATTTTTCACTAAAATAATAGATCCACCACCCTCTGCTGTAGTTCTGTTGAACGCGCTGGCCAGTACGTAATTATTTACATTGAATTTCATCATGTGATTCTTTAACCAAGTTTCTGTTAAGCAGACTATATCTACATTAAACTCTTCCGTAAATAATTCTAAATCTAGTATTTTGCCAGTGAAGCGATTAATATTTTGGTGTAATAAAGTTACACTATTGTGCTTCTCCGTTGTCCTAACAGTCAGTTTAAAGACAAATCCGCAGTTGGAGATGTCGTCCTATCCAAGGTGGAGGGCTCCGCTTTGATTTCCGAAAACGGAATTAATAAAAGATGCTAAAGATTTAGCAAGTCTGTCAGTTGTAATACGGTAATCACTAATAGCATTATTAGTGTCAAAAAATATAACGTCACTATGACGGCACGTCAGCTTATATATAAGCTTATTAAGATTACACGCATGACTGTTAGCACTGCATGGAGAAGCAGAATAGGGTAATGCGCCTATAATAACATTTTTAGCACCTAGCTTAGACAGGCAGTCAAACTCAGCCTTCATCTCAGAGTACCTAATATTTGAACCATCACCCAACATTAATACAATTGTTGTTTGTTCATTTATATGGGTATGTTTGATGTTATCTATAATTTTTGGAAACGAGGCATCAGGCATACAATGATTTATAACACAGCTGTTGAGAATATGATTACATAGAATTTTGCCCAATCCTCGCCCTATCCTATCTGAGAAAACAAGGGTTCTACTTACATTATTAGAGGCTGGAGTTATATTTTCCGGTGACACCGACAAGCTGCTGTCCGGCACCGATGAGTATATTGTATGTCCGGGCATAGGATGAGCCTGCCGGAGCCCACACTCACATTCATGCGAAGACTGCTTGGTAACCAGTGCTTCCAAACATTCCTCGTTGTGGTGGCACAGCTCCAGAAGTTCATCTGCTGCCAGAATATGTTCACTGATTTGCTTCTGGGATATTACATATTTATTAGTTAAATCTCTCAAAGAATTTTCTAATATGTTCAGTTCGGCTTGCAGTTTCTCAGTGTCAGTTTCATAAATGGTTCTACTGTAGCATAATTGCTCATTACAAGAATTTAATTCTTTCAGAACACTGACATGATTTTTTCTCAATGTAGTAATTTCATGAATATTAATATGCTGTCTGTACAGTCGTTTTGATTTTCTTATAAATCTATTTAGCTTAATATACTTTTTGTATTTCCTATGACTTAGAAAGTTAACTTGTTTACTACTAAAGGAGTCCTCTGTCAAATCAATCACACTAGAAGGTCCAAAATTGCTATGACACTCTGCATAAGAGTTTGGTGTCACAAGTTCATCAAAGAGCCGCCGGGTGGTTTTGAGTTGCTGGCACTGTGCTTCCTCTTGCAATCTACAGACCACTTTGTGGGCATCGGAAAGCTCATATTCCAGGTCATCCACACGTTGCAGTGTCCGCTCATGGATGTCACAGCACTCCTGAACACTGTTCAATTTGACCAGCAGATGGTCACGCTGTGTCACACTATCCCTATGCAAAGCATCCAGGTTGGCTAGATCACGTTTGAGTTCTGTATTTTTTTGAATAATCTTGTTAACCTCCTCTTCGCTTTCATCGCGTTCCCGCAGTAGCTGATCACATAGAGTTTTAGACTGCTTTAGTTCTTTGAGTGTTGCATTGAGTTTATGTTCCAGTTCACGTACAGTGGGCACCGCGAACGCCACCGAAAGCGACCGTGCTGCATAAGCCGCAACCTCCCGCAATCCGGCCCAGGGGGCATAAGTCTCCGCAAACCAGTCTGACGCCATCGCCAGATGTCAGCACGACCAGCCGCACTCCCGGAACTGCCACTGCACCATCACCGCCTCTAGTGCAGACCCCTGCCGCTACCACATGCGCCGCGCCACCGCCCCTTGGAGGCAAGCGCAGGCCCACTTCGCCGCTGGAGAAAATACAGCCCCAGTGCCTCCCCCGCCTGCAGTTGTCCCCCATGGACACTGCAGAATGACTGACATAGCCCTCCGAATCGCTAAACGTGGAAGTGGGTGGGGAACATTGGACGTAGAATCGATGGCCGTTGGGGCGAAGAGTTTCTCGAGTGGCGACCACTTACTGGAAGGCGCAGCGTGGGTGCGGGTGGCGCAGGATCGGTCATTGTGGCACTCATTGGGGGAGGTCTATGTCCAGCAGTGGACGTCTTTCGGTTGATATGATGATGATGATGGACCTTTTATCTTGGTTATTTTATATTTATAAAGACATTTTCATCATTCCCTGCATCAAGTAGTCATTTCCTTCTCACTTTCAAAGAGGGGAATGACGATACGGGGAATGATGAAATCAAAAACGATACGCAATTTCTCGGAAACGGTTCACTTTTTATTTGTATGTAATACGTGTTATAAAACAGTACTACAAACAGGAAACATTACTTTATATGAAACATGACAAAAATAGTGCTTACTTAGTAAATAAAAATAACGTGGAATGACGCTAAAATTGGACACAATGATTTTCCCACCAAACTTTGGTTTTTCTCGCCTTCAGTCAAATGGTATGCGCGTGCATTCTGGCACACGTTAAATTACGAATTGAGAGGGTGTGGGGAGGCGTGTTTATGCAGCGGTGTTATTAACAGACTAAGAAAAAACGTCGCCTAGCGTCATCAACCGGGGAATGATGGTCAACTGTGTAATAAATGTCATAGTGTACCGATGCTGCCCAAATAGTTGTTTTAAATTAATGAAATTTCCTGCATATAACCATGGATATAACCATGTCTCTAAAAGAAACAAAAACGGGATACACGTACACTTAATTCATGAGTACATCACCAAAGTCGAAAGGGTGAATTTGAACCATGGCGGGGAATGATGAAAGATGCGTTTTATCGGCATTTTCTCATGGTTATTTAAATAGTATTACTTTATATACGTGGGTTCTATTTAGGTCCATGAACAAGTAATGTCGTGTCAAAAAACTACTTAAAAATATTTATGTTAGAATTTTTTATAGGCGTGTACAACGATTGTTGTGATTTCCGTGAATTCACCCTCACCAGTCACCACATCGTGTTTTGTTTCACGGTCGAGTCGAGCTAGTGCCGACCGCATCGTGATTTTTGCTTTGTGCTAATTATTGTTAAATGGACATCCGGGAATTACTTGAGGACCTCGGCCTACAAGAATACACAGAAATATTCTCTGGTAAGTACTCATCGAATCGATCAATCGTTATATACTTAGATAGAAAAAACCGTGAAAACGTTTGTGACGTGAACTTGTTTTTCAACTTGCAATTATTTAATTGTGTTTCTAGACTTTACTAAATCAGCTTTCTTGGTCAAGTCTTAGAGGTCCGCGCCACGCCGGCGCCGAGTTGCCTCGGCGCGCCGCCGCCGCCGCCGGGTCGTCAATAAAGTCACGCCGACTTCGAAACTTCAAAATAAATTTTTAAATTACGCGCGCACGCAGGTGAATCCGTTCGCTTTCCCCGCTCCCGCTGCTCGCTTTGGCGGGCGGCCGTATACCGCGTACCGCGCACCTCACCGCACCCCACTTTATTCGCCCGTATTGTCAGTTGTCACGTCGCGCCGGCGAAACAATTTCATTCGATCACTTACTTGACTCGCTCTGCTCGGAGACATCGCAGGTTAGATATTTTTTCGGTATTCTTTCGAAAATGACTAATATAAACAATTATAAGTTGAGTACATTATCAATAAGTACCTTATATGATCTCAAACATAAAAATAGTTTCTGCTGGAAACATTTTGGTGTAATGATTCATGAAGAGAACCACAAAAGGAGCCAAATCTGCGGAGAACAAGTGTTTTGTCAAATATGTTTGGAGGATATGAAAAATGAACACATGGATATTACGTTTGGCTTGTAAGTATTTTCTTTACTTATATACGTTACGTTTTTAGGAAAGTAATAAATACGTCTTTTCCTTTAGGTAAAGAGGTGTACAATACAATAAACAAATACGATCGATTTTACATGTTAAATAACCTATTTGTTTCTGTTTTACAAGTGGTTGCCGCTATAACTGATGTACAACAGCGCCTATTTACGTCTGATTGAATATCAGTCAGTAGGTAATAACCTATAAGAGAATCAATGAATGTTATGTGGGTGTATGCGCTTTGATTTTTAACACCTGATCTTCGTTTTCTTTGCTTGGCATTTACTAATGATACGATCGTTTGAGTATAACCAAGTGAATGAACAAGCATGCAATATGCATGATCTTTTAAGGCAAAGGGTAGGGCAAGCTCTTTCCATACAAACTTTGTACACGTTTTTCTTCGTTTGTGTTTGCGTTAAAGTTATTATTTTTATTCAATATGCTTATTTTTGCTAGGCTAGGCTTCAAGGTTTATTTTATTTGTTTTTTGTATTTTTTAATTTTTTTTTTTTTATAAAGTAAATTTCTTTTCTGAAGTTCTGCGTATATGCAATATGTACAAGAAAAAAATTAAATTAAGTGATGTAGTGCTAAAACTTTTTTTAATAAAATTAATTTCTTTTCTGAAGTTCTGCGTATATGCAATACTCGTATGTACAAGAAAAAAATTAAATTAAGTGATGTAGAGCTAAAACTAACGAATAAAACTTGCACAACGTTTGTATGGAGAATGCGTTGCCCTACCCTTCGCCTTAACAAAACATATGGTTTAGAAGTTAAATGATTAACAACAGTAAACGAGGCATTATTAAATTTATTTATAGTGGTGCCAAACATGGGTATTTCGAAAAAGCCTGTGAAGCTAGATATTAATGCCCGCTTACGCCAGTTGGCTCGCGACCATGAATGTTGTGACACATCCGAACCATCTGGAGACCTTAAAGAGATAAATAAATATAATTAATTGTACGCGATTAAGTCTCCTTTACTAATAATTATGTATTAAAATCATGCAACTTTAAATCAAAATAAAAGTTAAATTACTTTGCTAACAATTTTGGCTAATACCTAATTTTGAAGTGAAAATGGGTACCTAATTACTAATGACGTTGGTCGGCATAAACCTGAGCATGAGGTACTGTCCATAATACACAATTTTCGTAAAGATTTTTATTTATTGGGTGTGTGTTTTCCTTCCTTTTTTGTTTTCTTGGTACGACGGCAACTTACAGTCAAGCTTCTGATTAAAATGCGAATGAAATGTTTTATGTTTTATGTAGCCATAATTTTTAATGACGCCTGCTAAAACTGACCGTAATCGGAATCAGAAATTTGTGCATCATTGCGTGCATTTTTGTCTTAGCATGTTTCATTTTTCAGAGCAAAAATCAAATCATACAGTAAAACTATAAGCACCGGGAACTTACTCAGACATCTCAGAGATGATCACAATATTAGAGACGAATCAGCCATGAAAAAGCCAATTACAGATTTTTTTACAGCACGTCCACGTAAAATTGTTTCCGCAAGTTCTGCAAGCACAAGCAGTAGCCCTGCACTACAAAAAAAGGACAAATGGCTTCTAGCTCGAGACATAGCCTTGTGGTTCTGTAAATCTTTGTTGCCATTTGACACAGTGTCAGATGAAGGATTAATAGATTTCTTTCAGGTAACTTGTCGTTACTATTTATTTGAATATAATAATATGAAATAATCTATTTAGAATTAATATGATTTTCTCATTTGTAGAAATATAATGTTGTGATATCAAGAGATGATATGCCTTCTAGCGACACAGTTGGCCAAACCGCGTTGTCAGATGTTTACGAAAGTATGCTACAGAAAATCAAAACGCAAATTGTTGTTGATGCATCGCGACATGTAGCGCTCACTTTTGATTTATGGACCGATCGATACCGCCGGTTGAACTACATCACTTTTACGCTACATTACATAGCAGACGGTAAATTACATTATTTTCCAAAAAGTACAGTTTGGAGTCATAAGTTTATAAATCTTTAACGATCAGTTTAATTGCAGATTTTCAACTGAAATCGTTTACACTCAGCACTAACCTAATAGAAGGCAAAAAAACCGGTGAAAAAATCAAGGTTTTCATTGACAAAATCAAAGAAGACTTTAACCTACAAGACCGAGAAATACATACAGTGACTGATGCCGGATCAAATGTAAAACGAGCTGTAATGTTATCACATGTCGATAGTCACTTGTGTCGAATCTAGGGCATGGATTGCACAACTTGGTTACGGTTGATGGACTCCAAAAAGTGCCAGAAATAGAAGAATTAATAAAAAAATGAAAAAAAGTTGTAAAATCATTGCGATATCGTCTGCCTGATTTAGAAGCTGATGCTCAAAAAGAACAAAAAGAACTACTTATGGCATGTGACTTAGCAGCTCAAAATTTGGAAAATGATGAAGCTGACCCAATTCCTGTAGAAGATGAAGACCAAGATATCGATTGCAGTCTTGGCCAGAACGAACTATTTGGAATTCCGGAATACGTGCCAACCATAAAGACGGCTTCACCAACTCGCTGGCATAGCGTACTATTCATGCTGGAAAGCTTGGCGCATTGCTGTAACCGGACACCTATAAATGACATGCTCAATAAAATCGGCCAGAGTGGTAATAAAATTAACGTCCAGGAATGGAACATTTTAGAGGATTTGATAAAATTTCTTAGAACGTTTTTAGACGCTGTGCAGATGTTGTCCGCAGAAAAAACAACATCCTTAAACTTAGGCCTAATCTTTAGGACTGAGATAGAGGATGTCCTGCTGTCGGTGCCGGATGACGAGTCGCTTATCATTCAAAGACTCAAAAATAAAATGTTACTAAACATAAACAAAAGGTTCCCTATATCAGAAAATCTCATCGCAGCTTCTTTGCTTGACCCCCGTTTCACTAATCTGAAACAGGTCGACAAATATCTTGAAGATTCTGAAACCACGAAGACCACTTTCTTGGCCAATGTTGTGAAAAGATTCATAAATAACTTGGATATACCAGACTCAGAGAAACCTGGTACATCCAAGAATGAAAATGTCTTGGAAAAGCTGGCCAAAAAACACTCCAACAGGTTCCTTGACGAAAACGACGAGGTTGCGCAAGAGTGTTGGAGGTATTTGGCTACAGCTAGCTCCTCGGATCTGAACCAAGAAGGAAACGTTTTGAAGTTCTGGGAAGCTAAAAAATCCACATTGCCCTGGCTTGCAGGATTTGCGCGATCGCTTCTGTCTATCCCAGCTACCAGCACGCCAAGTGAAAGGGTTTTCTCGGTAGCTGGGCTAGTTCTGACAGCGAAACGGTCGCGGCTAAATCCTGCAAAAGTCAATAAAATCATATTTGTTCACGACAATTACAAAAACGTTAAAATATAGAATGAAAATTTTACAGTTAGAGGAGTTTTTTTAACACAATCATAATATTGTCTTCGGTTTCCGCGATTGTTGCTTATTGGGATAAGGACTCATTGGGTTGTTTAGGATGTATCTAATACACAATACACGAGGTTTAATCACTTTAAGACGTATTATTTAACCAAAACAAATCCCCTAAAAAACGTCCTCACGCCGGCGGCGCCGCGCCGCGCCGGGTGTAAATGTCAGCGCGCCGCCGCCGGCCATCTAGACTGCGGCGCGGACCTCTATCAAGTCTTAAAGTAAAATTTAGCATTTATACGCTCAGTCCGTTGAAACAGTAAATTTCTCTCGTTTTGCAAAAATTAAATGGCCGCCATACCATGTGGTGATTTCAAACTTAAATACACTTAAATGCTGTTTTATTTGTGTTTCTAGACAATAAACAGACGTTGGCCTGGAACTAAGATTTAGTATAATTCGCACGAAGTAAGTTTGCATCTGTGTAATTGTTTTGCAATAATGCTAGTAATAATGAAGCTGCGGCCGGTGTGTCATATATCGAATTTGGACATAATTAATGTTGATTTGCCAAGGTCTCATTACGGATTCAGTAAGCAAGTATTTTTTTTCTTTACAGAAAACGAAATTGATTATGACGCTGCTATCATATTAGAGAACGAGGAGCTGAAAGAGCTTATTCCTAAAGTTGGCCCCGAATGAAATTTAAAAAAAATCTAGAGTAATTGAGATCGCCACAATCTAGACCGGACTCGTCAGAACAAAAAGATATTTCAGTAAGTATTAAATTAATTGTAACAATTAGCTTCACTTGTAAGTAAAGACACTAACTCCAATCGCGTTGAAAATTTGTACACCAGTTTAATTCAGGTGACAATGCATTATGACGGTACCATAGAGCTGGTATAATGCAATGATATTTTAAGTATAGATACGTTACCCGCGTACCTAGTGTGCCGCCATAAAGACGCTAAACATCGCTTATTGGCTTCAGTCGCTCCTGGGCAAGCGAGAGAGGCGAATGTTGACACGAGTTCCCGCCAACGACGTAAGTGACCTTAAAAATGCCGTCATGCGTGTTGCGAAAGTGCACTAATTATACATCCAAACGTACTAAGGCAACAGGCATCACATACCACAAGTAAGTAAGCTAAAATTATGTTATTTTTTCCATTTTATCCTTCAATTTACCAAATATGACGCCATGAAGACGCTGTCTCAGAGAAAGAGACTACCTAGTGTCGTTTGCAATGAGTGTGATAAAGACAAACAGACTGCGAACATAGATTAATGTAACAGATGCGTCATACTAAATCACATTCAATTCTAGATTATATGGGTTACATAGTCAACTTCAACTTACTGCCCTATTTATTTCTTCGGGTTTATTTAGAAGCAAATAATGCTGTAACTATTAAATGTTTATCTTTAAAGTATATCTCTGAGTACCAGTGACGAAAAGTGAAGAAGTGTCCTTTCTTGTATCCTACACGAGGTCGGTCTGTAAGAAGTTTTTGTTGCTTGATAGAAATATAATCGATTGACTGATGTCAATGCCTGTTGATACAGGCATGAAACATTTTTTGACAAGATTAGTTTTGCTGTCTGTACATTTATTCAAAAATCCGTGTCCGAGTCAATTATTTTGTAATTCTTTGACGTGCCTGCTACGCAAACGACAACCCGATAGCGGTATTACCATTACTTACACTCGCTATCATCCGTCGATTAATAGGTAGAAACAGTTTGCACCTTCTGCTTAGTGTTAGTTTCTTTAATCTGTGTCAAACGTGCGGTGATTGGTGTTCCGGGTGAAGGCTGTCTCTTTCTTATGTAATATTTTGATAAAGCTATCTCTTTTACGCTTTCGATGAAGTGTGCGTATTGTAAACAATAATACAAAATGCGAATGTGTGATGCCGCGATGTTGGAAGCACTTTTTGCGCTTGTAATGTTCGAGCATAACCTATCTATACTTAAAATATCATTGGTATAATGATGGAGACTGAAGGTGGCCTTAGGAAGTACAAAAAAATTATAGATGTTTTAGAATTGTCTTGATGACTTGTGACGAATTCCTAACTATCGACATTATACTTGTTTGTTTGTACTGTATAAGAAGCCTGTTGTGTGAAGCCTATGTGTTCAACACATTGTTTATAAAAAAATGTGTGTTGTGCATACAGCTTTGTGTGTTTTAGTGTGCGGTTATTGTGTGTTGTATTGTATTACTTGCGAGTTGGTCTAATAGTGTTATTGATTTTTAGTTTTTACATACTTGAGTAAGTTTACATAGTAGTGTTAAAAGTAAACAGCAATGAAATAACCGTGCAACTTTATCAAGACCATCATCATCGCCAATAGAACTCACGCAGGACCAATTAATCTATGCTTGAAACTTATTTTTTATTTTAAGTGATTTACCTTATTGGCTTTTAAGAGCGAATTGTTAGACGGAGGGTACTGTTACTCTTTATTAATTTGTTCACACAATAAAAACATAAAACATGTCTTACAAGTATAAATTAGGGTTTGCTTGGCTTTAACACAGTGCAGATGATAGGATTGTTTACTCTACTTTTTATCAGGGTTCCGTACCCAAAGGGTGTAAATGGTACCATATTGCTGTAACTCACATGTCCATCCATCTGTCTATCTGTTTGTCAGTCTGTCGTCTTTCACTCAGATTTTACAACCAAACGGTTGGAGCTACAGTCTTCAAATATTCACAGTATAAGCATCTTGTTGACCCGAAGTCATCCAAATTGACAAAAATATATTTAAATGTTTTTAAGGGGGCTCCTATACAACTAAAGGGGATCGCAAAATTTTTTGACCTACCGCATCGAGTGGGGTACCGTTGTTTAGAGCTTGTTGAGTAGATAAATACTGTATTTTGTGTTTTAAATACCACCAGCCAGCTTTTTACAAAACTTTGTTCCGAAGACAGTTTTCAAAAATTATCAAGATAATTATGGTGTTTCATTATCATTTTGTATTTTAATTTGGGGCGGCACTTTGAGCTAGAGCTAAATAGATTTAGTCCTCTCAGATTGGTAAGGTAAAGTCCTTTTAATAACATTACAGCCTTTAATAATTTTTAGGTAGTGGACCATACATCTGATACAGAAAATGACACCACAGAAGAGGCAGAATTAACATTAATCTCGAAAGAAAGCTGTACTAATTGTGTAAGTGGCATTGTATATTTATAATTGTATTATGTATAATTTTCAATCCATCATCATCATCCTAGCGTTATCTTAGTACGTTGGATCCTGAGGGATGCCTGGGGTTCTCTACCTAATCCCAAGAATAGTTTTTACGGAAGCCAATGCCAAGCATATGACTGTCCAATCCAAGTGGGAAAATAAACCTTATTGGGATTAGGCTTGTCAACTTGACTGGTAGAAGTTCTCAAGCAACCCTGAAGGCCTCTAAACTTGGGGAGCGCTCAGTTAGTAAACAATCAAAGCGGGTCACCCAACCAGGAACTGGACCCGGCCGACGTTACTTAACCTCGCATAGAGTCAAACATATTTGAAAGCACAGAACTTCAAAGACATCTAGACAACCAAGGTGATCATTATCGACCGAGCGAGCGTAGCGAGCGAATGTCTCCATTTCTGGACTGGCCGATTTTGCTTTTGTCCGGATGTTTGTTCCGGGCTAGAGGCCGCATTTTTGGACTGATCCTCACGAAACTTGGCATACGTATTCCTTGATTTAATATTTTTTTTGTCGAGCGCTTTTTCGATTGTGGGGAAACTGGAGGCAAAAAAGGGGAAGTTTTGCAGTAGCGTTACTTATGAAAGGATTTCAATCAAATTCGGAGGAAATATTACGTACCTGATTCTTCACAAGTTGGTGTATTTTTTTTTGATTGAGGGGAAAATGGGGGCTAAGGGGAGAATGGGGGCTGAGTGTCATAAAACTGACTGACTGACATGACTGATACATACCACAAATCTACTTTATTCTGCTTAACTGATTGATTACTTTAGTTCCCAACTCCACATTAGGGGCCGTTTACAAATTACATCAAACCAATTTCATGAATTTCATAGTGGTTCACATGTCATTTGCATAATTGTAAAAACTTTGCGTTTTAATATTTAGTTATATTAGATTGGATGGAATGTGACATCACGAAACTTAGGACTCATCCCGCCCCTTGTCACACAATGCCCCACTTCATCGACCCTCCTTACGTATGACGTAATTTATGGATGGCCCCTTAGTGCAACTTTTACTGGTAATGTTAATAAGCGTAATTGTTAGTAAAATACATTTGCTTTTAGTTTATGTAGAAAGCTTTCTTGTAGACACCTTGGAATAGTAGTAGACTGCTAAATGGATTCCATGACCTGCTGCCCCACTACTGCTGCCATACTCTGCTACTGGCTGTCGGAAGTGCTAGTGAACTAAACCGTACTATAGTAAGTTTGTTATACAGGTTGGTTTTCGATAAACTGTACATATCAACGGGGATGATAAACCGTTTCAGAATTTGCAACTGAAGACCTTTCATGATATAGTTCTTGCATTTCACGAAGGCGAGTGGAGTGGTTCTTACTTATTATTGTCATTAAAGTCCAGTTTCGTCAAATTTACTCGCCTTTTGAAATGCTTATACCTTTGATATATTCACTAGACTTTGAATGTTTGCCTTGTATCGGTCATTTTTTACAGAAAATAAACAAAAATTTCAAATTTAAAAAATCATGCTCACTGCATCTGGGTTAGCCTTGTTTATAACTATTCCAAATTTCAAATCGATAGCATAATTAGTTCTGAAGATATTTAGCGTTGTGACAAACAGACAGACAGACAGACATGGTTCCTTTTTTTACCTTTTTGGTACGGAACCCTAAAAAATTAAAACTAGTTTTACCGATAAAATTGCCTTAAATTTCACCGCTTTTTAACCGACTTCAAAAAAAGAAGGAGGTTCTCAATTCGACGGTTTTTAGGGTTCCGTACCAAAAAGGTAAAAAGGAACCCTTATGGTGCGACTTTGTCTGTCTGTCTGTCACAACGCTAAATATCTCAAGAACTACTTATGCTATCGATTTGAAATTTGGAACAGTTATAAACAAGGCTAAGCCAGATGCATTGAACTCTAACTTTAAAATATATTTTTTTATATTCTGTGAAAAATTACCGATACACGGGGGGGGGCGTGGGGCGAAAATTCAAAATCTAGTGAATATATCGAGTGGGGTATCATACGAAAGGGCCTGAATTGTATATTTTAAAACAATTTTCCTTTTTTTAAGGTGGATAAATTTCGGTTTATGAAGGAAAATGTAAAAAAAAACCCATTCCCACCCCTTATCTCAGAAATTTACCCAGAAAAAAATATGAAAAAATTACATAACGTTAATATCAATATAACTATAACAGGAAAATAAAACTATATGTCTCTATCTAGATTATATTTTTTTATATTATCAATAAACTTTTCTAAACTAAGTTTGTAATTTAACAACCTTTGCATGTATTTTTGTCTTGTAAAATCCTATGAGATGGTACTAAAAGTGCCTATCTATCAAATAAAAATGAAATTATTGAAATCGGTTCACGTGATTAGAAATTATCCTTGAATAACCAACATACATATATTATTACGATTTTCAGTTGCGCAAATCAGTAAAAAAATTCGCCGATAGGTGGCGCTGTATTCATGGCGTTCAATTTCTACATCGCGCTATTAAGATCTTTCCGGAATGAATGGGGTCGGGATGGGTACCACGATCTGTGTACGGAACCCTCGGTGCGCGAGTCAGACTCGCACTTGACCGGTTTTATTTTTATTTTTTTATGTATGTTCACTGATTACTCAGAGACGGGTATTTTATCTAGTTGGTCCCATTGTCATCAAGTGTGGATCTGATGAGGGGATCTTGGATTATTTTTTCCACTTTTTTCTGTAATAATATTCACTATACTCGTTTTCAATTAATTTGTATGCGTAGAACCCAAATTTGAGTTCTATGTCTTTAAATCTAAATTAAAAAAGCTTATGTTAAAACAATTTGAAAATAAAATTATACTTAATTAGTTAAAATAGTTTATCATTTATAGCGAAATTACATTTATAAATTACACTACTACAAAAGTTAATGTACTTAACTAAAAAGCTGTAAAAGAGTACTGTTTTTTTTTTCGTTAATTAATGCTTTATTTACATTTTTTTTTTTCAATTTTGAGATGGTGGTTCACTTTTTTCTGTAAAAATGTTCATTATACTCGTTTTCGATTAATTTTTATTCGTCGAACCCAAATTTGAGGTCTATTTTGAATTGCAATATGGCGTACTTTTTTTTGTAAAAATATTCGTTATATGCGTTTTCGACTAATTCGTACGTATCTTTTTTACAGCAAAAGAAAAGAATATATCCGGATCTAAAATTTATTTATTAGATGGTACAGAAATAGACGACAATAATATTCTTGAAGAATTCCAAAGCGAAATTCTAATTATAGGGGATAGTTGGGAACCTGATCAAAGAGATAATCAAAGTTGCACAACAGCATCTACAGTTACAGCTCCTAATTCGCCAACGACAAGCAGCAATTACAGCGAGACAAGCATAAATAGCGTTGTGTTTGACATTCCCTTCTACAAACTTCCATCCTCGCTTTTGACAAAATTAAATGATTGTGAACCGGTTTCTAGTACTGAAGTCAACACTATCGTGAGAACTGTAACAGATGAACTCCTCCAAGAATCAAAATTAGCATCAAGATCAACTAACAGAGTGGTTGCACGGGATTTGTGTTATAAATTTCCACAACTATATGATAGAGATGCTGATACAAAAGAACTAATTGGAACAGGCTACTACACAATTTTCAAAAAGATCGAAGAAAGAGTCCACTATCTCCAAAGGCCGAATAAAATATTGAAGAGAGGTATATGTGATGATACCTTAGGATCAAGAAAGAAATCTAGAGTCATCAAAAATTTGAGTGCAGGCTGCAAGGAATGGCAACCCAGTGATCCAGACAATGTTGATCTTGAAGCTTTAGATTCTAAAAAGGACTGGCTTAAATCGGTTTCTTCCATAAAGGAAAGAGAGGAATCACGTGTTGAATTGTACATGCAAGAGACTTATGCACAGCAAAGAACATTTCTAAACTCGACACCTGCCGTTGCCGTAACACGTATTCTTGACGAGTGGCCAGTATTGTTCGAGGAGAAATATATGATTTCGCATTTTGATCGTCTTTGTGCCTTAAATTCTGGCCAGTGTGTGGACACCTTTCAAAATAGAACCACAGTGTTTAACGAGCGATTGAAAGCTTTGGTCGTGAACAAAAAAATTAAGTGCATTCATGGCAATAACTTTAATGAAAATCTAAGGATGGTAGCAACATATTTCAATGAAGACATAACACACATATACCACTAAATATAGTAGGTACATTTACTGATCTAATTATCTTTTTCAGGAACCATTAACTAGGGCTGAGATAGCCGAGTTACCCAAATCAGCTTCGCCTAACATTGTATTTTCATCAGGTAAGACCTAATAATTACTACAATGATAAGTACCAACCAAGAGGAAGAGTTAACGCCCATACTAAACACCTAAATGTATGTATTACGATAAATTTAAATTATGTAATTGCATATAAGTACATGCAATTGTAAACATCACCCAGATGACCTGTGATTTTATTTAAAGTATATTTTATCAATAAAGTAAATCTTTTGGAGGTTATCACTTTTTGAGCTTCCAGTTTTTAAATTACTAGTTAGTTTAATATAAAATTTAGGAGCCTGTATTGCCTGCTTTAATTATTTTTTTACTTGCCCACAGATGATGAAAATAAATTATATTACTTACTGGTAGAAAAAACAATTGTTAGCGAAACTGCTGGTCTGTCTACGTCGCTACAACTATTGATGGCGGCTTACTTCAACTTTAATATGGAATACCCAGTGAAGTGTCAAAACACATTAGAATTTATACAAAGGTATGTTTTTAAAATAAACCCCAAAGAAGGGAGTAAAGTCCGTAAGGGACTGAATAAAGTATTAACATTAATGGGTAAACTCAACTTTGAATAACATGTCATTTACATGCGGTTACTGTGGCGAGATTTTCTCCACAATTATTTCATACAATAATCATCAAAAAAACCATAGGTTCTGTAAACATGTTAAATTTGTGTGTGTTGATCCTTTGTGTAAAAGTGTTTTCAATAATTATGAGTCTTTTAGGAATCACAATTTTAGATTGCATCAGCCCGGCACTAATAGTAGTACTAACAGTCCACGAGTTGACATTAATAATACCTATAGTAAGTGTACAGAATGTAGTAAGAGAATATTGTCAAAAAACGTCGAATACTGTTACGAACTCATTTTATATTATCATAATATCATAGACACCACCGATAGTAGTCTTGTCATTGTGTTGTCGATTTGTCAATGTCATAAAATAAACATTATTTTATAAAATATTTTATAAAAAAAGCTTAAAAACGATTATGTTATTTTTATCAGTGGCGACGAGGATTAAAAATGAACAGTGAGCAATTTGAAAAATTCCTTATATTACAAGCGTCGCAACAAAAACAAATTTCGGACATTTTACAATTGTTACTATCTCAACAACAAAATGCGACTGCGACGACTCCGACGACGAAACAAAAATGGCCTGACTTACAAGAACTTCCTGACTTACAAACATCAGTCTAGCGGGCCCCATCGAGATGTTACGGAGCCTCAAAATAAAGGTGACGCAGGAAGGACGGAGATAGGTGCAGCACGTAATGTGCTCGTCGCTGACAATAGCGACGCCCTTTGACGCCACAAACGACGAAACCACTGGCGGTTACGGCAACAGTAACAACAACGGAGACGAACATAGACTCCACAACTGTACCAGACAGGCCGACGGCACCACGGCAACACGGCAACACACAACACAGGTTACCAGGCCCGTACAAGTCGTACGACGCGGCTCCAAGATGAACGGGCGCAGTGTCACGTAACTATTGTTGGGGCTTAGAGAAATGAGTAAGAATAAAGTGCTCACTCCATACATCAGTGTTTACTAGTTATTTGGTAGTCGACATCTAGCGTCAAATAGCGGAATTATCAGTACTGCTACTCGACAATAGACGCCGTGACGAACGAACAATCGAATGCTCAGCCATTTTTAGCTAATATTATAACCGGATTAACCGGAACTCTGTTTTGAACTCATTCTGCTTTAAATATTAGTAGTAAATTGTTGAGAAATACACTTTTCGTCAGTAGCGACATACGTGACATCTGGTATCTTTATAGCAATACTGATAATTCCGCTATTTGACGCTAGATGTCGACTACGAAATAACCAGTAAAAACTGATGTATGGAGTGAGCGCTCTATTCTTACTTATTTCTCTATGGTTGCGGTAAGAGATATGTGTAGATCACACACTCTCTATCAACAGTAGCAACCCTATCACTACTACGGACGAAAATTAAAACAAGGCTTGAAATGTTACAATTTGTTAACTAGTAAATAAAAAATAATAATCTACTCAAACCGTGCTTTATTTATAATTCACTAAGTTTTAAGTTCAAATTAAAGTATTTTATTACGTGCAAATACAATTATAAGTGACGCGAGGAAGTTAATACCTAATGATAGTTTATATGTAATTTTATCTTAAGTTCTATTTAAGACTATTTTATAATTTTAAGTTAAGTCGAGATCAAACATTATGTTCGGTCCGAGGTTCTATTGGGGATTGGAGGGGGTTCGTCGAACCCTAGATTTGGGTCTAGCTCAGGGTCGGTCGGTGTTCTCCCCACATCCCTGGGTGGTGCGGCTGCGTGGCAGAAGTAGCATTGACTCTAGTCGGCGGCAGAACAGGCAGACTCCCAGCGGCAGTGTGAACTTGTGAAGTCACGGCCGGTCAAAGGTCGGACTCGCATCGGCGGTGAGGTTAAGACCAAATGTCATGCACGCGCAACCAAAATAAAATTAGCAGTAGGTACTCAATATACAGGTAAATCCGAGGGTAAGCGGAAGTTCATTTTGAAATGAAATAGTAAGATGTTTAAAATGACTGTGGTGGTGATGATAGAATTTATTACACTGTAAATGACTTTTTTAAAATACAAAAAAATTCACATAAAAATGGAATAATTATATTCATCACATCACACTTTTATAATATGTCCAGCATATTAAGAGGGTACGAACGAAAAGTTGGTGTTTTAGCAAACTTTAGGTTTTTTCAAAGGCCATATTTTTGTTCAAATGCTTACATTGTTAACGTAAACTACTGTTTTATATAGATAAACTCTTATTCTAGACCAAAGCAATGCTATAATTATATTTCTATAAACGGTTATTTAAAACAACCAGGTTTTTGTCGACGTGTTTTCCAAAAACACGCGTCAGAGTTATCTTTCAGCTAGGATATTTCCATTTTAAACTTACAAAAATGTTCTAATGTCTACTTTTTTCAATAGGATATATAGTCTTTTAGTACATAGGAATCGCAATAGTTCTAAAATATGCGTTTTTACTATTAAAAAAAATTAGTACAGAATGTCTAATTTGGCTTGATTAAACATTTTTTTTCTCACGTATTTGATGATGTTATCGAAGTAAAATATTTTATTATAAAACTGCAGGAATTGTTTTATTTTGTGTATTTTTTTCAACGCTCATAGATTAGCCATTTAATTTAGTCCATTTTTTAAAAACCACTATATAACCGCGCGCGAAAACTTCGTTTGATCCATTACGCGCCGGGCCTTCCCAAAGAACGGACGTATCGCTCTCGTCGCTGCCTAAAGGTCGATGACCGAGCGTACCCGACACGCGCCTGAGCTTTAATGCGTCCACTACATATTGATACTTGGTAAGTAATATTACATGCTAAGTAAGTTTATATAATTTATATTTTCTTAATGAACTAAAGCTTTTATTTAACTTGTACTGTTCTTATGTAAGTAAGTATATACTTAAATAAATAAATTTCCATTAAAATTTGCAATCATTTTTCAGCTACTTGCCGGTATTGGATTAAGCTGAAATTTGGCATACTTATGTAAGTTAGATAACAATATATTATCATGGTACCACCGAGCTGATCTGATGATGTACACAGAAGGTGGCCATGGCAACTCCTAAACTACACAAGATAAACACGTCGTGTTTGAACTTATTCGGGCCGTCTCAACAAGTAGTTGACGATTGTCGAAAAAAGTAGTCAGCAATAAAATATTTTAACAAAAATTACATTATTCACAAACTTATTTCAGAAATGGGCAAGAAACGCAAATTATTTGAAACGAAAAAATTCAATACGACTGCGGACAGACCGGCAAAAAGGTAAGTCATAATGCTACAAAATATTTTTCATACGTATTATTTATGTTTATACTGCCTAGGTGTTATGTAAGTTACAAACGTATAATTTTTTCTTTGAATAAATCATTCTCGGCTTGTTATCACGCTGCTGTCGTAGCATTTAACACCGTTAAGCTTCAAACCAACTTATACTAGTGGCTTCGTGAGCTGTAGACCTCGCATTTTTTTTTCTAAAGGTCAAAATTTCAACCGAGAAATGCGACTTGTAGAGAAGAACATTCGGACATGCATACGATAAAATTTAGTATATTTTTTCAAATTTCAAAATTTCCAAAAACTGACTCGTTAAAAAAATTCTATATAACATTTCTGATGAGAAATGCGACCTGTACAGGAGATAATCCGGACAGACAGACACAGACATACGAAAGAATTTTTGTCGAAACCTGAAACGGAGACGCTTCGCTCCGTTCACTCGCTCGGTCAATAAGACCAACTTTGACAAAAGTCCCTCAAAGTTTTGGAATTGAAACGATGTGACCGTGTGTTTTACCGTAGACGTAATCGTCGGTCGGGCTTGAAGAAAAAAATCGTGTCCCGAAATGTTGAAACCGGCCCAGTGCATGCGGACCACGCACAATAAGGGTTCCGTACTGACACCTCCTAATCTACATTTAAAACCACAATATAATACATTTAATCACATACGATAGTATCTTCATAGGAAACTTACGACACTTACGCCCTTTTGTTTAGGCAGGACAGTTTTTCAGCAATGATTCAAAAACTGTTAAACCTATCTTGTTCAAACCAAAAATCGTTGAAGGGATTTGCTAATGTATATTATCTTGATTTTTGTCATAATTTTAAACTTCATCGTATGGAAATTACAGGGTAGGGGACACACTTTTTACGACTTAGACCGCTAATATCTCTCCAACGGTTGACTTAAATGAAAACAATTTTTAGAAACCTCTATGTCATTTTTGAAGGTCTATTCATACCCCACACGCCTATGTACATTGTTTTTTTTTTTACATGTATAGGGTTTGGAAATCTTCTTTAAGGCCCAACGGACTCACAGAGCCAAAAAGAGAGCTTTCTATCTCCACTCAGAGGCTCATCGAGGAAAGGAATGAAATGATTCTGCAGGCTTCAGCCGATGCGACATTATACAGGCAGCTCAATAAACGGATCTCCAAGTCCCTTACCCGCGATCTGCGCCAATTCAATACAAATCGTATTGAAGAGGCCATCGAGCAGAATAAGGGCTCTAAAGTGTTCTCAAGAGATCTGTCTATTGGGCAGAGCCAGCTCGCCAAATTAAAAACTGAAGACGGTAGAATCGTTTCATCCAAACCCGAGCTTCTGAAAGAGATAGAATGTTTTTATGGACAGCTAATCACGTCAACTAGCAGACCCGAAGTTGGTCTGGCGGAAGACCCTAGAGCCAGATTAACCCGGCACTATACCGAAGATATCCCGGACATCAGCCTGTACGAGATTAGAATGGCTCTTAAACAGCTAAAGAACAACAAGGCACCCGGTGAAGACGGAATAACAGCTGAACTCCTGAAGGCGGGTGGAAAACCGGTCCTTAGGGCCCTTCAGAAGTTGTTCGATTCCGTCTTACTGGAAGGGAAAACTCCAAAGGCATGGAACAGAGGTGTGGTGGTGCTGTTTTTCAAAAAGGGTGACAACGCCTTACTGAAGAACTACCGCCCCATCTCATTTCTGAGCCATGTCTATAAGCTGTTTTCAAGAGTCATTACGAACCGTCTCGCACGCAGGCTAGATGACTTCCAGCCCCCCGAACAAGCCGGATTCCGAAGAGGCTTTAGCACCGTAGACCACATCCATACGCTTCGTCAGGTTATACAGAAGACTGAGGAGTATAACCTGCCCCTCTGTCTAGCGTTCGTGGACTACGAGAAAGCCTTCGATTCGATTGAAACCTGGGCTGTACTACAATCTCTCCAACGGTGCCAAGTGGACTACCGCTATATCGAAGTGCTGAAGTGTTTGTACGAGAACGCCACTATGTCAGTCCGACTCCAGGACCAGAACTCGAAACCTATTCCGCTGCAGCGGGGAGTCAGGCAAGGAGATGTTATTTCTCCTAAACTGTTTTCCGCTGCACTGGAGGACGTGTTCAAGACTCTGGACTGGAGAAGGCTAGGCATCAACATAAACGGCGAGTACATCACTCACCTTCGGTTTGCTGACGATATAGTAGTCTTGGCTGAGACCATGGAGGATTTAAGTACAATGCTCAATGACCTCAGTAAAGCCTCCGAGCGAGTTGGTCTAAGGATGAACATGGACAAGACGAAGATCATGTCAAATTCCCATGTAGCACCAACTCCCGTAACAATCGGACACTTTACGCTCGAAGTTGTAGACGATTACATATACCTAGGACAGACTGTCCAGTTAGGTAAGTCCAACTTCGAGAAAGAGGTTAATCGTCGAATCCGACTCGGCTGGGCAGCGTTCGGGAAGCTAAGTCACATCTTTTCGTCCAATATCCCGCAGTGTCTCAAGACGAAAGTCTTTGACCAGTGTGTGTTGCCAGTGATGACATATGGTACTGAAACGTGGTCGCTTACTATGGGCCTCATAAGAAGGCTCAAAGTCACCCAAAGAGCAATGGAGAGGGCTATGCTGGGAGTTTCTCTGCGTGATCGCATCAGAAATGAGGCCAGCAGAACCAAAGTGACCGATATAGCCCTTCGAATCGCTAAACTGAAGTCGCAGTGGGCGGGGCACATAGCACGCAGAACCGATGGCCGTTGGGGCGGGAAGGTTCTCGAGTGGCGACCACGTACCGGAAGGCGTAGCGTGGGCAGGCCCCCCACACGGTGGACTGATGACCTGGTAAGGGTCGCGGGTGTCCGCTGGATGCGGGTGGCGCAGGACCGGTCATTGTTGAAGTCTTTGGGGGAGGCCTATGTCCAGCAGTGGACGTTATTCGGCTGAAATGATGATGATGATGATGATGAGGGTTTGGAAAATTCTTTTTTTGTTTGAAACTGCATACTTCAGGGGTGGTCCCATAGTTATCAAGTAAGAATCTGATCATAGGGTCCTAGGGAACTCTTCGAACTCTTCAAATATTTAAGGTGCACCTATAGCGATTTGGGTATTTTGTATAGTAATACGTGCATTCGCTTTTATAAAGCACCATTTGGTGAAGACTGACAAAAAGTAATGATATCTCATCAAAAAAATAAATGTGAAAATGGCCACTTTTCTAGGCAGTATGTTATAATACTATGAAAGCTGTTGGATATTTAAGAAAACTGCCAAGTTAAAGCTCAAAATGCATTAAGCCGCAGTAAATTAGTTTTACTAGAAACAATGTAGTGCCGGACTTGGCACCATTTCAGAGAATCTAAGGAACTTGGCACCCATTTAGATCTCAATTCTTTTGTCAGTGAAGACGACCACCAAGCATCGCATATTCTTAGTATTGAACTTGGCTCCCATTTTCACATTTATGTTTTGATGGGTCAATATTTTCCACGATTTTTAGTTTGAACAAGATAGGTTAAATGGTTTTTGAGTTATTGCTGAAAAACTGTCTTGCCAAAAGAAAAGGGCGTAGGTGTCGTGAGTTTCCTATGAAGATACGACCTTTTTTGATTCAATGTATTGTATAGTGGTTCTAAATGTAGATGTATAAGGAGGTGTCGGTACGGGGCCCTTCTTTGTGCGTGGTCCGACACGCACTTGGCCGGTTTCATTTTGTAAAGATGTGATGTATAATTTTTTTATTTTTATCACAAGGTCGTAATGGTAGGCTTTTCTCTTTGTCTAGGTTATTCTGTACAAATTCAAACATTTTCTTCCAGGTTTGCAAAAGGAGAGCTAACACCACCTCTGCTCTGCGCAACTCGTTAAGTCTCACGTTTACTCGTACTCCTAAAGCAAAGTCGCGGCTATAATACTATTTAATACTCTTGATGTCATGGAAAACGTGAATAAAATTAAATGATTAACAAAAACTTTATTTCGTTTTCAGCCAAAAAATATATGTCTATTTGCGGTATGGACTGGAGCAGAGTTTAAGACTGTAAGAATTAATAAAGCTGACCGGTTTTGGAAGGAGAAAAAGGAGCCAAAATTAAAGTTCTTTTATCAGAAATGTCTTTTCCCCGGAATGGTTGATGGGAGAAACAGTAGGCCAATGCCAATTAGTAACATACGTACCTACGAGAGACTTAATAAGTGCGTACATAATTTTAATAAAATAAAACATGTAAAACTCATCAGATTTTTTTTTCCTAGCTCACTATAAAGTAAAAGTATAACAATGATCAAGAAGTGTCGGATCAACCGGCGTCACTCGAACCGCACGCACACAGTAAACATTGTAGTGTGGGTGGTAATCATGGCCGCTCGCAGGCGATCGCGACTATGATGAGTTGTAACGAAATGTTCGTACCCTCTTAATTAAAAGTATAATTACAATATTTCAACAACCATCGAAGAAAAAATATATTTTTAATTTTATTAATGTTCGTTTTTAAATAATATAATGAAAGGCTAGAAGTAAAGTAAAAAAGTAAAAGTAGTTTATTCTTCAAATTAGGCATATTACATGCACCTATGAACGTCAATAAACTACCACCGGTTCGGAAAAATATACCTCTGCCACGAGAAGAACCGGCGTAAGAAACTCGGCGAGGTGTCATTTTTTCAAAACAATATACATTGTATTATAAAATTACAGTGTCAGCTACAACAAAATTGCTTAAATAACAATGCTACAGTAGAAAATATATTTTCGCGATAGATTACCCGTGCAGGACGCTATCACTGTCAAACATCCCTATCCATGATGTAATCGTTTATCTTATAATATGCTCTTGAAATAAGTGTTTGTTTTACTACAGATTTGAATTTAGAATTGCAAAGTTCAGTAATGTGTTTAGGAATTTTATTGTAGAATTTGATACAATTTCCCAAGAACGACTTTTTCGCCTTTACTAGTCTATAGAAGGTTATTTTGAGTTTTCCAGTATTTCTCGTGGCTATTGGTTTATCAGCGTTCGTTGGAAAATTGCCCAAATTCTTCTTAACATACATTATTATTTCAAATATGTATAGGGACGGCAGGGTTAGAATATCTATTTCTTTGAAAAATTCTCTTAATGAATCACGCGACCCCAAGTTATAAATTGCTCGGATAGCCCTTTTTTGCAAAATAAAAACAGTTTCAATATCTGCAGCTGATCCCCACAAGATAAGACCATAAGTAATTATACTATTAAAATAAGCAAAGTAAACTAACCGTGCCGTTGCCACATTGGTAAGCTGCCTTATTCTCCTGACTGCAAATGCAGCAGAGCTCAACCTACTTCCTATCGCTGTTATATGGGAACCCCACTGCAATTTTGAGTCCAATGTAATACCTAAGAATACAGTAGAAGTAACAAATTCTAATGTTTGACCATTAAGTTTAATATTTGTATCTAAGTTTCTGTTTGATGAGTTCGCTAGAGAGAATTTCATACATTTCGTTTTTTTTGGGTTCAATACTAAGTTATTGGCAGCAAACCAGTCAGATATCATGGAGAGGGTGTTATTTGGTTCAATGAGTTCAGTATCTCTCCTATTTACCTTGAACAGTAATGAGGTGTCGTCTGCGAACATTACAATGCCTGATCTTCGGCTTACCATATATGGCAGATCATTTACATAAACAAGGAACAGGAACGGACCTAGAATAGACCCCTGAGGTACTCCCATCTCTACCACTGTCTCTGACGAAATGGCTTTATTTATCGCTACCTTTTGATTTCTCTGTGTTAAATATGACTTCCATGAGATCTAATGCATGCCCTCTGATGCCATAAAACTTAAGTTTACAAATTAAAGTACCATGATCTACACAATCAAAAGCCTTGGAAAGGTCACAGAACACTCCGATGGCGTCGTGCGACTCTTCCCAAGACTGCAAAATAAATTTTAATAAACTTGCACCTGCATCAGTAGTTGACCTACCGTTCGTGAAGCCGAACTGCTGTGCGTGCAAAATATTGTGAGAATTAAAGTGAGAAACCAATTGCGTAAGCATTATTTTTTCGAATATTTTGCTAAACGCAGGTAGGATACTGGACGATAATCAGAAGGATTATCTCTATGACCTGATTTGAAAATTGGAACTACTTTACTACATTTCATTAAGTCTGGAAAAATGCCATAGTCTATACAGTTATTAAAAATGAGAGCTAGAGTTGGTGCAACGACCTCCAGAATAGATTCCAGTACCTTGACTGACACGCCACATAAGTACTCAGTGCTCTTTATTTTTAACATTTCAAAGGACTTTTTTAGTACATCTAGAGGAGAAACATGATGAAATTTGAAATAAGTTAGTGATTCTAATTTTACGTTGTCATTCAGAAGGGATTCAGCTTTTGTGGTACACGATGCTAAACTTTGAGTAGTGACTATAGAAATTTTAGAAAAGAAATTATTAAATTCATCAGCTACTTTTACTGCATCAGTTATTAAATTATCCTTTACTTTCAAAGAAATTGTAAACTCTTTATTATTTGTCTTCCCAGTCTCTGTGTTTATTATTTTACAGACTGTCTTGGCTTTATTATCTGAGGACTTAATTTTAATATTCAAGTGCATTGCTTTTGCTTTTGTGCACACTGTTTTAAACAATTTGGAATAATCCCTAACATACTGATGGAAACATTCGTCAGTGGTGCAAGATCTCCTTTCATAAAGTTGATATAAGTTATCTCTACTTTTCCCAATTCCGGTAGTTGCCCACTCATTAAATCTCATTTTATTGTTTATCTTAATACGCTTTTTACTACAAGTCTTATTAAATTCGTTACACACTGTATTCAGAAGCATTTTGAATTGATCATTCGGATCATTTGATTGTACCTGGGTGTTCGGCATGGCGACTAGTAGATTAGACTTTAGTAATTCTAGTCTACTTCTACTCAGCGGTCTTATTTCTATAACGCGATTTGGATGTTTTACTTCGTAAGGTAGCTTGACCATCTGAGCTTTATGATCCGAACGAACTCCATTCACTATACTACTGTCTATATGAGAACTGTTTAACCAAATATTATCTATACAAGTGGCCGAGGTCGGAGTAACTCTGGTAGGTACTTCAAACAAGTAGTCAAAATTGAAAGATTTCAAAAGAGTGATGTACTTGTCTTTTTCAACTGATTGTGATAAAATATCGATATTAAAGTCGCCGCAGACCACTACTGACTTTTTACAACTTGTTGCTTTATTGAGTACATCCTCCATAATTTCTATAAAAGATGTTAAATCACCTGATGGTGGTTTATAAATGCAAATTATCAGATACTGATCCATCTCTGCACAAGCAATCTCGCAAACACGATCAACTGAACAGCCTGAGATGTCTCTACGTTCCTTAAAAGTCAAACCATTTTTCACTAAAATAATAGATCCACCACCCTCTGCTGTAGTTCTGTTGAACTGGCGCTGGCCAGTACGTAATTATTTACATTGAATTTCATCATGTGATTCTTTAACCAAGTTTCTGTTAAGCAGACTACATCTACATTAAACTCTTCCGTAAATAATTCTAAATCTAGTATTTTGCCAGTGAAGCGATTAATATTTTGGTGTAATACTGGACGCGATTCTACGAGCACATCGCCTAAATAGCCTAAAATTAAAATGTCTAATTTTTAATCATATTTTAGACAGCGGATTTAACAAGTGCCATTCCACAATGTCACGCTGACTAAATTTAGCCAGTTTTTATCCGTATTCTAAAATTTCTAAGTTGAATTGAGTGTGTTGCTACTTTAAAAAAATAAGTGAACGAATGAATGAATGAAATCTGTATAAAAACTGTAAATCGTATTTTCTTTAAGGTTGAATATGATAATTTAATACATTTTATCCATTACTTGTATTTCATACTATTTCACACATCTTAGACCACTAAAAAGTAACTTTTTTATTATGTAATTAGGAATAATTAATTAAATTTGAATAGGCAACATTAAAAAAAACTGCTGTCAAGTACGAAGAAAGCACATCTCTATGACCCCTCTCGCCTGTGCATGGCACCTATTAAATCTTGCCTCTGGTGACTCTGCAACTGGGTCAGGATGAGGGGTCATCAGCCAGGGTAGCCTTTGTCCCCAAGAAGCCACTCCATCGCTTGGTTCTGAAGATACTGCCCTTCGAGGTGCTGGTGCACATTGCTGCTCCTCCAAACAGCAGCATCATGGGTTGAGCCCGGAAAGTTAGGGTTCACGCTAGTGATCCGACCTGTGGCATCGCACACCACTTGACAATTTATACTATAAAACCCTTTTCTGTTGTAGAAAATATTACCCGGGGCTATTGGGTGGTTATTTGGGGGTTTGTGTATAGGGATGTGACTCCCATCTGCCGCACCCAATGTATATGGCATTCCAAAATTTTCCTGAAACTCCTGCATTGCCCTGTCTTTCTCCAGTCTGGTCACTGGGAATTTGATCCAATGTGGGGTCAATCTTTCTATAATAACAGGACACACGGTTGCCAGACTGCGGCTTATTGTTGGTTGACTTTGAGCCACAATATTAATTTCTCCCACAGCAGTCTGGTAGCTGCCATAAGCAAAAAAGTTCAGTGCACTTAGAACCTTTAAATGTGGGGGAACCGTCCCCGCTCGTAGTGCATCGCCTTCACACAAAGTGTCCACTACGTGCCGGCCCATGGCCCGCGACAGCCTAAACAATTTACGGAACTTCCGCTCGGACCGGTCAAATGGGTTAGATTCGTCTCGCAACCTCTTCAAATAAATTTTTTCACCCTCACCCTCACCATATTCCCTCTCTTCGGCCACCACAGCAGGTATGACATATTCTTCATCCATTTCGAAAGAGATTGATTCTGCACAACTTGAGTTTTTTGTGTTATCGTATTTTAAACGGGACTATTTTATTCGCCGCTAAAATTAGACAATTAAGCTTGACGTTTCTATGTTTTTGCTTAAATAAGGCATGTACTGAATAGCGTTTAAGCAGCTAAACCTAAATTGAATAGACCGCCTAAATTAAGAAACGTCAGATTCAAATTGGTGTTGTCATTTGATTATGACAGCTGCTCATAGAATAGCAAAGTGGTTTAGCGACGCCTAAATAAAATTAGGAGATTTAGCGGCCGCCGTAGAATCGGGTCCAAAGTTACACTATTGTGCTTCTCCGTTGTCCTAACAGTCAGTTTAAAGACAAATCCGCAGTTGGAGATGTCGTCCTATCCAAGGTGGAGGGCTCCCCTTTGATTTCCGAAAACGGAATTAATAAAAGATGCTAAAGATTTAGCAAGTCTGTCAGTTGTAATACGGTAATCACTAATAGCATTATTAGTGTCAAAAAATATAACGTCACTATGACGGCACGTCAGCTTATATATAAGCTTATTAAGATTACACGCATGACTGTTAGCACTGCATGGAGAAGCAGAATAGGGTAATGCGCCTATGATAACATTTTTAGCACCTAGCTTAGACAGGCAGTCAAACTCAGCCTTCATCTCAGAGTACCTAATATTTGAACCATCACCCAACATTAATACAATTGTTGTTTGTTCATTTATATGGGTATGTTTGATGTATGGGGGTATGTATCTATAATTTTTGGAAACGAGGCATCAGGCACACAATGATTTATAACACAGCTGTTGAGAATATTATTACATAGAATTTTGCCCAATCCTCGCCCTATCCTATCTGAGAAAACAAGGGTTCTACTTACATTATTAGAGGCTGGAGTTATATTTTCCGGTGACACCGACAAGCTGCTGTCCGGAACCGATGAGTATATTGCATGTCCGGGCATAGGATGAGCCTGCCGGAGCCCACACTCACATTCATGCGAAGACTGCTTGGTAACCAGTGCTTCCAAACATTCCTCGTTGTGGTGGCACAGCTCCAGAAGTTCATCTGCTGCCAGAATATGTTCACTGATTTGCTTCTGGGATAATATTTATTAGTTAAATCTCTCAAAGAAATTTCTAATATGTTCAGTTCGGCTTGCAGTTTCTCAGTGTCAGTTTCATAAATGGTTCTACTGTAGCATAATTGCTCATTACAAGAATTTAATTCTTTCAGAACACTGACATGATTTTTTCTCAATGTAGTAATTTCATGAATATTAATATGCTGTCTGTACAGTCGTTTTGATTTTCTTATAAATCTATTTAGCTTAATATACTTTTTGTATTTCCTATGACTTAGAAAGTTAACTTGTTTACTACTAAAGGAGTCCTCTGTCAAATCAATCACACTAGAAGGTCCAAAATTGCTATGACACTCTGCATAAGAGTTTGGTGTCACAAGTTCATCAAAGAGCCGCCGGGTGGTGTTGAGTTGCTGGCACTGTGCTTCCTCTTGCAATCTACGGACCACCTTGTGGGCATCGGATAGCTCATATTCCAGGTCATCCACACGTTGCAGTGTCCGCTCATGGATGTCACAGCACTCCTGAACACTGTTCAATTTGACCAGCAGATGGTCACGCTGTGTCACACTATCCCTATGCAAAGCATCCAGATTGGCTAGATCACGTTTGAGTTCTGTATTTTTTTGAATAATCTTGTTAACCTCCTCTTCGCTTTCATCGCGTTCCCGCAGTAGCTGATCACATAGAGTTTTAGACTGCTTTAGTTCTTTGAGTGTTGCATTGAGTTTATGTTCCAGTTCACGTACTGTGGCCTTGCGTGTCATAAATGAGCTAGACATGGTGAACTAGCTTGACACACAGCTCTCCACAGCACCTGAAATGAGACGGCAACGCGACTAAACAGCAAGCAGAGAAAGACCAGTAGAGAGAGAGAGATAGCAGGAGTGAACAGACGTTAAGTGTGTTGGTAGAATGTAAGTATGAATATGGAATGGAGAAATGAGTTGTTAAAGGATTTTAAATGACTATTAGACAGAGTAAAACACAATAAGTACAAAAGTTATGAATCAGCTGACCGGGAGCAATTTCATTTCCGAGTGAGGTTATGCTTGTAAATATTTATTTACTTGGGAAGTATTCAAATAGATGTTATTTATATGTAACAAAAGTTCGACTAATGACTTATTTATTATTATATAACACAATTACTCCCCAGGTTTATCGTTGAAGCTTCAAACGATGATCCGTTACGATGACGTTTGGCAATTCTAGAGATCTTCTTTCTTCTCTTTTGCACTGTCTCTTTCGATGAATTTTTATAACAAACACTATACTTGCTACTAATAAACACTTTTTAACTTAACTAGACTACTAGTTATTCATTATTAACATTTATTTTATTTTATTACAAGAAAAAAATCACGAATTTTCGCCAGAAATTGTGCTTCAAAGCCTTCTAATTGACAAGGGTGCTGCTCTTCGAGTAGAGATCAGAACTGATAACCGTTCCCATTGTTATTTAGCCCTAACTTCCGACTACTACTTCTCAATCACACATGTTCAAAACCAACTACATGAAAATCAAGAGCTGGTGATGACTTAGTGAAGGTATAAAATTTGACCTCAAAAAGTATAATTATTTTTATTGGGGTAAAATAAAACAATTGAATGACGTTAATAAGTGTTTGAAAATATAGAAGGTGTGCAAATTGTGATAAAAATATAACGATTTACATATCTCCCATATTTAATACTGATTATCAAAACTTATTGATCACCCCTCGTACAAGAGGGTCTACCGCAATTGCTTTTTTTTTCTCTTCATTTGTTAATTTTATACACTTTTATTTAAATCTTATATACATAAAAAAGGGGTATCGCTATAGCAATCGTATAATTAGCATTAAAATTACCAATCTTTAAAAGTTAAAATCCATTCCAGTGTCGCACAAATAAATTAGATTTGCATTAGATTTAAAAATAACTTCCGGTTTCGCAATTTATATATCTTATTTTTTAAATATCATATAAAATAAGTAAATCGGGAGTGTGTAGTAAGACTGTGCCGATATTGCACGCACACCGACAATAAGGTCCCTTTTTTACTAAACTTTAAGGGATACTTTAACTCGTAAAAAATCAATTAGAAAACTTGTGTTTTTGCAAATTACAATTTAGACCTTGTTTATTAATATGAAGTAAAAAAAGAAAAAAATATATTTTTTTCGACGTTTTACTTTAGAAGCGATTATCTCGGAAACTAGAACCGACAATAAGGTCCCATTTCCCTGATAACGTCACATTTAAGATGCTCAATAAAAATTACGAGTAGGTTTTTATGATTCCGTCCACGGTAGTGACATCCACGGCTGTGATAGTGTGTTCAAAAAATCAGAATGGCCCAATTACGTAATATTTACATTTAGAAAACGTAATGTGCTCTTAGGCGTTTACTTCATCTAGTCTAGCAACCGATAGCACAACGTAAGTGCCACAACAAATTACAATAGCACCAGGAAATAAAGTTCCTCGGGTAATTAATTATGTTACCCTATAAGCAACATAATTTATGGTTTTAGTTTTTGAAATATATCTTGTCTAGCTGTAAAATTAAACCTGTCTGTTTTTCGTTTACAAGCTTTCATTTAACTAGCAATGTTAATATGTAAAAAAGCAAGTTGTCCGTTTCAAAATTTGCAAAGTCCTTTTTCAACCACTTGCTGGTATCCACCACCACCATCCACCATATCAGCCCTAGGACGTCCACTGCTGGACATAGGCCTCCCCCAATGTCATAGGGGGTAAATGCCATAATCGCCACGCTTGGCATGCGGGTTGGCGATCGCAGTATCTCCACCGCACTCAAGGAATGCTGCTGCCCATTCCCCGGTGGTCTTGGTCGTAGTTTTAGGACATACCCGGGTCCAACCTGGTGCTGGTATCCAATTGATCTGAAATGTGGCATGTGACAATGCAATATTATCGCACTGCCGAGCTGGTCTGATTGTGAATTAAAATGAAATGAAATATATAATCTATAGTTTTTTATCCTCATTGGGACAAGAAGAGTACGAATTTTTGGAAAGCCTGGATTTTACAAAATCACAAGAAAAATATATAATTAACCTACACAATCTGCTAAGTTCAGAGACAACGGGAAAGAATTAATAATATAATCGTGTTTGTAGTAAAACTTGTGGTGGAAAAGGAACTTAAATCTCTTTCAAATATTGGTATCACTATCAGAAAGGATGTGTGGATTAAGTGGGCCAATAGAGTTGTAAAGTTATTCCCGAAAGAAACTTCCAGCCTTTACTATGTGCCCTACAACGTTGTTGAAGGAAGAGTAATACAAGCGAGCGGGTTACTTCATAATAGACTAATCACGCATAGATGAGCCTTGGGTTCGGATGTTCGCAAAAGAAGCGGAAGCAGCAGCAGCGAAAGCAGTGACAGCGGGGGCCAATTGGTCAACGACGGCGTCAAACGTAATCGGTTTCTACCGGAAACCTTAATGCAAACATCATCTTCAGACAGCGACGTAGATTCAGACATACGTAGACTGGCTAAAGGGCTCATCTTCACCTGAAGAAACAGTGAATGTTAAATTGCCAAAGCACATTTCAACAGCGTAATAAACTATTAGCGAGTCTTCTTTATGCAGAGTGTAATGATTAAACGGTATAGCGGCGGGAGTGAGGAGCGCGGCGCAGGTGGGGGTGTGACACTTGACAACTGTCAAGTGCGCCGGGCGGTCGTGCTCCCGGTGGCTATTCCAAATACAATACTATGTTTCAATTACCATCCCAACTTACCCCACGTAACTGTAGACGTTACACAGAGTATTTCAACACATTCCCGGCTGTTCTTTTACCCACCGGCTACCAATTGGTGAGTTTCATAATACTTTTTTACAAGCTTCCATTTGATAAATCGAACATCTTATCTACTTTAAAACTCCTCGTTAGCAATATTCGAATAATAATAATAAACTACAGCTTGCGTTTAGCTGTGTTGATTAAAATAATAAAAGTTTTTTTTTATAGGTACCCAGTGACTTCAGTGCTGTACATCCAGGAGCAAATGATGCATTTGCAGATAAATTTCCCTTAGTTAAAGTGAAGATTTTGAAACTTAATTTAAAAAGGAGAAGCAGTTAAAGTTGATCAACAGATCATCGATTTATTGGGACTCGCTTCCGGTGAATGCATATATTATCTGCCTGGTTACTTATTTTGCAATATAACCTATCTATGTGACTTTTTAAGTATTTATACCGGGTGTCCCAGAAAGTAGTGTCAAGCGGAAGCCCAGGGATATACCACCTCAAGGAGTATCCATATCACCCCCATGTATTTTCTGTGAAATGTGTTTTTTAGGGTTCCGTACCCAAAGGGTGAAAACGGGACCCTATTACTAAGACTCCACTGTCCGCCTGTCTGTCTCTGTCCTTCCGTCTGTCCTTAATTTAAAATAATTTATACCAAAAAAACTGACTCCAATTTTGTACTTGCTATGTCACAATTTGTGGTTTCCCTGAGCCAATGCTTGATTACCTACAGAAAATACCGAAATCGGCATATGCGTGCCCTTCAAATTCGAGGAGTTCCCTCGATTCCTCCTAGATACCATCGTCAGACCTTCACCAAATTTATATGGGACCAATGTCGGGGTACCTGCTTTAAAACAAAAAAAGAATTATCAAAATCGGCCAACGTGGTCAAGAGTTATCGGGGAACATACATACATAAAAAGAACACGCAAACATGGAGCCGGCACCTCCTTCCTTCTATTGAAGTCGGTAATTAAATAAATATTTAGTCGCTGCAACAACACTGGGGCATTGATAATTATGTTGTGGCTACAACAATAAACATATCGTTGATACAACAAAAAATATGTTGTTACTACAACGATAAAATATGTTGTTGCTGTAACAATAAATTTATTGTTACTATATCAATAAATATGTTATTGCTGTAACAATAAATATATTGTTACTACTACAAGTAATATGTGATTACTACAACGACATATTTCTTGTTATTATAGTACATTACGATACAAGTGCAGAGAACAGGAAATTCGCAACTAGTGGTGATATATTAGAAACACGACCGAACGGAGTGTTTTAAATCGACACGAGTTGCAAATTACCTATTTGCACGTGTATCGTATACCGTTTTACAGTACATATGGCTCTTTGAAGTTTAGACATACATATGCACGTAATCTGCTGATTACCGCACTAAGTGCGGTAAAGTAGCACCATATGTATAAACATACAACAATAATATGTAGAAACTATAAACACATCGTTCATACAACAATAAATATGTTGTTACTCCAACACTAAATAGGTTGTTACTGCAACAATAAAACATGTTGTTTCTGCAAAAGTTAGTATGTTGTTACTACAACAATAAATATGTTGTTACTACAACAATAAATATGTTGTTACTACAACAATAAATATGTTGTTGATGCAACAATAATCGCGTTGACGTGGGAACAATATTACTAACAAATAATACATTGTTACAACCACAATAATAGATTTCGTTAATGACAATCTTTGAAACTGTTCCCTTAACAATTTACAACGTTGTTAACTAAGATTGTCAACGGAACAACAAATTTATAGCAATAAAAAAGTTGTGGTGCATCACTAGCCCACGTCTTGCCCATCACTAAATTGGCTCGGCGCCACGCCGGGCGCATGCGTGAAGCGCGGCCGTCGGACGATCGCCGCGACTGCGACACTATCTCCATTCCGCTGCCTGCAGCCTACGAATCAACATCCACGCTGTTAACGCCTAGCATATGTGTGTGCTTCACCTACGAAACACACACACACACGCGTACGACAAACCTGCCGCAGCGACGCGAGCGCTCAGTTCTACCGACAGAGTCACTCGCCCGTACACCGTTCATCATAACAAGTCGTGTGTTAATTTTTTACATCTGATTAATTTATACAGGGTTATTAAACCACATTATTTTGTAAAAGTTTCTGATCATTTCTACACCCGTCGATTCCACGCATAGTGCAAGTACCGGCGTTTACATTTTTGGCCCCACGAGCCGAATATTCTGAAGAGTTTGTACCAGCGACGAGAACAAAGAACAAAGGAAATACTTCGCTGACGTGTTCGACGTGTATCAACGGGGGCGAGTCAAACAATCTTACACACGACTACGATATCTTACGATTTAATCAACGATTACAAGATTAATCAACGACTACGACTACGATTTTACATAAGAAGACATCCATACGAAGACAATTACGCTTGAAGTCGGAAGCTGGAGACAAAGAGAACCACACCTACTTACTTCGGAGCTCATCTTAAGTCAGGTCCTGAGGGTGGCGTTACTGTGAGTTCGTTCCAATTTGTCCCATTGTCCCGTAAATCTTTAATTTCGGTCACAATCCTTTATTTGTGATCCTAAATTCTTATTCACAAATCCATTATTTTGTGATATTTCCACTTATAGTAGTCGATAGCGGTAACAAATCCTTTATTTTGTACCGATAAACTCAATAAGTCGCTAATCCTTTATTTAGTGGCATTTCTCTTAATAACGCTCACGGATCCTTTATTTCGTGTTGCCGTTCAACGTATTGTACGTTATTGACAATCCTTTATTTTGTGATTCATTCCATATTACTTATTCCGCTTAATAGCTCACGAATCCTTTATTTCGAATTTGTAGCTAAACGTTTGCACCTTATTTACAAAATTCCCTTATTTGCGATCCATATCTTACCTATACGTAAACGTTAACGATCCGTTATTCTGTTAACGATCCACTTACAATTTGCTTACAATTGCATTTAGCAATAGTACTTATTTAAATCCCAATCATAAAAGGTTTCCATTGTTATCACGAAATTCTTAGATAACGTAATTACTTACGCCCAATAAAATATTTCGTTAGTTCCCTTACATATACATAAAAAAGTTAAGATATAACTTTCATTCATTCCTAATCTATATATATAATAAAACTGGGTTGCACCGACTTACGATCACAGACTGATCAACGTTAAATATAGCGCTGGCAGCTGTCATGCCGTAGAAACTTGTCAAACTTTCCATACATTCAAATTTTAACGAAGACAGCTTACGATTACAGACGGTTTAGTGCAACCCAGCCTAAATCTCTAAAATTCCAGTCAGTATCTTCAGAGAGGGTTTTGTGTCCCGAAGGATCTCAGGATCCGCTGAATCGATTTAAACAATTTTTGCTGTATATGGAGATTAGCATAAGATTCTTAGGTAAAGGCAGTAATTTTCAGTTGAACTTAATAAGAATGTGTTCTTATGATTTGTAATGATTACTTGTTACTTTGTTAAAGGTAAATTATGTCTAAGACGAAAAAAAAACCAGAGAAGAAATTTTATCTGCGAAAAGAAAAGCCAGTAAATTACGTTATGATAAAATAAAATCAGATCCAGAACTTAGTCAGATTAGAAAAGAAAAAGACAAAGAAAATTACTTAAAGAAAAAGAAAAATAAGCAGGTGACGGATATAAGGATGAAAAGCGTTATAGAACAGCAAAAACAGCGAGAGAAGTGGCGTCAGAATTCCAAAGCTTACTACCTACGTAAGAAGAAGCAGAAAGAAATACAAAGTGTAAATATCGATGAAAATAAGGACGACGACAAGCCTCTGGCCGAAGCTGAAACTTTTGAAATTGATCCATTAGAATCATCATGTAGCATAGCTTACTAAATGACAAAAAAAAATTACAATACTCTCCGACGTAAAGGTTAACTAGAGTCAGACCAGTATATCTCTTCCAAGCAAATGAACTGTCAACCATTTAAAAGTTACGTATGACAATGTTTTATATTTGACGCAGATGTCAAAATGTGAATGTGTCATACGAATTAAATTGAATTAATTTGTTTACGATTGTTAGCACTAATTATGGGCAAACCGTATAAAAGTGGCGAGCGAGAATTATTATTCCGAATGCTCAATGACACCGTGAGAGAACAACGAGAGGTGATTATCGCAGAAAAGCGGCAATGTTACGACGTGTTGACGACCTGTTTAGCCTAGTTGGTAGTGACTCTGCCTCCGAAGCTAGAGGTCCCGGGTTCGAATCCCGGCCAGGGCATTTGTTTGTGCGTTTTTCACGGATATTTGTTCTTGGGTCTTGGATGTTTTCTCTGTATTTAAGTATGTATTTATCTATATAAGTATGTATATCGTCGTCTAGTACCCATAGTACAAGCTTTGCTTAGTTTGGGACTAGGTCGATTTGTGTAAGATTGTCCCCCAGTATTATTTATATTTATTATTTATATTTATTAATGTTTACATCTCATCAAGTCTTTGACCGGTAAGTTTAACAAACAATGTTGGTACATTTTCAATGTTTGTATGAAATTCCATTAAAAACCTCTCGCCTACCAGAACCCGCAACAAGAATTATGTTGCAGCTAAGCTAACAGTTATACATGTAATCACTTTTTTGTAAAAGTCACTAAAATTGACGATTTTTACAACATAGGCATAGAGGATGTTTGGTAACTAGGTACAAATACGTTCAGGGATGATAGAGAAGGTAATTTGAAATATTTTATACACAACATGCGTTAGTACAAAGTCTCTTAGTTTCCAAGATATGCACTATTTTATTTTGAAAATTGTACCTATGTTTTCCATACTACCATGCATTTGGAAAATGTTTAGATTTTTTTTAACTTACTCAGTTTAAATACTAAGTATTATTTTTGTTAAAATTTTCAGTGTTTTACTGCTTGTTCGTGAATTGACAGATAAGGTCTCGAAGATATTAAGCAAGTACTTCAAACTATCTTTACCCCCTACGGAAAAAAAATCTCAATATCTTTGGTCACAGAAAGACAATTTTCTTCTGGGAAAACCTGGTGTGTATAATAGTAATAAAATTAATGGTGTGTAAGTTGAGTATATTTATGATAGTTTTGACATAGGGCAAACAAAACGCACAATAAAATGAAAATTATTTTTAACTAACATCAAAACTACGTGGCTAATCAGTAAAACTGCCATAAAAAATCCTTTCAATGATGCATGAGAAAAAAATTATGATTCCAGCACACGAACATGCATTTTTCGAGAATGACAGCGACTTGTACGAAACAGTGGGGAGTAGGTATATAGGCTGACATGTATTATTTATTTATTTATTCATACATACATACATACTAATACTACTACTATTATTATTTTCACTTGTTTAAATATTAAAGATCATACACAAGTATCAAGACTAATTAGTGCCCTATCTTCAGTGTTACCATATACCGAATTACAGACAATAAATTAAAATTGCTGGTGCAGACTTATGCTAGTCAGACTCTATGACTTGAAGAAGCTTTTCAGATCTCGTACAACTAACTAACTAATTTAAAAGGCAAGTTGTAGATTTTATTCAATAATAGAAATTACTTAGATATCTGCAGAAACAAATAAATGGTGGGTGTTTGGAAGCTAGGTGCAGACTTTCAAGGATGGCAGATGACATTTTGGACCGCACTTGCTATAGTGCAAGTCTTGTACTATTTGAAATTTGGACCATTTTTTCCTTATGACCACGTAATGAAAATGGTTACTTTTAAGCTAAACGTCCACAGTTCGGCATCGCACGCATAGAACGCATCGCACGTAACGGATTTTAGTATACTTTGTATAGAATTCGCAACGAATCAGTCGATGCTGTTGTATGAGTTTCTATGTGCGATGCGGAACTGTGGACGTTTAGCTTTAACAAATATTAATAATGAAATGGTCTATATCCTAAAAATACAAGACTACACATAACTTCCAAACACCACCCACCACTTTAAATATTTTTAGTTATAAAATGAAAACAAAAACACTGTGTTTTATTTATTTATTGATAATTTAGTATACCTAAACGCAATTGAGAAAATAAGTAGATACCTGAACCAAATATATGATTTATAAGTTGTTAATGATAAAGTAAGTTTTTGTTTTTTGTTTGATGTTTATTCTATATTATCGCAATTTTTAAAAATGTTTATAATAAAAAGAAGGCATAAAAGGGGGCACCTTACTTTCTGTTTAATAATATTGCTAATAAGAACATTATTAAAACATACTAACTTGTTTTAATAATGTCCTTATTAGCAAATAGTTTTAAAATTATTTCTTACAGGAATCAGTCTAAGTACAAATATTATGACTTAAGTAAATCTGATTTGATCAATATACAATTGTAACATAAAAATGTAGTTTCATTACGATTATTAGTAATTACTGCCCCTGGAATAAAATAAGCTTGTTGTATAGTTGTCTTTTGGTCACTGCAGGTTTCACATGCTTAGTTTAAATAATGAAAACGCACGTCAATATACGTATTGGCGACTGCCTTAATTAATTGTACCAAATGATTTTCCGCTGGTGATTGATCAAATTGATGAATAGCAATGCTGCTAAAAATGTTACTATTTACGAAAACCCGCAGAATTTTATTTATTAACAGGGGCTTGCTTGATGACGGTTTGATGCTGAATTTTTGCGCCTTGTCAATTATTTGTCGTATTTCTAATTCTGCTACCTTGCATATCTGAACAAAATCCTTTGAGGGGTAAACGAGACCACCTTTATCCTTGAAAGCGATGAACTAAAATGCATGCCCATTGTTAGCTGGTGGTGAAGACAGTGTACTGCAACATTCATCGCATTTAATTACTTTTCCTAGGGCTCTTACCACATATCCAGCGGTATATTATTTTTTATATTATAATTTTTTGTATTATATTTTTTTTTGTAATGGAGGTTAATTAATGAATGTTGATTAGTATTACAGCAAGTCTGTGTAAACAAGTAACGTTATCAATAAAAAACCTGATATGATTGCAAGCCTGTTATTATTGCCCTTGAAACAAAATAAGCTTATTGTAAAATTGTCTCTTTGTCAAAGTAGGTTTCATATATTTACTCAAATAATGAAAACGCACGTCCATGTATGTGCTGGCGACTACCTTAATTAAGTTAACTAAATGATTTTCCGTTGGAGATTGGTCTAACTAGTGAACGGCGATGCTATTAAAGATGTTGCTATTAACAAACGCACGTAAAATCTTATTGATCATAAGAGCTTTACTTACTGACGGTTTAATATTTAACTTTTGGGATTTATTAATTATATCACGGATTTCTAACTCATTAACTTTACAAATCTGAATAACATCTTTAGTGGAATAAACAGGACCGCCTTTATCTTTGAAAGTCACCAATTCATATGTACGATCGTTTTCTGGATTTTGTAATACCAACGCATTTTTGCATTCATCGCATTTAATTTGTTTTTGTATTGCTCTTACAACATATCCACTAATGTATGTGATTACTTGATCACAAAATTCTGTCATTTATGGCAATGTTTTACAAAAATCATCGAAATCACGGACACTGTTCATATTGAGTTCTCTACAGTCTGTATCATCATCATCAGAAAGAGGTCCTTGTGTTGTTGTATATTTATTGTTTGAATCGCCGAAGAACAATTCGGAATAGAAATTTGCTCCAGTTCCACACAATTACCAGTATTGAAATTTTTGATTTCAACGTGGCACAATAATTTCTTATAAAAAGATTGGAATTGCCGTGGAGTCGGGTTGTTGTTACTCCCACGTCTGAAGTCTGTGCAGAAGATCAAAATATTCCCATGAAATAGATTTTCCATTACTATCGACAATCGTTCTATAAGCCTGAAGACAATTTCTAATTAATTTCATCATGTGACAAGCGTCTAGAAAAATTGCTATGGGTTGTTTAGTAACAGGGTGTTCAAACGTAGTGTTCATGTCATTTGGATCTAATTTACAACCCAATAGTTTTGCCATTGTCATATTGGATGGGCATCCATCAAAAGTAAGGCCGACTATGGTTATATTTGACTCGTTCAAATGTCGTAGGCATTGCAGCACTAAATCGGCTTTTTGTCGACCGTTTGCACCATCTATTAAAAAATACCCAACAGGGACCTTCCAACTAGCATTTATTCCAGGAACTAACATTACTAGGGCTTCTTTTGCTTCAGGAACCTCATCTGTATCTAAATTGCCACCAAAATCTACATAGCCATGGAATCTTTTTCCATCCCATTCGATTTTCTTTCTAATTGCCATTTCATCTATCATACGAGGCTTGCACTGAAAGTGGCGGGAATCGAATACTTATTAATTTATTTTTAACATGTATTATACCTTTTTATAATCTCTGAAGTTTCCTTATCTCAACACACTGGCCACTTAGAAAAAAAAAAGTATGGTTCGGTTTCAATTGTTTATTGAAGTCGTCGAGTCACTGCTTAAAATGGAATTGTGCCGTGAAAATTTCAGAGCTATGATTTATTATGACTTTAAAAGTGGACTAACACAAAAACAATGTGAAGAGCGGATGGTTGCTGCTTTTAATATTGAAGCTCCTTCAAAGACTACAATATACAGGTGGTATTCAGAATTTCAACGTGGCCGTGTATCCCTCACCGACGAAGTGCGTGAAGGTCGACCAAAATCGGCAGTCACGCAAGAAAACGTCGATGTTGTGCGTCGTCTGATAAATGAAGACCGACATGTGACATATCGGGAAATTCAAGAGCACCTGGGTATTGGAATGAGTCAAATACAAATTATTTTAAAAGAAGAATTAGGCGTGAAAAAGTTATTTTCCCGTTGGATACCTCACCTATTGTCTGACGAGCAGAAAATAGTCCGTGTCAATTGGTGCCGCAAAACTTTGAAAAGATTTAACAAGGGACGCTCAAATGCTGTTTTTAGCATAGTATCAGGTGACGAGTCGTGGATATACGCTTATGAGCCTGAAACTAAAAACCAATCCCGAGTATGGGTCTTCGAAGACGAGCTCAAACCCACAAAAGTTGTTCGTTCTCGCAGTACGGCTAAGAAGATGGTGGCTACGTTTATCTCTAAATCTGGTCACGTAGCTACTGTGGCTCTTGAGGATCGTAGAACAGTCAATTCTGATTGGTACACCACTATTTGTTTGCCGAATGTCTTTGCTGAACTCCGAAAAACAAACCCTAGTCGTCGCATCATCCTTCACCACGACAACGCCAGCCCACACACCGCTCGGACAACAACTGAGTACCTGGACGGTGAAAAAGTCGAAATATTGGACCACCCTCCATATAGCCCTGACTTAAGTCCCAACGACTTTTTTACATTCCCCAGAATCAAGGACAAACTGCGTGGTCAGCGGTTTCAGACGCCAGAAGAAGCAGTGGAGGCCTATAAAATAGCCATTTTGTCGACCCCTACTTCAGAGTTCAAAAAGTGCTTTATGGACTGGTTTGAACGCATGCATAAGTGCATGAAATACAAAGGAGAATATTTTGAAAAACAATAAAAATAAATAAACTCACTTATACTGCATATTTTCTTCTATTCCCGAAACTTTCAGTTTTACCCTCGTAAGACAGCAATAAAGGGGTTTTTTTTGATTTACTCGCAATCAATTTTAAAGCCTTCAAAGATTCTGTTGTAAAACCAGGACTACCATTTATACTTTTATACCACTTGTAAATGGTGTGAGGATGTGGTAAGCTTAAATTAAAAATCTTTCTGACGTAATTGTATGCTTTCGTCGAATAATAGTACAAAGTCAAAGCAAACGCGCGGAGTGCTGGTGAATACTTCGATGTACTGATTTTATTTTTGTTCTTCTGCTGTCTAGCATATAATTCTTTAGTTGTAACGTTAGTTGATTGAAGGAAATTAGCTTGATCATCATTAATAAGTGATTTCTGTTTTAAGCAGTTCAGTAAGGTCATCAGCGTGAGAATTTTATTGATTTTGCGACGGTTCTGCTCCCTTAGTCTTTTTATTAACTTGTTTTTTTGATTTATTATATTTTGTGCATTCTTTATTTTAATTAACAATTTATTTTTTGTTACACTTTTCCCTTCTGATGCAGGTAATTCATTGACATCCTCATCATCACTGTCAATCATTTTTCTCTTCCTTGACAATGATGAAGATTGTTGTGGCGTATCTTTAATCTCATCATCACTGTCAATAATTTTTCTCTTCCTTGACAATGATGAAGGTTGTTGTCGCGTATCTTTATTCTCAGCATCATTGTCAATGTGTTTTAGTATATTAATAGTGGGGTACGCCGTTTTCTTCAACAATCTCAACTTCTTTCCTTCAATGAAACTGCTATTTTCAAAGTGTTTGGAACAAATAGTGCTATGCTTAGTCGGGAACCAGTCTTTCCGTCCCGTGGCCGCAATCCATTTTTCTTTTGTGATAGGATCACGTGGGAATTTAAAAAAAAGTAAGTGTTTCTTAAGCACAATAGAAATTTATAAACATACTAGCTTCTGCCCGCCACTCCGTCCGCGTGGCACTCGTTTATATCGTAGCTCCATACAAACTTTCACCCCCCCCCCCATTTCACCTCCTTAGGGGATGATTTCTGAGATAAAAATTATTCTATGTCCTTCCCCGGGATTCAAACTATCTCTACACCAAATCTCATCTCAATCGGTTCAGCGGTTTAAGCGTGAAGAGGTAACAGACAGACAGACACATTTTCGCATTTATAATATTATTTAATATATTATATATATAAATTGACGTTTTTAAAATAGTACATATCATTCGTCTGTCCGATATCGATTAAAATCGATCATCGCAATATGTTGTAGAACGAACAACACTAGTTGCTAGATTTGACAGAGGAATGATAAGTTCTTTTGTACCACGAACTCAAAGCGATGCGCGACAGTATCGCTTGTTCTGATATTCATCGTCTCTTAACACACAACGTCAGATTAAACGCTCAAAGCAAACGCGGCAATGTAATGTGAACATAGTTAACTTACCGATAATCTTTAGTTATATAGGTACAGTCTTGGAATCACACCACAAAATACTTAAAAAATAGATTTAAAATGAATTTACGCATAATACAAATTGAAAATAACTTTCGTGTGATAGAATACCTGTCCTTGCTTTTGGGTGCTCACAATTTTTGGGCTATTGCACTTTAAAACCATACAAAACGGCATTTTCTTAATTATTTACGGACGACCGGCTACCACAACAGACGCGCGCGGAATGTCAGTAGCGACGGCCAACTCGGAGACCTACTCCGAGTTCGGACACGCGAAGTATATGCATTTGCGACATCTATGGTATATATTAGATCTGTGCTTCATAGTTTGGGAATTAGAGGGGGGGGGGGGCTTTGACAGATAATATCTCACCTTTATTATTTTTTTAGAAACCTGTGCATGTTATTATCGCACCAACTCCCCCGTAACAATCGGACACTTTACGCTCGAAGTTGTAGACGATTACATATACCTAGGACAGACTGTCCAGTTAGGTAGGTCCAACTTCGAGAAAGAGGTTAATCGTCGAATCCGACTCGGCTGGGCAGCGTTCGGGAAGCTACGGCACATCTTTTCGTACAATATTCCGCAGTGTCTCAAGATGAAAGTCTTTGACCAGTGTGTGTTGCCAGTGATGACATATGGCACTGAAACGTGGTCGGTTACTATGGGCCTCATAAGAATCATAAGAAGGCTCAAAGTCACCCAAAGAGCAATGGAGAGAGTTATGTTAGGAGTTTCTCTGCGTGATCGCATCAGGAATGAGGCCATCCGCAGCAGAACCAGTGACCGATATAGCCCTCCAAATCTCTAAACTTAAGTGGCAGTGGGCGGGGTACATAGCACGTAGAACCGATGGCCGTTAGTCTTTGGGGGAGGCCTATGTCCAGCAGTGAACGTCTTTCGGCTAACATGACAATGATGATGATGAACCCACGACACGATAACCATTTTTTGTCCTTTACTTTTACGAGAAATTGTGGCTCATTAACGAAGCGATTTTAAGCAATACAGCATTAATCCTTGTGTAACGCTCTGAATTTACCTATTTCTCCATAAATTTTGTACGGAGTATCTTCCGTCTCACGCGTCCGGCGTTCTAATGTGATTCTCATAGAAATTGTACAGGCTAGTGCCTGAATTTGCTTACTCACTCCTTATCTAACAAAATATATCTAAATTAAAACTAAACTAAACTAAAATATATCTAGAAAATTGGGCCCCCGTAGCATGGTGCCGAGGATGCTGGCAGCGTTTCCTCGCTGTATTGCAATACTAATGCGTTGGGCGAGGAAGCTGCCAGCTCTTCTGTCACCAGTTGTGTCGATTAATCTCTTGCTCACCTCTTTGAAAAGGAGGTGAGCACTGGGACCCCATGGGCCAAGGGTCTCGACGCCAAAAGGCATAAAAATATATTCTGGTCCGAGATCCCTGTATTTGTGGCTCTTTAGGTTTTCAGCCGCCTTAGCCGCCGCACCACACCGAATGCTGGTACCGCTGAGGTGGGAAGGAGCAAGTGTCCACGCAAGTTGCGTCCCACACCAGAACCTTTCCCAACTTCCACGGAACCAATGACATCCCATCCGGTCTCTTTCCATCATCTCTTGCTAAGCCGGTTGGCTCGAGAAGGGCTGGCACGTTGATTGAAGCAAGAGACCGGCGGATGATATCATTCAGTGCGGCGTGGCGAGAAAAGCGGCCTGCGCTTTTTGGACAAGAAAGCCCATGGTGTCCCAGTTCATCGACTTCACTGCCGCAGGGGCACCTGTGTGGAGTGCAGACTCTGTCGCCTAGCCGGAGGGAGGTTGCCAGGCGGATGGTGTCAGGCTCCAAGAAGGTCCCGGTGTTTGGCGAAGGATATGCATGTAGCCATTCACCGGACTCTTTAGCACCTGACGCGAGCAACCTAGCCCGCTCCAGTCCGGTGCTATTGCTTAGTAATGAATTATAAGTAATTTGGCACAATTGGTCGTCCCAGCTCCTTTGGCAATTTGGATGGTCCGGCACATCTTTTCCCGGGCAAGCAATTGACCAGGCATTCTTGGCCTCCTCCAGGCCAGCCAACTCAAAGTTTGACGGGAGACCCCGTAAGATTTTACCAATGAGAAAAGCTGAACTGTGGAGGGAGGCCAAAAAGGCTGGTAGCGAAACATTTGAAATTTTTCTGATCCCTAGACCACCGTGCCGAATGGGGAGGGATGCTTGGGTCCAGGACTGGTCGCTGAGCTGTATATTCAAAATAGACTCTAAAGTTGATTTGATAAGGTCGTCTAAAGGTAATAAAATATTTTGGAATTTCCAAAAATGGCTGCAGCGGAGGACATATGTTAATTTAGGTACGAATAGACAAAATTTTATTATAGACATTGCGTAATGGGGGCTTATGTCGAGGAGACGGTTTGCATAGTTTTGGAATTTAGATATTGAATTTTGTACATAAATAGGAAAGGAATTTTCGAAAATTGGGGACCCTAGGAGGTACAGAGAGTTGTTATTGACTAATGTTATGTTAGGTAACAAATTGCTAAACTGACCGTGAGAGAATTAAATTCGTTATTATAAGTTATTGTTTATTATTATAAGTTAGTCCTAAAGAGTAAGAATGTTTTTTGTTGCACTTTACCCTACCGCAAATTAAATCAACTTTTGGATTCGACAATCAAAAAATTATCAATTAGACCTCGTTAATTACGTGCATATACTTATACAACCTAATCCGTACCAGCATTGTAAATTCCAAAAAGTAATGTATACTTGGACGTCTATGTTCCAGCGCGCGGCCGCGCAGCGCACGAGTCGAACGACCGCGCTCTATCCGGCCGGCGCTCCGCGATCGCAAGCCGCGTAAGAATACAGGGGTGGATGCGGGGAAAGGGCCCTATTCGAGTTTAATTGTTTATCAATGCGTCGCCTTAAGACATGCTTTAATTTCATCGGGCCTTTCCCCTTCGGCTTATCGGAAATGTATGATAATAGTTTTCGATCCTTATTTTTGCCAAAATCAAATGAAATTCAACAGTTTGCCGGTTCTCAGAATGTATACTGACTGTTCATCTGTTCATCTGTTAATGAATCACAATCACCATACTTCGTATACCGAAACTCCCAGAATGTAACAACTACTTTCTGGAGACCGCATCTAAATCGGTTCAGCCAAACGCGAGATAATCGTGGACAAACATACGAACCTGTTTTTCGTAGACGGTTAAAAATTTCGCTTAGTACGCGGGCGAAGCCGCGAGCAAATGCTAGTAGATAATATAAAAACAGCCTTAAAACATAAAAGGAGTCATATATGGTAACTACAGATAAAAAGACGCCCATTATTTTTTGTTAATCCATGAACATTCACGCAAATACAAAAGATTCTATTTTAATAACAACTTGTATGATTTTAAGTCCTGGCTTTTGGTCTACATAATTAATAAAACCTATTGTAACGCAGCTCAGAAAACAGGGTTTTTCATCGGTAAATTATTTAGATGAATTTCTCTGTATAGAAAACTCAGAAGGAACATGCAGCGAAAATTTGAAAATCACCAATGATTTACTAATTTCTCTAGGTACCTATTAGTAAAAAATGTACAGAAAAGCAAATGTATTAAATCTCATAAAATCATATCTCACTAATAGATCACAATACACCGAAGTGACGAGAAGTTGTGTTAAAAAAAAAACTGATCAAGTATACGCATCGGATAAGAGATGTGTATCATATGGCGTACCACAGGGTAGTGTGCTGGGACCATTATTATTTTTGATATACATAAATGACCTGCCTGAATTCACTAACCATCCTATGATTTTGTTCGCGGATGATAGCACTTCTATTATAAAATGTCCTGACTTGACTAATTATGAGAACGACATTAATACTGTAATAAAAGATATAAATAATTATATGGCTTAGTAATAATAATTTAATGATAAACTTGATTAAAACCAATATAATGCACTCTTACCAACGGATTCATCCAAAGGACATGAATATTAATTACGTCGGAAATGTTATTGAAACAGTCAGAGTCACCAAATTCTTAGGTTTACACATTGATAGTTAACTCACGTGGAGGAACCATGTACATGAAATCTGCAAAAAGTTAAATAAGTCGTCATTTGCTCTACACAAGCTCTCCAGAATAGTAACTAAAAAATCATTACTTGCTGCTTATCATGGACTCGTGGAATCAGTATTACGATTTTTTATTATTTATTTCTTTCTTTCTTAAGCATACAACGAATGTACCAATAAGTACAAGTCCCGCAAAACTGTTTTATACAGTTTGTCTGCAGGAAAACTTTTCAAACACTTTAATATTAATGTTATACAACTTTTGTTAGTCACAATAGTTAAATAATTCTATGGCAGAGTATCTAATAAATGCTTTTTTAGTTTTCTCTGAAATACACGTTTATCTTGCTCGAGACGGATGTCCTCGGGTAAGCTGTTGAGTATATATGGCAGGCGTTTTTTTTAATGTCCTGTCTCCGTAATAATTATTAACTCTGGGCACTTCAAACTTACCCGCGGAAACCGATCTCGTACCGTGTTCGTGAGTAGTTATATGCAGGTCATACTCCCGGCTGTTATGGTTGTTAATAGCCAAAAGGTATTTATGCTTTAAGGAGACGGGAAGTATTTTACAAATTTTGAACAGTTTTCGGTAATCATTTTTGCAGTTGTTTTTTATCTTCTGGTGGACAAGAAACTTTAAAAATCTTAATTGCAGGGATACCAGTTTATCTATGTAAGTTTTAAATGTGAGACCATAACAGTCAAGAGCATACCCTAGTACTGAGTCTACCAGCGCGAAATATATACATTTTAAAGTACCAACAGGAACTCTATAACTAAGATGGTAAAATTTACCCAGCAACACTCTTAATTTATCACAGATATAATCTACTTATATATGTTGAGACCAGGAAAAACTAGTATCTATTTTAAGTCCTAAATATGTTACACAGTCTACTTTATCTATAGGATTACATTTGCAATTGACAAGGTTAGTATGCAGACAGTGGAAACCATGGGCTACTAGCCCGATCTACTATCCACCTACTAGGTGGATAGTTGGATTTGATATTTTTAAATATGGCGAGTGCATTACAAGAAGGTTAGTTTTTTCAGCGTTTAACATAATACCGTTATCATGGGACCATTTCACGATTGCATCAATATCAAGTTGAATAGAGCGACTCATTTCAATAAGGTCGGTTCCGGCCGATCCAGTGCACAAATCGTCAGCGTACATATAAGTTGTACTGTGACGTATGACTCCACCTATGCTGTTTACGTGCATCAGATAGCATACTGGGCCACATCCAGATCCCTGCGGAACCCCACAGTCCACCTCCACCTCATCGCTGAGCACCTCACCCACTATTTTGGGGCAACTCAGTCGAGAAAGATACAGTTTTCAAGGCACAAAAAAGATGCGTAAGAGCCATGTGTGGTCTAAAAATGAGGGAGAGTTGCATGCCATATTTTATATCACTTCAGGTCCTGACTCTACCATGTTTATATATTCTAGAAACTGCTACTTTTGTTAAATGCAATCCAAATTTGTATAATAAAATTGATGACACACGAAAGCTTCCTGTAAGGTCTTAGTACAAAGGTGACATGCGTCATAAATTGTGTAAAACTGCGCTAGCTCGAAAAAGTATACTAGGAATGGCACCTTTAATATATAATAAAATTCCAAAACCTATTAAAGAATTAAACATTGCAAAATTTAAAGAGACAATAAAATTATTATTAATAAAAAAATGTTATTATAATGTTCATCAATTTTTGAATGACGTTGACTTATAATTAAGAATTATGATATGATATTAATTCATTATTGATTATTATTTTAATTTTTTTTTCTCAACGTCACAACACTATCCTCTTATTGCTTATTGTGTAACAGAACGCCATTGCGCTCCGTCACTTCCATATTGAAATATTTTCCAAGAGGCAGTCAGATAAATTCATGATTTCCCCGTTGAAAGCATTATTAAGAAAATAGTCTGAAATAGGAGTCTTGGCGAAAGCACAACCATGTCATATATGTAAATAAATGCTAAGTAGTTTCGTATGCTTTAATAAGTTTCCTAAATAAGCTTGAGCATTGCCATTGAACAAGCACTATAAAACAAAAGAAAATACTTAAAATAGACATACGGGGGAGTTTTGTCGAAAGCTGAAACGGGGACGCTTCGCCCGCTTCGCTTGCTCGGTCGAAAAGTAAATATTTAATAGAAAGAATAGGCGGGTGTTAATTATATTACTAATTAGAATTCTCAACTTGGCATTCAATCATACAAACTAAGAACTTAAGATACAAACAATGCATAGAAATAAGCAGACCTATATAATGAGTCTAAAATCATAACAATCTGTCGGGCGGTTGACGAATTTCGATTTTATTAGCAAATACGTAGGGTACTTCCTTCCTCACAACACGAGAACATGAATTTTTAGTTGAGGCAGCGCCACTGGTACTTGAACCCTGGCACGCATCGATATCGCTAAGGTTGAGGGCTCTCTCTATTCTGGACGGCAAAACGGTCGGCTCAGATGGGATGGGAAAAAGTGTGGAACGGCGGTGACGTCACGTCGGGCGAAACGACGGAAGGTATAGCGTGGTTGTTTACGGTCGGTTGGTAGGATTGGGGACACTGGTGGGAAAGAGTAGGCTGTATCGGATGTTCGTTTTGACGCGAACGACTTGTCAATGGTTATAAAAGCAAGCGGCGGACTGCAGTTGGGGCTTTTTGTGATTCGGCGGTGGGCTGTTAACATACCTCTGGCTTGTAGCACAAATCTATCGGTGGGTTTCGAGTAATTGGGGTAGGGAATTCTCTGTTATGCCGCGGCGCGCTGCATGATACGAGGATTTTCTATCTTAATATTATAGTTTGTTTAATTTTGTGGGGTTTAGTGTTGTAGTGTTTTTAGTTGAAATCCTATCGTTATACCAAGGACTTTGGAGTAACGAAAGGATGTGTTTGTTGTTCTTACTTAAGTTTATTTGTGTTAATAATGATACATTGTTTATTTCGTTGTAAAAAGCCAGAACGTTAACCAGATTACAGTTAATCTGACAGGGTACATACAACCTAACGGCTGCCAAGCGTGTTTGCCCTGGAGCTCCGTAAATTACCAGATTGGGGTGTCCGTCTGGCATCACCTCTTTACCAACATAGGTGATGCGTCTAGGCCCCCCTGTACTCTCGGTGTCAAGCTGACGATCTGAAGCATGGCTGGCACGATTGAAGGCTCAGCACAGGAGGTTACTCCGCTTGCGGAAGACGTCAGTATCCGAGGTGCAGTCTTCTTAAATATATTTATATATCCAATTTATATACACAATAGGGGGTTCTACCGATACCGCCGAGGCCTTCGGGCGTGTCGGGGGGAACGCACAACACACAGGTGTGTCAGGTTTCTAAATCCTAGGTTCGCCGGCTAGACTTTACAGCTTAAAGTAGGGACTTCACGGCCTTATTCGGAACTAAAACCAGATTCCTGGAATTAGTTGCGAATAATGCAGAGTAGGGCTGAGAAGGGGTAGTGTTAGGTTAAATTCATACACAGGGATAATATTAGGCACCTAGGACGGGTAATATTTCTGTAAGTGAAGTGTTTTATTTACAGGATCACAATAGGGATTCTTTAGTGTTTGTAGTGTTCCAGTCGCAGAATAGTTAGAGCACCGATGGCAGAGAACGAAGTGTCTTCAGTATACGTGTGTAAAAGTGTTAAGTGAATAGTGAGATAAGTGGATTCTAAAGCCGCTAGTCGTTAGGGATTTAGCATAGGCCTGATAGGGACCTAGTTACGGTGAGGCTGAAAATGCCGATCCTAGTGTTGTATATTTAAAGTGATCAGTGTACGTTGTGAATAGGAAGTGGGCATATACCCAGAGTATTGGGACATGTCTACTAGGGACTGATGTCTAGCAGAGCCGTACATCAGACGTTTTCCACAATGGGTAGCTGAGCGCTCATGACGTGGTTAACTCGTTTTCAAATAAGGGAAATTCGGTGGGCTACGTGTTACGGTTCGGCATTTTTGGCTTCAACGGGAGCTAGGCATGCTAGTGATAGGGCTTAGAGCCGCCAGGAGTGATAGGGTTAATAAGGCATCAGCGCCTTCAGTGGTAGTGTAGATTAGAGATGCCCGCGAGCATCTGAGTGGCCTAGCAAAACAGCTTACCCTGTTTTGCGAAGCTAGAATAGTCGTAAAGCTGTAAGGATAGCGCGTCCTGCCCCATCCTACTACTCTTGCTGGCAGCGTCAGTAGCTAAAAATAGCACGTCGCAACATATACAACCAAGGATAACTTTCGCAAGATTAGGGTAGTCAAAGTGTAGTGCTTAGACTAGCAGGTATCCTTGGTTTAGGAATTCAGAGTGCTGTGGTGGGAGACTTGCCCTCCTTCGACGACACGCCCCCGTCAGCAAGAGGCAGAGAGAGACGCTTACAGGTGTGGCGGGGATAAATTAATAAAACAAATATAAAACCTTATTTCCAAGCGCTAGGGACTATAGGAGCAGCTAGGTGAGAAGTCGGTTAGTTGAGCTACGTAACGCTCTAAGTTTTACATTAATAGGACCATTACAACGACTAGGACAGGCAGAGTAATCTCTAGGCTCCTCTCAAATAGGCTAGTCCTAAGTAAAACCCTATTAGAATTAGTTTCAAGCGTGTACTTTAATGATACAAGCTGCCAGCGCAGCCCAATCTTAGTTAGGTGGCGTTTAGGTCAACTGAGTAGCGATGTGTGTAAGGATAGATTAGGTCGCGAATATTAGTAGAGATGAAGAGTCCAACGATCCTACCAGCTTCACATTAAAGTTCAGGGGTTGCTTACGGTTCACAACACTAATAGGGTTCTACCATAGACGATCACAAGGCCAAATAATTTCCAAAAAGCTCGTTTTTCTCAAAGCGACTTCAGTAAAGTTTAGTCTAGTTTTCGCGGGGTGCGGTAGCTTAGTGGGGCTTTTAGCGAGGGAGTTAATATTGAGAGGGGCGTACGTTACAGTTTGGTGCCGTGACCAGGATCGGTGTCACCTTATGGTGACAAATTAGAGCAGTGACCAGTGCATCTTTGGTGACATGTTATAGGGCTATTAGTTTAGTAGCAGCTTACGCTGTAGTGGGTCATCTGGCCCACAGTTTGGCGCCGTATACGACAGAGTGTGAATTGGTGGAGTTTTTGGACTCTTCATTTCGATTTCGAGAATTTTATTAGCTATTCTTTGTTTATGTGTAATCTAAGAATCGTCAGTTTAAAACTCGGGGGTAGGAAACGAAAAGGCGTACGATAATGGGACAGTTACCTTAAGTTTCATTGATAGATTCAGTAAGCGGCGGTCGCGAATTTAGCAAATTAAGCTGCAGCAAGTAGAAAACCTGGACTACAGTTTGAAACGCGGGGGGGAGAAGTTTATAATTACTAGTCTGTTATAATTACATTCATAGGCTAGGACATCTACTCATCATCATCATCGTATCACGACTAGTTAATTTTAATATGCCATGTGCTTATTTACCACCTCCGTGGATCATGCAAATCAATTGTAATTACGTCCATAAGCATAGGTCATTCATAGGCTAAGTCATCTAAGAATCATCATCATAGTATCACTAGTTAATTTTAATAGGTCATGTGCTTATTTACCACCTCCATAGATCATGCAAATTTATCATAATTATATTCATAAGCATAGGTCGTTCATAGGCTAAAGGTGGCGATTGACTAGTAACATTTCGGTGTAATGTAACGTGATACAACCCGAGCATTACAACAGTCAGTGCAGCGAGCCGAGTCGCTCGACGCGAGCACCGCGTGCTCCACTCGGCTGTCGGTTTTTACGCGAATCCCTTTGAGTGTTACATTACAAGTCAGTACAGGTTCGTAAGTCGCCGCGAGTGCACTTCTTCCGTGATTGTGCTTTTGGAACAGGATTTTAATAAATATGGAATGGGATAAAGAGAAAGTTCTATTATTTATTGACAAATACAGAGATAAAGAAATACTGTGGGACCCCACGCACGGAGATCACTTCAATAAGTTTAAAAAAAACGATGCGTGGGTAGAATTATCCGAGGATATGAATATAACGGTTGAAGAGGCCAAGAAAAAAATTACCAGTTTACTTGCCTCACTAAGAAGAGAGAAGGCTAAAATAAAGAACAGCACTGGAACGGGCAAAGGTAAGTTTAAAATGTTTTTTTACGCGTCACTGGGCCTGGGCGGTAAGTGAGATTTGCCGCGGGGTAGCGGCAAATCTCACTTACCGCAAAGGACAAGACTTAAATTCGAACCACGGGCGGTAGGTAATAAACAGGGAGCGTACCTTTCGTGCCGATGATAGCAAATTGACGTCTCGTTGCATATAAATATGTAGGATAATTCCAGTTAGTCTTATTGTAGTCATCAATCATTAATCATCAATCGTTTATTCATATGTGTTACATACATCATAAGTATCATGATGAATGATTGATAATTTCAGAAAAAATTGTATCATCCTATATGCAACCTGACGTCAATTTGATAAGAATAATAATAAGAATAAGAATAATTTATTAAAAATTCATTTTACAATTATGTTATTATAGCCTAAACTTATCTATAGAGAACAAATATCACGTGCCTGAACTAGGATGTTTCCTGTGTTTCAGGCAAATGGTCAGAGTTATTGCATTCATCTACAAAAATTAAAAACGCGTTAATTCTTATTATTTAGTACAATTACTGATAACAGAAAAAACATGGATTAGATTCTTATTATGTAAGTACGACTAATTAAGACTACATAAACTAGGTATGTACTAACGTAGGCGTAATATAAAAGACAAAAAATATGATATTTTATTTCACAATAGACAATAACTCCTCTGTATCTTCGTATGACATGTTGAGTAGTGCATCCTGGAGTTGTTTCTTACATTTAGTGTAGTTAAGCGGGTATATGTTAAACTTTGCATTCAGCCTATTATAAAGAAATGGGCCAAGGAAACAAAAAAATCTGGACGAAAAAGCGTGTTTCTTTTTTATATTTGTTGGGCAAACAATATCTTTACGTCGTTTAGTAGTGTGATCAGTGCTGTAGGGTATAGCAATGTGCTGTTTTAAAGCTGTGGTCAGTATAAATAGTTGCCGAACTGTTAGAACTTCGCATGATTTATAAAGGAGGTTAGTGGGATAGAGGAAAGGCCGGTAAGTAGAGACCTTGAGAATCGCTCTTTGGGCTCTTTCTAGGTTTAGCAATGTAGTTTTCGCCAAACCACCCCATGATGAAATGCAGTAGGTTAATACAGATTGGCATAATGCAAGATACACTTGTTTCATTCGGAATGGATCCGCGATGGGGCGTAATTTTTTGAAGACATATATTAACTTACGAATTTTGCTGCATAAGGCTTCCACATGATATTTGAAACAGAGACATTCATCGATTACGAGTATGATACCTAAGTACTTTATTTTGTTAGTCATAGTTATCGTTGGACAGATGCATTGATTATTAGTGGGATCTTTACAATAATGTGCATAGAGCTTTGGGATCGTAGGCGCTGTATTTGATTTTCGCATAGAGAACTTTATGTAATTTGTTTTATCCGAGTTCAATGTTAGTAGGTTATCTTGAAGCCACTTGTTTACAACGTTAAAGCCTTGTTGAGCGTATTCATACACTTCGTCTGACGATTTCGCAGAAAAAAGTAGGACAGTGTCATCAGCGTAGGAAATTATTTTGCCGCTGTTTATTTTTAGATTGCAGAGGTCGTTAATGTAAATTAAAAATAGGGTAGAGCTTAAAATACTTCCCTGGGGTGTACCAAAACAGGTGTTTTTTAGGTCAGAACTGAAAACATTGTCTATTTTTGTACATTGCGTACGTTCGTCTAGGTAGTCTGCGAATAATTTGAGCTGGGTGCCCCTGATACCTAGCGCTTCAAGCTTGTGCAATAAGATGGGCTTTGAAACGGTGTCAAAAGCTTTTGCAAGGTCTAGGAAAATCCCTAATGTCTGATAACCCTTGTCAAGTTCCTGGACTAAGTAGTTGGTCAATTCATGAACAGCGTCAGCAGTTGACAGGTTGGACCTAAAACCAAACTGGGCCTTTGACAGAATAGCCTGTTTCTCAAGATATTGTACAAGTCTTTTATTAATAATTTTTTCCAGTATTTTAGATGTCGATGAAAGTAGTGAAATGGGTCTGTAATTTGTTATTTGATCTTTACTGCCCGATTTGTAAACCGGAACTACGATGGCTTTTTTTAGACATTTAGGGAAAGTTCCTTCGGAAAGGCATTTTTTTAAAATGTGCGTGAGAGGTGGAACCAAGATATGTCTGAAACGTTTAAGTACTTTATTTGATATACCATCCCAACCAACTGCAGAATCGTTTTTTAGGCTCATGATAATTCTTTCCACCTCTGCTTCGTCAGTGTCTATCAACGCAAATGATTTTAACGTGTTGTGAGCTGTAAAGGTGCTGGGAGCAGGTACTGGTGAATTTATTTGGACTGATTCTGCCAGATTTTTACCTATATTTACGAAAAATTCATTTGCTCTATTAGCAGATGTGATATGTGTTGGCTGTGATTGAAGTAAACTTGAAGAAGATTCTTTTTGTTTTGTTGTGTACGTAACTTTTTTGATACATTTCCAAATTAATTTGACGTTGGTTCCCGCCAATTCTAGTTGCTTTTTTTCATAGCTAATTTTAAGATTCTTAAGTAACGTATTACAAAAATTACGGTATCTTTTATATGAAGATTGTAAAATCAAATTATCTGGGTTCGATTTAGCCTTCAAATGCAGTTTATCACGATGTCGCATACATCTAATAAGGCCAGGCGTAATCCATGGCTTGATATTATAATATTTATTACTCAGACGTGTGTATGAAGTATTATTTAATATTGCTTGTTGGACGTTTTTAATCAGATATGACATACATGTATCGGCGTCAGCAAAAACATAAACTGGGTCAAAATCAATGTTGCTTAAGTCATCTTTAAGTTTGTTTACATTCAATTTGGAAACTATTTTTGTCCGATTTTTATTGGGTACTTTACGTAATAAGGTTAGTAGGGCCGCTTTGTGGTCTGTAATTGAGGAGTTAATAATGAGTGCTTGTGCTGGGAGACTTGATTTAAGCATGATGTGGTCTAAACAGGAGCCACTTTGGTGCGTGGGAAGCGTGTGCGCGGGTAGTAACCCGTGAAAGGAACATAAGTTAAGGTAGCTCTGAGCTGCGGAGTCGGTGGTTTGGGTAGCGATATTAAGGTTGATATCTCCTATCAATATAATATTTTTATATGATGTTAAGTTTCCTAGCGCTTTGTCTAACGAATCAGTAAAATCATTGATGTTTCTAAAAGAAGGAGGCCTGTATAAAGCCAAGATTGCATAATCTGATTCGATTTTTATGAGAAGCCGATTACAGTCTATAATATTTGGTTCTTCAATGGTGACTTTCAGATGATTTTTCGTATACACAACTACTCCATCATTTTGATTATAGTTGAAGTTGCTGAAATACATATTGTAACCTGGAATGTTAGGCAAGTTGCAATGTTTATTTAGCCAACATTCGGTCAGAACAATGACATCACAATGTATACCAAGTCTTTGTTGGAAAACATTAAAATTATCAAAATTTTTGAAAATACTACGTATATTTTGTGTTAGTATTGTAAGTGGATTACGGCAAGGGTAAATATATTGTTTGCAGTTTTCAACATCGCAGGTTTTGGACTCTGATACAGAGAAGTTATCTAGGTCAGAAAGTAAATAGTTAGCCATATAAACAAGAGTACTAGGAATATAAATTAGAAGGCGGCGCTCTTAGGCGCCTTCATAGTCTATGGAGTTGATATACCTTTTCTCGGCTAGCTTCCTAGCTGGGCATTCGGCATCGCCTGTCTCGTGGTTACACGGCTTCTTGAAGTGCAAGCATGTTGCACATTTTGGTGGCTCGGATTTTTTGATGCACTCCTTTATTGAGTGGCCTACGCAGCCACAGTGCCCGCAGGTGTCGACCTACATTTTACATGTTTTTGCAGCGTGTCCGAACATTTGACATTTGTAGCATCTTGTTACTAAAGTAAAATCCCTCACAGGACATGATGACCAATTCACGAAGATCCTCTCATTCGAAATTAGGGCCTTGCGGATAAGCGCTGGGACTTCAATGATGTAATTGCAAGTTTCTGTGTCCTTCTTTCCTGATTTGTGGCTCAGTCTAGCTGTGCTCAAAAAATTTTCAAGGGTCAATTCATGCATTTATTCGGCAAGGTTTTGTTGGTAAATGCATCTGAAGACTTCTGCTTCCTGCATGGCTGCTGGCACACCGATGACTACGATTCTGGGCTTTCGTTTTTGTGGTTCATCCACTGTGAGTCCAGAAGTACTGAGCTGGGCCGATTGTTTTAACTTCAAGACATCGTCTTTGGAGTCAGTGCTGATAACCACCCCACCGTTCTTTACCTTGCGTAGCCCTCTCACGTGCAGCTTCATTTCATCAGGCTTAATGATTTTCTGGACTAGGGACTTTGTTTCTTCGCTCGATTTTTGTCTGTCAGTAGGATAAATTGCTACTGAACTAATATTAGTAGGCTGGACGAATTGTGTGCTATTTTTCTTTATCATGTCGGCAAAGGTAATGGTTGCTGGGATGGGTTTTGAGGACTCTTCTATAGATTTCTTTAATTCCTGGATTGCTTTTTCTCCTGTAGATGTTGGTTCGAATGAAAATTCTGGATAGCTTTTTGTTTAAGTGCCTGATACTCTATTGCCAATTGAGATGTGCAGTGGCCTACTTTGCGACATAAAGTACTTACTCTGTTTTTCTGGTCAGAGTTTAACTTTCCCTCGGAGGAGATGACACAGACTTCATTTAGGTACTGCTCAATTGACTTCATCCAGCCTTGGAGTTCCACTGTCGAGATGATCTTCGGACTTTCATCATCCTGTTGTGCGGGCGCGGTTGTGGGCGCGGGTGCGGGAGCGGGTGGGGGCTGCGGCGTGGGCGTGGGCGGCGGGGTCCGACGCATTAACCCACTCCGGTTGAATGGGCTGTTTTCACCGGACATTTTTCTTAGTTTTGAAACTAATCACAAAATATAATACCACTTGACATTATAAACAATGCTTAAATCGGCAATTGAAGTGACACAGATATTTGGTTCCGCGTGATGTAGAGCTAGGTCACTATTTTGCAGATGAATATATATATTATTGCGAGACACGTCCGATCTCAATGACGACTCTATACTATATATGATGTCATCGGCATGAAAGGTACGCTCCCTGGTAATAAAAAAAGGCCTCAAATCGCTTGTTTATAGTATTTATTTTTAAAGTGTCCTAATGATATTATTTATTTTTCAGGTGCCGACGAAATCTATACTAGTACATGGTTTGCATTTAAACCATTACTATTTGTGTTGGACCGAAATAAACCACGAAATACAAATGATACGGTAAGTTTTTCTAAGTATATCTTTCTTGCCAGTTCAAAGCTCCCTCCCGTGAACAGTATTCTGTATATTCCATAATGTGTCATATTGTTGTACTAAACCTTGCCATTCCTCAGGTGTTGTTGGCATCTGCAACAAACAATAATAATATTTTTTTATGTATTTTTTAGTTAAACCCCGATGAAGAAAGCGAGCAACGTGGTGCGACCGTGGATACAGTTTTGGACAACGGGTCACATACCGAGCGACCGATTCATGTCGCTAAAAAAAAGAAAAAAGCAGTCATGGATCCCGAGGAAATAATGGCTTCTACATATGACATTTTAAAAAAGACGTCAAGCGAGAAAAGTTCGAAAAGTTTGGACGAGTGTGACAGCTACGGAGCTTTCATTGCAAACAAATTGAGATCGTACTCTAACCAGACCAGAAACTACGTACAACACCATATTTCTAATATTTTATTCAATGCTGATCGGGGACAATATGAACCCAACTATGGTTACGGTTATTCGACTCGTCAAGGCTATTTTTCTACACCTGGACCAATTCAAACTCATTCTACAAGAACAACAACTTCGCAGCAATACAATTATTCCACACCTTCACCTCAAATGTCGGATTGCAGTCAAGATAGTGCTGGATTACAACGCCCAGATACTCACACCCTCACTTCAGCCCGCAATTATTCGTCACCTTCACCTCAAATGTCGCAGTGCAGTCAAGATAGTGCTGGATTACAACGTCCAGATACTCACACCCTCACTTCATCCCAACGCAATTATTCCTCACCTTCACCTCAAATACCGGAGAACAGTGAAGAAACTGCCAGGTTCTTGCGAGAATTTGGCGACATGATTGATTAGATATATAGAATGTGTAAGTCTTGGTTTCCTATTTTCAAATTACATTTTTAAATAAAAAATAACTAAAGCACATGTTGGTTTGCTTACCTTTATACAATTCTTCAATACTTTCACTATTGCTTCACTGACTTCCTTTACTATGAAGCCTATTCTCTGTCTAGAAATTTTAAAAAGATATTGCAAGCTTGTAAAAGAATCTCCAGAAGCGTAAAAACGTAGTGTAACTGCTAGCCTATCTGTAACAGATATAGCTTTTCTCAATCTTGTATCTTGCTTGCCCACTAACGGTCCAATTGAATTAATGAGTCGGTCGAAATCGGTAGACGACATTCTAATAAAGTTTCTGTATTGTCCAGTAAACTCTTGGTTTCAAAGAATATTCATTATATTCGTATCATAGTTCCTTCTTTGGTACAAATTAGATATCCAATATCGTTTCGTTTTTTTCTTCTTGTATTTTAGATAGCAATAACTTAGTACAATAAGTGAAGCACACGCGACCTCCATATCCGACATTTTGAAACAGAATGGAGCACAAACGAACAGAGCGCTCAGGGCGAGCGTTCGCCGCGTAGCTGTAATGTAACTGTAATGTAACACGATCGCCGCGAACGATACATTACACCGAAATGTTACTAGTCAATCGCCACCTTAAGACGTCTTCACATCATCATCATCGTATCACGACTAGTTAATTTTAATAGGCCATATGCTTATTTATCACCTCCATAGTTCATGCAAATATATCATAATTATATTCATAAGCATAGGTTGTTCATAGGCTAAGACGTCTACTCGCCATCATCATAATATCTCGACTAGTTAATTTTAATAGACCGTATGCTTATTTACCACCTCCGTAGTTCATATGATTTATCATAATTACCTACAGGCTAAAGACGTATTCACATCATCATCATTGTAATACGTCTATTTAATTTTAATAGGCCATATGCTTATTTACCACCTCCGTAGTTCATACGATTTTATCATAATAACACCCGTAGTCATATGTCGTTCATAGGCCACAACGACCATCTACCATCATCATCATAATCTAGTTAGTTAATTAAGATAGGTTGTATACCTAACCAACATTACTGTAGCTCACCCGAATCAATTATGGTTACGTCATAAACGTAAGGCGTCCTTAGGCTGCGGCAGCAGATCATCGTCAATTAGGCTGTGTCCTTGTTTGCTACCAGTATAGATCACTTGAATTCATTGGGATTAAACTCATCAATAATGAGCGCACCTAGGCTACAGCGGTAGATCGTCAATATCAGCATCCTATTGAGTTGACTGTGTGTGTGTATTAACTACCGCCATACATCCCGAGAATTCACTAAAAGTTACATTCATAAACAAAAGGATTTCCATAGGCTATGCGGAATTTACGAATATGAATATTAATTTCATGCTAAATGTAAAACATTAGCGATCTCTTCATATAGGATTAGTATTTCTATTTTTAGACAAAAAGCCTTCCACTCGAAGAGCTTTGTCGGGCGTTCGAGTCAGAAGCAGGGGTTCGTAACCTTTTTCAAATCAGTACCCAAGTTTATCGTGCACGGTTGTTATAAATAGTGGACAGTTAAATTTTTTAAGTAAATTTAATGCGGTATCATATTAAACTTATCATTCGTTAAATTTTAAAATTACTAGACTTACGAGATAGTAAGAGAATGTACGATTCGGTTTAGAAAGTTTAACAAGTACCTAGCCATAGTAGTGAGTAAGGTTATGCGCATACATTATAATAATAAACGAGTAGTACCTAGGCTAATATTAATTGGTTCAGATTTAATTCCGATTTCGGCTATGGAGATTTTGATGGAATTCAGGAGATGAGATATATCCACACAATGAAAAGGATAATAGTATGGGTGAATCTTGTAGGTAGTTTAACAAAAATATGTTCTCAGTGTTTTTCACTCGTGATGCCGAGCTAAGCACGGTCTCCACATTTATTTTTAAGATTTAAAATCAGGCAATGATCGCCCATATAAATAAGTAACTTTATGATAGAATACCGACAATCTTATAATATTGTGAACCGAGGATTGCGAATTTATGATTAGGATAACTTTTGGGTTCTATATACTCATATTTCAACTTTCATTAAATTTACCTGTTAGTAATATAAAAATAATTAACATCATGTTAGGGTACCGACAATGACATAACATTGTGAACCAAAGGTTGTCGATTTCTCCTTCAAAGAAACATTGTGTTTCATTACATTCATATTTGAATTTCTCATTCAATATGGGGTCTGATGATTTGGTTTTCAGAATAAATTGGTTTACATTATTGATAAATTTTCTGTTAAATAACAGTAGGATAAAGTAGCCAGTTAAGTATTGCAGCGAAGGTGCGTGCGCCGTTAGGTAGAACTACCCGTATTTGGCGGATTTATTATTTTCAAGCGTTGTTGGTGACTAGTAGAAATACCCTCTTAGTTTTAAGAATGAGACTTATCTCGTGATCTTTCCATGCGCAATAAGTATGCAATAATTATTGCCATTGATCAATGTGAAATATGTACTTGTAGTAGTATGCTGGATTGCGAGATATTACTTGTACATTCATGGATAAATCACATGTTAAGGTTTTTGAGATAGAATATTACATCAAGTTAAATATTTAAGACGTAAGAATTCATTTATTGCCTAAGTTAGATTTGTTATGATCTAGGTAGGCTATGTAGGAGAATTATCCTATTTGTTCAACGTAGTTCAAATACGAACAATGATAATTAAAAGGGGTACGTCAAATTTCACGTATAATGTAATCATAAGTGGCAGTCAACTTAGGGCCTTTTGGATGCTACCAACAATGAGTTGATTGATTATTGAGGTTTGGAATCTTTTAACATACCTACATCGTCGTACGTAACAGATTCAACATTCGAACGGTCAAATCTAAGCCGCGATTCCATACAGGAAAGCTATTTATTTGCTTTTATTAGCAGTGACGTTTGTAAAAGGTGGATTGCATGAATAATTATATGATATCATCATTATCACCCTAGCGTTATCTCTGACATAGTACATTCAGTGGGAGGTCCGGGGGAGAGCTGCTCGGTCTCGGGATTGGCGTGGGCATTAGTTTTGCGGAAGCAACTCTGGCGATTTAGATTAAATTACTGATCAGGTCAGGTCTTGTTTTCTATGGGAAAGAATGGGGAATGCCGGGCGTGGCTCGGTCGCCCAAGTACATAATTTTACTGTTCAAGTGCTCATTTTTCATTCAGACAACATTTATTTCAAAAACAACAGGTTTAGATACTAGAATAATTGTATTAAAGTTTTACAATTTATCAAAACATTAAAGTACTTGGTAGATGTCAGTGCTAGTATTTGAACCAAATTGTCAGACATGGAAATAAAAATCTGTTGTATAAACAATGAGGTCAGAGTGCTTAGAAATTGAAACCTGATAATAATAATATATGGATTATTCATTATTCAGATAAAATTGAGATCTTGCATACTAGAAATGACATCAAAGATATTGAGGTTTTACTATTTTTCAAGCCACTAGTAATGTGTTTACTTTTGCAACTGGATGAGTTGGTCTAGCTTCATACAAGCTATGGGTGGAAAAGAAATTTTAGAATGAGATAGCTAGAATGAGTGAATGAAGAAAAATGGTCAAAGCTTAGGTTATTCATTCAATGGTCATAAATATTTTAACATAAAACTGTGGTAATTGATCTAGCTATAGATATATGCGACATCAAACATAATTTTAAGATAGGCCAGAAGGAAGTAAGAATAATAGGCATTTCCATCATAACAGAGGTTAAAAAAAAAGAAAAAAGGAGGAAGTTTCATAAGCCAGGATCTATTTCCACTATTTATTAGTGCTTGTTCAGTTCAGGCCATACAAGGTGCAATGCAGAAGGGTTGGGTTTATTGGGTACTATTTCAAACACAATGAATAATAAAAGTTTAATGAAAATATAGCATAGGCAGTCCAGTTCATAAAGCGCAAAACAAAGAATCAAAGAAAAAGAAAACAACACAAATTTTTGTTAGTTAGTGTAGTTTTATAAGTGGATAGTGATAGTATGATATCTATTATGAGAATATGGGCTTTGCGGGTAAGCAGGAGTACACATAGGAGTAAGCGGGCTCATTTGGTGTGATGTTGTTCGGGCTTCCGGGATCTTGTTATTTTTGCTTCTTCATTCATTCTGTAACACAAAATAGATATGATAAGTTATCTGAATAAGTGTATATAATGTAAGGACATAGCTAGTAATATTAAATTTTTTATGATTAATATGCCTAGAGAAGGAACAAAATTTATTTTCAAATGATAGTTTGGAGATAGTTTGTATGATGATCTAACAATTATATTAAATAGTGAAGTGAATTGAGGTTTAATAAGACTATATAGTATTTAATTTTACATTTTTCATGGTAAGATTGGGACTCAAGTATGTATGTATGGACAATAAGTGAAGTTTGGGGTAAGTTGGTCCAGAGACACTTTTTCTTGTTCAAGAAATGCATAAAATATAACCATTTGCTTGTGTTGATAATGACAAACATACAAAAAGGGGGAATGGAAGGGAAAAGTTTAATATATGGGGCTTCTTTTGACAAAATGTTAGATATTTAAAATCAAAGAAGGCAATACTCACTGTTTAATGGATTATGCTTGCTCAGCGTTGTACGTTGTAGTTTCACCATTCAAATATTGTTTTCTTCGGCTGGGAATTTGTTTTACTGTAATGAAGGTTATGTTTATTAGTTTAGGACAGTGTGTACAATGGATGTTTATGTATTAAGTTCCTTAATTAGCATGAATTAGTAGTGAAAACTTCACAGCAACAACACAGCTTTTATTTTCATTCGACTAGAATAAGAAGTAAACCAGTGACATTTATGGGGTCAACCGACTTAGGGGATGTGTTCGTGAATAAAAGCTTAGGTAACTTACATAGATTCTTCAGTATGGAGAGATTCGAGGGTGGGTCTCTGAAGTTGTAACACCACTTTATAGATCAACAAAAGACTGCAGTTCGGGCCATAATTGCTTGAGTTTCGAAGGAGTGTAGATGAATTTCGTCATATTTACGAAAGGTTACCCTGCAAAGGCAAAATATAAAAGGGAATTAGATTATTATGGTATGTTAGTTTAGTAGGCAGCTCTGATCACAGCTTCACTCGGGCAGTACTTGCATTTACAACACAGTACGGATTAACGCTAAACTAGTATAATCGTTAGGTTTTATCTTGGGGCACGCTCATGTTACATAAACATAAGTCGCTAGGGTATTTGCGAACAAATAATTCATATGGAATAATGACGCATAAGAAGACACGTAAGAAGAGTCATTACTCACCTGCAGTTTCCATTTGTTTTTTCACTTATTCGATCACAGATTGTTTGCATTTCCATTACATGATAAGGAAGTAGGCATAACGAAGGTTTTGATAAATGTTTGTTAACATTTTCGTGTTGAATTTTCTAATTGCGTCGTTCGATTCGGCGGCGTTCATTGACGTTGACAATGACACTGACATGACAGTATAGTAGAACGTATTGGTTGACAGTTGGCAGTGACACCACCTTTACACAGTCGTGGTTGTCACTCACCTCGCAATTCACGCTTACACAGTCGCGGTATAATAAAAATAAGAAACAATTTTATAATAGTTTTTCGAACGAATGGGAGAAGAATAAATATTTACTAGTTGCGACTTGTGATATTAAGTTATCATGGGAAAACAGTGCGTTTTATTTTGTACTATAAGGTTAAATAATACGTGTAAGTTCGAATTGGACCCTAAAGTGCTATAATATGGGGAAGCGTTTACAGAAATATGTGTCCGAATTACACATAGGAATGCGTTCACGATAAGATCATTATGAACGGGACATTAATTGAGTATAACGTAGGAGGGCCGACAGAGGGAAAGAGTAGTGTTGTTCTATTCTAGGATTAAACGTTGTGTGAAACAGTTTGGTTTCGTAGGTAACTATTTTACGTATAAACTCTAGATATAAATTAACGAGACGTGAAGACTTATTTTTCGGTTCCAGTCAGCGGATTTTCTTTCTTTCAACGCGCAACGTAAAAGTGACAACGGAATGACAAGCGACAATCATTTAGTTGGGTTTTCGCTCGCGAATCGAAGTAAACAAACATAACTAGTTTGGCAAATAATTAACGGAAATAGTGTAATTAAGGGCGGTGGGGTTGTTTAAAGTGCATCAAGTGAAGTGTGTCAGTGACGTGATTAATTGTGAATCGAAAAAAATAATAATAACCAAGAAAATTAGGTGCTTTGCCATTTGGAGTATGAATTAGGAGTTACGGTTTTTTTTTTCCATTTCGATAAGGTTAGTAGTATATTAAGTTGTGAAATAAACTTGCGGGTAATAATTTGGCCTAATTGGATAATAGCCGAGGTTAGTCTTCGTAACAGTAAATGGCGGTATTAAGTAGTTTTATTTCAAGTTTTTGGAGATAAATGTTATATATAAATGGGGTTGTATTAGACTTGTTTTATATATATATATATATGTATAAATATAGATACCCTTCGTTATACCAGTAGTTGCAAAGGTTGAGAGCGAGGGCGGCGAGGCTACTTTAAAGGAACATTTAAATTTTAATAATTATCGGGAAAATTGTATACTTGTGATATTTTTAAGAGAGGTATATTATTGGTGGTTCGAGTAACTTGTTACACAATAAAGGTAGTCTTTAATATTAGAGCTCAACTAGGAAAGAGCAACATTTATGTTGTGGTTTGTATCTAAGGAGACCCATTTGTCAGGTAGCGGCTGGGCGTTAAGGGTTAGTGTGAAAGAATGACTGGTATGTGTTGGCATGGGATGAAGGATGAGTTGACATAAGAGGGAAGAGAGTTTGGTAGTCAATGAATGTGTTGTGAGTGATATACATGAGTTGCTTCCAGTCAAATGGGACTTACGGTACAACCTAGATTTATTGGTAATTGGTCCCTTCAAATAAATACACAATGTGTTGCCACAGTAATAGGAGTTAGGTTAAAGTCATAATATGACAAGGTCTATTTAAGGCTTACTGTGTTGACACATACTTTACTCGAGCTTACACAGCAATCTAAATTGGTATACACACCTCGCTTTGGATAGGATGACCGATATTTATAATTTTGAACGTCTATTGTTAAACAGTATTGTGCACCATCATATATATAACAAAAATATGGTTGCACATTACTACATTTTGTTATTTTAATCTTTTTTTTTAAATAAGCAATGTGGGTTTGTAAACACAAACATCCAGGTACAGAAAAGTGGGGAATAAAAGAAATATTTCCACTTTAAATACATATATTTGTAATTATTCTAACATCTATGAGTGTATACAGATAATACACGCCTTTAGTAACATTCAGTTTATAGAATAACAATCATGGGAAAAATGGGTATGGGTACAAACTTTATATTTTCCTTTCCAAGCGAAGTGAACGTCAACAGACTGTAATAAATATTGCCGGTTGTTGAAGTTCAAACGAATCAGTCGGTTATCTTATTTCAAAGTGAAACATACGCCGATGGAATTGACTGGGGCTGTTCGGTAATGGGGGAGTGGAACGGATCTTAATACTGACGATTGGAAACTTTAGTACTTCTACCAAATACTTTCCTGTCATGTGTGAGGAGACTATGAGAGGATTACCTATAGGAAGGACAATGTTTCCTAGAGGCGCCGTCTGTACAATGTAGACACAGTCTCGGGGTAAAACGTCAAAGTCCTTATGACCTGCTAGATTCACAACCTAGCATCTCTAACGGGGCAGGTTTGAGGAAAAAGTTTTCAAGAATTATTGTTGAGGTTCAAAAGTTCGCTCTTCCTTGCAGGATCGTTACGGTTAATTGCTATTGGTTTAAACACTCACCGCACTAAAGCCACTTTCTGAAGGGATTGACATATCAATAAGTCGAAACTTTTCGAGTTGATAATTTATTTTTTATTTTATTGTAGATGAGGTTGAAGATGACTTTTACAGACGAAATCTGAGAGATCTCATCTTGCAAACTCATCTTGGGGGAGAGTTGTAACAGAACGCCATTGCGCTCCGTCACTTCCATATTGAAATATTTTCCAAGAGGCAGTCAGATAAATTCATGATTTCCCCGTTGAAAGCATTATTAAGAAAATAGTCTGAAATAGGAGTCTTGGCGAAAGCACAACCATGTCATATATGTAAATAAATGCTAAGTAGTTTCGTATGCTTTAATAAGTTTCCTAAATAAGCTTGAGCATTGCCATTGAACAAGCACTATAAAACAAAAGAAAATACTTAAAATAGACATACGGGGGAGTTTTGTCGAAAGCTGAAACGGAGACGCTTCTCCCGCTTCGCTTGCTCGGTCGAAAAGTAAATATTTAATAGAAAGAATAGGCGGGTGTTAATTATATTACTAATTAGAATTCTCAACTTGGCATTCAATCATACAAACTAAGAACTTAAGATACAAACAATGCATAGAAATAAGCAGACCTATATAATGAGTCTAAAATCATAACAATCTGTCGGGCGGTTGACGAATTTCGATTTTATTAGCAAATACGTAGGGTACTTCCTTCCTCACAACACGAGAACATGATTTTTTAGTTGAGGCAGCGCCACTGGTACTTGAACCCTGGCACGCATCGATATCGCTAAGGTTGAGGGCTCTCTCTATTCTGGACGGCAAAACGGTCGGCTCAGATGGGTTGGGAAAAAGTGTAGAACGGCGGTGACGTCACGTCGGGCGAAACGACGGAAGGTATAGCGTGGTTGTTTACGGTCGGTTGGTAGGATTGGGGACACTGGTGGGAAAGAGTAGGCTGTATCGGATGTTCGTTTTGACGCGAACGACTTGTCAATGGTTATAAAAGCAAGCGGCGGACTGCAGTTGGGGCTTTTTGTGATTCGGCGGTGGGCTGTTAACATACCTCTGGCTTGTAGCACAAATCTATCGGTGGGTTTCGAGTAATTGGGGTAGGGAATTCTCTGTTATGCCGCGGCGCGCTGCATGATACGAGGATTTTCTATCTTAATATTATAGTTTGTTTAATTTTGTGGGGTTTAGTGTTGTAGTGTTTTTAGTTGAAATCCTATCGTTATACCAAGGACTTTGGAGTAACGAAAGGATGTGTTTGTTGTTCTTACTTAAGTTTATTTGTGTTAATAATGATACATTGTTTATTTCGTTGTAAAAAGCCAGAACGTTAACCAGATTACAGTTAATCTGACAGGGTACATACAACCTAACGGCTGCCAAGCGTGTTTGCCCTGGAGCTCCGTAAATTACCAGATTGGGGTGTCCGTCTGGCATCACCTCTTTACCAACATAGGTGATGCGTCTAGGCCCCCCTGTACTCTCGGTGTCCAGCTGACGATCTGAAGCATGGCTGGCACGATTGAAGGCTCAGCACAGGAGGTTACTCCGCTTGCGGAAGACGTCAGTATCCGAGGTGCAGTCTTGTTAAATATATTTATATATCCAATTTATATACACAATATGGGGTTCAATTACAAATCTGTAAATCGAAACACTCATCTAAAGGGATATGGGAAGTCGTTAACAAAAGAAGAAGTAAATTTCAAAGTAGTAAGCAAAGCGATATAATTCTTAATTTAAACGGCAAACTGGTACGTAACCCTCAAGACGTTGCGGACTTTTTCTCGTCGCAATTTGACCATGGTAATTTATTTATTTATTATTAATATAACAAGAACGGTTTACACCACTTACACCTGTTAATCATACATACACACAACTGAACACAAATATTAGCTAGGTATATTACTAGGTGAAATACACATTAAAAAAAACATCTATAAATAATAATTAAAAAAAGATCTGCAACAAAAACAACCACATTCATTCATCGTTCTCGCAATATGTGAGACACCTGGACGTTAGCCCGGACCAGGAGTCTGCGAACAGGTCGACATCCCCATCAGAGCGCAGGAGCCCGTTGATTGCGCTGCGCATGGCGCACAGTGGCGAGTGCCGCCGCGCCACGCATGCGCGAGCCCGCCTCTCGTCGGCCAGCTGCAGGCGCGCGCGCCTTCTGGACTTGTTCGGAGGCACAACAATGCGGTTGAGTGCGTTATGGAGATCTATACTATCAATTTTACCTCTCAGTATCTTACACCCCGTCAACATTTGCACGTTATGTCTACGAACTTCGAGGGAATTTAGCCCCAACACGCCAAGTAGGAATTTGGTTGGGTAAAGGTACGGATAGTATCCGTACAGTCTCCTGTACAGAAAGCGAAGAAACGTTTTCTGCACTTTCTCAAGCATAAGCACATACTTAGCCTCATTAGGTCTCCAGACGCAGGCGCTAGTCTCCAGTTTACTTCTGACCAGTGCCGTATAAACGAGTTTGATGACACCGGGATTGCAAAAGTCCCTGACGTTTCTCGTCACAAACCCCAGTCGCCGATACGACTCCTTAGCGAGGCAGCTTACGTGATCGCGGAACGTCAGTTCACGGTCAAATTTGACACCCAGGTCCTTAACGGAGACGACGCGGGTTACCGAATTTCCGTCTAAAATATAGTCATATTCGATAGGACGTTGACTGCGTGTGTAAGTCATAACTTGACATTTGGCATAATTAAAGTAGAGCTTATTCTCATTACTCCAGCGATGCACTAGCTTCAAATCCTCCTGCAATTTTTGACAGTCAGTTTCACTATGTATACCCATTACTAATTTAAGATCATCCGCATATAGTAAACACTTAACGTGTTGAATGCTTTTTACTAAGTCATTGACCATAATTAAAAATAACAGAGGTCCGAGGCTCGAGCCCTGACTCACCCCGGAACGAGTTTGGTAAGTTGAGGAAATAAATGACCCATACTTCACGAATTGCATCCTATCTTTGAGATAGTTAGCAAAAAATACAAGCAGCTCAGAGTTAAATCCGATCTTGCTAAGCTTAACCAACAGTACATCGTTATCGACTGTGTCGAAAGCTTTGCGGAAATCGAGGTATATGACATCGGCCTGTATTCCATTGTCAATGCATTTGCTAATGTAATCTACGTGTATAAGTAGATTAGTATCAACAGACCGGCCGGACCTAAACGCGTGCTGAGCGTCGCATAGAATCTGTTCTATCTGGCGGTATATTTCGTTATGCAGGATGCTCTCGAAGGTTTTCGCCGCGGAATTAAGTACAGCAATTGGACGATATTCTTCCACTTTATTCCTATCCCCCGTTTTAGGAATAGGTGTGACTCTAGAAAGTTTCCATACGGTTGGATAGACGCCTACTTTCAATGAAAGGTTGAAAATATGGCTTAGTGGTCTAGCAAAAATGTCGTTACACGCGCGCATTATATAAGGTGGGACCCCATCAGGTCCAACCGCACTGTGTGGTTTCAGTACTTTGAGGGCATCACGAACCTGTACTATAGTAATTAGACCAACACGGACACATATGCTTTCGTTTAGCCCTCTCACTGCACTGTACGCAGTGTTGCAGTTATCAACACATAGATTCGGACTATTAGGGAGAAAAACACTACAGAAGTAGTCGGCAAAGGCGTCTGCAGCTCCGGCCCCTGTATGGCTTTTACCTTGATAGGAAACCGACTGAGTAATCTGGTTGGTTGATCTCATGCTATAAATGTGCTGCCAGAACTCTCGTGGGTTAACCTTAATGTTGTTCTCGACACGCATAACGTACGAGTTGTATGCCTCAGCCACACGTACCTTCAAATTATTCCGAACACCATTGTACAACTGGTAGTCGTCGTTGCTTCCACTTTGTTTCCACTGACGGTGCAACTTCGTTTTGCGTTGCTGGTCTTTGATTATTTCGTTTGAGAACCAAACTGGATAGGTCTTACTACGACGCTTTGGACGGTGTTTCTTTGGAATACACTTGTCAAAATGCGAGTACAGTGTTTGGTAAAAGATATTTGTAGCATTGTTCGCACATACCGATTCACTTAGTACCTCTTGCCATGTCTCGTTGTTTAGCAACTCGTATAATCGTTTGTAATCCCCTTTACCAAAGTTCCAATCATGTTCTCCGCTGATGTTACTTGGGTCCTGCGCCTTAGGCTTTACTGCAGTGGTAAACAACATATCTACATCTAAAGGAGGATGATAGGCGTCGGGAGACACCAATTCCATACCAGCTTTACTCACAGTTGTGTCACACCTGCAATCCTGCGTCAGTACCACGTCCAGGATACCACCCTTGTCATTCAATATATAATTTCTCTCATTCATACCACAAACACATAGAAAATAGTTATAGTAATTTACAATATTTTGAGATGCGCTGTTTAAATTCAGATCGCCAAATATAAGTATGGGAGTTTTAATTTCATTGCAAATTGACTCTACTTTACAGAACCAGTTCATGTACACATCGTCCTTAACACAAGGTTTGATATATACTACACATACATTAATGTTCAATCCATTAACAATCACCGACGCCCATAAGTCCTCCCCGTGTTCCGTCTCAAGGTCCCGGCGCCGCTGCATGGTAACGCGCTGGGGTGCAGCAAGTAGCACGCCGCCGCATGGCGTCCCACGGTCTCGTCGCAGCACGCTCCACCCCTGGAGCGTTAACTCCGCGTCCTCCACGCTACTGTCGAGAAAGCTTTCGGTCACGGCTATTAGATCGTGGTCGAGAAGCGTTAACTTCTGCCTCCATGTTGGTAGTTTTGTCTTCAGTCCGCGTACATTCTGATAGACGGCTAAAAGATGGTGTCGAGTTTTTGTTCTCTGGGCTTCTTGTCGCGCGTGACAGCTGTTCGGTTTTAGATTGTCGGGCACGAAAAAACTGGCGCCAGAACTTTACACATATATCTTTTGCCCAATTATTAGGGTCCATCACCCAGTCAGCATACCGAGATGGGACTGTCAGTTTAAACGATGCGTAGTTACCTTTAGCCCTTAATGTTTCTACTGCACAGACGTCTTCTCCGCATATGCCTTTCAGATGAATACGGACTTGTTCGTCGGTTGTACCGACTTTTAAATAGTATACGTGGATAAGCCTTGATCGTTCTGAGGCTTCCAGCTGCGTTGCTCCCGGTACCGCGGTACCTCGAGTCACACGCCGCGACCTTCTTTGCCGCCGCTGTGTTTCAGTCCGCCTAGCGTTATCGACCTTTGGGCTAATTTTTGCAGTGATTTGCGCCATTGCTTGCGACGGGGCCGTGGCTGATTCATCGCTAATGGCTCGGACTTTCCTTGTTTCTGAGGTGGTAATTTTGCTAGCCGGTTTTGATGGTACGGTCGTTTTACTCGGTTCCGCCCAGTTTTCTGCGTTTGTTACTTCACGCGGCTGGGTCTGCTTCTGATTTCGCTTGACTGTCACTGAAGAGTAGCTCGTTGATGGGGTTATAGTGTTGCTTTGATTTGTCATCGTCTTTAGCTTGTCTTCAAGTATAGTTACTCTGGTGTTTAGTTGGGCAACTGTATTATTTAGAGCTGCAATTTGTCCTGCCACCGCATTGCCGATTAGATTTGGCAGGCGCTCGCTAAGACAGTGTAGCAGTTCTTCTCTGATTAAGACTCGAATATTATCTAGACACACAGATTCATCTAGCTCATTGTGTGACGCATTAGGGATATGCACCGGCTTGTGCCGGCGAAGCGTGATATTGTCCGACTGATCCGTGGCTGAACTGATAGGGTATGAGATATCTAAGGATCGATCGTGCACCGTCTGCTGGAAATAGTCATCAATTGTGCTGCCCCTGACAGGAGTGTTTGAATTGTCTCCCTTTGGTTGCCCGCAGATACATAGCTGACACTTCCACTTATGTTCGCTTGACATGATGCTGTCGAGGTCCTTGTCCGGGATGTTCGCACATATTAGATCATACAATCCTTTACACCGGCAGCATTGCAGGAAACGTTCATCGTCAATTACGGTTAGGCACCCAGCGCACGTAATTTTGCTCGTGGGCATGATTGTATTTCGTAATAGGTGATTGTAAAATTTTCGTTTATTATTTTATTACAGTGTTACGCGTACAGCGCCACCTTACGGATTCGCTCAGTACCGTTTGACAACGTAAACGCTCGTGGAGCAGATGAGATGCGCGCTTAATTGATCGTGACTTATGGTGATTCCGCGGTTTTACACTAGGCGGCGTTGTAATAAGAACAACGAAAAACTCGTTCGGGTAAGACAGTTCGTGTTAGGTTCAAAGTCCAAAAATTTAAAAGTATGAAACGGTCACTGCACTCGAGTTTCTGTTTTGATTTTGTTGAAAACACAGTTTAAATCTATTTATTTTCCGGATAATGTACACTTATCACATACACAGTCACTTCAATATCTTAGATGTCTTGTTTATAATTGGTTTTGGAAGATGTAAGTCACTAATAGTTTTGGCACGCTTTGATTGTTAAAAAGTTAAATTTCACTTAGATAACGTTTTCACAGATTATTTGAGTGGTTATCTACACACTTAACTGAACGTTCACTTAGAATTCCGAAGAAAGCCATTTTTAATTAAATAAAACTTGGAGCTCAATGTTTACGTGACGGCAGCGCCATCTGTCCGTTCCAAGCACGGGTAATTTGTCCTCCGCAATAAATTTTTTAGAATATTGGACCGAACAACGTTTCACAAACATATCCTGGGAGCCCTTTTCCCCATCAGAAATATTTAATATTGTTAGGTCCATGAAAAGTAAAAAGTCTTTTGGTTATGATGAAATGCCAATAACAGTAATTAAAAGTTGCGTGGATATACTTTCGGGTCCTCTTGCTTGCTGGTTTAATAAATGTTACGATGCAGGGGTATTTCCTGACCAGCTAAAAGTTGCCAGAGTAATACCTGTTTATAAGAAGGGTACAAAAAGTGATCCGAAAAATTACCGGCCAATATCGCTCCTACCGGTACTATCGAAAATTTTCGAGAAACTAATGAAGTCCCGAATCTCGAAACATTTAAAAGACAATGCTATTATCAATTCTAAGCAATTTGGTTTTCAGGAAAAAAAAGGGACTACAGATGCCATTGAGTCTCTCGTAGGAGACGTGGTGTCGGACCTCCATTGTAAAAAAAGAGTAGCGGGTCTATTTCTGGACCTTAGCTCCGCGTTTGATTTGGTAGACCATAAAATACTTATGCGGAAATTAGATTTTTATGGTTTTAAGGGTAAATCTTATCATTTCCTGAACAGTTACCTTAGCAATCGGAAGCAATTTATAGAGCTAAAAAGCGTTGATAATAATATTGAAGGTTCCGTTAGATCTAAGTTTGTTACAATAAAGAGAGGGGTCCCACAGGGATCAATTCTGGGTCCTATTCTATTTATCCTATTTACAAATGACTTAGCCAACTATATTTGTAACACAATTCCCGGATGCCGAGTAACCGTGTTTGCAGATGATACTAGTGCTATTGTTGCTGCAAACAGTATGTCTGAGCTTATCGAGCTGACGACAAATGCATTAACGGCTTTCCAAAATTGGTTCAACATTAATAACTTGCGTTTAAATACTGACAAAACCAAAATTATGTTATTTGAACTCAATTCTAAGAAATCTGACAAGCTTAATGTAGTTATAAATAATGTTATGATAGATGTAGTTGATAGTGTTAAATTTCTTGGGGTACGTATTGATGCAGGCCTGAAATGGAAAGAGGAGCTGGATGCCGTTGAGCATTCCATTTCTTCAGCCTGTTATGCTCTGAGAAGCCTGAGGGACGAACTCACTATAGAACAACTTAAAGTAATATACTATGCGTTAGTAGAATCTAAGCTTAGGTACAGTATCAGACTCTGGGGAAATAGCTTTAAGTACAACCTTAACAAATCTTTGATTGTTCAAAAAAGGGCCATCCGTACCATTGTACGCATTCCTCAATGGATATCTTGTAGAGAACACTTCCTGGAATTGGGCATTCTAACAGTTCCTTGCTTGTATGTACTCGTGTTGCTTACTGATTTAGTTAAAAATATTTTAAAATACGAGTCTATCGGAGAACAAGATTTGCGCCTACAAACGCGAACTAAAAACTTAAGACAAAGTTTCTTCCCGAAACTCAAAGTAGCGCAGCACAGCACAAAATACCAGGCTGTCAAATTTTTTAACAAACTGCCCCCTGACCTAAAAAGTATCACAAATTATAAGGTATTTTGTAGAAAATTAAAAGCATTCTTATTAAGAGGGTGCTTCTACACTATTGAAGAGATTTTTGTGCGCACTACCTGAGTAGTTATAACAATTGAATGACATGACATGTAATTATTTAAATGAAATGTAAAAAAGTATAGTTATTTAAAAGTATAGTTTAAGCAATTTTTTATGTATAATTATAAGTAATTTTAATTTTTAATTAATTTCAAACACAATGCCTGTATTGTTTCTGAATATATATAATAATAATAATAATAATTCTACCGACACCGCCGAGGCCTTCGGGCGTGTCGGGGGGAACGCACAACACACAGGTGTGTCAGGTTTCTAAATCCTAGCTTCGCCGGCTAGACTTTACAGCTTAAAGTAGGGACTTCACGGCCTTATTCGGAACTAAAACCAGATTCCTGGAATTAGTTGCGAATAATGCAGAGTAGGGCTGAGAAGGGGTAGTGTTAGGTTAAATTCATACACAGGGATAATATTAGGCACCTAGGATGGGTAATATTTCTGTAAGTGAAGTGTTTTATTTCCAGGATCACAATAGGGATTCTTTAGTGTTTGTAGTGTTCCAGTCGCAGAATAGTTAGAGCACCGATGGCAGAGAACGAAGTGTCTTCAGTATACGTGTCTAAAGTGTTAAGTGAATAGTGAGATAAGTGGATTCTAAAGCCGCTAGTCGTTAGGGATTTAGCATAGGCCTGATAGGGACCTAGTTACGGTGAGGCTGAAAATGCCGATCCTAGTGTTGTATATTTAAAGTGATCAGTGTACGTTGTGAATAGGAAGTGGGCATTAGGGTGGCTCGAAATTTTTTTTTCGGGTTTTCAAATTTCTAATAGCGAAAAAAAGTTGCATTATGGTTTCAAATGAAAACTTTTGTTCCGCGTCAATACAATCAGACTTGAGTAAGTGCCCCCGCAAGGTCACTGAACTTTAAAAAATAACTCATTCTGGACCCTAGTTCAGACGACTATAATTAATACAAATTTTCATAATTAAGCCTCCTTTTTGATCCAATTTAATACAAAGTATCCTTTTCTTGCTTTAAAATAATTTTGAACGCATTGTGACCTTGAATACCACTATTAGAGCAAGAGGGAAGGTGCGCGGGGGACGCGGTTTCGCGCGTGCGGGCGACCGATAATTTGATGCGCTAGTTGATCTATTGTAATAACGGTGAAAGATCGCGCGCCATTTCTTTTGAGTTTTTACTGTACTTTAACGTTACTTAACAATTGTAAATGTGTTTAGAAACATGGAAAAGACTCGTAGTGCTGTAAATTGTCCATTGTTTGGTGAAATTGGCCCATTCAAAGAAAACGTCCTGCCGACCTACGAAGATGTCATGAAACAGTGGGAATGGACGAGGTATGATATCAAAATTAAAATGAAAAACCCAAAAGAACCTTTGTTTGGCGAAATAGCTGAGATAGTTGCATCCCTCATAGAAAAAATATGGCGTAAAGCTTCATTGCTGTTTCGCATACAAGAGTAATTCAAATGCTAAAAGCTTATCATCTTAAGTGCAAAAACCTCATGAAATCAATTAAAAGGCTCACAGATGAGAAAAGACAAATGTTTTTATCCGACAGTCGCATTCTCTTTGATATTTCATCTTGTAAATGCCGAAATATTTCCCAGTGTAATTGCCCAAAAGAAAAAAAGATCCCCGAAGCAGAAAAAGACTTTCTTGTAGATCAAAGAACAGTGCGAAAGATGATGATTGGTGGAATAGACGGAAAAACTACTAAGTTACTAAAAAAAAGATGTGAAAGAATACAATCTCGTAAAAGAAATTTGCCAGATCGTGTCGATGCGGCGGCCCCGAAAAAAAAGTTTCGTCTTGCTTTACCGGAAAGAGGTTGTCGAAATGTCTTACCATCGTCTCTTGAAACTGAGAGCAAAAGAAAAAAGCCTGGTGTGATATCTTTTACAACATTAGCCAAGACTTGTGATCGTTATGGCGTATCGGACCGAGCTGCTGCAGCCATCGCATCGTCGGTGTTACACGACATTCAGGCGGATGTCCCAATTATTGACCGTCATAAACTACGAAGATATAGATCGAAAACTCGTGAAAATGTTATCGATGTTCGGAATGATTCTGATTTAACTGCGTTATATTTTGATGGAAGAAAGGACAGAACATTAAAAATTATAAATAAAGATGGAAAGAATTATAGAACAACAGTAACAGAAGAGCACATCTCGTTGGTTAAAGAACCAGGGTCTATTTATATGGGATACGTCGTGCCTTTGTGTGGCACAGCAAAAAGTATGGTTGCTAGTATCTTCGCGTACCTAAAAGACGAAAATATATCACTTGATCATCTTTTGGCTATTGGATGTGATGGTACTAACGTGAATACTGGCAAATACGGTGGTGCTATTCGTCTGATAGAAAAACAACTAGGAAGACCTCTTCAATGGATAATATGCTTGCTACACATGAATGAGTTGCCACTTCGGCATTTGTTTTTACATCTAGATGGAACTACTTCGGGACCTAGATCTTACACAGGTCAAATAGGAAAAGCTTTAGATAACTGTGAAACAATGCCGGTTGTTCCATTCGACCCAATACAAGGCACTTTGCCAGAAGCTGCTAAAGATCTGAGCACTGATCAATTATACTTACACCAAATTGTTTCAGCGGTCGCAACCGGTCACTTTCCTGAAGGTTTAGCGAACAAATCACCCGGAAAGCTATCGCACGCAAGATGGCTTACAAGAGCTAACCGCATTTTAAGATTATATGTGGCTACTGAAGCTCCATCAGAAAATTTAATCATTTTGGCTACTTTTGTTGTCAAAGTTTATGCCCCAGTATGGTTCGCAATTAAAAGTTCTCCGTCATGTGTACATGCTGCTAGACACTTTTATGACGCAGTGTCTCGATCAAGGTATTTACCTTTAAGACTGAAAAAAGTTGTGGATCCAGTTTTGCAACGAAACAGTTACGCGGTTCATCCGGAAAATCTTTTATTGTCTATGTTGACCGACGAGCAGGAGAACGTACGTAAAGTAGCAGTGAAAAGAATTCTAAATGCACGTGCTACAACTTCAGCAGTGCAACCACCAAGAATGTTTGAGGTACAAAAACTTAACATGGATGCCTCTTCATACATAGATTTAATTGACTGGAACAAAACTGAAGTAACGCCACCCCCGATTTTACAAAATCTTTCAGATGAAGAAATTCAGTCATTCCTATATTTTGATAACAAAAGTACGAATAATACTCAATTTTTACTCTTGCCTAATCACACACAGGCAGTTGAACGGTCTGTAAAGATCACAACTGAGGCTTCGGCGACACTTTGCACAAAAAAAGCAAGAGAAGGTTTGATTCGAGTTAAGTTGTCGTCGAGGAAAATAATGCCAAAATTCGAGTCCAAAAAAGATTTTAAGGGTGAATGAGGGTATCTTTTTTCAGAAATTTGTGTAACTAATTGTTATTTTTTTGTATTCCAATAAATATTTCATGCTTTATCTGTGTTTTCATGTCCCTATTATTTTAATAAAGCACATTACTTTCAACAACAGCTACTTTTAAAAATAAGGATTTTTTATAGATTTTTCAAAATTTCAATGGCGATGCGGGGGCACTTAATGCATTGATAATAAAACGAAAAAAATCGTGCTTTATGTACTCATCATTATGCAACTTTTCCGCACTATTAGAAATCTACACGAAGAAAATTTTTTGTCTCCATACAACCGCGAGCCACCCTAGTGGGCATATACCCAGAGTATTGGGACATGTCTACTAGGGACTGATGTCTAGCAGAGCCGTACATCAGACGTTTTCCACAATGGGTAGCTGAACGCTCATGACGTGGTTAACTCGTTTTCAAATAAGGGAAATTCGGTGGGCTACGTGTTACGGTTCGGCATTTTTGGCTTCAACGGGAGCTAGGCATGCTAGTGATAGGGCTTAGAGCCGCCAGGAGTGATAGGGTTAATAAGGCATCAGCGCCTTCAGTGGTAGTGTAGATTAGAGATGCCCGCGAGCATCTGAGTGGCCTAGCAAAACAGCTTACCCTGTTTTGCGAAGCTAGAATAGTCGTAAAGCTGTAAGGATAGCGCGTCCTGCCCCATCCTACTACTCTTGCTGGCAGCGTCAGTAGCTAAAAATAGCACGTCGCAACATATACAACCAAGGATAACTTTCGCAAGATTAGGGTAGTCAAAGTGTAGTGCTTAGACTAGCAGGTATCCTTGGTTTAGGAATTCAGAGTGCTGTGGTGGGAGACTTGCCCTCCTTCGACGACACGCCCCCGTCAGCAAGAGGCAGAGAGAGACGCTTACAGGTGTGGCGGGGATAAATTAATAAAACAAATATAAAACCTTATTTCCAAGCGCTAGGGACTATAGGAGCAGCTAGGTGAGAAGTCGGTTAGTTGAGCTACGTAACGCTCTAAGTTTTACATTAATAGGACCATTACAACGACTAGGACAGGCAGAGTAATCTCTAGGCTCCTCTCAAATAGGCTAGTCCTAAGTAAAACCCTATTAGAATTAGTTTCAAGCGTGTACTTTAATGATACAAGCTGCCAGCGCAGCCCAATCTTAGTTAGGTGGCGTTTAGGTCAACTGAGTAGCGATGTGTGTAAGGATAGATTAGGTCGCGAATATTAGTAGAGATGAAGAGTCCAACGATCCTACCAGCTTCACATTAAAGTTCAGGGGTTGCTTACGGTTCACAACACTAATAGGGTTCTACCATAGACGATCACAAGGCCAAATCATTTCCATAAAGCTCGTTTTTCTCAAAGCGACTTCAGTAAAGTTTAGTCTAGTTTTCGCGGGGTGCGGTAGCTTAGTGGGGCTTTTAGCAAGGGAGTTAATATTGAGAGGGGCGTACGTAACAATTGTCTCTAAGTCTTGCGTTACCTTATTTTATGATGTACTTTGTTTAAATAATTAATGCACGATATATTATAAAACTATGCATGATAATTGAAAATTAATATAAACATGAATCATGTTCGTACGCCTACCTGGCCAAACATAGTGATTCGCAATCGTATTTTGTAAGATCTCAACAATGTATACCTATGTTTTACGAATAAATACATTCTATTCTATTCTATTCAAAATAAAGCCAGGCATTGTTAATATTTTTTTATTGACCTGTATAAGGTTGGAAAATAAATCTTGGGCCGTGGAAGGGATCTCTACCTAAAATCCCAAAATATAAGTAATTTTACTTAATGGAAATTTTTTTTACAAGTAAAATAAATTATTGTAAGGATATAAAGTAATTGCTTAGAGAAACCGCCGAACCCTACCTCAGCATGCGGCTGTTCAGAACCGGAGTACACAGTGCACAAAGGGCCAAAAAAATGCGCCTTCTGCCGTCGCCGAACAGCGTGATGGTACAGTTGTTCAACGTAATTCAGCCAAAATACTCCACTGTCCACCGAACACTCGCGACAAGGAAGCAACATCTAAGTTTGTAATTGTAGTCATCCACCAGAATGTCAGATATATGTGGCAAAACTTACGAAAAAAATAATTAAATCCAATCGAATCTATGTGTTGTTTTATGATACAACATATATAAGAAATATTAAATATAAGGAAAGGAACGTTGGTTTTTTTTTGTGGTTGGTAGCAATGACCGGATGGCGGCCATTGCCCTCTCTTTTGCTGATATCGTCTAGCTATGTAGACACCATACTGTACAAGTGTACATTGTATATTTTTTACCTAAAAACTGGTCCTTCATAACCGTGAGTAATACGTATAATAATCGTGAATAATAATCGTGGGATTAAGTGGCCATTGCAGATACTCGTTGCAGAATATTACGTCGTGTCACAACGTGAATTGTGCCGATCGGTGCAGTGCATCGGCGCCATTATAACCCGACCGTATGCGGTGTGCCTTGCTATCGACTATATCGATCGAGCGCGACGATCTCCGCAACGGCGCCAGGTAACCTCAAGACGACGCTTGTCTTCACTTGGCGTGGTTAATATCTGCAACAAAATTATTAAGTTTGCTGTTTAAAGTGCCATCATAGGCTGGTGTATTGTTCCAGTACATCAAACAAATAAGGTGTTATGGTGCACTACATTAAAATGGTCGAGAAGTCGGAGGAGGTGATGCGGCTTGTGGCGGGCCGCGGCCAATGCAAAGGGTGTCAAGTCAAGATGATGGAGAGAACCGCGACGCAATTTTTTGTGACCATGTTCTTGTGTTCATGATCAGAGGTGTCATTAAGAAATATAAACAACCAATATGCTTCTCGTACTGTGCTGGGACGACAAAAACAGCTGCCTTCATGAGACTAATACTAATTGTTATAAAAAAAGTCCAAGGGACTGGACTTAATGTTATTGCAACTGTTTGCGACCAGAGCGCAACTAACGTTGACCGCAATAAACTTGACGATTCAAGGATCTAAAAGCGAGTGTTTGAGAAAAGGTCAAGAATGGAGAGGAGGCTATTTTGAAATAAACAAAAAAATATCGTATTTATGACCCTCCACATTTATTAAAAGGGTTTCGTAATAATTTATTGACAAAGGACCTTCAGTTTACAATAAACGGAAAAACTGGCGTCGCAAAATAGCAACAGAAAAAGGAAATATACTGCCGAGCAAATTCCCTACCGATACAAAGTGTACTCTTGCTCGCTTTACTACGTTCATAAGCTGACCATATACAATTTAACCATATATGAGAGCGCTTTACCGAACAACGCTTTTTGCTTTCCCTGGTCCGAAGTTCATGGTAAAACCGGCAGCGCTGAAATCGGTATCATATTGTACTTTTATTTGTCAAAGTGCATCGCTACTGACATAACACATGTGTCCCTATTCTCCGACACGTGCGGTGGGCAAAATCGCAACCAAAACGTTGCAGCTATTTTATTTTGAGCTGTTAACGAAATTGACCACCTACATGTTATTGAGCAGAAATTTCTGGAGTCGGGGCACTCCTACATGGAAGCCGACTCAATGCATAGCAGCATTGAAAGTGCGAAGAAGCATAAGGATTTTTTTTTCGTTGACAGACTGGACGAACATTTTTAAGAGTGCCAGATCGAGAGACATGTACAAAATCGGTAATAAAAGCCCCGTACAATATAAAATAATTCAAATTCAATGAGTTCTACGATCTAAAGCTACATTAAAAAATAAAACCAAAGACGTCAACGCCTCCGCAAGAAAATAAAAAAGGTTTAGTAAGCTTATGTCATAAAGGCCTAATTCCGGAATACCATGGATGGTTTCTCGCACTCAGCTCCAGCTAGAGAGACCAGCCAATTGCGGAGTTCTCATAGGCCAGAACGTACTCTTACTCGCTCATTTATTACCTCGTCGCAACGACGACAGCGGAAAAGACTTCGCGGCCCAAACCAGCAGAATTACCACAAGGGTCATTACACCGGAATCATTAAATTATTCCGGTCTACAATAACACAGGCAGCGGAGACCTTAGCCACTGCCATCAGAGAAGCAGGAGGCCATGTCCTCGGCTATTAGGAACCATGGTAGCTTACAGAACAATGATGGTGGTGGGCAGTCCGTTGAATATTTAGACGAAGATCTATTAGAGTAACAGTAGGGACCATCTAGTTTGTTGTTTCTTGAGTAAGTTACAGATTATTTATTGTTATTTTTTGTAAGTGTAAAGTTTGTATGAAAATATTTGACCTGTCCCTTCCCCTTATGGGCTTCTTTTGGATCCACTTTTCATACAAACATAGTTCTTGTTTGAAGACGAGTCAACAAGTCACATAATAAAATAAAAAAACCCAAAATGGTGTTTTTTTTTTTATTATTTCTATTTAGTAAATTATACGTTACGACACGTCTTTGCCTATCTTTATTTTTTTATTATTGGCGAATTAAAGGCTGAATAATATGCTTCTAATAATTTTAGTACAAAAGGTACTTTATGGCGGTGTAATTTAGAAATGTTAGAAATACTTGTCGTAATTTTGCTCAGTTTTTGTCCTTCATACCGCCGTGCCGCGGTATTAGTTTGGCTACATCTGTCCTACTCTCACTAACACTTTACGTATCGTTCTCTCTCGGTCTTGCTTGCCGCTCGGAGTCTCAGCAGTCTGTTCCGAAACGTAAAAAGCTACATGGTCATACTGTGGTGGGGCAGGCCACAGAAACCAAGTACGTGGCGGTGTCTTTTTTTGTAAGAAAAGGCATTCAGAACAAGCAAATCAGTAAAGTCATGTAACTGAGCCATAAGGTACCTTTTCTTTACATATATCGTATTTGTTTTTAAATAAGATTATAAGAAAGAACTGGTTATTTTCGTAATTATTAAGTATTAACATAATAATAGAAATCAATAAAAGCGTTTTTAAAAATGTAAATCATAGAAATTGATTGATTGTACTAATGTACTAGTTGTTGATCTCCATAAGGTACCTTTTCATAAATGTATGGAACAAAGACTGTTATATTTATGTAACTTTAAGTGACTCAAAAAGTAAAGATTAGTGTCTAATAAATAAGTTTTATAAGTATGATGTTAATTAAAGACATTTGTTGAAATATGTAGAAAAATATATTGTTTGTTACTTTAAAAGTAAAAACTGTCATTATCTGTGATTTTGTGCATGAAAACATTAAGTGTTTATTTTCCTTAAATTCTTGTTTTATTTGTTATGTATTTTCTTTTGGAGTCGTTATTGAACACTTCGACATACAAATCTGAGATTCTTGTTGTCAAAAAAAGGAAAACTTAAGCTAAACACGATTTCTTAGAAATTAGCTAGTAGGCATATTCATTGATTAATTTAAATGTTTGGACGTCTAATATCACTTTGCACGCCGTTCACGAGGACCATTCGGTACGCAGTTTTGCCACCATTTCGCCGGCCATTTAAATAACTGCCACGCGTAATTCGCCGATCACGAAAACCACTCGTTACACTTTTTTTCTTAGAGTCGCGGATGACGAAAAGTACTTGTGATCAGATTCCATACTGTTTGTATCAAAATAACGAACACAGTTCGCGATCCGCTTGATAGCATTGTATAGAGGAACGATTTAGCTACACGCACACATATACAATTCATTAAGGAATGTGGCTGGAGGTGGCGTGACGATGAGTCGGCCCGCGCTGCCTCGCCAGTGCGCCGCGGGCTCGCTACGTGGACACTATTGTGTAAAGTTTTGGCGCGAAATGGCTCCCATTCAGCGAAGTTTGCGTTTACGATCGAAAGAAATTATTGAACAATTACAGAATGATGATGATTCCGATATTGAAGAAGCTTAGTATGAAGAAATGGAAGGTTAGTTATCTTGTTTTCTATGTATATTTTAGGATACAACCACTTTTTTTATTAGAATAGGTATGTTTATTTTGGTTTTGTTTCTAGATTTGATCCAAGTCATGCAACATGCTGTTGCCGACCAAGAGGAAACTATGGAGGAAATTGCTGAGCCAGTAATCGAGCGAGGTCGGTCTGGTACACGTGTCACTAGAAGACCTCGGGCAAGTCGGGGACGACGTGGTAGTCGGTCAGCGGCGCGTTCGCGATCAGTAGTAACTGCTATGGAAATTGATGAACTCAGTGGTTGGTCGTATATTCCACAGGAAGTTCAGCCTGAAAATCATGTCTTTCAAGAACAGTCTGCAGTATTGGTGAAAACACACAACATCTATTGATGAAAACTCTTCGGAATTTGACTGTTTTTCAATCTTTTTTCCCGAAACATTTTGGATACTAGTCAAAACGGAAACCAATCGTTATGCAAGCCAAATGAAAGCAAAACAAACTAGACAAGGACTTTTGAAGCCAGGGAGTATGCTTTACAATTGGAAACCTGTCACAAATCAAGAATTGAAGAACTTTTTAAATATTATAATTCATATGACGCTTGTTCGTAAAGAAAGCTTTGACGCTTACTGGTCAACCAGGGAAATCATAGAAACACCATATGCCAAAAAGCTCATGCAGAGATCCCGTTTTAGAGCAATTTTTAGGTGTATTCATCTCAATGACAACTCAAATTACATACCTCGTGGGCAAGACGGCTATGACGCCTACTTCAAACTGCGACCATATTTTGATGAGCTGTCTGAGTTGTGTAAGAACAGTTATTACCCTAATGAAGCATTAACCATTGATGAGGGAACCTGTGGCTTTAGAGGAAGAATACATTTCCGTGTGTATAACAAGATTAAGCCGAACAAGTACGGGATGAAAGTGTACATGATCTGCGAAGTCGAAACAGGCTATATTTTGAAGATGCTTCCTTACGTAGGCGATTCAAAAACTACTGAGGCAATCGTTATGGAATTGTACCAGCCCTATTTTGGAAAATGGCACACAATATACATGGATCGGTTTTTTACAGGTCCAACGACTGTTGATTTGCTCTGGCTAAACGATATGCGTGCGGTTGGTACAGTGATGGGGAACAGGCGTGGTTTGCCTCAAGAATGGCGTCAACAGCCTTTAGAAAAAAATGAAATGGCCTTTTGTCACCGTGGCAATCTCACTGCATGTAAATGGAAAGACAAGCGTGACGTGCTCATGCTCACTACAAAACACGCCGCTACCTGGTCTGAGGTCACATCGAAAGTCAAATGGGCTTGACTTATAAAAAGACAGAAGCCTGACTGCATCCTGGACTATAATCAGCATAAAATTGGCGTGGATCTCAATGATCAATACGTTTCTTACAACGCTTTGGAGAGGAAGACAATGAAATGGTGGAAGAAAATGTTTTTCAATTTAGTGGCAAGAGCCATGGTAAATGCCTATGTAATTTTCAATAAATCGAGAACGCAAAGACGCAGGCAACAGTTCTCGCAATTTCTGATGACTTGTGGTTAGGCCTTGGTGGAATCTGCAGTCCCTGATGCGCCAGTGGTTTCTCATGGGCCACAATTTGTAGGCAAAAGCACTAGATTAGTGGGAAGCCACTTTGCCGAGAAAATACCAGCGACGGAAAAAAAGGCGGTCGTTACAAGAGTCTGCAAAAGTTTGTGCCGACACTATAAAGAAGCAAACTGGTAAACGTGGGCGCAAAGAAACTATTTTTTATTGTCCTGACACTCGGCGTCGGCTCGTTGCGGCGTGCGGACGTGTGCCGAGTGCGCGCTCTGATTAATAATCTTGTATTATTGGTTATTTTTGGTTTTTCGTGCTGTGTTTTGTGAAATTTGTTCCTTAGTGGTTGTTTAACACTGTGTTGCGTCATTTGTGTTTTATTTTTGGCCACTCTTAAGGATTTATAGTGTGTAGGGTACGACATTTTGTGTGAGCGCGGGGGGCGTTCAATCGCTAAAGCCCGGCTATCCTGGTGAGTTTTACACCTTTTTAATTGCTTTCCCTCAATAGTATTGCGGTCCTTTAGCTTCGTAAGTGGTTTGCTAATCAAATTCTTCATATTAGCAAACCACGTGTTTTGAGGTTAGGACCGCGTGCTTTTGAGGTTAGGCACGCGGTGTGCGGCGCTGACGCGTGACGTCTGTCAGCTGTCATTGTGGCACTGACAGCGTTCCGTTTCACGTGTATCTGGTGTTTGGCGACGAACATTTATTTGTCCCAAATTTGTTTGTCCCAAATTTGTTTGTTTGTTTGTCACATATACGAAAACGGGTCAGTTGGACTTGTGTATTTTATATACGAGAACAGGTCAGTTCAGTATTCCATTATATACGGGAATAGGTCGTCATGGAGGAGGACGACATTGGCGCGCGACAGCGGCAGCAGCAGCTGTTGGAGGTGGAGATGGAGCGGAAGCAGGCGGAGCTTCAGGCGCTCGAGGAGATGATGGAGGAGGAGGCCGCCATGAACCCCATGAAGCCCCGCTTCTCGTTGGCCCGCTCCCCTCCCTCGCGAGACGCCAGTCAGAGCAGGACGCCCCAACAGGCTGCCGGACAGTCGCAGAAGCGGCTCCTTACGTCGCCGGAAGAGGTGCAGGAGGCGGTGCGCAGGCGGGGTGGCGACCGTAGGCCGTCCGCGGTACCCCCGATGGGCGGCATATTGTCGTCGCCCCCCCCCCCCCCCCCCCCCCCCCAGCCGCGTACAAGTACACCACCGGCTCTTCGTGTTGACCCTGCAGCTGCCGCAGTCGTCCCACCCGCCCCCATGGACAAGGTACAAGGTACCAGACACACAGGTTGCCGCCCCTCAAGTCCCGCCCAGCCTCAGGCCTGGACAAGGCGGTCATCATTGAGGCGATCCATGCGTCCATAAAGGGGATTGGTGTTGTAGCTAACGCGACCAACAAGCTCAACATCACGGACAAGACAACAATCGCGACCCACGGCCAGGACATCATGGCGAAGGTCGCCCTCTTGATCCTGAACTTGAGCGACGCGGAGCATGAAATTACTGCGCTCAAGCTGCGCTACGCAAATATGGTCCCGGCGGGTTCATCCTCGGCGTCCGTAGCGGTGTCCCCTTAGCCGCAGCAGCAGGTATCGGCCCCATACGCTAACGCGCTCAAGATGCCGAAAGGTAAGCCGCCAATGCCGCTTCACGAGCAGGGCCACTCGAAGCAGTACAACAGTCGGCCCGGAATTCTGCAGTGTGGCTCCGATCCCAAGGCCGGCATCATAATGCTGAATCGTGCCATGGCAGCAACCATGCTGCACCACCTCAGTAATGAGTACTACGCGGTAGCACACATAATACTTGGTGATTCCAGCCTGTACGTGGTGTCCGCGTACTTCCAGTACAGCCATGACATCGGTCGCCACATAGCGCATTTGGAGACAGTGCTTCAACGGCTTTCGGGCAGTCCTACTCTCGTAGGCGTTGACAGTAACGCTCACTCCCCTATGTGACACTGCGATAGGAGGCAGTACGTGGGACGTGGACCAGACGCCGTGTACAGGCGGAACCAAATGGAGGGTCTCATCCTTGGCAGAGGTTTCCTGGTGCACAACGTTGCGGGACAGCCGCCGACATTTAGTGGGCCTAACGGGAGTTCCAACGTAGATCTCACGATCGCCACCAGGGGGATTAACGTGTGTGGCTGGACGGTTCACGAGGGTGCTAGCCTCAGTGACCACCAGTTGATCACCTTTCGGGTGGCCGTTGGGAGACTGACTTCGTCGGACCGGGAAAACTCTGATCCTCTGCTGCCGCCGTTCCGGACGCGTGGAGTAAACTGGACGGATTTCTGTTCAAAGCTCCATTTCAGAATGGACAAACTCCATCTAGGCTTGACCGCAAACAAATACTGCCAAAGGTATTCGGAGATCTTGCTGCACACTGCCCGGGAAACCCTGGGGCGTTGCAGCAAGGGTAACGATGCCAAACATGAATGGTGGACGCCAGAGCTGGACGCTTTCCGTCCGAAAATCAACAAAGCTAGGCGTGAGTGGCAACGGTCGCGGCGCGTGGGAAGTTCAGCCGAACTACAGCAGCGGCTTCATGACGAGCTTCGTGCCCTTCGGGGGAGATACAAGCGCGCCATGAAACATGCTGAGCTGAGCTTCTTTCGCCAGATTGCGGAGTCCGGCAACGACGACCCATGGGGCTTGGCCTATCGGGAGGCTTGCGGGCGTTTGCGTCCGCCCACCAATGTTGTCAATGGGGCCAAACTCGTCGAGGGGTTCGCTAATTCTACCGAGGAAACCATGTTGGGCCTTCTGCATTCATTATACCCGGACGATAAGCCGCAGAGTGATACCATCTACCACCGGTCTGTCCGTATAGTAGCCGCCTTCGCGCCATCCGGCCGCGATATGGCGGCTCCCGAAAAGGTTACGGTTGAGCGCATAGTGCGCTTCCTACCTAATACGGCTCCGGGGGTGGATGGTATCACGGCTGCGATCGTAAAGTGGGCGTGGCGGGCCTCATCCGACGAGATTTTGCTCATGATGAGTAAGTGTATTACCGAGGGGGTTTTTCCCGAGATTTGGAAGTCGGGACGACTCATCGTCCTGCCAAAGGGCAACGATAGGCCATTATCGGATCCTAAGGCTTATAGGCCGATCACTCTGCTTCCCATAATCGGAAAACTTTTAGAGCGAGTCGTTCTCTCCTGTGCTCCCTGTTTGTATCGCAACATTTCGGATGCTCAGCACGGGTTTACCCGGGGTCGCTCGACAGTGTCGGCGCTGAGCACAGTTAACCGAATTACAAATAACAGTACAGCACCGTATGTGCAGCTGATCCTCCTGGACATCTCGGGCGCATTTGACAATGCGTGGTGGCCAATGATTTTGTTGAAGGTAAAGCAGCCCCGCCGAGCCTTTACCGTATCTTGGCCAATTATTTTGCGAACCGTAGAGTGAGTTTTTACGTGGGACACCAGGTAAGCTCAAAGTCTAGCACAATGGGATGTCCACAGGGGTCGGTGCTGGGGCCAACTTTGTGGAATGTGCTGCTCAACGATCTCCTTCTCTTGCCGCGACCCGAAGGAGTGCATTTGGTCGCCTACGCCGACGACGTGACGGTGATAGTTGAGGCGTCATCGCGTGCGGACATTGAGCGGAAGTCGGACGTCATGCTTAGGGAAATTTCTGGGTGGGGGTCTCGCAATCGTCTGGGATTCTCTCCCGGGAAGTCCCTGAGCATGACGTACAAGGGCAGGTTCAAGCGTCCGCCGACGATCAGGCTCGATGGCGTCTCGATTAGGAGTGTGTCGTCGGCGATGGTTCTCGGTGTCACTCTGGACGAGGCTAGGTCCTACTTGCCGCATGCGACGTTTATAGGGGAAAGGGCCTCATTGTGTTTCGGGAAGGTATCACGCATTTCCGCGACGAGATGGGGCGTCAAGTACCGGGCTCTCTTCTTAAAAACTAAGTTGAAACATTGGGCAACTGTTCAGCATAATGCGTTAGAGTCTTCTCAAAATTTCCTTTATTCCCTGATTTAGCAACCGATAGTAGAACATAATTACAAACTACGTTGCATCTGGAAAGTACTTAATTAGATACTGGGGAATTGGTATATTTAGGCATTATTCCACAAATCCAAGCTCAAATTAAACTGTTTGATAATAGTGTAGAAAATAGTGAAACTAAAATCTCTTTTAACATTGACGGACTTCTTCGGTTCAAAAGTTCCAGCACACAACTGTGGCCCATACTCAGATTGATTAAAAATTATCCTAATGCTAAACCATTTGTTGTTTCTCTTTTCTGTGGTCGGGCAAAGCCTTCACCATTAATGTTTTTCTTAAACTGTCACATTATTACCTTTGTACTTGCAAGCTTACTTGAAAATGGTTTCGATTTTGGTAATATTCATTATACCGTTAAAGTCCATAGCTTTATTTGTGATGCACCAGCACGAGCTTTGTTAAAAAGTACTAAGCAGTATAGTGGGTATTCAGCATGCGACAAATGTGCCTAGCCAGGCGAATACCGAGGCAGAGTTATATATGAAAGTGTGTCGGCATCCAGAAGGACCGATGAATCGTTTCGGATACAGTTAGATGAGGACCACCATGTTGGTCTATCACCACTTTTACGTCTCCCTATAGAATTGATACCATCATTTCCTATTGAATACATGCATAATAACGTTGTTAAATGGAAAAGTTTTTTAGGAACCTCTATGCCATTTTTGAAGGCCTATTCCTAGACACAACACACACGTCTTTGCATTTAAAAAAAAAAACCTCCCTGTTACATGTATGGGCACCCCCATCAGTTTAATATTGCTTTCAAAATTTTACATCATATTTCTTGAGCGGTTCATAGCATATAACTTCCTACCAAATTTCATAATTGTAGTGCTCATAGTTTCCGAGCTCAGAACATAAAAAAGGGAGAAGTGCCCTACTGCTTCCTTTCAACGAAAACCAATGTCTCCAGTTTTCTCCCACCAAGTCCACGCACACACATTGAACCGTGTAAAAACAAAACCTCGGGCGGTGCCGCCGAGTTTACGACATCATGCAAACAAGCGCAGCGATTGGCTTTACGCACCCCTCAAAACAGGCAATGAACACTAGAGGGAGACAAACGTTAAATGATGTTTTATCGACATCGATCTTTAAATTATTATGTTAAGATATTGATGACTATTGAAATGGCCAGTTTAGATGGTGTTCATATAATCACCAAAGTTGTATAACATAGTAAAGCATTATATCGGTACATACATAAAAAAAAACATGAATACGAACTGAGAACAGTGAGAACCTTCTTTCTTTCATTAAAGTCGGTTAATAAGCTCAAGTTAGAAGTTGGTCTGCAGTCTTTTGAAACAAAGTTCTGTTTATTAAATATTGATTCGTGAATTTACCGTTGATATGAAATTACTAGTTCAACATTCTATTTCTATTTTATCGATGACGCATAAACTGCAATTTTAACCGGCACCACTCTAGTAGGCGGAGCCAAACAGCGGGCCAGCGGCTGAGCACCACTAAATAATTCACGCAGCGACCAAAGCCACAGCGGTATGATACATTGCGCCGTGGCTTAGCACGATACGGTGTGATTATTCTACAAAACGTTCAATGTACAACTCGCAGAAAATATAACGCTTTTTCATATGTTATCATTTACACATGTCGCGGCGACATGTGCCACGCCCTCGTTTCACATCTATTTCTTTCTATGATCTGAGTCTCCGAGTAAATCGGCTGTGACATACGGACGGACAGACATGACGAATCCATAAGTGTTCCGTTTTTTTGCCATTTGGCTACGGAACCCTAAAACGGGTCGCTACATGTAGTACCAGACGCCCTCTCTCATTTAATCATCATTTATTGCATCCATGGTCTTTACATATAGGTGTTTCATTAGTATTAGTAGTAGTTTCACATGGACCCTGATAGGGCACAGTAATTGGTAGTGACTAGTGAGTCCTATAACTAATTTAAGAGATGATACATAGAGTATAGACGAATAATTCATTAGTATGTACATTCAATTAAAATTATTAATTCAATTTAAATTCTCACGAGCCGAAATCAAGGCAATATAGTTTGCAGGCGGAAACACTTCACAGGATGACTGGTACAATAAACTATTCAATAATGTCCAGTCAAATCCAGCCTTTCACAAAAACATATTATTTAGATTTTGCAAGCCGTCGCATGAACTCCAAAGTGATAGCTCATAGAAAGTGGTTTTACCTAGAGCTCATTCGGGCATGGCAAAAAAAGGCAAAGAAAGTCACGAAATAGAGGCAGTGCATCCCGGTACTTATAAAACCATTCACAAAATTAAGCAAATATATTTCTGGAAGGGCCATGCATGCGGATATCACCAAATTTGTCCAAGATTGTCAAATTTGTAAAGCATACAAACACTCCAATAGCTTACCACACGGTCACATGACCCAACCAAAAGAAAGTGGACAAACCTATGCACACCCTTGCAATCGACCTAATCGGACCTCTACCAAAAGCATATTCAGGTCACATGACTATATTTGTGAGTAGTCAATAGTTTTTTTTTTTAATTCCTTGTATTGTATAATACTATAATTGTATATTACTGATCTATGAAATTTGGTTCCCAACATTGTTATTTGGATATTTACAGACACATATTGTAATATTTTAAAAAAAAGGAGAACGTTTCGTGGCTGTTTGATTTATCTAAGTGAAATAAAGACTTTTTTAACGTAGGCAACACCGCGGGCTATCGTCATGGCGCACGTCGAGTTTATTGCACTACTGATATCGTAATTTTATAGTTTTATTTATCCTAAAACAACAATGTTCTTTGTGTTAACGTGTTTTAAAAGACCAAGAAGCGGCCGCAGAAGGTGTACATCAGAGAGGGACGACCGCTTCATTTTCTCAACATCTCTCCGAGATCGTCACCAGACAGGAGTTACCATCCAGCAGCGTCTGCGTGAGGTGCGAGGAGTCACTGCCAGTGAGTGGACAGTGAGAAGAAGACTGAAGGCAGCGAATTTAACACCCAGGAGGCAGGCGACGGGGCCCAGGTTGCTGGCACGGCACCGTAACGCGCCAAGAGCATTCGCAGAAATTTATAAGGATTGAACCCTTGAGCAATGGACCCCAATCCTCTTCTCGGACGAGTGCAGATTGTCTGAATGGCTGTGACCGAAGGGGGAGAGTCTACAGGAGACCAGAAGAATTATACGCTCAGTGCTGCTTCTCCGAAAGAGTTGCCTACGGAGACGGCTCAGTTATGTTTTGGGCCGGCATCACCTACGACGCGCGGACTGAGCTGGTTTTCGTTCCTAACGGTGGTCGTGGCGGTGGATTGACTGCTGCTAGGTACAGAACGGATATTCTGGAAGAGCATGTCGTCCGTTACGCTAGTGCTTTTGATGAGGGGTTCATGCTAATGCAGGATAATGCCCCTTGTCATACCGCAAGGGCCACCGCTGCCTACATCCGCGATGTGGCCCTCAGGGCCATGGACTGGCCAGCAATGAGTCCGGACCTTAATCCCATTGAGCATTTGTGGGACTACCTTAAGAGGAAGGTTCAGGCTCGGGATCCTGCCCCAGCCACTGTTGAAGAGTTGAAGATTGCTGTACTGGAGGAGTAAGACGCTATTCCTCAAGACTACGTTAGAAAATTAATTAGATCAATGAAAAATCGCTTAAACTGTGTCATTAAGGCTAGGGGTGGCAATACCCGATACTCATTTAATAATAATAAATCATATTGTATGTTAAATAAGCCTTTTATTCCAAGTTTCCTTAGTTTATTTTTAGCGAATTTTCAGGCTACTTCCATTATTCGGGTTTTTCCCGCCGTTGGGCCTTGAATATTATTAAATTGGTACATTTTCCACTGCGTCACATTATTAGCTTTTATTTGGTACCACAATTTTCAGATTCGGTTGGGATGTCACAAAGATATTAAGTGCAATTGAAAAAATTAGGAAGTTTAGCGGCCGCCGTAAAGGTTGAGCATGCCAAAACTGGGGCATGTGAAATCGGCTATTATTAAGGGAAAAATAGAGCTATTCAAACTTTTTAGACACCAATTCGATCACAAGGAACTGCCCTATAATATGTCAATTGTTTTGTTTTCTTTCTTATTTTTATTCGTTGTCAAAATGTCGAGCAAACAACATCAACAACCCGAACTCATTTTGCACGAATATATAGAAAATTCAATGCTAAGCTACATAGATATTGCGAAAGACTGAAATGTCCTCAATCTACGGTTTATCGCGTATAAAGAAAGTTTCGTGAACGCTTAACAATAGATAGAAAGCCAGGAAGTGGTGGGTTGCAGGGAGTCAAGATTAAAAAAAGGACGAGAGTGTTATAAGGATTTTTGCCTAAAATCCTAAGATTTCATCTCGTGATGTTGCGAAGAAAGTGAAAATGTCTCAGTCCTATGTTCAAAAAGTAAAACGTAAAGCAGGACTAAGAAGTTATAAAGCCCAGGCCGCACCAGATCGAGACTCGAAACAGAACTTATCCGCAAAAAAACGGTCACGAAAACTTTATTAAAATTTCATTACGAAATTTGCATGCGTGGTCATGGACGAAGAAAAATATATAAAAGCAGATTTAAAACAAATTCCTGGACAGGAGTTCTATACCAGCGTAAGTCGAACAGACGCTCCTGAAGAATGCAAATTAAAAAAAGCTCAAATTTCCAAAAAAATACCTTGTTTGGCAGGCAATATGTAGCTGCGGAAAAAGAAGTCGCTCGTTTATTATCACCGGCACAATAAACGCTGATATTTATCAAAAAGAGTGTTTACAGAAACGTTTGCTGCCTTTCATAATAAAGCACGACTCACCACCGTTACTTTGGCCAGATTTAGCCAGTTGCCATTACGCAAAAACAGTGATAGAATGGTATGACGCAAACGGGATCGTGGTGGTTCACAAAGTATGCAACCCACCAAATAGTCCAGAACTGCGGCCTGTTGAAGAGTACTGAAGTATTGATGAAGGGAATTTTAAAAAAGAAAGGCGGAGAAGTAAAAAACGTCTCTAAGCAAAAAAAAATGTGGTCATGGGCGTCGAAACGGTGTCCTAATGAGATGGTGCAAAGTCTTATGAGCCGTGTGCGTAGGAAAGTTAGAAGTATGGCTTACTGTGTAGACAATAAATAAAATAGAAAATGTTATTTTAAACTTTATTCAATTTGTCAATAAATATGGAAAGCATAATGTAGGTATTTATTGTTAAAATTATTTAATGTCAATATTTGTGTGCCCCACTTTTGGCGTGTTCAACCTTTAGAATCGAGCCCAATGTTGTATTAAAAATAATAAAAACCGAAATACATCAGATGAACGACTGCAGGAAGAATTTGAGCAAATGAAGAGGAGATTACGTTGCGCTTCGTTCAAGATCAGGATCGAACATGGCGCGGGCACAAAGTCAAAATATTCTTTATTCAAATAGGCCTAGCAACAAGCACTTTCGAATCGTCAGTTATAACATGTTATTATATTAATTATTTAGAGCAATTATTGATGTTATTTATATAAAGTTAATTATATAAAGAAATATTTATTTTTTGTAGACAAGTCACATTTTTTAAGCCTCCGACAGGAGTATAAGACCTAGAGGCACTCATTAGAGTCACCGATTGTTGTTATTGAAGAGGGAAGAGTTTCCGCAGCGCCCGATATTCCAGGTATTAAGTCGAAAGTATCTATATCGGTCGAGATACCTTAATGCGACGCCATTTTACATCAATATGCGCAAGGTAACACGTTAAGTTTCTTTCTCTTTTGTTAGATACGTATGACGTGGCAGAAGAGAATAATAACATCGAGGAATATACAGACATCGAGGAAGTAGAAAATTTTAATCTTTTAGGTGTAACATTGGACACAGGAATGAATTGGAAGAGTCATATTGAAAATATAAAAACCAAAATATCAAAATTCTCATATGGACTTTTTACGCTCCGCAAAACGACTTGTTTTTCTACAGCACTATCTGCTTATTTCGCCTATGCGCACTCTTGGTTGCGTTATGGTATCGCAATATGGGGTGACAGCACGGATGCTCACGACCTATTTGTGATGCAAAAACTGTGTATACGTATACTGGCAGGTATAAGAAATCGGGAAAGTTGTAGGCCTTACTTTATAAAATATAGCATACTCAGTCTACCATGCCTTTATATTTTTGAATGGAGCATGTACGCGCGAAAAAACTTACACCTTTTCAAAAAGCAACAAAATAGACAGTTGAAATATAAACTGGTCCAACCCACAGTCAACATACAATCGTTTAGAAAGAGCCCTCAATTCGCGGCCACATTTTTGAAGATTAAAAGGGATTTAGCACATCTTATATCTACTGGCAGAGAATTCCACAGACGAGCCGCCTGAAATGTAAAGGAATTATTGTAAAATTTGGAGCTGGAGGATGGAACAGATAGAAGAATTTTTTTAGCGCACCTTATAGAAGAAAGATAGTTGAAACGTTCCTTTAGATAGCGGGGAGTTGCAGGATTAAAAAGTATGCCATTGAAGACATATCTATTTTCCTTATACACATGCAAGTAAGCGAAAAGAACCCCTCCGGGGAGACCAGACTGGGGACACCGGTTAAGATAAAAGACTGAGAGACATCGAGATCATCATTCCTTTAATAAAAGCCATGATTCAAATTCAATTCAAATAGCTTTGCGATGAAGTTACACTTTGCAATATAGAAAAGACTTTTAGATACACTATTTTGACTTTTAAATAAATAAAACTTTGTCAGAAACCAAGTGGAAAAACCGGTTTCAGTCTACTCACTGAGAATTTTTTAAGTGATGAGAGCATCATCAGGATATTTGTTTGATTATGACAAAAATGACTAACAGTGAGGTGGTATGGATTGCCATATTTTGGAGAGAATAATAAGTTTACCCCACGACATTCTGAGTAATGCATAGCTTGAGAACTCCAATTCGAATAAATCACAAGTTAATGTAGAGATAATCATTCATGATAGCGATGAAAGTAAACCAAATAAATTTATTTAGCGGAACAGAACTAAATATCGAAAAACATCAAAATAAACTTTAGAAAAATGCTGATGTTTTTTACAACTCTTATCTTTATCGCCACAAACAAACCACCAAAAACAACGGGACTTATTCTGGGATAAGTCGGACACAACACAATTCTGAATTCTGTGACGAATATCACTGAGTGCAACCACTTTCAGTATTTACACTCTTATTTATGACTACTTATTGATTACGCTGATTTTCTAAACCTGGTATTTGTGCATTTCTAAGTTTCGTGTAACGTTTTTATATTAATAAATCACTGTCTACAGCCCGGCTAGTACGATAGCTTATTCCGTCACGTTATATACCCAAAATGTACTGAAACGTCACGTTATATGGCCATAATGTACTGAAACGTCACATAAAACGTGACGCTATCATACTAGCCGGGCAGGTAGCCGTCAGCAGAGCAGAGCAGAATGGCGATGGCGGACCGAAACTAAACACGACAAACATAATGTACGGCCCACGGATCTATACCTAAACCGGATTGAGTACTGTGACGAAAAAGTGTGACCGACAGAGAAGCCAAACTTGAGGATTGCATCTCGTTTTAATTAGGGTGACCAAGTACATCTGTGGATATGAGGATTATTTTTAATATAGGTTCTATGTACAATGAAATTTAAACTAAATTAGGTAGTAAATAAAATAAGCATTTTTTCAAAGAAATATTTATTTTCGTTAATCATAGGTTTATGTATCATACATTGTTAAACAATATAGTTTTGTGTAATTTTTGCCTAAGCCCTACTTTCTTTCCCAAATCTCTTAACAAATGTGTTTTCCCGTGATGAGCCATGCGTAAATTGAAAAAAGACGAGGCGATAGCCTTTATAATTTGAATTTCGTGATGGTCTTCCGTGGTTATAGATGTATTAGGGTATAAATTACTCGCTTCTTCAAGCAAAATTAACATTTAAGTCAATTTCCCAACATCAGATCAGCACGGTGGTGCCATGATACACGAGTGCGGTAGGTAACAATGTAATATAATAATAATATTGCATTGTTACCGAACGTGTACATAAGTACCTATGCTAAATTTCAGCTCAATTGGATACCGGCAAGTAGCTGAAAAATGGTAAAAAAATTGGAACGACAACAAAGTTAAACAAAAGCTCGTACTAATAAGAAAAGTGTTAAAAGATTGAATTTCAACTGACCTTGAGAAAAGTTTTTGTCACTAAACACGTACTAACGATTATTTCTGCAAAAACAGCCCAAGTCATAGACACCCTAATAAGTTTGACATTTGTCTTGCCGTTTTATCGTAAAATATAACAAATTGTTCCTTACCTGTGAAATGATATTCCACAATTAATAAAACTTTCACTTTTACAGCCCTTTACACAACACGTTTTCACCATTTTCAAATCAAATTTAACACCATTAACGTTGGGGATACCAATCAATATTCGTAAAATACTACTATATTTATTGCAATACTAGGTTTTAGTCAGTTAATAATGTTAATATTTTATACAATTACAAATGAAGTCAAATGTAAATTATCCCAAATAAACATACAGTACTAGTTAGTATAAGCAAGTACTTATTTTCAGTATTCTAAATTACCGCAACATATTTTTTTTTACATTGGCAACCTGTGCGAGTGGGACACCGCCCTCTGGTTGGTTGCTCTCGCTCGGACCGCTTTCCCTAGTCTGTCTGTCATAACAGGATATGAACTGTATCACGCCGGAATATGGTTCAATTTTGATTGGCTCATAGAAGTTTGTACTCAATCCGGTTTAGGTATAGATCCGTGGTACGGCCACAATAAGGCCGTGTTCTGATTATCGTTCCGATATCGGTGTAGGATCCGACACTGATAAAACGTGTATAGATAACCGCTCGCTCCCTGTTCACATTATCCGATACAATATGGCAGGGTAGAGCCTGTCACAAACTGGCGCGGCCTAGACCGCGTGGTCAATAGTAAACTTGTCATTAGCTCAATTAGCTGTCAAATTTACTATTGACCGATTAGACGTATATTGACAGTTGATAAATGAAAAAGCTCCAGGTTCTGAAATCCAACAAGAAGAAAGCAGGACTTTTCCGCCTTTTTTCAAAGGATTGATAGAGCATTTTTCGGTCAACTAAACGACTTTCCATCAACTGCACCCGGAAAAACACCTCACTAATAAAATAAAATAATACACTAATAAAATAAATATTGTGATTTTTCTTCCCGCCCGCCGCCGCTTAAACAACTACTAAAAGACATAGAAACTTAAAAACCTACTTTCAAGTTGATTTAAAATACAATACAATCAATATAAAAATGCAATTTAAAATCTGTGAAGTGATAAGTGATTCTACCAAATTGTCGTGGCTTAAATAAAGGTCTCTGTAACCAGGCCAGTGTTGCCAGGTCCAATTTCAAAAAGTTGGTAGAACTGTACCCTAAAAATAAGGATATCAGAAAAAAATCAGTAGATTAAATTTTATTAACCAAATCTTACCTAAATGCAGGTTTTTTTTTAAAATATCATTGTGACAGAACTTACCTAGTTGCAAATTACTCTTTTTCTCATTAAGTGCTACTTTAACCATCTGATTGTATTATGTATTTACATACGCAATTGGTATAAGGTATAAAAAATATTCTCCATACAAATATTATTCAGATTGTGAAAAATATACATCATTGCAGTTAGCTAGTGATAGAAGACGAGGAACGATTGATAAGTTCTGAGCCTGAGTTACCACCTTTTTAAAATAATTGTGCTATATTACGTATTATGGGCACACAGAAAAAGGCTATAATGTCTGCCAATTTCCAAGCGCCATAATGTAAATAGTAAATTCAGTTCAGAGCGGCCAGGTAGCATTAAAGCTACAAATAATTTAGCAGAAGAAACTTCACGTGGACTTTAAATCTGAAAAAGGATGCCCGCCTGTGAAGAGTGAGTTCCACAAACGGTCACAGCACTTAATAAAGAACTAAGAGTTGCCGGGCCGGTCATCAAATAGATACGATGTGATAAAATAAATCGCCCATTTAAAAGTTGAGATGTGGTCTCGTGCTATAATATTTCGTTTTCAAAACTAAAAAAGGAGGTTCCAAATTTTGCTGAAACTAAGCGGGCATAGTGGTTTTGTATGGTCATTTTTAGGGACAAAAGGCGAAAGTTTTTTTTTCAGCAACGAGGTCTTGGTGGTGGTTGTGTTAAGCGTCATTTACTCAAGGATCTATTTTAAAATAAAAATATTAGGGTTAGGTTAGGCAAGGAAAATGACTAATTTGCTTTGAGTTTGTTATGACTCGACCGACGACCACAGCACAGACTATGTAAAATGAAGATATTTTGTACCTCGTCGTGTATCGTTCATAGCGGTTGGTATTCACAGTTGTTTTTGTTTAAGGTAGGTTTACCTACATAACTTAATCGAATTAATCTCCGGCGACCAATTGCTTCAATTTGGGATGTGCAGCAGTATAGTGTTTATGAATTAGGAAAATATATTTTTAAGAGAGAAGTCAACTCATTAAATCAGGAGAATCTGTAGAAAATTCAGTAGATCAGTAGACATAGCCCGAAATCAGTAGATCTCCTGATAAATCAGGAGACCTGGCAACACTGAACCAGGCCATTAAATTTCAAAACAAAAAGATTAGTTAGGACGATAGCTTATACTATCACGTTATATGGCCAAAAAATATTAAAATGTCACATAAAACGTGACGTTATAAGCTATCGTGCTAGCTAAGCTGGGGTGCTACCGCGAACTTCGAAAATCGCGCTTCGCGTCGTACCGTCCCTTTCCGTCATATAGAGTATAACACGAGAGTGAAAGGGACAGCACGATACGAAGTTCGATATTCGAAGTTCGCGGTTGCACAGCTGAGGACCTACTCCGAACTTCGAAAATCGAACTTCGTATCGTAGCGTCCCTTTCCGTCATATACTGTATAAAATGAGAGTGAAACTTCGCGGTAGCACCCCTGCCCGGCTAGTATGATAGCTTATACCGTCACGTTATATGGCCAAAATGTACTGAAACGTCACATAAAACGTGACGGTATAAGCTATCATACTAGCCGGGCTCATGTACATGGTTTTGAGCCGTGCATTACCGGGGCTGTGCATTGGGGCTCTTTACACTGTAATTATTACCACGCCACACACTCATATCACGATCCGTATCACGTGCCGTCTAATCAATGACTAAGGCATACAATGGACCGGGCGTATTGTTCTATTTGTACCAAAGCTACTGAGGCTCAAAATCGCCATGTAATGTTCACCGGTACGTCAATCATACGTCAATTGAGCAGTACACGACCTGTCAGTGAGTAGAATAAAAATTTAGAAGTTATAAAATAAACAGTGTTATTAAAATAAAAACCGCACAAGACTTTAATTTAAAGGAATGTGAAGTTAAATGTTGCGATCATGCCTAAGTGTAGCATAACAGGATGTGGCTCAAGACAAAGCCAGAAACAGAAAAGTTTGTCGTTGCATAGCTTTGTTATGTTTTTCTATTGACATATTGGATGATTAGAAGATTGTCGAGAACAAGGCACATGTATCATAGCATAATTAGTGTACAGATTAAGATAATTTATACTTTGTAGTGGGATTTAGCTTTGTTTTCAATATTTTCGTACTAAAAGTTACCCTGAAGCAGTATCTAGGGTTGTTCCTGAATATATCGATAATGAATTGTGATGACTTACTATACCTACTCATTGATTCGGTGATTTATATTTTAAAAGGTTGCCATGAAGTGAATTTCAGAAGAAAAAATGGTTAGACGCTACGCTATTGCAACTGAGAATAAAACTAGTGGTAGTTGTATGCATTGAAAAATAAAAACCTGTGTAAATTATTAATATAAAAAAACCCTGATCTCACGTTGTTTCAATAGTAACCTTTTAATATACCTTTTTTTTTTGTTTTTTTAGTTTATTTAAGATAACGTGATGTACAGTAGGTACTATGGTTAAGGTTTCGCCAAACTGCAAAACAGTTTGTTGGCGATGCGCTCAATTAAACTAGAACAACAACTGTACTTAGGTAGGTAGGTACAATAGTAATAGTAATAATATATTGATCACACAGCTGCCTGCAATAAACCCATTTCGACGCAATGGTTGATACTACATATCGTTAGCTAAGTAGCTGAGAACATTCCTACGCCGCTCGGCTTGCGCTGAACGGATCGTCACCAGAGGGGCTAGTATGATCGCTTATATGTCGGACATATAGCATTCGTCCCGTACTGTCAAGTATGTAAGTGCGAGAGGGACGAATTCTATATGTCCGACATATAAGCGATCATACTAGCCGGGCTGTTGACGCAGCCTACCACCTATTTTAGGTCAAAATAGGGTTCATTACTGGACGCAGGTAAATAAGTAGTCTTAATTTACAGAATTTTAGGAGTACTTAACTACAATTATATTATTTGACATGCAGTAATGTTTCAGAGGGTTCCCTTTGGATCATCGAGCCATCATAGTTAGTTAGTTAATACTATGTAGAATACATTAATACTTTTTTTTTTAGACTTAGTTTTATGTATTTGAGATCTTATACTTCTCTAGTAATATGTTTTTCAGCTGGAATTTCAAACTGCCTATTCTTAATTTATTATTATACCTAATTTGTGGTTATCTCTTCGTTAGTTCTCCCCTAATCTGTGGTGGTGGTGAAATGATAAGACGAAAGTACATCTATACAAAGCATATATAATATTATTAGCATATTCCAAAACTAAACTAATCGGACACATCCAGCATACTTGAGGGTGTCTCGTAGGTTTTTATTATTGGTGACGGGCAGATCTATTTATGCTACATGCCGTTATCACAGACTAGTAAGGGTTCAGACCGCCAACTCACGAAGAAAATATATAGACCGTAAGCAACTATATTTAATCTGTACCCGCTGGTAGATTTTTGACGTTTCTTTTTTTTTTAATTATTTAATGGCACTGTGGCAATGGAACTTACTGTGAACATCCAACGATAAATATGTATTTAGCTCATTTAAATTTAACTTTGTGTAGAAGCTCACGGCATTTCCAATTGCACACCACTGGTGTTCAATTGAAATACCGTGAACTATGTTGAGCCATATCTTAGTTAAATGAAATTAAACAAACATTTTACTTATCAGCAGATTTATTTTTTAATGTATCTAATCTCATATCCGGGAAAACGACATATCTTCGTCCTTTCACAGAGTTCTACGTTTTACAACCACAACACTCGTACATTTTGCAAAATGAGAACTTGCATGGCATGCCACATACGATGCACTTCACAATCTTCCATTTGTTGTCCAAACAATGGTTAATACGCGCTTCCAGATGAATTTTCGATTAGCCACACACTGTTTCGTTTGTTTACTGCATAGTAAACTATCAATACTACAATTTAAATAACAACATTCGAAAAAAAATTAAAAATTGTCACAGAAGACTAGACGAAATTCCGAGAAGACGCCATTTCATTTTTATTTGTCACTTTATTTTGACGTTTGACGTAGGCAGTAGCCAATCAAAACGCACGCACACACACACACAGTTCTAGTTTCTGTTTTATTATTTTTTTATGTTACCTTAGTCAAATACCACTTATTTATTAATACAACTATTTTTTTCTCATTTCTTGTTCAATATTTGGCATCTGTACTTAATTATACAATTTGTAAAGTAGCAGGAGAAGGTGAAAACTATCTTCCGGGACCAAAAATCCAATATTTTTGGAAACTATGCTCTCTCCCCTCCTCTATTAACTTAAATTTAAATATCCCACCTATGTTGATATTATACATTGTTAACTTTAAGGAAGAGCGGTGTCTCTTGCCACAGGCATCTTGTTTGCTTCAAAAGAGACACCAGCCTGAATATTGTAAGGTTTTTTTGAGCTTATGAATAAATCATTTTTTATTTTATTTTTATTAAAGAAAACTGCATAGAAAAGAGGTCACTATTATTCATAAATTTATATCTAATAACATCCTAGGAAGCCAATAAATACATTCTAAGATCTGTCTATAATATCGATAAAAATGTTGTTATCGGGACAGCGCTATATCCGCCATGTTTAGTTCCAATATGGCCGCAAAAAGGACACGCTCGTAATGTTGACACTTCGCGTCCAGAGTTTCCTTTGTCATTGCGTCTAATGGATATTAACGCAAAATCCAAACAGTATTGAAAACCACGATAATATTGACACACCAGTATTGTGATAATATTAAGCGTGTAACAGACCCCATACAACTTTGAAAACCATCATAATATCGACACCCCAGCCCGGCTAGTATGATAGCTTATACCGTCACGTTATATGGCCAAAATTTACTGAAACGTCACATAAAACGTGACGGTATAAGCTATCATACTAGCCGGGCAGTATTGTGATAATAATAATCGTGTAAAGGGCTCCAATCCGGTGCCGGAAGGGTGCCAGTGACAGAAAAAAACGCTGTTTTGATTGCTTAGTATCTTCATCTATTATTGGTCTGTGGTATAGTATATTCTTAATAGTTCTTTTTTGTTGATTGCTCGTCTTTTGCTCAGACAGAAATTAGAAAACGGCATTGCATTATTAAATTGACTCATACGTCAAATTCCGTGAGACTAGATAATTAGATTACTCTTATTTCTCATTTCTGTTTCTTTATTTTAACTTACGTACGATACGATATACTAATGTTGGGTATAGGCATTTGTATATTTTTGGTAAAATGCTAGATAATTTTGTGTGCTTATTAGGTCATTCTTTAGTTTTGTGGAGATTAGGAACTTTCTAGCCTCAAAACGTAGCGTTGGGTATATACTTAAATTTAAAACAATTTATTGTATGTGCTTTATTCAGTGGTTAAATCTGGTTTAAGAGTCGGTTCTTTCCATAAGCCAGGAGTGCAAAAATGCCATCAAATCAAAGGGGTTGAATTGCCAAGAACATTATTGAGCCTCATCTTGCGTTTTGTTGAAGGATTACTCTGCTAAAGCTTTATATTGATTTAGCAGCAAATTTTAATTTATATTGTTAGCAATTTAATTTATTATTAGCTAGCAGGCAGTTGAATCAAATTTTCTTTGTTGTAATTAATTGTGTTTTGTGTGTGTTGTCTCTTGAGAAGGTAGTAATTTCAAAAATGTTAAGTTTGCAGGCAAGGAACATGATGTTTGATTATTGATTCGATTAGATAATCTACAAATAATGTTTAAGATAAGTTAGAAATTAAGACTGGTATGTATGGATGATTATGTACTAGTAGTGGTCAGTGTAGTTCAGTGGTCAGAAAAGTTGTGTTTGTTCCACAAGTCCATCTGCGGTTTAGTCCACATTCCTTGGTATCTGCTCCCCTATCAACATCCAATATTGCCAGGCAAGTTGTCACTGTCTTCGACCGCTAACTAATAATCAAGGCATTTTTTGAAATTTAAAAATAAATGTTAATGAAAATAAATTATAATCTTACTAGGAAATTAATCAGCCTTAAAAAAGTATTGGCACATCAGAAATCCACCACACCACCACCACACCATATCAGCCCTAGGACGTCCACTGCTGGACATAGGCCTCCCCCAATTTCATGGGGGGTAAATGCCATAATCGCCACGCTTGGCATGCGGGTTGGCAATCGCAGTATCTCCACCGCACTGTAGGAATGCTGCTGCCCATTCCCCGGTGGTCTTGGTCGTAGTTTAAGGACATACCCGGGTCCAGGACATACCCAGACATACCAGGACATACATCAGAAATCACATACATATAATTATGCTCATTCATGACATTCAAAACAGTCTTGTCTTTATCAGTCAAACCAACGCAAATTTCGTGGAGGTAAAGTTTGCAGGAATTGCACAACTGCATATCCATAACCGCTTCAGTTTTGCATATTCGTACGACACAATACCAATAATTGTCTAGGCCAGGCCATATATTTTCATTTTCAGAGTCTCTCTCTTATATAGATGCTTTTCTTTTTACTGGAGTTTGGGTCAAAATTTATTTTTATTTGGTTGACAGTTGCAGTTTAATTTTCTGGGTGCAGCTTTTGGATATAATATTGGGTTGGTTTTTTTCTGTTCCTGCTCTAAATATGGATGCAATTGGTGAATGCAAATTTGACAACAAGTTACTTGTTTTGTGTTATGAGGGATATGAGAAGATCAAAGAGTATTTTCACAAGTCACAACTACTTTTTTGAGGTATCACTTCAATACAAGAAATGACAGAAATCTGCTCAAGAACTGTTGGCTAGATTTGGTGATGTGATGTTGAAGAGCCTTGTGAATTAAGGTGACTTTGCACAGGTCTATCTGACCCTATAATTAACACATCATGTGCGGTGGAGATATCTTACTCATAGATGACTCGAGTTGGTTTTGAATCGTGTTCTTCGAGATTTCTTGTGCTTCATCACTGTAGTCTCTGTTCGTAACAGCGAACACAAAATAGTCTTCGTCAGTAAAAATAGCTGGATTGAAGGGGTGGATTCTAGAATCTTTAAATCCATTTAATATGTTAGACTGGCTAAAAGTTTATTTTATTTATTTATTTTATTTGGACTTTCAACAATAAGTGCATTGATACATGGTAGTAATTACATTTTCACTTAACAGTTAAGCGCCTTATCAGTTAAAGAAGATCACCGCATGCACAGATAAAGAAGTATATGCCTAATGTATTTAACTAAATACAGCTTTAGTTTATCGACAGTTCTTGTTGTCTATACTCGCGGGTCGCGATGTTGGGAAGAAAGTTTTATGTTTATGAACTATTATATATATTTTATTTCTAAAATATTACTTAATATTTAGGAGCTTGCTCTTTATGTTGGAAAATGAAGTAAAGTTATGATCCAAGTCATCGTGGTATTGTTTGTGGATATTAAACATGCGCGTTAAAGGAAAATGTCGTCTAAGATTAGTGAGATAGATTGGTACACTGAATAGCTTGAGATTGCAAGGTCTGGGATTTCTAGACGGGATATGAAAATAAGTTTGTGATAATAAGGTGTTAATTAAGCCAGGAATGTTGTATATTGTCACGGTTTTACCATTCGTATTATATCTCGTTTTAATCGAGGAGTATACCGAAATGTCCAATGACTGCAATTTGTTACTGCAGTGCGATGGGAGGTGGGAGCGTCAATAACGTGATACCATTTTCTTTAGTATAATTAACGACTTCTATATTCACACGACTTTCGTGATTGTCAAGGATTAAAAGGACTGGATTGTCTTCGGAAGCACGTGAATGTTTCTTGAAGTGCTCTGTGTATTTCAAAAAACTTTTGTTAGTCATCTAATCTCTGGTATATATATGCATCTCCGTCTGAGCCGGTTGGTCCATCCGAAACAAAATGATCGCGATATTTCACACGAGGAAATATGATATAAGGTGGTATGACGTTACCGTTTACTACACAACAGACAGTCACTAGAGTGCCCCTTTCAGCAGAGGTGACTTGGCCCACTTGTTTGTCCTTTTTACTTCCTTACACCTTTGGGCACTTTTGTACGGTAGTGCACCCCGTCTCGTTACAATTGTAAATATTTTGAGCTTCAAACTTATACTTAGCCCTTACAGTCTTTAAATTAAAATAAAACTTCGAAACATTTTTTTTATTAAAACTCGTACCTTAATAAACTTGTGGGTTCCGGAGTCCTGAGGCTGATCTCAGGATTTTTTTTTAGGAAGCCACGAAACCAATCTTTTCCTGCTTTCTTCTTCTGGCTGCTGCGATCGCGGGACTGACCCAGTCGTATGCGTCGCGCTGGTATCTTCCGTTTGTGTACATAATCAATTTTTAAATTTTTTAAATTTTATTTTTCTGCATAATCTCCGTCCAATTCGATACATTTCGTCCAACGATGTTCCAGTTTTTGTAACCCCTCGAAAAAATACTAACCCTCAAAAATAAGCTTCAGTTTCAGTTATGACTTACTCATTGGATGAAAATCTTTTTCCACCGAGCCATTTCTTCATAGTTGGGTATAAATAAAAATCACACGGTGCCAAATCTGGAGAATAGGGTCGGTGCGGCAGTATTTCATAACGCAATTCTACTAATTTGGCTGTTGCGACTGCCGACGAGTATGCAGGGGCATTGTAGTGATGAAACAGTATTTTCTTCTTTGACAGATGTGGCAGTTTTTTCACAACTTATGCGTTATATTTCTCCAACAAAGCGGCATAATAAACGCCAGTTATTGTTTTACCTTTCTCCAAGTAATCGATATAAATAATTCCTTGGCTGTCCCAAAAAACAGTAGCCATTACCTTTCCAGCCGAATTAAAGGTTTTTGCTTTCTTAGGGGCCCGTTCGTTAGCAGAACTCTACTGTTTTGACTGATTTTTCGTCTCTGGCGTATAATGGTGAATCCATGTCTCGTCCACCGTCACGAATCGACGAAAAAATTCATTAGGATTTACGCTTCAATTTGGCTCGGAAGTTCTTACGCGAATTCGTTTTTGGTCGATTGTTAGCAAGCGCGGCACCCATCCTGCGGAAAGTTTTTTCATACTTAACAAATTATGTAAGATATGAAAAACTCGTTCAGATTAAATGCGTACAATCTCGGCTATCTCGCGTATCATCATTCGACGGTCATTCAAAACAATATCGTAGACTTTATTCACGATGTCTTCAGTGGTCACTTCCAGAGCCTTCCAGAGCGTACTGCGTCATTGGTGGTGATACATCCACAACGAAATTCTGTAAACCACTTGTGTACCATTCCATGAAATGGAGCAGATTCCCCATAATATTTTTCAACCGGTCTTCAGTCTCTTTGATAGTTTCGCCACGTAAAAAGTAATGTTTAATTAGCACACGAAATTCACTTTTTTCCTTTTACAACAATTTCTCGTTCTAATCTGACATATGACTCGATTTCTTTTTTATTTTTGCAATATTAAAAAAAAAAGTAATAACAGCTAGTAACCAAAGAGTTAAAAATTTGAATAAAAGTTTGTTTGTGAAAGTCTTTTTTTTTACTAAAAGTCACTGACTTATCAAACCGCCCCCGTATTAGGGGGTAAATTTATGTTTTTTAAGTGTAGGGGAATGCGGTGGTTTATTTTCGTGCAACGTGTGTATCATAATAATCATAATCATAATGGTTTATTGCGTTTCATGTGTACATTGTGATCTTAAAAGTTATATAGCGTCTCAACATGAACCCTGTGAGGGCATAGCAATGGATCTAAGACTAGGTACTAGCTTTTTGTAGCTTCTCGATTATCGGGTCCGAAGAGTGCTCTCCAGCATGAGCTATCCGGTGCGATTTTGACTCCGGTTTTTAGCTCAAGCTGAAGACTGCAAAAAGCGAGGGCATTTATAATTTTGCAAGAAAAAGTTATTAACATCTATAGATAATTGTGCTCTCTGCTGTGTACTTGGTTTGACCAAGTGTTTACTACTAATACCACAACCTAAAACAAAAAAAAAATCTTACCAATTGCACATTGATGGTGTGTACCCCTTTTCTATTTAAATATTGAACTCCATGTGGTGGAAAAATCTCCTCATGGGTACAATCAATTGTGCCCAATATATTTGGGTTGGGATACCAAATTTACCATGGGATCCTGGGATACATGGTAAATTGCCTGCCTTGAGGCAGCATTCCAGGAAATATTATCCAGCAACCCATAAGTCTAACATATTGGATGGTTTAAATATTTTACAGAAATAATCCGAATTGGGTAATTACCATAACAACCTACGTCAACATGGTATTGCAGGATTGGTCCAAGTATTTACTGACTGTGGTCTGTCCGATGCACAGCCCATGATCTTGTCGCCTATATAAGTATATATATATATATATAAATGTGAACAAATTCGGGCTCCGGCAACTCAAACGGATTAGATGCATCTCGTATAGTTCGCCGATGCAATTTGCGTGCCACTTTATCGGCAACATAAAGTGAAGCCATTCTAAAAACAATGTGGGAGGGGTTAGTTCTTTTTGAAGAATACGTATCATATATTTGTATGTCTTAAATGATAGTACATTACCTGTAACAATGTAATAATCTATGCCACTGAGCATATAATCACTAAGTTCTTATCAATGCAAGCAAACTCGCAAAGCAGTCTCAAAACCGTAATTTTTTTTGAACTTTTCAAAGCGTTATAACTTACCGGGGGTCTCGAGAGACCCAAATAAATTTATATAAGTTTTATACCGTCAGTTTATACGAGTATGTGCCAACATCACGAGGATGTTAGCACTTAACGTTAAAGTTTGTCTTGACGACAAACTCGTCGTTTCGAGACTTTTTTTCGCCCTATAAAGTGCATCTCGTTTCGATTGAAAAGATGAAATTTCGTCCGGCTCTACTACGCCACTGTCTTCTATACCCTATCCGCTTAACAAAGTTAATAGAGCACCGTCTCTGTTGCACTTTGTATGCAAATGAAAACAAAAAACAGGCAATGGGCGTAAACAACTGCACCTCACAGGCGGGCTCGGCTTACATGCCGTCGCTTGGAATATTTGTCTTCATTCATTCCTGATGAATCTCTCAGCTGTTGTATTATCAGTACTCATTTTTGGCTCGATGACCTCGATAACGTGCTTGATGCATTCTTTCCACGACTCAGCATTTACTTTACTAATAGCTTCATTGAGTAGCCTTTTTACTTGGACTAATTTAAATGTTCTATTATTATTTGCTATGTACCCGTTTACTTGTGACCATATTAACTCTATCGGGTTCAGCTCGCAATGATAGGGGGGAGGGGGGGGGGGGTAAGCGTAGCACGGTTTTGTTTTTTTTCTTTGCCATTTCGTCAATGACAAACGCCTCGTACCTATTTTTGTGGGCCTTCACTATATCCAACAAGTCTTTTTTCTTTGTCTTGGTGGGTGGCAATAAGTTTTTTTCTTTTAACCAATTTTCTATTTCATTTTTATTCACACTTGTATTGGGTATTTTTTCTAATTTTCTGGAATGGTACGGGACGTTATAGTTGATGAAATGAATCTTCATATAATTGTTGCACAGAGACAGAGCCGAAATCAGTTGAGACTTTGGCCTTACAGGCGTCGAATGCAATGTCTATTGCATTTCTGGAGTGATTACTCCAGGTTCGCACGTACGAGTATGTAGGTTTTCTCGCAAAACTTGATCACGGGCTTCGTTTATCGTGACGGACGCACTGCACTCGTAACAATTGCTGCACCGCCATAATGAAGTAGAATGATTTTCACGATTTTTTTGGATTTCTTGGGTTTAAGTAATACCTAAAACCATTTCTCAATAGCACATTTGCACCTCTTTTTCTTTTTATTAGAAACTTTCAACATAACGTTGAAATTTTTATTCATGTTGTTTTTCCATTTACCGTTCATCGGAAGTAGTTGGTTGCATTTCACAGAAATGTCACTCGTGATAAATCAATTTGATAGTTGTAAGTGGCCAGTATCAAGAGGGTACTTAGGTACGAGGGGCGGCTGAAAAGTAATCTACCTAACAATGAAACAAAAGATTGTAAGGCTAATTTTTATTTATTTTTCTATATAGTCCCCTGCTAATAAAATACACTTATAACATTTTTCAAATATTGAATTAAAGCCATTTAAAAAAAAAAACTTTCTGTTTGTCGTCAAAAAAGTCGGTAACCGCAGCCTTCGTTTCGTCATCGGTCATAAACCTTCGTCCTCTGAGGTCTTTCTTGAGAAGTCTAAACAGGAAATAGTCACAGGGGGCTAGATCTGGACTACAAGGGGGGTTATCAATGGTTTCGAAGCCATTGTCTTTAATTGCTAGCTTCGTTGTGCGGGCGGTATGCACTGGTGCGTTATCGTGCAAAATCAGAATTCCTTTGCTTAGTTTACCTCGCCGTTTTTCTTTTAGTGTCTCTCTTAGTTGATATAGTAAGTTTCAGTAATAATCAGCATTCATTGTAGTTTTCTTCGGTAAATAATCTATGAGCAAAATCCTTTCTGTGTCCCAAAAGATTGTAGCCATAAGTTTACCTGCCGATGGACAGACCTTGAATTTCCGAGGCGGCTTCTCATCCTTAAATTTCCACTGTAACGACTCTTGCTTACTTTCCGGGTCCCATTGTCGAATCCATGTCTCATCACATGATACAATTCTAGAAATTATTTCTTCCTCTTTCCCTCGACTCATGTCCAAAAACTCTTCGCAACATTTGACACGCCTCTCCATGTCAAATGCAGTCAACATTCTGGGGACCCAACGTGCACTAATCTTGGACATGTTCAAATGCTTATGAATTATTTCGTTGAATCGCTCTTTACTGACGCCCACATCTCTAGCTATCTCCCACTGCTTCGCTCGTCGGTCCTCTAATATAATTTTTTTCGTCCTGGCTACATTTTCATCGGTGACGGCCGAAACTGGTCTTCCGCTACGAGGATCATCATTCAGGCTCTCACGACCTAATTAAGTTGCCTTGACCAAAACTTTATAACAAATTTAGAAGAACACGAAATGCCAAACACACGTAACATATGCTGTCTGATCTCCGAAGGCGTATTCCCTTCTTTAGTCAGAAACTTAATCAACGCACGCTGCTCGATTTTATCCATTTTCACTTTTTTTACCGACATGTTCGAAACATTTTGAAAATAGAATAACAAACGAATATAAATCCATACCAGCCTGCATTATTTTTGTATATTTTTGACCAAGGAGGTTACTTTTCAGCCGCCCCTCGTACCTGTTGGACAAAATGCGTGATGGACGAAATACGTATTCGTTGACGTAATGCGCGTTGTACGATATGCGATTTGTATTTATGTACGTCTAATAAATAAAGAAATCGTTTATTCGTGACAAAGCAATGAATTAACAAAAAACAGAGACCGATACATAATTAATTTTGTCACGAAATGGTCACAACTCAGCGTGATGTTGGCAGAGCCAGCGCTGATCTTCCGTTGTGACCATTTGGTGAAGACACGGGGCGCCGCGACGCCATGATCGCACTCATTATCAACATAAACAAAAATTGCAAACACATAAAATACATCAAATCCACGACAAAAAACGAAATAAAAAGAAAAGTACGGGCAACTATATAACGCCATCGTGCAAACACCGTCTTACTACCTGTTTAAAAAAGGTGTGACACGGGCCCTCGACGGAATGGCGAAACAGAAACGGGCACAGGCGTTTTAAACTCGCTGAATAAGCCTTTTTGATTCTGAGTAGACGCTGACCGTAAACTATGTTCATATAATTTAATTTTGACAATACAAGAGATTCCACTAACTGGATTCGCAAAGCCTCACTTGAAAAAGGCCTAATTTTGTACAAAACTTTCAACTTGTAGAAACATCCTCTCACCGAATCTAAAATGTGTTTTTCATAACGTAGTTCGTCATCCACTAACAGGCCTAAGTTATGCGCTTCCCATTCTCTCTCAATAGGCTCATCCATCAACTTAACATCCTTTGTCCTCCTTTCAGGAGCAAGCCTAGACAGTTGTTGCTTGCTGCAAAAAAAAGGCCCAGGCTGATATCGTCGAATGATCCGTGTTGAGTTTTTGTATTGTATTATCAATTTCTGACTGTTTACACGAGATATACACTTGTACGTCATCCGCATAAAAATGATACTTGCAATGTAAAATTTGTGTCCCCATATCGGCAGCATACACAATAAACAAGATTGGACCAAGGATGGAGCCCTGGGGTACACCCCGTGTAAGCTTCATTCAACGTGAGGCTCGAAACGTAATGCGTGTTATACGAAATGCGAGTTGAACGAGATACGTGTTGGACGAAGGACGTATTAGACCAAATACGCGCGGGAAGAAACGCGCTTTGGACGAAGCTCGTGCTGGACCGAATACTTGTTGGACGAAATTAAGTTGAAATCAAATTTGGACGAAAAACGTATTGGACCTATAGCTTACGATTGGATACGTATCCGAATACGTACTGCTGCTCGTCGTGGCTGTGGATGTGGTGGCTGGAGGTCTCATACGCCTGCATGTACGAGACCTCGGGGAACAGAGCCGGCCATTTTCCTCCGCTAAATGTACCGTGCGAACCTAAAAAATACTTGCGATACAATCTGGTTGTTGGCCCCGCTAGCAACTCCCGAACTTGCTTTAGCGAGATCAAAACCGTGGAGTCGGGGAGAATGGGGTCCAAGGTCGAACCTGTGTGCAATTGGACAAATTCGATTCCCGAGGCGCTAAAATTACACATAGAATTTAATTTGTTCAGCACGGCCTGGGGCGGAGCTTTGAGCTCGTTCTGACAAAGGTAAAAATACACCCCCTGTCTGCTCTCGCAAAATAGCTTGGATCCGACGTTGAAAAAATAGTTAAAAATTTGCCTTATCTTCCGACCGTTTGCGACCCTTGAGCGTCGGGTTGAGCTCAAGCTCCACCAGGTAGGTCTCATGGTCCTTGGATGTGGTCGTGCGTCTGGGCTACCGATAAAGCAGCAGGGACTGGACTTGACAAGGGACATTCGGAAGGTGCGATGGGACATGGTGGGATTATTACATTTACATTTTATATATACGAGTCTAAAATGGAGATATTTAGGAGACGGCAGAACAATTTCTTATACCAACACCTTTGCCCGTTTCCTTGCGATGGGACAAGCAGCCAGCATCTGTTCCTTCTTATCCACGCCACCCATTACAATGTTATGGTCGTGGATAAGTGATAGTTGAGTGACACGTTGGCGTAGTTCCAGTCATTCGCTACTATTCCGCTGTAAAATAGTGGCTTTTTCGATCGTAGCTCTTTCAATGTCTGTTTTGTGCAAGCTGTTCAAGAAAGTTGTTTTTCTGAGGTCATATATTGTAATGTGTATGGTTACCACTGAGGGCTACACCATAAATATATTAAAGAAATTCGGGCGCCAGGCATTCAGCCAAAAAAAGGACCAGATAGACCAGCCGACTAGAGCGCTGGAGCTTTTAATCTCAAGCCCAGGTCTGCGGCTAAGAAAAAGTTATTCTAGACTGGGTTCACAAAATCAAACAAAGAATATCGTTAACCTGTTTATTTCACTTTCTTGGTTAAGCGTTCCCAGGCTAAATTAGGTTAGGAAACAATTTGGTAAAGTTCTAAATAGACTTAAAAGTTTAAGTTATAGTTATGTTCTTAACAAGATTTATCTAGGTTTTAAGATCTAAGATGATGGTCTAAGTTTTAAGGCACCTATTAAATGAAGGAAGATGTCACCGACCTTTTTTAAACGGAGTTACCGCTTAAAGAGCTAGCATTATGAGATTCCGGTCGCTCCAGGCTTGTCCATCGGTTTCCACAGTCCTCAATGGTAGGCTTCGGACTGGTTGGGCCGTAGCGGAGTTCACGCGCAGCACAGGTGGAATACTCGGTGAGATCCCTCCGAATAGGGTCTCCAAAAAATGAGTTCAAAAAGAAGCCATAAGGAGGCTCAGTAATAGAACTCCAAAAGAGGTTCAATAAGTTCAAAAAGAGAGATTAATAAATTCTCAACATGAGTCAAAAAGACTCTTAAAAAAGGCTCAAAAAGGATTATTAAAGAGTACTAAAGAGGATTAAAAAAAAGTACTAAAGAGGCTCAATAGAGGCTCAAAGAGGCTCAAAAGACTCAAAAGAGGATTATTAAAGAGTTTTATTTATATATTTATTTATAAGTTCACAATCAACATTTACAGTATTTAACCAAGCATGCTGATTAACTTAGTATTAAATAGGTACACATAGGCAAAACAATGTGAGAAATTAAAAAACAAAACATCCTTATGTTAGAATAGAGCTCGGTCTAGATCTGGCCTCCAAATAGATGGTGGTTGAGGACATGAGCTTAGATTCGGAGCTATGAAATATATCTAGGTCGCTGTCACTAAGTAAAATATCATTGAGTAACGTTAGCGCGCGAAGGAGTGGAGAGTGGTTGTGACTGCGCGTCCGCGCCGCCGGGACCGCGAGCAGCGGCCGTAGCCGGGGACGGAGCACAATAGTGGGAACCGAGGGAACCGATAAAGACATTTGTGATAGGAGAAAGGGATTGTGTGTCCTCTGTGTGTTCCTCGCAATAGCTGGACGAAATACCTCACAATAAGTGTGTCTCTTCGGACTTCCAAAGAAGAACAGGTAACCATACCAAGAATAAATAACGTAGGATAGAGTTTAGGATAGTATCCGTACATTCTATTGTAAAGAAAACGGATAAATGACTTCTGTACTCTTTCGAGCAAGAGTGTATACTGGAGTGTATACTGGATACTGGACTGGAGTGCTAAAGAGGATTAAAAAAAAGTACTAAAGAGGCTCAATAGAGGCTTAAAGAGGCTCAAAAGACTCAAAAGAGGCACCCAGACGGATGCCTCAAACAGAAGAAGGCAAAACATGGTTTATCCCTGGGATATCACCATCGATTAATCAGGATGATTCTCCTCCATAAGAAAGGGCAACGCGCCACTCGGGAACGACGCGTGGGGTCGGCATTTCGCCGATCCAAACGGATACTACATCCAGAAAATTCTCATTCGGCAGACAGGAGAGAAGTGTTCGTCAGCCGTCGCAGGAAATGCAAAGAATGACACATCAAGGACAACCAACCTAACTTTTTAAATATCTCCCTAGAGGTGGGAAAAATGACGTTTAAGACACCAAAAACGCTCCTAAATCGGTTTAAAATTGAGTAGAAATAAACTTGTCTCGAACGGTCTGTCACTGACAGGTGACAGCTAACGTCAAATTTAACATTGAAGGTTAAGAATTGGTGTTTTTCAAGGAGAAATAAAACAATTATGGATCTAATTATGTAACAGGGTTCCGTATGTGGTGGGTCTGTAAAGACGGATTACCTTTACTTACGTGTGAATGTTACTTGACGAGCCTGCGACTCGTCCACACTTGGTGAAATGCTCCGTGCTAGTCAGTAGATAGAAAGTCTCCAAGGGCGGGTAAGTTTCTTGAGGCTGCCGACTTTAAATGTATGGCGATGATCAGGGCGCCACACGTTTGATAACTTACTCCAAAACGTGAAGGAGTATGGACAGAGAAATTTTATGAAGGTTTAATACTTAAAACAGCAGATCAAATTTACAACAAAACATGTAATAATGTATAAAGTACAAACGCGAGAGCGTTCTTGTCAAGTTTTCCTTTACAGAGATTGTACTTATGGTCTACACTTATAAAATAGACAGGCAGGCTTTCTTAAAAGGTATAAGTAGTGACGTCTAACCAAGGACGAACGTCTTGGCTTCTATCGACAGAAAGTAGGCTTGAGAGACTTAACTTGGTTTATATGTTGTCAATTAGTGAGGCTACATAAATTTCTAAGGCTATTATTTACCCTAAAGCGCTAAGCGCAGGTTCCATAAGGGGAAAAAAAGAGAACACTGGGACGAAGTCACCTGTTGTGAGCGCCTCCGACAGCTTGGAGCGTCTCCGCACCAGCTGCACGCACCCAAGACTTCCCCGGAAGGTCGCCCAGCTCGTGGTGGCACGCGCAATCAGCACCGAGACACGCCCAGATGTCGGAATCGCGTCACGACGTTTGCTCAATCACCTACGCGAGTCTGGCCCCTCCCAAGGTGCCAGCTTTGCGATCACTGAAAATATTTACGACATTAAAAAAAATTGCACGATCACAATCTCCCGCGCACAAAACTTCCTAACACACGCCAAAAGAATTTCACAATTTCTACACTACCTGGCAAGAGACGAAACTAGACTTCAGAGGACTCGTCCACTTGTTCGCGCTGTTTACCGCTGACACATGGCGAAATCAGTTGTCACTAGACAGAAAGAGATTCGTTGAAATATGGCGTTCGCCGCAAGAAATAAGACAATTGCTCACTCACCGCTTGTTCATTGTGAAAACACCTTACTGTGTTGCTGGATGCTGATGGATCAAAGTTTCATACTAAGTAAAAAAAAAATGGCCGATGGCCGAAGCGAATTTTCACCCCCGAAAGCGCGTGGTCTTTCGTTCACATCGTGACAAAGAGTGTGTTCGCCTTCCGCTCTTGACAGCTCCCTCCCTCCGTCATAGATTCAACTCACTTCCAGTTTTGCCAACCATCCAAGGAGAAATGGGCCCTTTACACAAAACCCTAGTTCCCGTATTTCGCTACAAAGCCAAAGCGAATTGCGTATGCACCAACATAACAAGATAACATCAATAAAGTTTAAGTTTCTCCACGCGCCCAACAGATGGCGTTGACAGTCTCAAACAAGATGTGGCTCGCACAAAAATTCTACTGTAACATTACCGATGCAGTTGGAGAAAAAAATTTTTTTTTTAATTTTTTTTTTTTTTTTCAAAAAATTCTCAAAGTTCAAGAGTACTAAAGAACGAAGAAGCGAATACTAAAAAGAAGAAAATTTGAATATTCCTTCAAGAAAGCGCAATACCTTTTCCTAATCTATTGAGCTTAACCTAGGATGACCCCACATAAGGTCATCGACCCTTGACCTACATTCAAGTTACACCTAAAAACGAACAAGATAAATGCGGTGTCGCGACAGGTCGTCACGGTATAACAATAGAAGTTTAGACTACACTCTTAACAGTTCTAAAGAAATTCATTAGAGATTAAAACTATCGCTGACTGTACGTGAAGTTCTGTACGTTGACACAAAGTCCTGAAATACAACAATTTCAATTCACACGAAGAAACAACACTAGCCATGATATAGAATCTTGAGAAAGTATTGTCTAAGATTAAAACCAGCGCTTGTATATGTTATTAAAACACATACCCGTGATAAGACACCTATTCACTTTAATACACAAAGTAGAAATCCGACAGATACCAAAGAGAACACACCCTTTCCACACAGGAATCCTCAAATAATTAATGTATTTTAAGATTTATACTAGATCTGTCTATATGACCAGAGTAGAGATAAGAAGATAAGGACCGAATTACTTCGCTCAGTAATAACACAAGATTTAAGTGGATACTTAAGTTCCAAGCAGCTTAACCTATCACGCGTTTCGTAAACTATGGTCACAAACGTATCCATGTCCATGGGCGTCCCCACTTCCACGGTTCTACTCGTAATTACGAATCTAGCTATACCTATACCTAGTTGTGTATCGCTACGATACTCACCTATGCTACGTTATGCAGCCATGCATTTACCTAGCAAACTATATTTAAAGTGTGCATCTATTTCTTAAAATTTTATACTATTTAATTAAACTAACACAATCGTTGGCCGTTGCGAAAGTGTATCCTAATGTTGAGGTCGATTGTATATTCCGGGAATTTCGTTTGAGTGGATAATAATTGCGTATAGCAATTACCTAGGAAAGACTACGCTCCTATATTTAACTCATCGAATTAAGATTCTCAATTTATGTAAAATTCCATGTTTGGTTTAACATTGAACAACGCAATGTATAGATACGGTTCGTTTATTACCGGAAAATACCTACACGGATTATTTGTTAATCAATAATGACCAGAACACTTCCAATTCGAACGTCGCAGTATGGTAACGTTGTTACCCTTGTGAACGCCAGTGCGTCACAAAATACCTACAGACAGGAGTGACTCTAGAAGTATCGTTATTACTAGGATGAGGCCACAAACATACGGTGTACCAATTCGTAGAATTAAATTCATATAGGCACCTATACTCACGCCTGTTGTGTGGTCAGAGCACATAAAAATTAATTCCTCTCAGGCCTTAGAATGCAACTGACAGATTGGAAATGCATTAGTCTGGCTGAGACTTTGTTATGTCTTTGACATGCCAGATACCTAAAGACTTTCGAGTGTTAAAATCGCGAAATTATTAAGGTCGACTGTACATTTCAGAGGTCTCGTTTGAGTGTATAATAACTACGTATAGCAATTACCTAGGAAAGCAAAGTTCCTCTATTCGACTCAACGGAAAAGTTTCTCAATGTATGCAAAAGTCCATGTTTGGTTTAACATTGAACAACACAATATATGTAAACGGTTAGTTTATTACCGAGAATACCTACATGGACAATCAGTGATAGTCAGAATATTTCTGAGTAATATAGATCATCTAAACGCCAGGCTAAACACGAGTACACCCACATTCAAATGTCGCAGTATAGTAACGTTGTTACCCTTGTGAACGCCAGTGCGTCACAAAATACCCACAGACAGGAGTGACTCTAGAAGCGCTATCATTAACTACAGAGAAAACACGATGCACTAACTCGTATAACCTTAAAACAATCTTTATAAGATACGTCTAAGATACCTAGTTATTCTAAGACAAATATATATGTGGACGCACATACATGAAGATATATATAGATATAAACGCGACAGGAAAACGAAATTGTAACCCGTTAAATAAGCACAGAAATAGATATAGAATATTATTATTACAAGATGCTACCACAGTAGCCGAGATTTAACCATAGTTTAGAAGTACCGTTTAACCGGCCCCGCAAGGAAGTCAAATAGTTATGGGTCGCATATGAAAATATATCCTACATGCTAGACACAACCTACCATCTGGATCTAAACTTTAAGACAGAACGAAAAGGTCTATTTTAAGTTTTAATTCTTACTAGTTTTAAATCCCTTAGGTCGCATGGTCCGATTGACTAGTCCGATCAATCGGAATACGAATATATTTTTTTCCTGTTGGCTCGATTGATCGGACTATAAAGACTTCTCAAATCCTGTCAGTCCTACTATCGGAGTAATGGGATTTTAAAAGTTCGTCTAGTTCGATCGATCGAACCACAAGGTCGTTTTTTCTTCCTGTTGGATCGACTGATCGGACATAACCGTAGACTTGATATTTTGCTAAGTTCGGATGACACATAAAGGTTATCTAATCTTAACTCATTACTGGACACTGGCTTTTGATAAACTTTTCTATATTTTATTTTATGCGATGTCAGTTCATAATGTCAACATCTGATCTATGTCAATTTATTGAACCGGACGGACGGAAGGTGGAGGAAATAATAGATCACAACAAAATTATATTCTTACGCCCGCAAAGGTGGTTGCGTACTACTGAATAAAGCGCATCAATACCATAAAGCACAGATCACTGTAGCGTCTGCCTTAGAGTTAATATAAACTATTATCAAAGAATATGCGTATTATTCCATGGGTGTAAATCCATGAGCGGTTTTTAGAGAATAAGGGCTCTTAAGACTATTTGTTAGATCTTTCCCTCGAAATAACTATTTCGTGGTAGTAAAATTCCGCGCCGAAAGTGAGAAAACACTTTTGAGATGTTGGTAGATTACAAAATTAATCATAAAACTACCGGTCGGACAAACAGGAAAAATAAAAATTGTGTGATCGGATTAAGAGGATTTTTCAAGCTCTCGTGGTTCGATCGATCGAACTAGACGAACTTTTAAAATCCCATTACTCCGATAGTAGGACTGACAGGATTTGAGAAGTCTTTATAGTCCGATCAATCGAGCCAACAGGAAAAAAAAATATTCGTATTCCGATTGATCGGACTAGTCAATCGGACCATGCGACCTAAGGGTTTTAAATTGAGAATAGAAAACAAACAAAACTAATCGTTTGTTATAAAAATGACACTAATGCTTGCCTATTGCGTACATTGTAAGATACTTTTATGCAAGTTGACTAATTATGAGTCGTCAAACAGGGATCTATTTTCAAGAGAAAAGATCAGAAGAGATTGGATCGCGTTCCTCAACAAACAATTAAAACAATTTCTCTAACCTTCCAACCTCGAGAAGCACAGCCTTCAAACTCTGACATGAGACAGCCTCGACTGACACCTCCTTCGACACGAAACCGACGAGTGATCAGCCTTCAATACACCATCCAGCTTTCCTTCGCAGACCTGAAATTCGTCATCGACAGACAATCCTGAGATGAAAGTGTTCGCTTTTGTGTTGTCAAGTGAAATGCCTTTGGCAGATTTAAGTTGTTGTTTAAGTTCATCAACCGTATTGCTAGGATTTACATCTAGGCCTCTTGCTTGTAACTCAAACAGTAGTTCGTCCTTAGTGAGGGCATCAACTTCGATTTGTAATGCCATGTTTGACAAGTCAAATTAGTGTTTACACTTTATATAAAAATAAAAGAGATAAGTAAAAACAGCCGTTTACAATTATCTACACTTATCTTTTCTATTTAGTAAGGTAAGATAGGTTTAATACCTATTTAGTTATATTAATTTGCTTTATGCAGAAGCAGAAGAAAATAATCCTAAGTTTACAAAACAGAAATGTATTTATAAGGTGAGTTCAGTAAAACTCAAAAGTCTGTTTGACAGCTAGAATACAACAGTATTATCACAAGAGTATTATTATTGTGTTCAGTTGGAACACCAGTAGTATCCTTCACACTACAGAGTAAAGGTTGAAATTATTACACATCCCGCAGACATAGAATAAATATTAAAATGTTTCGACACAATGAAAAGTCAATATCAATATATGATACAGCTTATGTAGTAGGTTTTGTCGTTGTAACAATGTATATTAAGTATTTAGATAAGCCTCATATAAACCAAGCCAAGCAATGAATATTTATTAACAAAAAAAATCACCATACACCCAAAGCCGTCAGAATGAAACGAGAAACCTCAAATTATGCCACACGATGGGCCGCCAATTGTAACAGGGTTCCGTATGTGGTGGGTCTGTAAAGACGGATTACCTTTACTTACGTGTTAATGTTACTTGACGAGCCTGCGACTCGTCCACACTTGGTGAAATGCTCCGTGCTAGGCAGTAGATAGAAAGTCTCCAAGGGCGGGTAAGTTTCTTGAGGCTGCCGACTTTAAATGTATGGCGATGATCAGGGCGCCACACGTTTGATAACTTACTCCCAAACGTGAAGGAGTATGGACAGAGGAATTTTATGAAGGTTTAATACTTAAAACAGCAGATCAAATTTACAACAAAACATGTAATAATGTATAAAGTAGAAACGCGAGAGCGTTCTTGTCAAGTCTTCCTTTACAGAGATTGTACTTATGGTCTACACTTATAAAATAGACAGGCAGGCTTTCTTAAAAGGTATAAGTAGTGACGTCTAACCAAGGACGAACGTCTTGGCTTCTATCGACAGAAGGTAGGCTTGAGAGACTTAACTTGGTTTATATGTTGTCAGTTAGTGAGGCTACATAAATTTCTAAGGCTATTATTTACCCTAAAGCGCTAAGCGCAGGTTCCATAAGGGAAAAAAAAGAGAACACTGGGACGAAGTCACCTGTTGTGAGCGCCTCCGACAGCTCGGAGCGTCTCCGCACCAGCTGCACGCACCCAAGACTTCCCCGGAAGGTCGCCCAGCTCGTGGTGGCACGCGCAATCAGCACCGAGACACGCCCAGATGTCGGAATCGCGTCACGACGTTTGCTCAATCACCTACGCGAGTCTGGCCCCTCCCAAGGTGCCAGCTTTGCGATCACTGAAAATATTCACGACATTAAAAAAATGGCCGATGGCCGAAGCGAATTTTCACCCCCGAAAGCGCGTGGTCTTTCGTTCACATCGTGACAAAGAGTGTGTTCGCCTTCCGCTCTTGACAGCTCCCTCCCTCCGTCATAGATTCAACTCACTTCCAGTTTTGCCAACCATCCAAGGAGAAATGGGCCCTTTACACAAAACCCTAGTTTCCGTATTTCGCTACAAAGCCAAAGCGAATTGCGTATGCACCAACATAACAAGATAACATCGATAAAGTTTAAGTTTCTCCACGCGCCCCACAGATGGCGTTGACAGTCTCAAACGAGATGTGGCTCGCACAAAAATTCTACTGTAACATTTATATTAAACCGGAAGGCATGTAACAGGCGATGAAAGAAACATGTTACAATATTCTGGCATGTCAGGTTTTTGGCAGGTGCCAAAATGTTGATCTTTTAACACAGGTCGTGGTTTGATAATAAAAATTATTCTTAGGTGCTTTGAATTGTCTTTTCTGCATGTATATTGTAAATGGTGCACTAATCCGGATTGACTAGGCCCAAAAATATAAATGTTGAAGTGGACTGTATACAAATGACCGGTAGTTCCTCTCGTAAAATAACAGTGACTGACTCTACTCTAATTTTGGTGCCACCTTGGTTCTGCTTTTTCTTATGATTCGTAAAGTAAAAAAGAGTCCGGACGGATTGTAAATGGTTTATATTGTTTATCAGAGGTTATGTTCTTATTAAAACGTATTTTGAAGTTAACACTGTTTATAATTAATTTACTTATTTATAATGACTTTAACACTGATTTTATCTAAATCTAGGACACAAATGTCTAGATTCCTAAACTTTTTCTGAGCTGAGTTCCCAACGCGCTTTTCTTTCTTGTTCTGGGTTTCTTCCTTGGAGTGTCTCTTCGGTACTGAGTGAAGTACGCTGCGAACTCACCTCTTATGTTTCGCAATGGCTGACCGTAACGTGAGCACCCTGAAGTAGTGCCCGCTACGAGGCGCTGTCCGAGTATAAATAGGATTTCTTATAAATCTCGCGGTTTTCCGCGGATTGCGGAGGCTGTGATTATCTCACTGGCCTGTACTAAGACTCTGTAGTAGCGGTAAGGTACTATCGGCGTTTAGGCGTAACTACTACTTACTATTGGGTAGGCCAGGTACAGGAGGTTTGCAGGTCCAAATGATACACACCAAATCAATCCTTAAGCGGTATAATCTTCTCACAAGCACACACAAGCATAAAGGTAGGCAAGTAAATAAAGAAAGCGCGAGAAAGCGTAAGCGTTAACGAAATAGTCCTGAGCGCGAGCGACGTGCGTCTGATGTCGAGATGGGAGTCTGACTGCCGGCGCGGCCGCGGCGAGCCGCAGGCGCAGGCCGGCTGGTGACGTCACGAAGTACCGTTGGGAACCGGCTGCCGCGCGCTTGTGCACTGCGCCGCGGCGTCGACATAGCCGGGAACTTGGTAAGTAAATATTTGTGTCGAATTTGTATTTAGATATATTGATATTTATTTATGCCTGTGTATGTATGTTTGTATATATGTACCAACATGTTTATTATTGATAAAGTGTTATATGTTTTTATATATGTAAGTATATTTATATAATGTAGTTATTAGGTATTCTTTAATGTGTAAGTAAATATGTAACATTTATGTATATACGTAAATAATATGTATTTATTAATATATACATATAGGTGGCACCGCCACATCAGTCCCCCCCAGAGACCGTCTCACGGGCGATAATAATCTGGGAAGGTAACTCTTCGGCCTGATCTGGTATGCCTTATTACCTTTTCTTTTTCTGACTCTTTTAATTTCTCTTTTTCAGTTTCTTTTTGTTCTTTTTCAGGTTTTCTCTCCTCTTTTTCAGCAGGTTTTGCTTTTGTATCTGACATCGCCTCGGTGAGTAAGTATGCCGGCTTCAAACGGTCGATGGTTACGGTGGTAGTCTTCCCATTCACTCTAATCTTGAAAACCTTCTCTCCTCTTTCTAGAACTGCGTGTGGTCCTGTGTAGGCTGCCTGTAGCGCGCCACGCACGGCGTCTTCCCTCAAGAAAACGTGGGTGGATGATGCCAGGTCTTTGAATATAAAAGTTTTCTTCTTCGTACCATGCCTTGAGGTAGGCACAGGTTGAAGTTTCTGCGTTATATTCTTTAGGCGTGCAGTGAAGTCGGTGAGATCGGATGTTGTGTTGGTGCTAGGTTGGAAGAATTCACCAGGTAATCTAACTGGTTCGCCGTATACCAATTCTGCGGATGAACTTTGCAGATCTTCTTTGTAGGCGCTCCTTACCCCCAGCAGGACTAACAGTAAGGCTTCTGTCCAGTTATCTTGCGCATGGCAGGTAATTGCTGCCTTTAACTGCCGGTGCAGTCGTTCAATTAACCCGTTGCAAGCTGCGTGATATGCAGTGGTGCGTCGATGCTTGAAACCGATGAGCTTCGCCAGATATTTGAAAAGAGCGGATTCAAATTGTGCCCCTCGATCCGTTACGATATCTGTAGGGCAACCGAATCTGGAAATCCAAGTAGTGAGGAGTGATTTTGCCACAGTTTCTGCTGTTATGTCCATCATCGGTATCGCTTCAGGCCAGCGCGTAAAGCGGTCTATAGCTGTGAGGCAATATCGAAATCCTTGTGAGGGGAGTCCGGAGATGTATGGCCTGGGCTCGCTTCCGGTCATGCCTGTGTGTATTATCTCTGCCATTCTCCTCAATTCGCCCTTGTAGCTTGATGATATCCGTTCGGTCCATACTGCAAAAGCGGCTCCTTTAGATCCAGCAACCGGTGGGGCATGCATATCCAAAATATAAGCGAGAACCATACAAGTCTCTTCATTTCCTCTAACAGCCATATCTGAATGGTACTCTTGATCAATGATCCTACAATAAGGGAACAGTTTCACTGATTTTCCACTGCTTAAAAGAGTCTACGATCGATACATTTTACACTATTACGCAATCTTTTATTTTATTGCGTATGGAATTTCCAAGCATCATTGCGCAATCACTCGGGTTGTGTCATAATGCTTGCTGAAATGAATAAACTCGCCCTAAAGAGTTATTCCTTCCGCTTAGTGCGACAAGGTTCTAATATTTACGTAAATATGACAATATTTCTTAAATATTCCATTTTAAATAACAGGGTTACTCTTAAATTTACCTAGCTAACGTCTTATCTTTATTTGTTTCTAAATTACGTGCTAGGTACATTAGGGGCGGGTAGAATCTGTCGTCTACATATATATTAATTCGTTTCTTTTCGACTGCGTTTAATTTTGATTTGGGGCTTTTACCTAAAAGCGTTTTAAGTTAACATTATAAGTTTTGTATTCATACACGAATGCTTACATTACAAACAAGTAAGAGCTCGTTCCCACTACTGTCGTCTGTCGGGCCGATTTTTAATCGGTGTCGGCGCGTCTGTTCCCACTAGTCGGCTGTCGGGCCGATTTTTAATCGGGTGTCGGTGCCTCTGTTCACACCAGTCGGCTGTTAGCCACGACAGCAGCTGGTTGACAGTTTAAACGCGGTTTCTGTATACGATGGACATCGACGAAGTTGTTGTGATGTATTATTATTTGCGGAGGAAACGAAAAACAACTAAGAACAGAAGATATTGGGTACAACCAATTCTGAGGGAAAGGATTAATTTGGGAACATTTCAGAACTTAATAACTGAACTAAGAAGTGACAATGTTAAATTTTTCAATTATTTTAGAATGTCAATAACTACATTCAACGATCTATTGTCTCGAATATCAGGGAACTTAAATTATCAAAATACAAGTTTCAGAGACTGCATTAGCACTGAAGAAAGGTTGTCGATATTTCTAAGGTAAGATACCTAAAATGTGTTTATTACTAAATTTAAAATAATCCGCTATTAGTTTGTACTTATTTATTTCAAGAAATAACAGTAATCATGTTGAAAAATTTAAATGTTGGTAAAATCAAACTCCGACTCTTGTTGCGAACTCTGAGTTGAAGCAGGTGATGCAAAATAAAGTAAAACGATATTTCAAAATATCTTTCGTTCATTTATTTACGTATAATACACGCCCCGGCATTTTTTCTGAACATATTGAACACAGGTGCAGTTATAATAATGTCCACGCTCAATATAACAATTTTCAATACAGTTTTTGCAAAAGACATCGCTTATCAATAGCTGTTGGGGGTGCTTGTAACCAAAATCATTATTATTTCCGCAAACTGCATTTTCGGCACAAAATAATATTTTCTTCAGAAAGCATTAATTCACAATCGGGAATCATGGCAAAAAATATTTTCTTCAGAAAGCATTAATTCACAATCGGGAATCGGGAATAAAAGTTATTCTTAAGTTTTTTGGAACAATTAATCGGTCATTAAAAAATACTAGACTATTATCCATTGAAAGTTCACCTCTTAATTTATGATAATCATGCAGACCATCTGGAATATCCTTATTATTAGCAGGCCAGCCATTTTTAATAAAGTTTCTTAATAATTCTAATTCATTATCTATAGTACTTTCAGCTATTAGTAAAGTTTTTTGTTCTTCAGTACATTCCAGATTCTGTGCAAGACCGATGCAATGTATCACCTCATACATGTACGATTCATCAACATCATTAGAAGTCTGATAAGAGCGTGATAACAAGTCGGCTATAAACATTAATTTGCCTTGTAAGTATTTATAATCCAAATCATATCTTAAAAGTTTTAGCTTCAGTCTTTGTAATCTTGGTGACGAAACTTCATGAATGTGCTTTTTTAATAGACTCTCAAGTGGTTTGTGATCATTTAAAACTGTGACTGTTCGCCCATAGATGTAATAGTGAAATTTACGAGTTGACCAAACTACGCTTAGAAGTTCCTTTTCAATTTGAGAAAAATTGCGTTCAGCTGGTGTAAGACTTCGAGATGCAAAACAAACAGGCTTTCCTTCTTGCAGTAAGCAACATCCAAGGCCGTCTTTTGAGGCGTCACACTGGATCGTTATGGGTAATTTTGTATCAAAGTTCTGTAATACCGGGGCTGTACTTATTTTATTTTTAATATTAGTAAAGACATTTTCATGAACTTCCGTCCAAAGCCAATCCACATCTTTCTTTAACAATAACTGTAGCGTTGATGCAATATCAGCCAAGTGGGGTATGAATTTTCGTATGTAATTGACCATTCCAAGGAATATTTGCAATTCTTTTTTATTATTTGGGCTTGTAACGTGAACTTTCTACTAGGTATTAAGTAAAAATAAAATACCTAAATAATCAAATAATATTTGCTATTGTAGTGAGCGCCCTCTCGGGACAAATAGTAAAACTACGTTCCGAAGTGGGTCAGCAGCGTGCGCGCGCGGCATTTAACTAGGTGAGAGGTCGAGTTAGTTCTAATAGCCACCACCGCCCGAACCTACGGCGCTGCGGCGGAGATTCGTTCTTTCTGAATAACGGAGCGACAGAGCACGGACACGATCAAGATTAAATAATCGAGGAAAATGTCGGCAACATGGCCCTCATCCACTCCAGGCTTCGAGAAGCCAATGCCTCTCGCTACTTAGTTTAATCAATCCTTGATAATGTAAAAAACGGAGAAAGTCACCTACAAATTTAAACACAGAACCCAAAATGTAAGTACGACTGCTTTCAAACCTAACCTGAAGTTGTGAGCACGTGTTGGCTTGGCCGAGTATTTTGGTTACAGCTGGTTTTTGAATTTGTTTTAGGGGTTCTTAGTTTCACCTTTACATATAATCAACTAGAGAAGATGCGATCTTAAATTGGAAATTACACTTCAATCTGTGCCCGGTGTTTGAGCTGGTTTCCGCTCCACCGATACCCTGGTCCTGCTTCCTGGAGGCATCAGCGGAAGAAAACTGCATAGTGTAAGAATGAACTTTTAAAAAGGTTAGTCTCTCTCCACATTTTTATAAAAAGCGTATCAGTGACGTGAAAGGTGTGCGTATATGTAAAAGTGACTATAAGTGAAATTAAAGACTTTCTCCTGAATTTCCATCGTTTTCATTTTATTACCACACCCGCAGTAAGGCGCCCTGGGATTTTTCCGAAAAGAGTTTCATGCCTACGTTGAGTCGTAGTCGGTGAGTAACGTACAGGTTAATTATAATAAATACGTTATAAAGTGGCTGCCCATCGTTTGGCCTTAAAAACTGCGTTGTGGTAATAAATGATTAGTGCTTAAACCTTAAATTATTGTGAATAAAGTGTTAAATTACTTAGTTATTAATTTTTTGGTCAACCACGTGTCCACGTGGCCACAATTTTGAAGAACAAATTGAATTGTGTTATCGTAATAGGTATGCAGGATAATTAGTTGTGTATATTTAAAACGTTTCTACTAAATTAACTTAATTTTTTTTTGTCCCCACTTGCATACTTGTTACTTAACGTTATATACTTAATAAACCCTACTTAACTATATTGTAAACCTAAATTGTAAACTAAACAAGGAAAATGTCCGTTCATAAATATATAGACTGTCTGCTTAAAGATGAACTCATATATGAACTTGGTATTCTTGGTATATCCGCAGGAAATGATGTGACCGTGGATGCCTTGAGGAAGCAGATTCGCCAGGTGTTCAAATTGGCCAGAAGGGGAAGCATGAAGTGCGAACCAGCTCGGGCGCCGGACACAGACACGGAAATCAATATCTGCACTCCGAAGGTTGCCCATCTAGAATCCGAAATATCAGAACCCAGCAAGGTAAGTGACCGAAAACTTTGTGTCAAGCTATCACGGCGTGCCAACTATCTTATCGATAGGTTAGCGAGAATTTCGGAAAGCAGTCCCCAAGTAACTAGTTTACGCGGTCGAATAGTAAAGATTCTTAGCGTGGTAGACCAGTCAGAAAGTGAGGCAGACAGTGAATATGAGGATACTCATACTCAATCCCCCCGTATACCTGAACCCGTGGTTTACATAAAAGAAAAACCGGTTAATTTAAATACACTAAATTTAAAGTACGACGGAACCACCTGCGTACGAGTATTTATTGAAAGGCTAGAGGAACTTCGCCAGGCACGAAATATCCCTGAAAACCATATGTTGTCAGCATTCTCGGACCTACTTGATAAATCCGTATTACATTGGTATAGAAATAATAAAATTAATTTTCAAACTTACCCTCAGTTATTGCAATGTTTACGTGAGGATTTTGATATACCCGATTTAGATTATAAATTACTTAACGAAATTAGGCAGCGTACTCAATCTAGGACTGAAACAATTGTGGTATATTTATCGACTATGCAGGGTATGTTTTCTAGACTTGCCACTCCTCTTTCAAGCAAAGACCAACTTGAAATACTCATGCATAATATCCGCCCTGAATACATGAGAGACTTAGCATTTCAAAGCATTGATTCGATTGATTCGTTAAAACACCACTGTAAACAACTGGAACTAGCACGCTCGCGTGCAGACCAATTTAATGAGCCAAATTTTGGTAATTTTCGAATCACATCGGATTTACATGCCAGACCACCTCTAAAGACATTTAGCAAACAAGTTTCTGCGCTTGACAGTGCCAGTTCTTCTAACCAGTCTATAAAAAAATGTTTTAGATGTAATAAGACTAATCATTACACTAATCAGTGTAAATCTAGGGAGGTTGTGTGCTTTAAGTGTGGTATGAAAGGTGTGAAGCGCCCGGAGTGTGAATGTAGCCTTAGTTCAAAAAAACTAATTGCGCCAGGACTCCTTGACCAGCCAATTAGATCTGAACCATTGCGCAATGAAAGTGTTGAGGAGGTCTTGTTTAAGAAAAACTTTAACGACATTTTAGGCCACATTTAAAACTTAAAATAATGGACTTAATAGCATACGGTCTATTGGATTCTGGAGCATTCTGCTCAGTTTTAGGTCGCGATGCACACTTAAAATTTATTGAATATGGTTTTAAAATAAATGATTGCAATACTGATACGTACGTTAGAACAGCTGACGGTACGAGACTCCGTTGCTTAGGCTATATGTCGTTGCCCTTAGAATATAACAATACTATCAAGGTCATTAACTTTCGTATTATACCACATATAACGACGCCAATTATATTAGGAGTAGATTTTTGGCAGCAATTTCAATTAGGGGAAGGTTTGGTAACTGGACTCGAAGCTGATTTTGTTTGTGGCTCAGATATTAGCCATTATATAAGTTCGATTTCACCTAATGATGGCTTAGAGGAATATGAGTCTCTGACACAGGAACAAAAAGGGACCATAGACAATTTGATTAAGAAATTTGACACAATTAATACAAACAAAGTTGGTTTGGGTCGCACAAATCTAGCTTATCATACGATTGACACGGGCAATTGTAAGCCGATTAAGCAAAGATATTACCCTTTATCCCCGGTTAAACAACAAGCATTAGAGAAGGAATTAGACAGGATGCTTAGCTTGGGAGTCGTATCTCCGTCACAATCTGCTTGGAGTAGTCCAGTAGTGATGGTTGAAAAACCGAATGGTGACCTTAGGCTATGTTTAGACTGTAGAAAACTGAACTCTGTGTCGAAACCTGATGCGTATCCCTTACCTTATATTAGCAGCATACTAGATCAACTTAGGGATGCGAAATATCTCTCATCCATAGATCTTTCGGCAGCGTACTGGCAAATACCATTTGATAATGAGCTTTCAGCCCAAAAAAGTGCTTTTTGTGTCCCAAAAAGGGGACTTTTTCAGTATAATGTGATGTGTTTTGGCCTTATAGGGGCCAGTGCCACGATGCAGAGATTGATGGACAATTTGTTTGGTGCCGAATTCGAAAATAAAGTATTCTGTTTTCAAGACGACATAATCATCATATCTAGTACTTTCGAAGAACACGTCCAATTACTACATAGGGTATATGATAAACTTAAGGGTGCGAATCTAACCATAAATATGGAAAAATCAGTGTTTTGTAGAAGTGAACTAAAATACTTGGGATATTTAGTCGATAGACATGGACTCCGCATGGATCCATCTAAAATTGATATTATACTAAATTATCCCACACCGACGTCAGCAAAGGAAGTAAAACGGTTTTTAGGTATGGCTGGCTGGTATAGAAGATTTATAAACCACTTCTCTAACATTGCAAAGCCGTTAAATAAGTTAACTAGTAAACATGTTAAATTTGAATGGTCGGGTGAAGCTGAAGAATCTTTTAATCTCTTAAAAACCGCTTTAGTTTCTGCGCCTATTTTGAAATGTCCCAATTTTGACCTTCCATTCACGATTCACAGTGACGCCTCTTCCGTAGCAATAGGAGCGGTTCTTACGCAGACTTATGATGATGTGGAGCATCCCATAGCTTATTGCAGTCGCTCACTTAATAAAAATGAAGTTAACTATAGTACAACGGAGCGGGAATTATTATCTCTAATATATGCCCTAGAGCAATTCCGACCCTATGTAGAAGGTCAAAAATGCAAACTAATAACTGATCACTCCTCTCTTTTATGGTTCTATAAACTTAATAACCCTACCGGTCGATTAGCGAGATGGAGCATGAGGTTAAGTCAATTCCACTTCGATATTGAACATAGAAAGGGCAAATTAAATGTAATCCCGGACGCATTAAGCCGAGTTAAGATTGACGCAATAGGGTCAGCGACCTCACGCGACAGCTGGTATAATAAAATGTTCGAGAAGTGCCAATCTAATCCGCGCAGGTATCCGAATTTCTTAATTACAAACGATAAACTGTTTAGGTACACTAAAAATAAATACCAGCTGACGAGTGAGTTCGACTGGAAGCTAGTAGTGCCACAAGAGGACAGGTTAGGTATTTTAAAAACATGTCATGACGATCCTACAAGCGCGCACTTAGGCATTTTTAAAACACATAAACGTTTAAGTCTCCATTATTACTGGCCTAGAATGTACGAAGATGTTAAAACTTATGTGGGACAGTGCGAAGTGTGTAAAATGTATAAACCCGTCAATGTCGCTAGGCCTGGGTTAATGGGCAATCCCAAAGAGGTGAGCAAGCCCTGGATGTCCATATGCATTGACCTACTTGGCCCATTTCCACCTTCTCGAAATGGAAATACCTACTTAATTGTGTGCATAGATTACTTCAGCAAGTACGTCATGTTGCATCCTATACGGAGAGCAACAGGTGTCACTGTGGCGAAGTACTTAGAAGAACACATATTTCTCGTTCACGGAGTGTGCAAGACTATTTACTTTGATAATGGCCCACAATTTACGAGCGCGTACTTAAGGAATTTATTACTTCGTTATGAGGTCCCAAATATATATTCCAACCCTCGATACCATGCTCAAGTGAATCCAGCCGAGAGAGCGATCCGAAATGTCAAAAATGGTATCTCATGTTATGTAGGAAATGATCACCGAAGATGGGATGAAAATATACATAAAATACAATGTGCACTTAATACGGCAGTGAATGAAACCACGAAGTACACACCTTATTTTCTCGTACATGGCAGAGAGTTCATTAGCAAGGGAAACTTGCACCACTTAAACTCTGATGAACCAATACTTAGGTCACAAGTCACTGTTCAAGATCCAGATGTACATGGTAAAAAGTTGAGCGAGTTAGACACAATTTTCAAAAAGGTGCAAAAGAACATACATAATGCTCATGTCAAAAATACGAGACATTATAATTTAAGAAAAAGAAATATTGAATACAAAGTAGGGCAAATCGTTTATAAACGTACGTTTCATTTATCAAATGCATCGAAAAAATTTACTTCCAAATTAGCCCCTAAATTTCAAAAATGTGTCATAACCGCTAAACTATCACCGTTGGTATATGTTCTGAGTACGCCTGAAGGCAAACATCTGGGTAGTTATCACATAAAGGATATACTTAAACAAAATGATACATAATAGTAATTTTTGTAACATGTGTTGAATGTAAGATGAATGGTATGAAAGTGTTTTTAAAATTAATACGCGCGAACTATCTGGTTTAAATAAGTTATGGCAGAGATGAGAATGGAATGTGCATAGTTGCAGAAAAAACTAACTCGGCGAGCTCAAGTCGTAAACAACATCATTTTTGTACATGTATAATTGAGTTTGTTCGATATGTGTTATTTGAACGTGAATTGTAATATTTCTACTTAACAAAACGAGTTTAATGAAGTAATGAGATCATTGTACTTAAAAACTTAAATGTAGATGAGTAGGTACCTAACTTAATAATGAACTTAGATACTTTGATGCGAGTATTTAGTTTTCATATCTTATCCACCGGATAAACTTAATTTAATCATCGGTAGTTGTGATAGATTTATCTTAATATGCACCCACCATGTATACATGTGTGCATAACTATAACTTACGAGTATGAGATGCATGGAGGTCGTAGTCTAATACTACAGTAGGTGTTAGATATTTTAGTTTACGTGTTTTATCGATGTGCACGGAAACTTCTCATAACTTATAAAATCGCAACCTGCAATAGGTTGCAATTTCGTATCAATAGGTAATTGTTAGGTAGTAAGTGAATCTTAGCGTAATCACAATCAGGTTAATAGTGTTCGTAGCGAATAGGTATCAGTGTAGTGCGGCGGATGGTACCGCATGTTTTCTGTCTGCCTCACTGCGTGACTGCAGTAATTTAGTGATAAAATAGGTGATTAGGTGATGTACTTACTCTAATATAACTTAACTTTTTTTTTTGATTTAGCAAAAAGTTTTTGCGATACGAAAAACTTTTTAACCCGAGTGGGACGGATGTGTAACGTGAACTTTCTACTAGGTATTAAGTAAAAATAAAATACCTAAATAATCAAATAATATTTGCTATTGTAGTGAGCGCCCTCTCGGGACAAATAGTAAAACTACGTTCCGAAGTGGGTCAGCAGCGTGCGCGCGCGGCATTTAACTAGGTGAGAGGTCGAGTTAGTTCTAATAGCCACCACCGCCCGAACCTACGGCGCTGCGGCGGAGATTCGTTCTTTCTGAATAACGGAGCGACAGAGCACGGACACGATCAAGATTAAATAATCGAGGAAAATGTCGGCAACATGGCCCTCATCCACTCCAGGCTTCGAGAAGCCAATGCCTCTCGCTACTTAGTTTAATCAATCCTTGATAATGTAAAAAACGGAGAAAGTCACCTACAAATTTAAACACAGAACCCAAAATGTAAGTACGACTGCTTTCAAACCTAACCTGAAGTTGTGAGCACGTGTTGGCTTGGCCGAGTATTTTGGTTACAGCTGGTTTTTGAATTTGTTTTAGGGGTTCTTAGTTTCACCTTTACATATAATCAACTAGAGAAGATGCGATCTTAAATTGGAAATTACACTTCAATCTGTGCCCGGTGTTTGAGCTGGTTTCCGCTCCACCGATACCCTGGTCCTGCTTCCTGGAGGCATCAGCGGAAGAAAACTGCATAGTGTAAGAATGAACTTTTAAAAAGGTTAGTCTCTCTCCACATTTTTATAAAAAGCGTATCAGTGACGTGAAAGGTGTGCGTATATGTAAAAGTGACTATAAGTGAAATTAAAGACTTTCTCCTGAATTTCCATCGTTTTCATTTTATTACCACACCCGCAGTAAGGCGCCCTGGGATTTTTCCGAAAAGAGTTTCATGCCTACGTTGAGTCGTAGTCGGTGAGTAACGTACAGGTTAATTATAATAAATACGTTATAGGCTTTTCATATTAGTAATGGCATTAACTCTTTCAGGGTCAATTTTCATGCCTTTGTCAGAAAAAATATGCCCAAAATATTTGACCTCTTTTAGTTTGTATTGAAATTTATTTTTATTAAATTTTACATTATGTTTCTTAGCCCGCTCAAAGACTTGGTTTAATATTGCATCATGCTCCTCTTCTGTGTCACCACAAATTAGCAGGTCATCACAGTACACAATGACGCCTGGGATGTCTCCAAAGGCATTTTCACTATACTTTTGGAAGACTTCCGGGGCTACGGAGATTCCGAAGGGACATCTTAGAAATTTATAGCATCCAAATGGGCTGTTGAATGTGCACAAATTACTTGAAGCCTCCTCTAATTTAATATTATAAAACCCATCTGAGAGATCCAACACCGAGAAAAACTTCTTATTACTTAACTTTGGAATGATTTCATCTAATGTTGGGATCAAGTGGTGCTCTCTAATTAGAACCTTATTTAGGTCCTTGGGATCTAAGCATATTCTAAGTGAACTATCCTTCTTTTCAATTATTACCAAATTGCTAACAAAACTATCAGGGTGATCTACCTTAGCTATGACTTTGTGCTTCACCAGAGCCTCCAGCTTGTCCGCGAGGCGTGTCAGAAGCGCGTGCGGCACTCTGCGCGGGGGTCTCACCACAGGCTCCACACCGGGTCGAATGCGCAGCTGCAGCGGCTTATTGAACTCCCCAACACCCTGGAATAGTTCAATGTTCTTATTAATAAGAAAATCTTTACTTTTAATATTAGCACCAATATTTTCCATTAAACTATCAGTTTTTACAGTATCAATATTAGTGTTATTTAATAACTCAAGTTTTATTAATGAAGCTAACCCCAAAATTGGTCTGACATTTTCATTAATGATTAAAAACTCAGTATCAATACCATCATTACTTTTCATATTATTATTAAAGACCTTTAATGTGACCCTGCCAACTGGGATTAATTTCCCCCCACCGAAGACCTCTATTATGGTTCTTGTCTCAGACATTTTAATATTAGGATCATCATCGACAATTTTTTTCAAAGCACTTAGGCTAAGCACATTTATTTGGGCTCCGGTGTCACATTTAAAATTAACCCTTTTATTTTGAACCCTTAAAAACTCTGCCCACTCATTATTACCAAAATCAATTGAATATACTAGTCACAAGTCCTGCACTGTCCTGGCCTCGTCACTATCTGTGTTATTCATACAATGAACCCGACTTTGCATAAAAGTACAACCCACTCTAAAGTGATTCAGTCTGTTGCACTTTGAGCATGTTTTGCCATAGGCTGGGCACTGCCTTGGGCCATGCTCAGTGTCACATTTTTTGCAGTGATAGAAGGATCTACTGTAGTGGGCCTTACTACCCTTCTCACTTGAGGAGTGAGGCTGTTTTGTTTTATAATTATTATTAAAATACTTAGCTCTAGACTGTTGGCCGTGCTGCTCCATCCTCTTAGACCGCATGGCATGCACCTCCGGATTGCTCAAGGTCTTCACAAACTCCCTAGTGAGTTCCACAGACCTGCAGATGTCCACAGCCTTTTCTAAAGTCAATTCCTTCACTTCAAGGAGCTTCTGTTGCGTTCTTCTGTCTTGTACACCGATGACAATTTTGTCCCGAATCATCCTGTCCTTTTGTTCGCCAAAATTGCAGTTCTCCGCCATTTTCTTAATTGCTGTGTAGTAAGCATCAAATGACTCCCCGTCTTCTTGATTTCTTTTGTTTAAATTATAACTATTAATTACTTCATTTTGTTTGGGTTGGAAGTAATCGTCGAAGATCTTGATTACGTCTTCTAGCTTGTCCTTCTCACTATCTTCTGATCTGAGCACATTGAAATACAGTTCTTGAGCCTGCTGCCCTATGCAATTAATTAGAATTGCAGCTTTTCTGGGTTCGGACAGCTTTTCTAAACCAGCCGCTAGCACGAAGTTCTTGAAAGAGAGCTTGAACCTTTGCCATTGAGGCCAGCAATTTTCTAGGTCGTCTAGGTTAAGACCTTGCGGCATTTTATATTCCACCGCACACATATTGTCCAATTTAAATTCCGCTTTGCTCTTCTCTTCGTTGCTCATTAGTATTAGAACACTTCTTCATGCAATTTTATCTTCTTAGTAGTTAATATTAAGTTATCGGTACCGGTGAAAAACGTGTTTTGCAGGTTATCTTCGTAATCCGTTTTAATCTTCGTAGATTCTTCTCCGATTCGACTGCGCCATGTATTGTTATATAATAAAAGATGGTCTTCCGGTCTTCAGTGGTTTATTTGGATAGATAATTGATATTTCTAATATCTTAATACAAGGTTTCGTGTGTTCGCTACAAGGGGTTGGATAGCAGAGAGAACTGTCAAAAGTGACACTGTAGACAATGACAAGACTGCGTTTAGATACTACAATACAGATATCACCGATTTTATACTGTTACATTGTGCCTTAAAAAAGGTTGACATTCAAACTGTACAATCATTTGAGTTATCTGTTCGTAACACAGAAATTCCATCGTGCAGTGAATTCATTGCATTTGTGCAAGATCAAGTAAAAATATTAGAAAGATCGAGTAATAATAATTGTACATATACTCCGCGAAATCACGCGAACCATTCGCAAAGGTTAGAACCTACATCGCGTGCCTACAAAACTTTTTACCTTTTGCTTGATGTGCCACGGTGCAGATCATATGATTTTTAATTGCAACCAGTTCAAAAATCTGGGATCGCCTCAATCACGATATGATTTTATAAAAGCAAAAAACGCGTGTGTCAATTGTTTAAGTTCAACACACATGATTTCCAATTGTAATTCCAAACATGTTTGCAATCATTGCCAAAGAAAGCATCATACGCTTTTGCACTTTTATAAAACTAATGCTTCTTCGAGCAACAACAACATCGCGCCGATACAGCTTCATACTTATACTCAAGAAAGCGCGTGCAATACGACTCCGGACGTACCAAATGTAAACACGCTTGAATCAGATATTCAGCATAATGCTGATGCTTTTACGGTCGAGTCTCCTACGCTCAATTCTCACACGATAGCTCAGGCGGCAAATAGTCAAAGCTCTAACGTAAACACGGCCACGGTATCGCTAATTGCGAAGTCCAAACCTCGCAATACGATACTTTTATCAACAGCACAGGCGTACGCATATGATACAAAAGAAAATCGTAAAGTAATTCGTCTTTTGTTAGACAATGGATCACAGAATAATTTGATCACATTAGAGTGTTGTACGGTAAGTTACTCAACTTACCGATAACTCCTCTTTATAATTCGTCGTTGAAGGGAGTCGGCTTAACTTCAAGGCCCATACATGGTTACGTGTACTTGACCGTAGAGTCTCGAGTTTCGGCGCACAAATATTTTATTGAAGCGCTTGTGGTAGATCAAATTACAGATAAATTACCTGCTCGTGAGATTGACTTGACCGGTGTCAACTTCGGTAATGAGGTACCTTTAGCGGATCTCACATGGAATATTCCGGGTACTATTGATTTGGTACTAGGCGCTCAGTTGTTCCCTTACATTTATTTAGGGAACCGAATTAATACGAATTTGCGCACACCACCAGCATTCCTAACTACCTTCGGCTATGTTCTAATGGGCGATGTACCTATCACAGCCCCCGGGCCTGAACCTGAGCAATCCGCTCCATTTACTGCCTTTACAATGAGCGATCTTAACAATACGCTTCATAAATTTTGGGAATTAGAGGAAATCCCAACTAAACGATATTTTTCACCGGAGGAAGTTGAATGTGAGAACGCATTCATCAAATCAGTAGCCCGCGATGAGAAAGGCCGGTATTCTGTGGAGCTACCTTTTTGTAGAAACCCAGTAGATTTAGGGAGCTCTCGTGCTGTAGCGCTACGGCGTTTTCTTTCACTTGAACGTAAATTCAAACATTTACCCGAGTTTAGAAGAGATTATAATAATGTAGTCATGGATTACATAAAAAACGGCTATTTGTCTGAAGTGACAGCTAAAGAAAAGGAGGATGAGGGTTATTATATCCCGCATCACGCTATTATCAGGCAGGAAAAATCTACAAGTAAACTTAGAATAGTGCTAGATGCTAGTTCTAAGACACATACGGGCCTGTCGCTTAACGACGTGCTTCACACTGGACCGAACTTGCAAGCTAACTTGTTTTTGATGTTGTTAGATTTTAGACTATTCCCAGTTGCTCTGACTGCTGACATAAAACAAATGTATCTTCAAATAGGTACGCCTGAGTCACATCGAAAATATTTAAAGATTTTGTTTCGATTTGACGAAAAAGAGGAATTACGTGCGTTTCACTTTAATCGCATCCCATTTGGCTTAAAATCTAGTCCTTTTATTGCTATGCGTACCATACAGCAATTGGCTACAGATGAAGCTAGTAGGTTCCCTGAGGCAGCTATTGTTGCTCAGTCAAAATTATACATGGATGATTTAGTAACTTCCATTCCGGACATCGATACTGCGAAATATTTGGCGAAAGAACTGATAGCCTTGTTTAAATCAGGCTGTTTCGACTTATAGTCTAGTCATTTTACGGTTTTGAAAAACATTAATTAATAATAGCCTGGGTTTTTTTTCTCCATTATAAACACATATTCTAAGATACTATATTTATGAATCCTATAAACTTTCCACCCGGAAGTAGGTACAAAAAAACATCGTCAAACAAACGCCGATTTTTTAAATTAAAAATAATAATACTGGTTTTTATTTGTCAACATAACAATATTATTGTTTTTAACTAGTGAAAAGTGAAATCCGTCAAATTATTTTCACGTAAAGCCGGTAAATTAACAAGATGCAAGGCTTAGGTGAAAGATGCCCTAAAGCGATAAAAAGAATTCGTAATAAGTAGTACTGTGATTCAATTCTCATAAAAAATATTAATGAAACAATCTTCCCGAAAATCCTATTGATTTTTATTTTGGTTGTATATGCGTATACATTTACTCCGATAAACTATTGGGAAATATGTTTATAGAAACAATTTATGTCTTAGTTTAACATAATAATATAGATCATTAAACTAATACACAAATCCTGCAAAAAAAAGTTTACGTAAAGCATAATCCACAGTTAAATAGTCCTTTTTAATATGACAGCTGAATATGAACTCTTTATGCTAATAATTAGGATCACATTCGCTCGCACTGGCGCGCAACGAGTGTTTCGAGGCGTTCGCATTCAAGGCCGCGCTTTTCGGGCCCGACGACATAGATATTAGATACCTATAAGTATTACCTACGCATACCTATAATTTGTATCGTTTCTTACCGCACTCTTCAAAGTAATGAAGAAATGACTTTACTTTGTTATTATATTATTATACCTACGTTTTTATTGTAACCCATCAAGAGAAGAGCCCTTTTAAACCTTTCCTAACGTATCTAAAATAAGTGACTATATAGGCTCAATTGTGTCGTTCTCTGAGAAAATGGACATAAATACGATTGGCGCTTACACCATTCATTACTAATGATGCGCTAGTATAATAGCAATGATTCACGGCGTAATAATGGCGTAAGCGGTAACGCACTAATAATGTATAAAAATAAACATTGTAGTAAAAAACAAACCAAGAATTTTATTACATCAATATTTTTTGATGCCATCATAATTATTTAGTGTCAGTAATATATGTCATTACCAACATTGACAACAAATAAAGTCTACTATAAATAAAATAGCTAGAACAGTTCCTAGTACGAGATCCAGCTGCAAATCTAGACACGCGGTAGCGTGTCCAGCCAAGTTCACCCCAGGAACTGGCGGACAGCAGCCGTGTGTTATTTTACACGAATCGTTTGGAGCCACTTTTGACCCCCCAATAACTCAAAATCTATCTAACATAAAAAAATAAATTTGGTACATGTATTAAGATCCTTTAGAACAACTAGAACCCCACATTTTTTAAATATAGGTTTAATAGTTATTGAGATATTAAATTCCAAAAAACTGCATTTTTACCACTGACGGACAGACTGACTGACTAATAATCAAAAACCTAACCCACTCCCAGGTGACCTAGAAAGCTGAAATTTGGAATGTAGGTTGGCAATTGTGTGTGTACACCAGAAAAAAACAGAAAACAGTGACTTTTTTATTAGTATTATTATTATTTATGCTAGTTACCTCGGAACTCCGTCATTTATTAACCGATTTGGAAGATTCTTTTTTTCTTTGAAACTGCATACTTGAGGGGTGGTCCCATAGTTATCAGGTAAGAATCTGATCATAGGGTCCTGGAGAAATCAACTCTTTAAATATTTGTGGTGAACCTATAGCGATTTGGGTATTTTGTATAGTAACTCGTGCATTCGCTCTTAAAAAGCACCATTTTGCGAAGATTGACCGAATGTAATGATATCCCATCAAAAACATAAATTGCCAAAAGCCTTAACTTGGCAGTTTTCTATGCAGTTTGTAATAATACCATAAAAATTGTTGGATATTTAAGAAAACTGCTTGACTCAAAATGCACTAAGCCGCAGTAAATTAGTTTTACTGTAAACAGTCTAACGTATGCGGAATGAAATTTGCACAAAATTTTGATACAAAATTTTAGGTGTAAATGATTCTATATTTATAACTTGATATTATCTTTTGTTTTCTGTAATATCTGTCAAAGTGTTGTACAAATCATTCGCATGTAAGATTTGTGTAAAAAAAATTTGGCAAATCTCAAAGAAATGCGTCGAAAAAACCATGTGTGATTTTCGCGACACACATCCAGACTGGCCGAAGTCGAGGATTGTTAAACATTTTATAGAAATGAGGGAGAGCCGTAGGACGGTTTATAATATATTGTCATCCTATTCCCTTCGACATAAGAGTACTAGAAAATCAGGTTCGGGCAAAGTGTGTTTTTTAAGCCGATCTTTGAAAAGAAGCCAACTAAAATAAATTACGGCGGGTCGGGTAGTGAAATCCTACAGAGAACTAGGATTTTTTTGAAACTGTGATCGCAAAACAGTGAAAAAGTATCTACATGATATGGGCATTGCGAAACGAGCAAGAAAAGTAAAACCCATCGTGTCCGAAAATCAAAACTTACCCAGAAGAAGAGTCTTACAACTTTGGTCAAAAACATATTCTATGCAAAAAATGATGTAAAGTGCATTATGGACGATGAATCCTATTTCACTTTAGACGGCAATGAATGCCAGGGTAACATTTATTTCCAAAACGCCAATAACCCGAGTGAAGAATCAGTAAAATATGTGGAGCAAACTAAGTTTCCAAAAAAGGTTTTGTTATTAATTGCAATTAGCCCTCGTGGCATGTCGAAACAGGTGTTTTTTGAATCTGGGTTAGCAGTCAATGCTGAACGATACATGCAGGGTTGTTTCCCGATTGTACGTTACTTTATGAAAACACATCACAGAGGAACTAATGTTGTGTTTTGGCCCGATCCAGCATCTAGCCATTATTCAAAAAAGACCCTGGCTAAAATGGAGGAGCTAGGAATCCCATATCTACCAAAGGATTCAAATCCGCCTAACGTACCACAACTTCGCCCGATCGAAGATTTTTGAGCCAATCTAAAAAGGCGTGTTTATGCGAATAATTTCCGGCCAAAAACTATACATGCTCTAATTCCAAAACAATAATAAATTAGAATTAAACGAAATGCCAACATCGACTTACACAACAGCCATGGATAAAGTGCCAGCAAATTTTCGAAAAGCAGCACGCAAAGGCCAAATTACTTTTTACATTAAATTTTGTTAATAGATTGTTTATAATAATTTTTAAGAAAAAAAACCGACTTCAATGGGGAAGGCCGGTGAAAGATTATGACCGTTGAATTATGATATGGTGGTTTCTCCCCTCATGGAGCCACCAAAAAATGACCGGTGAATTATGATGATATGATGTGGTGGTTTCTCCCCTCGTGGGACCACCAAAGGATGACCGTTGAAATGATGATGTGATGTGCCGGGTGATGAGTTTTCGCGCTGATCCTTTGATATGTTCTATATATATGGCTCCCGCCGTATTATCTAATCGTGCTAAAGTTCTTTTCCCATCATGGGTGCCACCAAAACGTTTTTATACGTGTCGTTTACACGTGTTTGAGGTTTAGAAGAAATATGAACTTCACTGACTTTTGATAACTTTACTATACACTGAGCGTTACATTATTTCACCTTATAATGATTTTATTATGAAATGAACCTTGATTATTAATTGACTAAGTTGACTTGAAAAATAGCTCGTTCCACCCTGACTTGGAAGGAAGCAGTCACAACGCCATCTTGAATTCTTAACCTCCCCACTCTATGAATTATGACCCGAATGCCGGCGGCAAGAACCGCGGCGCCCTGCACCGCGCGTATAGCGCTGTCTCTTTCTCGCGCTACTGAGTGTGCGAAAGAGATATCATTTATGAATGTGAATAGAGGAATATGTTCGTTTTTAGTGAACAGATTATTATACTTAGATGGTGCAATCTTAGATTCCATACATTAAAATAAAAATGGCTATAAGTATGTTTATAATCGTAGAAGACTAAGTACTCTGAATTCCTCATGGAATCATGGAAAAACCTTGCTTGCTTGACAAACAAAACGAAGAGAACAAATCGCCAAACTTGAACTACGCGTCGTTGAAGAGTTCCGTTCTGATCATCATCAGCAGTTCCACTTCATCAAATGTCACTTTTATGAATGAAAATGCTTGATTAGTTCATGAAAATACTAAAATTACTATTTGTGTGCCTTTCACATTTGAGGAGTTCCCTCGATTCCTAATGGATCCCATCATCAGAACTCGAGCATGACAAAAATCAATCGTGAAAATAGAACTTGCTTAACAAACACAGCTAGGAGGACAAATCGACAAACGTGAACTTTTCGTCGTTGAAGAGTTCTGTTCTGATCATCATCAGCAGTTCCACTTCATCAAATGTCACATATTCGTATGATAATGCTCGATTTGTTGATAAAACACGAAAATCACTTTATGTTTGCCTTTAAGATTTGAGGAGTTCCCTCAATTTCTCATGGATCCCATCATCAGAAATCGAGCATGACAAAAATTAATCGTGAAAATAGAACTTGCTTAACAAACACAACTAGAAGGACAAATCGCCAAACGTGAACTTTTCGTCGTTGAAGAGTTCTGTTCTGATCATCATCAGCAGTTCCACTTCATCAAATGTCACATTTTTGGATAAAAATGCTCGACTTGTTGATAAAAACACAAAAATCACTATATGTTTGCCTTTAAGATTTGAGGAGTTCCCTCAATTTCTCATAGATCCCATCATCAGAACTGCGTTTTGACAAAAACAGGACCAACTTGGATGTATATACTTACAATGAAAAAAAATAATTCCAAATCGGTTAAGTCGGTTAAAAATATATAACATTATCATTATATTAAACATTTTTTTATAAGGTTACAAATATTGGGCAAATTTCATTCCGCATACGTTAGTGCCGGACTTGGCACCATTTCAGAGAATCTACGGAACTTGACACCCATTTAGATCTCAATTCTTTTGTCGGTGAAGACAACAACCAAGCATGGCATATTCTTAATATTGAACTTGGCTCCCATTTTCACATTTATGTTTTTGATTGTATAACTGTACCTCAGCAGGAACTGTTATTCATTAAATTATGAAATGAGTATCAAAGAAAAATAATTTAAAGTAAATTAGCCTTTATGTCAGTTAAATGAGTTCACTATTAAAGTATTGCATATTACCACAGATCAAAGAATACTATATTACCTTGATAAAGAAATAGGTAAGACTAGAACTAATAAAAGACGGTTAGTTCGTGTCGCGAATGGCTGCGATGCGTGCCGTGCGGTGCGGTACCTACGATACGAGGCGGCTGGCGGTTATTTCCCTGCCGCTGCCTGCGGGCTGCGACCGACCAATCACGTTAACGCTGCGGCTCGCGAGCGGCATTTTTAAAGCTAAGTTTACGGGTGGTTGTAAATAATTAGTTGCAATGTATTTTATAAAGCGATTTGTACATTATTCAATGAAAGAGTGCTGATAGTAAAAATCCCAAAACTTACTGATCAATTTGCATATTTTTTTATTGCCAAATAGAAATTACCCCCTAAAACCCACCCTCCGTTGTTGTTTATTAAACGATTGGTATGCAAGTTTGATGTCCACTATAATTAATAAATAAAGAAGAAACTTAAAGCCAATTACTATTTTTAGTCAGGCTAATATGGTAAATGAAAAAAATGTCAGGGGCTAACTAAATATAAATGTATCATTCCTTAATTTTATTCAAGCGATTTTTCATCAGTAATACAAAGCAAATAATAATTTAACAAAATAAATAAATAAAAGTTTATTAACAATTTAAGCCAATTTATAAGGAATTTATTAATTTTTAAATATTTATTTAAATATCTAAATTACTTATATTTTGTCGGATTATATCTCAACATCATAACTAGAATTATGATATATCCGTTACGCAGGAAAACTGGGCTATTATGAATTATTTCCATTTCGCCATACTAGCGGACCGTAAAATGACTAGACTATTAGTAAAATGGGCAAGTAATTCAACAGCTCTGCTGGATAGCCTTCCACATTCTCATCGTGCTCCTGTAAATTTTGCGGATGACAACAGTCACTTGGCGATTCTAGGCCTTACGTGGCGACCGAATCAAGATATGTTCCAATTCACGACCACCGCCACTAACAATACCTGCACTAAGCGTAGCATTCTATCGTTTGTGGCACGCCTGTTTGATGTTCTTGGGTTGGTGGGTCCTGTTGTAGTTTACGCCAAATTACTCATAAAGGACTTATGGTCTCAGAAAGTAGACTGGGATGAACAGCCGCCACGAGTTGTAAAGGAGAGTTATTTGGCACTTACCTCAGAGCTTCCTTTGCTATCAGACATAGAAATTCCACGGCACATTGGAGCTTCAAATCAGAACTTGATAAACATAGTTGCTTTTAGTGATGCCAGTCTTAAAGCTTTCGGCTGTGTAGTATATTTGCATGCAGCAGATAAATCAGGAAACGTCAGTGTGCGACTCCTCTGCTCAAAGTCAAAGGTGTCCCCCGTTAAGGTGACGACTCTCGCTAGATTAGAATTATGTGCCGCGGTATTGATGTCTCGCTTGATTAAAACCGTAATGGAAACGTATAGTCCGCGAATATCGATCCAAAATATCTATGCATTTTCTGATTCAACTATCGCCTTATCGTGGCTCCATACTTCACCACACAGATGGTCGATATTTGTCAGCAATAGAATTGCTCAATTCCAAGAAAATCTAGACCCGCAAAAAATATATCACATTTCAGGAAAGGAAAATCCTAGTGATTGCCTATCGAGGGGACTGTTACCGTCTCAATTGATCGACAACAGCTTGTGGTGGAACAGTCCACCATGGATGAGTACGCTTATTTCAGAGTGGCCAATCAAACCATTTACGCCATCGAATAGTGACGAGTTACCGGAACTTAAGACAAGTTCAATGCTATGTAATGTTCAAATACCGGAGCATGTACTATATGAGTGTTCAAAGCGAATATCTTCATGGAGTAAGCTTTTGAGAGTCGTAGTTTATGTATTGCGTTTTATTAAAAAACTGCCATGTAAAAGAGTAATTTCTGCGCAAGACTTGAATGTAGCGGAGAAAGAAGTCCTTAAGGCTGTACAACAGATGCATTTTAGTGATGATATTAACACTGTGATCAATGGTGGAGTGCCCTCAAAGGGATTAAAAAAGTTAAGTCCTTTTGTTGATCAAGACAAGATATTGCGCATTGGAGGAAGGCTCTCCAAAGCAGACCTCCCATTTGAAACCAAACATCCGGTACTACTTCCTAAGCGAGATCATGTGGTAAATATTATAATTGACAACTATCACAAAAAATATTTACACACAGGCTCAAACTTACTGATGTCTATTATTCGCCAACGATTTTGGATCCTTTCCGCCCGAAATGTTATTCGCAAACGAGTTCAAATGTGTAATAGATGTTTCAGTCTCTCACCTTCACATCCATCTCCTAAAATGGCCGATTTACCGGAATATCGCGTTACTGAAACTAAAGCATTTGTTCACACTGGAGTAGACTATGCCGGTCCAATCAGAATTACCCTCGCTCGTAGACGAGGGCAACACGCCCAAAAGGCATTTATATGTCTTTTTGTTTGTTTAACTACAAAGGCTATTAATATCCAATTAGTCAGTGATTTGACAACTGAATCATTTCTTGCTGCTTTCAAAAGGTTCATTTCTTGCCGGGGACCGGTGTCCTGTATTTATTCGGATAACGGCACTAACTTTGTAGGCGCGAAAGCAAAGCTAGATGAAATGTATAAACTAGTACAGTCGAGTAGCTTTCAGAATGCCATAGTGGAAGAATTAGCTAATTGTCGAATACAGTGGAAAATGATTCCACCCAGAGCACCTCACTTCGGAGGTATGTGGGAAGCGAATATTAAAAGCGTCAAAACTCATTTGTTTCGTGTCATTGGCAATCAATTGTTAACCTATGAGGAGCTCTTGACAGTGTTAACGCAGATTGAAGGACTTTTGAATTCTCGACCTATTTGTCTTATGACATCGGAGCCTGAGCCTGAAGTACTGACACCTGCACATTTCTTGATGTCTACACCACTAAAATATTTACCTATGACGGATATCTCTAACGAACGAGTCAATCTTACTGACCGCAAAAAACTTTTAGATTTATTAGTCAATTCATATTGGAAAAAATGGCGAATGGAATACTTGCACACGCTACAGGTCAGGCAGAAGTGGTGCTCACCGAGTAATCCAGTTACAATTGGGACAGTAGTGCTTATTGACCAAGATGATGTGCCACCTTTGAGATGGCCTATGGGTATAATTGAACAAGTATATCCTGGCAGTGACGGTGTAGTTAGGGTAGCACTAGTGAAAACGAAAAATGGCACTTTAAAACGACCGGTCGTTAAATTGTATCCAATTCCAACTCAATAGTAACCCTTGGCGCACAATTAGTTTAGTTACAAAAATGCTTTATTAGTTTTAACTTTATAAATATAAATTTAAGTACGTAGGTGTTCAGTTTGATCAAGAGGGAAGGTTTAATAATAATAATAAAATACTTTATTGTGCACTACACGGAAGGAGGAGGAGGTTTCTCATTAAGATAGCTTAGTGTTCCTTCCAAACGTATAGTATGTATGATAGTTTTGTAAGTACATATTTGATCAATGTTGTCTGTTGAAAGTTCTTAGAACTTCCAAGGCGGGGAGTATGGTTGTGCAAAAAACGTAATTTATTCGGTGCAGGATGATATATGCCATCTGTCGGCCATTCCGATATACACAGTCCCACTAGGAATTAGGCGCTGTCACATCTTTATGCGTTCGTCCCGAGATGTCGCCGTGATACCTGTCTGGAAGACTGTACTGGGCTTTGATTGGTCGCGCCCCGACACCTCCTGAAGTATATGAAGTCGCTCTAGGACTCAATATCAAATTCACCTTGATAGCGCGCGCATCTAACTTGACCAGTGAAGAGACTTTTATTAAAACATGTGGTGATAACGACCTGTTGACCAGAAGCTGTAAAACGTGGATTTCAGGTTAGTGGTAACTGTGTTATACATGTCATTGTCATTTACACCGAGTAGATTTGTTGCCAACCATGCCGCCGTCAATTTTAATATGTAACTATAAATAAATAAAAAATATGTTATTTTCTCTCTCCCTCGGTGGAGCTATTTACACGCGCCACCAGTAGTTGTACATACTTATTTGAAATATTCATTCAATATGTCATCTAATTTATACATTGCCTATAATAAAATAATAAATTACTAGATACAAGTAAATTAGTCATAACTCAAACAATACAAAAAAGAATTTAAAATTAACTGAAAAAAAAGTAGTATTTAACATTATTTACTTATAAGAGTTATAAGAGGCCAGGCATCTTTGTCATTTGAAAATTCTTCACTGGTATAATGAGCCTTTTGCTTTAAAACAGTCTTTAAATATGTTTTTAATCTAGGAAAGGGTAACTCTAGTGATTCCTTGGGTAGTTTATTATAATAGAGTTTGCATTGACCCAAAAAGGACTTGCTTATTTTCCTAACCCGAAACTTGGTTATTGCGATTTTGTGTCTATGTCTTGCATCATGCATTTTTCGGAACGTGTCTATATTTTTCAGAGCATATACAATGTTATCGTAAATGTACCGGGAAGCCATTTTTTTAACATTTATGTTTTTAAAATGTTCTTGCAGCGATACTCGTGAGCTCATGTTATATTTATTTATTTAATAATTTACATAATAGGCTTACAGTAAAAAACCAAAGCGCCTATAATAAAGGACTTAACAATAAATACACATTAGTTACATATACTCGTACACTAGGGATGTTACGGAGGCGGGTTTACCGGAGCCGGAGCCGGATCCGGAGTTTATTTTTTTTATTTAACGGATTCGGATCCGGAACCGGAGGCGAAAATGGAGCCGTATCCGATGCCGGATCCGGAGCCGGATCCGGAGGTTTACCGGAGGCGGAGCCGGAGCCGAGTACCTTTTAAGTGGAAGGTTGATGTATTGAAGGGCAAGTTTAATTTAAACAACACAATACAATGCAATCAAACTATTTGCTTTAATTATGTGTCAACTAAATGTCTATTTTAGATAAACTAGTTTTTGTTCGTTTATTACGAATATAAATCAACGCGAAACTTAAATGAAATGCAAAAATAATGTGATATGGTATTATATGTAATGTATGAAAAAGAAATGCTATTTATAAAATTAATCAGTTAAATTAAACCTGGGATGCCACAATGAATCGTAAGTTATGTTATGATATGACTAAGTTGAATAAATATTGATTACTGAAAAAAGCTCAAGGATTGCAACGGGGCAACGATTTTAGGTGGCAATTTAAAGACATTGTTGTTTTTCTTTTCCTAGAATAGGTACACTTTCTCACATAATTTACACTTCGCCGCGTTTGTATTTATATTAACAAAGTAATTCCATATGGCACTAGTAAATGACTTCAATTTTAAAGTTTTAAAGCACGCAGTAATATAACGCAACACCTATAAATACGGAAGTGACTGACAGAACTGATTTACAAGACGAAAAAGCGAGCAGTCGTGAGTGATAGTGATAGTAAGTAATTCCCGGACAAGTCAAAACTTGTAGACGTGCGCCGCGCTGCCGCGGCAAATGCAATACCTTCAGCTCCGGTATAACTTCGGTAAAAATATAACGGATGCGGAGGCGGAGGCGGAGGTATGAAATAAAAAAATAGCGAAGCTCCGTAACATCCCTAATATACACAAACAAATATAAAGTAGCACTCTTAACTGTATCTGCAACATAAAGCACTTATTTTAGTAAGCAGGCTCTGCCAACTGTCCGCAAACACGTCTGCATCCTGCCTCAGTACTAGCTCATTGAGCAGCGCCGACGCACGAACTGCAGGTGCGTTATTGGCGCGACGCGTGCGCGGCCCCGCCGCCGCCCACGCGGCGAACAGCGGACGGCGGCGGCGCCCCGCGCGTCCATACTGCTCTGGGACGAATAGACGAATGCCTTCCAATGCCACTGGATTGTCGATTAGTCCCCTAAGTAAAAGACTATAGTGAACAGCGAGGTGCAATTTACGTCTGAAATGGAGAGTCTCCAGTCGGACCATACCGGCCACAAAAAGAGACAGATACAAGAAAGGATAATAACCGTACTGCTTCTTGTAAAGGTGCCGTGCAAATTTCCTCTGAACCCGCTCAAGCAAAAGTGTATAGCTTGCTTCGATCGGATCCCATATAATAGAGCTGTATTCTAACTTGCTACGTACGTATGCATTGTATAAGACGATAGGTACAGCCGTGCTAGTAAACTGTGGCGCAGTGCGTATTACGAATCCCAACATTTTATTTGCGCTCTTAGCGATGGAACTAATGTGGCTATGGAAATCCAATCTCGTGTCTAGTTCAAGGCCAAAGTCACGAATAGTTAGGACACGGTCAATAGGATCACCACTGAGTTGGTACGTATAGGCTAGAAGGCATTTGCTTCGTCTAAAAGAGATTACTTTGCACTTTTTCTGATTAAAAAACAGACGATTCGCTTGACCCCATTCCGTAACTGCTTCTATATCCTGCTGCAATACACCACAGTCAGAAACAGAGTTAACAGCGTGGAACAATTTGAGATCATCAGCAAACAGTAAGCACTCAACATTGCTAACAACCAGAGGAAGATCATTTATCATAACCAGAAATAGAGTAGGTCCAAGCGTACTGCCTTGACTCACTCCAGATCTGGTGAAATATTCATCCGATTGGTAGCCCGACAGTTGTACATACTGTCTACGATCTCTCAAATAACTACCAAACAACTTTAATAAATTTGGCGAGAAACCAAACGCTGACAACTTCCTGAGAAGAATATCATTGTCCACGAGGTCGAATGCCTTGAATGGCGGTGGACCTACCTCTACGGAAACCGTGTTATTCCTCCGATAACCGACTCGATATAAGATATGCAATGTATCCATTGATAACTCCTTCGAAAATCTTACCAAAAACCGACAGAACTGCGATAGGTCGGATGGTGGTTATATCTGTGGCTTTGGCTTCCTTAGGCAGAGGCGTATTTAAAGATTTGGCGCCCCGGGCCAGTCCGTTTTGCCGCCCCATTAAGTGACGTAAAAATATTTAATTTAAGAAACAAAATTGCAGTGGGTACCTATATGGTGTGAAATAATAAGTGAAAAAAAGAAATCCTAAAAATTTACCATTTATTCAGTACCTAGTTAATATTTAGATACATTTTTTATGTACAAATTGGTTGACAAAATCGTCAATGACGTTGTCATAATTTAGGGCGTTTGTTAATTGAGCTTCTATATTCAGAATAGCTAAACTGTTTAAGCGTTCTTCGCTTATAGTGGAACGTAGATAATTTTTTATTCTCTTCAGTACAGAAAACGAACGTTCTGCACTACAATTTGTTACTGCGGTACACAGAAAAATGCGTAAAGCAATGTCTATGTATGGGAAAGCTTCTTGCAAATCTTTATTTTTTATAAACAAGCTAAGTTGCCTTAGACTCATTTTATTTTCATACGCCGCCAAGAAGTGTTTCAATAAAACACATTCGTCTGGTAGGTCTGACGCGAGATCTAACGGGTATACATTTTGAAGATTTACAGCATGCTTTCTAACTTCTGCCTCAGACATAGTATTTAATTTACCTAAGAAGGTAAAATTGCCAGTCACCGTATCATATAACGCTTTGCGCCTCCTCAACTCGCCCAATAACTGGTCACAAATTGGGAAAAAGGTATTTACGCGAAAGTGGTCACGTCCCTGTAGCAACACTTCTCCTTCGCGACTCTCATCATCCCGTTTCTTTCTTTTCACAACTCGTTTTTGGTTGTGCTTGTAGTCTTCGGGTGCTTTTTTTTTTCCCGCTTCTTCGAAGTCGTCAAAACATTCTCTTTTATTTTGAACGAAATTAATCAACGAATCGTAAAGGTTAGAGACGACTTCCAGGTCCGAGTCAACCCCTTGCAGAATTTTGGAAGCTATATTAAATTGCTTCAATATAGCTCCCCAAAATTCTGACAAGATTGCCGTTTCAAGGGAAATCAATTGTTTAATCAACCCTGAAGCTTCGTTTCTGACCAAAGCAGTTTGGTGCCCAGAGTCACCTTTTATAGCTTCAAGGGCCGCTATGACTTGATTCCAGTCTTTGTTAAGACTGGAACAAGCATCGTCTCTGGCTGACCATCTCGTCTGGGATAAGCTTTTTAAAGTTACATTTTCGGGTGCCGTCAGGAAATCTTGTAGTAATTTTGTGCGTTCCGTTGACGCTGTAAAAAATACATACAGATTCTGCAGCAACCCGAAAAACTTTGTAGCGTCTAAGCAACATTCAGCTGCCGATGTGCCGACGAGGTTTAACGAATGTGCCGCGCAAGGCACGTACGTCGCATATTGACATTGTTCTTTAATCTTGGCCTGGAGACCATTATACTGGCCAGACATGTTACTAGCATTGTCATAGGATTGACCTCTGCAATTATTTATGTCAATATTCAAAGTTTTGAAAACCTCCGTTACGCTTAGTAACATGTCCCCTGCTTTGTGACCAGTGTTAGGTAGAAAACATATAAATCGTTCAACTGGATCTCCATTGTCTTTAACAAATCGCAGAATTAATGAAAGCTGATCTACATGCGTGTTATCGGGGGTTGAATCTACACTGAAGGAGAAGTACTTTGCCCTTTGAAGCTCTTCGATTATTGTTGTTGTGACTTTAGCTCCCATTATTTTAATAATTTTTTCATATGTTGCAAAAGACAAATACGATGTATTTCCTTTGCCAGGATTGCCCAAATTTTGTATATGTTTTGCCAGAAATGGATCAAATTCAGCAATTGCTTCTAAAAGCATCATAAAATTTCCGTTATTTGTAGATCCAAATTTATCTGTCTTTCCACGGAATGAAAGTCCACGCGTAGCTAGAGATTTTACTGCGACGACTACTCTAAGCAACACATTCCGCCAGTTTTTTTTTTCATCCTCTAATTGCTCATACAATTTAGAATCAATTCTGGCGTCTACTTGTCCCCGTTGTTTCAATTTTAAAACGCAATTTTTATGCCCTAAACTTGTTTCATGTGTATGAATTCTTTCGTTTGCGTGTTTCCAATCACTGAATCCTTGTTGGGAAGCAAGTGGGCTTTTCCCGCTGTCAAAAATGCGGCATGGGCCGCAAAATACAGACCCAAGTGATTTCGAGTAAATCAAAGAACTTCTCGAAACCCTTTCCCCGTTTATTAGATTGGTTTTAAACACATCTTTACTCAAATATCGATTCCGATCATCGGCACATCGCTTAGATTTAGAAAAATCCTCGTGTTCAATATTTTGTTTAAAGCCGTTTTTTGAGAAATTATCGATTAACTCTTCCGTAATTTGCCACAGAGCTGGATCATTTTCAACCGTAACTGTACTGGTGTGAACATACTCTTCATGCAAAGGTGTGACAGGTGCAGGCAGCCAAGCAGTTGAGTTTAAGTCGCTTGGGGATGCAGGGAAGGAAGTCACAGGATCAGCAGCAGTATTAGAATTGTTAGTTATATTAGTAGCAACTTCATCGTATGTAGTTAAATTAGGTGATATTAAATTGTTATTATCTTTACTTTCCCCTTCACCGACAGTCTGCAAGAAATGTAAGAAAAACATCATTTATGCTTATATGTACACTTTATAGTATTTACTCGTACACAAGTAAGAAAGAGCACTAACATTGCACGGTAGTGACGGTGGTTATTGTAACAGTCAAATAAATAATTCATTATTAGGGTAGCGGATATTACTACGAGTAGCTCCATATTAGGTAATGAATAACTTGTTCAAGTATTTATTTATTAGGACATTAAAAATGCATGTGCTCAATAAGTGCGTTTTCTAAGCAGACAAACTGCGCGGAAAGTACCACTTTTCCGCACTAGTGCTTTTTACTTTTTAACTCCGTCATCAGCCCGACGTAAAGAGATTTTTTTATTGAGAAAAGTTTTACAAATAACTCAATTATAGATTTAAATTCTTACAAAAGGTACACACATATGAATACTTCATTAAACGTATTATTGATATTTTAGATTTAAATTTTTACCTATAAATACTATTTAAATATTCACTAACATTCTTGGCTGAATGCAGATTCAACCTGTGCCTACCCGCTACATAGCATTTTGCACATGCGCAGTTAGTAGACGTTGACGTATCGAGCAATGTAAATTATAAATCGTTTATTAATGTGACGATCAATAATGTAAATAACCTATAAATTTTACAATAACTGTTCGATCCATTTTTTTATTTCCTCGCACAATGCATTATAAAACGTTGTACGATGCGTGTTCGGAAACGTAATTCCCAACGCGTGTCGGTCAAAAACACTCGCTAAAAGCTCGTGTTTTTGTTCACCGCCACTTGTTGGGAATTGCTTACTTTCCGAACTTGTTACTTTACGCAGTCGCGCATAGATCACTACAGCTTTGGCCAGACTGTAGGGCCGTCGTTGGCGTCTATGGCACGATTTTCCGATGATGTAGCGACTGTGGCAGTCAAAGGGCTAAGCTCACAAAACAAACATTCAAAAAAATCACAAAATCTAAATTGATTAATTAGTTAGTAAGATTATTAAGATTTAATATTACACGATTTTCAAATATTACTATTGGGAAACGGGACTTAATCGCGTACTGTTGTAAATGATTTACTTTTTGTAAGGTTTTGCCCGAGTGATGATCGGGTATCAAATCAACATCAACATCATCTAGCTGCACGGGTTTTTCGACTTACCCGCACTTGGTCTTTATTAACCACTTTTTATAATTTACAATTGTGCACAATTATGTCCCGTTTCCCAATAGTAAGATTATTAAGGTTAATTATTTATTTATTGAAATGCATGCGATCATACTCAATAGGTAGGATTACCTATGTGTACCCGACCCGACTCAATTTTATAATAAGTTATAGGTACCTAGTACCTACTAGGTACCTAAGTTCTCACCAATACCGGAATAAAATGACGTGCATACCACCACCACCAGTAGGTACGAAATTTCATTCTATCATGACGTGGTTTTATATATGTATAATCTACGTTTGCAAAGAAGTACCTAGTTTACAATCTTACCATCAACGACACAGTGAACATCAGTAAACCTTATTGCAACGTGATAAGGTCTACTAATGGGGTAAAGGTCAATCCATTTAACTTTGTTGCAGTTTGAATTGAATGTATCTCGAATTAAATAAATAGAAATAAGAATTCAAAAAAAGGTTTACGGGTATCATATTACTATTCATGTATCCAAGATCGAGTTAATACAGTCTACCACACTCGTAAAAATTAATAAATTACTTACCGCCTCTGCTGTCGTGACTTCTAATAGGTCCGTACCGAAACTAGCCACATTCGAATTTGATGGTTCGTCTTTATTTTGATTGAAAAAGCTATCGATTTTAAGCGTTTGTTTGACAAGTTTCTCTTCCTTGTGCTTTTTTTCCAAAGCTTTTCTTCGATATGCGTGACCGCTCAATTTTCTTCTATTCGCATCCATTTCAATAACAGTAAATTAAGTAATTCAACCACAAACAAAGTTCTTAATCATGTTTCAAACTAAAACTAGGCACCGGTAGATAAGTTATTACCAAGACAAATTAAAATATAAGCAATTTCGTTAAATTTGATGCGCTAATTTGAAACGAAACAAGTGTGAGGTCACGTCACAATCACGGCTTTCGTCACCCCCGCCTCGCCACCCGCGCCGGGCCCTGCCGTGCCGCTCGCGCCGAGCCATCTCGCGCACGCTCGAAAGTTGATAGTTGGTCTAATACCACGATAGATGGCGCAGATAAGAAAAAAGTGATGCTATAGGTGTAGGGTCTGTCCGGGTAACATTTATTTTAGTAATTGTCATTGTCATTCATTAGTTCATTACGCAGTAGGCCGCCCCTAAATTGATTACTATATAAAGTTCTTAAACGCAAAAGTTATTTGGTAACTTGTTGTGTGTGTTAGTATCGTAAACAATTGGTTGGGTTCGAAGCTTTAGTTTGTTTTTAATTTATGTCAATTTAAAAAAGTATCATAAAATATTGTAGGTAAAGTAGAAAAATCGCCCAGAGTAGGCACCGAGGGGGCGGCTTCGCCGCCCCTCGGTGCCTGCCGCCCCGGGCCATGGCCCCCTGGGCCCTAGGGTAAATACGCCCATGTCCTTAGGCACCGGTGTAACTCTGGATACCTTCCACTGGGTCGGATAAACTCCCTCATGAAGGGCAAGATTAAATACAAAAAGCAGAGGCTTCTTTAGCTTCGAAAAGCAGTCCTTGATCAGGAATGCAGGAATGCCGTCCGGCCCAGGTGCAACGGTGGCTTTTAGTTTCCTGACGATACGACTTAGCTCATGAGGAGAAATACTATGCAGAGTTATGCAGGTAGAGTCTTTTTCCCCCGCTGCATCGCTAGCAGCCCGGTCTACATCCAGTGTGGGCGAGTTCACGTGGAATACCGAACTAAAGTGTTCTGCAAAAGCTTGTACAGCATCAGGTTCCGCCTAGGCGCACACCGCCAGTCGTGTAGCAGTTCGGCCGCCGATTGCTGCGTCTATCCTTGATGTGCCTCCAAAAGGCAGCTGGGTCATAGCTTATTGCTTCCTCTGTCCTACGGAGGTACTGCTTATGCGCAGATGCCATCAAATTTTTAATTAGGGCTCGATAATATCGAAATAACTCTTTGTTAAACAACAACCCCTTTCTTTTACACATGACAAGATTGAAATGTTTTAATTTAATATATTTAATAATTTCCGCTGTGAACCTAACTGGGTATTCGTAACGCTGTTGAAAACTACTTGCCGGATACTTATGAACAGGAACGTTTCGGTTCAGTACGGAATAAAATTATCATATAAGATATCAGCTGCATTGTCGACATCCACTTGTTTTTATAAGAGTGACCAATCAATGACAGCGATCTCTGTGTAAACAGATGACAGATCTGCTTTTTTAAAGTTCCAACGAGACTCCGCAAGGCACGCCCCGATGAAGCCGGACTCAAGTCTCCACTTACAGTGAAATGGCACTCCTCATTACTAAACAGTAGACTAATACTAAGTGGCGGATGGTAGGCGTCCGCAAGAACCAGCACGTCTCCAGAGCATTGAACGCAAGTTTCAACATCGTTCATATTAGTTAACACTAGGTCAAGGATGCCTCCGTGTTCATTTGTTACAGTGTTATGTTGTCTTAGATTACAAAAGCTAATAAAAGAATCGAACTGACTTTTTACACTTAAATTAAACGAATTAAGGTTAAAATCACCTAACAGGACAGTTTTCGAAGATTGAGAAACATACATATGGCATTTTCAATACAATCTAAAACACTAAGATACTGTTCTGTACTATAGTTCGGTGGTAAGTAGACAACACATAATACAAATTTAATGTCTCTCTTTGCAATACTAACAAATAAGACTTCCTTGTCGTCAGTTAAACCATCAATATTATCAATGACTTGTACATTGAAAACATCTCTTACAGCTATCAACACGCCTCCCCATCCCACATCACCACCTCGGTCCTTCCTCAATACAATATAACCTGGAGGGAATAACTCTCCGCTATTCACAGAGCTGGTGAGAAACGTCTCGGTTAGCGCTACGACGTCTGGGCGGTGTACTTCCACGTTCTTCCGAAATGTCGCCGTTTTAGACCCCCTGACATTCTGATAATACAGGTTAAGTGGTCGTTTACGCTTGCTTTTCTGCATGGGAACGAAAGGACTGCCGCCAGGGCCTAACACAAATATCCTTGGCCCAGTTAGCCGGGTCCATAACTCGCTCCACTAAGTGTGACGGGACACTAATCTTGAATGATGCGTAGTCCCCACGGCGCTTTAGTGCTTCAATAGTGCACACGTCTTCGCCTAATATCGACTTCAAGTGGCAACTGATTTGCTCTAATTTGGTCCCTACCTTAAGGTAATACACATGGATGTGCTGGCGCCGCTCAGAAGCTTCTAGTTGTGTAGCACCTGCACGGAAAAAAAACTTAGCTGTAGTAACTACAATTTAGTTGTGATAGCTAAATTCCTTACAAACTATACGGACAGCGAAGTTATTAGCTACTATAGCAAAGTGTTTTTTGCTACTAAAACTTAGCTGTGATAGCAAATATTTTTAGCTGTAATCACTTCGAATCATAGAAAAGTTAGCTGTGGCAGCTAACTATATTGGCTAAATTTAGCTGTGGCTGCTAACTGTATTAGCTGTATTTAGCTGGGACAGCTAAGTATTTTATCGAAATTTAGCTGTGGCTGCTAACTATTTTAGCAGTGGCTGCTAACTATTTTAGCAGTGGCTGCTAACTATTTTAGCAGTGGCTGCTAACTATTTTAGCAGTGGCTGCTAACTATTTTTGCAGTGGCAGCTAATTTTATTAGCTATATTTAGCTGTAGCTGCAAAAGAAATTAGCCGCAGCTGCTACTTACTTTGACTGCGACAGCTAAAATTATTCGTTGCCATGAAAGATAATATTAGCTTTAGCAACTATGTCAGTTTGATACTCTATCGAATTGTCTTAGCGGCATTTGACAATGATCTTAGCTGTAGCTGTGAATTGCATTTGTTACTATAACTATGAGTTTTAGTTGTGAGTTGTAATCGGTTTAGCTGTGACAGCTAAAATGATTTGTAGCCATGGAAAATAATGTTAGCTATAGCAACTAAGTCAGTTTGATACTCTGTCGAATTACCTTGTCAGAATTTGACAATTATCTAAGCTGTAGCTGCGAGTTGAATTTGTTACTGTAACTAAGAGTTTTAGTTACGAGTTGTAATCGGATTAGCTGCGACAGCTATAATAATTTGTAGCCATGGAAAATAGTGTTAGCGATAGCAACTAAGTCAGTTTGATACTTTGACGAATTACCTTATCCACATTTGACAATGACCTTAGCTGTAGCTGCGAGTTAGATTTGTTACTGTAACTAAGAGTTTTAGTTACGAGTTGTAATTGGATTAGCTGCGACTGCTAAAATTATTTGTCACCATGGAAAATAGTGTTAGCTATAGCAACTAAGTGAGTTTGATACTCTATCAAATTACCTTGGCGGTTATCGATAAAAATTTAGCTGTGGCTGCTAATTGGGTTTGTTAATTTAACTAAGGGGTTTAGTTGCGTGGTGTAATTAATTTGTTGACACGACTAAAATGGTTCGTCGCATGGAAGATAGTTTTAGCTGTAGCACCTAAGTAAATTTGTCACTCTATCGAATTAATTATAGCTGTGGCTGTGAATTGGGTTTGTTACTTTAACTAATCCACTTAGTTAAAGTAACAAACTCCATTCGCAGCCATAGGGAATTAGGTTTAGCTGTGATTGTGAATTGAGTTTGTTACTTTAACTAATTCAGTTAGTTGAAATAACAAACCTTATTCACAGTCACAATTAAAACTCACTCGATAAAGTCTTAAAACGCAGTTGCTGCAGCTCAAATTATCTTTCATGCGACTCATCGAAATATAATTATCGCCTTAACAGTAGGGTAAGCTGCATGAAAGATGATTCAGCTGCTGCAACAATTTGATACTCTATCGAGTCGCAATGATACGATAAAGTCAAAATAAACTTACTGCTACCGCTGTTGCTAAAAATAACATAGTTACAAATACTTTGGTGTCCTTAATTAAGTCATCACGCAAGTAAGTTTCATGTTATGAAAAAAAAAAACAAATGCAGAAATCATTGTAATAACATTATATTTATTATGAAAGAGGTGTCATATTGTATCTTAGGACACTCATTCACTGCGAGAATACTCGTGTAATATCATATAACAGTGTTACTTTATTAATAACATTATTTGTATTAGCATTGACTAATATACCGCTGTAAAGTCTAGTATCTAAGCTGTTCAATAACAAAAAGCGAGTGGTGCTTGCGGTGCGTATAGCTGGTTAAAACATTACTTTAAAATACCTTTAACTGGTACCGCAGTCGGTTTTTTAAAGTAGTGTTACCTGTCTTAAAAATACTTTCGGTTTCGGGTCGACCAATATCGGATTTTACCTCTATTTTAATTTTACACGTTAGTTTTTAGGTTCATTAATACAGAACACTAGTTCAGACTACTATAGAAAAAGCTGGCTGATAAAATTGTAAAACAAGACAAGAATTGCAATTTAAGACATGATAGTCAGAAAAACAAGAAACAAAGCATTTTATTTTATCAAATAGATACTATAACTCTTGGAAGTGGGAGAGGTATAAAAAAAGTCTTTCAATAGTTAAAGAGGGATCGAAAAACTCATCGATGACGAGACAGATATCATCACCAATTTTATGACAAGTTCTAGTTATCTATCATTGATTTTACTTATGAAATTACGATACAACCCCCATACGTACGGGTGGTTACTACTTTGTCTTTCTATAACACATTATTTGTGTGTATGTTTTTAGAAGAAATAGATTAACTTTGTTGAAAGAATCAATGGAAATCCACTAATACACGGTCAATTTTCCAGCTCTAGAATGTTCTGATGGAATCTATAGAGATTGGTTCTTCATTAACAACTATTTAATACAGTTTATTTATACCTAATTACCTACCTACTCAGGGACAACTTAAGAGGAAAGTTCATAATACATGATGAACTAGTTTTTCAATTAATACAATTACAGGAAGCTTATTGAAAAACTCTCAATGATGTTGTCTTCGTCCGGTACTGCAAACAACTGACGACCAAGCGTAAGGCCCCGTTGGAAACAGTTTTCCTTATTATGCAGGTTGGTTGGCAGGACTCCAGCGATAAACTGAAAAATTAAAACATTTGTAAGACACGTAGATGAGGACCTCACAATTCACATAGATTACGTGTGAAGTTAAAAATAATAATAAATAAATATATATTATAGGTAATTTTTTTACACAAATTGAACTAGTCCCATAGTAAGCTCAATAAGGCTCGTGTGACTAGGCGACGATATATTTAATAGATATATACTCAAATACATAAAAAAAACATGCAAGTCTCAGGAACAAATGTTTTTGCTGACCACAGAGACAAAAGCCCTTACCAGGATTAGAACCCGGGACCTCTAGATTCGGAGGCAGTGTTACTACCAACTAGGCTAAACAGGTCCAACCGTTGGACCTGTTTAGCCTAGTTGGTAGTTCGGGTCCACGTCAGTTAGCCTGAAGTTATTATGATAAACTACTTACTTTTATATATTTAATACAGCCATATTTAGTTTCCAATCTTGATAGCCTCTCTTGCCTTCATAGCCTCCATTCATAGCAATATTTTTAATTGGAAGTAACATTGGAACGGCTCTCAGATGGTTAAATTTGTTTTCCTTCTGCAAACAAAAAGGACAAAATCACCTGATGTATTTATAATATAATAAAATATTATTGATATATTAGGATGATAGCGTCGGCTAATCGTTATAAAGGTGCATTGCAGCGTCAAATCACTTAAATCCATTTCTGCGGAAATAAAATTGAAATATAATGGACATTTAAGCATTAAGTAAAACTACACTACTACTTTGGTAATAACCAAAGGAACAAAATAAAAGTAACACTTATAAAAGTTACAAAACAAAATTCTTTACAAACTTTCTGTAGCTGTGTTAATTGAAACTATGTAACTTTCATCGTTCATCTTGTATTATGAATATTCCTTCAATTTTGTCCCTGAGTATATTATATAAACTGTAAGTAAATAGTTGTTAATTAAGTACCAGTCTATAGCCGTCAGAACATTTTGAGAGCTGGAAAATTGTCCATGTGTTGTGGATACCCATTGACCCTTTCAACATATACAGTCTATTTCGTTTAAAACCTTACATACAAATAATGTCTTATTTAGCAGTTGTAGCAAATAATATAAACTAAAGTTTGAGAACAAGTTAGTCACAGCTAAAATATGTTCTTAGCAGCCTCACATAAGTCTGATTTGCTACTACCACTAATATATTATTGCTGTTCATTGCAAAGGAAATTCGGTGGTGTGACTAAAATATTTAGCTACAACACGACACACATGTTGTAGTCGGGTTGCTTACACGATTGCATTCTTACTTGCAAAACTTCCAAGTTTGATTGCTTACTCGCATACTTCTTTGAAAATGCCTATGGTTCACGGGAGCGAAGCCGGAAATAAAAGGTAAAGGTAGTTTTCTATAAAAATGGATGAACGATGAAATGATGATTGATGGTTGTCCCCTCTTGGGACACCAAAAATGAACGGTGGGTTATGATATGGTGGTTTCTCCCCTCATGGAGCCACCAAAATGAACGTTGAATTTTGAGTTGATATGGTGGTTTTCTCCCCTCGTGGGACCACCAAAGGATGACCGTTGAAATGATGTGATTCCCTGTGCCCGTACGTGGGTCACCGAAACTGTGGCGCCGAAGTGGTGTGAGTCCCTGGTGGGAACACCTAATTGAAGGCCGGATGATGATGATCGTATCCGCTCCCCGGATACGATATGATGAAGCGTTGAGATGTTGGTTGTGGTGAATTGAGGCGTGGGTCGCTTACCTCGCCGCGCGCTATTACCAAACTCCCTTTGGAAGCCCTGCTTCCTGCAGCAGCTTGAGAGCAGGCTCCCTCCCTGAGAGCCTGTGTGTGTGTTGTACTGGGCCACCAAAACGTTTTTATACGTGTCGTTTACACGTGTTTGAGGTTTAGAAGAAATATGAACTTCACTGACTTTTGATAACTTTACTATACACTGAGCGTTACATTATTTCACCTTATAATGATTTTATTATGAAATGAACCTTGATTATTAATTGACTAAGTTGACTTGAAAAAATAGCTCGTTCCACCCTGACTTGGAAGGAAGCAGTCACAACGCCATCTTCAATTCTTAACCTCCCCACTCTATGAATTATGACCCGAATGCCGGATGAAAGCCCCGTGGCGCCTCGCACGGCGCGTATAGCGCTGTCTCTTTCTCGCGCTACTGAGTGTGCGAAAGAGATATCATTTATGAATGTGAATAGAGGAATATGTTCGTTTTTAGTGAACATTTCCTCCCGCCACCAGGAAAGAATGAGCTGAATACATGCAAGCAACCATACATATGACATTGAAAACACATTGAAATTGAACAGTGTGACTACCGACTAGGTACAATATATGACATTGATATAACAATAATAACTTGGGCAATGGTATGACTAAAGACCTAATACACAAGATATTAAAAACATGACATGATATGAAAAACACATTGAAATTGAAACAGTATAAGTAGTGTGACCGTAGACTACCTATAGTTTACACCGTAAAATTAATATGAATCACATTCAATAGGTAGTTTACATAGTTTGACCACTGGTCTGACAAGCTCTCCATTTTGAATTTTCAATCTGACTGACCTTGTGACATTATCTGAGCCTTTAAATAACTCTATCACGCGAGCTCTACGCCAATGTAGAGATGGCGTGTTTTCATCAATAATAAGTACTAAATCATTTAGCCCTATTGGTGAAGTATGACTGAACCATTTATTGCGCGCCTGCAATGTATTGAGATATTCCTTATGCCATCGTGACCAAACAAATTGAGAGTGCTTTTGAATGGCTTGAAAGCGTGACAAACGTGACATTTTAGTGTCCTTCCAAACCGGTTCTGGCAAGGCTACTAGTGATTGTCCTAAAATGAAATGAGAAGGAGTCAGAATTTCCAGATCACACGGATTTTCTGACATTGGAGTTAAGGGGCGTGAGTTAAGAATAGATTCTACTTTAGTGAGTATTGTATAAAGTTCCTCGAAAGTGAGTATAGTATCTCCAATTTCCCGTTTGAGTAAGTTCTTAACACTTTTGACCCCGGCTTCGACTAAACCAGACATATGTGGAGCCCCAGGAGGGTTGAACTCCCACTGAATATGTTGCTTTCGAGCCTCATCCTGAAGTACGATTTGATTGTGTATCAGAAATTGATCGACTTCCCTTAAATATGAATTACACCCCACAAAATTAGTGCCCCGGTCTGACCTGATAAGCGACGGCAGCCCTCGACGGCTGACAAACCTCGTGAGTGCTGCAGTGAAGCTCTCCGTACTCAGCATTGAGACCAGCTCCAGATGAACAGCTTTCGTACCTAAACATACAAAAATACATAAGTACGCTTTTAATGACCTTGCATTCCTTAGTGAACTGCTTTTAACTAAATACGGTCCCGCAAAATCTGTTGCTACCCCCGCAAACGGTCTCACAGCTGTGATCCTATCAGCTGGAAGATCTGCGATGATTGGTGGCTGACTAGTTGCGTTAAATCTGAAACATTTCATACATTTACCAATGACCTTTGACACTTGACGTCTGATCGACGGAATCCAATACTCTTGCCTGAGTATGGCTATGAGTGCGTTTGTCGCCGCATGACAATACGCTTTATGATAGTGCTCGATGAGCAGCTGAGTCCACCTATGATCTTTAGGTATGAGATATTGATGCTTTGCGCCATACGATAGCTTCGATTTGCGTAGTCGCCCCCCGACACGAATGAAGTGTTGATCGTCTATGAACACGCTGAGCTTTTGAAGTGATTTACATACCAACTTTCCCTGTTTGACCAGAATGATTTCTTCTCTATATGAATCTAGTTGAGCCTTCTTTATCCAGTGCTTAGTTGCCTCACGAATCTCATCAAGTGAGAGGTTCGCTCTGAGGTTCCTTTCCTCTCTAGGCAATCTTATGTTCTTCATGAATCTGAGCACATAAGCTGTAACATTGATGAGCCTACTGTAGGAGCTGACACGTGTCAGTAAACCATCCTCCCAAGTTTCTTGAGTGTTGATTGTGTTCACCAGCTTCTTGAAGCCTGGTAAGTTGGGTGGTATGACCACTGGCAAGGTCGGCCATTGACTCTTGTCTTTGTGTAGCCATTCAGGTGACCACCATTGTTGACAATTGATGATGTCCTTCGCTGACAGCCCGCGTGATGCCATGTCAGCCGGATTTAGTTCTGACCTTATGTGACGCCATGTCATTGGACGTTTAGTCTGCTGAATGTCTTGAACCCGGTTACATTCAAACGTCTGCAACATATGAGGTTTTGAGTTTAACCATGATAGCACAATCGTGCTGTCTGACCAGGCGTTTAGACTCTCAAACTCCACTGAGTCCTCGTAAGCACTTGCTACATGGTTTAACAACTGAAAAACCAAATGAGCAGCGCTAAGTTCCATCTTGGGAATGGTTCGCTTCACCTTCTGTGAAGCGACTCTTGTTTTTGATATGAGCAGTCTCGCCATTATGTTGCCTGACATATCTCTCGTACGTAGGTAGATACATGCAGCATATCCTTGTTCCGATGCGTCCCCAAAGCCGTGCAGTGAGTGGGACACCGCTCCTGGTAGCGCCACACATCTCGGAATCTGCAAGTTTGACAAATATTTTAAATCTTGAATTAGCTCGTCCCATTGAGCTATCTGATCTTCGCTGAGAGGCTGATCCCAATTTAATCCATCTAAGAATAGGGATTGAAGAAATAGTTTAAATCTGAATATGATGGGTGCACAATACCCACATGGGTCGTACAATCTCGCTATTGTACTGAGCACACTCCGTTTCGTGATTGGTTGACCTACCGGTATATTTAATTCATATGACATTGAGTCCGTCCCTGGATTCCATTGAATACCCAAAACCTTTATGAACGTTTTGTCGTCATTATCAAACTGATGTGGTGTCTCACGGTGTTCCGCTGGAAGCCCATCCATCACCTCTGGACAGTTCGATGACCATTTCCTAAGCTCATATCCAGCCGACTCCATGACCTTTATCAATTCTGACCTTAATTGCTGTGCCTCCTCCACAGTGTCCGCCCCGGTGAGTATGTCGTCGACAAACACGTCACGTCTGAGGACGTGCGACGCATGTGAGTCAGGGTGCTCCTGTTCCCAGTCGTCAGCCTGTAATGTTTTACCTTTGGCTCAGTCGGAGAGTTGTGGTCACGAGTAGTGTGAGATGTTGATTATAAATTTCTCAAAGCGTGGGTTGGGATATGGCCACCCTCGGAGGTAGGCAATCGTCAGAATTTATTTAGACAGGCGCCAGACAATTACCCTACACAAGCTGAATGACCTTGCTTAAATGAAACAAATATATTTGGTACTTAAGAGATATATTTTAAAGTTCAACACAAGTTCACCAATATACCCAGTTGAGCACTGTCACAAATAGTTTATAAGATATAGTTTATCATTACACAGCACTAAAGTGTCTATGGCACACAAAGTCACCAATTGAGTTAAACGAAATTATCAGTACATTACCGACTATGGCATCCACTCCAAAACACAGAAAAGCCAGGATGCTATCACCCTCAGCACCCCAGTCGCGGTGGTACTCGACATGAACAAGCAGCCATGTTGTGCACCCAAGGGCGATGAGTAGGAGAATACACCCTCACTGGTTTCACAAGAGTTAAGGCGAGTAGCCTTCCAGGTTTACTTTAAGAATGCTAACATGTTACAGCTCATACATTTATACAGAATCCTATATAGACTGAAAATGTGTAGGCCTAAGAGCCATCTAGATATTTAAGATTTCATCTTGTCTATAAACATTAAGTTCTTGCTTAGTCGAGAAAAATCCTACCTAAGCCATGAAAATCTTGACTTTATTCCTGAATGAACAAACGGATGAACGTACGGATGAACGTACGAATGAACGTACGAATGAACGTACGAATGAACGTACGAATGAACGTACGAATGAACGTACGAATGAACCCTGAGAACAAAGAAAGGTTCTATTTTATAAATTTGGAATTTAAGGTTAAGCATTGAGGACTTTATTTAATCGTAGTACTTTAAATTCTTATTAGCGTTGGCGTTTAAAAGACACTTACCGCATTATGGCGGGTTCATTGAAAATAGGTTATGCCCTACCGCATGGGCAAGAGGATGGGTGGTTAACACTGTGGACAAAATACCAGCAAATTAGGATTTGCGAATTACAGCGCAAACAGGAAGGACAATTTTTCCGGTAGAAAGATCAGAACCCGAATGAAAACTTACCATTTTAGTGGTGTTGTGTAAAGACAATACTAGATGCTTCACATTTTTGACGGTCAGTCCGCCTCCGTTGTCACGACTAAAACAAATCAGAAACGACACTAAATTACGAGAAACAGAACGATCAGAGTACAATTTGAGATCATTCTACTCACCAAAAGAAAGGTTTTTCGGTCAGAGAGACATTATATCGAATTCACTTCGGACGACGACCTCCACGAAAAGTGTCTAAGGTCAATGAACATTCTAGACATACTTTCCGTTTCACATACCCAAATTGACTTAAAAATGTCAAAAGTCAAAAAAACTAATATTAAATTCCAACTTCAACTAAAACATTAGCGAAACCTAGCAGCAAGAATATAAAGTTGGTAAATTTGGGTTTGGAAATACCAAATTTGTATGAAAAGCCCATAAACTTGTTACGAGATTGTCAAGTCTACCAAACGACAACAACGAGTAACGAAACGTAACCAGTGGATGACCACACCAATTAAAAAAACAAATTATCACGAGAGAACGAATTCATAGATTTTTTTAATATCCGAAATAGGAAGCTATTAAACAATTTAATGTGTTTTAATAAATTTATTAATTTATAATTTGTAAGAAGATTTGACACATCGCTCGATAATAACGCGCTGGCCGAACAAACGCATCGGTTATTCGCTTATCTGTGGCACGCAAATGTCAACATAAACAATTGTCTGTGCAAAGAAAGATTTCCTAGTTTATTCACTAATTCCTTCAATTTGTGGAATAATTGTTATTACGGAAGAAAAGTGGCTGTGTAAAATGAAAATAGAGTACGTGACGATAGCTACAAGGTGCACATATGCAGCAGTAATCCGCGAAATGGTGGTGTAAAGACCAAATCAAAATGAGTAATTGTATGCTAACAGGTTAGTAATTATGATTCTATACATTTTAACTACATGTACTCTTTAAATGAGCTAGCATGATAGTCTCCATGATTATCTAAATCCATAGTAACCATTGAACAGACAGGTAGCTCCGCAATAATGAAAATTAAGTTCTCAAATTACACTTGAGCATACTACAAAATGTTACAGTACCCCTTTCCTTGGGTAAAAATTTTAAAATTGAAACAATTTTAAAATTTTTGGTGAAGTGAACTAAACGAAACCGTAAAGTTAGTCTAAATCTATTTTAACCCTATCAATGTAATTATAAAACTAACATTGTAGCTCTCCAAGAACATACTACACTAATGAGAATGTAGAGATTACACTGACAACGATCTTACTAAGCTATTCTACTTAAGAGAAACTTAATGTAAACCATGGACTTATAAAACTATGCGCGCTTTACTACTAACTTATTCGGATATCCTTTACTAGAAATAGTAAAACGATAGGAGTAATACTAATGCCTATACTAGAATAACGAAATGTGGAGACAAAATGGAATACTTGGCCCACAATTAAGCTAACTTAGTTCTATGAATTAGCATTGGAAAGACTAATTTGAATCTAGCCATTTCTACAATACTAGAATCAGTTCACTATACAGGACTGGAAGAGAGTATTAAATTACTTCTTACAGTGATAAGTAAATCCCATCTTATGGAAATTCGACTACAACCAGAGTTATAGTTTCATCCCTTGAGACTTATTAAATGACCGAAAGGCCATTAAGTACGCAATGGTACTTAAACAAGAGTTAAGGAGGAAAAGAACCAATCTTTCCAGCAAACATAAAGTGAGTAATAATATGGTTAGTCCGTACGCTACTAAACTCATATTAAGAAAGGACATGGCCTGTGAACACAACAAGCACCATGTAAAAAGAAAGAGTGAGATAGATCACTATCCAATAAGAGTATCCGCAACTTTATAGTTCAACGGTAAAAGAAAATCAAATAGAATGGCTTTCAAAAATCTCCATGGTTCTTGAAAGACTTAGTTACAGAATTGTCATACGCGCGAGCGACGTTACCATCGTTAAGAGGATGGGGCGGCTTCGCCAGGACGAACAATATCTTTTATGTGGAAGTTTCCCAGAAGTTTACCCTCAAGATTCTTTAAAGTATAAACCAAAGATCCGAGTTTTTTGTGTATAACACATTTCTCAAAACGAGGAGCCAGCTTTGCCGAGAAGTTCTTAGCAGCATTCGACAGATGGAAACATCGTTTGTACACGATTTGTCCTTCTTGAAGCTCCAGAGGACGTTTCCTCATATTATAGTAATGAGCGTTACGTTCATGGGACGAGAGTAAGCAGTTACGAACTTTTTGAAATATCACCTTTAAATCCTTTAGCTTATCAGAGAAATTGACAAAAGAACCAGTAGTTAAAGTGTTTCTATCAACGGGGTCCGAAGAGTTGTAAAAGGAACCTTCGAGGATCATCTCTCGTCCGTGAGTTAAGAAATACGGTGAGAATTTGGTGACGTCGTGAACAGCAGTGTTTAAACCTAGTTAGTTGTGGATCCAGGTTTGCATTTCGGGCAGTCCGGAGTACGAACTTCTTTTTCCCCGCACTTAAAGCAGACAATTTCCCGAGATATTTTACAGTGCCGAGTAAGATGGTTAGTGCCACCGCAACGAAAGCAAGACTGTTTAGAATCAGCGCGATCAACAGCAGCTACAAAGGTTTTAGACGCTGACGGAGGACGAGAAAAGTTTAAATTTCTTCCAGAGTTAGGAATAGTAGGACTACGTGAGAAACTAGTATTAGCCTTATCAGAAAATGGCTCCCGGAATTGGTCAGCTTTCACCTTCGCCAGTTCAATACGTTTGCATAACGATTTCAGTTGAGAAATAGACGAAATATCGTGAAGTGCAAGCTCTCTACTGTATTCCGGACGAATATTACGCATCAGGATATCCAGCTTCTCAGTGTCAGAAATCTCCTTTTCTAAACGTTCAAACATTCCCAAAACAGTAGCAAGAAACGTAACAATAGTTTCATTTTTAGATTGAGTTCTAGAACGAATTTGTTTTAGAAGTAAGAAGTCCAAATCAGGGATATCAAATTCCTCTTTAATAGCCGAAACAACATCACGGTAAGACGTGAACATCGAACGGTTGATACGGAACCAAGACAATGCCGGACCATCTAAAATTTCAGGAAAACCCCAGTAAATGCGATTCTCAGGAATCCTCCGAGCAACACGAAGTTCCTCTAGTCGAGTAAGAAAAGTACGGACGCAAGTATCTCCTTTGAATTTCAAATTCAGCGAATTAATATTAAAATTTGAGTCAGGTTTGTAAATTATTTTCTGTATAACAGGATTGTTAGTTGAGGACCTCTCCTCCTCATCATCAGAATTAGATGCTGAAGGTAATCCAGAACCATCCTTCAACCTATCTATCAAATCATTCAACCTAATTTTGAGTTGCTGGACTGCCTCAATATCATCATCCATTCGTGAGACACGGCAAAGTATGTACCTGCAACGAGAGATTAACCGAGCAATGGCAGATGTAGATAAATTCTCATGTATATCATTTTCGATATTATCAACCTTCTGCCGACATATGTCCAACTCAGTATTAACCTCACTAGGTTGTAAGTCAGTAACCTTGAAAGTACCCTTTTCTACATAAGTAGCGGTTTGTTTTAAGGATTGGCAAAGACTAGTACGTCTTGCCATCGGATTAACGGGAAGCCTCCTAATGGACAGCTCGTGAGAAATTTCGTCTTTTAATAGATGATCGATTTTAGCTCCCGCTTGTAGAAAATCCATTTTTATCAAATTGCCACAAAAGAGAAGAATGTAAAGAGTCTAAGCGTAAGTGACTTTATTTGCACTAGGTAAGAATGTTAGTTTTATTTTTAACTGGTCACTCAAATTCCAAATTTATTTACAGACTGGTTCGTAGGTCATGTCCAGGTAAATAGTAACCATATACTGGTGTACTGATGCAGAAGTAAGTATTAGGTTGTTAAAACCCTTTAGTGTAATTATAACAATATAACCTTAAGATGAGGTTATCTAATATGTAGAAATAATTGCATATTGCATTTTAAGCAGTAAATACTGACACCTTAAGAAAAAACTAAATATTCAAAGTTCCATTCAAAATAATAGGATGTTTGGAAATTAACATCTATATCTAACAGCACACTGGTACCGATAACCTTAAAATAATAAAGTGCATGTTTTAATACATAGGAACATGCATTAGAAAGAGGTTTTATAAGTTTACACAAGTTTTTGTAAACTAAACCTTAAATACACACAAATACAACCAAGAAAATTTACACAACAACCATAAAAATAGCATGAGCCACACATCAAATATTAGCACAAGTACCAAAAGAAAGTTTGGTACAAAACCACCTTACAGTCTAAACAAACTGTGAAACTCCAGTATATTTTTTTTAACCAAATATATTCACTCAAGCAAGTCATTCATCCGAGGCCTTACGTTGGGCACGCCACTTTGTAATGTTTTACCTTTGGCTCAGTCGGAGAGTTGTGGTCACGAGTAGTGTGAGATGTTGATTATAAATTTCTCAAAGCGTGGGTTGGGATATGGCCACCCTCGGAGGTAGGCAATCGTCAGAATTTATTTAGACAGGCGCCAGACAATTACCCTACACAAGCTGAATGACCTTGCTTAAATGAAACAAATATATTTGGTACTTAAGAGATATATTTTAAAGTTCAACACAAGTTCACCAATATACCCAGTTGAGCACTGTCACAAATAGTTTATAAGATATAGTTTATCATTACACAGCACTAAAGTGTCTATGGCACACAAAGTCACCAATTGAGTTAAACGAAATTATCAGTACATTACCGACTATGGCATCCACTCCAAAACACAGAAAAGCCAGGATGCTATCACCCTCAGCACCCCAGTCGCGGTGGTACTCGACATGAACAAGCAGCCATGTTGTGCACCCAAGGGCGATGAGTAGGAGAATACACCCTCACTGGTTTCACAAGAGTTAAGGCGAGTAGCCTTCCAGGTTTACTTTAAGAATGCTAAAATGTTACAGCTCATACATTTATACAGAATCCTATATAGACTGAAAATGTGTAGGCCTAAGAGCCATCTAGATATTTAAGATTTCATCTTGTCTATAAACATTAAGTTCTTGCTTAGTCGAGAAAAATCCTACCTAAGCCATGAAAATCTTGACTTTATTTCTGAATGAACAAACGGATGAACGTACGGATGAACGTACGAATGAACGTACGAATGAACGTACGAATGAACGTACGAATGAACGTACGAATGAACGTACGAATGAACCCTGAGAACAAAGAAAGGTTCTATTTTATAAATTTGGAATTTAAGGTTAAGCATTGAGGACTTTATTTAATCGTAGTACTTTAAATTCTTATTAGCGTTGGCGTTTAAAAGACACTTACCGCATTATGGCGGGTTCATTGAAAATAGGTTATGCCCTACCGCATGGGCAAGAGGATGGGTGGTTAACACTGTGGACAAAATACCAGCAAATTAGGATTTGCGAATTACAACGCAAACAGGAAGGACAATTTTTCCGGTAGAAAGATCAGAACCCGAATGAAAACTTACCATTTTAGTGGTGTTGTGTAAAGACAATACTAGATGCTTCACATTTTTGACGGTCAGTCCGCCTCCGTTGTCACGACTAAAACAAATCAGAAACGACACTAAATTACGAGAAACAGAACGATCAGAGTACAATTTGAGATCATTCTACTCACCAAAAGAAAGGTTTTTCGGTCAGAGAGACATTATATCGAATTCACTTCGGACGACGACCTCCACGAAAAGTGTCTAAGGTCAATGAACATTCTAGACATACTTTCCGTTTCACATACCCAAATTGACTTAAAAATGTCAAAAGTCAAAAAAACTAATATTAAATTCCAACTTCAACTAAAACATTAGCGAAACCTAGCAGCAAGAATATAAAGTTGGTAAATTTGGGTTTGGAAATACCAAATTTGTATGAAAAGCCCATAAACTTGTTACGAGATTGTCAAGTCTACCAAACGACAACAACGAGTAACGAAACGTAACCAGTGGATGACCACACCAATTAAAAAAACAAATTATCACGAGAGAACGAATTCATAGATTTTTTAATATCCGAAATAGGAAGCTATTAAACAATTTAATGTGTTTTAATAAATTTATTAATTTATAATTTGTAAGAAGATTTGACACATCGCTCGATAATAACGCGCTGGCCGAACAAACGCATCGGTTATTCGCTTATCTGTGGCACGCAAATGTCAACATAAACAATTGTCTGTGCAAAGAAAGATTTCCTAGTTTATTCACTAATTCCTTCAATTTGTGGAATAATTGTTATTACTGAAGAAAAGTGGCTGTGTAAAATGAAAATAGAGTACGTGACGATAGCTACAAGGTGCACATATGCAGCAGTAATCCGCGAAATGGTGGTGTAAAGACCAAATCAAAATGAGTAATTGTATGCTAACAGGTTAGTAATTATGATTCTATACATTTTAACTACATGTACTCTTTAAATGAGCTAGCATGATAGTCTCCATGATTATCTAAATCCATAGTAACCATTGAACAGACAGGTAGCTCCGCAATAATGAAAATTAAGTTCTCAAATTACACTTGAGCATACTACAAAATGTTACAAGCCAGCTGCAGTAGCGTTCTTATTGCATGCCATGGGGCCTGGCGTGATCCGTATGACACCGTATTGAGTTCGTATACCTGAATCTCCTGCGAGGTATCCTCTCTCCATAGGATGAGCTGGTACTTCCTGTCTTCTGGATGAATCCACGTCTGCCGGAACATCATCCTGATGTCCGTAGTGAAAACCACACGATGACGCCTGAAATTGAGCAATATTTTCGTGATATCATTTTGAAGTGGCTGTCCTGAATGAAGGCATTGATTGAGGGACACGCCATTGCTTGATTTACTTGAGCAGTCAAAGACGACCCTTATCTTATCCCCTCCCCTTTTAAATACCCCCTGGTGAGGTATAATGAAGTGCTCTGAGTTGAACTTGAAGTTTGATTTACTCATATGACCAAGAGCCTCGTACTCTCGCATGAATTCCTTATATTTCTCGGCGAATAGGGGATTTTTCGCCATTTTATTTTCCAATGAGTGTAATCGCTTGACAGCTACAGCCCTCGACTCGCCCAGAGTGGGCCGGTTTGATAGCAGTGGCAGTCTGACTTGATATTTGCCATCTGGCATACGTTGAGTAGTGGATTGATACAACCTTTCGCATTCCAAGTGGTCCGGATGGATGACAGATTCTGAAGGCGGCTCCTCCGTCTTCCAGAAGCGCTCCAGTACGTCCTCTAACCTGGATGCGAGCAGTCCATAATCTTCCACCGAAGTCCCAGCTTCCCGCTGAGTGATAGACGTACCCATGATCACGTGACCGAAGCATGTTCCGTAGGCTGACAGCCCTGGAATGTGAGTGCAAAGCTTTGAACCGTCTAGCACATAACTGAGCATATCTGATCCTATTATGACATCCACATCACTAGCCTTGTCGAACCCTTCATCGGCTAATGTTATATTTGGCAACCCCAAATGATCCTTGATTGATGATGAAATTGGAGGTATATCTCCCGTTAATGAGTACATGACTGTAGCTTGAGTGCTTATTATAGGTACCTGTGCTTCTACAGGCCTTATGACTAGTGTGACTGATGATCCTGGTATGTTAACCCTTTGATTACCTACTCCATATAATTTAGCATTATTAAACTGCTGGCGCAATCTTAACTTTTCTACTAATGATTGATGTACAACCGACACCCCAGCGCCGCTGTCAAGTAACGCTCGTGCCTTTACGTAGTTGCCTGAGTTTGACCTGACCATGATCATAGCGGTTGGGCAGATAGTGACTGACCTTTGACCGTTTATGCTGCCAACAGTTTGATTACGTCATTGATCCTCGGCATAATCTCGAGAACCAAACCTGAGCTCCTCAAAGGCCACATGCGCCCTCCTCGTCCTGTCCCCCAGACGAGGTCGCGGTACATGCCCTTGTAGCTGTTGATGAGTAGCAGCGGATACCCTGGGCACCGGCGCTGCCCTAGCGTGCTCGGTGTCCTGTGTCTCGACCTGCACCGGCGACGCCCGTCGCTGTGTCCGGCTTGGAGACTGAGGCGGTGAGTGATGTGGTCGTGGACCACCCCTGTTCTGACTTACCATGTTGATGGCGGCGCGCCCTTGAGACCTGGACGTCGATGGCACCGCGTTGCCTGTACACAGCAAGGAGTTGTGCTCCACTGAGCCGCAGTGAGCACACCAATTTTTGTGAGTGCAGTCCCGTGCATAGTGCAGCCGTAGGCACTTGAAGCAGTGTCCGCTCTTCTTCGCCCACGCCTTCCGTTCCGCCGGTATCCTCAGACGGAAGTCCTCGCACCGGTAAAGCGTGTGGTCCTGACTAGCACAAAAGGAACACTGGGTTGAGTTCACCTGAGATGAGCTGGGTTGGGCGTGCAGCAGCCTCCCTGGCGCCGCAGGCCTCGGTGTATCTTGAACCCGACGTAGTCGTTGAGGTGGCGATGGCTTCCCGCTCGTCGCCGCTGAAGTCCCCGGAGCCTCCGGAGACACCGTCCGATGCACCCTGCACTGCTCGTCCAGCAACTCCAGAAGTTGTGTGACCGTAGGCAAGACCTGAGAGTCCTTGCCGTACCGCTCCTCATAGGCAGTTCGGATTCTGACCGGCAACTTCTGTAGGATAAGAAAGACAATGAGATATGACCACTCAGTCACCGGCATTTCTAATTTTTCTAATGCCTGAAGTGATTCCCTAAGCGGATCATAGAAGTGCTGTTGTAGCAGGTCCCCTTCCGTTACAACAGGTAAATTGACTATCCTAGCCAAATAGGTATCAACAAGCAGCCTCTTGTTTTGATACCGGTCCTGTAGCAACTTGAGTGCTACTGGGTAATTGACCTCGTCCATCGGTAATTGTCTGATTAGTGACAATGCATCTCCATCCAGGGACGCCCTTAAATAATAATGCTTCTCAGCATCCGAAATATCCCTAGAGTGAACCAATGACTGAAAGAGATCATGAAAGGACAGCCATTCATGAACCCTCCCAGTGAATCGCGGTAGCTCTATAGCGGGTAACTTTGCCAACATTACCTGACTTGGCGGTTTGACATCCGGCCGACGGCTCCCTGTCGACGGCTCGGTGGCCTGCTCCAACCTCACCAGTAATTTATTTACCGTGCTGAACTGCTGCTCGAAGAGTACTCGGTCCTCCTCGGTGAGGTCTTGATCTGAAGCGCTGATGATGACCTCATATGCTGAGATGAACTGTGGATAAAACGTGTGAAATTGCCTCCTAGCCACTTCTGCAGTTATCCCCCCTTCGTTCGGGTCCGCGGATCCTGCTATGTCGACTAATAATTGAAATCGTGTTCTGAACGTAGCTTTGGCTGTTCTCAAGGTCGCCATGATTAAAACTGAATACCCGGGCCACAATGAATGACAATCCTAAAGTGTTGATTTATAACCTAAATTGAATACCTACTAAAATTATGTTGAACTGTAACCTGAGTTTGAATACCTTTCAAGATATATTTGAATGTCACAAAGTCACTCCTTGACCAATATTATAAGTACAAATCCTTAATTATATCCTTGAAAACGTTGACATCTATCTATTTTGAATAGTTATTGGATCATGAACCAGCAAACAATAACATTGATTATGACAATGACACAAATAAATCACACTTCAGAACAATACGTCACTTGTTCCCACAAGCGGTTATTACTCAGCTGGCAGCTGTATAATAACGTATTATTCAGCTCTGACGGCCGTATGATATCAATACGTTGGCTATTTAAATTGAATCTCAGCCAAACGTAACCTTTATTGAAATTACACTGTTTATGACCTTTGAATGAATGAACTAAATGACGTAATGCCCATAAAATAATTCCATTGACATGACACAAATGAAAGTTGATAATTGACGATATGAGTCTTGTGTTGATAACCTCAAAATGTTTCTTACTCACTATTTGTCCTTGACCCTTTTTGTCCAATTGATAAGACACTCACGACACTCTAAATAACTACGTAATTAGCCTTTTCGCGCACTGAATTTACACCATAACACATACACAGATCGAGATGCGACGCTTTCGCTCGCCGGCCGTGGAATGTGGATGACCTTGTCCTGATTTCGCACGGCGGTCGATAACCCCGATGAATGCTCACTCGTTGTGGTGCGATGTCGCCGGGTGATGAGTTTTCTTCTTTATCGCGCTGATCCTTTGATATGTTATATATATATATGGCTCCCGCCGTATTATCCAATCGTGCTAAAGTTCTTTTCCCATCATGGGTGCCACCAAAAATGAACGATGAAATGATGATTGATGGTTGTCCCCTCTTGGGACACCAAAAATGAACGGTGGGTTATGATATGGTGGTTTCTCCCCTCATGGAGCCACCAAAATGAACGTTGAATTTTGAGTTGATATGGTGGTTTTCTCCCCTCGTGGGACCACCAAAGGATGACCGTTGAAATGATGTGATTCCCTGTGCCCGTACGTGGGTCACCGAAACTGTGGCGCCGAAGTGGTGTGAGTCCCTGGTGGGAACACCTAATTGAAGGCCGGATGATGATGATCGTATCCGCTCCCCGGATACGATATGATGAAGCGTTGAGATGTTGGTTGTGGTGAATTGAGGCGTGGGTCGCTTACCTCGCCGCGCGCTATTACCAAACTCCCTTTGGAAGCCCTGCTTCCTGCAGCAGCTTGAGAGCAGGCTCCCTCCCTGAGAGCCTGTGTGTGTGTTGTACTGGGCCACCAAAACGTTTTTATACGTGTCGTTTACACGTGTTTGAGGTTTAGAAGAAATATGAACTTCACTGACTTTTGATAACTTTACTATACACTGAGCGTTACATTATTTCACCTTATAATGATTTTATTATGAAATGAACCTTGATTATTAATTGACTAAGTTGACTTGAAAAAATAGCTCGTTCCACCCTGACTTGGAAGGAAGCAGTCACAACGCCATCTTCAATTCTTAACCTCCCCACTCTATGAATTATGACCCGAATGCCGGATGAAAGCCCCGTGGCGCCTCGCACGGCGCGTATAGCGCTGTCTCTTTCTCGCGCTACTGAGTGTGCGAAAGAGATATCATTTATGAATGTGAATAGAGGAATATGTTCGTTTTTAGTGAACAATGGACTTTAAAATTAAGTAAATAGCTTAAAGAACAAACAAAACTACAAACCTTTTCTGAATGTCAAGTCTCTACTCTTGTTTTACAATTTCGGCGTAGCTTTTGTGTATACTTATGTAAGTATAGTACCTAGTCAGTTAATCTATTTTCCATATTATTTCATCTTGTTTTGCAGTTTTAATTTTCGCATGAATGTTATCCTCTCGCCAATCTGTGGAAAGAGTTATTCGGTCATCACACAGACAAACAGAAAGATTCAATCCTTTCATCTTAAAACACAAGATAAATAGTTTCTAATAATAATAATAAATATAATACCTAAGTGACGAAAAATTCATTGGCAGATGCTCAAGTCAGCCTATGTAAATTCCACTGCTAGGCACGGCAGGCTCTTCTCATTGATGAGGGAACGAGCATTAGTCCCCACGCTCGCCTAGTGTGGATTGGGGACTTCACATGTCACTTCTTTGAATGTCATCAATGGGAGAGGCTTGTGCCCAACAGTGGGACGTATGCTAATTGATAATGATTCCGTACTTACGCTATGCATGATGTGAATGAATTATATACTCAGCGATAAAAATGGCCCAAAACAAAGTAATCACGCTAACACAAACTTAAGAACCTCACTATTGCAGAATCAGACAAGCACTTGACCAAAAATTTACATTGGCTGGAGCCAATGCCAACTTAATGGCCCAAGCCTGTGTTCGCCATATGAGCAATAGAATATATAGAAAAAATTACATTATACTATTCACTTACCTTTAAATTTCTCAATATTTTTTTGCTCATAGTACCAGCGATGTAGGAGTTAGGAAAAATCCAGGTTCGTTCTGGTCCTCCATTTGTGTTTTGACTTTTCACTAGATTCTTATTACATTTAACTTTTTAGTAGATTCACCTTTAAATTTTGAGGTTTACACACTGAACTGCTTTTCTTCTATATTCAATTAAATATAAATACACCTTTGAAGCATCTGAGCGGCAGCGGCTCGAGTAGAGAGCCGAAACGCGTCACTTGAAAGCTAGCAGCGGCAGCGCCAGTGTTGCCAGCGCAGACGTTTAAATTGCCGTGTGCGCTAAGTGAAATTGCCGTTTTCGTATGGAAAATCGCCTATTGCCTGCCGTAGCAACGACATCCAATAAATCCTCAGTGGTACTAGTTACTTCTAAACTTTCTAAAGTGACTAAAATAAAATAACTGACTTGGCTTTTCATGAGATTTCACATATTTTTACGGCGGATGGTTTTCGTATCGTAATACTTGTTGTTTTTTTTAGCTTTTATTTAACTTGCATTGTTCGTATGTCAGTATGTAAATATAGTATGTAAGTTGTCATTAAAATGTGCAATTCTTTATTCAGCCTGTCTATTTCCAATATTGATGGAAAACAAAGTCATGAGAGACCGTCAAAGTACCTAAACTTTATTGGTATGCAAGTTTTTATAAAGTTCTTAGTGACTTAAAAACTAAAAAATATGTGAAAATGGTACTTATTAAGTATGTTTATTTTACCAGCAAATAATATTATTTTAAAGAACTGGAAAACAGTCGAAAATTTTCATTTTCTATTACCCATCAACTTAGTATTGCATACGGACAAACAAATATTTTTTGCAAGAGTACGGTGGTACGGAACCCTCGGTTTGGATGTCCGACTGGCTGTTTTTAGGGTTCCGTAAAACTTTTAAAAAGTTGCTCGTTTTGTTCATCAGGCGCTGGTATTAAAATGTATGGGAATACTGATATCCGACTCGCAATTGACCAAAATTCTACTTGATATTATTTAACGTTCTTATTATTATTACTGACTAGCGGCCCGCCCCGGCTTCGCACGGGTATTTAACGAAAACTTCAAAACTAAAAATTATAATATACACACATTTTAGTGTCTATATTTGTAGACGACAGATTCTACCCGCCCCTAATGTACCTAGCACGTAATTTAGAAACACTAAAGATAAGACGTTAGCTAGGTAAATTTAAGAGTAACCCTGTTATTTAAAATGGAATATTTAAGAAATATTGTCATATTTACGTAAATATTAGAACCTTGTCGCACTAAGCGGAAGGAATAACTCTTTAGGGCGAGTTTATTCATTTCAGCAAGTATTATGACACAATTCGAGTGATTGCGCAATAATGCTTGGAAATTTCCATACGCAATAAAATGAAAGATTGCGTAATAGTGTAAAATGTATCGATCGTAGATCGAAATTACGCTATGAAAATGGCATGTTTTGTGAGCTAACTCACAAACAATTGACTCTGAGATAATGAGGTTTTAATTATATAAAGTAGGCGCTGAGGCGCATATTACAAGCCCTGTTTGAATCACAGGCACTAAGAAATGGTCGCGCAGCGAATTTCTTAAGATTGAATCAATTTAGAATAGTCGTTTTTACACAACGTTTTTCCCTCTCAGAGCCAATATTAGGAAGACGCTGTCCAAGTATAAAGGGTCACGTGTGACCACACCGAACGCCGACTCGATGAGTCTTAGTACAGGCCAGTGAGATAATCACAGCCTCCGCAATCCGCGGAAAACCGCGAGATTTGTAAGAATTCCTATTTATACTCGGATAGCGCCTCGTAGCGGGCACTACTTCAGGGTGCTCACGTTACGGTCAGCCATTGCGAAAGATAAGAGGTGAGTTCGCAACGTACTTCACTCAGTACCGAAGAGACACTCCAAGGAAGAAACCCAGAACAAGAAAGAAAAGCGCGTTGGGAACTCAGCTCAGGAAAAGTTTAGGAATCTAGACATTGTGTCCTAGATTTTGATAAAATCAGTGTTAAAGTTATTATAAATAAGTAAATTAATTATAAACAGTGTTAACTTCAAAATACGTTTTAATAAGAACATAATCTGTGATAAACAATATAAACCATTTACAATCCGTTCGGACTCTTTTTTACTTTACGAATCATAAGAAAAAGCAGAACCAAGGTGGCACCAAAATTAGAGTAGAGTCAGTCACTGTTATTTTACGAGAGGAACTACCAGTCATTTGTATACAGTCCACTTTAAACATTTATATTTTTGGGCCTAATCAATCCGGATTAGTGCAACATTTACAATATTATAATTTTTAGTTTTGAAGTTAAGCATCCCTAATTTTTTTGGAAATATAATATAGTCGATGTGACCCGAGGATAGTGTTGCTTTCCAACAGTGAATGTTATTTTTTTAAATCGGTCCAGTAATTTCGGATTCATTGCAAGCAATGTTTTTTACACTTTGGGTTACATTATTGAAATTTTAGTCATGAGCCTATTCAATGCAAACAAACAAACAATCAAATCTTTCCTCTTTATTATTAGTGTAAATTTATTGGAAATATAGCATATGTCACCCGGGGATAGTGGAGCTTCCCGAGAGTGAAATAATTTTTCAAATCGTTTCAGTAGTTTCGAAGCCTATTCATTGCTAACAATTTATTTTTACACCTTGGGTTAGATTATTGGAATTTTAGTAAGGATCCCTAACTTTTTTGTAAATATAATATAACCTATGTAACCCGGGGCTAGTGTTAGCTTTCCAACACTGAAATATTTTTTCAAATCGGTTCTGTAGTTTCGGAGCCTAATTCATTGCATTGTTTTTTTTACACCTTGGGTTATTTTATTGAAATTTTAGTGCGGATCCCAATGTTTTTGGAAATATAATATAACCTATGTCACCCCGGGGATAGTGTTAGCTTTCCAACAGTGAAAGAATTTTTCAAATTTGTTCAGTAGTTTCGGAGCCTTTTAAATGCAAAAAAATTTTTTTCACCATTGGTTACATTATTGGAATTTAAGTAAGGGTCCCTAATTTTCTTGGAAAAATATTATAGCCTATGTCACTCGGGGATAGTGTAGCTTTTCAACAGTGAAAGAGTTTTTCAAATTGGTTCAGTACTTTCGGAGCCTTTTCAATGCAAACAATTTTTTTATACTTTGGGTTACATTATTGGAATTTAAAAAGGGTCTCTAATTTTCTTGGAAAAATATTATAGCCTATGTCACTCGGGGATAGTGTAGCTTTCCAACAGTGAAAGAATTTTTCAAATCGGTTTAGTAGTTTTGGAGCCTATTCAATGCAAACAAACAAACTAACAAATCTTTCTTCTTTATAATATACGTATAGATAAAAAATGAAAAAATATTATTTAAATTAAATTAAAAAGGTTATAATAAAGCGTCTAATGTTGTATAGATTGAAACCCTTCTTTCGCGAGTCCGACTCGCACTTGGCCAGTTTTAATAAACTCTCTTTTCTTTGATTCAAATATTTGTAGGCTATGTCACTTCCACAACAAGACTTAAAATTCGTCAAGCCGTTATATGCCCAGCTACATACATACATCATCATCATCATCATCCTAGCGTTATTCCCAGTGCAGTTGTATCTTGAAGGATGACTGGGGTTAGCTACCTAATCCCAAGAATTGGCGTAGGCACTAGTTTTTACGGAAGCGACTGCCATCTGACCTTTCAACCCAAAGGGGAAACTAGACCTTATTGGGATTAGGCTTGTCAAGTGAGTGGGCAACTCTACTGTTAGAAGTTCTCAAGCCGCCCAAAGGTCTCTAACTAGGCTTAACTACTGCTATCATAGACAGCAGCCGGGATCAACAATATAACGTGCCTTCCAAAACACGGGAGCGCTCAATTAGTAACCACTCAAAGCGATTACATATCCAAGGACTGACCCCGCCCGAAATTGCTTAATCTCGCATACCGCACGCGGTACGCGGGCGCCACTGGGCCACGAACGCTCCAATATCAAGCCCTGAATATTCGTTGTACGATTTTGGGAATTTAAGTTAGCTGCTGTGTTTTTGCTATTTAAGCTACAGTTATTAATATTTGGATAATAGTATCAGGATTAGCCAAATTTGATTCTATCCTGTGGATACCCATGACTTCGCGAAATTTAACCCCCCGTGCTTGGCAGGCCTGGAGGTCTCCGGCCACAGACTGGCCTATTTTTTGTGCTGCTCGCGGCGCCCGCTTCCCCGTTACCGCGCGTACCTTGCGACCCCCACGATAATTTGAGTCGACGTGATCATACATACATATATACACTCGAAATATAAAACCCTTCTTACGAAGCAGTTGGGTAAAAATGATAATAGGTAAAAGTGATAATGATAGTAGGTAGGTACTTTGCTTTCAGTAGTAGTACTGTTAAACCTGGCATGAATTCGGATAGAAATAAACACATAAAGAGCTTATTTCGTTTAACTTCTTTTAAAGTCGAATATTCCTTTTTATTTTTTTACTAGCATTTGCCCCGCGGCTTCGCCCGCGTACTAAACGAAATTTTTAACCGTTTACAAAAAACACGTATGTTTGTCCACGATTATCTCGCGTTTGGCTGAACCAATTTAGATGCGGTCTCCAGAAATGTAGTTGTTACATTCTGGGGGTTTCGGTATACGAAGTTTGGTGATTGTGATTCATAAACAGATGAACAGATGAAAAATCAGTATACATTCTGAGAACCGGCAAACTGTTGAATTTCATTTGATTTTGGCAAAAATAAGGATCGAAAACTATTATCATACAATTCCGAGAGGCCGAAGGGGAAAGGGCCGATGAAATAAAAGCATGTCTTAAATGGCCATTAGTAAAAAATCTGTGTACTACAGTAACACCAATAGGTCTGTAAACGACCAAGCAGCGCGCAGCGGTCATAAACTCTGGTCCTTTGAAGTACAGAAATATGGCTAATTCAATATCACGTGTAACATTTATTTTTCCTAACATTAAATTTATTTGGTAGGTTTTGCCAGTTCCCATTGGAGCATCCAAAAAGAAAATTTGGTCTCACTTCCATTCGCACTCCTTACTGTCAGTCCGTCTGTTACAACCAAGTTGCTTTTACTGGACCGATTGAATTGCAGTTTGGCACAAACTATCAAGAATTTAGAGCGCTCGTGGCCCAGCGGCACCCGCCTACCGCGTGTGGCGTGCGAGGTTAAGCAATGAGGGCGCAGGTCAGTTCTTGGATGGGTGACGGCTTTGAGTGGTTACTAACGTACTCTCGTGCTTTGGAAGGCACGCTAAGCTGTTGATCGCGGCTGCTATCGTTAAGCCAAGTTAGAGGCCTTCGAGCGGCTTGCGAACTTCTAACAGTCAAGTTGCCCACTCACTTGACAAAGGAGGGTCGAAGTTGCACCACGTCCGTAGGGAGTACCCACCGTTACCCTACACGTGACCCCTGAGTGGTGCTAAAAGTGCAACAAAAACTGGCAACCGTACTTCTCTTCTCGAAAATCTCACGGTTCGTAAATAAATGCCATACGATTAAAAAAAACTAAACGTTGATTTAAATGGAAAAAAATATCGGAACCTCTATATCGTTTTAGGGTATTTTATTGGGGTATATACCCCACACGCCTATAGTAACATTTAACGTTTTTGCATACAGGCATGTATGTAGTGCCATATTTTACCTCAGATTCGTATTAAGAGATCTCTCGGACGCTCAGATATCGATTTTGAACGAAATCGGGACAAAAAAAAGAAAATCAATATAGTTGCCACTTTCACAAATTTTACCTCGGATTCGTATTAAGAGACCTCTCGGGCGCTTGGATATCGATTTTGAACGAAATCGGGTTGAAATGAAGAAAATCAATATGGTTGCCACTTTTTCCAAATTTTACCTCGGATTCGTATTACGAGACCTCTCGGACGCTCAAATATCGATTTTGAACGAAAATGAAGAAAAGCAATATGGCCACCACTTTTTCCAAATTTTACCTCGGAGTCGTATTAGGGGACCTCTCGGACACTCAGATATCGATTTTGAACGAAATCGGGACGAAAATGAAGAAAATCAATATGGCTGCCACTTTCCAAATTGTACCTCGGATTCGTATTAGGAGACCTATCGGACGCTCAGATATCGATTTTGAACAAAATTGGGATGAAAAAAAAGAAAATCAATATGCCTGCGACTTTTTCCAAATTTCACCTCGGAGTCGTATTAGGGGAGCTCTCGCTCAGATATCGATTTTGAACGAAATTGGGACGAAAATGAAGAAAAGCAATATGGCCGCCACTTTTTCCAAATTTTACCTCGGAGTCGTATTAGGGGACCTCTCGGACACTCAGATATCGATTTTGAACGAAATCGGGACGAAAATGAAGAAAATCAATATGGCTGCCACTTTTTCAAATTTTACCTCAAATTCGTATTAGGGGACCTCTCGGACGCTCGGATATCGATTTTGAACGAAATCGGGTTGAAATGAAGAAAATCAATATGGTTGCCACTTTTTCCAAATTTTACCTCGGATTCGTATTACGAGACCTCTCGGACGCTCAGATATCGATTTTAACCGAAATTGGGACGAAAACAAGAAAATCAATATGCCTGCGACTTTTTCCAAATTTTACCTCGGAGTCGTATTAGGGGAGCTCTCGGACGCTCAGATATCGATTTTGAACGAAATTGGGACGAAAGTGAAGAAAAGCAATATGGCCGCCACTTTTTCCAAATTTTACCTCGGCATCGTATTAGGGGACCTCTCGGACGCTCAGATATCGATTTTGAACGAAATCGGGATGGAAATGAAGAAAATCAATATGCCGTTACTTTATTCAAAGTTTAGGTACCTCGGATTCCTATTAAGAGTCCTCTCGGACGCTCAAATATCGATTTATGTCGAAATCGTATCGGACGGCACTGATTAATAAAACCACTTACAACACATTGAATCAAAAAAGGTCGTATCTTCATATAACTCACGGCACTTCATGCACCTTTAGACCTTATAAGGAACTTACATGTCAAATTAGGTATCTCTCGAACCAGCAGTTTGGGCTGTGCGTTAATATGTCACTCACTCAGTCAGTCCGTTTCTTCTTGCAATTTGGCACCTACTTTTAAGTTTTCATGCCCGCAATATTAAATTTCAAAATCAATGCCATTTTTGAATTTAACGACCCAAAAAATCACACCCATATTAATATTTAGACATTCCAACTCCCTCGGACCCCAACAGAGGGGATGGTATTTCACGTCCTCCACGTGGGATTTTACAATCATTGTTGTTTTCGTAATCAGCGACCCGATAAACCATAGAAACAACACCCATATCGATTTTCTGAATTTGTCACCAGATTTCCCCCTTTTAGGGGTTGATTTCTTAAAAAACATGAAACACATGTTTACTCAGTTATCGTTAGAAATACTCCTGTGAAGTTTCGAATAAAATAATCCAACTAATCTTGATTCCCCATCCAAATTTCGGACCCCCATTTCACCCCCTTAGGGGTTGAATTTTGAAAAATCCTTTCTTAGTGCACCTCAAGACCTTATATGGAACATACATACTAAATTTGCAATCTCTAGAACCAGCAGTTTGCGCTGTGCGTTGATATGTCAGTCACTCAGTCAGTCAGTTATTTCTTGAAATTTGGCACAAACTTTCAAAAGTTTTCATGTCCACAATATTAATTTTTAAAACCGATGCCATTTTCGTAATTAACGTCCCAAAAAAACCATAAAAACGACACCCATATTAATATTTAGACATTTCATCCCCCTCGCACCCCAACAGAGGGGATGGTATTTCACGTTCTCCACGTGAGATTTTAAAATCATTGTTGTTTTCGGTATCAGCGACCCGGTATATCATAAAAACAATACCCCTGTCGATTTTCAGAATTTGTCACTTCCTTTCTGCTTTTTAGGGGTTGATTTCTCAAAAAACCTGAAACACATGTTTACTCAGTTATCGTTAGAAATACTCCTGTGAAGTTTCGAATAAAATAGTCCAACTAATCTTGTTTCCCCATACAAACTTCGGACCCCCATTTCACCCCCTTAGGGGTTGAATTTTGAAAAATCCTTTCTTAGTGCACCCCTAGACCTTATAAGGAACCTACGTGCCAAATTTGGAATCTCTAGGACCAGCGGTTTGGGCTGTGCGTTGATATGTCAGTCAGTCAGTCAGTCAGTCAGTTTCTTCTTTTATATATTTTTTTACAAATCAAGATTTTTTTATACATAGAGAGTTAAATAAAATGTAATTCCCGTCTTTTACTAGAAAATACTGGCGTTTATTAATGGCAACACTTGCTACGTTACTTTTCCCGCGTGAAACTCGAAAACATTCATCGTAGTAGCAAAATGCATCTTAGCTACTGCAACTAATATGACATTCGTTGGCATAACTAAAACATTCGAGCTTATAAACATTTTTTGTGCCGGTGGGCACGGCACGTGTCGCTATAATGCTATGCGCTGAGCGGTTACAATGATTTTATTACGAGTTTTAGGATTCCGTGGTGAAAAAGAAACATTGCTTCGCCACGTTCGTCCGTCCCTTCGCGGCTTAGCTTAGTAATCGTAACTACTAGAAAGCTGTAATTCGGCATGAGTATACATATTAATCACGCCGACAAAATGGTAAAATAAAGTCTTGAAAAACATTTTTTTTCCTTTGCAAAATCCATCGTTTCAGGAATATGATTGCGTGATATTAAACTTAAAATATTAATATCAGGCAATCACGAAACGCTTTAAAAAGCTATTTTTGTTAGAGGTTTGCATTTTCAATACGCTACAAAATGACACTCGGCCACGCCTACAAATCCCTACACAAGTCCAGTGCGTATAACTACCTACCGCGCGATACTTTCGATTATATGGCAACAGAATCTATGTTATATAGATAGGCACATGGTAATCTGTATATTGAGGACTGTAGAAGCGGTTAGAAAATTTTAAATGTGCATTTCGAGCATGATATAGGTAGTTACATAATTATGTACTGTTGCATCCTGAAGGATGCCTGGGGCTTGCTACCCTATCCCAAGAATTGGAGTAGGCACTAGTTTTTACAGAAGCTACTGCCATCTGACCTAGGTAGGTACATACTAAACCTACATATTAAAATTATTATATGTATACACTGCTGGATTGGGAACGGAAGGACGTGTTAAGAAATAAGTAGTTACATACTTAGGCACTTAGTTTTAAATCTAATAAGTACGTAAACATTTTCATTCTTCATCTTTCATTCTAGTTGATAATTCATTAAATTTTAATAATTTAATCATTATGATAAAAACCATTTAAAAATACTTTCAATATAGGTAAATATGTGTACATCTTAAATAAGGTGTTACTACTGACACGTCAATAATTAACTAAAAAGAGAAAAACAAGCTCCTTATTCTTGATAATTATGGAATTGTGTTAGAGCAATGTAGGTAGTAATTAATATGTTGCATGTGTTTATAAACTCTAAATTGCATTAACCAACTTGTTTTTAATGTTCTTATAGCTTAAGATCTGTAACGCTTTGGCGACTAGCTGTTAGTTGCAGACATGTACTCAGAAAAGTGAAATACCTAAATACTCATAAGTTATTTTCAATAAAGTTTTTTAATTTCATATCCAACTATATTCTTATAAATGAAATAAAACTTGCATTCATAATAAAAAAAAAAGATTTAGGTAGATTGATATTTTACTGATGTTTCGTCGCTAGGTTACTCTCGGATATCATCTATTTATCAGACTGTGCGGAGGATTCTCTTTAAGCTGGTCCATCATTACACGGGTTTTTCTTTCATGGAAAATGCACTTGAATTGGCAGAAATGTATCCTGATGATTTGATAGTTTTAAAATGCATACATTTTAATGCCACATTTTTTCTGTTCTGAAGGGGTTTCTGTTATATTCCTTCTGCCTAAACCAGACTTGGATTGATTACACAACGATCGACTTTGTACTAGGGTATCGCGTAGTACTCGTAGTAATCAATTGGGAGCAGTTGCAGCAAACAATATTAGCTAAAATTGTGAAAAATTTAGTCTCTGGTACAAAATATCCTTAGCAGCCTCACATAAGTTGGATATTCTAATACTGCTACTATATTATTGCTGTTCATGGCGTAGAAAATTAGGTGGTGTGACTAAGATTTTTAACGACATTAGCGAAGGATTGCCTCGCAGTTGTAACAAAGAATATTAGCCAAATTTTTTGCTGTTCATTGCATAAAAATGCAAAAAAATCGTGGATTTTGAGCAAAATCGTATGTTTATTTAGCAGTTGCAGCAAATAATATTTGTTAAAATTTGTGTAAAGTTAGTCACAGCTAGAAAATGTTCTTATCAGCCTCACTTAAGTCTGATTTGCTACTACAGCTAATATATTATTGCTGTCGTTTGCATAGGAAATTCAGTGGTGTGACAAAGATTTTTAGCAACAGCGACGAATTTTTATTTAGCAGTTGCAGCAAATAATATTAGTTAACATTTGTGAAAAATTTACTCACAGCTACAAAATGTTCTTAGCAGCCTCACCTAAGTCTGATTTGCTACTACGGCTAATATATTATTGCTGTTATTTGCATAGGAAATTCGATGGTATGACAAATATTTTTAGCAACAACGACGAAGTTTTACTTAGCTGTTGCAGCAAATAATATTAGTTAAAGTTTGTGAAAAAGTTAGTCACAGCTAGAAAATGTTCTTAGCAACCTCACCTAAGTCTGATTTGCTACTACAGCTAATATATTATTGCTGTTAATTGCATAGGGAATTCGGTAGTTTGACAAAGATATTTAGCAACATCGGCGAGTTTTTATCTAGCAACTGCAGCAATTAATATTTGGTAAAAATTGTAAAAAAGTTAGTTATAGCTACAAAATGTTCTTGGCAGTCTCACATAAACCTGATTTGCTACTACTGCTAATATATTATTGCTCTCCATTGCCTAGGTAATTTATTGATGTGACTACGATTATTAGCAAAACTGGCGAAGGATTTATTAATAAAGGAGTTCGAAAATAAAATTAGCAGCTGTTGCAAAACTGTTGTTAGTGATTGCAAAATATTTTTATCAAATGCAACAAACATAAGCTTTTGCTGCCTAATACATGTATAATTAGCAATAGTAACAAAGTTCTTATCTACTACAACAAAACATTATTAGCAGTCCCAGCTAACAACAATGACGAATAAAATTTTGTTGATACGGATAAATAAATTAGATACAGTTGTGAATCAATTAGCAGCGGTAGCAAATTATTTAAAATCCTTTTAGCTAAATATCGTTAGCAAGGGTAGCAAACTGGTTTTAGTTGCTATAGACAAGGCTTTGTTACAGTAGATAAGAAATTGTATACAGCAGCAAAGAAAATTTCAGCAAAGCTTGCTTAGCTACCACAGCTAAATCATTTTTTTCTGTGTGGAGCCGCAGTCCCACGCATTACACCGGATGTTCGTCGACGCGCTCCATCCACGGCTCGGCTCCTCTCCCTCGGTGCAGATGGTAAATTCGACAATATGGAATAGCCGAATTCACAGGCGCAGGCGCAGGCACAGGCGCAGGCACAGGCGCAGGCACAGGCGCAGGTGCAGGCACACGCGCAGGCGCAGGCGCAGGCACACGCGCAGGCGCAGGCGCAGGTACACGCGCAGGCGCAGGCATACGCGCAGGCGCAGGCGCAGGCACACGCGCGGGCGCGAGCGCGAGCGCAAGCGCAGGCGCAGGCGCGGGCGCGGACGCGGGCACAGACTCGGGCGCAGGCCCAGGTACTGAATCTGGTACAGGCGTGACCGCTTGCCGGGGGCTGACGTTCTGTTTTCCTTTTTTCCGGCGCTTTACCTGTTTTTTAATGTACCTTTCCGGCTCCCGCTCGCTCTCAGTAGAAGATGGAACTTCTTTTGGCAGCCGATCGCCCATTAGAGACAACTTATTTTCAAGCTCAGTAACTCGAACACTCAAACTTGTCACTGATGTTACTAACGGTCCAAGTTGTTCTCTGATTGCATTGATAATCACACATTCCAGGCGCTCAGTTATGACCTGGTTCATCTCATATCGTACTACTTCGCGAATATTGTCCAAATAAACGGTGTCGTCCAAGGTTACGTTGGCAGTGGTTGCCTTGCGGTATGTTACTCTGTCTACACTGTCCGCGATTGACTGATTCAGGAAGGTAGAATTGATAGTGCCATCACAAGACGCAAGGGTATCAACATTAGCAAGCAGCGGCGCCCTAACCGGAGTATCTGAGTTATCGCTCTTTTTTTGTTGGCATACACATAACTGGCACTTCCAAGCATGCTTTTGCTCGCTAGTCATAGCATCGAAGATACTTAGGGATGGTATATTCGCACACTGCTAATCATAAACTTCCTTGCAAAATCGGCATTGCATAAATATCTGGCTCTCAATAGTGGCCAAGCATCCAGCACAAGTCAACCTCAAATTCGGAGTCATTTCCACAATAAACAAGAATTAAATCTCACAGAGGCAATAAACAGGTGATACTTCAAGTGTCATCTGTAGCTCGGCGATCACTATGCACTGCGCCGTTATCTCTTGGAGCTATTTACGCATGGACCGCGCATATAGACTTGGACCTTGCGCCGTACACCTAACCGTGAAAGTCGCGCGCGTCCCATGTTGCAATTAAAATGGCGAACTTGTGGGTCGACGAGAACACAACACTTTTTATTTTATAAACTCTATTTTTAACACTTCATATTGTTCAGTAAAAACTACTAGCACTCAAATTAGATATTTTCTAGTCTTTCCTTATAGGTTTTGATGTAATTTTAACGAATTTGCAAATAGAAAATTAATTATTTCGACGGACAAGACAAAACAGATGTGTCATGGACGACGATCAAAGAGTAAATATATAGACCGTATTGCTCGTTTTTGCAAAATGAAGATGGTCTGAATATCGGCAGCTTTACCCCAAAGTAAAATCCCATAAGACATTACGCTGTGGAAGTGGCTAAAATATACTATTCGGCAGTTTCAACATTTTTTTATTTTATTTTTTTTATTAAAAATGGGATTGCTCTTGGCCAGCATCTAGCCAGGGGGCAAAGATGAGGCCAACGATGAAGCGAGCTCACCCAGAAGATGCCTATTTACTCGTGCCTTAAAAAGGTCCAGGTTATATGAACTCGGAAATACAGACGCCGGCAGAGAATTCCAAACCTTAGAAGTGCGCATTATAAAAGAAGATGCAAAGCGCTTGGTTCGAATTAGAGGAATTTCGACCAGGTAAGGATGGTAGCCAGCCGTACGTCTGGATGTCCGATGGAAGAAGGGGGAAGGCGGTATGAGCTCATGGAGCTCCTGAGCACACTCACCGAAGTACAGTTTGTAGAAGACGCACAGACATGCTACTTTGCGTCGATGTGCTAAGGTCTGCAGCTTATTTCCCACTACCGTACTGCCGCCAATGAGCCTCCTGGCTCTGCGGTCCACCGAGTCGAGTGCGGCAAGTTGGTACTTAGCCGAGCCATCCCAAAGGTGACTACAATACTCCATGCAAGACCGGACTTGGGCTTTATATAACTTAACACACCACCCGGCGGCTCTTTGATGAACTTGTGACACCAAACACTTATGCAGAGTGTCATAGCAAACAAGTTAACTTTCTAAGTCATTATAGGCTTTGTATTTGATTTCTTAATTCATAACCGAATCACTATTATATACGTATATAAGTGAAATTAGACAATGCACCAACAAAGTACAATATATATACTGAGATAGAGATACCAGTGAAATACTCCACATAGATCGTAGCGCCGTTGTGTATTTAGTAAGAACTAACCGCACGACCGCTGCATCTCTGTCACTTCAATATGCAAGTGCGATAGAGATAGCACCCAGTGACATCTGGTACAAACAAGTTAAACTAACATTGCCATAGAAAAATTAGTACTTCGAGCTGAAAGGCCCCTGAATGCACCTCTGAGAATGCACCTTATTAAAATTTTAGAATCAATTGGCAGGAGGGTTTGTCAATTATGACGTTTACGTGTTCAAAATCCATATCAAGTCTATATACTTATATATTCATAACACATTCATAATAGTCTTTGGTCAAAATTCGGATCAAAAACGCGCCAGTTGTAAATTTCATGAATGAAAACTTTTCCCAGCCTTCCGGGCTTTTATAAAAAAAATAACCTCGAAGAGTATAATGTCAGTTATGAGGTGTTGTTCGAAAATAGTATAGTTTTACTTTTTCGCCTAGTATATTTCTCTTTTATTCGTCTTTTGCTCGTAGTCTCCACCGTGGAATTTTAAAAAGTCAGATTTGAATTCAGCTATGCTCGACCAGCGATCCTTATATATTCTTGCCCAATCTCGGGCGTTGCCCTCTTGGCATTCTATGATAGTGTCTAATTCGTGCCCCTACTGCCCCTCGGCATCTATTTTTCACAGGTACGCCTCTAAGTCTTATAGGAATATGACAAGATTAGTTTGTGTTTTTTTAACTTTGGTCGTTCATAATTCATATTTTTATGTTGTATATAATACTTCCTTTTTCTTCCGAGGTTAGTCTTTGTTCAGCTTGCAATACGGGATGTTCTGTTTGCAACGCGGGCTGTTCGTTACCGTAACGTGGGCTGTCCTGCTTTTTGCTCGCCACCAGTTTCCTCGGAATACGTAGAGTTTGCTGAAACTTCTTGAGTAGAGCTGATCACTGCTTGTAATTCCTCTTGTAGTTTCTCTAAGCCCTCAGTCATTTTTCTTTCAGTGCGCTTGGGCATATTGAAAAATAGCCCCGGTGCTGGCCAAGGCTTTTTTGTGATAATTTTTCGTTGTTTTCTTTTTGCCGGTCTAGTAACTGCTTCCCTCGTCACGAGCGTTACGTCTTCACGTAAGCTAGTAGAAATGGGATTCCGCAAAGTTTGCTGAGCCGCTTCTCTGAGTTTGGTATAGATTTTCTTGTTCCTTATACAGGGCTACAATTTTTTTTTTAAAACAGCATCTCTAATTTGATTGAATAAATAATTTTTATGTATTATTATTATTACTTTATTGTATATACTGGAACAGAACGATTGACTTTCCTGTAAACAGGGAATTGGTTAGCCTTGGTACCATACTTTTTCCACAGAAACTGAACGAATTAAGCTCGTTGCAAATGCGAACCGAAGGTTATCCTATCTGGTGGCCCTGAGTGAAATGCCCGAAGCCTAGTCCGCGCCCCGCACCCATGAGGAACGGAATTTGAAGCGTACTGGGAAATCACTGCGCTTGTGTTCCCACAGCAATCGCCCCTTTATAAAAATAAACAAATCAAATAAAACTAAAATTCAAAACATTGGTCTCCCTTTCGGATCCTTTACCTTACATTCTAGCACAAGCACTTATAAACACTAGTACACTGTTTGCGCAGCCGGAATTTGCTGCGGCTGCATATTATTGACTCTGAGGGCCGTACGAGGAGGCAGCGATACGACTGTCATACGTAACCAGCTTCTGACATGGCGCTTGCACTTGGCGCCAAAACGTACGGGAATATGACAAATAGGACTGATCCGACTACTAGCACTCCTATTCCGACCTAATTAAGTTGATAGATTCGACCTGCCTGGAGATCGATTGCACCTGGGCGATGGCGAAATTATTACTTCAAACTTCGCACGAGGCGTTGGTTTGTCTGCCGCTCAGATTATTTATTAAAGCCCGACGCTGTGTGCGGAGGGTTTTACTAACTCCAGTTTGTTTTTGTAGTGTGTGTTGTTATTTTTGTTTGTGCACTTTCTGCCCGTGTTATATGCTTGCATAACCAGCGACCGCCCAAGCAGCCACCCAGGTGGCGTCGACTCAGCATATCGCAACATCGCCGCCCCGTTTCCCAAAAATACTGAATGATCCGTCACTCTTGGTTCTCACATCGACCATTAGGCACCTCTTACATTTAATTAATTTTAATTGATTTATTTTAATTTTTGTAATTCCATCATTAAAAGGAATTAAGTTTGCTATTCTTGGTTTCTCTCGAATCCTCCGACTCCCAGCCTACATATTTGGCGCAGTCGAGAGACGTTCCTCGCGGGCCGGTTCGCGAGCGGTCACCGAATTTCTAATATCGAAACTTCGCGCTCGCTCAGCGCCCGGGCAGCTATCCGGTCATCACGTCGAGGGCGGAACCTACGAGCTGGACGGAGGAGTATCCAACCATCGATACTGCAGAGAGCCAGAAATGCGCATGTGAGTACTTTAGAATCGTTCTAGAGTTGCTTATGTTAGGAAAGGAGGTACTTTCATAGTCGTAGTTTTTTTTAAACTCAAAGATTTCCTATCCACGGCGATCGAGCACCCCTAGGTTAGGCAGTAATCATAGAATCGTTTTACTAGACGGCTTTAGGAATATTAATTCTGATTTAAGTTCGGAATCGGATTCGGAAACGGAAGTAGTTAGTATGGCAGATTTAGATTCAATTTTTAAGGCCCTCCGCCTGTTACCCGAGTTTGATGGTAACCCTAATGTACTTACGAGGTTTATTAAATTAAGTGACCAATTAGTACAAGAGTTTATTCGTCCCGATCAAGAATTGACCAATTTCGCACTTATAAATGGTATACTTAATAAAGTTACCGGGCCAGCCGCCCGCTTAATCAATGCGAACGGGGTCCCAGAAAGCTGGGCTGGAATTCGCAGTGCACTTATTAATAATTTCGCGGACCAACGCGATGAGACCTCTTTATACAACGATCTCGCGCTATTATCTCAGGGGAACACGACCCCTCAGGAATTCTATGAAAAATGTCAAAACCTGTTCAGTACCCTTATGACGTACATAACTTTACATGAAACCGTGCAGACTACAATTGACTCGAAACGTGATTTATATAAAAAGTTGACCCTCCAGGCATATGTGCGGGGACTTAAGGATCCCCTAGGTTCGCGTATTCGCTGTATGCGGCCCGAAACTATAGAGAAGGCCCTAGAATTTGTGCACGAAGAGATGAATACACAGTATTTACAGCAACGTAATGATCGCCTAGAAAAGAAACCAGCGGATTTTCAGCCATCCAAATTATCTATTGGCCCTATGCCACCATTTTTCAGTGCACCATCCAGACAACCTGCCTTTAATTTTCCCGGTCCATCCCGACCAAACCCTATATTTTTGCCTCAAGAACCCCGACCTGTATGGAGACCAAATCTAGACCAGCCTCCTCAAGGCCCTACCCGCACTCAGCAAATGTTTGCAGCACGACCACCTAACTACAACCCACAGGAAAATTCATTTAGGCCTAGATATAATTCTCAAAATAATGGAAATAATACCGTGCGCCCCATGAGCGGTGTCAGTCACTATGTGGCTAGACCATTGCCACCTACTCAGAATTGGTCCAATTCCAGGAACCCACCATCCAATAACTATCCCAGAACTAGGGAGATGAATATTAATGAATGCAACGACTATACATTAGACTATGAACCTTATGGCGACGATTATAGTGAATATTACCAGGACGGCAACTATGGCGAGTTCCCTACTGATGATGCTTACTATGTCGAGTCCGTGCACCAACCTCAATATCTAGAGATTTCGTACCCGAACTCCGCAGGAGAACCTTATAAAAATGAAGCTTCTCCTACACAGCCCCAGGATTTTCGGAAATCTCCGAAGTTAGGAAGACAAAAATAGAACTGAACTTGCAGACACAACGGCAATTGCCGTATATACAAATAGCTAACCCACCACTTAAACTGCTCATAGATACCGGCGCCAATCAGTCTTTTATAAATCCCGACTCGGTTAGGAAACACTTTCCCAGCGCACAATGGAAATACGATCCCTTCGAGGTGACGAATGTGCATGCCACGAGCCGGAACGATTACTCGGTAACGTTACCGTGCTTCTCGGAATTTAACAATAACAACGACGTAACTTTTTTCGTCTATAAATTTCACAACTATTTCGATGGCTTAATTGGCTTAGACTTACTTAACAAATGGGAATCCAATATTGATTTAAAAAATAACGTTTTAGTTACAAAAAACGCGACGAATCCTATAAGGATGTATAATTCTAGGAACTGTAATCTATACGAAGATATAATACCTGCCCATTCATCACGACTCGTTAAGGTCCCGATTAACGGTCAGGAGGGAGATGCGCTTATCCCACGTCAATTTATATCTAATTGCCTCATAGCTGAATGTATTACGACGATACACAATAGCCGGGGGATATTAGAAGTTACGAACACAAGCCCGAATGACGTAATTTTTTCCATGGATCGTCCTGTACAGGCTGAAATATTAAACATTGAGTGCAGCCGAACTAAACAGCCGATCTCAGATCGCGCTCACCACGTATTATCGCGCTTGCGCACCGATCATTTGAACATAGAGGAACGCGCTAATTTAGAAGCCCTATGCTCACGATACGCTGACGTATTTTATATAGAAGGCGAACCGCTTAGTTTCACTAATAAGATAAGACATAGCATAAGAACCACAGATGAATTACCAGTTTATAGTAAAAACTATCGTTATCCTTTCGTACACCGTAATGAGGTAAAAGAACAAATTGCTAAGATGCTGGAACAAAATATCATACGGCCTTCGGCATCTGCATGGAGCTCCCCTATCTGGGTAGTCCCAAAGAAGGCTGACGCATCAGGTTCGACAAAATGGCGGTTAGTTGTGGATTTCAGAAAACTTAATGAGAAAACCCTGGACGATAAATACCCGATCCCCAATATAACTGATGTCCTGGACAAACTTGGTAACTGTCAATATTTCACAACACTTGATCTTGCCAGCGGCTTTTATCAAGTGGAGATGGACCCAAAGGACATCCCCAAGACAGCATTTAATGTAGAGCACGGCCATTTTGAGTTTCTCCGTATGCCCATGGGTCTCAAAAACTCCCCCTGCACCTTTCAGCGCGTCATGGACAATGTTTTAAAAGATTTACAAAATACTGTCTGTCTTGTATATCTAGATGACATTATAGTTTTTAGCACTTCGCTTCAGGAACATATGGTAAACTTAGAAAAGGTATTCAAACGCCTTCGTGAGTCAAACTTCAAAATCCAAATGGACAAATCGGAATTTCTAAAATTAGAAACCGCGTATTTAGGTCATGTAATCAGTAAAGATGGGATAAAACCCAACCCAGATAAAATTGCCGCCATTCAGAAATTTCCATTGCCTAAAACTCACACTGAGATAAAACGATTCCTTGGTTTAGTAGGATATTACAGGAAGTTTATACCCGATTTCGCCCGAATCACCAAACCTATGACACAGTGCCTGAAGAAAGGATCAAAAATAACATACAAAAACCATGACTTTATCAATTGCTTTGAAAAATGTAAGACTTTACTTGTCAATGACCCGATATTGAAGTACCCCGACTTCAATAAGCCATTTATTTTGACTACAGATGCCTCCAATGTCGCTATTGGTTCGGTGCTCTCTCAAGGACCAATAGGATCTGATAGGCCGATTGCTTACGCATCGAGAACATTGAACGACAGCGAACTCAACTATAGTACAATAGAAAAAGAGCCTTTGGCAATCGTTTTTGCAACGAAATATTTCCGTCCATATCTGTATGGCCGCAAGTTTACGATTGTCACCGACCATAAACCCTTACAATGGTTAAGGAATCTAAAAGAGCTTAACTCCAGACTTACTCGATGGCGATTAAAGTTGAGTGAGTATACCTATGACGTAGTCTATAAACAAGGTAAATATAATCGGAATGCAGACGCTCTATCCCGGGTAGAAATTCATAATGAAGATACTTGTTCCCTTTGCTCTATGATAGTGAATCCCTCCGAAAAAGCTCCATCCGAGTCTGGGTCGTCCACCCTTACTGCCCGCACAACCCCGTCTGAGACAGGATCATCTACTCTCACGGCCCACACAAGCGCGGAAAATCCTATATTAGAAATACCAATCACAGATGATCCCCTGAATAAATTTAATAGGCAGCTCCGAATTGCGATCGTAGGTGACATTAAGAAACGAGCAGTAGTTATGAAGCCTTTCGACACTCACACACGGACCACAATCCAGATATCAGAGGACAATCTTGAGGAAGATTTGGTCAACGCTATAAAGGAGCATGTTAACCCTAAGGTTAAAACGGGAATTATAATTTACCCCCCTTTGGCTATGTACAAAATCATCCCCATCTTACAAGACCGATTCAGAAACTCATCTATGAATATATATTTAACAAAGAAAGAAGTTGAGAATGTAAAGGACTATTTGCAACAGCAGGAAATTATTCAGAAATACCATATAGGAAAAACTAATCACCGAGGAATTAACGAATGCTACCTGGCTTTGTCCCACAGGTATTTCTGGCCAAAGATGAAGGAGCAAATTGCCAAATTTGTAAGTGAATGCGGCATTTGTGGCCAAGCAAAATATGACCGGAATCCTATTAAGCAACAATTTCGCATTGTCCCACCCCCTACCAAGCCATTCGAAATAGTTCACATAGACCTTTTTACAGTACAAAATGAAAAATATCTTACCTTAGTAGATGCTTTCTCTAAATACGCGCAAGCATACCCCCTAAAAGATGGCACCGCTATCAGTGTAATACAGGCACTTATGATTTACTTTACACATCATCGCGTACCGCTTACCGTAGTCTCAGACCAAGGTCCCGAATTCTCGAACCAAGTTTTCGCAGAATTCACAAAACTCCATAAAATTCAGCACCATAAGGTCCTGGCACACGCTCCTAATGATAATGGAATCGTAGAACGATTCCATTCAACCATTCTTGAACACTTGAGAATATTGAAATTAGAACGATCAAAGGAACCTACTTCACAACTTATGCCGTACGCTTTATTAGGGTACAATAGTTCCATTCACAGTTTCACTAAATGCAGGCCCTTAGATGTAATTACAGGACATTTTGACCCACGCGACCCTTTCGACATAGACTTATCACAGCATTTATTACAAGAATACATACGCCACCATCGACAAGGAATGACAAAAGTCTATGATATTATCAATGAAGCCTCCCTCGAACACCGAATCGAACTCACAGAAGCTAGGAATAGGAACAGAGATCCTGAAATTGAATACTCTGCCGACCAACAAGTTTTTATTAAGAACCCCATGGCCAGTAGGCAAAAACTAGCTCCTCGATATACGCAGGACGTTGTAATGGCCGACCTCCCTATCCATATTTACACTAAAAAGCAAAGAGGCGCCGTAGCAAAGTCGCGTCTTAAGCGAGTCGCTAACAATTCAAAATTGTTACAGAATACTACTGACGTTCTTCCTACAAACGACTCTGGCGGAAGAAGTAACACTTGAAAGCCTCGACAATGGACCTGGACTACTGCCTTTCAAACTTGGACTGACAAGACTTATATCCCATTACCACGCTTTCTTGCAACATGTGGACCTGAATGACATTGACCATAAAATTGATACAGTACGGACCCAATTACTTAACCTCAGACCTCAACTTAATAATAGAACTTTTTCGCTATACGAACCGCACGTATCATTTCTCAGCGCAAAACTCGAAAGGGTTTCGGAACAGGTGAGGACTTTCGAACCCGACCGTGTAAAAAGGGGACTCATAGACGGTCTCGGATCTATCATTAAAAGCATTTCCGGAAATCTAGATTACACAGACGCTATAAGATATAATGCTGCAATTAAAACCCTTCAAAATAATGAGAACCTATTACAGTCCGAATTTAATAACCATATTAGTCTATCTAAAAATTGGATGATGCAACACTCCAAAATATTAGATAACATAGTTCAAAACCAAAAAAAAATAGCCCAGGCCGTCACACTAGCGATACAAGGTGAAAAGAACAGTGAGACAGAATTAATAAGATTTGCACACTTGGCACAATACTTGGTCATTTTGAGTGACAATGTAGAAAACCTGTCCGAAGAGCTAGATAAGCTAGGAAATGCACTAGCTCTTATTCGCGCGTCGAGTATGCCTCACGCGATACTTAGTTTTCCCACTCTTAAAAGCATGTTAGATAAAATAAAGGTCCTCTATCCTAAGGAAGAGATCCTTGAAGTAGATCTTAGGGAATACTATGACCTAATTAAAGTTGGGTCATACTATATAGATAAACAAGTAGTCTTAGTCTTTAAGGTGCCGATTACGGTAGATAGAGTCTACGATTTATATAAGCTAGCAGTAATACCTAATAAAAATCATCAGGTCTTAATACCTCCCTCTCCTTACATAGCGATTCATGAACAGGATTCTATGTACATGGAGACAGAATGTCCGAAGGTCAAATCATGGCATCTCTGCGAGGAACCACTTAACCAGAAGATACAAAACCAACTTGACTGCACATACCAGCTCATCACCTCGCAGCAGCTCAGCTCGTCCTGCCAACTTACGAGAGTTTTCCTGACCAGACCTGCGGTACAACAGCTCGACAGCACGCAGTACATTATAAGTCTACCGGAGCCGACTAAAGTACAAACCTCCTGTGGCCAAGAACAATTTAAAACAATCCAAGGAAGCTACCTTGTTAGAATCCCGCACAAATGCGTTCTGAAAACCCCAGATTACTCCATCACTAACTCTAATGACCAGGTTGAAGGTCATGCCATAAAAATCATGGAACTACCACACACGAATCCGACAGACGAACTGCAAGCTCGAGACTCATCTCTTTCACTGACCCTGAACTCTATTAAACTGGAAAATTTGCACGCCAGCGATAAGAAGATATCCTCGCAACTTCCTGTGAATATAAAACAGAGCGACCGTTTAAGCCTGTATCATACTACAATACCAGTCTACATACTCATACTGTGCGCGTGCGCACTCGTTGCCGGAACCACCGGTCGTCGCCTATTCGCAAAACGATGCCGAAGGAACTCATTACGAGTAGAAACAGGCAAAATCGACGCTCCAGAAACTATCGACCAGACACCAGAAAAACCGAAGCTGCACCCCAGGAATATACAAGTAAATCATGACTCGGCAATATTCTCCAAGATTGTCGAATAGTTGCCTAGCTGGGGATGGAGGTGTTATATGCTTGCATAACCAGCGACCGCCCAAGCAGCCACCCAGGTGGCGTCGACTCAGCATATCGCAACATCGCCGCCCCGTTTCCCAAAAATACTGAATGATCCGTCACTCTTGGTTCTCACATCGACCATTAGGCACCTCTTACATTTAATTAATTTTAATTGATTTATTTTAATTTTTGTAATTCATCATTAAAAGGAATTAAGTTTGCTATTCTTGGTTTCTCTCGAATCCTCCGACTCCCAGCCTACATATTTCCCGTGATAGACAAAATGCGTTCCATCACATATGCGAGGAAATAATACATAAAGCTATAAAGCGCGGGTACAATTAGACATAGACAATATAGACATAGACATAGAAGTACTTTATTTATCACCACATTTTAACACCAAGTACATGATAAACATAAGTAAAAAATTAAAACAGACATTAGATTAGACATAGTACAGTAGGTATAACAATGAGAGATGATAAAAAGGGGTTGGACTCAGCATAATGTTGCAGTGAATACACCGCAACGCTGATTTTCAGTCAGACCCTTCTACTGTTTATGAGTTCATCATCATCATCATCATCATGTCAGCCGAAAGACGTCCACTGCTGGACATAGGCCTCCCCCAAAGACTTCCACAATGACCGGTCCTGCACCACCCGCATCCAGCGGAAGTTTAATTAATCCATTGTCCTTCATTGCACATATGTAATAAAACCCTTTACATATGGTAGACTATTAGAAAATGACATTTGGCAAACCTTTCCTATGCCGCGACAGCCGAAACGGCGTTATGGTTGTCTGCCGGGAAAAATTGAGACATTCACGCGGCTTTTTTTTAAGTCAAATATTTTTTAGATTAGAAGCCGTGTACGCCTAACCTTTTGTTTTGTAAGGCTAGTGAACTATGTTTTACTTGTGTTCGATTTAGTAGAACTTCATCAGTTGTAAAATTACTAAAAATCAAAATATTACTGGACCCATAAAAACTTGTCCGTACTTTGGAAAATTACACTTAAAATAAAGGCAGTGGGTTTAAACCAACTTTTTTCGTTTTATTACATACCTGGATATATTATAAACTATCTGCCACAATAAAATAACCTTGCGTATTGAAAAAAATCAGGACGACACGAGTTTAAATATTGAGAAAAAATATAGCATTTCCAAACGTCGATCCGTGTTCCGGCACAGATCGGTAAGTATAATTACAGAATGTGTATGGTTTAAAAAGAAATGTTTTTTATTACTAGGGCAAAACCAAAAGCAACAGTTATACTTTTAGCACTTAATGTATTATCTGTAAATGTATGAACCGATTTTGATGAAACCAGTGTAAAAGAATTTGTTTTTATTGCCTCGGTGACAGAAGCCAATAATGTCATACAAAAAAACATTATAGGTCATTTGACACATATATCGACACTTTTCTTCGGAGGGGTAGGCAGAGATGAATTTCCCTGACGTACTTCTTTCGAAAATATAAACTTTCGTTGCTCTTTTGGGATATTTTACATACAAAAAACTACGGTTTGTAATAATGTGCCATCTGAAGTGGAATGTAGAATCAAAGATAATATTCTGGATATGGTATGGACGGATGCATAATTACAACGGGAAGGGATTAAAAAAAAAGTAAAAACTTAACACAAACCAACAAAATTCCTTACAAGAGAACGTTTCGGAGCTCAAAAATAAAACAGAAGACTTCGACTACGGTTAAAATTACTTCTTGTTCGAACAGTTTAGTAGTTTGTAGTGAACTATTTAACTTTGATAAATATTTATTGTGCTCATCTCATACATATTTTTATAGAATAAAGTCTCGTTATCTTCAAGCACCTTAATAATAGACATATTATATCAAGTTGACCTCTTGATTTGGAAAGGGTGTGGTAATCCTTCCAACACTGACCTACACAAAGAAAGACGTTGCATCCAGTACATTTAATGTTGCTTTCCGTGCGCCTCTGATTTGCTTTGCACTGGACGGATCCTCTCCTCTTGAATCGGTTTACGCGTTTGATTACATTTCAATTTCGATCAGCCTTTTTTGAGATGCAACCAAATCTTTCTTGTCATCAGCCAATTCTTGAAATGACACTGACACAGTTTTCTTCTTTCCTGGAAAAAACTTTTTTTTCTTTAAATTTGTAATTTATTAGCGTACATTATGAGTACAATGGTAGGTAGTATTCAATAGTATATAGTCATTTAACTTGCAATATAATAGTGTATAAACTTACAATATACAAACAGATTATAGTTTTATACACTTCAGGAAGTTGATCAGTTATCAAACTATGTAAAAAATATGAATTTCTCACCTTTTTTATAGTTTCCAAAGTGGGGTCAATTTCCTTTTTCATTATATTAAGTCTACTATTGTCTTTATTAATCGCACGGAGCTAGGTCCGGCGAATACGTAGCATGCGGAACCAGCTCGAAGCTCAACTCGTGGATTTTGGCCATTGCAATAGCTGACGTGTGCACTGGGGCATTGTCTTGATGAAAGAGGACTTTCTTGGGGGACAATTTTGATCGTTTTTCCAACAATTCGGCATAAAAACGGTCCAATAACTCTGCGTAATAACGACCAGTGATAATCTTTCCCTTTTCCAAGTAATCAATCATAATGATTCCTTCGCTATCCCAGAAGACTGTCGCCATCACCTTCCCAGTCGACAAAACAGTCTTGGCCTTCTTTGGGGCACGTTCACCAGTCGCCATCCATTGTTTTGATTGCTGTTTTGCTTCAGGTGTATAATGATGGATCCAAGTTACGTCCACAGTGACAAATCGACTCAAAAAATTCCGAGGATTACGCTTCATCTTATCTAAACATAGTTTTGAAATTCGCTTTCATTCGCGTTTTTGCTCGATTGTCAACAAACGTGGCACCCATCGTGCTAACAGCTTTGTCATACCCAAATCTTCATGCAGGATTTTATGTACTGTGTGTTTTTTTTATTTATTTTTTAAACAACATCCTCAGTAGTGACCTCGATTGGGCGACCAGAGCGTGGAGCATCAGATGTGCTTGACCGACCACGTTTAAAATCATTTATCCAGTTATAAACAGTCTGTAACGTTGGTGCGTTAGTGCCATGAACAGAATCAAGTTCAGATTTTATTGTGGTAGCACTGCAACCCTTCATATAAAATTGTTTTATAACGGCACGAAATTCAGATTTTTCCATAGTGGTTGAAAATTTACGAGTGATCACAGTTAAACAAATTTTAAACTGACAAAAACTTGTTCTTTTTTTGCTGAATTTTTGACAGTCTTCATTTGAAAGATTGTGCCTGCCAGTGTTAATGCCGTTTACCAGAAAAAAGGTTTTATAAATAGTTTTTTATAAAAGGACTTATCAAAAAGCCCTCGTAATTATAAATAATATCAAACAGTATTGTATTGCTAAAAGGCTTTTCCATTTTCTATCTTTCCTGTACAATTTAGTGCATCTTCAATGGCACCAATTTGTGACTCCGTAGGTAGAGATTGCTGTTGCTCTTTCATAAAATCAGCATCTCCATCAAATATTGTGTAAAGGCCTTCATGAGAAGGCCCAATCAGCGTTTTGACCTTATCAATAATAATACGGTCACTTCTGCTGCATGACGGCTGCGGTGCCGGTCCCCTACCTGTAAGGAAATTTAAATTAATGAAATTAACCCAGTACAGTTGTATCGATGCCCGGGGTCCGCTACCTAAACTTCAATGTGTTGTATGCTACAAAACATTATGTAATTCGTACCTGTGCGGTTTAATTCTCTTTTATGAGAGGCTTCCTCCTTCTTAGCTTCAGTAACTAAAACCTCAAAAGAATTTTGACAACATGTGGCTTTTATTTGTAGCTTGCGCTATCCGCTCCCAGTCTTGGCCGTAGTCTTCCATGGCCTGCAGTAATACTGGTGCTGAAATATGAAAATTATAATTAAATATCATTACACATCGAGCTATAAAATATAAAAAGCACAACATTATTGTTACATTAGAGAACTTTACCTTACCTTTAATAGTAATTTTTTGGTTAGAGTGCATTTTTTTAACTTTAATTTTTTGATTTTTATAATATGCTAGCAGATTTTCAGCGGTGCTGGGGGAGTAGCTAGTTTTGGAATTATACTCTGAAGCTAAACTTTGCCAAGCATACTGCTTCTCCTTGGTTGTTGCTCCGGTTGTTTTTTGTTTTCAATAGTTGGGTATTTCTCCACCAGACGTAATAAAAGCATAATCTCTGCTCTTGTAAAATAAGGTGCCCTTGATCTCTTCATGATAATAAAATTGATAAAACTTCGAAAAGTGCAGAAAATAACACGAATACAAAACACAACGCTCATTGACAAGTTGATAAGTTCTTCCACAACCTATGTTTGTACAAATATACAATTTACCGGAATGATAAAATGTAAAATGGGTATGAAATTGCTTCAGTTGGACAAAAAACCTTTTACTGTTAGAAAAAGAAGCAAGAAAATCTAGTATAGTGCCTTCAGTGTCATACTTGCTCTTCATTACATATAATTCTTTGTATAAACATCCAGACTGGGGCACAATGTATAAGTCTAATGCGCATAGAATTTTAAAAGTATTTATTATTATTATTATTTTATATAATCATTCTATAATTATATACAATTGCTTATATAAAGTACATCACGAAATCGTGTAGGTTTGTCTTGATGTACGTAGATTCCACCAGAACATATCGTAGTGTTCATAACAAATGATTAAGAGTACATTTTAGGGTGATTTGAAACAGCTTTACAAATGCTGGGAAATGTGTACTTACTTCTTAAAAAATCATAATATTGTGTTACATCCTGCCAGCAAGCCGCAACAGCAATCAGATACGGAAGAACTGGTAATTGTTTCCTGCAAACTGGCCTTCCTTTTACTGAAGTGGCTTTGAAGGTCCGATATGGATGGCACCTAGCTTAAAAACGCGTTGCTTACTTCGTATCTCAAAGGGTTCCAAGGTCTTCTGACACCTTTCACCGGAACAGTGTGCATCTGTTTCAGCAACAGTGGAACTGCCAAAAAGCCGCAATGTTCGCATGTTCCTCTCCCGTTGCAAAAATAAGTAACATACAGTATCATCAAGAAAAATATATAATTAAATGGCAATTTTAACGTGTTATAAATTTGGGTAAAGAGATCGTCAACATCTAATAGTTAATTTGGATGAGAAACAAGTTACAATAACAACAACAAAAACTCACTTTTAGTAACTAAAAGTGAATATAAATTATAACTTACCGTTTAGCGGTCCATATAGTTGTATCAAATCACAGTTGAGCAGAAACACATATAATTCTTCCATTATTTTTCAAACTAAGCACTTTAATCTTTAAAGTAGAATAAATTCTTTAAGTACTGAATATTCTAACAAATTTCAGAGTCCACTTTATTTAGGAGTATCATCACTACTGTCGGTAGTCTGTGTCTTCGTCGTTGTCAACTGGAAATTCATATGAAGATTTCAGTTTATTGCATAAAATTTGACACTTTCAATATATTGGTACCATTATCAGTGGTGCAGGTGAAAATTTGTTTTATATATCTATTTGACAGCGATGTAACGTTTGAATCACTTTTTCCAAGGTAATCACCAGTATATAATTCGATGATGCCTAATTTTTTCTTATTATTTTGCTATCCAACGCGTATAGTAAGTTTATACCTATGAAACAACTGGTACCTAAAGTGGCTGCATCCACCTAAACACAGATAGATCACAGATAGAATGAATTAAGCGAATTTTGCACTTAATAGTCGCGCCCAACAAATGTTCTACCTTCTATTTACGGCGTCCACAAATTGACCTAGGTAATGGCTAACTGTAGATTGTGCGATGGACTAGCCGTGGTCTTGTCCAGTCCCAGTCGTTGGTAGCTGCCTCACCCAGGAGATGCAGAGATGTTAGTACCTAAAACACAAGGACCAAGGTAATGTGTTTCTATTTAGTGTGTTGTTATTTATACACATTTTGTAGCCTACTACCATACACCATTCTACTCGAGAAATAAGTAGTGTACCTAAGTTACCTTTATATGAACCGGCAACCCGTTAGCATGATGAGTTCGCACTCTATATATGTGATGGAACTCAGCGTCCGGCAACTCGAATGGGTTGGAGGCATCCCGGATAGCTCTCCTTTGAATTTTTCTACGTTGCTTTTCAGCAGCAGCAACCGCCAATTGATAAAAAAAATATCTTGACATCTCTACAAAAAATATGAAGATACTTGTAGAAGTATATTTAAGCAAGATCATAAACTAATTAATATGATTATAACTGTAAAATCAAATACTCACTTGTTATTTTGGTAAAAACCAAGATTTTTACACGCGAGAAAGCTTATCGTTACCTCAGAAGCACTTAGATAAAATAAACTAAGTTGGAACGTCAAATTACGACTATTTGACGATTTAATTAACGACCATGTTATGCAAAACGATATCGTGTCTATTATAAAGCTAAGTTCACATTTGTCTGTCGTGTCGTGTTGTGATGCTCTCTGACGTGACGGCTACTGTTCACATTAATATGACGTGTTATGATGCATTCTGACGCAATTTTTTGTCAGTTCGTTCTCAGCACTCGGATAGCTCACACGTTCACAATGTTTTTTCAAGAATCATCAGATTCAGATTCCGATTTTGAAGATGAATTGCAATTGTTGGCGCTGGCTACGCTTCTTACAAAAGAAAAAAAGAGAAGGAGGTATTGGATTCATCTTGTAAATAGAAAAAGAGAGAGTAAAGGCGAGTTTCATACTCTCGTTAAAGAGCTTGAAAGTGATCCTGAAAGATTTCATCAGTATTTTAGAATGTCGAAGGCACAGTTTGAAAAAATTCATAGTTTGATTGCAGAAGACATCAAAAAAATACAGACGAAATTTCGCAAGCCTATTGGTACAAAAGAAAGACTTGGAGTATGTTTAAGATAAGGATTTATTTTTAATAATATGAATTATTTTCCTCAGAAAATTGTGCATTAGCATAATACGCCGAGAGACAAGAATTTTGCTGTTCTGATTCCAATGTTTGTGTTTCCATTGGTGCTGCGACTGCTGTGGATGTACGTGTATAGGAGAAGGCTGAGGTGCTTGGAAGTGACGGCGTGGATGTGGATGTGTGTTCTGGTGACCGATGTCCTTGTTGTTGCGGTTGAGAAATAATCTGGCTAGTTATATGGATGGGTGTTCTGCGAATTTGGTCTTGTGCTTGAAGAAAGTGAATTTCGGCTTTTGAAATCGCAGTGTGCAAATCCAATTTTATTTTAGACTGTTCGAGTTTAGGCAGTTTCTTTACGGCTTTGCTCATACTTAGGAAAAACAAGTCAGTCTCATCCATTTCTTTGTCTAGCTGCTTATTTTGTTGTTTTTGCAGTCGTAAATCGTGCGAAGTTTTCATTAAATCGTATAATTCATGTAAATTAGTTTTATTACGTATAGGTCGTTTGCCTGATTGAGAAGAAATCGATCGAATCGATTGTGGTGTTGGAGAGCGGCTATCAAATTGAGATCGAATGGCATCTTCATTGAATCCTTCCGATTGAGTATCTGGTAGGGACTCTGTTGAATTTGGTGGTGACACTGATGACTGGCGATTTAAGATTTGTTACCGTAGGCCGAGATTCCATATACGGCTTCAAAAAACTCATCTGCTCTTCATACTTCCACGGTGTAATAGTTTTAGCAGCCTGACCACTTTTAGTTTTACGCCGTTTCATTGCGTTCACATAGGCATTTCGCAATTTAGTCCATTCATCTTTACATTTGTCCGCTGAAACTAAATAAAACATATGCTTATTTTTTATTTTACAGATTTTTGGCAACCGGAATCTCATTCCGGTCAATGGCGTTCAGCTTTCGCATGGGTGTTTCTACATTAAAAATCATAGTCGAAGAAGTATGTACTGCAATATGGAAGAATTTGTCACCTATTGTTATGCCCAAACCTACAGAACAAACATGGAAAGAGATTGCAACTGGATTTGAAAAAATATGGCAGTTCCCGAATTGTCTTGGAGCACTGGACGGAAAGCACGTTACTATAATATGCCCAATAAATGCCGGCTCAACTTATTTTAACTATAAAAATGAGCATTCTATTGTGTTGCTAGCACTTGTCGACGCCCATTACAGATTTATTATGGTGGACGTAGGGGCGTATGGGAGAAATAGTGATGGTGGTATATACCAGGAGTCATTAATGGGGACAATGTTTAAAAATAATGAGTTGAATGTACCACCGAATCGACCGTTAAGACAAAATACTGAACCTTTGCCATACACTATTGTGGCAGATGCGGCATTTCCATTGAAACCTTATTTGTTAAAGCCGTACAGTAAAGTGAAATTAGTAAACAATGATCCAAACAAAATTTTTAATTACCGTTTATCGCGTGCTCGCCGCACAGTCGAAAATGCATTCGGAATATTACGAGCGAGATTTAGAGTGTTTCAAGGACCTTTACAGGTACAACCGTATATGGCGGACAAGATTGTACTTGCAGCTTGCTGCCTTCATAATCTATTAACTCGTGACACGCAAGAAAATGAAGAAATATTAACGGACGAAATCGATTGCAACAGTACATGCTTCGGGAATATCCGCCCTACCTATAGGAATCCGTCCCAAGAAGCTGTCCAAGTTCGCGAAGCATATAAAAACTATTTCATGAGTGCAGAGGGACAAGTTCCATGGCAAATCCAAGCTATTAGACAAGGTAGAACTCGGTATAATTAAATAAAAACACGTTACTTACGAGGTTGTTTCATTTTTTCTCCTATTTCCTCCCAGATAGCTGTTCTAATAGCTTGATCCTTATATTCTTTACGTTTTGAATCATAAATGGTTTCGTATTGCCGTACGTATTCAATGAGCAGTTCGCCATCCATACTTGCTGCTCTGACGCGTACACAAGACTGGCGCTGGCGCGTTCACACTAGCCAAACAAGCTGTGACGTGTCGCTGCCCCGCCCCCCGTACCTCACCCGCTCTGACGCGGACCGGGATCGCTTGTGTCGCGACACAACACAAGCCGTCACAACACAGTGCATCAGATAAATCTGAATGTAACGATATTAAATGGTTGAAACCGATACCGTTCTGATGCGTCACAACACAACACAACAGACAAATATAAACGCGGCTTAAATCGTTTGTCGTTTATCGTTGTCAAAAGTGTTTAAGTACGTTTCTAGTCTGTGGTCATAACGAATGGGACCATGTTATAGGGGCCCTATACACGATTAGTATTACTGGGATGTCAATATAATTGCGGTTTTTTCATAATTGTATGGTATTGACTTCAATATTCACGTGGTACGTGTATCGTGATATGAATGGATCGCGTGATAATAATCAGCGTGTATTTTTAGAACGTAAATCAATAAAAACATCCTTTATAATTATATATATCGATAAATGTCGTGGACAAATCGACATGTAGTCGTCCACAAAGAGATAATATACACTTTTGAACCTTGTTGAAGACGTGTGACATGGCATTTATCCCATACTAACCGTACATTTTAAAAAGTCACTTAAGTTTGCTAACCACACAAAGGCTTTTGTAAACCGTCTTAATTTGCTAGTATATAATAATAAAGCTTCCTACTGACGAGCAAACATTCATCCAACATTACATTTTGAAGGATGTCAAGATTAACCATACATATACAACCATATATATATTCATATTTATTTATATATGTAGGAATGTATTTATTTATGTTAATTATGTTAATGTGATTTATGTATGTGTGCTTTAATATTTACGTGATTGTATATAAGTTTGAATTACGTAATTCTTTTGTTTGCCACCCACTTTTAATACGTTTGTTGCTATTTTTCCGCTAGGTTGTCTGGAAGAGATTGCTCTTTAGCAATAAGACCGCCTGTTGTTTACCTCTAGTTTTAAGTTTTATACGCTGTTATAATAAGCAATGTAATTTATTGAGGTGTGCAATAAAGAGTTTTTGTATTGTGTTTTACCTATATTAACACTTATCGGTCGTTAAGTGACAAAGCTATCGATGCCTTTAACAGGAAGATTTGTTAGATATGTTCTCCGATATTTTTATTTTCTTGTATAAGAATTGCGATCGTCCTTCTTTCCCGTATTTTTATTACCTTGTATAAAAAATTCCGACTGCCTTTTTTCCAGTATTATTTATTCTGGTATAAAAAAATCCGGTCGCCTTTTTTACAGTCACTTGATTTGCCACTCGTACAATTTCATGGGCGTTTATTGTACATTTAAAAATAAATTTCATACGCATAGTTTCTTCCTTGTTACTTTTCACGTAAGAAAATTTTAAGATATTATTTGAGATAGTTTTTTTTACATATTATTTTGGCCATAAAGTGGCAATTACCACCCACATCACTTCCTATCCAGGGAGAGACGTAAAATTTTGTACTCACCACGGACGGTAATGAAGAAATACTTAGATCGCATATTTATCGGCCTTTCCTATGTGTCCCTTTTACACATAAGTAATGTAGTTTTACGTATGTATATTAATCAAATTAGTCCGCTTCGACTTAGTATTATTCCAGTTGCATCCCTGCCCGGGGTCCGCTTACCTAATCTAAGAATTGGAGAAGACACAAGTTTTTACAGAAGTGACAGCCATTTGATCTTCCAATCCAGAGTGGAGACTAGTCCTGATGAGGATAAGGCTGGCTTCCTCACGATGTTTTCCTTCACCGAAAAGTTAGTGTAGTAAATATCAAATGATATTCCTTACGTATGTTTCGAAAAACTCATAAGTACAGGCCAGGGTTTGAACCTATGAGTACGACATCCATGCGACCTCCGGATTGAAAATCGCACGCCTTACCGCTAGGCTAAAATAGTATCTATTCGTAATAAAATAATAAGTAATAATTTTCTATTGAGAATATAATCTATTAGAAAATATCTGATTAGATAAAAGGGCTTATGCGATATTTTTCGACAGGTAAAATATACGTATACACGCACGTTTTTACACGCACTGTAAAAAATCAAATGACAGGAAAAATAGGCGATCGGTTTTTTTATACCAGAAAATAATAATACTGAAAAAAGGCTCTCGGAAATTTTTATACCAGAAAATACTAATACTGGAAAGAAAGGCGATCGGAATTTTTTATACAAGAAATTAAAAATATTGGAATATACATCTAACAAATCCGATTAACCATCATAGCCCGCCTGTACCAAGCTAAGTTTGCACCTGGTGCGTATCGCGCCGCATACAAATGAGGTGCAAACTCGGCTTGGTCTAGTCTCGTAGTAAATAGTGAATGTAGTGATTGTTGAAGTTTATTGTGAAGCTAAGCTACTTATAGGCAATTTGTACATGGTACTACATGTTATAAATATTTTGTATTTTTATTGATGGATGATTTATGATGAGTTTGATATATTGTACCAAAAAACTTAGGCAAGCCGATGGGAATCGTGTTGTAGGAGCGCTCCGCTACTGATACCTTACTCACAACATAATACTGACAATTCTTGCCCCTATCTGGAACCTGTCATTCTCTAACTCATGCTGTTGTTTGACCTACCGTAACACAAAAACGAACTTTAATGTTAAACTCTAGGACTGTAAACGACATAGACCAAACTCTAGCAATTGAATGTCAGGTTCATAATTATCTTGCAAAGACAATATAAACGAAAAACATAAATTCAATGTACTTGCTCTTAACATTCGTAGCATTCATCGAAATCTGAACTCTTTCCTGGTAGCACTACAACGGATGCAATTAAATTTCGATGTTATCATATTAACGGAGTACTGGCTTGCACCTGGTCTACAGTCAGGTCAGATCCCCGGTTATCACATGTACGCTACAAAAAACAACCTAAACCGTGCCGGCGGAGTCGTTGCCTATGTTCAAGAAAACTGGAACGCGACTGTCACTGAACCCAGTTTTGAAGAAGCTGAATGCCTATGCTTCTTAAGTTATCGGAGTCTATTACTGTTATTGGTATATATAGCTCACCCTCTTACGTACAACTTACTAAATTCTTTAAACACCTTGAGGAGGCACTCGCCTCTGCCAATAACAACTCTTCAGTTGTTGTGGCCGGGGACATTAACGTTAATATTTTAGACACGCTAAACCACTGTAGGTTATTTTATGTAGTGGTGGTTATTAATAGAGTCTAACTCAAGGTCCGCACTAGCCCTACCGACTACACAGAAGGTTGCACGGAAGGATATTAAATAAAGACGTGTTGTTTGAACGAGTTATATTCCAGACTGTTAACTTACTTAGCGGTGCAACCGCTGCTATGTTCATATATGTAACATAATACTCGTATACATAGTAAATGCATAATGTGTGCACCTACATCATTCTACCTTCCCTTTTTTAAAAATAAATAAATTTTATTAAAATACAAATTGTTTCACTCATACTAACAATCATTTTCTAAAAATAACACAAACTATAATCTACATACATGAATGCACTGTAACACTTAGTAACTAAACACCGTGCCACTCGTACTCGGAGCGCTATGCATATCCCGCACGCGGCTGCTGCGTCATTGGTGTAGTTATTAACTGTTTCTGCACCCAATCTCTGGCTGTTTTTCTGCAGCGGTACCACAGAATGCACACCAGAATGATTCCAAACATAACCGACATGGCTATCAGTATTAAGCTTATGGTTCCCAGCTGGTAATGGAAGTCGCTCGTCACGGTTTGTGTTTGAGTCACAACACTACTGCTCTTATCGCCTTCCTTGCTTTGTCCCCAACCCATGGTTGTATACAAAATAATTCTGACTTCAAATTTCCAAGTTAAAATAAAATGTAATAGCAGTAGTTCGTTGTTTCAAATCAAAAATTACAATGTTAAGTTTAACATATTTGGAAGTTGTTATATATTCTTACAAAAATCTTTTTTGCAAATTAATAACATTATTGACAAGTCGTCTCGTCAAACCCTATGATATTCACAACCTGTCTACACTCGCCTCACCATACGTTTTATTATATCTGGACCTTGAGATTCTTAACAACTATGCATAATCGGAGGTCAGGCTTATACTGGTTTTATGAGAGGAAGTTTTCGTACGTCAGTAGGCATTGTGAATATCAACCACGTGCTCGGATGTTTTTTTTATACCACGTCGGTGGCAAACAAGCGTACGGCCCGCCTGATGGTAAGCGGTCACCGCAGCCTATGGATGCCTGCAACTCCAGGGGTGCCACATGCGCGTTGCCGACTCTTTTTCTTGAAGAATCCCATACTGTAGTTCCTCGGGATAACCTCGGCATTCCACAATCGGAGCGTCCGAGGGAGGAAGTTCTTCTGAAACCGTTCCGTACGCGACCATTTAGGTTTTAAGGTGTGATGTGTTCGGCTCCGCTCGACAATCCCCGCGTAAACTGTGAACATGTGCCGGCTTTTACAGAGCCATTTTTACGACGTTATTGTGATTCTATACATTATGGTATTTCTATGCTGCATAATAACAAAAAAATAGATAAGTTACTATAATTCAGCAACCCAGTTAGTTATTCCTATTAATTTATTTCATTAATTTAGGGGTTTTTTTTTAATTTATTGTGCTTATCACGTTTATGTTGCTTCAATCTAGAGCCATTGCTGAAAGATCTGCATTGGCCCAAAATGTGTGCATCGAGCTTAAAAAATAGTGCTTGAAATGAAATGAATGAGAACAAGCTGTCATAACAGAAAAAAAAATATGTTAGACGTTATCAACAATGTCAACTGTTATTGCTGTAAGTGTAAACATTGTGTGTGTTTTGAGATAAAATAAAAATAGTAGATTTTTGTAGTTGTACATAAGTTGTAAAAAAAGTAGCTTAAATGGTGTATTTTAAATGAATTGAAAAAAAAACTGTAAATTGATTACAAAAGCAAAAGTATTACAGTTAGTAACTAAAACAACACAATAACCGGATGATTACCAGAAGAGGAAAAAAGTAAGTCATCTTATCTCTTCAATAGGTATATGTATATTAAATAGGTACACTATAATGTAATTTATGATGTAGGTACTTCATAGTGTCAAGTAAAAATGGTCACTTCTTTGCCTTGCCCCATGTTTTGCGCCTCCAAGTTTAAGGCGATACGAAGTACACCGGGCAGCTAGTACTTAAATAATAAAAAGGTCCTGAATTCAGTTGCTTTCCAGTGTTCTACTTCGTTAAGACATCTACGACGGAACTCTCGTGGAATATATTTTCTTTTCTTACATAAATTAACCGTACCTACTTGTACAAAACTTGAGTTATGTGTACTAGTTACCAGTTTTAACCCTTTCAACGCTTTCATATTTGAATAAAGTGATCACTTAGACGCCAAGATATCAAAAATTGTTGTACCGCATAACCCTTAGGTGCATGCTTTAATATTTTTTTGCGAAAAAAATATATGTGATTAGAAAATATACGTCAATAATGGGAAAAATAGTAAAAAAAACAAAGTCATATTTTAATATATTTACTTGAGTATTTATAAAAAAATCGTTGGTATCATTTTTGATACTCCATGGAGTAAGCACTTAAAAATACTACCTGTAATACCTGTATTTCAATAATCAACTCTAAAGAAATAATTTGAACATTCATAAAAACGTTAACTACGAATGGAAGTCATTGAAACTGTGGTTGGTAGGTTCCAAAACTTTGGAGTCCATGAATTAAAAGTCCGAAGGAACGATAACAACACGATTTAATGCACTCTAACACGTACATATAAAAGAAGGAGAAAAATTATAATTTTGCCATAGAATGTCCGAAAGCACAAAGGAGAAAAGTCAAAGGCACAAGCACAATAATTAAATAACAATTTCAAAGCGCAAGCGTATAGCGGAGCGAGTTAATTTTTGCATACGAGCAGCGTGCGGTCAGCGCTGTAGCGACATGAGTACTGGCGCGGCCGCAGCCGGCGGGCCGGCGCGGGCGCACGGCCGGTGGCCACGCGCAGGTAACGTGTTCGCTGCATCTAATGTGAAAATTAGTTCACTCGTCCGCGCATCACACGAAATATTTTATATTGACAATTTGTTTCTAGCAAATAAGTATTACTGTTAAGTACATATTTAAATGCATGTTGTTAATACTTAGTTATATATATATTTATTTATATAATAATAAGTTTTTAGAATTAAGTTTAGTTTTAAGTTTTATATTAAGTTTATATATTTAATAGGTAAAACTTGTTTTATTATTATTATTATAGTTAAGAGTAGGTAGTAAGTACACTACATCACCCCTTCCCAGAGACCGTCAAGGGCGATAATAGTCGGGAAATCGAATGCGGCGTCCTGACCGCGTCGTTTTGACAGTGTCATCCCTGGCATATGTCTGGTGATCTGTGGGTGAAGTTGAGTGATGTGTAATGTGGACTGGTGGTGTAACATGTGAGGTGTCTGAGTCACGCAGTATGAAGGCCGGCTTAAGGCGGTCTATTGATACTGATGACTGCTTACCGTTCAACATTATCCTGAAGACCTTATCCCCTCTGGAAATAACCTCGTAAGGTCCGTTGTACGCAGGTTTCAAGGATCCTCCAATCGTGTCGTCCCGGAGAAAAACAAATTCTGAGGTGGATAGGTCTTTAAAGACAAACGTAGTACGCTTACCACTGTGCCGTGCGGCTGGTGATGGGCGCAAATCTCTTAGAGAACCACGAAGTCGTGACAAGTAATCCGTCACGTCAATGGTCTCGTCTGCTTGAGGGTTGAAAAAGTCTCCTGGGAGGCGTAAAGGTTGCCCATAAAGAAGTTCAGCCGTGGAAGCCTGAATATCTTCTTTATAGGCGCTTCGTATCCCCAGTAATACGAGCGGAAGTGTTTCCACCCAGCTGTTACCCCCATGGCAGGTTATGGCAGCCTTAAATTGCCGGTGGAATCTCTCCACGAGGCCATTGCAAGCTGCGTGGTACGCGGTCGTCCTGCGGTGCTGGAACCCGGCAATGGTGGATAAGTGCTGGAATAGGGCCGACTCAAACTGACGTCCTCTATCCGTCACTATATCTGTGGGGCAACCGAAGCGGGATATCCAGCCGCTCAGCAAAGCCCGTGCCACCGTTTCAGCCGTGATGTCTGGCAACGGTATTGCCTCTGGCCATCGCGTGAACCTATCCACGGCTGTGAGGCAATAGCGGAACCCTTGGCACAATGGCAACGGGCCAATTAGGTCAATGTGTATAAAAGCAAGCCTGGCTCGGGGTAATTTAAAGTTACCTAAAGGAGCAGAGACGTGGCGAGTAACCTTGGAGCGCTGGCAAGCTAGGCAGGTACGTACCCACTCGCGGCAGTCTTTTTTGACTCCCGGCCAGACGTAACGCTCCGCAACCAATTTGGCTGTGGCGTTGGCACCAGGGTGGCTTAAGGAGTGGAGACCATCAAACACTGGTTTGCGTAGCTCCTGGGGTATAAATGGCCTCTCAGCAACGCCGCTGACGTCGCAGTAAAGGTAACTATGCGAGCCCGGGATTTTTACCTTTTGCAGTTGTAGCGAAGACCCTGCTTCTCGTAGCTGTTTCAGTTCCTGGTCTGCCTGTTGAGCGGAAGCTATCCTCTCAGCGGTAACAGGTTGCGAGATCTCCTCTATGCGGGACAATGCATCCGCCACGACGTTATCTTTACCTGATATGTGCCTGATGTCAGTAGTAAACTGGGCTATCAGATCTAGGTGTCGAAATTGTCGTGGGGAGCATTTCTCTTTACGAGAGTGGAATGCAAAGGTGAGTGGCTTGTGATCGGTATAGATCGTAAAGTCACGAGCCTCCACCATATGTCGAAAGTACTTCACGCTCTCGTAAATCGCTAGAAGTTCACGATCATAGGGTGAATATTTTACCTGCGCTGGACTCAGCTTCCGTGAAAAGAATGCCAACGGCTGCCACTCATTCTGACGTAACTGCTGGAGCGCCGCGCCTATTGCGGTATCCGAAGCGTCCGTCACCAATGCGAGCTTCGCGTGGCAGTCTGGGTGGGCTAGCATAGCTGCTTGGCAAAGGCTGTCCTTGCAAGCCTGGAACGCATCTGCTTCCTGTGTGGAAAACTGCACGGGATGGGACCCTTTTACCGATCCTACCAGCAGAGCGTTTAGGGGTGCCTGATGTTTAGCCGCGCCTGGAATAAACCTGCGGTAAAAATTGAGCATCCCCAAAAAACGACGCAACTCTTTGACCGTTTTTGGCATAGGGAAGCTCTGAATTGCCTCGACCTTGGAGGGCAGTGGTGTAGTTCCTTCAGCTGTAATGTGGTACCCGAGGAAGGTAACCTCAGATACGCCGAAGACACACTTTGCTGCATTCACCACCATGCCATATTCCTTGAGCCTGCGGAACAGTTGATGTAGGTGTTGCTCATGCGTCTCTCGATCCTGCGAAAAGACTAAAAAGTCGTCGAGGTAGGCGTACACAAAGTCAAGTCCCCTGAGCATTTCATCGACGAAGCGCATAAACGTCTGACCGGCATTACGAAGCCCGAACGTCATGTAAGGGAATTCGTATAGGCTGAAAGGCGTCGTAATGGCGGTCTTCGCGATGTCGTCAGGGTTCAGGGGAATCTGGTTGTAAGCCTTGACCAGGTCGATGGTTGAAAAGATGGTACAACCAGCAAGGCTATGCGCAAAATCCTGGATGTGACGGATTGGGTACACGTCCGGAATGGTTCTCGCGTTCAGCATGCGATAATCCCCACACGGACGCCATCCGTCATTCTTCTTTGGGGCCAGGTGGAGCGGGGATGACCACGGGGACTCCGACGGCCGGCAGATGCCGCTCTTTAACATAGCGTCAAACTCTGCCTTCGCTATTTTCAATTTATCTGGCGCCAGCCGACGAGGTGTACTCGATACTGGCGGCCCGGGCGTAGTACGTATGTGGTGTACTGTACTATGTGTAGGTGTGTGGTGTATTCCATGTGGGCGTGTTATTTCGGGATATTGTTCGAGAATGGTGTGGTATGTAGAATCACCAGACATTACCTTTACCGAAGTGACGTCCACAGTTTTTCTCGCAAGCAACGCCGGGGTCGCAAGCGATGTCGTGCCGTCGATGAGGCGTTGATTCCTCACGTCGACGACGAGACCATAATGCGATAAAAAATCCACTCCTATTATCGCCCTCGTTACATCTGCAATAATAAATCGCCAAGCATAGTCACGGCGTAAGCCTAGGTTTAAAATAAAATTAACATAACCGTACGTATTAATTCTTGTACCGTTTGCCGCGCTTAAAACTAAATCAGTTTTAATACACTGAGTTTTTAATTTTGAGCGAGGAAACACACAAAGGTCACTACCGGTGTCCACTAAAAACTGTGTTTTTGAACGCTGGTCCGTTATTATGAGGCGACCTGTGCTCGGGCAATCGTCGGCCGCCATTACAGATTGCCTCGGCCGTTTCCCGCGAAATCACAGGGCTGTACACACCGAGTAGCCTTGTCTCCGAACTTATGGTGGTACCAGCACGTTGGAAACTTCCTATAATTGGAGTTCGACCTTCGTGCTGATGATGAGCGTCCACGTCCACTTTGCCTCCGAGGTGTACTCGACCGTCCGTGTTGTCGCGACATTCTGTCCACCTTTGACATCAGTGTCTGTACCTGCTGGGATAATGCCGCGACCTCCTGACTCAGGGAATGTGGGGCTGACGACGGTGTTGCTGCTGCTGTCATCGATGCTGCCGCTATTTGTGGTCCTGGTGGAACGACCTCATGGATGCGGTCAGCTAGCTCGGCTACTTCGTCCAGGGGTAGTTTCGTTTGGGACGCGATGATGGTCTGCGTACTCGTGGGTAATCTGCTGGTCCATATCGATCGCATAAAATCTTCAGGAACGTCCTTACCAGCCAGGCTCTTCAAATGCCTGAGGAACTGTGACGGCTTCCTATCTCCCAACTCTTCGTTCGTAAGAAGCTGGTGGATCTTCTTCTCCCGCGAAACTGATAACCGCTTAGTAAGTTCGGTTTTTAATTGCTCGTACTTATCTGTCGCTGCCGGTGCAGTAATTATGTCTTCCACTATTGATGCTGTAGGAAAATCCAGCTGAGCTAAGGCGTAGTGAAATTTTGTAGCATCCGTTTTTATATTGGCCAACTCGAACTGACTCTCGAGCTGCATGAACCATAACGCCGGATTATCGGGGTAAAATGGCGGTACCCTCACTCCAACTCTGCTAACTTCGGTATCGCTTCCTGGCATGATGTGCTCTTTCTCGGGGTCACCAGTGTGGTTGGTAGGTTCCAAAACTTTGGAGTCCATGAATTAAAAGTCCGAAGGAACGATAACAACACGATTTAATGCACTCTAACACGTACATATAAAAGAAGGAGAAAAATTATAATTTTGCCATAGAATGTCCGAAAGCACAAAGGAGAAAAGTCAAAGGCACAAGCACAATAATTAAATAACAATTTCAAAGCGCAAGCGTATAGCGGAGCGAGTTAATTTTTGCATACGAGCAGCGTGCGGTCAGCGCTGTAGCGACATGAGTACTGGCGCGGCCGCAGCCGGCGGGCCGGCGCGGGCGCACGGCCGGTGGCCACGCGCAGGTAACGTGTTCGCTGCATCTAATGTGAAAATTAGTTCACTCGTCCGCGCATCACACGAAATATTTTATATTGACAATTTGTTTCTAGCAAATAAGTATTACTGTTAAGTACATATTTAAATGCATGTTGTTAATACTTAGTTATATATATATTTATTTATATAATAATAAGTTTTTAGAATTAAGTTTAGTTTTAAGTTTTATATTAAGTTTATATATTTAATAGGTAAAACTTGTTTTATTATTATTATTATAGTTAAGAGTAGGTAGTAAGTACACTACAAAACAATCAGAGTTCTTCTTTGAGCATAAAAACACTTTACACTTATTACATTGTACACTGCTGTAGTGTTGGGTTACTCACTCGTGAGGCACCTCTTTTGTCATACTCATTTCATTGAATTGTCGCATCACTTCGCGTATCAAAAATGTCACACTTCATAACTCACGAGGTACCAACTCACTCGCTCGTCCATCAACTCACGCTTCATTTATCCTTCAAACCTCAATCACACCTCAATATGCCTCGCGCCTCGTGCCTAACTTCACATGTCCCACTACGACACTCCTACTCACACCTAACTTCATTTGTCCCACTGCCTATCACACCGAAAATGAGCGCGTGAATGAGGATGTTTACTCTAACATGACAACGAGTGCGATCCCCAAAATGTTCGGTGTGATGTGAGGTGGAACGTGAAACACCTAAACCAATGCTCAATACGTTGACAAAAACGTCGTAAGCGCCGCAGGATTTCATACATTTTACGCGTTTACGTCAAACGGTCAAATTTTTGAAACTGACGGAACGTTTAGAAATCTTTTTACTTACTGTATTTGTGGATATGGATATGGAATGTGGTTCTTATACTTAATAAAATAGAATAGGATTAAAATCTCAACCATTATAAGAGTGAAATTCTAGGTAGTTGGATTGTTAAAAATAGAGTTTATTTTAATGTTGGTGTTGGTGCAGAGTTAATGGTGAAACGGCGGGACAAATTCTATCTACAAAAATCGAATCAGTTCTTGTTAGGTACTTAATGAATATCTTTAAGATGTTATTTGAAAATTGTTTTTATTTATTTATGATAGGTAATTACTAAGGAATGAAACAGTTTTCAAAATTGTAACGAAAGGGCGAGAAATTAAACGCAACTCAATTTTGACAGAAGTCAAACAAGATACCTATGACATTGACAATTAACCGACAAAGTTGATCACGTTGAGAATGGTGATGAGATGTTTGTTTGTTTATTTACTTTTACTTTGTATCCGGATTAGGTTAAAAACATCTTGCCGACACATGAATGTGCCTGGCTGCCTTGTGGTTGTGGTGTGGTTTTTGTTTGCGTGTTAAACTGAAAAGCCAATACGCGGGAATAATTCAATGCATATCTCATTGTTGATAATATCATTGGTAAGTTAATTATATTTGTGCCAGTCCAAATCTTTTTTAAGGAATCTTATTATGAGTTTAATTTACATACATGAATTGCTTCTAAATACCCAAAAAAACTATCAAGTTGGAATAATAAATAACTAAACTACACTGGTGTGCCTTTGAAGTACATACTTACGAGTATTATGTTTATACACGTGACATTATACTCTGGTTCAGTTGTAAGCGTCAATATTAGATTGTCATACTATATGAAGTTTTTGGATGACAAAACTTCTGCTATGCTGTGGTCTAATTTATTGTTTTAATTCATCTGACTGTAACTGAGCATGCAAAATTGAAAACTGCCCGGTAATTCATTTTTTATATGAAGTGTGTTGGAACATAGAGTTCCTATATGTACCAATACAAACTCAATCCGTTTTAGAATAGTCTTTTATACTTTTTCTATGACGGATGTCAACGGTTTGTTTACTTTTGCTGTGTCGGCCCAAATGAAATTATTCACAATAAATTACTCGAACTGATAAGGTGGTTTGACTCAAGATCCCGGATCTCCAACATGGTAGCAGACCTTTGGAAGTCACCTAAGTTCCTGATAGTGTGAACGCGTATATTTTCGACAAATTATTTTCCAAATTTTTCTCGTGCAAAACAAAAGATGGCATCTGCCAGTCAGAATGTTTCGGTGGAAAAACTATCGGGAATCAACAATTATAATTCCTGGAAGTTAAGTTAAATGAAGATGGTTCTTATCCACGACGAGCTTTGGGATTGTGTTCCACAAATTAGAAACGCAAAGACGGCTCGTGAAGCATGGACGAATCTGCAGAAGGCATACTAAGATCGAGGTCTGTGTCGACGCTTGGGCTTACTTCGAACGCTTTTTGCAACAAAATTGGGCGAATGTGCGAGTATGGAGGCATATGTAAATAAGATTATGGATACATCGCAACTCTTGAGTGATATTGGATCGGCTCTAGAAGACGACTTCCTGGCCGTTATATTGCTCAGCGGTTTGACAAGCGATTACGATCCGTTGATTATGGCTCTAGAAAATTCGAACGTGTCACTGTCAAGCGAAGTTGTCAAATTGAAATTGCTGCAAGAAAATTTACGACGCGATGAAAAAGATGATAATGTAACGGCATTTAAAGCTCAAAAAGCACGGAAACCATTTAAGTGCTTCAAGTGCAAGAAGACTGGGCACTGCATGAAGGACTGCCCTGAAAAGTCGGACGGCAACAAGAGCGGCCGGAAGAGTCAGTCGTCTCTTCTTACGGCGTTGGCTGTGGGAGTTCAGCGAGACGTTTGGCACGTGGACAGCGGGTCATCGCTACACCTTTGTAATGATCGCAGTGTGATGTCGGATTTTACAACTGGCAATCCAAAGAAGGTGTACATAGCCAACGGAGAGGCTATGATGACGACTGGAAAAGGCACAGTGCAAGTTGTGTTGAAAGACAATTGTGTAAGAACTATAAGCAATGTGTATTTAGTTCCTAAATTAGCAACTAACTTGTTATCCGTCAGTGTCATGGTTAATAAAGGGTATGATGTTGTGTTTCGTTCTGGTGTGTGCAAAGTCATCGACAATGGGGAGGTCTTGGCTACTGCAACCCTGAGAGATGGTACTTATCAACTCGATGCCATCGAAACGGTTACTGTTTGTAGCGAGCCACCTTCGCAGGCGATGTGTTCGTCTTTGTCCGTAGGTACAGGTGACAGCGAGACGTCAGCGCCTCAACTGAAGGATGAAGGTCGTCCTGTTGAGCACGTCATGCAAGCGCAGTCCCCTGCAGCACCAAGAGACCAGTCTACGCAACAAGTTTGGCATCGCCGTCTAGCACATCTGAACTCTAGAAGCATGGAGTTATTGAGAAAAGGTATGTTAACTGGTATTTCGTATGACAACAATGACTTTAAGTCGTGTGTTTCCTGTATTGTAGGGAAACAAAGTAGGTTGCCATTTCCGAAGAAATCTGAGACCAGAGCAAAAGAAATTCTTGGGTTAGTGCACAGTGACGTGTGCGGACCACTGCCATGCCCGTCCCTTGGTGGGAAGAGATATTTTTTAACATTCATCGACGATTGGTCACGAAAAACATTCGTTTATTTCCTTAAAGCGAAGAGTGAGGTTTTCGAGATTTTCACACAATTTAAAACTCTCGTAGAAAATCAAACTAATAAGAAAATAAAAGTTTTTCGAAGTGACGGAGGTGGTGAATATATTAATTCAATTTTTCAGAGATTCCTGAAGAAGCATGGGATACGACACCAGACCACAGTTCCGAGATCATCGCCTCAAAACGGGGTCGCAGAACGAGCGAACAGATCCATCATGGAAAAGGCCAGGTGCATGCTTCAGGACGCAGGTCTGAAAAAGGAATTTTGGGCAGAAGCAGTCAACACTGCTGTTTACCTAAAGAATCGCTCTCCGACTAAGGCTGTGATGGGGTGTACTCCAGAAGAAAGATGGTCAGGTAAAAAGGAGAATATTAGTTACCTACGCATTTTTGGTTGTCAAGCATACGCCCTTCAGCATAAACGGGACAAATTGGATCCCAAAAGTAAGAAATATATCTTTGTTGGATATTGTGACGATACAAAGGGTTATAGATTAATAGACCCGGCGTGTACAAAGAATGTCATAAAAGCAAGAAATGTAACCTTTGTGGAACATGCTTTTTGGAATGACATGTCATCGAATGAGGATGACAGTTCACATTGCAGATTGTTTGAACTAACTAACAACAATGTATCTGCCACTAACAACATTCAAGTGCAACCCGATTTACCCCAAGAACCTGCAGAAACATCTAGCTGTCATAATAATAGTGTAATCACGATAGATGATTCTGAGAGCAGTAGTGAGACCCCAGATGACCCTGCGGATGAGACGTACGTCCCAGGAGATTCGACACTGGAAGACTGCGAGAACTCGTTCGAGTCTGCGAGTGTAGCGCGCGCTCTGTGCAGCGACGCGGGGGACCCTCAGACAGTTCGCGAAGCACTGAATGGCCCGGAAGCGGATAAGTGGAAAGCCGCGATGGCGGAAGAGTATAAATCCTTCATTGACAACAAGTGTTGGACTCTGACTGACCGCAATCCGAAGCAACGGCCTGTCAAATGCAAGTGGATATTTAAAAGGAAACTTGGCCTTGACGGGGAAATATTAAGGTACAAAGCGCGCCTTGTTGCAAAGGGTTATACACAGAAGTATGGTATAGATTACCTAGAAACTTTTTCTCCTGTAGTGAGATATTCTACTATACGCACGCTATTGGCTTTAGCTGCAGAATATAACATGAATATCGAACATCTGGATGTCAAAACGGCGTTTTTGAATGGAGATCTCAAAGAAACCGTTTATATGGAGCAGCCAGAGGGTTACAAAATAAAAGGACAAGAGGATAAAGTTTATAAGTTGAACAAAGCCATATACGGACTGAAGCAAGCTTCGAAGTCTTGGTATGAAAAGATAAATGGCGTTTTAACGAATAAAATGAAATTTAAACGTTTATCTTCGGAACCCTGTGTTTATGTCAAGTCGAGCGGGAAATCTATGATGATTATTGCGCTCTATGTTGATGATATAATGCTGTTTTCTTCACCAGATTGCCAAGGAACGGCAGAAATCAAAGAAGAGTTGAGAAAAGCCTTTGAAATAAAGGATTTAGGGCCAGCACATCATATTCTGGGCATGAGGCTGTGCAGACAGAATGGCGAGATAACTCTAGACCAGTCAAGTTACATTAAGAAGGTACTAGAACGTTTTCAGATGTCAGATTGTAAGCCTGCACGAACACCTATGGAAACAGGACTGAAGCTCGTGAAATCAACTACGCAGGATTGTACTCACGACTACAGAGGCCTGATAGGCTGTCTCATGTACATCGCGATTTGTTCGCGTCCCGACATCGCGTATGCTGTCAGTTCGCTGAGCCAGTTCAACGAAGCATATGACGAGACGCACTGGAAGGCGGCGAAACGAGTTCTTCGGTACTTAAAAGGTACGATTAATTATTGTTTAACCTTCCAGAAGTCAGGGCTAGATATTGTGGCATATGCTGACGCTGATTATGCGGCGAACGAGGTCGATCGTCGATCTTATACCGGTTTCGTTTTCAAACTTGGTAATTCTACCATCTCTTGGGAGAGTAGGAAGCAGAAAACGGTAGCTCTTTCAAGCACGGAGGCGGAATATATGTCTCTGTCGGATGCTTGTAAAGAGGCTCTGTTTTAACGCAAGTTTCTGTTCGAAATTTACGGGGTACAGTACAGCATAACTTTGCATAATGACAATCAGTCAGCTTTGAAGTTATGCACTAATTCTATGTATCACGCCAGAACGAAACACATCGACGTCAGGCATCATTTCATCAGGGAAATTGTTGATGAAGGTACAGTTACCCTCAAATACCTTCCCACGGACCAAATGGTGGCTGACGTGTTAACGAAACCGCTACCAAAAGAAAAACATGATAAGTTTTTATCTCGTTTATTTCTTGTGTTAAATGGGTGAAATGTAGGTATCTAAGTGGTGTACTGGTATGGAACTGGTATAAATTTATTTTAGATCCGTTTCATATATTGTTTCGAGTGTGTACTGTTTTATATGTAACGGATATATTTATTAATTTATACAGTTTCTACATGTTTGATATTTGTTGTTTTAGTTGTACGGACAGCAGATGTGTCACTACTTTCTTATTTGCTTATTGTGTTATGTGTTAACTTTACCTGTTGACGGTGAGTTTATATTGGTTCAAGGGCCAGTGTTGGAACATAGAGTTCCTATATGTACCAATACAAACTCAATCCGTTTTAGAATAGTCTTTTATACTTTTTCTATGACGGATGTCAACGGTTTGTTTACTTTTGCTGTGTCGGCCCAAATGAAATTATTCACAATAAATTACTCGAACTGATAAGGTGGTTTGACTCAAGATCCCGGATCTCCAACAAAGTGGAGGAAGGTGAATATAAATAAGTATGAATATAGAACATGAAAGTACTCAGTGCTCGGTTATAACACTACACTTAATTACAACCTTGTTTTTGCTGCCGAAAGATACTAAGTATATACTGTTACCTCACCTCATTTGAAGTAGGACATTGTACCACCACATTTTTTGAAATGAGGTACTCCCTCAAACTCATTTTAATTTCATGTCCTACCCAACACTACACTGCTGAGGAATTTGCAACCCGGCTTTAAACATTTCATTCTTTTATCCCCCTTTATTTGGATGTGCCCAATTCCGTCAAACCGTATATCGCGTGAAGGCATTTGTTGTAGAACGTTCCTTCGTTTGGGTGGCGGAACATTCAAAGGGCTATTACTAGGGCCTCCTCTTGTTGGATGTGAGTTGATTCCGTATTTGCATAGAGTGTCTGCTAGATCGGATCTGAAGTCTGCTAATTTCAGTATATTATTTTTTTCAATCTGATTCTTTTCGTACACTTCTTTATACAGCACCCAGGAATTAATAACAGTGAGATCTAGCAGGTGGTAAAATATACGTAGGCACCACTTTCTTGTTTTCATGCGAATTCGGTATCTGCCTAAGAATGAATCCATCAAGTGGACTCCGCCCATGTGAGCGTTATATTCACTCACAACTTTTGGGCACGAAATTGGTTTTTTCCTCTTCTCATTTTTGTCATAACGTTCAATGGTTCCAACAGGTGTTGCACCCACATAAGTGGACAAAAGAATAACTTGTTTGTTATCTTTCCAGCTCACTGCGGTCATGTCAACTCCATCATGAGTAGTTATGTATTCATCAAAAGAACCTCTTGGCACAGATCTAGCCATAACTTGGGGTTTTGTTGGCAACTTTTTCCAAGTCGATTTCTTTGCACGGTTCCCAAACACAAAATTCCTTCTTTAGCCATATACCTATAGTACATTAGGGTTAGTGAGGTATAGTAATTGTCGAAATAGACTATGTGATTCAACCTCCGCGGAATACCTCTTGAAAGCTTTATAACTGTATTACCTACTACACCTACGTCTGCTTCGCTAGGCTGTAAAGGTTCTTTGTCTTTGCCTGAATAACGATAAAACGGTAAGCATAACCTGATACGAGAGCACAGCACAAAAAGCTTAAAGCCCCATTTGTGAGGCTTATTGCACAAATATTGCTTCATAAAGTGACCGATTTTGGTCGCACACATTTGCTCATCAATTGACAGGCGTAGCTGCATAGGAACGCAAGAAAACTTCTCATTTAGGTGATCTATTACTGGTCGTAATTTGTGCAATCTATCATGCTGAGGATGTTTCATTGGTTTATGTAGCTCATTATTATTGAAATGAATGATTTCTCTAATTTTTTCGAATCTATTTATGGGCATTGTCTGTCTAATTGGTTCAAAACCATATTTAGTATTCCAGTAAGATCGGACACTAGGATAATTATATACAGACATAAATATCAGTATTCCGAAATACTTTCTTACGTCAGTCACATCAATAGCAGCCGGGCGTTCTGGTTGTTATTGTACCGAATACTTTGTCTCTTCAACAATTTTTTCCAATAAATCTGGAGTGAAAAAGTATGAAAAAAATTGATATGGTGTTTGTCATTATTTCTAGTGACACTGTTGAACTGAACATGGTTTTCACAAAACGGAAAGTGAGCTTTACGCCAGCGAAGGTTTTGTGCATTTATAGGTATGAACAGTTCTTGCGTACCTGCCGCCGGCGTGTCCTCATTTAACAATGGAGGATCAGGAAAATTCACAGTCGTATCGGGTTCCTGTACTAAATCTTCTTCTTCTGTCATCCCTGTGGGTTCTTCTTCTGACTCATCGTCCTCAAGAGCTGTTTGCAGTTCTTGTAATGATGGATAAAACTCGAGATCATCTCCGTCAGACTCGGCATCGTCTTCCGATATTTCTCCACCTTCTAACTGTGCCAACAATTCTTCTATGTCCTTGTCTCTTAATGCTCTATGACGAACCATGCTGTAGAATAAATAAAAACTCAAGTACACACCCAAACTCCATACTAAATAACAGTAAAATGCAAACAAACGCAAAAAAATACCAGAAGCCGTGCGAGTAGAAAAATAGAGCAGACTGCATGGAGTATCGTTTTTGATACCATCAAAAAATACGTTATCACATGGAGTATCGTTTTTGATACCAACGTAAAACCCAAAGAAATATACCAAATTATATAAATCCAACAAAAATGCATATCGTGTATGATAAATATAGATACCAACCTTACTTATACAGTTTTTTCCTATTCAAAATATAACGGGATTCACGAGATAAACAATAATTAAAACTTGCAAATTTCTACCCCGCAAAAAGTTACCGCACATTTGACACTTTTGACGTTTACTTAAAAATGGATGCTCTATGGTTGCCAGTTTTTTTTACTTTATTAGTATTGGAGCAAAGGTATCCAACTTCCGTCAATAGACCATGAGGATTTAAAAATATTTATGTTGGTGCGGAGAAAAGAGACGGTATCGTTTTTGATACTGTATGCACCTAAGTTAAACCAATAAAAACATTTCATAATAGATAGTTTTCATGATCAAAGTACACCATCACTTCGACCTTTTTAGTAGATGTTGGCATGGTGGCCACGACGACACACAACCACTTGATAAGTTCTTGACGATCAAAGGGTTTTCTTTTCAGACTTCTAAGCCGCCAGAGTTCATCGGCTTCTTGTTTTTGTAGTAATCTGTTAAATTGGTTAGAAAATTTACATGAAGGCCAAAATGCCTCCAATCTTTTTTGAAGTGAGCCATTTCTCACTTAATTTAACTACGTTGCCGGCATCTGATGTCGTAATTTCTTCTTCTGCCACAACATATTTAAGTCGCATTGTCCCTGATGACTGCATTTGTTATCTTTATTTAAACTTTGGCTCACAAAACATACACAAGTCATACATACGAACTGGTAAATACTCTTTTTGGAGGATGGCACTGCTGCACACTAAAAGAAAAACGATAACGATAGATCGACGATAACGACAATGGCGCCATTCATTATTACGTAAGACGATTTTTACCAGTTTTTACCCCCTAACTCCTCTATGTAAGAAAATATAAGAATGGGCCTGTTCAATATTTATTACGTAAGAATGTAAAAGAAAAAACGTTTGGTTTGTTACAATTTTTATTTATCGAAGTAACTATTTTTAGAAACGTTTAATGACCTGTTGTATGTTGTTGTGACATGTTCGAATAGACAGTACATATTTAAAATGAGTAACAAAAAAAGAAAAATACTAGTAAAGGTGGTTATTGTAATGAAACACTTTTAAAGCTAATCCTTATTATGTAATTAATAAAATAAACATCACTTTATGGGTAGTACAAAAACATACTAAAAAGATTAACGCTCTACAACATTCGAAAGCATTAATGACACCACACCTTCAACCCTATTTAACGCAAATCGAAGAAGGTCGGCGATCGTTTCTGCATGGCTGGTGCTAGACTCCGTGGAATTGTTGGGCGACTCAATTACTTCGCTCCATTCTTCCTCACCAGCTGTGCAATGATGGTAGCACACACGTGTTCCACGTGATATTAAAAAACTAAGCCTACACAGAAGTTTATTGCCTATAAGCCTTGTTATGTTGGAAACTTCCCCGAAATCTTTTTGCGGGCATCCGGGAAATAGGGGAGAAGTGGCATGAAAGAGCCAGTTTTCTTTACAGAAGAAAAAATACTACTTGTAATGAAATAGATGTAATTTTTTATTTTTAAAATTATTCTTTATTTATTCGAGTACGTAAATCTCGTACAAAAAAATCTTAAATAATAAATAAAAATCAACGAAATATGCATTTCAAAAAAATGTGTCATTCGGCTCTTTCATCACAGCTCGGTATTGAAAGAGCTGCCATAAGTTTTGAAAGAGCCGGTAAGTATAACAACGCGTAATTATGAAAATTATCAAAAAAAAAAAAAACTGCGACATAAAAAAAAACTTAAATACAATTCTAACAATATTTTTTAAATAATTGCTAACATTTCTTAACAAAAAAAAAAACAATATTATCAGTCATTTTAAGTACTCGTTTTTAACGCTTTCTTAATCTTAACATATTAATCAGTCAGAGGTACATATACGTTCTACAGAAATTAACATATAGGCGGTTTTTTTATTAATAAGTCTCTAAATAAAAAAAAATCTTCTATCAAAACCAACATCATTAGTAAATCTCCAAGAACTTCAAAAATAATATTGCTTTCTTTGAGCCTAAATACTTATCTATCTATTCATTAAATATAATTATCAGACTGTTAGGAACATCAAATATATGTTTATTAAGCTTAAAAACATTTCTTACAAAAAAAAATCAATTGCGTTTAATGCCACAAGACTCATGAGCCCAACCAAAACAAATTTTGCATTGAAACCAATCTTGATCACTGTTTCCATATGACTTGCTACAAACTGAGCAATCATCACTGTTTGTGTTTGTTTTGGAGTTTTTTTTGCTTGGAACAACCTTTTTCTTTACTTCAGCTAATACGATAGAGTCGGACGAATCAGATGAGTCACTTTGAAAAGAAGAATTTTCCGGATTTTTTCTTTTTTTTCTATTAAAAGTTTTTATGGATTGTTTTGTAGTCATTTTCTTAACATTTTTTTTTGTTTTGTTCGCTTTACCTTCTTTCTCTTCTAATCTATTTTTTTCTGGAGTATCAGTTACTATGGCAGATGCCATTTTTCTACTCTTTCGTGTAGTTTCGTTTAGTCTTGGGCCCGCTTTGGAGAATGGCCTTATTGTTACCGGTGATATTATTTGTTGCCCAGAAGAACTCGGAATCGCATCAACTATAGGAGTAGATGTTACACGGGGAGATGGTATGATATTCTGGTCAGGTATATCATTTTCTTGCCAGCTATACGTGTGTTTGTAGAAGGCGGAGGTGTTGCTCTTAAATTACCTTCAATATTTTCTTCCTCCACGTTCAACTCGTTAGCTTCATTTGACTGTAATGGATCCGGTCTATCAGTAACATAAGAAGTAAAAAATTCTTCCTCATTAAATATATTCGAATTCAAGGGGTAAACTCCTGTTTTTAAAAATCCTTGTGTTATATTCTGAGGGCTAAAAGCTGACAGATATGCTTCCCTTACGAATTGGCCAACTTCATAAATAGTCACCGTTTTACCAGGGTTCGATAACATCCATTCGTTCATGGAAATGCGATATCTAGTTTTGAAAGGCCCATATACTGTGACATCTAGTGGTTGCAGTTTATGGCTGCAGTGCGGTGGAAATGTGACTATGATGATAGAGTTTTGTCTGGCAAATTCGACCACTCTGAGATTCACATGAGAGCTGTGATTGTCCATTAATATCAATGCTGGATTCTCCTTTGATGGCTTTATGTGCAACACAAAGTGCTCAAGTGCTTTAACAAAACAGTCCTCGGTCATCCATCCAGAAGCTTGAGCCAAACCTAGAGCTCCAGGCGGACCACGACTTAACATAATAACCTTGTAGTTTACTCTAGGAAACACAAAAATGGGCGGTAAAAAACCACCAGCAGCATTAATAAAGAACAGAGTTGTCACCAACGTTCCTCGTTCGGCTGAAGTTACTTGTCCAATTTGTTTGGAACCTTTTTCAGCTATGATTTTAGGGGGATTGGTGACTGTACTGCAGCCTGTTTCGTCGGCGTTAAAAATCATATGGGGAGGAAAATTGTGTTTGCGTAAAACAATGCTTAATTTCTCAAAAAACATTCCTACATTTGTTTTGTTAAAGGATGTTGCACGGGATTGAGAAGTGCTTTCAGGTTTTCTCACACTTAAATCTTTGTGTCTGCTCATAAATCCTTTGAGCCAATCATCACTAGCAGTTTCGGCTTCTTTCCATTTATCTGGGCAAATATCATTGGCTTTGGCATAATCAAATGCCAGTTTCTTAGTTTGATGCCTTGTTAAGCCATAGCACATTTTAGAAGCAGTCTTTAAATAATCCGCAAGCATGTTTTCCTGCTCCGATGTGAAAATACGCTTGTTCCCTATATTAGGACAGTGTTTATATGGTAATTCACCAGTATTCTTTGCTTTTTTAACAATTTTTGCTAAATAAGGCCGCGATATATTTAAGGCAAGTGCAGTTTTATTTATAGACTGGCGTTTTTCTAAAACTTCAGCAACTGCCTCTTCAATTACCGATTTATCGGGTCTTTTTCGTTTTTTTGGACCAACTTTCGCCATAATGAAATATCTGAAGCAAAAAATGTAATAATATTATGAAAAAATGTACGTATATAGTATTATTTTATATTATTTACAAAAAACAATTTGGAGGTTATGAAGGAGCCAGTTATGAAGGAGCCGGCTTTTTCAATGCCCACTGACCCGGCTTTTTCACGACTTGTTCCAAAAAAATATATAACCTTCAAAATAACAACAATATCAGACCTTTTGCAGATAAGTTTTTATGCAGCTGCAAAGTCAAATTTATGCACCAACTGAGTCTATAACCCATTTGCCTATAATTGTTAGCAAAAAAATACCAAAAAACAACTAAAATGAAACAAAAAACTTTCTTTTGAGTGCCTAAAACTTCGACTCGATGCACCGATGGCGGTTGGTTTCGGCGAACTGTCAAATGTTTGTGGGGGACGGGAAATCAGTGTTGCCACCTAAAAATAATATTGCCAACCAAATCTGTTCTAAAACTACCGAAATAACGCAAGTGGCTCTTTCAAAACCTGGCTCTTTCATGCCACTTCTCCCTACACAGGCTCCCTCAATTTATGCACTGAAAAAAATGAACTTCAAACAAGTGGATTATTAGCTTGTTTGGATATTTCTTCATGGGGTTAATCACAATATGAATGAACTTATTACTTTGCAAGTGATTGCAGCAATAGTGTTAAAATGATTGAACACGTGAACATTTTCCGTAGTTGATCTTAACCAGATCGCATTATAAAAGCAAACATAATAAAATTTTGTTTAGTTTGGCCAAAACAGACATTTGTTTCAATCACACATTGTTAGTTCCTTCAATAAAGTTAATTCAAACTTCTTTAAACCTATAATGCTGAGTTGACTTGCTTGTACCTATTATTGGACTTACTTGTAACTGTCATCAGGTTTGATCAAAGTTATCAAGTCACCTTGATTACATCTATCTACTGGATTTGTTTGCATATACCACCCACGTGATTTGCTCAGATCTATCACATAACATTATTGCATTTATCGCCAATCATTATGATTGAATATGTCATTTGCAGTTGATTTGAATTATCACATAAATTGATGGCAATTATAATCACAATTTATTTAATCTATAAGTCACATTATTACATTCATTCCGAAATGTTTATTGCCATAAATCAGACTTCTACCCAGGCCTTTAAATACCGTTAAAAAGTTGGTATCGTTACCACTGGGAGACAGATTTAACGTTAAATTGTAATTAACGTTGAACCATGTACCGTTACTTATACTACTCTTTACTGGTAAAAAAATGGTAATGTTACTAGCTGTGCATTGGGCTAACGTTAAGTCAAAGGTATCGTTTAACCATGTTTAACGTTATTAGCTAACGTTAATAGCAACTTATTTACCATTTGATTCACTGAAAGATGCCATCGTTAGTATTCGAGCGAATGTTCATTCACGCGCAAGCATTGCCGAGTGAGGAATTAAGCCATGAGTGAGGAGTTCTCAAAAATGGGTAAGTGGACTACAGTATAATAGCTTAAGTATTTATTTGGATTAAATATTGAATATTGTTTGTCGAAAATTCAGTAGATAACATTATAGCATTGTCAGATATTTCGTTCTATTTGACATACGCCGACCAAGGATGCCACCATACATCGGATAGAGAACGCAATATTTATTTACTTCTAGCTTAGCGGCGTAACTGGTCATCATTCTGCCGGACCATCTTTTTATGCTGTTCATCAATCGGAACATCTGTTCAAAGAGAGTAGATAGTATAGAGGGTTACTGTCATAGTAAATTTTGTAGTCACAGTAAATTTACTGCCATCTATCGACACACGATTAAAACTAAAAATGAAAATATATAGAAATTCCAAAAAAAATATATATATAATGTATATATATATATAGTTTATCTTTTTTATATGATTTTGACCTATGTTCTTTCACTGACATGTGTTAAAATTGTTAAATATCAAACGGTATCATCAAGGCCATCTAGCCGAGAATAGGCCAAAGGCGTGGCGCCATTTATCCGAGAATGACTTTTTCTTGATTTCCGAGGCACGTTTTTTCCTTACACTTTATTAATCTTATACGGAGTTACAATATGTCATTGATCTGTTTATGGGTTTATGCTAGAACTGCTATAATATCTACTCCATAGATCGTGTCATTCGCGAAGACGCGTGAGTTAAGGGTGCTGAAACACCCAATATCTGCTTCATCAGCAGAAACTAACGCACTTCAGCATTTACCCAATTGAGGGCATTGCGTCAATGCTGAATGGCACTTATTTAGTATATATACTAGTTATTAATTATTTTAAGGTAGAATACTTCCAATTGTAGACTAGGCTGTAACTCTGTCAGTTTAAATAAAATATTTTTTTTATTAAAAGTTCTTGACGTTGTCTTAATTGGCGCTGAGGACAGGATTCCCGTCGTTATCCTTGCACGTCCAGTGGCCGTTAAGTTTCGCGATCACACCGTGTCGGGCGACGTACGTTTCAACGTTTCAACGGGAAGCCGAACAAATAAATTTATTAAGCAACATCAACAAGAACCTGCTGCAGATCCAGTCAGCCCAGCCGATCCAGAAAGCTGTCCAAATCCAGCCAACCGGAAACAATTCAGAAGGTCTCAACCAGCAAGAAGGACTCGTGAAAGCTACCAGAGGGAATGTGAGTAAATCTTTTTCATCATCCCTTCTGTTCCTTTTATACGTATCCTTTATTTGTATTAAATATATGTGTGTTATTAGGGATTAGAAAACGCCTTGATAACATTAGTTTAGCGTCATAGAAGGTGTCCAAATTCACTTCAATTGACCTACTTATTGTGTAAGTGTAGTTATTTTTGACGTGTGTCCAATTTTATCGTATTATAATGGAAGGCATTAACCGGGTTCCGTCGGATGTCGTCCAAATGATTCCAATTTTTCACGGGGATGCTAGGGAACTACCGGGATATATTAGCAAGTGTGAATATATTATTGCACAATTTGCGGGGAGTGCGGCACAAAATGAATATTTGTTTCATGTGTTAACTAGTAGACTCGCGGGTCAAGCGGCTATTTTATTTGGAGAAAGGGAAGATACTCGAACATGGGAAGGACTTAAGGTCTTACTGAAGGAACATTTTGGTGACCCCAGGTCCGAGAAATGCCTACTATTAGAGCTGCAAGCATTAAAAATGAATAGGGGCGAAAGTTATTTAGATTTCTGTCACAGGGTTCAACATTTTAGAAATCTCTTATTAGTAAAGGTCGCAGAAACCATTACTGACGCGGCCGTACGGTCGGCAAAAACCGAAATCTATACTCATACCTCCTTTGACGTATTTCTATACAATCTGCCTCCATATTTAGTTAAAATGATTCGTTTAAGGAATGTTTCCACATTAGAGGGAGCAATAAAAACCGTTTTGGAGGAAGAAAACTTCAACATGGTTTATAACATAAAGAACCCTTTTAGGAATAGCGCAAATAACCGACAGAACCCTAACAATACCGGGTACGGACCTCAAACTAAGCAGGAGAGATTCCCGAATAATACTAATCAACCAATTAACCAGAACCTTAATCAACGGTCATTTAATTACTCGAATTCACCAAACGGTTCACAACAATTTAGAAATAATTCAGTACAACATCGTAATAACTTTAATATGCGAAATCAATGGCAACAAGTATCAGGGTCGCCACAAATGCAGACGCAGCAAGTCGCCGGCCATTCACCGCAATATCAGCACGTGCCGCCTCGCAACGCGACGTCAGGTTCAAATACCGATGTCACTATGAGGACTGCTAGTGCAAGACGCGTTAATTACACTGAAAATTACGATGCGAACCCCACATACTTTGAATCAAATTATGAATCGATGCCGGGAACATCGCATGAAAATAATACCGAGGTCGAAAATTTTTTCCTAATGGCCTCGAGCAAGGGAATCGAATAGAGTTAAATTGTAATAAAGTGTTACGATTACCACACATTTTTATCCCCGAATTACAGGCCATTTTCATGATAGATACAGGATCGACCAGGTCATTCATTAGTCCGCAAAAGGTAGATAAATATTTCAGGGACTTTAAGCAAAGGGAATGTTTTGAAGTCGTGAGTACTCATGCCAGTAGTAAACACGACACGGTGGTTTATATTCCTTTACCTAAGATTTTCAAGAGCCCAGAACGTCATAAGTTTTACGTATACAGTGTAGATAATAGGTATGATGGGTTAATAGGTAGTGACTTATTAAAACAGATTGAAGCGAATATAGATATGAAAAATCAAAGTTTGATTACTAAAACAACGCGAATACCCATCGTATATACGCCGCCTATGAGAGAGACATATGAACTGCCTCCTCGTAGCGAGCTCAGGGTTAAGTTACCAGTTAATTTATTAAATGGTGAGGCGATATTGGACTTTAAGCAGTTTACGGAAGGGATTAGAATGCCCGCCGCATTAGTTAATTGTGTTAAGGGGTACGCAACTACTGTAATTCAAAATTATAAGTTAGAACCCATGACCTTAGTGGTCACAGCACCTTTTAAAGTAGAGCCACATACAGACAATATCGAAGAAATTAATTTGAATTTTTCCGAGGACACAACCTCAAAGGATAGGCTTTTAACGGAAAATCTCTCAAAATTGAGATTAGACGACATGAATGAGGAAGAAAGAAAGACAATTAGTAAACTGTGTGAAGAATATAAGGACATATTCTACTGTGAGCATATTCCATTATCTTTTACTAACCAAGTGAAGCATAAGATTCGTACAGTCAACGAAGACCCCGTTTTCATTAAAGCCCATAGAGTACCTCATGTCCAGACGAAGGAAATTAAAAAACAAATAGAAAAAATGTTAAGGGATAACGTCATACAGGAATCACATTCGCCTTGGAGTGCCCCAGTCCACCTAGTTCCAAAGAAAATGGATATGTCAGGACAGCAAAAGTGGCGTATGGTTGTCGACTATAGACGTCTTAATGACATCACAGTGGACGACAAGTACCCGCTGCCAAACATAACTGACCTGCTTGACATGTTAGGGAAGAGTACATACTTCACAACCCTAGACCTAGCTAGTGGGTACCACCAAATAGAAATGGACGAGCAAGATAAGGCTAAAACAGGGTTCAGCACCATTTTTGGACATTTCGAATTTAATAGGATGCCCTTTGGTCTAAAACGGCTCCAGCTACCTTTCAGAGAGCCATGGACAATGTTCTAAGAGGTCTACAAGGAATACACTGCCTGGTGTACCTTGACGACGTCATTATATTCTCTAAAAGCTTACCGGAGCACGCTCAAAAGCTTAGAGCCGTATTCGATAGATTTAGGAAAACAAATTTAAAGGTTCAATTGGATAAGTCCCATTTCCTCAGAAAGGAAGTCCTCTACCTTGGACACACCATCACGAGCGAAGGACTGAAACCAAATGATGATAAGATTAAGGCCGTATTGAATTACCCTATCCCGAAAACCACAAAGGAAATTAAAAGTTTTATGGGACTAGTAGGATATTATAGGAGATTTATTAAAGATTTAGCAAAGATAACCAAACCGATGACTGAATGCTTAAAGAAAGGAAAGAAAATAGTAATAAATGATGAATATAAGGAAAGCTTTGAACTTTGCAAAAAGATTTTAACTAATGCACCACTATTACAGTTCCCGGATTTTAAAAAGCCTTTTATTCTGACGACTGATGCGTCAGATTACGCTATAGGTGCAGTTTTATCCCAAGGTCAAATCGGATCGGATAAACCTGTAGCATACTTTAGCAAAACATTAAGTAAAACACAAGAAAAATATGGTACAACAGAAAAAGAACTGCTAGCTGTCATACAAGGAGTCAAACATTTTAGACCCTATTTATATGGAAACAAATTCTTTATTTATACAGATCACAGACCACTTGTTTGGCTTTATTCTTTGAAGGAACCAAATGCGTTGCTTACAAGATGGCGTCTGAGATTACAAGAGTATGACTTCGAAGTTTGTTATAAAAAAGGTAGCCAAAACACAAATGCCGATGCATTGTCAAGGATAAAACTTAACATGACAAACGTTGGCAATGAACTAATGGATGTTGATGACAATGAATCAATGAATGTGAATGTGGATGAGAAAGAAGAAAAGTTGAAAAAGTATGTAGAATCATTGACAGACCAAATTGCTAAATTAAGTAAACCGGAATCGGAACCGGAAATAGAAACCGTAGAAATTTCTGATTCGGATGATGGAGCCACAGCCCATTCAATTTCAAATCGAGAGCATGAAGGTATCCCAATATTAAACGAAGCAATTGATACTAAGCCTAGACAAATACTAGTTCATACGTGGTTCAAAAATGATGTTAGTGTCAAGGATATTTCCAGCAAGAAACAAAAAATCCTCGAAGTACACCTACCGGTTGATAATGAAGGACTAGTAAATAAATTTCTAAAGGAATACGTGGATATGAAAAATAAATACTTTATCTACTTTGAAGTACCGGAATTCAGACGATTGTTTAGCAATGTCGTAACTAAACTTTATAAGAAAGGGACACAAAATTTAGTAGAATGCACAGAACGAATTGTGAATGTGACGGATGAACATGACATGAAAGAGTTAGTTAAAAAATATCATGAGGGCAAAACCTGCCACCGGGGCATTAACGAAACCCTTGCAAAACTTAAAAGAGACTACTGGTGGAGTAACATGAAAGAGACCATTTCAGCTATTATTAACGCATGTGAACAGTGCCGTAAAATGAAGTATGAGAGAAAACCCATTAAACCTCACATCCAACTCACTCAGAGTCAGGAATCTCCATTCCAGGAAATATTTATTGATCTTTTATTTATTGAAAGTAAATATTATTTAACAGCAGTAGACGCTTTTAGCAAAATAGGACAGGCAATAAATATACCAAATCGAAGCACCCCAGAAGTAGTGAGAGCATTGATTAAATATTTTAGTATGTATGGGATCCCTAGAAAAATTAGCTGCGACTCTGGAACCGAGTTCAATAATGAACTCATGAAGGAATTATTAAGCCTATATAAAATAGATTTACACATAGGAACACCGAATAACCCAAATTCAATGGCTATAGTAGAACGGTTCCATTCCACAATAATAGAAATTTATCGTTTAGCTAAATACGATAAGAGTGAGCAGGATGCCGCGGCAGTCATGACCTATGCCATAATGGCATATAATAATTCAATACATAGTGCAACAACATTTACACCTTTCGAGATCGTTTTCGGTCATACAGATTCTGGGAACCAGTTTGATATAGACAGGGAACGAAATTTAATGCAGAAACTACTTATAGATCATAGAAAACGGTTAAAAGTACTATATGAATATGTAAGCGAGAAACTAGTTAACGATAAAATAAAAGTTAGGGATAAGAAAGGCGGTGAAGTCCCACCGGAAATTAAAGAAGGAGATACAATTTTTATGAAAGACACCAGGATTCGTAAAGCTAAGGAATTGCCCAGGTACGAAAAAGCCAAAGTCCTTGGCAAACCAGAGAGAAACATAATTCCTGTGCAAGTGAAGAAAAGAAATACTCGAGTGGCAATTAAAAATATCAAACGACCTCCACAAGTGGCGTGTGATATTACTGATGACCCTGGCCCATCAGGGATGCAGCCTCAACATCCAAAACCTCGAGCGGAGTCCAGGAATAGCTCCAGTCAGGATGGGGACAGCTCTGATGAGAACTAGCTCCTGGAGCATTATTAAGACTATAGACTTAGAACCTATTAAATCTTTATTAGAAGTAAATTTAGATCAATTTAGCAAGTTAAAACAGGTAATTGATAGTAATGTAGATTTAAGAAAAGAACTAATGGGTTTAGAAGTACAAATAAATTCTTTTACAGACCTCTCGAGAAACAGACTTTTACAGATTTTACCTACAGTGAGAACTAAACGAGGTATTCTGAACCCACTAGGATCAGTAGTTAAGGTTATAACAGGGAACTTGGATAATGAAGACGCTATCAGGTACAATTCCGTAATAGAAAATATGAAACATAAGGAGATATCAGTAGAGAATAAAGTGACACTACTTCAAAAAGCCCTAAATAAATTAACCAACGTTTCAGGCGACATTAATCTTAACGTTCAACACTTAAGTAATAAAACGAAACAAATAGAAGCTATCCAAAAAGATGAACATAAACTTTTTAACTTAATCTCAGTAATGAACAGTATGTATCAGATTTTAAATAACTTTCGCACCATTTATAACATCATCCAGGAAATAGAGACAGCTATCGCTTTTAGCAAATTGTCCACATTACATCAGGCTGTAGTAAATTCAACAGAATTATTAGATATTCTCTTGGAAGTAGAAAAACACGCTACATTAATTTACCCTGTATCAAAGGCAAACTTAATTAAATTAGAACGTAGTATAGACCTTAAATCTTTTATTAGCAATAATCGTTTAACCTTTATATTAGATGTCCCATTAATAGAAAAAAGCACATATATTTATTACAAAGTTATCCCTATCCCAATGTACAACCCCCAGACAGATAAAACATTAACCATTATTCCCAAATACCCTTACCTTATGATGAATAGATTGAAATTCAGACCCATAGCAAGATATTGCGAAGAAATAGAGGAAGACAGATATATTTGCACCGACGACGACATAGTCCAGCACCCGCTAACAACATGCATCGAGCAACTCATGCTACTGAAGGAAACTCTCTCCAAATGTAACCAACAAGTCATCAAAACAGAAGACACCGTTATCCAGAAGATTACATCAGACCATTGGCTCCTCTATACCAGAAAAAGAGCAGTAATAACGGAAACATGCGGCGATGAAGTTTCTAAACACAACTTAGAAGGAACCTACATAATAACCCCATCAAAGCACTGCGAAACACAGATAGAAGATGTAACTATTAAAGCAATCACCAACACTACAGTAACGAGTTACATCTTACCACCCGTCATCCTGCCAGAACTAAAACTCGAGATCCAGCAGAACGAGAACGAAGTAGATCTACGAGGCGTGGATTTTAGCGACGTAAAGGACATCCTCAACAGCATCAAACATAACAGTGAAAGTGATAACAGTGAGAGCTACGTTATTAGCAATAGAATCAGTGTGTGGACACTAGTTTTATATACCATTCTAATGTCATTAGTAATCTTATATATAGCATACAAACTACGTTCTATACTCCTAAAACGAAATTCTCTGAAGCCAGTTACACCGCCTTCAGATAATTTCTCTCTTAAGGAGGGAGGAGTTAAGGGTGCTGAAACACCCAATATCTGCTTCATCAGCAGAAACTAACGCACTTCAGCATTTACCCAATTGAGGGCATTGCGTCAATGCTGAATGGCACTTATTTAGTATATATACTAGTTATTAATTATTTTAAGGTAGAATACTTCCAATTGTAGACTAGGCTGTAACTCTGTCAGTTTAAATAAAATATTTTTTTTATTAAAAGTTCTTGACGTTGTCTTAATTACCTTGACTCTTATTGTCATGCATGTTATTAAAGGTTAGATTTGACAAATCCGCGCGTCATCGTGGATGACACGAACTATACAAGGTTTATGACGATATGTAAGGTACCCGCGGGTAATAAGGCCTAGGTAAACTAAAGAATATGTAGGTATTAGTAATAAAATTATCGACAAGTTTAAATGAGGTGGTAAATCCATCTGTCAGATTAAGCGATTTTGGCATTAAGATAAGGTTAATAGGGTAGATATTTGCTGAGCGGGTCGAATGGATTTACCCGAGTTTTAAGTTTAGTTAAACAAATCTTAATAATCATTTAAGTAGGTACTTAGTAAAAGTACAAAAATGTTTAGTACTGCTAGTACAATACACACACACACACATTTTCTATTATTATTTTTAAAATAGGTATAAACGAAATATTGCCATTTTTACCTTAACCAAAGAAATAATCAAGTTTTAAGTAGCAGGGAGTAGGGTAATACGTCTACGAGAAGTAGGGCCTACTCCTACAAAACTCTAAGTAGTTGAACTATGCGTAATATAATAATTTACTTTTCAGAAAAAACACATGAATCGCTGCCGATCGCCACTCTGGCCGACCAACGATCACCAAATCGACGAGACTCAACGTGATGGTTCGCCGTCTTTACTGAGCCACCGCCGCCGTTTGACTGAACAGAAAAGAGTACAAAAAGTTGAACAAAACAACCAGGAAAAAAGTGCATGTTCTGACTGTGATAAATATTCCCAAAAAGAAGATAAAAGTAACGAACTGTTTGGGCAACTAGTAGCTGAACAATTTAAATATGTACATCCATGCATTCGAACGAAGGGTTATGTATCATGAAATTTCTGCAAGACATGTTAGGAAGTCACGTCAATGACTTAACATTTCAAGACAGTGAAAATGTAGGGTAGTGGTTTGCAGCAAAGCCCATAATGATTGTTTTTTAATGAAAGAAATAAAAATCATGATTTTTTCATGCTTTTTTAGGGTTCCGTAGTCAACTAGGAACCCTTATAGTTTCGCCATGTCTGTCCGTCCGTCCGCGGATAATCTCAGTGACCGTTAGCACTAGAAAGCTGAAATTTAGTACTAATATGTATATCAATTACGCCGACAAAGTGGTAAAATAAAAAGTGGAAAAAAATATTTTATTAGGGTACCTCCCCTATACGTAAAGTGTGGAGTGATTTTTTTTTTCATTTTAACCCTAACGTGTGATATATTGTTAGATAGGTATTTAAAAATAAATAGGGGTTTACTAAAATCATTTTTTGATAATGTTAATATTTTCGGAAATAATCGCTCCAGAAGTAAAAAAAAATGTGTCCCCCCCCCTCTAACTTTTGAACCATAAGTTTTAAAAATATGAAAAAAATCTCAAAAGTAGAACTTTATAAAAACTTTCTAGGAAAATTATTTTGAACTTGATAGGTTGAATAGTTTTTGAAAAAATTACAAAAATAAATTCTGAACTAAGTTTGTAATTTAACCGTATAAACAGGTGTTTATTGTACCTGTCATTTCTACAAAATCACAATGAAATGACGTGCTTTCAAAGATTTTGTGTTTCTGTACTTAATATGTCAACTTAATGTGACGGACGGAAAACTACAGAACCCTACACTGAGCGTGGCCCGACACGCTCTTGGCCGGTTTGTTTATTTTATATCCTTATTTTACTTCAATCTTCAGAATCAACAACAACATAAATCAACAAGAATCTCGAAAAATATTATTAATACCTACTCGCCTTAACTATTCCGAGCCGAGTTCACCAACAATTTACTTAATCGGATGTTTAGCGTTGAACAAAGGTTAAGAATCTCAACTTAAGATGACATTCTATCATTGATTTTATTACCCACACTTGTTTAAATATATTTTTCTATCATTGATTTTATTACCCACACTTGTTTAAATATATCAAACAATTTGATTTCTTATGTCAAATAAGTTATGATTACATCAATAACACAAGATGACTGCTTCTAACAAATACGTCTCGATTGTATCTATCAAACGATTTTATTTCATGTGTCAAACATGTTGATCAGATCTACCTATACCATACTAATTTCATTATCTTTCGAAAACTAACGGCAGAGTTCAGTGTTGCCAGCATGGTGACATTTTACCCTTTTTATGGGATTATTAAGGTGTAAAATAAAATTTTATTTCATAAAGTGATGTGGAGATGCCATATAAAGTAATTCAAGCCCACGCATAATTATATATTTGCGGAAGTTTAGACTTGCACAAGCATAAATTTCGACCCTTAATCTCAAAATTTCTAGTCGAAAACATGATTGGAAATAAAAGACCTAGATCGATTATTTTTTCCAAAACATCCCCTTTTGCGCATATTTACCAGCAATTCTCATGAAGCTCAGCGTTTATAAAGCTGTTTGTGTTTGACTTGATGTTTGATTTTTGTGTGTGATTGAACTTTGTTTACATTTAATTATCTACATAATATTACTTATATCAGATATCGACATTGTCGTCTTGCCTTCTGGCATAGGCCTCCTCTAAAGATTTCCACTCTCTTCTATCCATAGTCTTTCTTCTCCAAACATTTCCTCCTATTAGTTTAAGGTCATCCTCCCACCTACGTACCTGTCTACCTCTTTTCCTTTTTCCTTCTCTTGGGTACCATTCTGACACTTGTTTTGTCCACTTATCTTTTTTATCTCTAAAGCTGTTTTATAGTTGGTTAAATAGAAGATCAATTTTCGTAAACCAATTTTCTAAGAGATGACATCTTCAAAAGGCAAATAGGTATCAATTACGTCATTCGGTGTTAGTGGTAAATTTAATATAGGTCTGCATGAACTTATAACGACTTTTTGTCGATGAGCGAGGTTACGAGTAATAAGTGTATCTCTGTCCCTCGACCCCTCTGCCGCGAGGGTAATAGTGTTTGAGGACATTTAGAATAACATTAAAGGGAATGATGTACAGATAAGCATGCGGCTGTCAAACGGCGGTCGTGGGTTTGAATCCCGGCTCGTACCAATGAGTTTTTCGGAACTTATGTACGGAATATCATTTGGATATTTACCGTTAGCTTTTCGGTGAAGGCAAATATCATGAGGAAACCTGCATACATCTGCGAAGAGATTCAAAGGTGTATGTAAACTCCCCAACCCGCACTGGGCCAGCGTGGGGACTACTGCCCAAACCCTCTCATCAATAAGAGGAGGCCTGTGCCCAGCAGTGGTACGTATATAGGCTGATGATGATGATGTACAAAAGATGGAATAAAAAAAGATGGTTGCCGGCCGAAGACATATATAGGATAGGTCTAAGGCGGGCAACCCCAAATTTCCCGCCGAGGTATGTATAGTGCTTTTCTCAAACATGCAATGAAATAAACAACAAAAATAAAAACAAAATTTTATTTTTAATACGCATAGTGGCAGAATGTCATGATGCCTGTGCCACAAATTTATGTGGAATGGAATTAAAAAAGAGGACTTTGCCGGCCTAGGCCTGCAAGATTTGTATGAAATTCCATTAACGACCTCTTGTCCTAGCCGCACCTGAAACGTCATACTTCGCAGCCTATTATAAGGAACATAACATCAATATTTCATTGCATGTTTGAGAAAAATAACTTTATTGCGATATAAAATGGCCTGTAACCCCTTGCGACTTAAAACCTATACTTACCAAAAAATGTTGTAATCTATTCAGTCGCTTTGATGTAATGCGCAAACAACCATGGATATTACATACGGTTTTTTTTTTCTTGTGTTTCAATTTTTACCATGTATGTTGTGGAAAAGAATTAAAGAATTTATCTATCTATCTATACGAGGGCTGCCTTTTAAGTTGTGTCGTTTGGAAAAACTAAAGACAATTTAAGTGTTAAATGGTATTTATTGTTTTTCAAAGTAATCACCGTGATATGTAATACACTTTTTCATTCGATCGAACCAATTTTCGAAACACTTATTCCAGTCCGAAGTCGGGGTCTCCAAAATGGCCGTTTTGTATGCCTCAACCGCTTCTTCAGGCGTCTTGTACCGTTGACCACAAAGTCGTTGCTTGATTTTTGGAAAAGTAAAAAAATCGTTAGGGCTCAAGTCTGGACCGTACGGCGGGTGTTCCAGAAATTCGACGTTTTGCTCTTTTAAAAACGCAATTGTTTGCCGGGCGGTGTGCGAGCTCGCATTATCGTGGTGCAGTCTTTCTTATACGACGTCTTGGGTTATTTTTTCGAAACTCGCCGATGAGTCAACAGACAGTGGTATACCAGTCAGCATTAACCGTTTTACGATCCTCGAGCACGATGGTGGCATCGTGGCCACTTTTCGCCACAAACGTGGCGACCATTTTTTTCGAAGTGCTCCGTGAGCGTATTACTTTGGTCGGTTTTGGCTCATCTTGGAACACCCAAACAGTCGACTGCTGTTTAGAATCGGGATCGTAGGCATATATTCAAGATTCGTCACCACTGATAATGTCGTAAACATGTTTCGAGTTTCCTCGGTTGAATTGCCGCAGAGTTTTGCGACACCATCGAACGTGAGCCGTTTTTTGGTCTTCACTAAGTAAATGTGGTATCTAGCGTGAGATAAACTTTTTTACGCCTAAGTGATCATGCAAAATACTGTGAACACTGGTCCCTGAAATACTTAAGGAAGCTTCTATCTCACTGCATGTCGCATGGCGATCTTCTACGATCAGTTGCCGTACAGCATCAATGTTCTCCTGGGTTACGGCTGTTTTTGGTCGACCTTCACGATGTCTAACACCAAGACTAGAGCAACCACGTTGAAATTCTAAATACCAGCGTTCCACAGTCCGCAGGCATGGTGCTTTATCATTGAAAATCGTAGTCAAGAAGATATCAGTAACTATCATCCAATATGTTTGCTGTCTAGTGTGTGTGCTCTTCACGTCTATCCTGCAGTCTCGACTAACGCCGGAAATAGATAGCAATCAACCCATTGAACAAGCTGGCTTCCGATCTGGATACTCCACTGTAGACCATATTCACACTCTAGACCAAGTAATAACAAAGTATATTGAATTTAACTTACCACTATATATAGCCTTTATAGACTATTCGAAAGCATTCGACAGCATAACACACGATTTCATCTGGCAAGCTCTCCACCACCACCACCATATCAGCCAAAGAACGTCCACTGCTGGACATAGGCCTCCCCCATATTAACGGGGGGTATATGCCATAATCGCCACGCTTGGCATGCGGGTTGGCGATCGCAGTATCTCCACCGCACTCCAAGGATGCTGCTGCCCATCCCCCGGTGGTCTTGGTCGTAGTTTTAGGACATACCCGGGTCCAAGCTCAGGGCTCGGGGTGGCAAGCTCTCAAGAAATGTAAAATAAATCATTCATATATAAACATCCTAAAAAACATATACAGTCAAAGTACAAGCAGAGTGAGAATGGAAACCAGAGGACAAGAGATAATTATAGGAAAAGGGGTCAGACAAGGGGACCCTCTATCGGCAAAGTTATTTATAGCCGTATTGGAAGAGGTTTTTGGGAGCATAAATTGGAAAGATACGGGAATTAGAATACTTGGTCGACGTCCCAACCACCTACGTTTCGCAGACGACATTATACTTTTCGCTGAATCCGCTTTCGAACTCGAAAGTATGATACAAACCCTTGACAAAGAGAGCATAAAAGTGGGACTGCACATGAATACAACCAAAACGAAGATAATGACAAACAGCCGAAAAAGAGTACACAATATATGTGGCAGGTAATATGTAAAATTGAATATGTAAAAGAATATATATATTTAGGGAAACAAGTATCTGTCAGCTCCTCTAGCAACGAGGATGAAGTGGTCAGACGTGTCAACATCGCATGGAAGAAGTTTTGGTCACAAAAAGAAATTCTAAAAGGCAACTATACCTATTAATTATAATGGACACCTGCATCCTGCCGACCTTAACATACGGGAGTCAAACCTGGGTCTTCACACACAAGACTAAAAACGCAATTACAACCTGCCAGCGTGCCATGGAGAGAAGCCTATTAAAAATAAAAAAAATCAATAATTAAGAAGAGAAGCCATACGAAAGAAAACTAAATTAACAGACGCACTCCAGCAGGCTCTCAGTCTCAAATGGCAATGGGCAGGACATATATCCAGGTACAAAGATAGGAGGTGGACACTGGAATGTACAAAGTGGATGGGACCCGAAGGAAAAAGACACAGAGTAAGGCCAAAAAAGAAATGGACAGACGATATACTTTCAGTAGGAGGAACAAACTGGATTCAAATAGCCCAAGATAGGCATAAATGGAAGAGGGATGAGGAGGCTTTTACCCGAAAGGGATCCACAACTGAAAAACTAAGTACAACATACGGAAAAAAAAACAAAACTAATAATTCTAACAAATATATTAAAATGGAAATTGTCTGTTAAAAGACATAAATAAAAAAGATTATAGATTTTTTAGATAATACAATACTATATCATATCATACAAGAGTGTACATACATTATTCATCTCATCTCTAAATAGTATAAAACAAAGTCACTGCCTGCCTCTGTCTGTTCCTCCGCTTCCTTCTTTTATGGGTAAACCGTGTAATGGATTTTAATGCAGTTTTCACTAACAGAAGAATTAATTGTTAATGGGGAAGGTTTGTGTATGTAATTTGTAGTTTTATTTTATTTTATTCGGTTTATGATAATGTTTATCTGTTCATTAAGGAATTGGACATCTCAGCTACAGCAATAGAAATATTTTCTGAAGAAAAAAATGAAAGTGACGATGGTTCCCAAGGAACAGTGTACACACTAGTACCACAATCTGAACCTCATCAAGATGGAGTAAGTGTTTTAAATACAAAATAGTTATTTTTTTATACAAGGGTGCAAAGTTGTATTTTACCCGCGAGTGTGGAATTGAAGCACAAGCCAGCGAAAGGATTCTATAGTTGAACCACGAGCGAAGCGAGTCTAAAATAGAATCCTGAGCGTAGCGAGTGTTTCAACACACGAGAAGTAAAATAAAACTTTGCACCCGTGTGTAACACAAAACTTTTCTCCTCACTATAGCGAGGAAAGTGCAACCTGCAAAAAAACACAGTTCCACAGGCATGATTTTCATCACTGGAATCACAGATTTTTTTACGATATTATAACAGAAAACTCTGGAAGTTGTGTCATTTCACGTAAATATGTAGCTTGGCCGTTTCGCTGGGCATAAAGTGAAAAATGTATTCACTGTTAATTACTTTTCTGTTATATAATAGTTCTTGTAGTAACGAAACGGCCAAGCTACATATTTTGACTAAGGTGTAGAGTTTGTGAAGTTAGGGCTTGTAAAGTTAGGGCGTGTAGAGTTAGAAGCTTGGCTCTACATGAGATGAGATAACTTTTTGTATAAGAAATTTTATATGTCTTTGATGTAATCTGTCTATGCCTATAGTATGTCCATGGATGAAATATAGATAAAGACCCACAATACTCATTTCATATGATAGAGTGTTTTTCGTAAAGGCTGTAGACGCGCTTTTTATATCTTGATGGAGCCACTTTCGCCCGTTCTCAGTTCCATACATTTTGTGTGGTTGTTATCATTGAAGTCTGCGCCATCTATTGAACGCACGGTGAATTATTAATCAGAATGGCTCCCGTGTACGACCAGAGGTCTAAGCGCCAAACAAAATGTATGGAACTGAAACGGGCGTAAGTGGCTCTATCAGAATATGAAAAGCGGACCAATGGCCTTTGCGGACAACGCTCCAATACATTGGACATTGCGCAATACTCATAAGTATTGTGCAATGTCCATTGCTAGACACACGCTTCTCGAAATGAGAGGGCTTGTGATAAACGCGGGTCCAGTGCGAAAAAAATATGTGTATCAAATTTACTCACATTTAGCAAGGTCAGCAATTTCCTTTGTAAATTGATTTTTGGTCTTCTTTTGACTTAATAATCCAAGAATGTTTGGCTTCAGTAGTGGAAAATTGATGAACAACTTCTCTGTGTGGTCTGGATGTGCTACTTTAAAGTCATATTCCAACTGAGAAGTATAATTTTCTTAAAAACATTGTACATACACTGCCAGCATCTTAAAAGCAGACATGGAAGAAAATGCCCATGTAAAACTTTAATAACGTATACATCGAGTGGCATTTCACGGGCACTTGAAATTAGCGATAGTGGTACTAAGTACAACATAATAATAATAATAAGCCCGCACTTTACTTTTTATGCAGTTAGTCTGTACCAGCTTTTAGTTTTGTCAAATGCCCGCTGAACGCCCGTCCAATTGCAAAATAAGTATATTTATAATAAGTAGAAAATAATTAGTATATTACACCTACCAAGCTATACCCAACTGTGGTTTTGAGCGCTGGATAACTTTCTATGTATTTCTCTATGGTAGGCCCAGATTCACCATGGATATTCCGGATTCTATTTTCACATGTGCGTTTCCATTTTTCTTCCTCTAAGTACCAAGGATCAGATGAGTGTTAAAGCCATGTTAGGTCCTCCTCAATAGAAGCATCTTGATACTTGTCATCAGTTGACTTGTGAGAAAATGTGTCAGGTAGTGGCCTCGGTGATGGACAGGAATTCGTGGAAGTTGCTGGACTTGATACCCTGCTTCTTTTTACATGTGCAGTTAAATCTCCATCATGCTTTTGACAGCGTTTCCTTGTATTGAGCACCTGGCTTACCAACTTGCCTCTAGCCCGGTGAATGACGCCATTAGCTGTCATACAGGATGGAATATAGAACGTGGTTGTCCTCTCGCCTGGGAAGAGATTTCTTATTTCCGTGCACCATTTATTTATTTATTTATATGGAGAACCAACAGCTTTTATAGCACAATAACACTTTGACCCCTTTTATATTTCACCCCGAATCGATATTTTTTTATTCTCTTGAAGAATTTGTTTTGCTATTCGAGCAGCTAAAAGATTGCGTGCACTATCCCCAGATAGAGATTGTCCTTCACATGAAAGCAGTCCTGCAGTTTCTAAATTTTCTTCCAGTAAACTTCGCAATGTCTGAAAATAATAATTGTTGTCGGTTTGCGCTGGCAATCCAATTTTTTGATCTAGTAAAACTTTAGGGCCATATATTATCCGGTAGTGCATTCTTATGCTGTACATTATCATTTATCAGGTCATACATATTAGACTAACTACACCCAACTAGTACATAAACATTCAAAGGTGTTGCAATATATTTGATGGTGCTTTGGTTGCTGCAGAATGCTTGTAGAGGTAGGGCACAGCGAAATGTCATCCCGTTCGAATTTGGAGAAGCCCAACTGGGGAAGTACCTCCACCTTGCAGAATATCACAGCCATATCACTGCTATTCTTATTCTGTATATGTATGTAGTGTTGTAATCCTGAATCCTGGAGGTGTGCAAAGCCGCCAGAGCTTCGGGATGCACTCTGTTGAGAGAGAGTTTTTGACAGTGCGAGCCATACGGTCTCGTCTTGGCAACATTTTACATGAAAATGTTTTTGGTGGGATTTCAAATTACAGCTTCTGACACACAGTACCTACAGTTTCTGAGATAAACCGCGGGCAGACCTTATTCTTTCGTATCTTAATAGATCTATTTGGCATTTAATGGCTTGTGCTAAGTGATAAGTGCCATCTAGTTTAGGTATGTTTCCACGTTCACCAAATGTCACACCTTGTATAATTCTACCATGCCATAGGCTAGATATTAGTGATGACATTGATGATAAATCACATTTTAATAGAAATGTATGTTGTAGTAGAAGTATGTACTGTAATAGAAGTGTATACTTAATGCAATTAAGTGAAACTAATTGTTTGCAGCCCCAATTGAAGAAGTTACAAATACTGTGGCATTTTTGGCCATACCGCTCCTCCTTCGGTCAACTGTGAATCACACTGATAAAAAGCAGAATAAAAATGCAAAGCCCTGGAAACCAACTCAAGTGGAGGCATGTGAAGCGTTCATAACCCACGTAAAGAGTAACACAGAAATTAAAGAAACCATACAGAGGCGGAAACAGAAACTAACGGATAAACTTTTATCATCACTGGTCCATCGTTAAAAGAAATAACCACTTACTTAGTTGTTGTAAATAGTCACGCCGTTTACTAAAGAACTAATCATAGGGGCAATTGATACCTGCTTCAGAGCAATTTGGGCTTTGAATGCTGAATATTCATTTGACTCATATGGTACTTTATTCAACGAGGACTATATAAAATTATTACATCACGTTTTGATAAAGGCTCGACTCCTGCTGAATCATTACTTAGTGATTGCGGAGTAACATTATAATTTACAGTCGTTAACTTTTCTATATTTAAATACCAGTTAAAATGGTCAAGTGTTTCATATGTCGATTAGAATTGTTAAATATTGTTGCACTTAAAACCCACTTCAATAGCGGTATTCATAGCCAAAAAGATCTCGCAGTATATGCATGCGCAGAAAATGACTGTGGTCGACGATTCCAATTGTTCAACTCCTTTAAACGGCATTATCTACGGGAGCATGGGTCTAGTGAAAGGTCCACTCATACTGCAGAAAGCACTATCCCGCCAGCTGATCGTACTTCGTCCCGAGAGTTGATCTCTACTCAACCAGATGTTTCTGTATGTTCGATTGCAACTGATCATTCTTTTCATACGTCTACTTCAGTTGAAGCTGAATGTTCTAGTGTAATTTCTACTGTGGTGGATGCTACTTCTCATTCCTCTGTTGAAAAAAAAAATATCAATTTTTATAGCAAGTCTATATGCTAATCCACTTTTGCCTAAAAACGCTGTGCAGACAGTAGTGAATGGATTTGATGAGTTTTTGTCAAATTCTTTAGTCCCGGCTGTTTAGCATCGCCTTGAATTATTATCTGTAAACAATACGATTTCCCCTACTAGCGTGAATACTGTTACAGACAACATTGTACCACTTATGACTTTATCCTGGAACAAATTTAATACGGAACACAAACGGTTACGATACTTTGAGAATATTGATACTTATATTAAACCTGAAGATGTCGTAATAGGTCAGAGATTCGATACTGTTAAACGGGCTGGTGTAACGCGTATGGTACCGGCTGCATGCAAGCAGCATTTCATTCCTCTTCGTCGCGTCCTAAAAAGTTTTTTTTCTTTAGAAAATGTTTTATCGGATACCTTGGAATACATGAGAAGTCTTTTAAATGATCAGTCAGATTCAGCTGTTGAAAATTTTATCCTGGGTTCATTTTGGAAGAGCAGAATAAGACACTATTCAAATGGTAACTGGTAACGTGTTGGGGAGTCGTTCCGGGCTACACAAATTAGGGGCTGTCTATGTGTCTGTCCCTTGTTCTCCGTCTTGTCGTTCTTCTGTACTTAACAACATATTTCTTACTTTATTATTTCATTACTCTGACAGAGCATTGTTTGGTAATAATGTAATATTTCATTGCGTCATCGATGAATGTAATTATCTTAGCGAAACCGGTATATATACTTTGACTTGCCTGGTTACAAAGGCACTATCTATTTCGAGCTTGGGTTAATTATTGGAGATAATCTAGGCATTCATTCGATGATGGGTTTCGTTGAAAGTTTTTCGGCCAATTTCCCATGTAGAATATGCAAAATCAGAAAGGAGGACATGAAAATTCAATGTTGGGAAAATATTACATTGCTCCGTACTTCAACAAATTATGAATCTGATCTCCTCATTAACAATGTTGCAGAAACTGGTATAAAGGAAAGATGTGTTTGGCTAGATGTCAAAGGGTTTGATTTGTTTAATCAGGTCGGTGTTGACTGCATGCATGACGTATTAGAGGGTGTTGCCAAATATGTGATGATTGGTCCCCTTGTTTCCCTATGGTCTATGAGGTTTGAAGCCAAGCATAGAACATCTAAAATGTCCGCTAGAGCTATAATATAATAAATATAAGCGATAACCAGTAACTTACTCGTATTTCTTATTTTAAGATTTCAGAATACGACGATGGGATGGTATATTACCATATTTTGCAATCAGAGGATTCAGAGGAGCGTTCAGCTCATTTCACTTATTTCAAAGTAACAATAAGGTCACCTTATGATTACCATGTCGCTAGTATGAAATAAGTGGAATAAGCCCCCAGCACAGCTAGCACATCACAGCGCGCGAGTTATGTCGCTCCCGAGATATTACCCGTCTTGTTCTAATTAGATCAATTGACAAGTGATGGCTAATCTATCTCGCGCGTGATATAACTTCGCGCTAGTCGTGCTGGTAAATAAATCTACTCTTTTATACTTAGTATGTACTACGTTTAGGGTTGCCATCCGTCCGGGTTTCCCCGGATTTGTCCTAGTTTAGAGGGCATCCGGGGAGCGTCTGGGGAAGGTTTCATTTGTAGACCGAGTTTTAAAAAATAAACAAATAAAAAAAATTTGGGCCGCCCGCCCGCGGTTCATAGGTGCATGTAATATGCCTAATTTGAAGAATAAACTACTTTTACTTTTTGTACTTTTTAGACACGCTCTATGCTCGCACACCACGATCAACCGACGAACCAAGTGTATTCACCGTTCCCCCACCCCTCCCGTCACGGTTGCCACGGCCCGCCGTTTGTTCGTTCGAATTCGCGACCCGCGTCCCTCAATCCGCAGCGACGGTTTGACGAATGTAGACATTGCGTCGTTCCAGTTAAGCGGGTAAACTTACGTAGGTACATGTGGTAAGCAAAGAATATTTTTCTTTCATATTGTAGTTTAATTTTTACAGGTAGTGTGACACTGCTCTTCTGAATGCTCTGTCTATCTGTTTTTGTAACCTTTTTACATGAACAGATAAGTACTTAAGCTACTTTTTATTATCCAAAAATATAATAATATTAAGTCAAGATTCAATATCATTTTGCTTTTTGAAAGTTTAATTTTTATTTGCTTAGAATTTTCTATTCTTTCTACAGATTTTCAAATATGCTATTTTACTAACAAAGTCGTGGGTGGCTAGTAATTGTTATAGTTCTAATTTTACCCCTTTGTTTCGAAATTCTCTATTGACTATATTTTTAGGTACTTATTTTATTCTTTTCAGATTAGACACTGTTGAGGACAGCGGACACACGGTAAGTAAAATACAGGTAGTATGGTGATGAGTTGATGACGGAACGAAAACAATATATATGTCCTTTAAACTGTTAATATAATAATCAATCACACACAAGATTAATATATAATAGCACAATAACAATATAGGACACTGGCACAAACCTAGCATAAACCTATTCATATGTGAGCACTATAATGCCTAGACCGGCCGTGACGAACGTTACCGATACAAGAACGCGCTAAAACTAGGCAAAACCTAACGAAAACTGACTAGGTTCAGTCTACTCGCCGCTACTGGGCGGAAACGCTAGTGATTTCCGGCTTCTAGAACATTCGACGTATGAAGGTTCCAGAAGCAGGGCACCCTCTAGTGTTGAGAGGAATAAACACCTCATTGAAACCTATGAAAACAGGGTAAAGAGAGGTGGCGTGCTCCAGCGGCGGGCGGACGAACCGCGCGGGAACATAAATGTCACGTCCGGTCTGGTAATCTTGCTATTACCCGCCAGAGGGTGGTGATAGCAAGCCACCTATTGTCTACTGTGCTTTTATCGTCCACATACTCCCGCCGTACTCATGAAGTGAGTAAAATGTGCACTAGTGGCCGATACAAGCAATTCAGTACAAGTGGCACAACTTAATTAATGCATTACTAGAATAAGACTAAACAGAGAAGTTACTACAATACAACTAAACATAGCCAAATGGAACATAATTAACCCTTTCACCCCCTTGCATACCTATATATAACTTTAATTTCAAACTCAATGCCTTTAGGTAGGCTTTACATTGGCGGTGAAAGAGTTGTGTAACTTATGAACTATTTACATGGCACTTAAGTACAGGTTAAATGATTTTGAGCTCTACACAGTACTACATTAAGACCATTATACAATAAATTCCAATTTACCGTTTTAACGATAGTCACTAAGGTATAATCAATGACAATTAACAAATTATTTATATTTACTTTGTCAGTATCAAATTTAAATTTAAGTTAGCCTGGCTGTAACAAATATTACACAGTAACTAATTAGAACAACGAGTTAACAAACAGAACTACAAGTTTAAATCATGTGAAATACATAAATTATACTGACAAGTTAAACAATGCAAACACTTATTTTACGGGTAAGATTACAAGACGTTTGGTAGGTCGCCGCATTATGCCACTGCTGGTTCTTACATCCACGACTCTTACGACTCCATCCGCACCCGGAAACACGCGCTCCACTATGCCCTTCGGCCATACGTTTCGTGGTAGATTCGCGTCCACTATTACGACTACATCGCCTTCTTTAACCGCCTCACCGCGGCCATTCGGCTCCCGCCGGTTCTGAAGTTCGGGCAACACCTCGCGCACCCACCGCTGCCAGAACAGGTCCGCCAGCCGCTGCGATGCTCTCCAGTGCGAGCGCCCCAATTCGTCTACCTTTGTGAAGCTCCCCGCTAACGGGATCTTAGACGCGGGCGCCAAGAAGAAAGTGGTTCGGGGTCAATGTCTCTTCGTCTTCTGGCGCGACAGACACGTGGGATAGAGGGCTTGAATTGACGGTATGTTCGATTTCGACCAGTAGTGTGTACAGTACGTCCTCGTGTGGGTGACGCTCTCGCAGTGTGACAGTCAGAGCAGATTTCACCGAGCGCACTAACCTCTCCCACGCGCCGCCCATAAACGGTGCGCGCGGGCATATAAAATGCCAGTCGATGTGTCTAATATCAGCTTCCTTCTGAAGCGAGTTTATAGCTGCTTTACGAAGCTCGGCGTCGGCTCCATGGAAGTTCGTACCATTATCGCTCCAAATAGCTTCGGGACAGCCGCGGCGCGCTATCATGCGGCGTAGAGCCATCACGGCGGCGTCGGTAGAGAGCGAGGCGGCTATTTCCAAATGTACTGCGCGCGTTGTTAAGCATGTAAACAATGCCACATACCGCTTTTCGTGATGTCGCGCTACTGTGACAGACACGGGGCCGAAATAGTCCAAACCAGTGTGAGCAAACGGGCGCTGGTGATGGGCGACTCGACATGGCGGCAGGTGACCGGTGAGCGGCTCAGGTGGTACTGCGCGTCGGATGCGGCAGGGTTGGCAGCGCTTGATAACCCCTTGGACGGTTGGCCGGAGGCGTAGAACCCAGTAGCGCTGTCGTATCTCATTTACAATGCACTCGACTCCACTGTGATGTAGTTTCCGATGAATCGAGTCTATATATAGGCGACAGTAATAATGGTTGCCGTCCAATATGGCCGGTGAACGAGTTTCTTCGGTGATATCTGTCGCCGCGGCGATGCGGGAGCGAAGCCTCAGTACACCGTGTTCATCAATGAGCATTGAGAGCTGTCGGAGGCGACTGCTGGTGGCCACTGCTCTCCCGCCGGTGACGTCACGAATTTCGTTAGCGAAGCATTCTTCTTGCGTCGCACGTGCCCAAAGAAGTTCGGAGCGACGCGTGTACTGAGCGGCGAGCGGGACATAGGCTGTCGGCGTGACGATGAGGCGGGTGCGCGTCGATGGGCCGGGGCGTGTGCGCGCGGCATTAGGTCGCGTAGCTGACCAAGTGGGATCTTCAGTGACGGTGCGCCGTGTGCGCTTCATCGTGGCGGCTGTGATGTGGGCTCGACAGCGCTCTATAAATTGAAGCACGCGTGCCGTAGTGCGGATGAGTCGCAACCACGATGAGAATCGCGTCGCGTCGGGTAGAGCCTCGGTTAGGCGAGGTCCAGTCGCCGCTACTGCAGCGGTGACGCGCTCTTCGCCAGTGCTCGTAGAGGCGAGCGGTGTGTGTTCTCGCGGCCATGTCTCTTCGTCGTCGTATAAAAACGGCGGGCCGCGGAACCAGCGGTGGTTCGGAGAGAAGTCAGACGACACGTCGCGGGTTGCGTCGTCTGCGACGTTGTGAGCAGTCGGAATCCAGCGCCACTCTGCGCCGGCAGTGGTCTCCTCCAGCTCCGCCACTCGGTGCGCGACGAACGGCTTGAATGAACGCGCGCCTGCGCGCAGCCAGGCGAGCACGGTGCGCGAGTCGGACCAGAAGACTCGGCGGTTGGCGCGCCGATCGTGCTCTTCTTCCACGGTCTTCGCCAGGCGCCCGCCCAAGACCGCCGCCTGTAATTCAAGCCTAGGTATAGATGTGATCGACAAGGGCGCGACACGCCCCTTCGCTGCCGCCAGTGAGACTCCAATATTGCCAGCTCCATCTACTGATCGCCAATAAGCCGCCGAGGCATAACAGAGCTCACTCGCGTCAACGAAAATGTGCAAATCTAAAGTTATCGCAGCACTGTAACCCCCATAGCAACGAGGTATTTGAATATTTGTAAGCTTTTGTAGCGCAATGCACCACTCACTCCATTTTTGCTCTAAATTCTTAGGTAGGTACTGATCCCACCCAACATTTTGCCGCCAAGTATCTTGCAATAGACGTTTAGCTTGCGCCGTTACGGGCGTGACAAGACCTAATGGGTCATATAGGGACATTGCAGTCTTTAGTAATTGACGCTTTGTTATTTGTAAATTTAAATGAAAAGGGTTCTCCCTGAAATTGAAGCCCAGAGTGTCGTCCGCCGGCCGCCACACGAGGCCCAGCACCTTCTCAGCTTTGTTCAAGCTGACGTCCGACGCCGCAGGCTCGGTCGCGAGGCCGGCAGTCGCGGCAGGCTCGTTGGACGTCCACTTCTGCAGCACGAAGTTGCCTCTCCGGTGCACTGCATCCACGGCGTGCGACACCCTGTTCGCCTCCTCAGCATCCGCAAAGCTCTGTAAAAAATCATCCATGTAATGATGCCTTACTATGGAATCAACCGCCTCAGGGTACTGGGACTGATGTTCACGGGCATTGTGGTCTTTCACATATATTGCAGTGCTCGGGGAGGATGTTGCACCAAACAATACCGAGCGCATTCTGTATATGGTGGGGGCAGAATTGGAATCATCGCGCCATAAGAACCGCAATGCGTCTCGGTCTTGTTCTCTTACTGTAATGCGTAAGAACATATCTTTTATATCAGCCACAACCGCAACTGGTTTTTGTCTAAAACGCATCAACACTCCTAGTAAGGATTTTAATAAGACTGGCCCCGTAAGTAAATAATCATTTAAACATACACCGTGTGTGCGTGCAGCTGCGTCGTGGACAAGGCGTACCTTTCCCGGTTTTGCAGGGCTTAGTACTGGGAAATGGGGCAAGTACCAAGCGCGGCCGCTAGGTGGCGCTGTAAGTGCCAACTCGGCATACCCATTGTCTAACATAGACTGAATTTGATCAGCATATTTTTGTTTCAAACTGGGATCCTTGCGCAACCGTTTCTCGACACCCTCGAGACGGCCTAGCGCAGCAGCATAATTGTCAGGGAACTGCTTACCTTCACTTTTCCACAACATGCCGGTTTCGTAGCCCCCTTCAGGCAAAGCGCATGTAGTCTCTTGCAGTATTTGCAGGGCTCGAGTTTCAGGATCGGCTTTGGGTCGTCGCGGCTCTACCCCCAGTGATTCCAAACTGAAATGTTCTTGTATAAGCTGGTCAAGAGAAATATTACTTACATGGCTGCACCTTTCTGTGTATGCATGTGCCGTTTGATTTCGTATTTGATAACAGCTCTGTCCATGTAGGACCCAGCCCAGGGGGGTGTGGGATGCTACCGGTTGACTCTTGGTTCCCTGCCGGACCTGTGATGCGAGTAAAAGTGCCCAATTGTCCTGACCTATCAATATAGTCGGCACTCCCATATCATACACAAGTTGTTCGGCTACAGGGGACAAGTGATCACAACCGGTGACTGCCTCCATAGGCACTGACTGCGCTGATATGTCAAGTTGGTCGATGGTGCGGGCTTTTATATTAAAGCTTTCACTTACATACCTGCCACGAATGGTAAACTTCACCCGTTGTGAGCTGTTTGCTTCTATACGCGCACCCGCTACAGCCTCTATAAAAAAAGGTTCATTCGGACCGCTTGCCCCAATACGCTGTGCTGTCTCTGATGTCATCAGCGTCACAGTGGATCCGTCATCTAATAGAGCATAAGTATTCATCTCACCCTGTGTTCCAGATACTACAACCGGTATGACTTTGAGGAGAGTGCGTGTGTTCGCTCGCGGCGCCCACGTCGAAGCGACCACGGAGTGGGCATCACGATGACAGCACGGCGCGACGTTTGGATGGGATGCGATGCTCTGCCGGGGTGTATTGCACTGCTGAGGCAAGCTGGCCTCTGTCATGAGGCTGTCGTCTGCTGCGCGCGAGTGCGCGCTGACTGCGCCTCGAGTGTGTGTGCCACCTGGCCCGGCTTGCTGTCTCGACCAGCCGCTGGCGCCATGCAGGAGCTTGTGGTGGAAGTACTCGCAGCCTTCTTCTTCACACTGCTTGCTTTTGCATCTGTGTTTCCAAGCTCTTTTTTGTAGGCACCTGAAACATAATTTGTTAGAGCGGGCAGCCTCCCACCGTTCTGAGACAGACATGTTTTTAAACCTATTACAGACAGATGCGTTCGTGCAAGCACCACCACATACTCTGCATGGTACTTTATTTTCTATATTGAAAGTTCTGAATGGTCTGTTGTTGGAGGCCCGGTGCTGAGGTTCCTCTACTACCTCCGCTCTAGCATGTCGTGCATTGAGCTCTGCCTCATTATCGAGAAACCTCCCTAAAACCACCAAACCGGGCTCTCCATTTGTTGATTTAAATTCATATTCATACCACTTGTTCCGAATGATTGTGGTCAATTTGTCGGTTACCGCATTGATCATCTCGGGGCTGTGCAAGTATTCAGGTTTATGTAACGCTTGAACCGTGCTGATAATATTGCTCACTTTAGATGCAAATGTGCATATGTCCCTAGGATTGTCTGTCAGTTTGGATAAATGCCTCAACTTTTCCAGTTCATGAATAATCAGTGCATTTGGCCGACCAAACCTACACTCTAATCTTTTTATAATAACATCTGGTGGAGACCCCAGGAACAGACCCTTCACAGCCTCCATCGCTGGACCCTTAAGGCTCTTCCGCAGCCTCGCCAGATTTTCCCCAGGCGAGAATGCAGAAGCAGACTCTTCATAGGCTGACTTGAAGTGCAGCCATTCACTAACTGCCCCATTAAAATTAGGTAATTCAAGATAATACCTGTTTGCGGCGGGGCGACCCCCGCGAGCTACCTCTAGAAGTGCCGACGCGAGGTCCTTCAGCGACTGGCCAGTGTCCTCGCGATCGCTGTGACGCGGTGGAGCTGTTGGCGGCGCGTCGCCGGCAGCGGCGCGCGGTGGCAGAGTCTCCGCCCTCGGCGTGTGTTCTGAGCCGCTTCGCGTGAGCTGTGGTGACCTAGTTTGTGCCGTGATGTCAACGGCGGAACCCAAGATCACAGGGCTCGCGACAACGGCAAGTGGTGTCTCGCGCCGAGTCTCTATCTTCTGCGCACTTGTTTGTGGTGCACTGTGGTTACCTAGCGCGTGCGTCCCTGACGCGCTGGGGTAACTATTAGGATTGGATTGCACGAGTTGTGGTGACTCCATTGCCGCGATGGGAGCGGCGGTGCCGGGAATCACGATCTCGTCCAACTGCGCACTTATTTGTGGTACGCTGTGGTTACCTCGCGCGTTCGTCCCTGACGCGCCGGGGTAACTATTGGGATTAGCTTTCACGAGTTGTGGTGACTCCATTGCCGCGATGGGAGCGGCGGTGCCGGGAATCACAGTCTCGTCCAATTCGTCGTCGGACTCCTCCGCCTCGAGGGCGGCAAGTCGGGCTTCGGCGAGCGCTAGCCTCGCTCGTGCCAGGGCTTTCTTTCTTGCTTTCGCTCCGTCTTGTGATGTTGTGTCGTCAAAGTAGTTGTGCGCCTGCGATGTCGACGGTGCCAGCCGTGGCGCCAAAGGTGTCGGCGACAGGGGGCGGGGCACCGTAAATGTCGGCGACAGGGGCAGGGGCGCCGGCAGTGTCGGCGACGGCTGTAGAGGGGGCGACGCCCCCGTGTTTTGATTCGGCGCACTAGACTCCGTGTCGGACACGGTAGGCAGGGTCGCTTGCTCTCCCCGCGACGCCTCCTCGTCCTCGTTCTCGCTCTGGAGCGCCCGAGCCTCTTCCGCAAGATTCATTTTACGCGTCACTACCATACCATAAAATTAACGACACAAAACACACATATATCACACGCGTGGTCTTACTCGTCCGGCTCGAAATGGACCAATGTTGAGGACAGCGGACACACGGTAAGTAAAATACAGGTAGTATGGTGATGAGTTGATGACGGAACGAAAACAATATATATGTCCTTTAAACTGTTAATATAATAATCAATCACACACAAGATTAATATATAATAGCACAATAACAATATAGGACACTGGCACAAACCTAGCATAAACCTATTCATATGTGAGCACTATAATGCCTAGACCGGCCGTGACGAACGTTACCGATACAAGAACGCGCTAAAACTAGGCAAAACCTAACGAAAACTGACTAGGTTCAGTCTACTCGCCGCTACTGGGCGGAAACGCTAGTGATTTCCGGCTTCTAGAACATTCGACGTATGAAGGTTCCAGAAGCAGGGCACCCTCTAGTGTTGAGAGGAATAAACACCTCATTGAAACCTATGAAAACAGGGTAAAGAGAGGTGGCGTGCTCCAGCGGCGGGCGGACGAACCGCGCGGGAACATAAATGTCACGTCCGGTCTGGTAATCTTGCTATTACCCGCCAGAGGGTGGTGATAGCAAGCCACCTATTGTCTACTGTGCTTTTATCGTCCACAGACACCAAAATGCCTAAGCGTAAACAGTGATTTGGAAAGTAAGTTCCCGATGTTTAAAAAAGGAAAATACGAGTATTTCAATCGCAAACAAAGGCGTTACAGACCTAAATGAGCATTTAAATACGCTGAAACACAAAACAAATTTAAAAAATCAATCAAGTATTTACTTCGAATATTGCAACATATTTTGTGAGATCGACATCGGAGGACCTCCTTATTTCAGCAGCGGAAGGCGCTCTCGTCTATCATACCGTAAGCCATCATATGTCTTTTAATTCATTGGACTGCACTTGTGCTCTCAACCGCGAAATATTTTCGACGTCAGATACTGCAAAAAAAGTTACGTGCAATCGAACAAAAGCAACTACGATCGCCACCGGAGTGCTAAGCCCTTTGTCGGTTGAACAACTTAAGACTGATTTACAAGATGTACCATTCATAAGTGTGGCTACTGATGCTAGAAATGACGGAAGCACAAAATTATTCCCGCTGGTTATTCAATATTTTGATGTAAAAAAAATAGAATCACTGCTAAGGTGCTTGAAATTGAAAACACTAAAAACGAGACATCTGACACTATTACTGAACTGATAATAACACAGCTTCGCCGGCATGATCTCTTGTCTAAATGTGTTGCTTTTGGTGGAGATAATTGCAATACAAACTTCGGTGGGATAGAAAGATATGGAACAAATAATGTTTTCCACAAGCTGAAGAAAAATCTAAACCCAAACTTGGTTGGTGTGGGTTGCTCTGGACATGTCATTAACAACGCAGTGCACCACGGATGTGATTTACTGGCGGTAGACATAGAATCCATCCACCATTTTAAAGAGTTCTGCGAAACGGCTGAGGTCGAATATAAACAGCTTCTGTATCATTCCAAAACGCGTTGGCTAAGCCTGTTTCCAGCTATCGAGCGAATTCTGAAGCTCTACCGTCCTTTACTTAATTATTTTGAAAGCATAGAAAGGCCACCTGTTTTAATTAAACAGTTTTTCGAAAATCCTCTCTCGGAAGCATACCTGTTCCTTATACACTCAATTATGCACACCATTCACATAAAAATACAGACATTAGAGAAAGGCGATAATTCAATTCTTGAAACAAAAAGCAATTCCATAACAAAAAGTTTAGATGACCGAATTAAGGAAAATTTTGTGCCGCTGAACGTTCAGAGTATTATAAATAAAAAAGATGAAAATAGGAAACAAGAGTTTAAAAATGCACACATGACTTCTACAATTAAAAGATATATTGAAGAATGGATGAAACCTTTAAAACAATTTGAGAAATTTGATTGGATGTTTTTGCCGAAAATTAATAACAACACAGAGTGGACTCTTATTGAAGACACTGTCCTCTATTTGAAAGATAAAAACATAGACATTGACGGCGCAAAATTAATTGACGAGTGGGTGAATTTAAAGGCTTTTTGCCAAAACTTAACTGAACAAGATAAGCTTTAAAATTGCAATCAACTTTGGGTACAATTTTTTAAAACGCTAAATGCGAATTTATATTCGGAATTGCTGAAAATTGCGCAATATATTTTTTGCATTCCGGCGCATAATGCTAACGTGGAGAGGGTATTCTCATTAATTACACAACAATGGTCTAAAGAAAGAAATTTACTAAGCGTAGAAACAACTTCTTCAATAATTAAAATTCAATTCAATTTCCAAGAATGCAGCTGCACTGATTTTTATAAATTACTTTTAAAAAGGGAAGATATTCTAAAAGCTATCGGAAAAAATGATAAATACATAAAAACTGAGAAGTAAAAAGGCAAGAGGCTGAGGAAAACGCTTCAATAGCTAGATAGACAAATCGTGTACCTAATTTTGAGTGCAATAATTACTTTTTATTTTTGTAGTTAAAGTTATGATTGTTTTCATTGAGTAAAAACTATTTAAATATGGTTGTTGATCAAAACTTTAAGTTGATGAAAATGAGTATAGGATTAATTATTTTGTTTTAAAATTTTAATAATGTAACTTACATTGCTGTAGGTCTAAACTTCAAAAATGTTCTGTTTTGTTTTGTTAATATTTAAGAAGACTGAATTTAGTTTATTTTCTGCTAAAATAGGTATATTTTGTTATATAAATGACTGCTGATAAAAAGTAAAGCAGATAATAATAATAAAACTATAGAAAAGAGTTACCTCGAAAATTGTAAGACTGAATACTAGTAGGTACTTTTAAGATTTTAATTCATTAAATATATGTTTTTGTTTAATATTTTAATAAGGTTTTGTTATCTTATTTCAAGAATTTAAAAAGCTGATTTATATAAACAAATTGTTATATGATTCTGTTTTGTTAAAATAATGAATGAATAAAAAGGTGATTTATGACATTTTCAACTGTTTTTTATTACATTGAATATGTTTAAAAGATCTTGTTGATATGTCCGGCTTTCGGACTCCAAAATCCGGGGTTTTCACGCGTCTTGTCCTGTTTTCCAAATTTTCGAGATGGCAACCCTAACGACGTTGAACACCTTTCCGATTGCGATGTATTGTATGTATGTATAAGGCGTATAATTGTAGCCAGGTAATTTGTTCCAACTTGGTAATGTGTCACGTCAATAGGACCCTAGCTGGGGGTACCTACCACGGGAGCAAATTTAAAAGATTAGTTTTAAAATTTTAAGGCTTTAATACTAAAAGAAAGAATCAAGGGCGAGGTTCGAATCCCTAGGTCGGGGTATGGGCTAGATGCCTGGTCCATCTGAAGCGTGGCCGGTTCCTCCTATGCACCTCACTCCCCTGGAGGTGCGCTGCTGCACGGCGGGAGTCGGCGGTGGCCCGCGGTAGTAGGTGGACACGCCGGTTTTAGGAACAGCGTGGTGCGCTTGGGGAGCCTCCCCAAGGTCGCCGCAGGTGCCGGGAGAGCTTCACGCGCCAGGGGTCTCCATTTTGTTTCCTCCTGGGCTGAGCGTCATCCGCGGACTTGAAGTGGTAGGGTGTTCCTGGAACGCGTCCACGTTCTAATTATAAGAGGTCCACATTCTCGACCTGGACTGGTGAGGCAATTCACAAAGGAGGAATCTAGGATGGTGCGTGCGGCAGTCCAGAATCGACATAAGTAAAGCGGAGCGGTTGAGAATCATATGCCAAGCGTTTACAAGAAATTTGCCTAAAAGTAATTAAATTTATTGCTAGGCAATTAAATCCGTTTTTCGTTAATTAACAATATTAGATCAGTATTAAGTTGTTCTGTGATGGTCTAGGGTGTTTTAAAGTAATTTTGGTTTATATTACTTTCCAATAAAACCATAAAAATATTTAAGCAATTATTAAAATTGCGAAGACAAAGCCGCCGGAAAGCGACTGTATTGCGTGACGCGTAAGCATAGAATTCTCAGTTTTTTTTTTATGTATTTGTAGTTAATTATGCGTAAGAAATGGTATACCGAGGAGGATTTCCTTGATATAAGAAAGTATAAGCCTTTTCTCATTACTTAAACATTATTTACAACTACACATTTAATTCTACATATTTCATTTTAATAATTATAACGTTAAATCCAACAACGAGGATTTAAATTAAATAAGTAAAGGCTAATACATGCGAAGCAGGCAAAACACGGGGCGTGATACTATCATTAACGGAAATATAATTAATTTCCGCATATGGAAAACCAAGAATTAATAATTACATTATTAAAATTATAAGCACACTATATCACTATAGCGTTATTCGTTTAGATTAGTCGTTATTGTAGTACATGGCTCATTCATGTACTTAGCTAACAAAGGAATGACGAGAAAGACCTCATTTAAAGATATAAAAATCATTAAATTCAACATTAGAATTAATTTACCACTATATTTCTATAGTTTTCTATTTAAATTAACTATTATAAAACGATATAATACAACATTGCAAGGGTATAACGAGCCTAGAACATTCCACGTTGTCTTGGAGCGGTACAAGGTGCAAGTTAACGGTATTTTCTCCGTTTCTAGAAATTACCGGCTTGAACTATGATTTACATAGCCACAGGCATTAGATTAATAGTTAAATGTGCAACACTTACCCAATACTGGGACACTACACACCTACAACTTTTATAAGTGTAATTAAATTAAATTTACAATAAAATTAAGCACGTCCGCTCGACGGCGGCACACTAAAGTAGGCCCGATTGGCGTGGGCACTCTGTAGCATACCTTGTGTCCTTAAGAGCATCTGCTCGCCCTCGCATGCAGGTTGCGGCAATGCGCCTTTTCTCGTTCGTTACCTTGTTTCTTTCGCTAAACATTTCACTTGAATCACTGTAACGATAGGAAAATATTGTTTCTTTGATTACTTTCGAAAATTTCGATGTTTCCGGCACTGCCTATGTTATGGGACACACTAAACACGCCAGAAACTTGGCTTGTCTGATATAGCTTTATATTTTCAATTATTTTGTTGTTTTCATACGAAAACAAACATAATTATCCTAGAATTTAATACTTTTGACATGTTTATTTATCGACCGTCATAGCAACGGACATCGTCAAAACTCATTTTTAGCTAAGGTTGTAATCATTTTACGTCTAAATTGTATACTGGTATCCTGTAAATTTGAAATTGTAAATTTAGAACTATGGATTCTCGAACAACGGCAAGAAATAGTATAAAAGCCGAACATTGCCTAGGACAGTGCAGTTTCTCGCCGACTTTTCATCAGTCAAGTCGCAATTGGTCAGTGCAGGGCCAAGCCAGGCCCTGCACTTCAAGAAGACCTCGTGCTCACGTACTTACTTCGACGACTCTTCTCTTTCTCGATACGCCGAGCCATTCTTCCCGAGCCACGGTGCTCGAGTCTCCGTACCTACTTACTCCGAGTCTCAGTGCCTACTTACTGAGGCCGTCGTGCCAACAAACTCGAGTCGTCGTGCCAACTAACTCGAGTCGTCGTGCCAAGAAACTTGAGCCGTCGTGCCAAGAAACTTGAGCCGTCGTGCCAACTAACTTTAGCCGTCGCGCCAACTTACTCAAGCCGACGCGCCAACTTACTCAAGCCGACGCGCCAACCTACTCAAGCCGACGCGCCAACCTACTCAAGTCGACGCGACATCCTACTCAAGCCGACGCGCCAACCTACTCAAGTCGACGCGACATCCTACTCAAGCCGACGCGCCAACCTACTCAAGCCGACGCGACATCCTACTCAAGCCGACGCGCCAACCTACTCGAGTACCACTACTCGAGGCGCCGAGTCTTCTGTCTCGAGGCTCCAAATCTTCCATAGTTATTTTTTTTTGTATTTATCTAAAATCTGTGAGTGCCTTCATAACAAAAACTGTCCAAATAAAAGATAACCCCGACCTTGAGCATTTTCTTTTATTTATTTTTACTTTCAACTTCTTTAAAAAAAAAAGTCTGCTTACTTCGCCTTTCAATTTCATTTGGAAGGCGACGTAACGTGACAACTCGGTATGCGCTCTCGAAGCGAAATGGCCGAGGCTCGCTCCGGCGCTGACGCTGCGGTGGGGACGCGACGCGTTCGAGCGGAACCAGTCGCACCTTTAGAACGGAACCGACCCAACTAAAAAAAAACGTCAAATTGAGTTGTTGACACAGATCGACTCTAAACGACCTATTGTATCGCGTTATTAGAAAGAAACTGGCTCAGTTACGCTTGAACAGTCCGAACGCAATATATCGGTCTCTTTCTCACGCGCGGAATTCCCCCCGCGCCACGGAACGTTAACGCCCGATTTAGTGTTAACACCGCAGCTGTCCGCAGAGCACGCAGATCTGTCGGTCAAAAAGTGACACATTCGTGTTTGAGTCGCTTTCACTCTGAAATTTAAGGTAAGAATTATGTCTTAATTTAGCAATAGAACTGAGTGACCTATTTGAATTTAAGTCTGTTCTCTGCTAAACTGTCTGATATTATTACTGGCTTATTTTGACATACGCCAGTTCGTTAATAAATATTTTTCGCTTTTTTGTGACCCAATAATTGTTAAGCCATTTTTACAATAAACATTACGTAATATTTTCCTCTATTCCCACTAGTTCAGTTGACCAGTTCAGTGCACTGAACTAATGAGTTTATTTTTCTCACTTGTTCAGTTGGAAATAAAACAAGCTTTTGCACTTGGTTTCATTTGTATAGCCAGTAAATTACGGTTGTAACTGAACTGTCAGTTTTTTTTTCTCGTTAGTTCAGTTAAATAAAATGTACTTTTAATAAACTTATTTTAATTGACTCGAAGTTTTTCTAAAAACATAGGAACATTGATTTCGCCTTGTAGAAGTTGCATTTGAACTTGCCGAATGAAGCAGTCATTTTCAATTTGGATTTTAGTTCTCATCTTCCTCGATGTAATTTTTTTGACCTGAATAGTACGAACAGCAAAATAAGCACCATCTGTTTTCAAATTTTCCAGAAATTGCACGATTGTTGCTGGTCTTGTCTTGAACATTCCATTTATAGCACGATGCCATCCTTCCGCACAATTCGTAGTTCTGTGGAGCCTGCCGAAGACATTCCAAGATTGTTTGCGTTTCATCCAAAACTGCATGTATCGAATGAACTTATCTAACTCGGAGGTGTCTTCAAAATCTTTCGTTTGGAATGTGATGTAATCAAATCCTTCGTCAATGCGATCCAGCGGTAATAACGGCAGACTACAACACAGGCCAACAATTCTGTTTTTGCGTTTGCGGGTCAACTTAAGCTTCTTGGGTTTTTTCCACGGGCATTTGTGAAATGGTAAAAACAACCTTGGTGATCTGCATTCGGAAAACACTTTTGAAATGCCTGAATAGCAGCTTCCTCAAAATCGGTAATAAAGAGCCTCGGTTCCCATTCTGGAATTTGGGATTTTATGATGCGAAACATTTTCAGGTACGTTTCTTTAGTTCGATCGCTTAGAAGAACGTATATCAATGGTATTATAGCAGTATGGGTTTCGGTACTGTTAAAATCTGCATGTATGGTGTACAAACCACCTTTGAATGGCTCTGGACAAATTTTAAAAGTCCCATCGCCGAGATAAGTCTTTAATTCACGCAAATGACTCCTTGCTTCCTTCGAACAAAATACGAGAATGCGGACATCATCGTCATTAAAGTCTGCCAATAGGAAATCAGCATATTTTGGTGGTACTTCAACTACATTCGCACTGTCATTAATGTAACTCATTTTTTTTTACCTGATTCTCTTTGTTTTTTCGTCGATAAATTGACGACTTAATTGATTCAAAACTTGGTATTTCGTTAATCAGATCAATCCCTGCATCTTTTAAACCTGCTACTGTTTTCTTATATATAGCAGGTGCTGTGTCACCTCCTGTAACGATTTCTTGAATGCTGTCATGTATAATAACAGACATCGCAGCTTTGTGGTTGTTCGGCAAACATACCCCAATATGTTGAGTTCCTTTTTCCATACTTTGCTCATCCTATAAAATGATATAAACATATTATTATAGCATAAAAAAAGCATAATAGACAAATTACGGGTGTAAAAGTAAGATGAGGTAAACTGCCATTCTTGTAGGTATTTATATTATATCAATACATAGCTTAAAACAGCACTCTATAGTTAAAAATACAAGGTTATAAACATACCGGTGACAAATTTATAGTGCCGTTACATTTTGATTTTTTATAGCACGCACACCGCCATAAACTCTTATTGTTTGTTTCATATACACACACTCGATAATACTCATGTCCTTCACAAATAAGAACCCGGCCCCGGCCTCTTTTAATTAAACTGAAATCACAGACATTCATAGTTTTAAAAGTATAACATTATTTAACATCCACAACACATTTGATAGCAGACAACAATATTTGTATTGACATTACATTCAATTGTTTTACGCATTAGTTTTTAAGTGGTCAGGATTATTCAGGCTAAGATAAATGTAAAGAGTACCTATATATTATAATATACTCTACTACACATATGTATTATAAGTAATCAAGCACAATACAAAACAGTCGTATTGAGTAGTCACCTGAACTAGTGAGAAAATAATTCTCACTAGTTAAGTCAACGGAACAAATAAAAAACTATTTTCAGTCAACTGAACTAGCGAGAAAAAAAAAATCACTAGTTCAATCAATTGAACTAATGAGAAAAGCATTCTCACTAGTTCAGTCACTGAACTGTATTAACTGAACTAGTGGGAATAGAGGAATATTTTGTGTACGATTAAGGACTAAGTCTGTTTCGTATTTTGGCCAGAACAATTTTGTAGACGACAGACCCTACCCTCCCCTGATGTACCTAGCACGTAATTTAGAAACAAATAAAGATAAGACGTTAGCTAGGTAAATGTAAGAGTAACTCTGTTATTTAAAATGGAATATTTAAGAAATATTGTCATATTTACGTAAATATTAGAACCTTGTCGCACTAAGCGGAAGGAATAACTCTTTAGGGCGAGTTTATTCATTTCAGCAAGTATTATGACACAATTCGAGTGATTGCGCAATGATACTTGGAAATTTCCATACGCAGTAGAATGAAAGATTGCGTAATAATGTAAAATATGTCGATCGTAGATCGAAATTACGCTATGAAAATGGCATGTTTGTGAGCTAACTCACAAACAGTTGACTCTGAGACAATAAGGTTTTTATTATATAAAGTAGGCGCTGAGGCGCATATTATAAGCCCCGTTTGAATCACAGGCACTAAGAAATGGTCGCGCAGCGAATTTCTTAAGATTGAATAATTTCAGAATAGTCGTTTTTACACAACGTTCTTCCCTCTCAGAGCCAATATTAGGGAGACACTGTCCAAGTATAAAGGGTCACGTGTGACCACACCGAACGCCGACTCGATGAGTCCTAGTACAGGCCAGTGAGATAATCACAGCCTCCGCAATCCGCGGAAAACCGCGAGATTTGTAAGATTCCCTATTTATACTCGGACGGCGCCTCGTAGCGTGCGCAACTTCATGGTGCTCACGTTACGGTCAGCCATTGCGAAAGAAAGGAGGTGAGTTCGCAACGTACTTCACTTAGTACCGAAGAGACACTCCAAGGAAGAAACCCAGAACAAGAAAGAAAAAGTGCGTTGGGAACTCAGCTCAGGAAAAGTTTAGGAATCTAGACATTGTGTCCTAGATTTAGATAAAATCAGTGTTAAAGTCATTATAAATAAGTAACTTTATTATATACAGTGTTAACTTCCAAATACGTTTTATTAAGAACATAATCTGTGATAAACAATATAAGCCATTTACAATCCGTCCGGACTTCTTATTTACTTGTTACGAATCATAAGAAAAAGCAGAACCAAGGTGGCACCAAAATTAGAGTAGAGTCAGTCACTGTTATTTTACGAGAGGAACTACCAGTCATTTGTATACAGTCCACTTTAAACATTTATATTTTTGGGCCTAATCAATCAGGATTAGTGCATCATTTACAAATTTATTCTGACCTATTGTTATATATGTCGTTTATGTTCTAATACAAACTTATATTTTTTTAATTTAGGTCAATATCCTACCAAAATGAAAAGAAGGACGTTAATGATCTTAGAGAAGGCTCGAAAAAAAAGGATGAATATGATGATGACCGCCAGAAAAAAGAACAGGTAACGTTTCCTTTTACAAGTTTATATTTAGGTACAATTAATATCCCACGATGCTAATTTCGACCGGGCGAGCCGATGGTATGAGGGGCGGGCGTTAGCGGGGGTGAGAGGTTAGGTGCGGGGTTTACGCATGCAAGCACGGGCGAAACGATGCGTTGTCGAACTGTATTTGTATCGTATTGTATTGGGTTTCACAAATCATTGTAATGCTTTTGCTGGTCTCCCTTAGGAGCAAAATGCACAAAACGCAAAATGTACACTACACGCAAAATGTAACTAATAGCAAAATGTACAATTCGCACAATGTACCCCAAGCATATTGTGAAATACGCGGAACGTCCACGAAGCAAAAAGTACATTCGCAAAATGCACATATCGGAAAATGTACACTACTCGTAAAATGCACATTACGCGAAACGTGCAGTACGCAATTAGCCGCACACGCAAAATGTACAAAAACTGAAAAGCCTGCTATTCAAGTGTGGCGTTTTCTATTGATGTACTTAGTTTAGGAAAAAGGATCCAATCCACGAGACATCACAATTGAAATGTGTGACTTTTGCTTTTGATAGAAGGTTTCAAACCCAAATATTACCTATACATGTGTGGGTTGGATCCTTTTCCCTGAATTATGGCACTTGTGCGTAACCTAGTCTGATGTGTATAGATCACCAACTAGTAAGCAGTTCGTTCCCTTAATTAAAACATTTTGTCTTAGAATGCTTTTATTTACTGAGCTAGGGGCTACAACTTCATTGAATTCCTTAAATATGTAAACTAAATAATACAAGTTCTCCTTTACTTACATTAAACAAATATCAACTTGCAGTTATAAATTAATTAAGTTGCTTTAACTACCTCTTGCTTAAACAAATAAACAATACCACACAATACCAACTTATATTAGACTGCTAGCCTAATATAAATCATTTTTGTCAGAAATGCGTTGACGGTTATTTCGTTACGTTCAAGCTTCAGTAACGTTGATTTGTATTTTCTGTCAAAGACAGTGCCACGGCGTTTACGGTTTCTTGTTGGTGATTTAAAAAGACTCCTTGTAATTTTGCGTTCAGCAAACTTCGCCTCCTTTCGCAATTTTTGAAAAAAGCCGAACAAACTAATTTTCTTTGGGATTTTAGTTTGCAGTCTGCGATGCCACCCTTCCACGGCGTTCGTGGTGCGATGACCCCAGGACCTCCTCAATGCCGCAGAAGGCCAACCCCTTCACCAAATGCCACAGACTGGCCACCACGACTTTTCAAGCCGGAGTGCCACCGTCCACAAGGAAGGAAACAAAATAAAGCCGTAGAAGGCAAACAAACGACCGGCCCATAGTTATGGGTCGCGACAAAAAAGCCGCCAAAAAGGGCCCCCTGCCCTGAAATGGCCTCCCCCTCACTCGCCCCTTCGGGGCGAGAGAGTGAGATGACAGACTGCTGCGTACTTCACTTAGTACCGAAGAGACACTCCAAGGAAGAAACCCAGAACAAGAAAGAAAAAGTGCGTTGGGAACTCAGCTCAGGAAAAGTTTAGGAATCTAGACATTGTGTCCTAGATTTAGATAAAATCAGTGTTAAAGTCATTATAAATAAGTAACTTTATTATATACAGTGTTAACTTCCAAATACGTTTTATTAAGAACATAATCTGTGATAAACAATATAAGCCATTTACAATCCGTCCGGACTTCTTATTTACTTGTTACGAATCATAAGAAAAAGCAGAACCAAGGTGGCACCAAAATTAGAGTAGAGTCAGTCACTGTTATTTTACGAGAGGAACTACCAGTCATTTGTATACAGTCCACTTTAAACATTTATATTTTTGGGCCTAATCAATCAGGATTAGTGCATCATTTACATTTTGGTCCTTAGCGATCCGAATCTTTTAGGATATCAGTGCAAGTGTTAAATTCAGTGCCGAACATTCGAACATTCGCGAAGTGCGTCGTGACGCGAATCGCGACGCGTAGTAGTGAACGAATTTTGTTGTGGAAAACTACGATTAAGGGCGTCGGGACTTAATGCGTAGTAGTGTTAAAGTAATTATTTCGAGAACAAATTATTATTTTTATACGTGATTCGTAAAAGTGAACAGATTTTATTGTTGTAAACTGCGATTAAGGGCGTCGAGACTTAATGCGTAGTAGTGTTAAATTATAATTATTTAAAGAACAAGTTTTTATTTTTTTATTTACGCGACGCGTAATAGTGGACGGATTTTATTTTTGTAAACTGTGATTAAGGGTGTCGGAACTTAATGCGCAGTAGTGTTAACGTATAGCTACGGTGGTTTATATTGTTTTTTGACTGTGAGAACTTAATATCCGAGTGATTTAAGATCGTATACTCGTCGGAACGAGTACGAACGGGTTTTGTTTTGTATATCAGCCGAACGCTGATGCGCACTTAATATCCGAGCGATTTAAGAGCGTATACTCGTCGGAACGAGTTCGAATAGGTTTTGTTTTGTATATCAGCCGAACGCTGATGCGCACTTAATATCCGAGCGATTTAAGTGCATATACTCGTCGGAACGAGTACGAGTAGGGTTTTCTTATGTATATCAGCCGAACGCTGATCGATCCTGAATGCGATTCAGAATCACGTGTGTCTTTCTAAAGTCGGTACTAGTCAATTAGGTCGTCATACTGAGCTGAGTCAGGGCGAATGAAGACGCCCGCGAATCGGAGAACCCGATCCCGATCTTCTCCTTCGGCGCGCGTCATGACCACGAGGTCGAGAACGTCGGACCGCGACGCGGAGGAGCGACGCCTGTTCCTGAGGGAGGGCGCGGATGCTGCGCAGCAAAGAAGAGCCGCGGCCGCTGGATCGGCTGCTGGCGCTACCACTGACGCCGCTGGCGTCGCTGGAGCTGCAGCTAGCATGGCTAGCATGTCTGCCGGAAAGGCTGGCGGACCTGCTGGCGTAGCTGGCACGTCTGCTAGCATGGCTGGCAGGCTTGCTGGAAGGGCTGGCATGACCGGCACATCGGCTGGCATGGCTGGCACATCTGCTGGCATGACCGGCACATCGGCTGGCATGGCTGGCACGTCTGCCAGAAAGGCTGGCGGACCTGCTGGCATGTCTAGCACGTCTGCTAGCATGGCTGGCAGACCTACTGGCGCCGCTGGCACCCCTGGTGTGGACGCTGGCGCCGACGCTATGGCCCGAGAGGCCATCTCCGAACAGTCCAGGTTTCCCCTATCTGCACTCCGAGGCCAGAACGAGCGCCCGGAGCGATCGGCAGAACGGGAACAAAGGGACAGAAGAAGAACGAAGACCGCTAGCGCCGCCGCTGGCGCCGCTGGCGCTGGTGGCACCGCTGGCTTTAATGCTGGCGCTGCCGCTGGCGCCGACGGCGATCCAGCTGGCAGTGCTAGCAATGCTGCTGGCACCATCACCGGTGCCCCTGGGGCATTCTCCGAACCGACTTGGTTCCCTCCATCTGCACTCCACGCTCAGAACGAGCGTCGGGAGCGAACGGCAGAGCAGGGGCCCTCGGACAAGAGGCCCAGGAAGACAGCAAACGTGAGTAAGCACCGAACTGGCACCGGGGCCGCGCCAACGGCCTTGGTGCACGAACAGCCACCAAGATCTCCGAGCATCCACGAACGGGGAAGATGGCGCCGCGAGGACGGCGGCCGTCTGCGACCACGGGAGCAACAGCCAGACGACGACGCATGGGACCGAACACGCGTCATCGATCGCGAACGGGCTGAGCATCACCCAGCGACGAGTGGCGAAGCAGCATCGAGGAATGTTGCCTTCGCGGACCTCGTCCAGTCCACCCCACACAGATCTCCGAGACCGGCGAGCACGGTTTCGCACCGAAGCAGTCGCGCCGCGAGCCACCGACTGCAAGCCGAAGCCGAGGCCGCAGAACAGCTGGCGCAACTGCGCCGACAAGAGCTGGCGGTCGATGCTGACCAGCGCCGAGAAGAGCTGGCGGTCGATGCCAACCGGCGTCGACAGGAGCTGGCGATTGAAACCGACCTAGTAAACAGGCGGTTACAGGCAAGAATTGCAGAAATAGACCTAGAAAGTTCCGGTGGTAGCGACCGAATCGCCCGATGGGTGGACGAGTCCGCGGAGCGACACGACGTGAAAGACCGTCGAGTGCTACGGACCCGGGACAACGAACCAGTCGTCTCGTACGAACGAGTACCAGTCCTCGCTCAAGTGGAAGAAACGCCGAGGCGTCCAGGAGAGCGGATCCCGATCAGAACCGAACCGAAGAAGCTGGAGCGCGCGACCATGAACTACGGCCGGCGCCCCCTTTCTCCAACCCAGGGACTGGAGTACGAGGACGAAGGTGAGCATGAACCAGAACGCGTGAACGAGCCCATGACGCCTCGTTCGAGGTTCACAGCGACGACGACCCCAGAAGGTATGGTAGAGTTGTTTGAGCGGATGCAGAGCGCAGCCCGTCCAGCAACCAAGGAGGTGTACGAACTGCCACACTTCCACGGGGACGTCAGTGAGTGGCGTTGCTTCCTCAACACATACATTGAGAGCAACAAACGCTATAAGTTTAGCGGCTACGAGAACGTCGCGCGCCTGAGGGCCGCGATCAAAGGTGAGGCGAAGGCGTGCGTGCAGCACATCCTGTCAACGGCGACCACACCAGACCTGGTGATAAGGATACTGACGAAGCAGTATGGTCGCAAAGATTTCCTAGTGGACAAGGCGCTAGAAGATCTCAAGAAGCTGCCACGCGTCGGGTCGAGCGCGAACGACCTCAACACCTTCGCCATCCAGGTCATGAACATAGTAAGTACGCTTATGGATCTGGACGATGCGCACTACGCGAACAACCCGCTACTAGTGCGCGAGGTGACGGACAGATTGAGTCCGCATCTCCGATCGCGCTACTGCGACTACGCCCGAGGGCAGAGGGGCGGCGGCCTAGCAGAAATCCAGGTGATGGCAGATTTCTTGCTCGAAGAGAGTGATCTGCAGCTGGAATTCACCCACGCTAGCGCTCCCACCGTGAAGAACGTGCCACGGGGAGCACCGCCACAGACGAACGCACCGAAGACCCAGTACCGGAATGACAACCGCCCGCCGCCGCCCCAGCAGAACCGATGGGGCCCGCCGCAGCCGTTGCCTTCAAAGGTGGCGTACGTGACCGAACAGGTACAGCCATCACGGGTCCAGGTATGCCTCTATTGTAGCGCGAGTCATCGAACGAACGAGTGCCGGAAACTGCAGGCCCTGCAACTACCGGCGAGATGGGACTGGGCGAAGCAGAACAGAATCTGCTTCAGGTGTATGGACGCCAGGCATCAGCGCTCTCAATGCCGAGCGAAAGGCTGCAGTGTTCCTGGCTGCCAACACCCCCATCACAAGCTGCTCCACCAGAATGAACCACGATCGCGACCAGCGGCGGCGACAGTGCCGCCGCCGCCGTGTGAACGAGGCACGGCGCAGGGAGCGACTCGTGGACCCCGCACCCAACCGAACCTGGACAGCGGGGTAGAGCAGAGCAGCTACGCGAGTAACGCCGAGGAAGCTACCGAGGTATTACTCAAAGTTCTCCCCATAACGATATCGGGCCCCAAGGGCGACGCCCATATCTACTGCTTGCTGGACGAGGGATCGACCGTCTCACTCCTCGAGCAGAAAGTCGCTGACCTGGTTGGAGCTACTGGACCACAGGATCAGTTGACAGTGCGCGGCGTTGGAGGGATCGCGCACAGCGGACACTCCGAACGAGTGTCGGCCTATGTACGGTCAAGGAATGGAGGCTTAGCTTACCCCGTAAGACTACGAACGGTAAGTAACCTCGGCCTGAGAGGCCAGACCATCAACGAAGATCTGCTGGATCGATACGAGCACCTGCGAGAAGCACGCGGTGCAGTATGCCGCTACGGTGCGCCGCAGCTGCTGTTAGGTGCCGATCACTGGCACCTGCTGGTACCCGAGGAGATACGAACCGGACCAGGAGATGGCCCCGTCGCTATAAAGAGCGTGCTGGGGTGGGCGCTCTTCGGTAAGAACCCCGGTTATCTCGGAACGAAGGAACAAACGGTGTACCACGCGACGTGCGAACGTGAGTCGCACGACGCAGTTAACCCAGCGGAAGATGCCACCCGCCTGCGAACGAGCCAGAAGGTGAGCATCAACGATAGATGGTCCACGAGTCCCGCCTTCTGGAGCCAGGCGGAGGACCGGTGGCCACCAGTCATATCCACCAAGAGCGTGGAGCCGACAGAGCAGCGAAAGAAGGAGGTAGTCCTCGCGACAACGCATGAACCGGCCACAGCGCTACCGGACATCGAACGGTTCAGTAGCCATGAACGCGTCGTGAGGACAGTCGGGTACATGTTGTTGTTCATAGAGAAGCTGAAGTCTCGTGACAGAAGGAGACAGCTGGAAGCGAGGCATCTACGAGCGGCGGAGCATTTGCTGGTGCAGAGGAGCCAGCGAAATAGCTTCCCAGAAGAGTTAAACACACTAGCTGCTGGAAAGAAGCTAACGAAGCAGTCTAAGTTGTATAAGCTCGATCCCGAGCTCTCGTCAGATGGTCTGCTGACAATGAGGACCAGGCTGAGCCGTGCACCAGTACGGTACACGGCTGAGAAGCCCATCATTTTGGATGGTAGGGAGCCCTACACCAAATTGCTTATAAGGCGCGCCCATTGCCGGGGCGCGCATGTTAATAATGAAAGTGTTGTTAATGATTTAAGGCAGAACATGTGGATACTGCATCTGCGGCCGAGCGTGCGCGCCGTAGCACAGGTGTGCGCACTCTGCCGCCTACGTCGCGCGATCCCGCGCGCGCAGCCTCTGGGGGACCTCCCGCCTGAGCGGCTAGAGGCCTACCAGCGCTGCTTCACCCACGCGGCCCAAGACTACTTCGGCCCGCTGTGGGTAACGATCGGCAGGCGACGCGAGAAGAGGTGGGTCGCCCTGTACACGTGCCTGGCGACACGTGCGGTCCACCTAGAAGTCGTGCACAGCCTGTCAACCGACAGTGCCATCAACGCGCTACGACGCTTCGCGGCGCGTCGTGGATGGCCACAAACCATGTGGAGCGACAACCAAACGTCGTTCCACGCGGCCGCCTTAGAACTAAAGGCGGCCCGAGAAGAATGGTTGCCAGCACTCCAGAAATACGGACTGCAGCATCGACTGAACTGGCGTTTCATCACCCCGGCTGCGCCATCACAGGGCGGCAGCTGGGAGAGAATGGTGAGAACCATTAAAAATGCATTGAGCTACACGCTAAAAGAGAAGGCGCCGAGTGAAGAAATCTTCCTGACACTTCTGGCGGAAGTAGAGAACGTAGTGAACGCCAGACCACTTACCCATGTACCAATAAACAATGAAGACGACGCCGCGCTGACACCGAATCATTTCCTGTTGTTGTCAGCGAACGAGCAATTAGTCATCGGTCCCTGCGAGGAAGATGACCGAAGAAGATGGCGCCAAGTACAGGCGCTCGCCAATCACTTCTGGCGAAGATGGGTAAAAGAATATTACCCACTGTTGGCCCCCCGTCAATCCTCCGTCGGTGGGAACCAACAGATCCACGTCGGCGACTTAGTGTTGGTCGCCGACCCCGCAAGCCCTCGCAACGTATGGCCGCGAGGGCTAGTCGTGGCCACCTATCCAGGGCCCGACGGAAAAGTGCGGAACGTGGATGTCCGCACAGCGAACGGCGTGTTACGTCGAGCTTCATCACGGCTGGCCGTGCTAGTGCCAGCCGCGCCGAGCACCGAGCCTGCGTCGAGCACCGAGCCTGCTTCGAGCGCCGAGCCTACGTCGAGTCACGAGCCTGCGTCGAGCCCATAGCCCGCACCGTGTCCCGAACCAGAGAAGCCTGAGACTAGAGCTACCGTAGCCACATAGTCTGAGTCTTCAGACGGCGGGGAGTATGTAGACGACAGACCCTACCCTCCCCTGATGTACCTAGCACGTAATTTAGAAACAAATAAAGATAAGACGTTAGCTAGGTAAATGTAAGAGTAACTCTGTTATTTAAAATGGAATATTTAAGAAATATTGTCATATTTACGTAAATATTAGAACCTTGTCGCACTAAGCGGAAGGAATAACTCTTTAGGGCGAGTTTATTCATTTCAGCAAGTATTATGACACAATTCGAGTGATTGCGCAATGATACTTGGAAATTTCCATACGCAGTAGAATGAAAGATTGCGTAATAATGTAAAATATGTCGATCGTAGATCGAAATTACGCTATGAAAATGGCATGTTTGTGAGCTAACTCACAAACAGTTGACTCTGAGACAATAAGGTTTTTATTATATAAAGTAGGCGCTGAGGCGCATATTATAAGCCCCGTTTGAATCACAGGCACTAAGAAATGGTCGCGCAGCGAATTTCTTAAGATTGAATAATTTCAGAATAGTCGTTTTTACACAACGTTCTTCCCTCTCAGAGCCAATATTAGGGAGACACTGTCCAAGTATAAAGGGTCACGTGTGACCACACCGAACGCCGACTCGATGAGTCCTAGTACAGGCCAGTGAGATAATCACAGCCTCCGCAATCCGCGGAAAACCGCGAGATTTGTAAGATTCCCTATTTATACTCGGACGGCGCCTCGTAGCGTGCGCAACTTCATGGTGCTCACGTTACGGTCAGCCATTGCGAAAGAAAGGAGGTGAGTTCGCAACGTACTTCACTTAGTACCGAAGAGACACTCCAAGGAAGAAACCCAGAACAAGAAAGAAAAAGTGCGTTGGGAACTCAGCTCAGGAAAAGTTTAGGAATCTAGACATTGTGTCCTAGATTTAGATAAAATCAGTGTTAAAGTCATTATAAATAAGTAACTTTATTATTGTAACGTTACATGTTACATGTCTTATCATTACAAAAAAAAAACACTTAATTTAATAAATAAATAAAATAAATTATTCTAAAATAAACTCATTTATAATATTTTTACTATAAATTAATTATAATGTAACTATTTATATACAATTAAATACTACTTTAATAATAAACTAACATAATATAACATAATAAAATAAACAACAAATACCTAAATAATTAACGCTTGTGTGCGCGACGATGCCGCCGGTGGTCGCGTGATAATTCTGCGCGCTGATTGGTCGCGCCGCAAATAGAAATTTCCAGATGCGCTGGCGGTGAATGCGCCGCGCGACAGGTTCATTACGAGCTACGACTGGTTTGAGATCGAACCTTTGCCGGACGCGTTCACTAGCTGGTCTTTGTGTCTTCTCGCGCGCTGGCAAATTTAAATTTAAAATCGTTAATTTAATTTCCTGGCTCTTCCGACGTATTTGGGAGGCCTGTGTTTTTAATACGAACAAACATTCGTATGTATTTAATTAAAGAAAGAATTAAGTGTCGTCTCGCACCCCAATAGGGTAAGTGTTGAACAAGTGTTATACTATAATCCCGCAGTGCTTAGATTTAAGTTAGTGCTTACTTTCAATCCTAGTACACCTAAGTGTTAAATCCACCCTATCTAAACGCTGTGCTTAATTTAAATTAGTGTATTCAAATTTCCAAGCGTTCTTTTATCAATGTGACCGTAGTAGTGCGCGGATCATGATAATGCCTACTTTTATTACGCCGCTTGTTAAAGTTGTTAAGTTCATTTTGTAACAAGCTTGCCATTAGATTTCACCGCCTTGCAAATCATTTTATAAGTGTACCTTCTTTTATTTTTATAATGAGTTGCAATTGGCTTTGTTCTTCCATTTGTGAATTTTAACTCCGTTCTGATAGTGAACACCTTCACCAACTGCTTACGACTTCTCCTCACTCATAGCATAGGCGCATCAATCATAAATCTACAGGGGTTCACTATCAGCGGAGGAGTCTGGATGTATTTTGACTGTGGACGTCTATTCACAGGGTGCGACCTTTTGATTAAGAAACCGGCCGCGCGTATGCGCGTGCGTTCACGCCTTTATTTGTGGAGGAAGCACCACACCAGCTGCCTCGGCGCCCCCGGGCCCTTTCCACCAGCTCCACTGACCGCTGTCCCAATACCCAGAGACCAAGCAGCCGCCGTCGCCCTAGGGGAGTACCGACCTGCGGCGTGAAACCAGACGGGCTTAACCCACGACGTACCTTTTTATAATATATGATTTTTGTTGACGTTCAGTTTTTTTATTCACCACCACATCTTGGGACTGACCGCCACACTGGCGCCCTCTAACGTGGTTTCGTAAAAGGTCTGGTTTTGCGTTGTAGTGTAGTTGTGTGTTCTGTGTTCTTTTTTTGTGAAACGTTTTTTTTATTTTATTTTTGGTTGCTCGTAACTAAGGTGTACTCCAATTATATTAATATTCAGTTAATAATAATAATACAATTGTTAAATTCCAATTTCATATTTATTGCATTTATTTTGTGCAAAGCAAATAATTGTGATTTTTGCAACAACCTGTACTAGTGTAGTCCCAGGACCGGTACAATCGAGGCACACAAGTGTTTACTTAGTTAAATATTTTTTTGTTGTGGTTTGTTTTAACTTTTGGTGTACACACTAGTTGCAATAATTTAATGCTTATTTCGTTTTTATTTTTGTGATTGTTTTATTTATTTGATTTTATTTCCCGCTTTTATTTATTTTTTGCCAACCAGAACGTTACATAGCTTATTTTTGTAACAGACGGAGTAGCTTTAGTTATTAGTTAGTGACTGTTCAACACTTACCACTGTTGTCGTTTTGCGAATTTTTTTATAATTGTAGGGACTATTAATATTGATAATATTGAGAATTAATAATTATTTATTTTAAATTATTTCGTGCTTATTAAATTTACAAAATGGCATTTCCTGTAAAGTTTTTGTCTCTTCAAAAGCCGGAATTGGAATACGAAGTTAGTATTCGTGGTGAGACCCCGGGGCTGACAGTCCAGGACTTGCGGTGGCAAATTTCCAAATTGGGACCTTTGTTTCCATCCGAGGACATTTTAGAAAGCCATTTTTCGACATCGGTTGACTTGAAAGGTGTTAGCGACGCCCTCGCAAAGGTTCAGTCAAACTTAGAATCTCAACTTGATAAGAGCCTTCTGCTTCGCACACAGAACTTGCTAAACCACATTTATCACCGTCTTCATCGCATTAATTGTGACGATTCGACGCGGCCTATGTATGACGTTTGCGTTAAAGAGTTTCAAAATCTCACAGCTAGATTAAATTCTGTTAGGGACACTGCTGTTGAAACAGTCTTGCCTACTTCAAATACGGAACCTATAGCCAATATCGCACCGGTGAGCGTCAATGTCACTTGTGACCGTGGTAGCTCAAATGAATTATGCAAGATCAAGTTCGATGGCAGGACCTGCGTGCGTGCCTTTGTGCAGCGTGTCTCAGAGTTCTGTGAGGCGAGAAGTATTTCCGACTCAAAGATATTGTCCTATGCCACAGAGATTTTTGTAGGGGACGCTTTACACTGGTATAGGAGTGTTAAGGGTCAGGTTTCCAGCTGGGTTGAACTCGCTACCATGCTCAAACAAGATTTCGGTCAAAGCGACTATGATTATAGGTTACTCTCTGAGATCCGATCTCGTTCTCAAGGGGAATCAGAGAACATAACCATCTACCTATCAATCATGTCTGGCTTATTCTCGCGTCTTTCCAGAAGCTTACCAGAAGATGAAAAGCTCGAGATCATTCTCCATAATATCCGGCCTTGCTATGCCAGTACACTAGCGTCAGCTTCCGCGATCACTAATATTGATACATTACGTACGCATTGTCGTAATTATGAAAATATTCAGGCTCGACTTGCCGATTTTCACGAACCACCCAGACGGACAGCTGACACTTTAGCACCTGAGTTTGCGTATGCTGGTAGTAGTTCAAGTAAAAACAATTATTTTAGCAAGAATGACATTTACAGGAAAAATAATAATAATAATAATCACAATCAATCATATAATAAATACAATTCTAATTTTAATAATAAATCGCATGCAAATAATAATTTTAATAACTATAGTCGTAACAATACAAATGTGAAGCAGGTTCATGCAATCGTTTCGCCCCCCGTCAAAACATTATTTTGCCCAAGGTGCCGTAACAACACTCACAACTTGCGACAGTGCAATGCGAGTAAGGATGAGGTGTATTGCTTTATTTGTGGACATAAAGGTGTCAAGTCTCCAGACTGCCCTACTTGCAGGAAGGACAAGCCTTCCACGTCAAAAAACTAATACAGCAGAATTGTGCCACCCGTCCAGTAAATAATTTTGAACTCGAGGATTGGAACAAATGGCTGAAAACTATTAATTTATATTTCAGTTCGTATAACATCGACACAATTCTGCATTCTAAGCCAATTAACGATAACCGTCCTTATGCTACAGTGCAAATTAATGGTTTTGATGTGTCAGGTCTCCTTGATTCTGGTTCTGCCGTAACAATCATTGGCAATGGTGCTCATCAAGCGCTTCAGGGCCTGCTTGTTCATAAAGATCACTGCATCTCAGTGACTGCGGCAGGTGGCCAGTCTATGCAGAGTCAGGGCTATATCGATTTGCCAATACACTTTCAAAACCAATTTCACTTAATCAAGGCTTATATTATACCGGACATCAACACAAATCTTATATTAGGTGTGGATTTCTGGCGTAAATTCAATATTCTTCCTAAATACTTAAGCAGCATTAGCTTCTCCAATGCCGCGATACAGCCTGAATTAGATAACCGTACGTTTATTCAAGACTACAATCATTTAAGTAGCTCTGAGAAGTCCATTGCTGACAACATTATTGCGCAGTTCGAGGATATTTCAGCCGAGCGCAAAGGATTGGGTAAAACTAGTCTCATCACTCATCGTCTGGATACCGGAGACGCGCAGCCAATTCGGCAACGCTATTACCGGATGTCTCCGGAAAAACAGCGGATCCTCGTTGAGCAGGTTGATGAAATGCTGGGCCTCGACGTAATCGAGCCCTGCGAAAGTGCCTGGTCCTCACCCGTTTTAATAGTGACTAAAAAGAACGGCCAACCACGTTTCTGCCTCGACAGCCGCAAGCTGAACTCCGTTACGCGAAAGGATGCGTATAACTTGCCATACGTGTCCGAAATATTAGATAATCTCCGCGACGCTCGCTACCTTTCGAGTATCGATCTGTCAAAGGCCTTCTGGCAAATCCCAATTGCTGTTGAGGACAGGGATAAGACGGCGTTTTATGTCCAAGGTCGCGGAACGTTTCGTTTTAAAAGAACAGCCTTCGGTTTGACTAACGCGCCAGCAACGCAGCAACGTCTAGTTGACCTTCTCTTCAGAGAGTTTGACCTAAAAGTCTTTGCCTACTTGGACGACATCATCATCATATCTGAGGACTTTAATTCTCACGTATCTCTTCTTTTGCGGGTATTAGACAAGCTTCGTCAAGCTAATCTTACGGTCAACCTCGAGAAGTGTCAATTCTTTAGGAGTCAACTTAAATATTTAGGTTACGTTGTTGACAGCTACGGTCTACGTACGGACCCTGAGAAAGTCGAGGCCATTTTAAATTACCCGACACCTACTTGTCGAAAGGATGTTAAGCGATTTCTTGGCACAGCTACGTGGTACCGTCGCTTTGTGCCACAGTTTAGTACCATAGCAGGCCCTCTTAATAAATTAACTTCAAACAAAAAGGGTGGCCCGCCTTTCAAATGGACTCCAGAAGCTGATGCTGCCTTTCAAAAGCTAAAGGAATGCTTGGTTTCGGCACCTGTGTTGGCCTGCCCTGATTATACCAAGGCGTTCGAGGTGCATACTGACGCCAGCAACTATGGCGTGGGAGCAATGCTGACCCAGACCATAGACGGCAAGGAACACCCGATAGCTTACATGAGTAAGTCATTATCAGCGGCTGAACGAAACTACAGCATTACCGAACGCGAAACATTGGCAGTGGTCGTCGCCCTTGAACATTGGCGGTGTTATTTGGAGAATGGGAGGCCATTCACTGTTTTCACAGACCACAGTGCTTTAAAGTGGTTCCTTTCTCTAAATAACCCCACTGGTCGTTTGGCTCGCTGGGGAGTGCGTTTGTCAGCTTTCCACTTTGAGCTCAAACATCGTCGAGGCGTGGACAACGTAATCCCCGACGCCCTATCGAGAGCCGTTCCTGTCAGTGCCATTAACTTGTCGAATTCGTACCTTAATACAACAGACACCTGGTATAAGAATATTTATAATTCTTGCTTGACAAAGCCTCAAAACTATCCAAATTTTTTAATCAAGAACGGTTCGTTGTATAGATTGTGCAAAAATAAACACGAGTTAACTTCTGAGTTCTCGTGGAAGGAAGTAGTCCCAATCGAATTTCGTCACGATGTTTTGGAAGAAAATCATTCCGAGCCCATGGCCGGTCATCTGGGTGTTTTTAAAACGTATCGTAGATTAGCGTTAAAATACTATTGGCCTGGCATGCACCAGGACGTTGTAAAATTTGTTGGTTCTTGTACCAAGTGTTTGGAATATAAACATCAGAACCATCAGGTTCTCGGTGAAATGGGCCGCCCCAAGCAGTGTTGTCGACCTTTCCAAATGGTTTCTATCGACCTTATGGGCCCTCTGCCTGTCAGTCGAAAACAGAACCAATATATTCTCGTAATCACTTGTTGTTTTTCTAAATTTTGCCTGATTTTTCCTATTCGTAACGCTACGTCAATTATTATAACCAAGATACTTGAGGATCAACTCTTCTTAGTTCATGGAATTCCTCAAACTATCTTTCTCGATAATGGTAGCCAGTTTATTAGTGGTGTGACTGTTGACCTATTTAAGAAATATAACGTGCCTAACGTCTTTTACACGCCTAGATACGCTCCTCAAGTGAACAGCGTAGAGCGCGCAAATCGAACAATTATCCAATGCATATCCACCTTCGTAAATGAAGACCACAGGACCTGGGACGTGTTCATCCCAAAAGTCCAATTCGCCATCAATAACTCCGTCAACGAGTCAACTGGTTTTACCCCATCGTTTCTCGTTTACGGCAGAGAACTCGTCACTTGTGGCTCACATTACGTTGATTATGACCTTGGTGGTGAGGTACTGTTTCTACCGCGTGATATTTATGCCGGAAATCTAGGTTGTATGTCTCAAATTTTTGATCGTGTACAGGCAAAGTTGTGGCAAGTTCACGAGAAAAATACCGCTCATTACAATCTACGTCGTAAAAATGTAGAATTTAATGTTGGAGACGTGGTTATGAAGCGTGCTTACGTTCTAAGCGACAAAGATAAATATTTCAGCAAAAAGCTGGCCCCGAAATTTATTAGGTGTCGAGTTATTGTAAAGAAGTCGCCACTAGTCTATGTGTTAGAGGACATGTCCGGCAAGAATTTGGGAACTTGGCACATCAAAGATTTGAAATTAGTAGGTTTAAATAAGTAACTACACAGTCATTACGTCCCGTGGTAAATAAATAACATCAATTAGTGCAAAACAGTATTTGTATTGGTCACCGGTTGAACAATAACTGGTTACCTTCATAAGTATGGGCACAATAGCATCTTTAGGTACAATCCAGATGCTGCTGTTTTTATGAATGCGAGAGGTATGAAAGAGATAATGAAAGGATGAATGCAAATACGTAAGCGTATATTGCGCGGATTTTATTCTCAGGAACAAAATCCTTTCATGGCGCGCGGGGTAATGTAACGTTACATGTTACATGTCTTATCATTACAAAAAAAAAACACTTAATTTAATAAATAAATAAAATAAATTATTCTAAAATAAACTCATTTATAATATTTTTACTATAAATTAATTATAATGTAACTATTTATATACAATTAAATACTACTTTAATAATAAACTAACATAATATAACATAATAAAATAAACAACAAATACCTAAATAATTAACGCTTGTGTGCGCGACGATGCCGCCGGTGGTCGCGTGATAATTCTGCGCGCTGATTGGTCGCGCCGCAAATAGAAATTTCCAGATGCGCTGGCGGTGAATGCGCCGCGCGACAGGTTCATTACGAGCTACGACTGGTTTGAGATCGAACCTTTGCCGGACGCGTTCACTAGCTGGTCTTTGTGTCTTCTCGCGCGCTGGCAAATTTAAATTTAAAATCGTTAATTTAATTTCCTGGCTCTTCCGACGTATTTGGGAGGCCTGTGTTTTTAATACGAACAAACATTCGTATGTATTTAATTAAAGAAAGAATTAAGTGTCGTCTCGCACCCCAATAGGGTAAGTGTTGAACAAGTGTTATACTATAATCCCGCAGTGCTTAGATTTAAGTTAGTGCTTACTTTCAATCCTAGTACACCTAAGTGTTAAATCCACCCTATCTAAACGCTGTGCTTAATTTAAATTAGTGTATTCAAATTTCCAAGCGTTCTTTTATCAATGTGACCGTAGTAGTGCGCGGATCATGATAATGCCTACTTTTATTACGCCGCTTGTTAAAGTTGTTAAGTTCATTTTGTAACAAGCTTGCCATTAGATTTCACCGCCTTGCAAATCATTTTATAAGTGTACCTTCTTTTATTTTTATAATGAGTTGCAATTGGCTTTGTTCTTCCATTTGTGAATTTTAACTCCGTTCTGATAGTGAACACCTTCACCAACTGCTTACGACTTCTCCTCACTCATAGCATAGGCGCATCAATCATAAATCTACAGGGGTTCACTATCAGCGGAGGAGTCTGGATGTATTTTGACTGTGGACGTCTATTCACAGGGTGCGACCTTTTGATTAAGAAACCGGCCGCGCGTATGCGCGTGCGTTCACGCCTTTATTTGTGGAGGAAGCACCACACCAGCTGCCTCGGCGCCCCCGGGCCCTTTCCACCAGCTCCACTGACCGCTGTCCCAATACCCAGAGACCAAGCAGCCGCCGTCGCCCTAGGGGAGTACCGACCTGCGGCGTGAAACCAGACGGGCTTAACCCACGACGTACCTTTTTATAATATATGATTTTTGTTGACGTTCAGTTTTTTTATTCACCACCACATCTTGGGACTGACCGCCACATTATATACAGTGTTAACTTCCAAATACGTTTTATTAAGAACATAATCTGTGATAAACAATATAAGCCATTTACAATCCGTCCGGACTTCTTATTTACTTGTTACGAATCATAAGAAAAAGCAGAACCAAGGTGGCACCAAAATTAGAGTAGAGTCAGTCACTGTTATTTTACGAGAGGAACTACCAGTCATTTGTATACAGTCCACTTTAAACATTTATATTTTTGGGCCTAATCAATCAGGATTAGTGCATCATTTACAAATTTATTCTGACCTATTGTTATATATGTCGTTTATGTTCTAATACAAACTTATATTTTTTTAATTTAGGTCAATATCCTACCAAAATGAAAAGAAGGACGTTAATGATCTTAGAGAAGGCTCGAAAAAAAAGGATGAATATGATGATGACCGCCAGAAAAAAGAACAGGTAACGTTTCCTTTTACAAGTTTATATTTAGGTACAATTAATATCCCACGATGCTAATTTCGACCGGGCGAGCCGATGGTATGAGGGGCGGGCGTTAGCGGGGGTGAGAGGTTAGGTGCGGGGTTTACGCATGCAAGCACGGGCGAAACGATGCGTTGTCGAACTGTATTTGTATCGTATTGTATTGGGTTTCACAAATCATTGTAATGCTTTTGCTGGTCTCCCTTAGGAGCAAAATGCACAAAACGCAAAATGTACACTACACGCAAAATGTAACTAATAGCAAAATGTACAATTCGCACAATGTACCCCAAGCATATTGTGAAATACGCGGAACGTCCACGAAGCAAAAAGTACATTCGCAAAATGCACATATCGGAAAATGTACACTACTCGTAAAATGCACATTACGCGAAACGTGCAGTACGCAATTAGCCGCACACGCAAAATGTACAAAAACTGAAAAGCCTGCTATTCAAGTGTGGCGTTTTCTATTGATGTACTTAGTTTAGGAAAAAGGATCCAATCCACGAGACATCACAATTGAAATGTGTGACTTTTGCTTTTGATAGAAGGTTTCAAACCCAAATATTACCTATACATGTGTGGGTTGGATCCTTTTCCCTGAATTATGGCACTTGTGCGTAACCTAGTCTGATGTGTATAGATCACCAACTAGTAAGCAGTTCGTTCCCTTAATTAAAACATTTTGTCTTAGAATGCTTTTATTTACTGAGCTAGGGGCTACAACTTCATTGAATTCCTTAAATATGTAAACTAAATAATACAAGTTCTCCTTTACTTACATTAAACAAATATCAACTTGCAGTTATAAATTAATTAAGTTGCTTTAACTACCTCTTGCTTAAACAAATAAACAATACCACACAATACCAACTTATATTAGACTGCTAGCCTAATATAAATCATTTTTGTCAGAAATGCGTTGACGGTTATTTCGTTACGTTCAAGCTTCAGTAACGTTGATTTGTATTTTCTGTCAAAGACAGTGCCACGGCGTTTACGGTTTCTTGTTGGTGATTTAAAAAGACTCCTTGTAATTTTGCGTTCAGCAAACTTCGCCTCCTGTCGCAATTTTTGAAAAAAGCCGAACAAACTAATTTTCTTTGGGATTTTAGTTTGCAGTCTGCGATGCCACCCTTCCACGGCGTTCGTGGTGCGATGACGTTGATTCGCACAGCTTAATGCACTCGGATGGAATTTAGGATACCATGTTCTTTCGAAATAGTTTTGAAAGGCGATTACAGCTGGTGTAATTGTAGTAGACTCTAAAATTTGAAACCATCCTTCCGGAATGCGATTTACCGGCAGTAATGGTAAAATTGAGCATTTTTGGATTGCCATTCTTTCCGAACCCGTTGAATTTACTTTCAGTTTTTTTGCTTTCTTATGAATTGCTGCGTTGAAATGGTGGAAACATCCACTAAAAAATGCTTGTGGATAGACTGCTCGAAACGCATTTATTTGTGCGATTTCCCAGTCGCATTTGAAGTTTTTTATCTCGACCCCCAATTGTTCTTTCAATATACGAAACAATCGCATGTAGCTGTCCTGGTTTTTATTGGTCATAAGGGCATAAGCCACGGGAACAATATTTGTACAACGCTCATCTGAATCTATATCTAAATGGATGGAATATAATTGGTAATACGGCTTAGGAACGCATTTGAAAGTGGCATCACCAAAATAGGTGCCAGATTCTTGGGACACCATAAACACCCGGGATATTTCCGTTGCACAGACTATTATTTCATTTCGTCCATTATCATCATTCACCACAAATCCCTCGGATAATGATTCCGGTATAATTACATCATTTGGGTGTCGAAATACCAATTTCTCCGTGTTTAAGTATTTTTTGATTGCTCTGTAAATACCGTCCCTTTTGGAAGCAAAGGTTGGTGCAGTAGCTGGATGCAGATTAGAAAAATTGTCCTCAAATATTTGATGAACAGAACCCAAACGTTCACATGCTTCTTTCTTGACTTTGTTCATTATGATAAATATTTCATTAGCATCCTCATCAGGATCACAAACATGTGCCGATTGCCGTAAAACTTTATAACTTGAATCGGTTGATAACGACGCAGTACACATACCTCTGTTTACGCACTGCCACAGAATAGTATCATTCACGTTTTCACGCTTATTTCTTCTGTTGTAGCGATAGCCATTAAGAAGTAGTGTTGGGTTACCTTTTTGGTTCTTTTGTATAACAGGAATATTATTCATTATGCTGAACAATGCTGAAATCGCAGTAGAATTACGGTGACAGCGTCAACGGAATTTAATCTTGACATTGGCATTGTAATATTCTCAAGTGCCAGTATTAATTCATATACTTAGACAAGGAACGAGTCCTTAATAAGAATGAGTCATTATTTGGATTTAACTAATGGAAAATATTTCACGCAATCCTCGCTTTTTGTACATTTTGCGTGTGCGGCTAATTGCGTACTGCACGTTTCGCGTAATGTGCATTTTGCGAGTAGTGTACATTTTCCGATATGTGCATTTTGCGAATGTACTTTTTGCTTCGTGGACGTTCCGCGTATTTCACAATATGCTTGGGGTACATTGTGCGAATTGTACATTTTGCTATTAGTTACATTTTGCGTGTAGTGTACATTTTGCGTTTTGTGCATTTTGCTCCTAAGGGGCTGGTCTTGAGCTTTGGTTTTTGTATCTACTTAATAATGAAAACATTTCGCCTAATGCATTGTTAGATACAACCACGGACTCTGAAATAATTAAAGCCTCTAGCCGAGTTAATCTGATAGAGATGGTAAGTGAACTTGATTTTTGATTGTGTGATTTTTGATACCTAAGTCATTTTGTAACTATACCTAACTTATTATGCGATGTTGCATTTTAGGACCGTAGGACGATACTGTCGCCGATTAACGTTATAGCCGAAGAATCAGAACCCGAAGAATATGAATCACTGCTACCACACATAGTTGTCAGAAGCAGCAGTGTATATCCTCCTCGTCTAGTTCGTCTAGCAGTATAGGTAGCTCATCTAGCACAAGCTCATCATCATCCAGCTCCAGCTCCATGACTAGTTCGTCAACTTCTGCGAGTGGGCAAAATAATGATAATGGTAGTATCTCAAAGACTGTAAGTACTAAGCAAAATTCACCCAGCACCAGCTCGTATACTAGACTGGCTAAGGAAACTGCACCTTCTTATCGCATATCACCTGTGAACGACTTTGAAAGCGATCCTGATTTAAGTGATGATGACCCTACTTATACTGCAAATAATGTTCAAACATATCAAAGTCCTTCTGCTTCAAGCACCTCTGATCTAGGATCTCAATCTTTGGTGAGCTCAGTGGCACAACCTCTAATTGAACCGGAACCTCAACCCTCAGGGAGTGGCATTAACGAGGCTAACGCCGCAAATCAGTCTAAAAAACGTCAACGCAATCCTTCAAATTGGAAGCAAAATATTTTAAAACAATTAAGAAATACTGGGCAAGCGTACACGTCCCTCTCCAAGTCTAATAAAGAAGTTCTTACTCGTAGCATGAAATAACCTTATACGTGTCACATGAAATGCGCTGATAATATTGACGAAACTTATCGAAAAGATATATTTGACTCATTTTGGAAGCTCGGATGCATTGAACTTCAGAGAATGTTTATAAAATCGTGCATGGTAGAAATCCATCCCAAGTATCAATACACCAATGCAACCAATCCTAGAGGTTCAAATAACGCTTTTTATTTTACAATTGAAGGAATCAAAATTAGAGTATGCAAAAAGTTCTTCATAAACACATTAGATATCACAGACAGACAAATACGGACAGTAAGAGAAAAGGCAAATACTATTGGTTTCATAAATGCGGAACACAGGGGAAAACACGACAACAGAAAGAAAGTCAGTGAAACTGATTCACAGGATTAAATGGACCACATTAATTCAATTCCCAGTATCCCTTCCCACTATATAAGAGGAAGTTCTACAAGAGATTACATTGAAGGCGGAAAAACTGTAAAAGATTTGTGGCGTGATTTTAACAAAGACAGACAGGAAAAAAATAAACCCGAACTTCAGTACTGGTTGTATTATAATATCTTCACAACACGGTTTAACATAAGTTTTTTCCAACCAAAAAAAGACAAGTGCGATGGTTGCCTAGATTATGATTTATCAAGCGTAAAAAGGAAAGAGGAATTACAGGAAAATCAAGACATGCACATAACAGAGAAAACGTTATGCCGCCTTGAAAAAAAGGATGATCGTAGCGATATTAGCGAAAGAAATATTTTTACGGTATATGATCTTCAAGCAGTTATGCAATGTCCAACAGGAGAAACGAGCTCTTTTTATTACGTATCAAAATTAAACTGCTTGAATTTTACCATGGCTGACTTAATGAAAAAAACAAAAGAAAGTAATAATAGTGATTCGGAGGACCTAAGTGCATATGGTAATGTTTTTAGTTACTTTTGGGATGAGACACAAGCTAAAAGAGGTGCAAATGAAAATGGTGCATGCGTATTAGATTATTTAAAAAAGGTGAGTGAGAGATCTGATGATAGACCAGATGATAGACCAATAAACATAACGTTTTATTCTGACAATTGCGCTGGTCAGAATAAGAACAAGTATATAGCATGTCTTTATGCCTACGCTGTGTCACATTTTCCAAACATTAAAAGTATTACGCATAAATTCTTCATAACGGGGCACACTCAGAGCGAAGGCGATAACGTGCATTCTCTGATTGAAAAGGAAATTTAAAAAAAACCTAAGATCTGGACCAATTTATACACCCCACGAGTATATTGCTCTTATAAAAAGTGCTAAAAAAATGGGCCACCATTTCTAGTCCAAGTGCTGAGTTATGACAATATCTTGAACTTAAAGGATCTACAAAACCAGTGGGGTTACAATTTTAACGAAGATGATGACCGTGAACAGGTCCTTTGGAATGACATAAAGGTGCTACGATTTGTAAAAAACGAACCTTTTATGTTATTGGCTATGTGCGAGGTAGGTGGTGGGGGTAAGCTAGGCGATCGTAGCGCACACCATGGCAGAAATGTGTACTTACCGGGGACCACTGTCAAATTTACTTTCACGTTTTCTATTGGTTTCTTAACGGTTTCCTACGATTCGTTTCGTTTGTATGTATTTATTTATTCTCTTATTTATTTCAGTAAAATTTCCAATACGGGGTCTTTCTCGTTTACTAAAGTAAATAAAATATTCATGTGTCATTATTTGACATCTCTGAGTTTTGACATTGTCTCGGGACCTTTGACGTTTGATGTTTCAGACGTGCACATAGCCAATATTACAAAAATTCGTACACGGAGGAAAGATTCACGAGTCTTAACATGAGAAACAAACGGAAGAAAATGCCATGCCTTGAGGAAATAAAAATTAATAAAGAATATCAGGGAAAACTACCGTTAACTGAAAATAAAAAAAAAAGGTTTAAAGGAACTTTTAAGAAAAAAATTGATACCGCATTACTGTGTAGATTACTACAACAATATTCTGTCAGAGAATTAAACGGTCACTCTGTTTAATTTTCTGAATGAATATTTTTGTGAGGAGTGAGGTATCCACTTCGGCTATTACATTACAGTATTATAAATGTTACTAATTGCAAACAATGATCTCTTTAATTTTGATAATCTATGTGTATTTTGTTACAACTTTTTGTTTTGATAGGTAGTCAAGTTACCAATTTATTTTTAGAAGATGTGTTTTTGGTTTTGTTTTGTTATATTCGACTTTTAGATAACAATGTCATATTTTTTGTACCCACATAAAGTATTAAGGATGATGATCTCAACCTCATTTTAGAAGGAAGCTGTGTATTTTTGATGTCAACCTATTATTTAAGTGTTTTTTTGTTACTGATTTAAAAACAGATGGTAGGTAATTACAATATTATCTACTTATAACGAACTTTAACGAATTTAATAAATAAATAGCGAACATTTTGATGTTTTATTTATTGAAGTTCTACCGAACTGACCTAATTTCTAATCTCATACTTTATATCATAATGAAAATGACTTAAACTTCATTAGGTCAAACATTATGATTAATTATGTTAAGAATAAAATGCGTACTCTGTGGTTCCGACTACTGACATCTGTCAATGTCAACACTCTTCGTTTCTATCGCCATTGTGCCGTATACTCTGCTATATTAATAAAACAATAATTCATAATACAAATACTTTTATTGCCGGGTCAATAACACCTTAACAGGTTATGGACCCAGAGCATCGCGAGTGATAGAAAATAAAGTCGATCGGTTGTCGGAACGTTTTTTCTACGTCTCGGTATTGTGTCAGTTGCACGCGTGTTTGTAGCGCGGCACTTGGACACTGAATTACCAATGGATCTTGGAGGTCTTGGCGTCGCGACTGCGAAGAAGTTCACAGGCGACAATTACAGACAATGGAAGTTCCAGACGACACTTGCCTTGAAGGCCAGGGGCCCGGGCGACCACATAACCTCTTCGTTGTCGCCGGCTGGGGCTGATGCGGACGAATTTTTTTTTTTTTTTTTTTAATACTACGTCGGTGGCAAACAAGCGTACGGCCCGCCTGATGGTAAGCGGTCACCGCAGCCTATGGACGCCTGCAACTCCTAGGGGTGTCACATGCGCGTTGCCGACCCTTTAAGAATTTATACACTCCTTTCTTGAAGAACCCCATACTGTAGTCCGACGGGAAAACCTCGGCAGGGAGCTCATTCCACAATCGGAGCGTCCGAGGGAGGAAATTCCTCTGAAAGCGCACCGTACGCGACCATTCAGGTTCCAAGGTGTGAGGATGAATGCCCTGCCGACGGCGAGCGGTGCGATGGTAGAAAGCGGCCGTAGGCATCATGTCGAACAGTTCTTCGGAGCACAACCCATTATATTATGTGTAAAATAGCTTTGCTCGTACTTGGCGGGCCAAAAAGTGTAAAACCAATTATATAAAATAAAGTTTATTCTATTCTATTCCATTATATAGGCGATAGAACACGCACAAGGAGGCAAAATTTCTCCTTAAACTCAACGGCTCAATATCGGTCGTGAGCTTGGGATCGTCCACGATTCGCACAGCACGTCTCTGGAGCGAGTCAAAAGGCCCAAGCTGGTATCCAGGTGCTCCCGCCCAGAGGTGACAGCAATACTCCATATGGGGACGGACTTGCGACTTGTATAAAAGAAGTCTCTGTCCCGGGGTGAAGTATAGCTTCGCTCTATTGAGAACACCTAGCTTTTTAGATGCCAGCTTGGCTTTGCCTTCTAAATGGCTCCGAAACTGGACGTCGCTGGAAATATCGACACCAAGGATCCCAATAGTCTCTGAGATGGAGAGGGTTGCGTCTTGGAACCGCGGGGCTACAGTGAATGGGGTTTTTTTAGCAGTGAACGCGCATACTTGTGTCTTGGTGGGGTTGAACTGGACCAGATTATCCTGGCCCCACTCAGAGACTCTGACTAGAGTGCTCTCAATTTCGGACACAAGTTGTTCGACGTCACGAATGGAAGAAAGATGCCGCGAAGGCGATGTACATAATTACAGCAAATATGGAATTGCCTCAAATAAGTCTGATAGAAACATGTGAAACGGCGCGTGACATTTTTGATGCGCGTGACATTGTCCATAAAAATAGAAGTATGTTTGAAAAAGCATGTGATAGTCATCCGCGAACATGCCGAAATCCGGATAGACTTCTACCTGACGAGCACCCTACTTTGTCAAAGTACAGGAAAAGTTGCATAATATTGTCGATTAAGATCTATAATAAAATACCAACAGACATTAAGAAATTAAATATTAGATTATTTAAACAAAAACTGCACCAATTATTCTTTAAATGATTTTTTTTTTCGTTAACATGAAAAGATGTAAATTTTAATAATAATAATAATAATTCATTTATTTCGGATAACATGGATCCATACACGAAACAAAAATAATAGTTAATTAATTAATGAAATGAAAATAAAATAAAAATGAAAATAAATATGTGTTAGTACAATTATCTTAAATCTAGTGTTAGTATGACACCTAATACACAAAATTCAATTAAATTAAATGAAGAATGTCACGTTTCCTGTTTTTGTTCTCATAATTAATAGAAAATGTCACACTCATTCATTTAAAATATGCTATTGCCTATATAAAACATGGAGTTGGTCCCAGTGCTTCATTATGGGACAATCCAGTTTATTAGCTACAATAGTTAGGAGGCGGTTGGAGCTCTCCCGTATACGGCGTTTAATGGCGGCGGCCCGTTTTCGCATGACGGCGTGAAAACCGTCAACTTGTGTCTCCGCGAACATTCCCGATGCACTGCAGTGTCTAGGGAGACCCAACAGCATCCTAAGCGTATTGTTATACTGAACGCGCAAGGCGTTGATTGCCCGTTGGGTATAGCTGACCCACAGGCCGCACGTGTAAAAGGATTGGCAGTAAGCCTTAAACAGGGTTAACTTGACTTCGTGCGTACATCGTGAAAACCTGCGAGCCAGCATATTCCCCCGCACAGCCAACGCCCTGCGCTCCCTCTCAATGTCGGGATCATCTGAAAGGTACTCCGTGACCCAATGACCAAGGTACTTAAATTTTGTGGTTCTGTTTAAGGCCACTCCATACAGCGTGACTTCCGGCACTCTGTCGACCTTGTGTTCACGCGGCTGAAAAACAAGCACCTCACTCTTAGCCACGTTGTACCTGAGTCCGTGCGCCACGGCGTACTCCTCACACTTGCTCACCAGCTTTATGATCGCACAAACAGAAGGCCCCAACAGCACCATATCATCCGCATAACTTATGTTGTTCACCATCTCCCCAGCAATGGCACAACCAACCCTGGTACTGCTGAGATCCCCTATGAGCGCATTTATATACAGGTTGAACAGACGGGGCGAAGTCCACCCCCCTTACCTCACATGCCTTGCATCACAATTCTGACATGAAATAATGTATTGTTCTTTTTTCTTTAGCAATATTCAGATATGTCTTACAATGTATTGATCTAGTTTGTGTTATTTAATGATTTTATAGTTCTGTAAATAATTTTAATGTGTAATTTTGTATAATTCCTTTTATTATTATTATTTTGCATACCAGTCATGGTTAAGCATGGAAACCTACCTTTCATTTTGTTTGTAACACCTGTTTGGTAATGTTTAACGCAAATAAATATTATTATTATTATAAATTAGACTCAATTTACGACCAAAAAAGTGAAAATAGAAAAATGTTGTTACACGAGAAATTCACACGATCAAGTTCACGGAGGGCAATAGCATTGCTGAACACATTTCTAGAATAGAAAATATCGCGAAACAACTGAAGGACGCTGGCGAAACAATTTCAGAAATGGCAATTGTGACCAAAATACTGGGGTCATTGCCTGAGCACTATCGCATGTTGCGACAAGCATGGCTGACGCTTGAACCAAATAAACAAACGGTAATCAACCTTGCAGAATCAAACCGAAATAATAACAAATAACGTTACATTGAGTATATTACAGAGCGTGGACGACCGAATTAATCCCGTTATAGAAGAGAACAGGCTTCTCAAAGCCGAAATAGAAAAATTAAATGCAAAAATTAATATCCTCGAAATACAAAATAAGAGAAATAACATTTTAATCCACGGTGTCGAAGAAACTGAAAAAAACACACCCGAGCTTCTCAATAACAGCATTCAAATTGCAAGGATATCGCCGACGACGTAGATAAAATATACAGGCTAGGCAGGAAACATGATGGCGGAAACCACGACCATATACTTTTAGCCACTATTACAGCCTTTAAAAAACAAGAAATACTGAGGAACAAGAAGAAGATGACAATACCACTTACATTACAGAAGATTTTACTAAAGAAACACTCGAAAAAAGAAACAACTCCAAGCGGAACTCAACCACGCTAAAAAGCGGGCCACCATGCCATGATAAGAAATAACAAGGTAATCATAAAGCAAAAGAAAGAGAACAAAGACAAGAGAAGAAGATCTGAATCCACTTCACCTATGCAAAGCACCTCATCAGCGGCTAATGCGGCCAAAATACACAAATCTGTGGAAAACACAAGAAATATTCCAGATGCTAGTTCTATAGCAGAAACTAGCTCTAACAAGAAGGCATCAGAGGTTAGGAATCGACGCATAGATGCATTTCAAGTCATGCGGGAGCGATCTTATTCTCAGTCAGAAAAAAACACATATCTCAACTAAAACACAAACCTCAACGGCAAAACAACAAACACAGCAATTAAATAAGCAACTTACAAAAACTAAAGGTCCCAATCCGGCTGGTCCCCGTGGGATGTCTGACCAACACCCTCCAGTGATAAAAGCAACAACAAAAAGAAGAAAGAACAGTCTCTATATATCCACCCTTAACACTAGAACGCTACGAACGCATGAATCCTTAGTATAACTTGATGAAGCACTAAAAGACATAAACTGGCATATTGTAGGTTTGAGTGAAGTCAGACGCCTCGGAGAAGCTATAGAGGAGCATGACAATTTTATTCTCTACTATAAAGGGGAAACCAAAGGCCTACATGGAGTTGGTTTTGTAATAAAGAAGGACCTCAGAGACCAAATAGAAGAGTTTGTAGGGATCTCAGAAAGGATTGCAATGTTAAACATAAAACTCCAGGACAGTAAGAAACCAATGTCAATTATTCAGATATACTCACCTACAGAAGTAGCTAGAGAAGAAGATAAAGACAATTTTTACCAAAGTCTAAATGCAACTGTCCAGAGAGCACACAAGAACATTATTGTTATGGGCGACTTTAATGGACAGATTGGTAAAGACATTTCAAATAAAAAACATACTATAGGCAGCCATACCAGCGGAAAAAAGAATAACAATGGACAAAGACTACTAGACTTTGCCACTGAACACAATTTGTATATCATGAACACATTCTATAAAAAGAAGGAAAAGAAAAGGTGGACTTGGATTTCGCCGGATGGCAAGTATAAGAATGAAATAGATTTTATACTTTCCAGTAGACCAAGAACTTTTAAAGATGTGGACATACTAAGCAATTTTAACTTCAATACTAATCATCGAATGGTAAGAGGAAAATTACAGATAACAGACCCAAAAACACCACGAAGAAATATGAACAATACCAAAAGAAGCCACTGCCCTCTCCCTATTCCAGAAGATATTCTACAAGAAGTAAAACTCTCACTGAAAGGAATAGAAGAGATAAAAGATATACAAGGAAAATACAACCACATGGAAGGTGTGCTATGTAAATTATCAAAGAAACTCACAATGAGCAGCAAATCAAAAGATAAAATAGGGGAAAAAGCAAGAAAACTAATGGCTGAAAGGAAAGAATTGTTGAAAGAAAAACACACCCAAGCCCAAAACATCACAAAAATAAGTAAAAAAATTAACAAAACCATAAGGCAACACAGATCAACAACAAGGACAACAATAATTAGACACCATATACAGAAATCAGGTGCTGTTAAAAAAGCATTCAAAGTCCTAAGCGATTGTAGCAACTGGATACCCAACATGAAAACAAGTAAGGGAAAGGTCACAGCAAACCGAAAGAATATCACCGAAACTGCAACTAACTTCTACAAACAGCTGTACCAAGACAATGAAACGAATGAGGTATTTAGTGAAACCTACTATAGCAACGAAGACGTAGATCAAATACCACCAATATTAAAATGTGAAGTGGAATCTGCAATATTAAGCCAGAAGTTAGACAAAGCTCCGGACGAAGACCAAATTACCAATGAAATTCTACTTGGGTCCATTGAAGTGATTGCTGACCCACTAAAACATATTCTGAACAAAATATTGCAAGAAGAAAGTATCCCTGAACAATGGACACAGTCAACTATTGTACTACTCCATAAAAAAGGAGACAAGAACCAAATCAACAATTACAGACCAATAAGTCTAATGCCAAACTTATACAAAGTTTTCTCCAAAATTCTACTGAAGAGACTAACAAATACTCTAGATGACAACCAACCCAGAGAACAAGGCGGCTTCAGATCGGGATTTTCCACAATTGACCACATATTTTCAGTAAAACAAGTTATACAAAAATGTAATGAATACAGAATGGAATACTTCATGGCCTTCATAGACTACAACAAGGCTTTCGATTCTATAAAACACCATTATATATGGACGGCTCTGAAAAACCATGGTGTAGAATACAAATATATCAGAATTCTACAAGCAATATACCGGAAAAGCACGGCTAAAATTAAATTAGATCAGACAGGGCAGCAGTTCGAAATAAGAAAAGGAGTCCGACAGGGTGACCCACTCTCACCAAAATTATTTTCAGCCGTGCTAGAGGAAGTGTTTCGGAGACTTGAATGGGACAACCAAGGGATTAATATTGATGGTAAAAAGTTAAACCACTTGAGGTTTGCTGATGATATCATACTATTTGCAAACAATCACACCTCTCTACAACGTATGATGGAAGACCTGGCTCGTCAAAGCGAAATAGTAGGATTAACTATGAACACAGAAAAGACCAAAATAGTGACAAATGGAATACCAGAACCAATTAAAATAAACAACTTTGAAATACAATATGTAGATAGCTATACATATCTTGGTCAAATAATCTCTGTACAAGACTTAACAGCAAAAGAAATAGAGAAAAGAATAGACAGTGGTTGGAAAACCTACTGGTCCTTAAAAGAAATTGTTAAAAACAAAGATATCCCAATACAACAAAAAAGCAAGATTTTTAATATATGTGTCTTACCAACACTAACTTACGGATGCCAATCTTGGTCCCTTACCAAGAAACTTACAAATAGACTCAAAGTGTGCCAACAGAATATGGAGCGTAGTCTTCTATGTATTAAAAAACAAGACAAACACAAACTATCATACATTAGAGCAAAAACCAAAGTAAAAGATGTCACTACAACTGTCAAAAAATTAAAATGGAAATGGGCTGGACACATGGCAAGGGACAAGAAAGGCAAATGGCCCAAAGACTTACTAGAGTGGCACCCAAGGGATAGATCTAGAAAGCGAGGTAGACCAAACCAAAGATGGGATGATGACATAAAACTAATAGCAGGTCCGAACTGGCAGAGATCAGCCCAAGACCGACTTTACTGGAGATCAATGGAGGAGACCTTTGCCAAATGGCAAACTGAAGTCACAAATGTACTATAGAATTATACATATATTCACTTATAAATCTTATAATACCAAATTGTACCTTCAGTTAATAAAGGTTATAATAAAAAAAAAAAAAAAAATCAACCTTACGGCGCGTCTTCTAGATGAGGAGTCGAGCTTAAAAACTGAAGAGGAAACAGCATTAGCTACTGAGAAGGTGACTAAAAAATCAGTTAAGTGCTTTAAGTGTAGGAAGATGGGGCATTATGCTCGGGATTGCCGATTTAACTCTCAACACAGTAGTGTGAATAACCATGGTTCGAAGTATGAGAACAATCAGTCTGCCTTCATCACCCAGCTTGCAGCGAATATCACAGAAGATGAAGAAGTATGGATCCTGGATAGCGGAGCGTCTGCCCACATGACATATAGACGAAATTATTTCTCAGACTTCAAGCCGGAGTGCAATTGTGTGCGGTTAGGTGATAAAAGTGAACTTTCAGTGCAAGGCTCGGGGACAAATAAAATAAAAAAAAATCTTGGATGGTAAATGGTATGACTCCACCATCAATAATGTGGTTTATGTGCCTGAACTGAAGAGAAACTTGTTTTCAGAGGGTATTGTAACATCAAAAGGATTTTCAGTGACCAAAAACAAGGACTCCGCCTTTATAAAAAATAGTGATGGGAGTGTTGCGGCTATTGCGATTAAGCAGCCTAATAACCTATACAAATTGTTCTTCAAGCCCGTATCAGTAGACTGTGAAGTAAATGTAGTGACCTTGAAACAATGGCACGACCGCCTGGGTCATGTCAATGTTAAGACATTACGTGAAATGGTGCGAAATGGACATTTACCTTCTGTTAGTGACCTGAGTGACTTCTTTTGTGAGGCTTGTGTGATCGGCAAGCAACACAGAGTACCTTTCAAGAAAGGTTCATCGGACACCCAGAAGAATAAAGTGTACAGTGACTTGTGTGGTCCTATGCCCACGCCATCTATTGGAGGGGCTAGATACTTTATTACATTCCTGGATGCAGATTCTGGATTTATTACTGTTTACGTGCTGAAGCGCAAAACTGAAGCTTTGCAGGCTTTTCAGAAGTATGTACAGCTGCTTGAAAATAAGTTTGATACCTAAGTCAAGTTGTTACATAGTGACAACGGCAAAGAATACTGCACTGAAGAATTTAGGAGATATGCAGCTGAAAATGGTATATAATTGGAATATACTGCACCATATACACCTCAGCAGAATGGCAGGAGCGAGAGGACAAACAGAACGATCATGGAGAGCGCTCGGTCCATGCTATATGCGAGACACTTACCTCTGGCACTATGTGCGGAGGCAGTGCAGGCAGCTGTTTACCTGATAAACCGGAGATGTAATAAGGAGAAGACTCCATTTGAATTTTGGACTGGGTCGAAACCTGCTCTGACACATGTAAGAGCTTTTGGATCTGCTGCTTATATGCATGTGCCTAAGGAAAGGAGAAACAAACTGGAGCCTAAAAGCAAAAAACTTATTCTGGTTGGCTATGAAGGCAACTCTGACAACTACAGGTTGTTTGATCCTGATACCCAAAAGATAACTGTATCCCGAGATGTGACTTTCAATGAGAATGAGCTCTATGCAACCAACAGCCTGTCAGAGACATCAGAGGTACCGATGGATCTTGATCATAGTGAAGAAGACAAGCCTTGGGAATCCCATTTGTATGATTATGAAGCTTTTGAGGATTTTTACCAAACTATGATAAATGAGGTGACAGAGAACAAAATAGAAGCAACTCCAGAGAGCCAAGAAGAGAGTGAGAGAGTGTATAATGAAAATGACAAAAGCAAGGAACCAAGATATGACCTGCGGCCCCGACCGCAGAGAATCACAGTAGCGGAAGCGAACTTCGTAGAAGTATTGCCTGTTACATATACTGACGCTCTGAAAAGTCATGATAAGGAAAAATGGATAGCGGCAATGATCGAGGAACTCGATTCTCATGACACATGCAAGACATGGGAGCTGGTGGAGCATCCAGCTGACAAGAAGCTGGTTGGTTGTAAATGGGTTTACAAGATAAAGCAGAATGCTGATGATACTACACGATACAAAGCTCGACTATGTGCAAAAGGCTATACCCAAGAAAAAGGGATAGATTACGTTGAGACGTTTTCACCGACAGTACGCTATGATACCATCAGAATGATTCTGTCACAGGCAGCAAAAGAAAAATTGAAGATGACGCAGTTTGATATAAAGACTGCTTTCCTATATGAAATTCTTCATCTACAAGAAATCTACATGGATACTCCACCTGGTCTTGACACATAATTAGTCTGTAAGCTCAATAAGTCAATCTATGGGTTGAAACAGTCACCCAGGTGTTGGAACTTCAAGTTCCACTCTTTCATGGAGGAGAATGACTTTAAAAATTGTCAAAGTGACAGGTGCCTGTATGTCTCTCTACAACATGAAACTCCCTTGTTTTTACTTTTGTTTGTAGATGATGGTTTGATTTTGTGTAAAAATCAGGGGCTTATTGATGGATATGTAAATCATTTGCAAAAAGAGTTTCAGGTAACTATTATGAGTCCAAAACTATTTGTAGGTCTTGAAATTGAAATTGAAAGTGATGATTCAATCTTTACACATCAAACCAAGTACATCAACAGCTTACTCGATAAGTTTGGAATGAGCCTATGTAAACCTAGGTCCGTGCCAGCTGGCCCTAATGTAAAGTTGGATAATTGTGAAGGATCAGCTGACACGCCAGATGTACCATACCGTGAGGCAGTAGGCTCACTTATGTATGCTGCTATAGCTAGCAGACCTGATATTTACTTTATAGTATGCTCACTGAGTAGATACTTGAATGACTTTAGCTATATGCACTGGGGTGCAGTAAAAAAGGAATTTAAATATTTAAAAACGAACAAAGAGTTGGGCATACTATATAGTGCAAGTTTGACTGAGGATAGCAACACCAAAGGTTTTTGTGATGCTGATTATGCAAATTGTACTGTGACACGCAAATCTGTAACTGGTTATGTGTTTGTAATGAATGGTGGTGCTATCACTTGGCACACTAAATTACAAAAATGTGTAGCTCTGTCAACGCCAGAAGCGGAATACCTAGCCGCTTGTGCCGCTACGAAGGAACTTGTTTGGATTAAAAGTCTCATGAAAGAAATTGGCTTCTCTAAAAACATTAAGCTGGTTATTGATAATGAGAGTTTTTATTTATTTATTTAATCTTTATTGCACAAAAGTAAAACTTATAGTACAAAAGGCGGACTTAATGCCATAAAGCATTCTCTACCAGTCGACCTTAAGGCAAAGCAGAAAAATTGTGGGCGGTGCAACTAAGATAATAATAAAAAAATAGGTACTTACAAAGACTGGAAGGATATATACAATACGATATGATATTATATAATATTATAAATAATAATAATAATGTACAACCACTACTAAATAAATATTTATACATATATATAGTCCTCCACATCGGTTTCGATGACGGCGACCCTAGCTATTACGGATTTTTTCTTTTGTGAGCTCTAATATGGCTCGCTAGGCCAAATTTGGTCTTAAAGACCCTATTATACACACACACATATACATACATATATATGGATGAAACTTACATCTCAGATATATTATGATATCTTGGTTCTGCCAGAATAAAACTTGTACAAGTTTCTTTTAAAAGCAAGCCTATTTGGAGATCGTCTAATATTAACGGGGAGACTGTTCCAGAAGCGGGCTACCTGAACGGAAAAGGAATTGGACATGAAACCAGTGCGGTGAGGCGGAATAGAGAGGGAAAGATTGCCAGAAGAGCGAAGTTGACGGGCTCGAGTAACACCATAAAAGTGAAAAAGTTTTTTAATGTATTCGGGAGATTGAGGATCATTTAAGATGGAGAAAAGAGTGCAGAGCAGACGTATTTTGCGACGTAGGCGGATTAAAACCAGCCAAATTTAGAGCGGAAGGAAGAGACATGATCGTATTTTCGAAGACAGAAAATGAAGCGAATACAATTGTTGAGAAGACGATCTAACTTGTCAAGAAGCTCTTCATTAAGGTCAGGATAACACACGTCGCCGTAATCAATTATGGGTAATATCAATGTCTGTACCAATAAAGTCTTCGTTTTGATGGGCAAGAACCGCTTCAGTCTATTGAGACCATGAAGTGACCCCACCACCTTCCGACTGACCTCAGAAATTTGAGTCCTCCAACTCAGAGTGTTGTCCAGATAGATGCCTAAGTCTTTGACACTTTGACTATAGGGGATAGGACTGCCGTTGAACTTGACCGGAGCAATATCTTTAAGTTTGAGTTTCGCATGCTGGAGACGGCTACCAATGACAATGGCTTGGCACTTGGATGGATTAACAAATAAACCGAACCTTTCTGACCATCGCTGAATGTGCGAGAGGTCCTGATTCAGCCTGTTAATGGTAGCATTAAGGTCACTCACCTTGCACTGATCATAAAGTTGTAAGTCATCGGCGTACAAATGGTAAGAACAGCGAAGCTCCGTAGTTATGAAGTTAATGAAGATGGAAAATAAGAGTGGGGAGAGAATGCCCCCTTGAGGCACGCCAGTAGCAAGGTCACACCAGTCGGACAATGCTCGGTCAACACGGACCGCTTGCTGACGACCTCGAAGGTAAGAAGAAAACCAGCTGAGTGCTACAGGCGACACACTCAGATGCTCAAGAAGGGCAAGAAGGATATCATGGTCAACAGTATTGAATGCGTTAGAGAAATCAATGAGAATAAGAACTGTGACTAGTTGACTCTCCATGCCACGTCTGATATCTTTAGTCACCTTCAGCAGTGCCGTGCAGGTGCTATGTCCAGGTCGAAAACCTGTCTGATAGGAGCTCAAAAGCTTGTGGGAGAAAATAAAATGAGATAGCTGCTTGTGAGCCACCGCTTCAGCAACCTTAGACAAAAAGGGGAGCATTGAGATGGGTCGGAAATTATTTAGAGCAGTGGGGTTGCTGGTTTTTGGTAAGGGTATAACAAAAGCCTTACGCCAAAGGGAAGGGAATTCGCCATAGGAGAGCGAGGCGTTAATGATATCAGTCAGTACAGGTAGTACGCAGTCCAGGACCGATACTATCATATACCGACCGATACTATCATATACCGACCGATATCATCGCAGCCGATGGCTTTGGATTTAATGGCTTTGACTATGGTTTTAACATCCGCTAGAGAAGTGCGAGAGAATGAGAAAGGGTCAGAGACAGACAGAGGAAGGGAGGAAATCTCTTTAAGTGTGTTGGTTTTGACATTACTGTCGACGCAAAGGGCAGAGGAGAAATGAGTGTTCAAGTCCTGAAGAGAAAAGGAAGTGCTATCAAATGTGCTAGAGGTCTTCCCTAGACCAAGTGATTTGAGAAACTTCCAGACGTCAGCCATGGAAGAAGAAGACACATTTTGATGGATAAATCGTCGCTTTGCTGTACGTACCATCTGATTACAACAGTTGCGGGCCTTCTTGAATAGTCTCCAGCTCTCCTCACTGCGGTCACGTTTGAAAAGTTTGAACGCACGATCCCTCCTTCGCATGGCCATGCGGACGCCCTCAGTGATCCAAGGTGCAGGTGGCCGCTTGACTCTGACTCTGTGTACGGGAGCATGTTTGTCAAAAACCTTCAAGATAGCTGCGTTAAAGAGGGACACTTTGGTTTCAGTGGTTGCAGCTGAGAGCACAGGAGACCAATCAATGGCCGCAGCGTCGCGAAGCAATGCATCCGGATCAATCTTGGCAAAACTACGCATATGAATTACAGCTGGTTTATATTTGGAGGGTTTAATTTTATAAGAGGCGTAAACCAGGTCATGATGAGAAAACCCGGGAGCTGGGAACTGACCATGTTTTATGATACTACTAGGGGAAGAAGTAAGAATGACATCCAGCCATGTGTCAGAGGTAGCGGTGTGATGAGTGGGGTCCAGTTGAAGAATTGAGAAATTGACAGACTGGACTAAGAATGCTAGTTTACGGCTTTGTGGAGAATCTTTGCAGAGATCAGTATTCAAGTCACCCATAAGCAGGTGATGAATGTAATCTGAGCTCAGGGACTCAAGAACTTGCTCTAGGTCAGAAAAGTAGTTGATAGTCGGGGGACAGTAGACTACACCCAGTACAGCCCTTACCCCTTTGACATTCAACTCGAGAAAAATCCATTCCGCAGAACCGGAGTACAGAGATTGAGATACATTTAGAATTTTGTACGGAATGGAACTTCTGAGGTAAATGGCAACACCGCCGCCGCCCTTTCCGATTCGATCGTTTCTAATTAAAACAAAGCCAGGAAGGGCATACGACGTCGAATCAAGAGTGGGTTTAAGCCAGCTCTCAGAAAAATACCGCATGGACAAATTCAGACTGAAACGTATCTAACAGATCGCTAAAGTGAGATGGAATGCTTTGGGCGTTAATGTGGCAGACATTGAAATAAGAAGAATTTATGAATTCTCGAGACACACACGTGCCCAAAGAATGAGAAGTAGTGAGCTAAGCGAGAGAAAGGCAGCACTATCATTGTTGGCAGAGTAAAAAGTTTCATCGTCTGACATAAATAATAAATATACGATAATATAATATAAATATAGATAAAAAACAAAATATTAATTTATTTAAGTTACTACACTACTAACACGAACACGATACTGCTTTTCCTGCTGGTTGGCAAGTGAGAGACAAATATTGATAAAAACAGAAAAAGATAATTTACATAAACATTTTAACATAATCCTAATTTACAGAACACAAAACAAATGCTTAAGACCGAAATAGGTAAAATGGAGATTTTAACAAAATGAGGCGATATAAACAATAACTTAAACATACTACGACAAATGACGTATGAAATGTCATTTACGTCAAACTACTCGAATGTCAATTGTTAATCATACGAAAACAATACGAAAACAAATTGTACGGTATGACCTCGTAAATATTGCATTACATTTGATCAAAATAAAGTGGGTAAGAACAAAAATAGTGCGTTACGTAGGAGAATAGACGGGCTATTGAGTGCAATTAAACACTGCACTTGAAAATCGACAGAACTACTCAGTACTAAGATAAGCCAAAACATGATGTTTATTTAGATTATCACAGCACAAGCAAGTCTAATCACCTAGCTTAGCGGCACGTCGAGGCCGGCTGGCCAGGTCACCGGTCCCGGAGGCAATTTGCTGCATTGAGGGCGCAATGGGCTCGGGGGTCGATGAAGACTGTGGTATGCGGGGGGCTCTCAAGCGCTCGATATCTTCAACTGAGTCGCTAAGCTCACGCGCACCCGACGAGAGTTTCACAAAGATGTTACCATCAAGTGACCAGCAGCGTTTCATTCCGAACGCCTTTCTTGCCTGCACAAACAATTCTTGCCGCTGCGGTGTAAGAAACTCAGAGATGGCAAAAGTAGTTCCTTTGCACGCAGTCTTCTTCTGCCATACCAAGGACTTCAGGCGCATGTCAGAGAAGCGCACGAGAATAGGCCGGCTGCGTCCATCAGATGGCTTGCCAAGCTTGTGACACGCTTTGAATGAGGCAGCAGTGATGTCAGGAATTTGAAGTTGCTCCGTGATAATGGTGCCAATAGAAGATGTGACAGATTCCCGAGGATCCTCTGGAACACCCTTGAAAACTAAAAACTTCCTTCTGTGCCTCATTTCCACTATTTCCTGGGATTTACTGAGAGCTGCTATTTGTTCTCTGAGAAGTTTCAGAAGTGTCCAAGTTTGCTCTTTAAAAGCAGCAAGTTCTTCGCTCAGGCTGCTCACTGTCACTTTTGTAGCGGGAGGCTTCAGTCTGGCCTCAAACTCGGCGAACATCCTTAGGACTGTGGACTCCAGGGATTTTTGAGACTCGGCAATTTCCAAGAAGTTTGCCATACTTGCTGTGTTGTATTTAAAGGTTCATGTTTTTGACAGGTGTAGAAACCAGCAGGATTTCACAGTGTTTAACGCAGAATTATTGCATCAATAGTGCTGCAAATATTTATTGTGGAAATTTATACACTGAACTATGTTTATAAGTGCTAATAACTATTTCATGTAAGTATTTATCAATTATTAAAATATATTATTCAAGAGTGAAGTGTTACTTTTTTTACATCTACCGCCCAAAAACTTTGTGCAGCAAACAGTTTCAGCAGCTAATGATATTCGACAGTTGTATCAAGCACAACTGCCTGTAACGCGTCGAAAATTTTACGATCTGCAATCACTAAAAATGGTGATACATAAAGATTACCACCTGTTTTTTGACAACCTTCCATGTGAATAGTTAGCTGACTTAACTAAAGGAAAAAAAAATATTAAAAAAGGAATATGTCATGTTTATGTCATTATCATAAAATCTCGCCAGAAGAATATCAATTTGAAGAAGTGTATTAATTTAGTTAAAATGTGTTTTTCAGTTGTAGATTACCTGTTCAAAAGAGAACACGGACTTATCAACTCTCACATGTGTGATAAACTAAACAAATATAGCCAAAAAAAGGAGATCTGTGAAGTAAAATGGTTTGGGGAAGATATTGAAATCATCAATGGTCAGCCACTAGAGGCTCCTAGACGGGCCATGTTTTTGTGCAATTTATAGCTGCACTATTGGCAACTAATTTCCCAGCAACCACAAAAATATTTCATTGCAACTGATGGCCGAGCCATCTATTGCTGGGCAATGTGTGCATATATGTCTGCAATAGTATGGCTGATGAGACGCAGACTCACTCGGGCAACACAAACCAGCAATAATGGCTGACGAAATCACGCTTGTCGCAGCAGCTTACATCGTTTTAAAAGAAAAACAAAAAAAGAAGAAAATATGGATTCGTCCTTACTTGAATAGGCGTAAAACATTAGATAATTTGAGTCTAGAAATAAGCCTTGATAGTAAGTTATTAATAACTTTAATAGAATGTCTAAGAGTGATTTTGACTTTCTTTTAAACAAAATTGGACCAAAAATAAAAAGAAAAGATACAAACATGAGGACGGCGATACCTGTAACTACAAGATTAGCGATTACTCTACGCTTTTTGGCAACTGGAGATTCTTATAAAAGTTTGATGTATCTGTTCAGAGTGTCAGATGCTTCGATTTCTAATATTATTCCGGAGGTGTGTGCAGCTTTGATAGAAGGGTTAAAAGAATACATGAAGGTAAGTTGACATAGCTTTATTAATTATGTTTACAGTAGGGAGTAATTTTAACTTTTTAATAATAACAGGATAAGAAGTCTTTGTGTCGCTTAAAAATAATAATTTTCACTTTGATGAATCCTTTATAGTGAATGATACAAGTTCTGCATAAGTTAAATTTGACTGGGTCTCATTTGAAATGACATTGGAAGCAGTATTATTAACAGAACCTGGAAGAACCGTGTAATGAAAATTTGGCTGTGGGGCTATGTCTGAATATTGACGTGAAGTGCCAGCTCCATCTCTTCTATTGTTACGAGGACTCGGTACATATGTAGATACAGCACCAGTTGTCGTGTACTGTAAATCATTTAGTGGGGGCGGAGAGGCTACGTCTGAGTATTGACTTTGTGTAGTGTCAGCTCCATCTCTACTATTGTTAAGAGGACTCGGTACATATGTAGACGAAGCTCGAGCTGTGCACATTTTCATATCACATTCAAACAGTATTTGCGTGATTTTTAATTCTGCGTGCTCAGCGTGTAATCATCATATTTGCTTAGTTTGCTCGCTATATGCTCCCCGAAAGCAGAAAATTCATTTTTTTTTCACAAGCAGTGCGTAAAATATTTTGAGCCTTCTCTAGTAGTGGATCTGTAGTCTTGAACCCTTTAACACGTGGTTTTGGAGTAGTTTCAATTTCTTCCAAAGAGTCAGTAGTCAGTTTTTCTGTTTCCACGACTTCATGTGGCTCAACACTGATGTCAGATGTAGTTTCAGTCTCCTGTAAATGCAGATGATGTACAGGTGTACATATCATTCAAACAGGGGGACATTGACGATGCAATAGGCAAACTGAATGAGGACCTGTGTAAAATAGCAGAATGGGCTTCCAACAACGGATTATTATTGAACCCTGCTAAAACAAAATACTTAATATTCGGAAGTAAATATCAGTTGGCTAAGCTCAATCCCACAAAAGATGTCAAGCTGATGGGAAATGCTATTGAACGTGTCAGTGAAGCGCGTAACTTAGGCCTTTTAATGGATTCGGAACTCAGGTATGAAAAACATATATCAAATTCAGTTAGGAGCTGCTTCTATAAATTGAAAGTCTTGTACAAAATAAGACCTTTCTTGAGTGAAACGCTGCGCATACAATTAGTGGACCCACTCATTTTATCAAAATTAAATTATATGGATATATTTATTTATTTATTTATTTAAACTTTATTGCACAACTAAATCGGTACAAATGGCGGACTTAATGCCTCAAGGCATTCTCTACCAGTCAACCAAGGAGCCAAACAGAAAATAGCGAAGGTAGGTGCAAAAGACAAACTAGGTGAGAAAAACAAAAAAAAATCCTAAGGTAGAGCTAATTACAAAAAAGGTGTTTAAACTACTTAACCAAATATATACCTGAATACATACATAGATATATATATATACATACTATATACATTAAATATACATACATAATTATATACTATTGCACACACGCTTACGACTACAAATCTCTTTTCCGCTAGGAATGTTCTAGCAAGTGCTTGAAGAGCATACGTTTGAAAACAAATTTGCTTGGGGCCTGTCTTATCGTCAGAGGGAGTGCATTCCAGAGACGAATTGCTTGAACAGCGAAGGAAGATGTAAGGAAACCACTATGGTGAGGAAGTACAGATAGTTTGAGGGATCGGGAGGAACGCAGTTCACAGCCTGGACGAGGGGTGACAAAGTTAAATTTACGTTTGAGATATCCAGGAGCGGAGGGCTCAAACAGGATGGAGAAAAGCGTGCAAAGGATCCTGAGAGACCTGCGTTGACGTATCGGGAGCCAGTTCAGCTTGCGGCGAAAATGAGAGATATGGTCAAACTTGCGTAGGCCGAAGATAAACCGAATGGTATTATTAAGCAAACGATCGAGTCTGGTAAGAAAGTCCTGGGAAATATTCGTAGTGCACACATCAGCATAGTCGATGAGGGGTAGAACTAACCCCTGCACAAGCAAAGTTTTGGTGCTAACCGGTAGGAAGTTTTTATAGCGATAAAGTGCACGTAAAGTACCAGTGACCGTTCGACTCACCTCGGAAAACTGTCTATCCCAAGATAAATGCCTATCTAAAACAACGCCGAGATCTTTGACTTGGCTCGAGACCGGAATAACTGAACCTTCGAACATAATTGGTGCGACAGAAACCGTATCCAGCTTCAATAGCTGACGCGTACTCCCCACAACGATGGCCTGGCACTCGGAAGGGTTGACAGAAATGCCGAAACTACTTGACCACTTGCTTATATGAATCAGGTCATCATTGATGGCAGAGATGGCCGAATTTATGTCCATTACATCACTCTGAGAGTACAATTGTAAATCGTCTGCATACAGATGGTAAGAGCTTTTGATTCCCAAAGTGATGAGATTGATAAATACGGAGAATAAAAGTGGAGAAAGGATACCTCCTTGTGGTACTCCGGTATTTAAATCGCACCATTCAGACACGCTCTGGCCAACACGGACAGCTTGGGCACGGCTCGAAAGGTAGGAGGCAAACCAAGTAGTTGCTGCTGAGGAAATTTTAAGATGAGAAAGGGTGGCATGGAGTAGGTCATGATCAACAACGTTAAATGCGTTCGAGAAGTCGATGAGAACTAACACAGTGACCTTTGACGTCTCCATGCCCTCCCTTATGTCCTCAGTGACTTTCAGGAGAGCAGTGGTGGTGCTATGTCCTGCCCGGAAACCGGATTGGTAAGGGGATAGAAGACAGTTAGAATTAATAAATTTAGAAATTTGGATATGGACCGCAGTCTCAAGAATTTTAGAGAAAAATGGAAGAATTGAGATGGGTCTGAAGTGATTGAGAGAACTGGAGTTAGATACCTTAGGAAGAGGGATGACATAGGCTTTGCGCCAACAAGATGGGAAGGTCCCAGTATGAAAAGAGTAGTTAATGACATGGGTGATTACGGGTAAGATAGTTTCCAGGATGAGCAAAACCATGGCTCGTCCTATGTCATCGTGGCCGACGGCTTTGGACTTAATGGAGAGAATAATCTTAAGGATCTCCTCAGTTGTCACCGGCGTGAGACTAAACGGTAAAATGTCGGGGGAAGAAAACAACGCTATTAATGATAAAGTTTTAGATTTGATGGCCGGATCTATTTTTTGGGAATTAGAGAAGTGAGTGTTGATAGTATTTAAAGAAAAAGAAGAGGTATCGAAGTCAGTCTTGGGTTTGCCTACACCAAGCGTCCTCAGGAACTTCCAAGTATCAGCAAGGGATGAGGTCGAAATATTCTCATGAATATACCGGCGCTTTGCAGCTCTTACCATCTGGTTGCAGCGATTTCTGGCCAGTTTAAAAAGACGCCAGTTTTCGTCGCACCGATCATGCTTATAATTGCGGAAGGCCCTATCACGTCTCGTCATAGCCATCCGCACCCCCCTGGTGATCCATGGGGCAGGAGGCCGCTTCAGCCGAACCTCGCGCACTGGCGCATGCGCATCGAACAATTGCAGGATAACCTTATTGAGCTCAGAAACTTTATTGTCGATTGTTGATGCAGCATACGTAGGCGCCCAGTCAGCCGAAACGGCTTCCAGCTTCAATTTCCCAACATCCAGGCGAGCATAATTGCGAAGCTTTAACACCACTGGCTCTTGTTTGGGTACTTTGACACGATAAGACTTCCGACTTGATAACGTGCTCCAGGGAGGACGTGAGAATCACATCCAACCATGTGTCAGGTGTATCGGCATTATGGTGAGTAGCATTGAGTGGCAGGATAGAAAAGTCAGTGGCTTGGACGATCGAATTAAAATTCCGAGACCTAACATGATCTCTTAGAAGGTCGGTGTTAAAATCACCCATGACTATGTGATGGTACCAACAGGTTTTCAAGTATGGAGAAATAGTCAACCACTGGGGGACAATACACTACACCTACAATGACATTGACACCACGAATCTGGGCCTCAATAACCAGGTACTCCATTGACCCAGTATATGCAGATGGAGAGTTGTCAATAATCTTGTAGGGAATGTCGGACGGTTACTTTCAACCAGATTTTAAAGCATACAATTTCGAACAAGTTGGCATCAACGTTCAGCTATCGCGGTAAAACAGGAAAGCAGCCTTTTGAAGCATTAAATTTAAAATCTGCGATCATACGTAAGTATAAATGTTTGCCATCCATGGATGGACATTATTTTCTCGAAAATTACGTCTATAACAACAAATTCGTCCACTGTGGCACCGTGTATCAAATGTTTACCACCCGACGTTGAAATAAAAGGATTTAATAAATACTCTTCCAACTTCATCAAACACCTGAAAAGAAAACATGGACCTGACTGTGTTGAAGAATACAAATTATATTGCATAAAGAAGAAAAGAAAAATTCCACAACCATCAGTTCAAAATCGTCAAGTACCTACTTAAAATTAGCAACTCTTACTTTCAACTCAAAAAGAGTTTGATAGAGACAGTAAATTTTGTTTTACATGATGAATATGATGATGCCACTCAGTTGTGTAAAAGATCCACATTTCATTCAAATCTTAAAAATACTGCATGTCGATAGTTTTGGTTTGACTATTATGAGTCGTACAACTTTAACCCTTCGTATAAACCAACATTACGATGATCAAGTTAAAGTAATTAAAGAGTTAATGACCAGAGTTATTTTATCTTTGCTGCTGTATTTTTTTCACAATAAGTTGTCGTGACTGTTTTTGTTTGTGTTCTTTTATTAATTAAGCAGCATTTACTCGTAACATTGGAGAGAATTGTTTTCTACATGACTGATTTTGGCGATCTCACTGTTTTTTTTGTTAACAAAATGGGTCTTTAAGTGTTTACCTCAGCGCCATGCCCTTAGACAAAGAGTAGATTTTATTTTAAATAGGTATTTGCCTAGAAAGAAAATTATTTTGCTAAGCTAAGATAGGATGTTATTATGTTGATTTCAATAAATAATCTAAAAGAAAACCTTTGTTTCTCTCATTCATACAAACTTCCTGTAATCCTCAATGCAATATCAGCAAATCCTCAGTGCAAGTCCCTAGTTACATGGCTGAGACATGGCTATTTTTACGTCAAATTGACATTTAGGAGGATTTTTTTTGTACGATACGAACTTCTGTCTCAGTGGTAAAACGGAAACATTGTGGAGTAAGGGACAGGTGTATTCAAAAAAGGATTTTTATTTGTCGTAAGGGACGCACAACTTTGTCATTAAGAACCGTGTCCTAAATCCAGTTACATGATCTAAAAGAGCTTAAAAAGCTGTAAATAAATCACTGACAAGCATATTATTGTGTTAAGGAACAAAAAAGTATAGTACTATTTTTTTCTCGAATCAAAACAGTTTTTTGGCTTTCCTGAAAACTGACTATTTGGCCCTTACGCCTCCGGTAGTCGATATGTAATGGTAATTCACCGTTTCACTTTATTACATTACAAGAAATCTGATGTAATCGTGTAATCAGGAATCGATTACTAAATGCCCATCTCTGTATGAAATACACCAGGAAAAAAACGCCCTCACATGAAAACTGTATCAAACTTAGACAGCTTTGACATTGATGCTATACGAAAACACAAAGTCAATATGCGTAATTTGAAGAATAAACTACTTTTACTTTCTTAACGTTTTCGTAAAAGTTTTATCTCTCATAAATATATCGGTACGCATAATCGAGGTTTATTCGAGTTTCTACCCGACTGCGCCAGAAAGAGGGTTATGTTTTTCGAGAGTATGTAAGTATGTATAAATCTTTGGCAAGCTCTGCGGCCTGAACGGCTCAACGGATTTTAGGCGCCAAATTATAAATTATGTCTGATACCTTATATAAACCTTAATTAATGAAATTATCGCCGGCCTATCTTAAATTTAACTCTGGTTACGGCCCTGCGTAGCTCTCGCGAAACCCTCAGACATATTGCTTTCAAATGGGTATGAATTTTAAAATAACAAAAATTTACGCTCATTGTTAATAGAGCGTTCTGATATTGCTGCATGGAGGCACAAGTTCCTCCGAAAAATTGCCACCAGTTTGCAAAATTCTTGTCGTCTTCTAAGAAATGCTCAATTTGACGATTGTCATCTTCACTACCAATAGGTAAGTTTATGGGTAGTCGCATTGGAGTCTTTCTTGTCTTTAAGATATCTGCTTCATTTTGAGTCCTTATTCATGACAGACGTGACGTTTCTCAAGCACTCTTTTGAGTTTATGTGAAATAAAATTATTTTGAGTTTGAGTTTAGAATTTGATTGTTTTGCTCTAAAATTGTATTTAGTATTTTCATACTATTATATTCGTAACCTGAAAATTATATCAAAAATAATTCAACGATGCGACGAATGTAATCTACTAATAAATAATATTTGTACTAGTAAAAGTAAATCAGTTGAAAGAAAAGTAAATAAATTTGTTTTTGAGTGCGTCATGGTGCAAAATGTATTAAGGATGCTGTAACAGAAAATACTCGTAGTGGTGCTCTGTGGTGGTTTCTACTTTAGCGGTCACGGATTTCAATGAAGTGCACGTAACTGTACAGTTGATACAGCGAGATTGTTCGTCTTGATACAGATCGGGCATTGCAATTCCTGACAGTGATATTGTTTGCTTGCCGTGTAATAAATGGATATTTTTATTAAAATCTGTGTTGATTTATTTAAGGAAATAATAGCAAAATACTTCGGTATCGTAAACTTTAATAAATTCAAACAACAACAAAATGCACATAACAAAATATCGTTAGCAAAAACACGTCGAACTTCCATTTCCAATTTTTAGCAAAAACTGAAAGCCATCGCTATTATCATCAAAAGGAATATGCATGCATTTTAATGAAGAAATACGTATTACATACTTTAATTTTAGTTTGTTGAATTTATCTATTCATTTATTTAACGTGTAGTCATTTTATTTATCAAGATTTTACAAAAAATACTGTTTTAGCCGTCTATTTAACAAAAACAATGATCATACTTTAGATGTTGCTATTGAACTTTTAGATTCTACTTATTAATTTATTATTATGAGCTTTTGGGAAAAAAATACACTAAAGGTTGACACTTAAACAATGATAATGACAGAGGAACGAAATTGATTTATGCAGTCTACGTCAGTCAGATGATGTGTCGGTCTTGCAACGTCGCTAACATAAAGGTGCATTATACTTTATACTGGAATAGTGCCCTAATGAACCCTATATATGTGTTTAATGTTTCATCAAACTGCACTGAAAAAAAATCGTTTTTTTGAGAAGTTTACTGATTTTTTTTTTTTTTCATAATTATTCGAGATGCATTTTATTGACATGGGTCTATAACTTTTGTAAGCTATTAAAAATCCTTTCATATGCATTTGTATTTTATTTTAAAACTTTTTTTAAAATTCTGTTTTGTACTAAAAATGACTATAGTAGCATGATCTATTTTTTTCCAAGTCAAGTAGTTACGTAAACACCAAGTTCGTTTGGATAAAATAGAGGGCCTCGGAGCCAGCTTATAAGCAAATGATCCACGTACTGTTGGCCGACAGCCTAACAGACGACATGGCTCAAATGGAGAGACTGAGACTCGCCCAGCACCGCCCCCCATGACTTCAATGGAATAACATACTTTTTTGCTGGTAGTTAACGTGTTAACCTCTTCCACCGCAGATTCTATTGCAGTTTTTTCGGGACGAATACTTATCTTTGGCGGCATCTATATGAAAAAAAACAAAACAACTTTTGAGAAACTACAGCATGCAGCAGTAATGAATCGGACAGGCATCGACGCATTGAATCGGACGTCCGTTTCAACGCGTCGTTACTTGTCCGATTCATTTCATTGCAAACATAACCTACAAGTATTATGCCCAAATTAAAATACTTCAAGTAATGTTAAAATTATAACTCACCATTCCGTATCTTTTTGACTTTGTATAGCAAAATATATATTTTGCCGTCACAATTGTACCTTTTGTTATGATCAAAATGAAAATCAGTTCGCAAATAACCGTTTTTTTTACTCCACTCGTGCACTTCAACAACTTGCGAAATAGCAAACAGAGTAATGGCCGCCGCCGCCAGAACCTGTCACCACTGTGGGTTTATCTATGGACATCAGTGTTGCCAACAACCAAAAAACATGAATGGTTTCGTTCGGATATTTTAAAGATATTGATAGTGTCAGCATAACGCGTCCGTTTCATTGCGTATTCCCCTACAGTAGCTTTTCAGTGTAGCGACTAGCCTAGTAGTACCTTCATTCACGATTGCATTGATTATGTGGGTTAAGCAATTTGGCGGCTTTAAATAGTTGTGAACTGAGCGTTTCCATGCTCCTGTGGATACGTTAAATCGTTGATCCCACTTTTCGTCTACTTTTAGTACTACTAACAGTCAACTCGCCCACTAAATTGACGAAACTCCATCGAAATAAATGTCTGTATCTTAGTCCATCAAAGCCTAGTTTCTTTTTTAGGTTGGAAGGTCAAAAGCAGTTACATTTTCAAAAACTATTGCCTACGCCAATAGTGGCAATTAGGTAGCATATGGGCCCGGGATCCTTTATGATGAAGTTGGGATATCGTTAAGATAACGAAGGCTTATAGGTAGATGAATATGACATTACATGGTTAAAGACATTCCTTCTATAATACATACCAATATTAAGTAAATTAGAAACCCAAAGTAGTATAAAATACAATTTAAATAACGGGTTACCGGAATAACGATTAACGTTAACTTCCGTTAAAGGTTTCCAAATATAACGCTTTAACGTTTAACGAAGTTACTTTTTATTTAACGGATTAGCGGTTAACAAAGTTATCTTTTTGATTAACGGTGCCCAGCTCTGGTAATACCTACCATTCTAACACCGTCAAAGAACTGAAGCATAAATCCTCTTAGTAAAGAAGTAAAAATACAACGATGTTTGACATTAACATTAATATTAGCTTCAAAGTATACTTATTCAGTGTTCGCCATTTCAACTTGTAAACCAAAACTGTCTCCTTCTAATCATAAATCATAATCACCATTTCTAAATATATTCTTGTAATATTGAAAAATTTAAGAAATTTAGTAAATGAAATTTGTTTTAAAATTGCTTTCTTGGGGTTAGATATGAGGATATCACGTATCATTTGTGGTATATTGTACAAAAAAATTAGCCATATCGTAACTGGAGGAGCCCAAACATGCTATATTTTGAAATTATTTTTTATTATAATGAAAAACATAACGGCTGAAATGTAATGATGTAGTTTTATAGGGTTCCATACCCAAAGGGTAAAAACGGGACCCTATTACTAAGACTTCGCTGTCTGTCCGTTCGTCCGTCTGTCACCAGCCTGTATCTCAAGAACCGTAATAGTCTAGAGTTGAAATTTTCACAGATTGTGTATTTCTGTTACCGCTATAACAACAAATACTAAAAACAAAATAATAATAATAATTAAGAGGGGCTCCCATACAAAAAACGTGATATTTTAGCCCTTTTTCATGGCTACCACTCGCCGAGCTAGATCTCAAGAACCGTTATAGCTAAACAGTTGAAATTTGCACAGCTCATGTATTTTTATTGTGGCTACAACAAAAAATACTAAAATCAAAATAATAATAATAATTAAGGGGGGCTCCCATACAACAGAGAAGTTGTTGTTGTTTTTTTTTCTGGTACGGAACCCTTCGTGCGCGAGTCCGACTCGCACTTGGCCGGTTTTTTTATTTTAGAATCACCTCAAAAAAACCTTTCATATGATACCACACACCATAGGTTTCTGAAAAAAAAAGTGCCATACAAAAAAAAAGAAAGACGCGCCGACGATTAGAGTAAGGATCTTTTTATTTCATAAGTTGAAATGACGAGAACTGACATAAGTATATTTGCAAGCTAATATTAATGTAAATGTAATTTTATTTTGATTTATTTATGTTAAAGATGCAGATAACAAGCGGCGAAAAAGGAACATTGGTGACGACGTGTGCTATTGTATGCGCGTCACGGCAAGCTTTACCTCCCGTGCTTGTCTTCCCGAGAAAAAAATTACAAGGATTACATGTTGAACGGTGCACCTTTGGACTGGCTGCCCCCAGAGTGGATGATCGCAGAGCTATTTGTCCAAGTGATGCAGCATTTTATAAAATATACATGTGCGTCTAAAGAAAACCCCGCATTATTAATCATAGACAACCATGAGTCCCATTTAAGAATTGAGGCTTTAGATTTTGCCAAAAAATCTGGGATCTGTATTCTTACTCTGCACCCACACACAACAGCTAAAATGCAGCCACTTAATGTAGGCTTAAACGGACCATTTAAAACCTATTATAACGGTGCCGCAGATTCGTGGTTGCGACGAAACCCTGGCAAACAAATGACAATCTACAAAGTTGCCGACTGCATGGGTCAAGCATACCCAAAGGCAATGACGCCATTGAATATAGCAGCAGCGTTCAAAACATGTGGAATCTTTCCACACAACGCAGACATTTTTGAAGACGTCGACTTTATGCCATCAGAAGTTACTAACAGAGAGCAGCCTGGAGCTTTCTCGGGATTGCCTACACCGGATTCCTCAGTAATCGCTGACAGAGGTCAGCCTGGACCATCCTCAAGATCGTCCACCACAGCTGCCAAAGTAATCACCAACAGGGAACAGCCTGAACCATCCTCAAGATCGTCCACCACAGGTGCCATAGTATTCACAAACTGGGAACGGCTTGGGCCATCCTCAAGCTCGTCCACCACAGCTGCGAAAGCAATCACCAACTAGGAACGGCCTGGACCATCCCCAAGCTCGTTCACCACAGCTGCCAAAGTAATCTCCAACAGGGAACAGCCTGAACCATCCTCAAGATCGTCCACCACAGGTGCCATAGTACTCACAAACTGGGAACGGCTTGGGCCATCCTCAAGCTCGTCCACCACAGCTGCCAAAGCAATCACCAACTGGGAACAGCTTGGACCATCCACAGAATTGCATACATCTGCTTTCTCTGACCATCTGCGCTGCGAGTCAATATCTCCTGGCAGTCCCTCGTCGGATATAACGTACGTTGAAAGTCCTCAATCATCACGAGCTGGAAATTCTCCACCGCCACAAGCTGAAAGTCCATCCATAATAGAAACAGATGGGCTTTTTGCTGAATCCATTTTGCATGATGCTTTCTTACCTTCACAGGACTTAAATTTGCTTACTCTAAGAGAAACAACTACGCCCTTTGTTACCAAAGAAAAAGTCAAATCACCCAAAGAAATAACACCGCCTTCTATTACCGAAAAAAGGGTCAAATCACCCAATGTACTTACTATTAGGGAAATGACGCAGCCTTCCGATACTCTTGGTGCCGCAAGCACCTCTTCTGGTACCCTAGCGAAATTCAAGTCACCCAAAGATTTTATGCCACCTTTAAAAGCTGGCCCACGAACTGGAGGGCGCAAGCCAAGGAAGTTGAGTAGAAGCATGAATGCAACAGACACGCCTGAAAAAAAGGAAATCTCTGAAGAACGGAACAAAGCTAAAGCCAGAAAATCCGCAAGCACGTAAATAAAGCGGACAGTTCTGAGTGACAAAAAAGAAAAGAAAAAAACGCAAAAAGACTAAACTTCACGTCAAACAATCAGATGAAGATACTAGCGAAGAAGAAGTAGATAAGGTGTTATGCCAAAGTGAAACAGAATATACTGACTTGGATGAAGAAGATGAAAACTACAAAGAGAATTTACCATTAGTGAAAGAAAATTCCAAACGAATTAATCGGAAACCCAAAGAAGGCGATTACGTTTTGGTTGGTTTAGAAACTAAAAAACTTGAAATATGCTACGTCGCGTTGATTACTGAAAAAGTTAACACATATGTTGTTTCTTTCATGAAAATGAAAAACAATACTGAAATAAAAAAAAAATATGCCTCTGGAGCCGGATCTTTCAGACATAAGACCGACGGATATAAAGATGATTTTGCCTGAACCAACAATTACTGGCACCAAAAACCGAAATTCCTTCTATGTTTTCCCAGTTCGTGTGTCACCGAAGCTAAATTTGCGTTAGTTCTGAATGTTAATAATAATGATGGTTGTAATATTCGTAATAATCAGACTGCAGATCGTATGTACGTTTATTCGCGTTTTTGTTTATTTTATGAATGTTCATATCAAAGTCTGATTAATAGGTTTTAAATTAGGTAAGGACACCTATGCCAAATAATAATGATGATTGTGATATTCGTAACAATGAGACTGCAGGTCGTATGTACCGTACACACAGCTTAGATTTTTAAGATGAGAAGATTATTAGATTTTTGGAGTGATATACCCGCTTTTTGTTCTGAAGTTGTATTATTTTGAATTTGGCTGCAATCGTTAAGCCAAGTTAGAGGCCTTTGAGCGGCTTGCGAACTTCTAACAGTCAAGTTGCCCACTCACTTGACAAAGGGGGGTCGAAGTTGCACCACGTCCGTAGGGAGTACCCACCGTTACCCTACACGTGACCACTGGGTGGTGCTAAAAGTGCAACAAAAACTGGCAACCGTACTTGTCTTCTCGAAAATCTCACAGTTCGTAAATAAATGCCATACGATAAAAAAAAAATCTAAAGGTTGATTTAAATGGAAAAAATATTGAAACCTCTATGTCGTTTTTAAAAGCAAATCCATAGATACCCCACACGCCTATATAGTAACATTAAACTTTTTTGCATACAGGCATGTATGGAGTGCCAAATTTTACCTCAGATTCGGATTAAGAGACCTCTCGACCGCTCAGATATCGATTTTGAACGAAATCGGGACGGAAATGAAGGAAATCAATATGGCCGTTACTTTATTCAAAGTTTAGGTACCTCGGATTCCTATTAAGAGTCCTTTCGGACGCTCAAATATCGATTTATGTCAAAATCGTATCGGACGGCACTGATTAATAAAACCACTTACAATACATTGACTCAAAAAAGGTCGTATCTTCATAGGGAACTCACGGCACTTCATGCACCTTTAGACCTTATAAGGAACTTACATGCCAAATTTGGTATCTCTCGAACCAGCAGTTTGAGCTGTGCGCTGATATGTCACTCACTCAGTCAGTCAGTTTCTTCTTGCAATTTGGCACCTACTTTTAAGTTTTCATGCCCGCAATATTAAATTTCAAAATCAATGCCATTTTCGAAATTAAAGACCCAAAAAATCATAAAAATCACACCCATATTAATATTTAGACATTCCAACCCCCTCGGACCCCAACCGAGGGGATGGTATTTCACGTCCTCCACACGGTATTTTAAAATCATTGTTGTTTTCGTAATCAGCGACCCGATAAACCATAGAAACAACACCCATATCGATTTTCAGAATTTGTCACCAGATTTCCCCCTTTTAGGGGTTGATTTCTCAAAAAACCTGAAACACATGTTTACTCATTTATCGTTAGAAATACTCCTGTGAAGTTTCGAATAAAATAATCCAACTAATCTTGATTCCCCTTACAAACTTCGGACCCCCATTTCACCCCCTTAGGGGTTGAATTTTGAAAAATCCTTTCTTAATGCACCTTAAGACCTTATATGGAACCTACATACTAAATTTGGAAACTCTAGAACCAGCAGTGCGTTGATATGTCGTTCACTCAGTCAGTCAGTTATTTCTTGAAATTTGGCACAAACTTTCAAAAGTTTGCATGTCCACAATATTAAATTTCAAAACCGATGATGATTTGTAATTAACGTCCCAAAAAACCATAAAAACGACACCCATATTATTATTTAGACATTTCATCCCCCTCGCACCCCAAAAGGGGGGATTGTATTTCACGTCCTCCGGTGAGATTTTAAAATCATTGTTGTTTTCGTTATCAGCGACCCGGTATATCATAAAAACAATACCCATGTCGATTTTCAGAATTTGTCACCACCTTTCCCCCGTTTAGGGGTTGATTTCTCAAAAAACCTGATACACGTATTTACTCATTTATCGTTAGAAATACTCTTGTGAAGTTTCGAATAAAATAGTCCAACTAATCTTGTTTCCCCATACAAACTTCGGAACCCCATTTCACCCCCTTCGGGGTTGAATTTTGAAAAATCCTTTCTTAGTGCACCCCTAGACCTTATAAGGAACCTACGTGCCAAATTTGGAATCTCTAGGACCAGCGGTTTGGGCTGTGCGTTGATATGTCAGTCAGTCAGTTTCTTCTTTTATATATTTAGATTAATTGACGAATTGACATGTGTAAATGTAATTGGTACGATCATATACCAAACTGACTCATCAGTTACTTCACTCAGTACGGATTGTAGAGCCTATAATCTATTAAACAAGTACCCAGACCTATTAAAGCCATTGTCATTTATTGAGGAACCTAAACACTCTACGTATCATTACATAGAGACGACAGGACCTCCGATACATCAAAGAACTAAATAGACCACTGCCTCCCGATAGGTATGAGAAAGCGAAAAAGGATTTTCTAACTATGCTCGAGATGGGTATTTGCAGATCATCCAAGAGTCGGTGGTCTTTTGCATATAGTTCCTAAGAAAGATGGAGAGATACGACCATGCGGTGATTACAGAGCTCTAAACGCTGTTACGAAGCCGGATCGCTACCCTATTGCGAGGGTACATGACTTCACCTACCTACTTGCAGGTAAGTCCATATTTTCTTGTGTGGATATTCGTAGAGCTTATCACAACATAATGGTACATCCGGACGATGTCGAGAAAACTGCGATAACGACACCTTTTGGTTTGTACGAATTTCCTAGAATAAGTTTTAGACTGAGAAACGCTTGCCAGATCTTTCAGCGGTTTATGAACAATACCGTTTTACGAGATTTTGATTTTGTGTATTTGTTACTTAGATGACATACTTGTTGCTTCTCTCTCAGAGGAAGAACAAGACGGTCATATCGATCAATTGTTTAAACGACTTAGTGAATTTGGCATTAGCATCAACCAAGAGAAATGTTCTTTTAAACAAAAGAAATTAGAATTCCTAGGTTTTGAGGTATCAACCGAAGGTTTCAAACCCCTAAGAAATTAGGTCTTTTGGGAGGGACGACTATAGGAACAGTATATGTGTTGTCAGCTTTCCGCGCGCCTCAGGAAGGTCCGACGCGTGGCCCGCTACTTTAGGCTTGAAACAGTGCTCGACTGACGGTCAGCGCTGACTGTCGGTCGGCGTAGCTATATCTATGCAAGTCTTAGAACGCGCACACAGCTTCGCTGACGGTACGCGCGCACGGTCGGTCGAGCCGTCGGTCCGGCTCGTCGGTCGACCGACGAGCTATGAGATCCTACGGATGCGTTCAGTGCAAAGAGTACATTATATATACTGAGAATAGAGTAATCAGTCGTCAGTACTGACTAACGATATCTAGTGGTTTACGATGGCATGTTGTGAGTTAGCCCACACACGCACGCTCGCGACATCTAGTGGTTTTTTAAGTACCCCCCCTCGCTACGGCCCCTCGAATGGATGGTATAAGAGAAAAACTTAAGTAAAAGCCTCATTTGTAAGTAGTCGTGACCTGTAGAAATAGAATTTACATTAATAATATGTAGTTAACACCAACAAATGTCTATTCGAACAGACCACAGCTACCTACAGGCCTTACTTAAGTTTTTCACATATAATGCGTATACGGGTAAAGTAAATTAAAGAATTTCTTAAGGAAAATTTGTTTTTATTGGTATTCCGCTTTTATCTTCAAATGGAGCTTCCATTTTTGGAAATTAAATAAATCATCAGAAAAAGTCAGCTGTGTCTTCAGACTCCTTAGGCAGTATTCCTTTGTCTGAAATATAAAAATAAGCGTAGGTACACTCAGCTGCTAAGAAACGAGACTACCCCCTGCATACAAGTCTGTACCCTTCCTGCTCTGGCCTCATCTAACAGCGCCCTTAAAGGCTACCATACATGACCAGTTTTGCCTTCAGTTCTAACTGACCGGATACAAATCCGCACCGTGTATGTGCAATTCGGCCATAAGGTATACTCGCATCAGGCCGCCGGAACGACTGATCGAATTTCAAAAGATTTGCCTGACCGGATGGACTGATCGGACCGTATGTAGGCGCAATCCGGTCGATCGCTTCAGTCAACGCTCGAACGCCACGTTAAGCGCACGCGTCGATCGTGTATTTTTGAGTCAATTAATTAATTTTAACGATAAAGAGAATGGTTTCGTGGTCGAAAGAGTTTCTTTTAGAGTTTATAGAACTTTTTAAAGAACAGGAACCACTATGGTTCATAAAATCGAAAGATTACAACAAACAAAAACGAAACCAATGTTATGACTTGTTGTTGGAAAAAAATAAAAAGCATTGATCCGAATGCAAGTCGTGATACGATTACAAAAAAAATAAACAATTTGAGAAGTTCGTTTCGAAAGGAATATAAAAAAGTAACGGCGAGTAAAGTATCAGGAGCAGCCGCGGATCAAATTTATAAAACTAAACTATGGTACTATGAAGAATTACTATTTTTAAGGGACCAAGAGGAAGCACTTGACTCGACCTCGAGCATTAATGATATGACAGTAAGTACAACACATTTTTTTTAATTTAATAATTGATATACATAACTTATATTATTATAGTTTAATTTATTTAGTATAAATCTTTCTTGCCACGGGACTTGGCCAGCATTATTAAAATAATCAACAAACATGTTTCTTATGCGAGATGCTGTTTGATTTATATTGCCACGCTGGTTGTGTTGCAAAGACATGTCGTCTCTTGTTTGTAGGCCTGTCGTTATTTCTCCAGTATCTATATCTTCTACATCGTAACTTTCAGGAGGAGAATAAGTGCTAGGAGTTAAGTGTCGCAGATAATTGTGTAAGGCACAGCAAGCTAACACAATTGGTTTATTGTTTTCAATATCAACTATAATTTTACTTTCCAGCACTTTGAATCTGTTTACCAATATCCCGAATACATTTTCAATTATGCGCCTGGCACGTGAAAGTCTGTAATTATAAATACGTCTTTTCACATTCAGTAAGTTCTGTCTGAATGGCTTCATAAATTCTGGAGTCAAAGAAAAAGCCTCATCTCCAATAAAAACGTAAGGCAATACGCATCCATTTACTTCAGATGGGTTCGGCAGTTTTAAAGTCTTCTCATGCAATTTTCTATAGATGACACTGGACTGAAATACTCCCCCATCTGATACGCGGCCATTGATTCCATAAGAAAAATAAATAAATTCGTAGTTGGAGTTAGCAATTCCTAGCAAAACTTGACTGTCAAACCCCTTGTAGTTGCGAAAATAAGAGCCAGCGCCAGGGGGAGGTTTTATAGCCACATGTTTTCCGTCTGTTGCCCCCAAACAGTGAGGAAAGTTCCATCTCTGCTCGAAACCTCTTGCTATATTCAGCCAGTCTTGTTCGTCTTGTGGAAACTGAAAAAAATAACTAATACGTTGAAATTTATTTACTTATTTCTATTGTTTTAGGATACTACTTCTACAGACGAAATTCCAGACTATTCTCCAGGAACACCAATGTCCACTGCTACTACTGCTACTAGTTCCACGAGTAAAAGTTTTAAAAGGAAACAGTCTAGCAACTCTACGGATGGATTACTTCATGTAATTGAAAATAGGTTGTCAGGTATTCGACAAGAAGATGAATATGATGCGATTGGGAAAGTGTTTGCGGCAAAACTGCGTACTTTGGAAACACAACAAAAAATATTTGCAGAAAAAATAATTTCGGATACGTTGTTTGAAGCCCAACCCAACCTTACGAAGTTTTCTAGATTGGATAACACTCAACTTTACAGCACTCCGCAAAATCAAAATACTAGCCAAGGCCAGCCATTTATCGAATATTCACCAACTAATTCATACTTCCAACAGCAAAACTTAAGTACGCCTGTGACGTCTGTTTACAGGACACCAGCCAATAGAGCTCAAAATGTGGTTAGTGGTACCGCAAATCAACTTATTTTTAGTGTACAACCGGAGCAGACACAAAATTTCTAGTTTTCCGAGGAGGTGTCCGACGTAAATACTGTCTAATTTCTTAATTTAGGTATAATAATAATAATAATAATAACCGTTTATTTCGGATAACTAAGATCCATAGATGCCACACAATAATACAAAAATAAAATAAAACTAAAAACTAAGAGTAATTTAAAATAACAAACAAACTACCTACTTATCGTATGTCACAAAACCCCTGTGACTCTGTGCCCAACATTTTTGAATGTGACAGTCACTCATTCTGTCCGCTATCACTCTCAAAATACTGTTGCGACTACCCCTCAGTCGCTGCTGCAGCGACGCGTACTTTTTGCGCATGATAGCGTGAAAGCCGTCGACGCGCGCGCTCACGAACATACCTGAAGCGCTGCATCTCCAGGGTAGTCCCATCAGCATTCTGAAGGAGTTATGGCGCTGTAAGCTCGTTGCGTAAATCGAACCCATAAGCTACCCGTATAAAACGTTTGGCAAAATGCTTTGAATAACGTGATTTTGACATCACGTGTACAACGGGAAAACCTACGGGCCAGCATGTTGCTTCTTACAGCCAGCGCCCTACGCTCCCTCTCAATATCTGGGTCATCAGATAGGCCCTCCGTTATGACATGCCCCAAGTACTTAAATTGCTTAACCATGCTCAGCTCAGAACCATTCAATACAACTGGAGGGATATTTGTAGGTTGGAATTTTCGTTCAGTTTTAAAAACCATCACCTCGCTCTTTTTACAGTTGTACTGGAGGCCATGCGCATGAGCATAGTTTTCGCAAGTGCGCACAAGTTCACGCAACGCGCCGATTGACGGGCTCAGCAGCACCATGTCGTCTGCATAACTAAGATTGTTGACACAGGTACCGTCAATATGACATCCGGCATACATGCTACTGAGCTCGACAATCAGCTCATTAATATACAAATTAAATAACTTTGGCGATGTTAAACCGCCCTGTCTTACACCACACTCTAATTTGTAATCACCCGACAGCACACCCGCCCATTTAACCTGGTTCAATTGGTTATTGTACCAATACTGAAACAGCCGGACGCACTCCACGGGCACACCTGCATCCACCAGCTTTTTCCACAGTAGTTCGTAAATAACACGATCGAAAGCTTTCGAAAGGTCTAAAAAACAAGCGTACACAGGAGTTTTGCGCTCTGTGTAATATGCGACCGTGTGTTTTAAACATACTATAGCACTCTCTGTTGATTCGCGCGCTCTGAACCCAAACTGTGCGTCATGTAGATTCAAGTGCGCCTCGAGACGCGCGTCCAGCAGGCTATCCAGTACCTTCGCCAGCACTGTTGCCAACGAGATTGGCCTATAGTTCGATATATCCGACATGTCACCTGTTTTATTTTTTACAATCGGCACTACCAATGTTTTCATTAGGGGCTCCGGTAGATAAGAATGCCTGAGACATAAGTTATAAAACATTGCCAACACGCGCGGTAAGTGAACACCAGCATATTTTAAGTGTTCGATGCTGAGTCCGTCATGGCCAGGGGATTTACCACGCTGCATACTACGTATGACTTTGTCAATCTCACGAGCCGAAAAATTCGTAGTGAGATCCATACCGTACTCAGCATCACCATTCCCTATGTTTGGCGCGTCAGTAGATGAAACAAGCAATGGGCTCACGGTGAAATATTCTTTAAAGGATTCCGCTATTAACTTAGGATCCCCAACTCCATTTACGCTCATAGGTAGACCAGACTTAATATTCAGACTGTCTTTGTCCAAAAACTTTTAAAATTTTTCGAGGCATGTTCGGCTGCTAGCTTATCCATCCTAATCTGGTCCTCGTTATCTTGGCACCATTTTAGTCTGGATTTGAAGATTTTCCTACTTTCGTACATGTCAAGATATAATGGTCCAGAGGATGGTTTACCCATATTTGACCAAATTTTAAATTTAAATCTGGCCTCCCCATGCGCCCCCGCGACATGCTTGTTCCAGCCCAACACATACCCCCCCTTCCGCCGTGCGATGAGTTTACGTTTACAGGTAGCTATGGAAGCCTCCGTCAATATCGTAACAATCCTATCATGCAGACCGTCCAAGTACTGCCTGTGCTCCTTATTTGAACACATATAATCACAACAAGCTCTTAATTCAGCTGGAAAATCAACATCACTTAGTTTGTCGTGACACAGTAGTGAATAATCTCCTACATGTTCTGGTCTACGGTCTCCCCAAGCTACGTTTTGTAAACGTGAGTTACTATAAAGGGTGCTGCCATGATGCGTGTGACTGAGCTGGTTCAAATTACATTCGAGAGCAAGCGGGAAATGGTCAGACCAGAACACGTCATACATAACCTGCACGTCACACACTGTGTCGTATGCAGCCTTGGTCGTAAGACAGTGGTCCAACCATCTCCTACTACCATGAGCTTCACTTATATAAGTGAAAGTATTTGAGCTGAGGCCTAATTTATCAACATCAGTACAGTACCAGTCAAGATCATGACAGAATTTAGACATTTCAACAAAAAATAACTGATTTGGATGCGCGTTAAAATCGCCTAACATAAAGGCAGCTTGTACATCACTATTATCATTTATTATGGCGCTTAACTCACTAAGACATACCGAAAAGTCAGAGAGATTATCCAAAGAATCCGTAGGCATGTAAATACTAAACACTAATATTGCACTTTCACTATCACGCACCTTTACCTTAACACCTACGATACGCGCACTGTTACATTGCACTACCGTGACCGAGTGGAATGCGCTTTTCCGCCATAACAGAGCTACTCCGCCATGGGGCCTGCCAATCAGCGGGCCGTTGGAAATATCCACCGCCGACTTTGCCGTGTATCCGAACTCATTACTCACAGTCCCCAGTAGAGGAATGTCAAATGGTAAAATCCAGGTCTCCTGTAAGGCCAGGATATCCGCAGTTCCACAAAGCTGTCTCACTCCTTCGATCGAGCGTTTAAAAGACTTACAATTGTAGCTAATGAGCTTAGTTATTGCTTTATTTGTAGCCATTACGAGTTACTATTAGCCCTGTATTCATTCTCGAACTGAGTAACATTAACGAAACGCCTAAACGATATTCCGTCGGGCCAGAAACTGTCATCCAGATACACATCCAACTTATGCTTTGCTACGAAAACCTTGTAGGTGTTGTAGGTTCTTTCTCTAGCACGTTTTATCTTTAACAAAGTAACTATATCCTTTGTCTTCTCAAATATGTAGTCACGAATATCGTCCTCCGATGCCTCTTTGTGTACATCTGATATATACAGTGGTACTTTAGAATCCGCAGCTCTAAACTTATTATTTGACGGCGGCGCGGCCTTACCTTTACTGCTAATAAACATATTTCTTAAACGATGGCGCTGCGCCTTTAAATAGTCCTCGTTTGAGCGATTAGCTAACTGGGATGTATTACTAGGTTTGGCGGCAACATCTGCATATGTAAGATTAGCTGTATATGCAACCGAGTTCACAGGGTTATTCTTATTATTATCAGGCATAACCCTCGGCATTATAGTACTATTTACTATATTAGACTCCGTCGGCACCGGCAGAGGCGGCAGCTGGTTAGGAACGTCCAGCTGATCGCGCGCAGAATCATTACTTAAGGTCTGATTTTGTATTTTATTGTTATCAGGCGCAGTTAAGTTGCACGTATGCGCCAAGCCACTCGATTGTGCCGGTAAACCTTCTGCACTCAATCGCCGGTCAGTTGTGTTATTTTGTTCGGGCGATGACGTCACGCTGCAATTGTACGCCAACCCGTACGGGCCACTATCTAAGCAGGCACCTCTCACTTTGTTTACATTAAAATTGGCGTTAACTAGCGAAGCATATTTATTTTGGTGCCATTCTGTTTGAAGTCTGTCTACGTGCTCCATTGTGGCATAATTATTTCTGATATAATTAACTTCCGATTGCAACACGGATAAGTCTTTTAAGAGCCTCGTAACATCAATATAATCCCAGGTAACCGGAGGTAGTCTATGAAGGTCTTTAGCTACAAATATCGGAAGCTCCTCCGGGTTTACATCTCGAAATAGCCTTAGCATATCCTCCAAATCTCTGAGATCCTTTCCGTCTCCTCTCCTCGAAACGTAACGCTTTCCCGAGTTCACCGATTCAAATAATAACGACTTTGCCTTATCAATTTCTTCTGTCTTAAAATTCGATTTGCATATTCTAATGATACTATCATTATCCATAACGCCCAGCTTATTCTGCATAAATGCTAAAACTTCACAAATTACAATATTACAATCTGAACACTTCACTGTTGTCGACGACATCGTGACAGCGATGCAACACGAGCCACTCACGCGCGCACCGTATGACGTTCGTGCGACGACTGAATATAAAAAAATATACAATTGGTTTTACTTCTTACCTTATAGTAATCCTTTAGTGCATCCAATATTGCAGCGCAAGTCTCTGGAATTATTCTGCCCAGTGCTTGGGGTGATATGAGCGTAGAATATTTTAGGTCTTCGTAGTTCCTCCCAGTAGCCAAAAATCTTAGTGTCGCACTAAGTCGCTCATGAGGCGATATAGATTCCCGCATGTTTGTGCTTCTCTTTTCTATCATAGGTGTTACTAACTTCAATAAATTTAAATACACAACTTCGGTCATACGTAGGTAGTTAAACCAATCCCTCAGACACAATCTCAGTTCCTCTAAAAGGTTCGTATGGGAATATTGGTTTCTTTTTTGAAGCCATTCTTTACTCCACATTGACCTCTTTTTTCTTTTTTTTTAGCTAGTAACGCTATGGCAGCGTAACAATATTTCTGCTTCATCCATAGCTAAACACGTCCGCTGCCGCACTCGCCACACACGTCCTAACAGTTCAAACGTTACAGCAGAACTGAGTGGATTTCGCCATGTATGGCCGCTCGATTCGGTCAGGCCAAACTGAATCAGTTTTGCCTGATCCGAACGGCCTTTCCATGTATGGTAGCCTTAAGGCAGTGGAAAATACGATATTTGTGAAGGAATTAAAACGTTACTTTTTCGCTGTATTGTACCTGTATTTGTAAGTATCAGCATCATTATATCAGCAGAAGAACATCCACTGCTTGTAGTATTTTTTCTTGGATAAAATAGATTTTTGTTTTTTTTTTTTTATAATCTATTTCCTATTTATATTAAACCCATAAATGGCGACTTATACAAGGCGACATATTCAGATGGTGGAGGGTTAAGCCCCCCCCCCCCCCCACCACGACCGGTTTCCCGTGTAGCAACGGACTCGGACGGTATTTCTCTATATCCAGGATTTTCTTAATAGAGGTTCATTAGATGTTACCATTTGGCTATCTCATTCCGTGCACTTGAGGTCCTTCATTGTTAAAATATTTAGTATGTACCTTTTATTAGATGTAGAGGGTCAGAGGGGAATTATTTTACTTCATTTACCTCGAACATTTCAGCAGCATGAAATTGTCCTTTTCTTATGTAGAGTGCTTTTGTTATAATATGTTTTTATTTTTTGGCCATAGGCTCTGCAGTATGGGTCTGATATATACCTATAAATAATACCATTGCAATTAATTTAAATATCTGAAAGTTCATTCCGCAGTTCCAATTTATATTGATGAAAATTATGGAGTTAAAATGATGTTTTGTTCATATACATATTTTCCTTCCAACTCTATTATTATGTAAACAAAGTCAAACACAATGAAAACATTCAAACTTGGCAGTCATTTTTTGCAACGAGCAACCTTTTAAAGGAGTTTTTGTATCGGAGCTCCCATAAATATTTATTTTGTTTTGTTTTTAGTGTTTGTTGTTATAGTGGCAACAGAAATACGTCATCTATGAAAATTTCAACTGTTACAATAGACGGACAGACAGACGGACGGACGGACAACGGAGTCTTAGTAATAAGGTCCCGTTTTACCCTTTGGGTACGGAACTCTAAGAAGAACTTGGTACTACACAGTTCAGGAATCGAACGGTCTTTTATTGAAGAAATAAAACTTATAGTATTTCTATGAGCATGTTATTCATTTTAGTAAACATACTAACATGCTAACCAATGATATTTTAAGTATAGATAGGTTATGCTCAAACATTACAAACGCAAGAAATACTTCCAACAATCGCGGCATCACACATTCGCAGTTTGTTTTATTGTTAACAATACGCACACTTCATCAAAAGCGTAAAAGAGATAGCTTTATCAAAATAATACACAAGGAAGAGACAGCCTTCACCCCGAACACCAATCACCGCACGTTTGACATAGATTAAAGAAACTAACTATAGGCAGAAGGTGCAAACTGTTTCTGCCTATTAATCGACGGATGATCGCGAGTGTTAGTAGTGATAATACCGGTATCGAGTGGTTGCTTTACGTTGTAGGCACTGTTATAATAAGAAGAGGGCTCTGGCGGTGAACATATATTTACTTAAAGAAACAAGACGATTCACACAGACTACATCTTCCGATAGTAATGGCGTCTGGAAACAATAGACGACGAACAACTGAATGCAACAGCCAGTGTTGCTATATCTAAGTAATATCTTCCCTTTTTTAGAAGATAAGATTCCAGGGCCTTAATAAGGTATGTGACAACTTTAAGTATTTGGCTTAAAACAACTAGAATCAAGGGCCATGAAATCTTACTAGCAGAAACGAAACGTTCCTAAAACGATGACAGTTATGACATTGACAACTTGACATTATAACTTAAAACATAGTTTGACAATTCAGTCTGGAACTAAACAAAAATAATATCTGATAATTACTTATCAGCATAACGTGCCGGCATTTTCACCTGTCTGCCAGAACGCGTCGTTATTGGCAAACTACTAGTGCTATTACTAGTACTTGCTTTAGGAACACTACTAGTACTAGGAACAGAAACACTTTGGTTTGTATGATCCTTAATACTAATATTTTCCTCTTTATTTTCAGGTATTATCTCAAGCATTGGAGTGACCGGTTTGAGGATATGCTGACGACTTCTACAGAATTCTCCCTGCGGCGATTGTACGACAAAGCTACGAGGTTCACCACACGTACCAGAGATCATACCTGGAATCCAAATACTATTGGGCTTATGTTTGAAGTACACTTTATCACCCTTATGAACTTCTGGCAAAGATTTGGCATGTTTATTATAATAAATTGTTGAGTAAGACTTCTGTTTTTCAATTTTAACATGATCATAATCAACTAGAGTAGGAGACAACCGTGAATCTGTGATTGGAATCTTTGTTCGCAAGTTCCTGGACATTAACAATTGTGCAGGTGAATATCCTGTTTTTTAGGAGTATTTCTATACAATAGTAAAGAGAGGTAAGGGTCATTCTTGTCTGCCTTACATTTCTTTAGCAAATGTTTGATTGTACCAATGGTTCTTTCGACCATTCCGTTAGACCTGCTTAAATAAGGACTGGAAGTAATGTGTTTAATGTGCCAATCTTTCGCAAAAGTCTGAAATTCAACAGATGAGAAAGGGGGACCATTGTCCGATATCATAAACTCAGGTATACCATGTCTAGCAAATATAGATTTCAGGTGAATAATAATCCTGTTTGCATTTGTGCCTGTAGTCAAAAGTGCTAATTCTACAAATTTTGAAAAATAATCCACAACGATTAGATATTTTTCATTTTCAAATTCAAACATATCAATAAAGACTTTATTCCATGGTAAAAGTTTATATTCATGATGTAGAATTGGCTCTTTGCTGTTACATCTTCGGTATGACAGGCAAACATGGCATTGGTTGACAAATTTCTCAATATCATTACTTATGTTAGGCCAGTAGACAGTAGACTTAGCTAAGCGTATGCAGCTATTAATACCTTGGTGTCCTTCATGTGTTAATTTCAGTACATATTATCTCTCTCCCGAGTGGGAATAACTATTTTGTCAGACATAAAATAGTACATTTCGATGCTAGTGCGGAAAGTATGTCATTTCTCCACGAGTACCGAGGGATGCCACGAGCCGCAGGCGAGTGGCAAGACTCGGGACGAGTGAAGAATGACATTTCCGCACGTGTATTGAACGACGTTTTTTAATACAGTTGCGAAAAAATAAGAAAAACAACAAGTAATATTTATAAAAACAATATCGAATGTTGCCTTTAGAAACTTAAAACATGCTTGCAGTAAGTAAAAACGCCTCTTCTTTGACAGGCGTTTCGGCAGCTATTCCGTTCCACTCAGACAACTTATTAAGAACGGTTTTTCAATATTCAATATTAAAAAATAAACGTGTTATAATGATGAAGAGGTAAGTAATAAAATATGAAATGTGTATATTTTTCGTATTCTGATATTAACAGTAGGTTTTTATGTTGATTACGACGTTTAAAGGAAACTAATATTTAACACCCAGCAATAAGGAGTCATGCATTGGAACAAGCATAAATTTAAAAAAATTGAAAAAGTGAAAAGCACTAGTGCGCGAAAACCAACTTTCCGCACGCTAAACAGCTACGTAAAGTAGCACTTTTTGAGCAACTGTATTATTTAGTATGTTGTCAAAGTTCAAAGTTCAATCACACTTAGTTTGTCTTTTAATGAGAAGTAAGGCTTTATAGATTGACCAACAGACTTCTTATGTTCGGGCCATCCATCTATAATCTGAGATAAGATGCTATCGTTACATGTTGCTTCTTTGATTTCCTCTAGTTTTTCAGGACTGACTGATAAATTTGACATTATGTAATTAACATGTAAGTCTATATCTTTCTCAAGGTTTACAAGTGCAGTTTCATTTAATGCTGCTCTAGACAATGTGTCTGCAATGTATATTAGATAACGACGGTTTGTATATTACATTAAGCTCATATGGCTGAAGACGAAGCATAATTCTCTGTAGCCTTGCAGGAACATCATTCAGTGCTTTCTTGAACAGAGTAATTAGTGGCTTATGGTCTGTTTCTACAGTGACTGTCCTACCGTAAATGTATTGGTGGAACTTAGAGCAAGCAAATAAAATTGACATCGCTTCTTTCTCAATTTGAGAATAGTTCTGTTGACATTTAGTTAAGGAAGCTGAAGCATATATAGCAACCAAGAGCATCCTTCGAGGCATCAACTGACATAGTAATATCTTTATTCGGGTCATAGTAAGTCAGTACCGGGGCACAGCTGATTAATTTTTTTATATTATTGAATTCAGCCTCATGTTGTTCTGACCATGACCACTCAGTTTGTTTAGACAAGAGAGTTCTTAGAAGACTATTTTCCTTTGACAAATTAGGAATAAATGGACTGAGATAGTTAACCATACCCATGAACCTTTGTAGGTCATTGATACATGTTGGGTTGGGCATGTCACAAATGGCTTATACTTTAGCTGGGTCAACCTGTACTCCATCTTGACTGAAAATATGGCCTAGGTATTTTACTTGAGGCACGCAGACGACACATTTTTCTTTATTAAATTAATTATTAATTTCACGAGCTCTGTCTAAGACTTTTTGTAGAGTCTCGTTATGTTCCTCAAGAGTCTTACCATATATGAGAAAGTCATCCATCATGATTTTCACATTATCGATGTCACTGAACCTTTTAACCATCTCCCGGTGAAATAGCTCTGGGGCGGCATTGATTCCGAAGGGCAAACGGTTAAAACGGTATCTACCGAATGGTGAGATGAATGTACAGAGCCTTGACGAGGCATCAGACAGTGGCAGCATCCAAAAACCCTTGTTGGCATCTAATGTTGTAAAGAATTTTGCACCGGCTAAGTCCGATTTTATTTCATCCATGGTTGGGAACTGATAATGAGACCTCATTATAGCCTTATTTAGTTTTATAGGGTCAATGCATAGGCGTAACTTACCATTTTTCTTGGTAGTCAAGACAAGTGAGCTTACCCACTCTGTAGGCTCGTCGACACGGCTGATAATTCCATTTTTCTCTAGGTCATCCAGCTCTTCTTTCAGCAGTTTCTTAATTTGGAATGGGACTCGACGGCATGGATCTATAGTTGGTTCAACATCAGGTTTCAGTTTCAGGTCACAGGTGAAATCCTTTAGTCGACCCAAGCCTTGAAAAAGATCACTGTAAGCCGACAATATACCCTCACATGTATTTATAGAAACTTTATGAATTCTTTTAATGAGCTTCATAATCTTGCAAGAATCTCTGCCTAAGATATCTTGGCCATTTAAATCTACTACATGGAAAGTGACATTGTGACTAATACTATTATGACACACTGGTAATGTACATTGGCCTATGGTAGGAATAGTGTCACCGCTATATGTTGACAATTTGTGTATGCTTTTTGTTAGCACATCAGGTGGGAGCCTTAATTTGCTAAATGTATCAATTGATAAGACATTAGTGTCCGCACCCGTGTCCAGCAAGAAGCAAACATTAGTATAATTGACAGTTAAGTAAGCTTTCCAGGAGTCTGACGATGATATATTATTCAAATGAATAGAGCCTAAGAAAAGACTGTCTGGTTCCTTGGGGTCTAAAGAAAGTAGTTGTACCTGGGTGTAGGTGGTATTACGGCATACTACCGCAAAGTGATTGTATTTTCCACACTTCTTACACTTCACACCTTTTGCTGGGCACTTGACTCTGTGTATCTGTCCGCAGCGACTACAGGTATCCTCTCTTGGTCTCATTTGTCTGGAGTTGCTTTGCGTTCGTGACGGACGAGAACTGCTCGGCGTTCGCGACTGGCGGGAATTACTGTGTGATCTTGACTCAGCCTGGACTCTGCCGACGAAAGTGGTCGCATCTTCTAAGGTCTTTGCCTGCTGTTTAGTTGTCTCGATGGACCTGGCGAGTTCGATGGCTTCAGATAGTGTTGAAGGTTTTTTCATCAAAATGTGCTCTTTAATGTGTTGGTTTCGAGAATGTAGATTCCAACTAAAAACATCGCGCAGCAAGCTGTCTTCTAATGACGAGAACTCGCACTGCCTGCCGATATTCTTGAGGTCAGTTGCATAGTCGTCGATCGTCTTTTCTTGTCCCTGTCTTCTGTTAAAGAGCGTATGTCTTTCCATAGTGATGTTAATTTGCGGAGTGAAGTAGCTACTAAATTTGCTAACCAGCTCTTCAAATGTGACGGTATCTATGTTCAGATTGAAGGAGTAGAAGATCGTAAGCGCTTCTGTGCCTATGAAATGTAGTAATATGGCGACTTTTCTGCTATCAGATTCATTTTCTAAATTATTTGCTCGTAGATATATCTTAAGCTGCGTTATCCAGTTTTTCCACGTCACAGGCATATTATTGTTGCGGATATCGAGCGTGCAGAGCGACCTGGACAATTGCTTCGGACTCGGCTGTCCTTTCGATTTTTCGTTTGCACCCATTTTTGAACTCGACTTTTTACTCTGACACCATGTTATAATAAGAAAACGGCTCTGGCGATGAACATATATTTATTTAAAGAAACAAGGCGATTCACAAAGTTCCAAGTTCCAATTTTCAAATCAGGTCATAGAGATAATCCTTCTGATTATCGTCCAGTTTCTATCCTACCTGCGTTTAGCAAAATATTCGAAAAAATAATGCTTACGCAATTGGTTTCTCACTTTAATTCTCACAATATTTTGCACGCACAGCAGTTCGGCTTCACGAAGAGTAGGTCAACTACTGATGCAGGTGCAAGTATATTAAAATTTATTTTGCAGTCTTGGGAGGAGTCGCACGACGCCATCGGAGTGTTCTGTGACCTTTCCAAGGCTTTTGATTGTGTAGATCATGGTACTTTAATTTGTAAACTTAAGTTTTATGGCATCAGAGGGCATGCATTAGATCTCATGAAGTCATATTTAACACAGAGAAATCAAAAGGTAGCGATAAATATAGCCATTTCGTCAGAGACAGTGGTAGAGATGGGAGTACCTCAGGGGTCTATTCTAGGTCCGTTCCTGTTCCTTGTTTATGTAAATGATCTGATCTGCCATATATGGTAAGCCGAAGATCAGGCATTGTAATGTTCGCAGACGACACCTCATTACTGTTCAAGGTAAATAGGAGAGATACTGAACTCATTGAACCAAATAATACCCTCTCCATGATATCTGACTGGTTTGCTGCCAATAACTTAGTATTGAACCCAAAAAAAACGAAATGTATGAAATTCTTTCTAGCGAACTCATCAAACAGAAACTTAGATACAAATATTAAACTTAATGGTCAAACATTAGAATTTGTTACTTCTACTGTATTCTTAGGTATTACATTGGACTCAAAATTGCAGTGGGGTTCCCATATAACAGCGATAGGAAGTAGGTTGAGCTCTGCTGCATTTGCAGTCAGGAGAATAAGGCAGCTTACCAATGTGGCAACGGCACGGTTAGTTTACTTTGCTTATTTTAATAGTATAATTACTTATGGTCTTATCTTGTGGGGATCAGCTGCAGATATTGAAACTGTTTTTATTTTGCAAAAAAGGGCTATCCGAGCAATTTATAACTTGGGGTCGCGTGATTCATTAAGAGAATTTTTCAAAGAAATAGATATTCCAACCCTGCCGTCCCTATACATATTTGAAATAATAATGTATGTTAGGAAGAATTTGGGCAATTTTCCAACGAACGCTGATAAACCAATAGCCACGAGAAATACTGGGAAACTCAAAATAAACTTCTATAGACTAGTAAAGGCGAAAAAGTCATTCTTGGGAAATCGTATCAAATTCTACAATAAAATTCCTAAACACATTACTGAACTTAGCAATTCTAAATTCAAATCTGTAGTAAAACAAACACTTATTTCAAGAGCATATTATAAGATAAACGAATTACATTATGGATAGGGATGTTTGGCAGTGATAGCGTCCTGCGCGGGTAATTTATCACGAAAATATATTTTCTCCTGTAGCATTGTTATTTAAGTAATTTTGTAGTAGCTGACACTGTAGTTTTATATTTAACTATGCAATGTATATTGTTTTGAAAAAATGACACCTCGCCGAGTTTCTTACGCCGGCTCTTCTCGTGGCAGATGTATATTTTTCCAAACCGGTGGTAGTTTATTGACGTTCATAGGTGCATGTAATATGCCTAATTTGAAGAATAAACTACTTTTACTTTTTTTACTTTTACACAGACTACATCTTCCGATAGTAATGGCGTCTGGAAACAATAGACGACGAACAACTGAATGCAACAGCCAGTGTTGCTATATCTAATAGGCACGTCAACGAATTACAAAATAACTAAATCTGACACAAAATTACTTAAATAAAAATTATTATAAATAACTTACATATTATTTTTAATTTATTCGTATCAATAAATTTTATGGAGCAGATTAAGCGAAAAATAACTGACATTTACTAATAAATCTAATATATAAATAAATGTGGCAATTTTGGACTTTATTACAATGGAATAAAGTCTGAAAGTGTAAACATGTTTTGACGTCGAATTTACGGCCAGCATCAAAAATATGTCTACATTTCAGAACTTAAGTCTGTGGATTGGGTCTCAAAATTGTATACATATTTTTTATGCTAACTGTACATTGTCGCACCTACTAATAGGTACGATAAATTCAAACCACTATACCACCTACAGCCAGCATCGTAAATATGAAATGTACGAGTATATATATATTTCGGCACCCATGTCCCTATGTAAGTAATAATTATTTATATATTTTAGGAAGTGTATAAATATTACACAAAACCTCCAACCCACTCACCCAAACCTAAAGCTTGTCTGGAAGAGATCGCTCTTTAGCGATAAGACCACCAATTGTTCACCGTTATTTTATTACCGTTTTTTGTGAACAATAAAGAATATTTGAATTGTATTTATGATCTTGACTGTACTAAGTACTAAAATATTAAAATTATTTTGGGTTTAACTGTACCTAACATTTAAATATCAACATTTTATTAATATAGTAATTTCCACTTCATTCTCACTTATTTACATTATCATTACTGGTACACCAAGGTTGTAAGGTCAGATGGCAGTCGCTTTCGTAAAAACTAGTGCCTACGCCAATTCTTGGGATTAGATTGCGGACCCCGGGCATCCCTCAGGATGCAACTGTACTGGAAATATCGCTAGGATGATGTTGATGATGATGATGATTACTGTTACACCAAGGTCTACTGTAAAAAATAACATTTTATACAGGATGTCCCAAGAAGTAGTGATATACTGAAGCTGGGAGGTGGAGGACCTAGAGGGCTATCTGAATCACCCCCATGTATGTTCCGCGATTTTTAGTATTTTCGGAGTTATGATTTTTTTTTTTAATTTTTCACCTATCGCCGCGTACGATGAGATTTTTATTTATGGTGACGTGAATTATTGCGGTAGATGCTTGATTTTTTTTGTGTGCTAAGCTGATAGATAGGCCAAATTCAGTATGGTAACATTTACTATCGTTAGATCTTTGAATGGCATAAAAAAAAATGCCAAGAAAGATAAAATTACCCAGTATGTTCACAACTTCAAGGGCCCTTAAAAAAATAAAATCACATAAAAAATAATTACCGATTGGCTTTTAAAAACTTGCTCTATCTATCAGGTAGCTACCCTGAAAATTTCATTTTATTATTAATAAGGCTTCAATCAAAAAATTGAAATCTAACTGTGGTAAGTGCAAAATTTTTATTTACATAATGATTAATGCGAGCAAAGTAAAACCAATTACAAGGTGATTTAGAACGAAATTTATTTAGAAAGGTTTTGCTTTGCTTGCATTAATCATTATGTAAATTAAAATTGTGCACTTACCACATTTAGATTTAATTTTTTTGATTGAAGCTTTATTAATAATAAAATGAAATTTTCAGGGTAGCTACCTGATAGATAGAGCAAGTTTTTAAAAGCCAATCGGTAATTATTTTTTACCACTGCATCTCTGTCACTTCTATATGCAAGTGCGATAGAGATAGTACAAAGTGACATCTGTTATAAACAAGTTAAACTAACAACTCATTAGAAAGGTTCGCACTTCGAGCTGAAAGGCCCCTGCCTACTTCTTCGTCGTTCGTCGGAAGTGTTGGTCTACTCAGCTTACATCAGCGCGCGGGCCTTAATGAACACTATGAAATATGTTTGTATTTATGGTTAATTTACAGGACATGCGGCCCTTGCGGGCTGGAAGGACTACGGAAAAAAGAAACATATCATAGTGACGACTATAGGCCCACGGGCTAAGTTGACTTATATAACTGTCAGCTTCAGGAAGCCTCTAAAACTACAGTCTTCTTAAAATTAAATATACGACAAACATTTATATCCTAAAAACAAAAAACAAATTTGGTATACAATTATTTCTTAAAAAACTATATACAAATATTGTAGACTTTAATAAAGGTTCCGCTAAAATTGAATGGAAAACTCCAACTTCCAAAAACGAGAGGTCCCAAATTCTGTTTAATATCTCCCTCTTTTTTCGAGTTCGGACACACTCTAAGTCTACATATTTCATTGTAGTCGTTTACATCCGTGGGTTGAGTTCACTAGGTATGAATATAAAAATATAAATCTTTTCTTTTTGGTTAATGGATGCGTTCAAGAAACGAGCCATATAATGTCGGTTTAAAGCTTCCATTTTATTCCAAATTGGTCCTCTTAGTGGTTTTTGATTTAGATTAGGTTCGACGCATCCTTTTATTTGTCGTTTCAGAATTTTCCGAATTAAATATTTGACTCGAAACGTGAGTGTGTTGTTTGTCATCAGTCTAAGTGTTCTGTGAACGCTCCTTAAGTACCTTCCAGAATTACTAGGCAAATTTGATTATTCTCGTCTGGCCTCAGCTTGAATCGCTTCGACAATGCCGTGAAGTCCAAAATAGGAACTTGATGTGTATTTCCTCGCTTTGGGTAAGCATTCCATCTTCTGCACAATGCTGCGCGTTGTTCGTACAACGTTCTTATAGATTTTTTTCTTTTTCCAGCGGTAGAACGCCATATTCGCGTCATCAACCATGAGTGATTTCTAATATACAAGCACCCAACAAATTTGCAACTGGTAAGAGCCGGCGTTTACTAATTTCATTAGGGTTTTGCCGTGTTTCGGTAGTGCCAACAATCTAATCATGTTTTATCCTTTCCAGCCCGGATTTTAATCTTATTGACGTCTCGAGATGAGCAAACCTCATAACCTCGCATACTTCTTAGGAAAAAACCCACGTTTGTGGTAAGGTTTCTTTCCTATCGTCGTTCCATAATTATGTCTTTCACTGTTTTAACAGAATACTTATAATGTACTATCGAACCAACTGAATCATGACCCACCATAAGCTCATTTTGCCAAACCATCTAAATGCAAGTAGGTCGAAATTCGCCTGAAGATAGATTTCCTTGGTAACGAACTTTTTATCATTTTATTAGACACTGACATTTACCGAGTACACTTTTAAAAAGATCGGACAATATCGACTATACTGATTTGTGAATAAGAAGAAATGCTATTACTGTCTCTGTCTTTATTCATCATCATCATCATGTCAGCCGAATGACGTCCACTGCTGGACATAGGCCTCCCCCAAAGACTTCCACAATGACTGGTCCTGCGTCTGTCTTTATTGAGTAGGTATAATATTATATAGGTATACGAAGTATTCTATGAGTATAAACTTTATAGTAATTGACAACACGTTTCAACCACGTCATTCTCGAATAATAAGGACAGAAATATGGTATTATTGGTCTTACAAGCTCGTTATCAAAGCAATAAATTAAAACTAGTTAGTAATGTGAATAAATAAAACAATAATATCTATAAGTTTTAATTTCAACTTGTCCTAAATTTAAATTGATATCTAAAATCAATAATATAGGAGTATGAGTAATATACACGACATATTATCTAAAACCGAGTGTGGGCACCACCGTTTCCTATGACATCCAATAATCGGTCACACATTGATCCGATTAGACGACTGCACATATTGGCTTCTCTCATGTAATCCCAAATTTCGTTACAATACTGCTCAATTGCTTCCTTTGTTCTCTCGTTTATTTATCCCACATTTGCACCATTAAACCCCACCAATTTCTATGGAGTTGAGGTCTGGGGATCTACTCGGCCTTGGAATCAAAGTAACTTCATTATCATGCAGATCAAACCAATCCGAGACTACTCTAGCCGTATGCACTCGACAGTTATTGTTGAGATGTACTACAGCACTAGTATGAGTGTTCCAACACTAATGCTCCCTTGTCTGTGGTAACTTTTATACCGACTGTCAAGGCGTATTGGTCGCATATTTGTGTAATGTTTTTACCTTAAAATAATAAATAATATAGTGTAAATTTAAAGCGTTTTGTGTACTTCCCTGCCATGATTCCTCAACATGGTAGCAGAGCGTAAATAGTAAAAATACTATATCGGGTTGCGATCCACGAAATTAAAGATATTGAAGAGAAGAAAATATGGCCGCTGCGGGGTCACTTTTGCCGGTGCTAACCGACAATGGAAACTTCAGTCATTGGAAGTTTAGATTTAAACTACTACTGGAGGAAAAACAACTGGGCAATGTATTGCTAGAAAAACCTGAAAATAAAGAGGAACTGAAATCGTTTTACAAGGACGATTCAAAAGCTAAGTCAACATTAGTCCAATGTCTTAGCGATAAATATATTGACATAGTAAAACAATCGAAGACTACAAAAGACATGCTAACGTCTTTAGAAGCGATCTTTGAAAGAAAAACAGGGTGCAATAAATTTTACCTGAAAAAAAAAGCTGATTACGCTGAGATACGACAATGAAAACAATTTACAGCAATATTTCCTAAAATTTGATAGCTTACTTGCTGAATTAGCTGCAATTAACGTAAATGTTGATGTAGAGGATCAAATCTGCTATCTGCTGTCTTCCCTGCCCAAAGTATACGACCAGGTTATTACATCCATAGAAACCATGGCAACTGAAAAACAGCTCAATTTAGAATTTGTGAAAGCAAGACTCCTTGACATGGAGACCAAGCTAAAGATGGACGGTGGATCCGAAGCCAGCGAGAACAACAATGCGTTTTTCACGTGTCACTCCTGCGGGAAGTATGGACACAAATCCTTCGAGTGCAGAGGATCAAGACGGGGACAAGATCAGCAAAGAAGTCAGTCTTCAGCTGCTTCAGCACGAGGTTGGAGCCATTACAGAGGGCGTGGACGCCCATTTAGGAGACGACAAACATCATACCAGCGGGCTGCAACTGCAGAGGTGCAAAATGAAGAAATTGTGTTCATCGCTAGTGATATTACAGCCAACTTGGGTGAGTGTGGTACTATAGAACTAATAGTCGACTCGGGATGCACAGAACATTTTATAAATGAGAAATATGAGCAATATATGACTGAAATTACACATACAAGTAAAAGTGTCAAAATATTTGTGGCAAATGGCCAATGTATAACAACTAATAAAAAAGGTAAACTTAAAATTAAATATCAAAATACCACTATAAGTATTGATGCTTTATTTGTCAGAGATGTCACATACAATTTGCTGTCAGTTAAGAAGATTGTGGAGGCAGGCTTTAATTTAAATTTCAACAAAGATAATGTAAAGATATTTAACAAAAATATCTCTCTAAGTGGTGACAGTCATGGGAAATTGAACAAGTTAACAGCAGAATTGTGTGAGCATGTGTTTAATGGTGAAATATGTAATGTTACTGATACCACTGACTTATGGCATAAAAGATTAGTACATTTAAATAGGAAAAACCTTAAAATTTTAAACTTACCTGTATCTGATAGAACATGCGGTCCCTGCATGGAAGGAAAAGCCACCCGAAGCCCATTCAAACCTGTCCCGAAGCCCAGAAGTAAAATGGTAGCTGAGATGTTACACTCCGATATAGCAGGACCAATCCGACAGCCCGGACCAAATGGTGAGAAATATTTCGTGACAGTAATTGATGATCATTCTCATTTTTGTGTGGTATATCCCCTGAAAAGTAAATCCGAAGCAACAGAAAAACTGATGAATTACATATTGAGAATTGAAAATGAAACGGGGAATAAAGTTCGAAGAATCAGATGTGACCGAGGAGAAGAATATACAGCTAACAACTTGATTTTTTTTTTGCAGGAATACAGGAATAAATGTTGAGTACACCTTACCATATACAAGTCAAGAGAATGGTTTAAGCGACAGAATGAATCGAACGCTGTGCGACAAAACAAGAACTCTTCTAGCGGAGACCAATTTGCCTAAACATCTGTGGTGCGAAGCGATACAGTGTGCCGCTTACCAGTTGAACAGATCTCCATCAAGGGCAATATGCTTCAGGACACCAAGTGAAATATTTTTAGGGAAGAATGATTTATCGAGTTTGAGAGTGTTTGGTTCAAAGGCGTGGGCCACTATTATACCCAAACCAGACAAGCTAGCAAAGAGGGCAAAGGAAACAAGAATGGTTGGATATGGTACTGTGGGTTACAGATTGTGGGATCCAGAGGATAATACAATAATTCTTTCAAGAGATGTAAGATTTGATGAAAGTGATATAAAGTATGTAAAGAAAATACAAAAAGAATAAATGAGACAAGTGAGGTATATTCAAGATACAGAAGAAGAAGCAAATGCAGAAAGAGAAGATTCTGTGGAAAAAGAAGATGGATTTATAGATGCAGAAACAAATAATGATAGAATTGAAGAAGAATCCGCTAGACCGAAAAGAAAAATAAATCCTCCTGCATATCTTAAACATTACGATACCAGTATGGAGAGTATAAATGAAACCAATATTGTAATTTGCCTAAGTGCTAATACTCCAGAAACCTTCGAAGAGGCTGTGAAACATACAGGATGGAAGGAAGCTATTGACAAAGAATTAGAAGCTCTTGTGAGATTAGGAACATGGGAAGAACAAGAAGTACCCAATAACAAGAAAGTTATAGAGACAAAATGGATTTTTAAGGAAAAAGAAGATGGAACTAAGAAGGCAAGACTAGTTGCAAAGGGTTTTCAACAAAAGAAAAATTCTCCAGTATTCACAGATTCCGTTTCATCGGATTCATCCATTTCAAATTTGCCCAGCCCTTTCAGTATGCTTTCCTTTGCAACCTCAGATTTGGTTCTTATTCCGTCTTCTGTACATCGATCGTATGTATTTACAGCCACTGTCACTAATTTGCTTATGATTTCCTTCACCTCCTCATAATTTATCGAATTTTTCTAATAAATTATAATTCTTATACAATACTTTTTTACTCTTATATCTACTAACTTCAAACATTGGAGTCCGTATAAGCATTTCACAAAATGAGAAGTATCTAGGCGCATAAAACATGTAGGGATTATTTCGGTTTTTCTTTCGAGGACCTTAAAACAGTGATTTATAAACTCCTCCGTCGAATCAAATGCTGTAAAAGCCTTCACTACAATTGTCAGTTATGATTTTTTTAGGTTGGGTCATACCATTAATCCAAGTTTTAGCCATACGAGTATATATATTTTCCAATGTTTGCATTGCCGAAACCAGGCTATGACAAAAGGCCGTCAATTTGTACGTCTGTGCGACGACAATCGCCACGTCATTTACGTTAGAAATGACTGTAAATGGACGTTGAGATGTCGTAAAATTGCTACCTGGGGGCAGCAGCTGCACTAGCGAACCGAATAGGTTGGCTGTAGTTACCGAATAAATAGGTTAAAAATACCGAGTAAGTAGCTGCCAGTACCGAGTCGACCACTTGTAGTAACCGTCTAGGTTGGCCGCAGACCGTTCAAGTTACCATAAGGCTGCGGCTCCATTGAGGCGGAGACGAGCGGAGCTGAGAGGAGACGTGTGGGGATCGACCAATCGTATTACATGAAATCCACATCTCGTCTCCGCTCCGCTTCAATGGAAACAGTCAAGCGGAGACGAGCGGAGCTGAGAGGAGACGTGTGGGGATCGACCAATCGTATTACATGAAATCCACATCTCGTCTCCGCTCCGCTTCAATGGAAACAGTCAAGCGGAGCTGAGAGGAGACGTGTGGGGATCGACCAATCGTATTACATGAAATCCACATCTCGTCTCCGCTCCGCTTCAATGGAAACAGTCAAGCGGAGACGGGCGGAGCTGAGAGGAGACGTGTGGGGATTGACCAATCATATTACGTGAAATCCACATCTCGTCTCCGCTCCGCTCCGATTCAATGGAAATAGTCAAGCGGAGACGAGCTGAGCGGAGAGGAGACGTGTAATCACGGGCCCAGAGGGGCGAAGCAGAGTGGAGGGGCGGGATTCTAATCGAGCCGCACAGTCAGTTGGACCGCTAGCGTCACCGATGAAAGTGTCAAAAAGTACCCATGTTTGTGGAACACTCAACTTACTACTTACAAGTGTAATGAGACGAAGGATGCAGCGTGGCAGTTAGTGGTGAATGAAACAAATATTCAGAATGGTAAGTACAATACGTATTTATTTAATTTATAAAATGCTCAGGCGTCGCAAAATACGGGTCTCCTGCCACGGGACTTTACCCTCGTTGTTGAAGTAATCACAAAATATATCTCGGATCCGGTAAATTTCATTTGTACTTGCATTATTTGTTATCATCAATGTATTGCTATCCCTCTCGTCTCTTGGTACTGCATCTGCATTTATTTCATTTAAAAAGTTTGGCTCGTTTTCAATCAAATAATTATGTAAAATGCATGTTGCTTTAACAATTTTATCGACAGTATCGACTTGGCATTCAAATTCTCTGTGATACACATACCATTTCCTTTTCAACACACCGAATGTCGCCTCTACAATACGACGAGCTCTTGATAGCCTGTAATTAAATATTTTTTTGCTTGCATTCAATTGATCTCTAGGATATGGACGCATTAAATTATAAGACAAGGGAAAAGCTTCGTCCCCAATAAATACGAATGGTACTGGTTCTCCATCTTGAGTTAGTGGTTCAGGTGGTGGTAAATCTAAAGCATTTTTTTGTAGTCTCCTTCCAAATTCGCTATCAGAGAATATACCTCCATCACTGAACCTCCCCATCGACCCAATATCTGCCATTATTATTTTCCTTCTAGCGTCGGCTACACACATTAAAACGATTGAAAATCTGTGTTTATAATTAAAAAATGAAGACCCTGAATTTTTTGGTGCATTAATGCACACATGTTTGCCGTCCAGCGCACCAGCACAATTCTTGAATTGCCACAAGTCTTCAAAATCTTTTGCTATTCTATACCAATCATCTTTATTTGGTACTGGCATGTATAACGGCTGCAGCACCTTCTAAATGCAATCACAAACTTCTGGAATAATCTTTGATACAGTACTTTTTCCAATTCTAAAATTTTCTGCAATGGTTGAAAACTTGCTGCCAGTCGCTAAATACCTGTAAATATATTTTATTATGTTAGTTTCACAAAATTAACCTTGATTTTATTCTCTTTCAGTTAACACAGCTAAAGCCAAGTGGAAAAAATTACGCGACAACCACCGCGACGCCATAAAAAGACAAAATTCTACTAGAAGTGGTCAAGCAACAAAACAAATAAAATTATGGAAGTACCAAAAACTTATGGAGTTTTTACTGCCGTATATGTGTAACAGAAACCGAACGACGAACTATGAGCAACAAGAAATAAGGAGCCCAGGAACTGACGATACACGAATGTCCGCAGGTTCCAGTACAGAAAATAACTCGAAATCACAAGAAGAGCTGCTATCAGATATAGAAAGTATTCTGTCAGAACCTACAACTGATAACTCTCAAAATTCGACAACACAAAATGCTGCTCCTTCGCCATCTCATTCTTCCCACGCTTCTTCAACAACTACCAATAAAAGGAAAGCTGATGATATTACTGAGCTACTACAAAAACATCAAGAAAATTACCAGCAATTGATGAAAGAACGAGCTGAAATAAAAGAAATTCTGACAGCACCCGATAACGTTGACGAAGTAGATCATTTTTTTCTGGGAATGGCAAAGAGTGTGAAAAAACTTTCGGCTTATTTGCAACGCCAAGTTAAACGGAACGCAATGAACGCTCTTATGGAAGCCGAGGAAGTAAATGAACAGCATTTATGGACTGCTCCGAATTATGGATACTGCACAAGTACAGATTCAAATACTTCGGCCAATTACTCAAACACGGAAACTTTGCGAAATAAAGAACCAGCTACACCCGGGAATGACGATCAGAACATACTAACATAAACAGAAACCAAGATGCCACAGCCTGACTTACACTTTCCCGCTCGGTTTTATACTGCGTTAAATATTAAAAAAAAAGTCTCTGTCATTATTCTCTAACAATAAATAATTACTAATAAATATTATTACAAGCGTTTAATTCAGTTTCACCTGTCCCGCTGTTTATGTGTGGGTTTGTACAGTCAGCATCGTATAATTCGTAGCACCATAGATTTTATATGGTGTACCGAACTATTTGACTATTTTTACATGCTACGAATGACGCTGACTGTATTACACATCATGAAAATACAACAATAACCATAAAAAAAACAACAATACTTGTCAAAAAACCAAGTCTGGCAACTCATTTGTTCTACCGTAAAAAGTTGTGCTGTGATATACGATTGATTTTTTTTTTTTTTTTTTTTTTTTTAGATTTTTATTTTTTATTGTTTTATTGGATTAGGAACTTGGATATAAAACAAACTATGTTTTCTTGATAATAATCGTATATTATCGATGCACATAAGCAGCAAGAACACTTGTTACAACCAAAGAGAAATGACATAGACCGAGTCGCCATCTGGTGACTGCGGATGATTTTTTTTTTAAAACTAAACGCAACCATGTTAAATTTTCTATTTATTTTGTAATACTCCCACTAAAATTTAACACAACAATTGCCCGTTCATAAAACATTAACATGCCGCTATTATCTATAAATGTGTTTTGTCCCTTTCTAAAGTAACAAATGAAGACCAACGCTCAACACTATTCAAACTAAATTAGGTCTGATATATGTTTCTGAATAAGGACATAACACTCTACCTAAGAAAAATAAAACTTAACTACTTACACAAAATTTGATCCCTCAGATTGGTAAAAGCTTGAGTTGGCAGAGCTTTTGTTAAAATATCTGCTAATTGACTTCTGCTTGGGATATAATTAATTTTAACTAAGCCCAACTCAACCTTTTCTCTTATGAAGTTATATTTCACATCAATGTGCTTTGTTTTCTTATGATATACAGGATTGTTAATCAATTTTATTGCACTCTGATTATCAACATAAAGTGTAACACACTCACAGGTTTCACCCAACTCCGACAAGAGTTGCTGTAACCACAGTATCTCTTTAGAAGCTTCACAGGCAGCGACAAATTCAGCCTCTGTGGTCGAGAGAGCAATGGTCTTCTGTTTATGACTAGACCAGGTGATTGGACCATCATTCAATTTGAAAATATAACCAGTTGTTGACTTACGCGTGTCTACATCACTGGCAAAATCAGAATCTGAATAACCTGTAAGATCATAGCTTTCTCCATATTTTATACACAAATCTTTTGTATTTATTAAGTACCTGATTATTCTTTTCACAGCATTTATATGTTGCCAACTTGGATTGTTCACATATCTGCTTAATACATTTACAGCATATGAAATATCAGGCCTAGAAACAGAACACAAAAATAACAAGGAGCCTATAGCTTCCCTGTAAGAAAAATTAACTCTAATGTCATCTACATTCTTTGAAATTAGAATATTGACATCTGCTGGGGTACTAGCAGGATTTGCATTGCTCATAGAGAACTTCTTAATAATTTCCTCAATATAGTCACGTTGATGAACATAAATACAATCATCTGTGCGTTCTACTTCCATGCCTACAAAATATTTTAACTTTAATTCTTTGATTTTAAAAGCTTGTCTTAGATATTGAATTATTTCCTGGATAAGCTGTCTGCTTGAAGAAATTACAAGAGCATCATCAACATAAATGATTAAGAACACCTTTATCTCTTTAAACACCCCAATATATATACAGTTGTCAGCTTGTGATTGCCTAAAACCATATTTGGTTAAGAAATTGGTGAATCTTTTATTCCAGCATCGGGAGGCTTGTTTTAAGCCATAAAGAGACTTATTTAATTTTAATACAATGTTTTCACCCAGAGACACACCTTCAGGTACTTCTATAAATATATTTTCCTCTAGGTGGCCATTCAGAAAAGCAGTTTTCACATCAAATTGTTGGATTTCTAAATTGTATTTGGCTGCAATAGAAAGAATTACTCTTATAGAATCATACCTTGTTGTTGGCGAAAATATTTCTTGGTAATCCACATCTCTGATTTGACTGAACCCGCGTGCACACAAGCGAGCCTTGTACCTTGTTTCACCATTTTCATTTCTCTTCATTGCAAAGACCCACTTTGTAGTAAGGGTTCGCTGACCAGCTCTTTCAACTGCACTCCATGTACTATTTTCTTTGTGAGCAGATAATTCTTCTTTAATAGCTTCAGACCATTCATGCTTTTGTGGGCTCTGCAGCGCCTCATCATATGTTTGAGGCAATGCCATTTCAACAAGATTTGCTTCAAAATTCCTGTTATTTCTTGGCCTCAAAGTTATGTTCCGCTGTGATAAATCTTCTAGTTCTTGAGATGGCTCATATGATAAATCATCACTGTTACAGCTGATCATACTGTTTTCAGAATCAGTTGTTGTTTCAGAAGTTGCAGTTAGTGTGACATCAGCATTACTTTCTTCTGATTCACTGGCCGGGTTCATTGACTCAAGATTGTCATTGTCATCTATGCATATTTGTATAATATTCCTCCTTACTTCTGGGACCTGATGTTCGTCAAAGATAACATTTCTTGATATTTTTATTGCCTTTGTATCTAGATTGTACATTCTGTAATTAGTGTTTTCATATCCAATTAACATCATTTTTTCACTCTTCTTGTCCAGCTTTGTTCTCAATTGATCTGGGATATGAACATAGCCTACACTGCCAAACACCCTCACATGGCCCAGCTGAGGTTTGGTGCCATGCCATAATTCAAACGGTGTTTTGTCTGGAGTCTGACTAGAGGTGGTTCTATTTAGTATGTAAACTGCACAGTTTACAGCTTCAGCCCACAGATCAAGAGGCACATCTCTTGCATACAACATTGAACGAGCACTCTCCACAATAGAGCGTAGTTCTCTTTCAGAGCGGCCATTTTCTTCAGGCGTGTAAGGGGCTGTAAGCTCATGAACAATGCCTTCCTTATTGAGATATTCTTGCAAACCTTTGTTGACATATTCTCCACCTCTATCTGTATGTAATGCTCTGACACTGTGGATGTACTTATTTTTCACAATATTATTATACTTTTGGAACATCTCCATGACATCACTTTTGTTTTTAATAAAATATACATGCCTGTAACTCGTAGCTGCATCTTTGAATAAAACAAAGTAGCGCATTCCTTGAACTGATGTATGGTTCATTGGACCACAAACATCACTATACACTAAGTCACCTGGCTGTAGTTCTCCACGTACGGATTTGTGAAATGGAAACCTGCACTGTTTCCCATATGCACATGCCTCACAAACAAAGTTTTTTTGGTCACTGTTTTTGATTTTGACACCTTCTACAACACTATTTGCACACATTGTGTGAATTTGTTTCAGGTTAATGTGTCCTAACCGTTCATGCCACATTTTGATATCACTTTGATTGTTTTGAACTAAATTACAAGTCTCTGGAACCACTGTTTTTATTGTAAGTTCATACAAATTATTTTCTGTGATTTTTGCACTCATCACTACTTCATTGTCTTTATAAATTAGAGCACTTGTGTCCTTTTTTATGATAGTGTAGCATTTGCGTATGATAACACCTTCTGAAAAGAGGTTTCTTCGCAAACTTGGCACATACAACACACCTTGCAGTTCACTATTCTCCCACTGTCCATTGACATATCTCTTTATTAGCACTTTACCAATGCCTGACACTTCTACAGATTGTTTGTTTCCTAGCGTTAATGATTTCTGGTTACATTTAAATAGCTCCACGAAAAAATCCTTTCTAAATGTCATGTGGGCCGACGCACCACTGTCAAGAATCCAAGTATTTTCTTCTGTTGAACAAGAACTTTCTTCTACATTAAATGCTAACATGTCTGTACCTTCTTGATGAGGTTTTCTTAATTTGCTTTTTCTAGGAAAACGGCATTCCTTAGAAAAGTGGCCTCTCTTTCCACAATTGTAGCATTCAAATCGATGTTTAGTAATGTTACTGTGATTTGCACCACTTGTGGATGCCCGTGACTCATTCTGCTTCAGCTGGTTCTTCAACCCCTTGTTAGAGACAAGCAGAGCTGTTTCTTGTTCTTCCATAGATGCTAAACTAGCTTCTTCATCCAGCAAACGAGCAGTCAAGTTATTAAGAGTTTGTTTTACAGGATCCAATGACATCCATGCTTGTCGCAATGATCTATACTTGAGGGGTAAAGTTCCCAATATTTTTGTGATTATTGCCATGTCGCTAACATTCTCGCCACTTTCTTTCAGCTGCTTAGCCAAGGTTTCTACTTTCGAGATATGTTGAGCAACGCTGTCACCCGGTGACATTTTGTACTGATAAAATTTCTCATGTATTATCATTTTACACAACTCACTCTTTTGTTCGTATATTGACTCCAGTTTCGACATGATTTCTTGTGCAGTTTCACAATTTTCAATTAACGTTATTTGCTTAAAGTCCATCGAAGAGGTTATTATGAACATCGCCATACCGTCGTTTTTCAGCCACTCGGCATTGTTTGTTTCCGGCTTCGGCAATGCAATGTCAATCCCCTTTGCCTTTAATGCACATTTCATCTGGAATTTCCACTGCCGAAAGTTGTTTCCATCAAACTTTTCCAAGTTCATTGACCGCGTGGGATCCATTTTGAGGTTATATTGTCACCGGTTTTCACTAACTGTTGTAACTTTTCTTTGCCGATTTCTTCTGAACTTCTATTTCCAGAGTTTCCTGGGCCCATAACCAATTGGATTAGGAACTTGGATATAAAACAAACTATGTTTTCTTGATAATAATCGTATATTATCGATGCACATAAGCAGCAAGAACACTTGTTACAACCAAAGAGAAATGACATAGACCGAGTCGCCATCTGGTGACTGCGGATGATTTTTTTTTTAAAACTAAACGCAACCATGTTAAATTTTCTATTTATTTTGTAATAGTTAGGATAGATAATTACGTAACAATTTAATTCAGAAGGTTGCTTAAGTAGGGACTGAATAAATTAATAACCGACTTGGTATTACATAGATCTCACAACGTTTTACGGTAGAACAACCAAGTTAGAGACTTGATTTTTTTGACAAGTATTGTTTTTTTATAGGATCTCATGTTTTATTTTTACAATTAAATAGCATTCACTTACTTCAGACACAACGCCAACCTTTCTTCACTTCTAATTGACAACCTGCAGTTAGTGTCATTCTTCCTTAAATGAGGTCCAACCAGGCTATGCAATTCATAAAAAGTCTTCCTGGTTACTCTATAAGAACTTTCAAATGTTTCGTCGTCACATGTTTGAAAAAAAGTTGCGAATTCTCCTTGTGTTAAATGATATTTTATGTGTTATCTCACCCAGAATCTATGGTTTCTCTTAGTGGAGCTCAAGTATTTTGCGGCAATTAAAGCAATTTTCATTGCTTCGATTTCTTCGTCTTCTAGCAATGTTAGATACAAAATGGCTTTTTTTTTTACTTAGCACCGACATGACGTGTGCACTCTCCAAATAACTAACTACAAATAAAATGTATTGGGTCTCGACTGCTCGTCCCGGCTCGCTATACACCGCTCCGCTCGTCTCCGCCACAGTTTTCACAGCTCTGCTCCACTCAGCTCCGCTCGTCTCCGCCTCAGTGGAATCACGTACCTCTTTTCACAGCTCTGCTCCTCTCAGCTCCGCTCGTCTCCGCCTCAGTGGAATCACGTACCTCTTTTCAAAGCTCTGCTCCTCTCAGCTCCGCTCGTCTCCGCCTCAGTGGAATCACATACCTCTTTTCACAGCTCTGCTCCTCTCAGCTCCGGTCGTCTCCGCCTCAATGGAGCCGCAGCCTAATATCCTAACATGATTTTGTCCTTTTTAGGGTTCCGTACCTCGCAAGGAGAAAACGGAACCCTTACAGGATCACTTTGTTGTCCTTGTTGTCTGTCTGCCTGTCTGTCAAGACAATTTTTCTCAGGAACGCGTGGAGGTATCAAGCTTGAAATTATATCAAATACTAAGGTCTACTGTTCCCTTGGAGCTGAAAAAAATCAAACTTCTAAGCCAACGCAGTCAAAAGATACAGCCGTTTATGTTTCAAATTTTCGACACTCGCAAGGGAATCAAAACCTACAGGGTACTTTCTTCCCGTGAACTCCGAATCTTGAAAATTGGTACGAAGCAATGTCTTATGGCACAGATAAAGAAAAAATTGCGAAAACCGTAAATTTTTAGTTACATCACATATTTAAAAAAAAAATACGGAACCCTCGGTGCGTGAGTCCGACTCGCACTTGGCCGGTTTATTTTCAGATGGTCCGCATGTACCAAAGAAAAACCGATAGCCCTACTTGGCCTAGAGAAATTTTACGTCAAGCAATTTATCCTGTCAAATTAGTAATAGAGCTATAAGAAAACAGCTAATAGTTTTGGTATACTTTGTAAAACAATCATGCATCACGTTGTCACGTGACGAAGGGGTAAAAATTCATCTACACATAATAGACCACCAGCGTTATAAGCTGAAACTGAAAAAGACAAAAGAAAAAGAGCTCACCTGAAGAGAGCTGACTGTCGACACGTCACCTTCGGGTCGGAAAGAGACACTAGAAAAACACCCTGACCAATGGCATCCCTGGAAGCGGTTGGTTTTCTGGTTTCATGACTCGACACAAGTTATCAATAAAAACCCCCAAGCAGTTGATGTGGCCCGTAAAATAGCGGCCAACCTTTTCAACATACAAAAAAAAATGAAATCGTTAAAAAGTTATTTAAGACCTAGTAGGACTAGAAAATACTCGTAAGCCAGAAAAAATATACAATATTGATAAAACAATCTATTGTAATGACCCTATAAAAACCAAAGTGCTCGGCCTGAAGCCCTTCAACTAGGGGCTCGTCCAGAAATCATGTGATCATATTTTGACCCCCACCTCCCCCTTGGTGATATTTGGTAATTTTAACGCTACCCCCTCCCCCTCTATTCAAGATCACGTGTATTTCTTGGTACAGCACAGATTATTTTTCGTTACGTGATTTTTTGGGACTACGTTACATACAACGGGGTTTTCGACTTATCACGGCGGAGACCGTTAAAAGCTAATCTTGTACATCTTGTGTGTCGTTGTATTAGAGCATGTATATTCAGGATTATAAGTAATAAAAATAAAAATAAGCCAATTAACCAGCCGCTCAGTCACACCGTCTAATACATGCCCCTAAATCATCTTTTGTCCTCCTGGACACTAACCCCCAGGAAGTAGCTAATATCTCAATGTCACTAAAATCAGACAGTGCAACCGGGTATGAATGTGTGCCTACTATGCTCCTAAAGCTCTGCGAATCAGCTATAGCTCCCGTGGTTAGTCACCTGGCAAATCTGTGCTTTGCACAAGGTGTCTTCCCATCTGCTCTCAAAAAATCATTAGTCACGCCTGTCTACAAGAGTGGTGAGAGAACTACTCCAAATATAGTAATTACCGGCCGGTCTTAAGAGTGCACTGCATAAGTTTAAATTGATATCCAATCTAGGATACACAGTCGCTGTGGCCGAAATCGGTCAGGACATCTTCATCAGTCCAAAAAGGGCAGGAGAATTGAAAAATTGCCAGCTTTTTGCAACTCAAGCCGCAAACTCCTTTATCCTAGCCAAACAAGGTGGCTTTCACTTCATGCTGCTGTTGCAAGAATTATAGAACAATATGATACCTTAAAATTATACTTCAATGACGTAATTACCAACGAACTATCGGGAAATACCAAACAAATACTCAATCATCTGAACAGTCCATAGATAAAATTGCTCCTTTTGTTTTGGATTACATTCTGCCACGCTTTAATAATTTAAATAAACGCATGCAGTCTGAAAGCTTGCAAGTCCATCACTTAAGAAACAATGCCCAGGTAGCTAAGTGACGTCAATGACGAAAAAATGACGTTGTTTTTAAGTCAATTTAGGGTCTGTTCAATACTGGTTATTTATACCGGTCATATAGACGTCTACTTAGGGTCAGTCATTTAAAGGGTGCTTTCGTATACGTCATATTAACGTCATGTTAAGGTCGGTCATATTTTGGGCACTGTTACGTCCGTCGTATCGACGTTACATTAAGGTCAGTCATATTTTGGGCACTATTACGTCCGTCATGTTGAGTACCGGTACTATCATCATCATCTTCTAGCGTTATCCCAGTACAATGGCATGCTGAAGGATGCCCGGGGTCCGCTATCTAAATCCAATAACTTAATCTTAAATCCTCTATGTCCCGAGTTACCAAAAGACAGCAGAACTCTTTTAAGAACTCCGTTAAACATAGAAACTATCGCCCTAGGTACAGGGGAAATGATTTACCTTGGAATATTATCCCAAATGCAAAAACAATTAAAACATTCTGCTGTACCCAGTGCTCAAGATAGAGTAATTAAGATATCTTTTAATATTGATAGATTGCCTTTATTTAAAAGCTCCAACACACAGTTGTGGCCCATATTAGGTTTACTTAAAAATCGGGAAGATTCCAGACTTTTTGTAATAGCTGTGTTTTGTGGTAAATCTAAACCTTCGCCGATAAACCTGTATCTAAAGTCATTTGTAGAAGAACTGGCAAAATAACTTAATAAAGGATTTACTATTGAAAATATTAATTATTTCCTAGAAGTGCACAGTTTTATATGTGACGCCCCAGCACGAGCTTTTGTTAAGTCACAAAGCAACATGGTGGCTACTCAGCTTGTGACAAATGTGTCGAGCCGGGAGAATAACGGGGGAGAGTGGTGTATGAAAGCGTTTCTGAATAGGCATCTTCTGGGTGAGCTCGCTTCATCGTCGGCCTCATCTTTGCCCCCTGGCTAGATGCTGGCCAAGAGCAATCCCATTTTTAATAAAAATAAAAAAAATGTAAACTAATAACTCATTTCGTATGCAATCAGATGAATATCTCCATGTTCCTGAGTCACCATTATTGGGACTGCCTATTGATTTAGTATCCTGTTTTCCTTCCAAGTACATGCATTGTTTGCTTAGGAGTAATGCGGAATTCGCCCACCGCGCCTCCCGCCGACAAAAAGCCCGCTAAGAAGGGGAAACAACCGGCTAAGCAGGTCGCCTCGACCAGCGTTACCGCGCATCCGGTCGCCTCGACCAGCGCCACCGCGCATCCGGTCACCTCAACCAGCGCGGCTTCGCCCGCCGCGCCTCCAGCCGACAAAAAGCCCTCTAAGAAGAGGAAACAACCGGCTAAGCTGGGCGCCTCGACCAGCGCCGCCGCACCTCCGGTCGCCGCGACCAGCGCCGCCGCGCCTCCGGTCGCCTCGACCAGCGCCGCGGCTTCGCTCGCCGCGCCTCCCGCCGACAAAAAGCCCGCTAAGAAGGGGAAATAACCGGCTAAGCAGGTCGCCTCGATCAGCGTCGCCGCAACTCCGGTCGACTAGACCAGCGCCTCCGGTCGCCTCGACCAGCGCCACCGCGCATCCGGTCGCCTCGACCAGCGCCACCGCGCATCCGGTCGCTTCGACCAGCGCCGCGGCTTCGCCCGCCGCGCCTCCAGCAGACACTTGTGTCAAATAACACTTGTGTCAAACTACCATATAATAAATATTGTCAAAACGTATTTCAAGAAAACAAACAATTATATTTACAAACGTTCTTTTTGCTTTTCTTGTAATAGAAATCCACAAGCATAAGTTAACATCGATGGAACATTACAGCCACTTATCTTCTCGGTAGTATAAAGTTGAACGATTGAAGACCGAACACGAACAATATTCTTGTGGAAATTGTGTATTAAATTCAGTTTTGGCTAATATGTTCTTCTTGGCGCGTTGTCTTGCCCGACAGCGACAACGCATGCAAATGCATTGCATTATATTCAGTGTTCAGTATAAAATCAAAGCAAAGAAGAGAATTATAGTATGTGTGTTATACTGGACTTTAGTTGGGCCTTGGAAGATAGTACCCACTTGCGTCACGTTTATGGATTATGCCATCTTCAGTTTTTCTCCAGTGGTTGTTAGATGGAAGATGTACTTAAATCCACAAATGAATACACGATGTGTGCTAAATGTGGAGCTGCTGCCCAAGATCAAGAATAAGTTCGATTGCATTATTTCCCATAGCCTAACAATCGGGATCTATTTGCCGGAAGAGGCGAACAAAATATCTCTTTTTAAAGAGAAAATCAACAATAGTACAAAATAAATATTTTTTCACACGTACACAGCTGCATTTTATTTAAATCTATATAGATAAACACAATGCTATGAAACCCAAGTAAAAAAAATAAAAAATATATTTCTTTACCGGGATTCGAACCCGGGCCCCAATTACCGGAGGCAACCTTCCTCCCAACAAGCCACCTTTTAGTTCACTGCGATGTCGCTAGTAGTATAAACGACTTTTTGACGTTTCGGGAGTGTGTAATATTTTTTGTATGGAGTTATCGTTCTTCTCATTAGTGAGTATTATATTCTTTGAACTAAACACTCTGAAAACAATGAATCTCAAATGTCAATTGTAGTAACACAGGATGACATATTGGCTCCGACAGTTTCGAGTATTTAACAATAATATTTTTTTAAATGTTATTTACCTTTACCAATAAGTTGATTGCAAATATGTATGTTGAATTTGAAAATAAACCTACTTTAATAGAAAAAAAAATCTCCCATAAATGTATCGCTTTTCTGTATGACGGGTGCAACAAGGTTTAATAGTATATTCAACAACTTTTCGGTCATCCTGAAAGCACAGTAATATTCCGCCGTATCTTCAGCAGCCAAATCCGTAGAGTTGGTAGCTTGCCATGAATGGGTTTTCTATTAATTCATTTTCGAACCCATACATTTCTTGGTCTTGCAAGTTCAGCTTCCAAAAGTTCTTCGGTCTCAGACACCATCGCGTTTAATACTTCTTTCAGTACTTCTTCCAATTGCAAGCGCGCTTCTCGATGTTCGTCCAGACTTGCTGGTCGACGGCCAACTGAATTTACTAAACAGAGCCTGGACACTACTCGCACTACACGCCTGCACTCGCACTAATCACCTGAACTTGCACCAATCAAAGTGTAAACCAGGCTTAAGTTAGCGTCATATTTCAATTCTCCCGCGTTACTATATAGAAGATTGCTAAAATTTTTAAAGAGATGGCGTTGGTCGTGCCTCCGTTTCTGAAATCCGCGTTGTCAAGGCGAAATAAAAACAGTAGCGAGTTAACTTGCGACATCGAGTTAAGTTGTAAGTAAACGGCGAATAGATCGCGATCGTATTTTTCGGTGAGTTTAGTGCGAAGTAGCCCCCTCCCTCGCGTCTCCCGCGCCCCGCCAACTTAACAACAACTTATAGTCCGTGCAGCTACGAACAAACAGAGCAGCTACAATCGAGTTCTCGGCGCTGAATGTGTCAAAATAAGAGCGAAACTATGTTTGGATCGAGAACCGAGCTTCCTGCGGATTCTTATACCCTTTCAAACAAAAAAATTTTTTTCAATTCTGGTTACTAAATGACGGAGCTCTGAGGTAAATAATATTTAATTTTAATAATAGTTAAAAAAACACTGTTTTCTGATTATTTCATTGATATGGACATACTACCCAGCTAGATGCCAAATTTCACCTTTGTAGGTCACTTGGAAGTGGGTTAGATTTTTGATTAAGTATTAGTCAATCAGACAGTCTGAGGTAAACATGCGGATATATGCCGATTTTAGACGTTAATATATCAATAACAGTTTCACCTATATTAATTAAATTTAGGGTTATAGTTAATGTAAAGGGTTTTAATCATCATCATCATCATCATGATTTTGAAGTGGATACTTGTTTGTCGGCAGTTTGTATGAGGTAACTGCCCTACACCACAGAGTACGTTATATCATCATCATCATTTCAGCCGAATGACGTCCACTGCTGGACATAGGCCTCCCCCAAAGACTTCCACAATGACCGGTCCTGCGCCACCCGCATCCAGCGGACACCCGCGACCTTCACCTGGTCATCGGTCCACCGTGTGGGGGGCCTGCCCACGCTACCGCCTTCCGGTACGTGGTCGCCACTCGAGAACCTTTCCGCCCCAACGGCCATCGGTTCTACGTGCTATGTGCCCCGCCCACTACCACTTAAATTTAGCGATTCGGAGGGCTATATCGGTCACTTTGGTTCTGCTGCGGATGGCCTCATTCCTGATGCGATCACGCAGAGAAACTCCTAACATAGCTCTCTCCACTGCACTTTGGGTGACTTTGAGCCTTCTTATGAGGCCCATAGTAAGCGACCACGTTTCAGTACCATATGTCATCACTGGCAAAACACACTGGTCCCCAAGACTTTCGTCTTGAGACACTGCGGAGTATTGGACGAAAAGATGTGCCGTAGTCCATAAGTTTGTAAACTGCGGCCGCAGGAGGTGTTATTTTTTTAGTATTTAAAATGAAGTGGACTGATAATACTACCTTTGCGTTTGTACAAGAATACTTGAAACATGAGTGTTTATATAACTCAAAATGCAACAATTACCGCGCATAAAACAATATGAGATGCAGCTATTATTCAAATTTGTGAGGTTATAAAATAAAAAGTATCAGGTCTACATATAGCCAAGAATTTAAAAAAATAAATGAATCTACTAAAAGTGGAGCGGGAACCGACGATGTTTACGTACCGACACTGAAATGGTTCAAATTATACCATGATGTAATAAAGGATAAAAATCTGACACCAAAGGAAGTCAAAGTAATTTGGTAAGTACACTGTTTTATTATTTATTTATTAAATACATGATACTTAATTGGACCCGGGTTATGTCCTTAAACTACGACCAAGACCACCGGGGAATGGGCAGCAGCATTCCTAGAGTGCGGTGGAGATACTGCGATCGCCAACCCGCATGCCAAGCGTGGCGATTATGGCATTTACCCCCCATGAAATTGGGGGAGGCCTATGTCCAGCAGTGGACGTCCTAGGGCTGATGTGTGGTGGATGATACTTAATGAGATATTTAATGTATCATTCTTAGTTGCCAACGCACAGAACCATCTCCTACAAAATAATTAGCGTAATTATCACGCACGATACGAGCTCTCTCGGCAGAGTGATTGGTACTGTTTCTAGGTAATGGTATGAGACCATCGCTTGGCACATTTCTCCAATTACCAAGTATTGATTGGCCGGTGTTGATATCTTCCTCGTCGATTTTTACAGAATCATCGACGTTTTTTAAATATCTGAGCCAATTATGTAAAGCACAGCAAGCCTTTACAATTTTTATAACTTTGTCTGGATGAAAGGGTAAAGGTTTTTCGAATATTCTAAAACGGCTAACAAGAATACCGAATGCATTTTCAACTATACGACGGGCTCGAGAAAGTCTATAGTTAAATACTTTCTGAGCAGTGGTCATACTGTTGCTTGCGCCATACGGCTTCATTAAATAAGTCTTCAACGGAAAATCATTGTCCCCTACAAGACAGTGATTTTCTGGTAGCATACTTTCCAGTCGATTGCTTAGGCTACGTCTTTGAAACACGCCTCCATCGGATACTCTGCCGTTGCAACCAACATCGATATATGAAAAGCTGTAGTCGTCGTCAACCACGGCCATTAGCACTATGCTATTTTGATTTTTGTAATTATAGTAATAGCTTCCTGCTTCAAAAGGCGCCTTTTTTACTATATGCTTCCCATCAATAGAGCCACAACATCTGGGAAAGCTTCATTTATTTTTGAAACCCTCTTCAATTTTCTCCCACTGGTTTTCATCGCTTGGAACCTGAAACAGAAATTTAATAATAAACATACTTTTCAGAACTCAGCGAAGACTGCGAGGGAAGGGATCGCTTCAGGTGTTGATGAGTCTACCAGCCAGGTAGTTTCAGGTTCTAGCCAAGATTCTCAAGATACTCCCATTATACAAGAAACAGAAGCTGCTAAGAAACCTGTGTATAGTCGCAAAAGAAACATCAAATGCTTAGAAAGTTTGGTGAACAAAGTCAGAGCTGTTGGAGAGATGGTTCAAACTCCAATGGCAAATAACGACAATGAGTTCGATATTTTTGGGAGGAGTTTACGTTACGTGTTTCGGTAAGTTTTTATCCTTATGTTTAAAAACTATTGAAATGGTGTGTGTTTGGTGTCTAATGTTAACGCGATATATATGCAAATGTAATTGTATTGATAACTAACGTGATAATTTACTATGTAGTTAAAATTTTCCCCTTCGTTACCGGTAACGCTGGAGAAACGTCTCTTGCGTTACTGGCAACGCAAGAGAAAGTAAGACTTATCCTCAACTCGCCATCAAACTTATTTATCCTATTACTTTTAAATATATATTAAAAGTAAATACTTAGTTTAACGTGGAGTATAAGAGTAATATTACCAATAAGTCTCTTAAAAATTCGTCACAAAGTAAATGATTTTATGACTAGAGTTAAAGTATTTTTTATTTACTTTGTAACTTAGCGACATTGATTTTTATTGTTTTAAGCATTTAATGGTGCACACTTAAAAAACAATGCCTCCAAGTGCCGCAGAAAAACAAAAACGGTATCGAGAACGGTTGAAAATGATACCAGAATGCTACGAAGAACCTAAAACGAGACCAAGAGAACGGCATCATATAACTAAAAGATTAGTGAAAGACAACTCTTAACACGTTCATTGCGGTATCAGGTCTGCAAGATCCGATAATGAACTATCCCGCGGGGCGGCACTTAATGTACTGTTCTTACCGCTGGTACGGGACAGGTATCTTTTATTTGCAAAGGAGTAGGAACGAGATAAATATATATTTGAAATTGTCTCTTTGAATATTTTACGTCGGCATAATAAAACCCTATCAGGTCGATTGTACCTGATACCGACAGAAAAGATTATTTTTCACTTAGTGCGGATATCGGTTCTTTTCGACCTGATACCTGATGACCTGATAACCGCACTAGAATTGGGATTAGTTTATCTAGTGCCGCCCTCAAGTGCAGTTGGTGTAAACAATACTCGATAGACTATTTAATGTGAATAATTACGCGTGAATGAAGTGCAATCTCGAATGCAATAAACAATCTCTCTCGGATCTTTGTTTTGTGGTTTAGCTGTGTTTGTGTTACATCATGAAGCGGTCTAGACGAATGCTTTTAATGTCTACGGGGAATGGTGAAAATACCGTCAAACGTCGAAGAGATAATGCAGATATTGATGCTGGACCATCGAATAACGAAAGACCCAAGCCTGGTGTCAAAGGCTTATCGACTGCGTAACAGCGTGAGTACTGATACTACCATATATACGAGTCCGACCACTGGCCACACATTAACAATTCTTCAAAATGCATATCATTCACCTGTATCCGCTCCCGCTAATCCAAACAGCAAAAGAATTAAAATATTAGAAAATATTTCCATCCCAAAAGAGTGCAGCAATATTAATATGAAAAAAAAAATGACACAAATCATGTATTTTCTACACCTATACATAATACGAATTTGAGGGAAGTGAAGCTTAGCGATACTTTAGAACCAGGCAAAAAAATAGAACTCACGTCTACTTTGTCTGCATCTACAAGAAACTCAACCATTACTCACGCATATGCTAATGTTCAAAGTGAAACTGAGTCACAACCTGATTTAACAAAAAAACTTTCAACGAAACATCTGATACGCTAAACTCCATTAATAATTGTGACAAAGAAGGATGCACCCTTAATAATCATGTAAAAAGCCCACCACTACTGACTGATGATGAAATGAATATTTTTTCCACTCCTCAACATAAAAGAAAAACAAATGTTGGCCGAATATTAGGTAAGAAAAAAGTAACTACACCTAATGATTCCACCACAGTTAGCAGATGCGGATCTTTTAGTGACATATCAACATCAAATATGATTTCGCTGAATTAGTTTTTTGATGAAGACAAACTTTTTGATTTGCTTTCAACACCGCCACAGAACAAGATTAAATCCAGTCAGACAAAGAAACACTCTTCAACAGCTGTATCATCAAATAAAACCTTAAAGCAACCGGAAGCCTCACATCAAGATAAGGAAATTAAACAACCAACAGAATCTGACATAATTAACACAGACAACGAAGACTCTGATTCTGATTTTAATCCAAAAAATCAATCTGAAGAGTCATCATCTGAAAGTTTGTCATCATCAGAATCAGATGATAACTCACCAAACGACGCAAATACAACTCGAACCACAGGCCATACTAACAACGGTGACGAAGACGAGTGGCAAGATATTGTAGACGGACCTCCGAGTCTTAATGATTTTGATGGAGATATTGAATTAACCATTCCTTCCGATATTTCTCGACCAGATGAATTTTACAAGCTGTTTTTAACTAAAGACATTGTAGATGAGATGGTAACTGAAACAAATAAATATGCTGAGGCCTGTATTTGACAGATGCCTAAAACTCTTAAGAAATCACGATATAACTTATGGAAGCCAACTAATCGAGATGAGATGTACAAGTTTATGGGTGTTTTATTAGTAATGGGACTTGTGAAAGTGCCGAATGTAACTGATTATTGGTCGAAAAATAAGATGTACAGAAATGAATATATTGTATCGATGATGAGCAGAGACCGATTCCTGATTATGTTGAAATATTGGCATTTTAGCGATAACATCGGTTCAGGCAATGATAAATTATATAAAATACGGAAAGTTTATGATATTTGTTAAGTCAATTCAGCAAAGTATTAAAACCAGGAGGCGTAGTTGTTATTGACGAAAGTATGGTACCATGGAGTGGTAGGCTGCATTTTCGGCAATACATCAAAAATAAATCGCATAAGTATGGAGTGAAACTTTATAAAGCGTGCACACCTGAAGGGTATATACATTTAACATGATAGTATATACCGGAAAGGGTGATGGAGGCCGTGAGTTAAACCACGCACATAAAGTAGTTTTAAAACTGATTAAAGACCTTGAAAATGAAGGAAGACTAGTTGTCGTTGATAATTTTTACTCATCAGTTGGGCTTGCCGAGGATTTAATCAGCAAGAAGACATTTGTCTGTGGCACATTACGTGCAAATAGAAAAGGTTTACCGAAAACTGTAGTCAGCTCCAAGTTAAAGAGGGGTCAAATAGTGGGCATGATGAACAAGAAAGGAGTGAGAGTGATAAAATGGTTCGACAAACGTCCGGTATTAATGTTGAGCACATGCAAAAACCATGACACGTCTATGATTAACACAAACACAAAAAAGGAATTGATTACAGTGATCAGATGTCTTCGTATTATTCAAATTTAAAGAGAGGGCTTAAGTGGTATAGAAAGGTAATGATGGAGTTGATTTTTGGGACAAGTATCGTTAACGCATGGATAGTGTATAATTTGAAAACTGAAAGCAAAATATCAAAAAAATAATTTATTGAATGTGTTATTGAAAAATAATGTGGAGAGAAAGGAAATAACACAGAAGAGAAATCCAGTGCAGCGGCTAACAAAATGCATTCATTGAAAATAGTTAAGAAAGTGAAAACTTTGTGTGACGCTTGTAATAAAACATTATGTCGCAAATGTTTTAGCAAAAAACATTTGTCAAATATTGTATAAGCTTTTTTTAAACAAAATCTACGACTATATAATAAAAAGGAGGATAGTCACTTTATTGTTGCGAAGTTGCAAACATTTGATTTATAAGTACTTTTGATTTTGTTTTAAGTTTATTGTTGAGAAGTTGTAAATGTTTGTTTTTTAAGTAATTTAGATTTTTTTTAGAGTTTAGTCTTTATGTTTTAATTTAACTTTATTGTTGAGAAGTTACAAATGTTTGATTTATGTGTATGTGCACTTTTAATTTTTTTTTTGACTTTATTCTTTATGTTTGAAATAAAACATTTATTTTACAGTTCATCGATATTTTATTTTTACAACCCTAACCCTTTATCGATAAGACTATCATTCAGAACGGACATAGAGTCGAAAGGATCTGACAGATTTTTTACTTTATTTAATAGTCTTCCGACTATTCTATTTAGAAACGGCTAAAATATTATGTCAATACTCGTAAGTTCATTGAAAGTATGTTCCGATAAAAAAATAGACACAAATAATTACTACTAGCCAGTAAGTTGCACTTAAAGACTTGCATCTCGAACAGATCCATTCGACCCTATGACGCTACAATGAAAAGTTCAGTAACAGATCTAATGTACCTGATACAGCACCAACGTAAAGTTCACAAAACTGACTGCCGCAATGAACGTGTTAAAGAAAAGTACAACGCTAACACGATTTGGCGTTTACGGAAAAGAGAACAGGTGAGAAAAAACGAACCGTATAAAAAAATATATAAATATTGGGGGACAATCTTACACAAATCGACCTAGTCCCAAACTAAGCAAAGCTTGTACTATGGGTACTAGAAGACGATATAAAATACATATAGAACATCCAAGACCCAAGAACAAAATCCGTGCTAAATGCACAAATAATGCCCTGGCCGGGATTCGAACCTGGGACCTCTAGCTTCGGAGGCAGTGTCACTACCAACTAGGCTAAACAGGTCGTAGAAAGAGTGTTACAAAATACACCACCAAGCTCACCTTAATCTGAATATAGATTTCAGCATATAATATACAAAATGAGCTTCAATCACCTACTCCTCCGCCAACAACACCTCCGCCAGTGACGGCTTCGTTAGGCACACTTCCACCAGTGACGACTCCTCTACTGTCAAGCCCACTACAAACACTGCAACACGTTATTTCGCAAACTGGCTATAGCTGGCAGTGCACGATACTACGATGACTTGGAGGAGTGTGGCGGAGGTCAGGCACCAGGGCATCAAAGCTCCCGGGAGTCCAGTAATATAATGTCTCGTAATCCTACGTACCGTTACACTCGTTCTGGTCGACAAGTACGCATACCCGATAGATTCTAATAAATGTGTTATTTTGCTTTATACGTATAATATGTTTTGTTAAGCCAGCTTTTCAATTTATATGTACTTAAATAAGTATCATACATTTAGGCCCGAGTACATTATGTCATTCCCACTCACCTATGTCGTATTTTTTCATCTGGCATATGTGAATGAGAGTAAAAAAAAACAAAAAGTTGTATAATACAATAATAAATAACTATTGTGAATGAGAAATAATAAAAATAATAATATACTTAATCAAAATCAATGAGTGCTATAGAAGACAACCGTGAACGATACTGCAACGAGTTAAGGTCCATTACATTAGTTGGGTGCGTTGTTGCTGTTGGTACACTGGTGTCAGCTGGTGTTGTTTATCTTGTTATACATTTTCGTCAAGAAAGCAATAACAAAGAAAAAATATATATATATATATATAATATATATATTAATAAATAGGAGTAAACTAATAATTTATGTCTGTATCAATCATATGTTGTAAAATGTATAAGCATGAACATATTACGTACTTACTTATATAGATAAGTAGATATATAGTAAATAATATAAGTTAACAGAGAGCAGACGGCGACGAGTCTCCGTTACATTAACATTATTAGACTGAGTCTCGTCTGACCTGTGTGAACAGCTTCTTCATTAAAATACTAAAAATGTACTTAACGCAATTAGTATAGGCATGCATAAGGGGGAAGATGTTGTATATCATAACTACATTATGAGGGTATATGTGAAAAGTAGGGTAGGGTTTTTAATTAAATAAAGTCAGTCTTGATCTTGCTCTCACATGGGATGTTTACTTTATATCCCATATCTAAAATACTACATGATCTGTCTGAAATATGTACCTATGAATAAATGTTCTTGCACGCCTATCGGTAAAATATAGCGAATCTGTTAATAATAAAGACCATCACTATATACCTATATTTGCAAATAAATCATTTTGAATTTGAATTTGAAACGTGTTTTTAATGTTGACGACCTGTTTAGCCTAGTTGGTAGTGACTCTGCCTCCGAAGCTAGAGGTCCCGGGTTCGAATCCCGGCCAGGGCATTTATTTGTGCAATTTTCACGGATATTTGTTCTTGGGTCTTGGATGTTCTCTATGTATTTAAGTATGTATTTATCTATATAAGTATGTATATCGTCGTCTAGTACCCATAGTACAAGCTTTGCTTAGTTTGGGACTAGGTCGATTTGTGTAAGATTGTCCCCCAATATTATTTATTTATTTTATTTTATTTAATGTCAATTCTGAAATTCCAGGCAGTGTCTGCAAAAAATTAGACCATCTGAATGTATGATAGTGGTGGATTTCAGCGAAAATTGCAACTGTAAGTAGCATAAGGAAATGCAACACCATCATTTCAGAGGCTCCCGAAATTAAATTTCGCTACATACGGTCGTTCTGTATACGTATAACGACATAACTGGCGCAGGGCATGAAGTACATAGTTTTTGCACTGTATCTGCCTGTAACATTCATCAGCCAGCTGCAATTTGGGCCCATTTAGATCCCATTATCAAGTTCATCAGGTCACAATTTGTCAGTATCAATACTACTGTTAATTTTTTTTCTCATGGCCCAAGCACACCGTATAGACAAAAACAAAACTTTTATTTGATGTGTACCAAATTGTATGACTACGGTTTCGAAGGTATGACGCGGTCCTTTTTTGAAGCTGGCCACGGAAAAGGACCAGCTGATGGCGTTGGAGGGTTTCTTAAAATTACTGCTGACAAAATAGTAGCAAAGGGTCAAGACATTGCTGATGCCTTTCAATTTTACGACAAGATGAAAGATGTCAGTAAATTAAAAATATTTCTGATTGACGAGAAAAACATAATTGACGAACATAAAGCCCTGCCATGTAATATTCCACGACTTCTAGGAACTCTCAAAGTACATTAAGTTTTCAGTACATGTCGTGGTATGTTACAACACAGGGAGCTAACCTGTAACAGGGGATTTTGCATGTGCCTTGCGCCAAATCTGTACGATGTGAGCAATATTATTGTTATAGAAAATTCCCGTGAGTTTGAAACATATTAAATATATACAATATACATTCGACCTCAAAGACGTGAGTGACCCGTTTCATTATATTTAATATTATTGTAGTAGATGAAGAAAAGCGTGCACCTGAAATTCCTTTCTCGCACTTGACTGAATCTTCAGATGATGATGTACCCTTGCAAACACTGAAAATAACAAAAACCTTGGAAGACAACTAATAAAGAACAAACCGTATATAAAGATATTTTTAGTTGTTCTTCAGACGATGAACAACACTGCACAAGCTACGGTAAAGAAAACTTTAAAATAGAGAACGGTGACTATCTGCTCGTTAACGTTGATGTATCTAATGCAAAAGTAAACACGTATAACTATGCAAGGCAAAATATGACGTTGAAGACGATGGTGAAGTAAAAGTAATGTTCATGCGAGTAGTGGATATATGTGCTAAGCGATTTCAGTTGGACGAAAAAGATGTTTCCTACGTCGATTGCAAAGATGTTATAGAGAGGTTGCCAAATCCCGAAATCGTTAAAAGAGGACATCGTATAATAATTATGACTTCAAGACTTCGATTAAAGTTTTTGAGAAGTGACTCAAACAAGGCCTTAGTGGGTTAATCTTAATTTATTGATTTTTTATCTGAACTGGTTTTTTTATTGAAGTTAATTCCAATGTTAAAGTTTAATATATAGTTTTTGTGACGTTCCTGAGAATTACTGATCTCATATTTAGTTTAACACTGATCTCAAGCTCCGATTTTTAGGATTCTGATTCCAGACCACAGCGGCATAGCTTTGCTCCCTGCTGCTATATAGTTATAATACCCGTACTGTGCTTTGGTTGTTCTCACCTCGATTTCTTGTGAAAATGGCTGAGTGTAATCGAGTTTGGCAAAATTGTCAGCCTTCTGCCGATTCGACGTCTACAATTGCTCCACCAAAGATATTTGATACCATAATTTCTGTTAAATTCTTCCCATCAAAAGTCTTGCAATTCCAGCTATCCCATATGGATACTGATAATAGTTTGGTTAACTACAGAGACCGGCGTCACTTGATTGACTGGTTCGTCCAGTTCTTGAAACAACGTCGTATTATATTAGTGCCTGATATATTTCACCGTCTGCCGCCTACAGAAAAACTTCTTCTGCTTACATTTATATTGATCCAACACTTACCCCCTTATTCATAAACATCCATCAAGCCTCTATTAGTTAACAAACCGCTAAAGCTGGTTTGTCCTTATCTGATACTTTGACATTTATGTTTGTGAGAAAGGGACAAAACAACTTTTTAGTTAACAGAGGTTTGTTAAGTTTTATGAATAAGGGGGTTAGTGTTTTGGATACGTTCCATCTGCGCAATTGTTCGAGCTGTGAATGCTGAACGCCGGCATGAAACGGTCCCGATGGACAATTACGAATCCATTTAACGAAGGAAAATCGTCAACAGCCGTCCTAGTGACGTTAAAGCACAGCTCTCAGAAAGGAAAACACAGCTCTTATAAGTAAAACCCGTCCAGATGGACGTTAACCGTACAAATAATTTAGCACTCAACAACAACTATTGTTGTGGAAGACGTAGCTCTGACAACACAGTTCTATGGCGGCGTTCATAGGCAACGACCCGGGCTGGCGGGCACGCGCCCACTCAAATGATAGAAATTGACAGAGAAAGACGTGCTTTAATTATTTAAGCTTTGATGTTTGCTTAAACAAGATTAAAACAAGATGGTAGTGGACTTACAAAAGATCCACCAGAGGCTGTTTTATGCTGTAAAAAAGCGATATTTTGATAAAACACCTCAAGCCGCGCAGAAGTTATGCGATTCGATCTGGAATGAACTTAAAGAGAAGTTCCATCCGAAAAACCAGCGCACGGAACAGGCGAACGCAGCTGAAAAAAAATTGCAGCCCTTCTAGAAGACTTGCCTGCTATCAAAGAAAATAGAAGCATTGTATCTTTCTTTACAAGGCAGAAGGTAAGATCCAAATTCATTTGTATAGGTAATATAGGTATTCATGTCAGTGCCAGTGTCACTCACTTTGACTAATATTCTTAAATGAAATCATGACATGACGCACGATGAATGGAATCATCACTCGTACGAGTGTCGCACAATTGAATAAAATCATCACTTGTACGAGCGACGTACAGTGAATGAAATAATCATTTGTATGAGCGATACACAGTTTGTTTCTATATAAGAACTCGGACATAAAATAATAAAAATCTAAAATAGGTATATAAATCTGAGTGACTCGCGCGATGTCAACGAGCGGCACGAAACAACAAACTTAATTATTGTGGCTTTCATATACTTGGAATTTTACCATGATTTTTTTCTTCGCTTTTTAAGGTAGAAGTTGTGGCTAGCACTTCGACAACTTCTGATCCTGGTGTTCCTGGTGTTTAGTTCATGAATTTTGTTTTCAGCTTGAAACCAAAGAAACAAGCCATCGACAAGCAATCTATTACGATCCCGTTTGTAGCGCTAAGCAAACTTGAAGCGAGGAAGTGAAATCTTGCAAAAAAGGAAGGTTTCACAAATAGTATCATCTGGAGAAGATGAGAGTGCTGCTCCTCCACCCAAGAAGTCTCGCATCTACAAGGCGCACGCAGAGGCAGCTTGCAGAATTCGCTTAGCTGAATTACAAGTAACGATCGCCAAACTAAATCAATCCAAAGACCGTGGTCTACTCACTGAAAGTGGAAAAGTTGAGCTGCGAGATGCAGAAAAGAGTGTGAAAATCGAAAGAAAGATCCTGGAGAAACTTATAGCTACCAAAGGAGCAGCAAAAAAATACAGACAGAAAAAAAAGAAGTCGATAGACAACTTCTTAATGAAAATCCCGAAGCCAGATCGATGTTGCCGCTAAACGTGGGCCTTGGTGACAACGCACAAATATAAGTAGACAGCGCGCGCAGTCTCGCGCGCGTAGGCTATGAGAGCGAACGCGCACCTCTCTGTAGCTATTCTGTTATTAGTTTAATAAGAGTACTGTAATACTGTTCTTAAATTTCACAGCGAACACTATCATTCTTCTAATAAATTACAATACACCCGCAGACCTGACTACATTAGAACAACGGAAAGGGGGTCTACAAAACAATAAAAAAAATAAGGAAACAAAAGGATGGATTAAATTAATAAATAATGAAGGAAACTGTAAATCTAGAATTTAAGCATGATTTTTGTTACTTACGACGATAAATGTTTCTGAATAAAATAAACACACACACACACACACGCACGCACGTACGCCCGCCCGCCCGGTAAAAAAAAGTGAACAGCGAGTTGACCTCTGGCTTATGGCGTTTAACCGGTGCGCTCGGTGTCAGGCGCGTCTCGTATCACTAGACGTCGAGGGATTTTCAGGCGATTTATCGGACCCTCCTTGTCTTGACATCTCGTGTTCCCCTAGCGGGAATCGAGAGCGGGACGGAAACATTCTACGAGCTGCGTAGGAGACTGCTACGGCGTCCGCTACGACTGCCAGAGGGAGCGTAGCCGATCGATGTGTTTATGTTGATTGTTGATACTTGAGTTCAGTGTGTTGTAATATGGAGTGCCAGAAATGCAAGAAAACACTTTCAAAAAAAGGATCGCACTTTTTATATCAGGGTGCCTTGTTGGCGGAGCATGAAAAGTCTAAACGTTTAAAAAGATTGCATCGTTGGAGAAAATTACTTATAATACACAAAATAAGTGCATTTACTTAGAAAAATGTTACATTGCACTGCAACAAAAAATTGAGCACTTTGAGCAAGCAACTCGTAAGCATAGGATCGAGATTATCGGTGTTCAGCAGTTGCCTGGGGAAAAGGTTGAGGAGATAGTTTCCAAGATTGGCAAAGAGATAAATGTCACCTGCGAAGATATTGAGTTGACAAAGCGAGCCTTTTCTTCTAAGCCTGACAGGAAGCCGGTGCCAATTATAGTTGAGTTCAAGACGGCGGGAACCCGCAGCCGTCAGTGGCTGGCTCAACGGCGACAGCTGAAGGATGTTACGAGTGGTAGTATTGTTGGAGGATCTATGACGAGCAGGGTTTATATAAATGAGGACCTGACCCATCATGCTGCCCGGTCGCTACTTTGGAATGCTAAAAATCGCTTGCGAGGTATCTATAAGTACATCTGGGTGAATAATGGTAAAATACTTGTTAAAAAATCGGATAGAGGTAAAGCTATATGGGTTAGATCTGAGAGCGATCTTGCTGATCTGGTTAAAAATGATTGATGTAAACCTTATTGTTATTTATGTGTCGAAGTTCAGCAATTAAATTCACGGCGCTAGACAATATAGATGTGGTTGACGACCAAAAGATATGACTGTGTGTGACTATATGACTGTCAATACTGTTAAAGAGTTCATAGATTCCTTTAAAGAACATAAAGACCTTTGGTTGTTTCACGTTAATATTCGGTCCATTAAAAAAACATTTTAATGAGTTACTCGCATTACTAGGCGATCATTTTCGTCATTTGGACGTCATTGTAATTACTGAGGCTAATATTTGTTTTTCACTGTTACCACTATACGATATTAGCGGCTTTGTATTACATTGAAGTATGGTCATTAGTCACCTTTAGAGTTAACAGTAACTTCACAGTTTACTGCAGCATAAACTCATATTGCTTGTATAGGCGATAACCTAACGTGTATAAAATAGGGTGTTTGTTTAAATAAAGAGTTCAGTTCAGATCAGAGCAGTTCACTATATACTTGGATCTTGAGTTTCCATCATCTCCGACTAAACCCTGCAACCCTAACAACCCCCGTCAAGTACATATATCTCATGGCGATGTACCTAACCTATTACAACACATGCTAATACATATCCTTTGGTCACAGCAGCAAACATGTACCTAGGGGTTTAATCACCCCTAATAATATCTTTAATGGAATAAAATTCTTTAATATTGAAATTCCCTAATAATTAATAGTAAAATAAATGTATAACAGTAATTTAAGAAAATGTATAATATTTTACAGCTTAATTTATTAACGACTGATTTAATTTTATTTGATTTATTTAATTTGATTTGGCCAAGTGATCGTCTAGTAACATACCTACGTTGTGTGCCGCGTAACTCAAATTCTTTAATGTGAAACAAACAAGATCTGAACTCTTCACTACCTAACCTTTAGCCCTACCTAAAGCCTAGCCCTAGCCCACTATTCCTAAGGAATTGCACTACCCATTTTCCTAAACCTATCACAATTTTGGTTATAGAAATGATTAAGTACTAGTCTTTACTTTACCTGCTGTATGCTTCTTTATATAAACAAATAATTATTTGTTTTTTATTAATATTCCCCCACCAGACTACCTGAGGGCGGGCTGAGCGTAACACAGTAGCCATTGGTTTTTAAAGAAAGGCAAATTTTCCTTAAAAGCCATAATTTTCCCTAAATCAAAATTATTTCATCATAAAACACTGATACTTGATTTCCTAGCTAGCTAAGAATAATTTTGATTAATATTGTATGGTGTGACTCTTTCACTACCATACAATGCTACTGCTTACACCTGGATGGGTGACAGACCTCCTAGCTACGTATTTAATACCTATTTTATTTTATTGAATTTTTAATAGGTATTTTTATATGACCTATGAATCTACCAATGCTTCGTAACCTAGACTTGCTGATGAGAAGAAGCATCAAAGAAACTCACCAGATAGTCATATCGATGATTAGAGGAATCATCTATTAATTTAAGCTTATTAATAAATTTTAGCAATTTATTAGTAATTACGCTAACATTCTTATATACAAGAGTTGAGGTACAAAGTTGTATCTAATGAAAACAAACCACCTCGTCACTAACTCCCTAAAACCCTAGTTTCCATAAAGTGGTACACTCAATATCGACTATTCAGGGCAATTCATATGAAATATTTGAACCTAATCGATACCTGAAATAATAAACACTCATTTAGTCATGATAAATGTTCGAGCATTATTCCACTCATGATAATAGATAAAATTGACTAGTAGACTGCTCCGCCTGCTACAATGTCTAGAATTATCTCATCTTTCTGAAACAATTCTATAACCTAATCATAAATGGAATCATAATAACTCAATGAACAAAGTAAATTAAATGTAGTTACACCTTTAAACCATATTTCACATGTAGCCCATGAAACCCCATACTTCATAACCACACTTGGAAACCATTATTCACAATTGACCTTTACCTACTTATTCACGTCTCCCAAACTTCCTACAATTACTAACAACCTATTAAATGAAACCTAGTTCCCTAAACCAACCCTAAATTGTTTTAGCCCTAACACCCTATTACCTACTACAAATGACTTTAAACCTAACTCTACTCTCAACTAGTCCCTACTCTAGTGTAAACAAAACCCCAATAATTACTTATTAGTGTTATGAAATGTGAATCCTACTATAACCTAAGCTGTAACGTTCGGTAGGCTAGACCGAGATAGGCAACCTAAAGCCTGTGTATTTGCTCCATTCACAACTGTCCGAAGACTAAAGGGATCTGTGAATGATGCGCCCTAACGTATATAAGGTAAGTACATAAATATATTTAATAAAGAACGAACTTCAGGCACACACAAGATCTCTACGAGTGAACACCGTTCATAGCGGTCGACTAATTGGAAATTGCGACCTTCTCGCATCAATCTGTGGCTAGACCCCAAAGCACGTAAGAGTATATCATCATCTATGTTGGTAAAGAGATGATGCCAAGCCCTCTTAAACTTGGTAACAAAACTAATAGGATTCCAAGCTGTATCTCTTTTTCACCTCGATGGTGAGATCCAACTTGTTAAATAGACCATGCTAAGTATTCAGACATTGATCTGGCTCGATATCAAATCAAAACACACAAAAATCATAAAATAAAATCTAAATTCACAGTTGAATAACTCACCATAATTCAAAGTATTTGCACCATAATGAACCACTCGACTATGATAACGTTAATTAATAAAATAGGTAGTACCCTGAATTATCACTACGTTAAAACGAGCCAGCTTCAAATGACAATCCGCACAACAACAAAAGTAAGAATGAGCCTCCCGAATCGAACCCCACGCGCTATTTATACCTTGATCTGTGTTAGCCTTCAAAATTGAAGCCTTTGAGTGAATTGTCCGTAATCTTAATTACCCTACAGTTCAAGCAATACAACACCTTACGTCAAGCGAATATGGTCGCAAATCACTTGTTTCATGCAATACATACGCTCTTATTGAAATGAATTGTACTCGCGGGCAGGTGCAATAACAAAATAACAAGCTTCGCAATACGAAACAATACCTTACGTCTTGCATATATGATCGCAATTTGCTTGCTTTAAATACTAGATACGCTCTTATTGAAACTCATTATACTTGACGAGCTGGTGTATCAATATGAATAGGTATATTTTAGTGTTGTGGGTGGCGTTCCCATTGTGCTTACATTTTATTACTTTTTTTTTATCCAATGTTTATATAATTTTTATTTATTACTGATGAAATAGTTATGATTAATATATTAATATTTCTTTAGCATTCAATAAAGAATACAAGTGCTTTGACAGCATAGTTCTAGTTACATACGCCCCCTCGAGGATTTGCCATGTAATTGCTATGGATAGAGCGATTCATGAAGAATCCACGAACTACTATTATGTTATATATTATAACATGCCCTAGATTTGTTAGTTTAACTATTCCACAAACCCTGTCCCCCCATTCCCCATATTTAATTTAAACGTGTATGTGTTTTTAAACCAATACTCATTGATTGTGAGTGACTAGGTATAAAATTCAGTCCTCTGAATTTTGGTAATGATTGATGATCACCATTTCCACAAATTTTTCCCATTCGCCTGAAGTTCCAGTTTGTGAGGCTGAAAGATTCTAGTAATCCGAGTTTGTGGTATCAAGCTGGATGTCCAGATCTGGCCGGGCACCTGTCGATCCATGTTCACATTGCTCGAACGGAATGATACCCCAAAAACTCCCCATGCAAACAGAAAAAAATCTTTATGTAAGTACTGAGATGCTCATTTCTCATTAGTCAAAATTCGAACCAAATCTCAATACTTCACCACCCTTTTCAATCAAGTTTTCTTGGCGCATGTCACAAACTTGAATCAGATATTCGATTTCAGACTCCTTTCCATCCCAATATATGTAATGTTCATTTATGAACTTAGTCAATCAGACATTCATCATCTCAATGCCCCAACATTACCACTCATTACCTTTATGGCTATCAGAGCATTAAAACTCAAAATGTGATTAACCAGATTGGATACTAAATATCCAAATCAAATACTAGAAAACCCTCCTTTTCCTTGACTAGACTTCACGTCAATTATTGTACTATTGCACCACTATTTATGATGAACATGTCACCTCTAGCATGAAAAGTAGTCTTACTTGATGTTGATATGAATACCTTGCCATAGGCCTTGTCTCATAACCTGTACCTCTTAACAACCAAATACTGTAAAAATACACATAAATGAAGATATAATTTAGAGCGTAAATTCACAAAATGATTGTACATCGACAAATCATTTTTTATGATTACCCTCCTTTGCAGTCAGGTAAATTCTTGTCGAATAATCCTTTTCAAGATGTGGTGTGTATACACTCATTTTTAGTCTCAGCTTCTGTGCAGTACTAGCCAACAAAACATACCCTTAAAGAAATGGGTCGAATCGTAAAACGATTTTAACCTACTGATAAGATTTTGCTGACTTGTTGTCGTCGTCCCCCCCCCCCCAGGTTTCCCCAAAATACCAACAAATCCAGGTTGATTACAAGCCAACATTTGCCTACCTGCAATAACCCATTTTCACATAAAAACAAACCTGTTTTTTTTATATACATATACATATAATTAGAGTCACTCAATCTACTTTACGCTTCCTCATACACTGTTTCGCTCGATTATTACAGACAGCCAAAAGTCTTCGGTACGATTTTGAAAGTCCATACAACTGCTGACATAATTAAATTTGCAAACTTATAAATATCTATTTACAAAATTACTAAATTTTACCCCACTCTTCTTTAATGAATGCCAAATAATGTAATAAAAAATAAAACAACTGATAATATTCACACTTTACTACAAATATAAATCTTTTGATATCTCATAACGAAAATTGCAAAGTGTCATTGAATTTATTCCGATCACTTTACAACTACTCTTTTGATTGATTTTATTTAAAACTGAATTTATAATCATTTCTGAAACTCATCACTAAGCATGCACTATGTACCAACAGGACATAATATTAAAATCTACAAACATATATAAACAATATAAATACATAATGCATTTTAATAGAAAAATAATAATTTATTCATTTCTACACTCCGAAGTGAACGATGAACCTGTCTAATTTGAATATTTTAGAAATGTATTTATTGATTGTTTTTATTTTTAATAAGTGAGTTTATACTATTACAGTTGAATCAATTGAAGTTTTTAGTATGGTTTGTTCAAAATAAATTTTATTCCTTTGTAAACCCTACCTTCGCTGTATCACAAAATCAATTATTTCTAAATTTCATCGGATAAACAATTACAAAAATCTAACTTCGACACAACTTTTAATCTAAATTACCCAGTACATTCCAAAGATAACTATATGACATGATTTTATTACCTTCTGTTTTATGTACAACAAACCTTCTATATACATACATACTCATATATCAAACAAATCCTTTAAATACACCGAAATATGTAAGATATTATTTTGTCCCACACTTTAGTATAAAGTAATCACTTGTTTATCTAAGTAATTCCGACAAAAAAATAGAATTACCACTAATACACAAACACCCATATTTACACTACACTGTTCTCTACGTGAACTACTTTCAGTCCTGAAATTCTTTGAAACCCTTTCTATCATAATAATGTATAAAATCCTATTCCAGCTATGTATTGTATTTACTTTTTGATGTTTAACTTATGAAGTTGTTACGATCCTATTCAACAAAGCACTATAGCATCTTTGGTATCAAACCTCACTTTATCCTGTAGTCACAATAATTTACTTCACTATTTTGCTTGAAAATATATCACATTTAACTATTCTCAATCCAGCAAATAAAGAAAGTGATCATTTATGAAAAACTCTAACTTGTACATTTTTTTAAAATCCACTGTCAAATCTCAACTGGTCAAGTGTCATAATCTTTGACATTAGTGAAACTTTATTTACTACGTTCAGAAATTTGTATCCATTTGTAAAGACGGAAAACCTCCTTAAGCTACTTCCACACGGATTTAATTATTTATGACAACAAAATTTAACTTTTATATCGTACATATTAAAGATTGTCTTCACTGAATAATAAAGGTAAATTTACTTTATACGACCATAATACTATAATTTTTATCTCTTGTAGGGGCCTTTTACACAGTCATTATTATCACGCGACAGACTCATTAATGCCACAATCCTTATATTACGAAAATATTGAAGATAAATTAAGAGGGAATATTATCACTCGATACACTCTTATCACGATCCGTATCACGTGAATATTGATAAACAATTAAGCAAAATCCATAGACTTTTGAAAACCGCGATAATATTGACATCCCAGTATCGTGTAAAAGACCCCATTTCATAAAAGAGCCATTCAATAAACTAAAACCATTTTATCACCGGAGCATCCCTCTATCTATCAATGGAATTTATCTTGTTTTCGAAAATATGAATCGGACTCACATCTAACTATCATAAAATCTATTGGTGATTAGTGCAACTCTTATTCTAATCATAGACAATCGACATAATACTTATGTGTAATTTCATAATTTCTGAAATATTTTTTTACACTTTTGTATATTGATACTATTTTATTATTTAGAACATAATTTAAGTTTTATAAAACAGGTTAAACAATAATTAAAAAAATAATGTATCTTGTAAAAACCATCTTATTTGTTCATTCTTTTCTATCACTGACAACACTTCTTTGTTTTCATTCACTCATTTGTCTGTGATTCAACCACTTCAACTAACGTCGTAATTAGACATGGGCAAAATGTGTCACTTTAAAGAAAAGATTGATATATATCTTTCGATCCTTGGGATATGAATCACTCTTCTATATCTTTATATCCGTATATATCCGTATATATCCGTCGTCTAGTAGCTCCCGTTTCTCAGCGCGACATGCTCTTACTACAAGATGGCTGAGCTGAACTTAACGTCGCGGATTGATTCAATCCCTCGGATTAAATCAAATACTCGATTTTCAAGTACATACTGTAGGTGTAGATAGGTCACTAAGAAAGATAGGTACATCGATTTATCTTGCGGGTAATGTAAGTAGGTATGGTCGAGTTCAATGTGAATATTTAAATATTATGTAATAAGTAATTAGTACCTAGTCAAATTCAAATAACTTGTACAATGTACTGGGTCTAATATTTGGCTGAGCTGAGCTGAATTCCGTTTTATACTCGTACTTATCTACTTCGGTTAGCCATTCAATTTCCCTTCATACTTTACAGGCTTAGGACTGTCAACCTATTAATGTAAAATTTATGAAATAAAAACTGTAGCAAAAACTATTTTACATAGACAAAATAAACAAATTAGTGAATTAAAATGCAGATGTTTTCATTTATAGGTTGGCGTATTTAGAAATCGGTGGCTATATACAATGATTTTTGATTTGTATTTACAATTTACATATATCTTATTTACATTATATACATAATATTTGTACTGTCTCATTCTGAGTTGCAACTTATGAAAAGAAGCTGCGAGACCTTCTTGGTAGTGAGGCGTCTTCTGCGTTCATGCAAGGTGTAACCCGCTTTTGAAAATATCCGCTCACATGGCACGGACGTGGCCACGATATTGAGCCTTTTGGTAACATAAGTATATAGTAACGGGTATATGTCCTTCCGCGCATGCCACCACTTCAGTGGGTCATCGGTACGCCTGATTATGGGCTCTTGAATATATTTGTAGAATTCGACAATGCCCGCTGCTATGCTGTTTTCAGGCGTTTGTTTTGCCCATTCTTCGTCGAAGGCCGCCCAAAATGTCGACGTGTTGCTGGGGCCAGGTTGTGGTTCTGTTAGCGCTGGCGCTGCTGGTACTGTCGCTGGGGGTGTCGTTGGTCGTTCACGTGCAGGTCCAGTAGATCCACCAATCTTACGTGTTAGTTCCTTCATTGCTCGGTCGTACATCCGCATGTCTTGAAATCCTTTGTGCTTAAAGCGTGGGTCCAAGATGGTTGCCTCCGCGTTCAAGCAGTTTGTTTCAGCGTGGCCGAACCTGTGACTCAACTCTCTATATAAGGCTTCAATGAGCATCTTTATTTCTGGAAGATCTTGTTGAATTTCGCTGTTGAGCCTTCCCCGGACGTGGGTGAGCATTATTCTGCACATCGGTATTACTTTAGCCAACGAGATGGCTTTTTCAGAACTTATTTCTGAAATGAACAACTGCAGCTTATGAAGAAACACACTTTTATTAATCACTTTTACAACGATTTACACTCATAACAACTTAGCACTACAGCGAGCAAGTTATCTGTCGACTTGACTAATAAGGAATGACTCCCCAAGAGTCATCGGGTTTAATATACAGGGTGATTACGGGGTCGTGGAGCAAGAAAGAAGCATTTAACTTACTTTCTCCTAAGGATCACGATAGGTTAGGACTAACAGTACACCAGCGACTTATTTTAGTCAGCAAAAAAAAACTGCGATAATTCGAGATCATGGTCACCCTACTATTTCCCAAGAAAACTTATGTCAAGTGCATGGACTTAACAATCGTTGCAGTAAGGTTGTTATGACGATATTGATAGACAGATAAGAAATTTTTTCGATGCCTACTGCGATTACGTCGATTACTTTGTCGTATTTAGAAGGAAAAGACTGAATAAAAATTTAAACTTTATTTACAAAAACAACGCTAAACGTACTTCAAAAGTTGTTCCAAATGTGAACCCTGTTCCTGTTCACACAATTCCGCCCGTCGCCTAAGATTGGCCTTTAATCTGTTCAGAGCAAAGCGGTTTTGCTTAACCGTTTCAAAGGCTAAAACAATCCGCTGGCGTAGCTCTTCTACGGTGTTAGATTCTTGCTCATACACCAATCGTTTCACCTCTCCCCAGAGAAAAAAGTCCAACGGTGTGAGGTCGGGGCTGCGAGGTGGCCATGGAACAGGTCCAAGGCGACCGATCCATCGTCGCGGAAATTGTTCATTCAAGTAATCACGAACACGGTTATGGAAATGAGCAGGTGCACCATCATGTTGATAATGCAGGTTTTCCAAATAATGTTCCGGGACGCCTCGCAATAGTTCCGGCACAACTTCACGTAACAAGTCGAGGTAATTCATACCATTCAATCTACCTTCAATAAAATGAGGTCCGATAACAACATCGTTAATAACTCCCGCCCAAACATTTAAAGAAAATCGAGTCTGATATGCGTTTCTCCGAGTAAGATGCGGGTTTTCAGCACTCCAAAAATGTTCGTTGTGCACATTGAACAAACCAATACGCATAAATGCACTCTCATCAGTCCACAAGATATTCGTTTCTTCATTTTCTAAAATCCATCGACACATGTTCATTCGTGAGGGAAGATCAGGGGCAGAGATATCCTGGACAGGCAGAAAATGATATGGATGCAATCCAGAAGCGTTGAGCAGTTTCCAGACAAAACTTTGGCTGACATTGTACCTTCTAGCAGCCTGTCGGGTACTGCGTTGCGTATCTCGGAGAAAATATCTGAGTATGCGTTGATCCAGGTTCTCGGG